>CM046881.1:524956688-526242938 GCA_025667525.1 Glebionis coronaria | reverse complement strand
CCTCCAAGAAAAATGACGTGGCCAAATCAACAGCCAAGGATCATTGCTTCATATCAAAGCTGAAATGAACGTCCAAGATGAATTTGAACAGCTCATTCCATCAAAACGTCTAGAAGGACTTAGGGCATTTAGGGAATTTCACATCTAGGGTTTGTGAATAGTGCTAGCCTTGGCATTTGCCTATATAAAGACTCCTCAACCTGTGAGAGAGCTTTGTTCCAGATTTTAGCTTTAAATCTTTGTAATTCCTTTTTATGAAATAAAGTTTGAATTTCTTAAAATTTTGAGTTCTAACCTGTTATTTATAAAAGTTTTGTGTTTGAGAAGCTAAAATCTGAGTTCCATTATCTTGTTTGAAGGTTTTTGAGGCAAGGTTTTAAGTGATAAAGCTTGTGCATCAAAAATCAGAAAGTTGGCATTATTTTGATCTCACCTTGTGGTTTGTTCTTCTTAGCAGCTTGGAAGCTGGTACTTGTTCTGCTAGTACCTAAGCTCAAACAATCCAGGGCCTGGATGTAGGTCTTGGAAGTTTGCATCCTTCTCCCTTTTCATTTTCTCTTTTATTTTTCTGAATTTTGTGATTATTGCATGTTTATGCTTGAATCTGTGTTATTGTTGTTGATTATTGTTGATTTGGCTTGGTTTGATGTTATTGAGGTGTTATTGATCTGATTTGTGGGTTAAATCTTCATAAGCCCTTGAAAATTTGAGGAATCAAGTTTTAAAAGGGTGTTTGGGATTACTGCATAAGTTAGGATTGTGGTTTGTTAAGTGCTTGTTTTGTGGTAGCAAGAGTTGGTATCTGTTATTTTGGTGTATTTGTTCATCTGTTTGCAGGTTTTGTGGGTTTGAACACATAGATTCTTGATTTGGCTATAAAATCTTAAATACTTGGTAAAATCGGCTAGGATTTTGAGGACACCTAGATCTAAGCATAGGCTAGGGCTAACAAGTGCTAAATCTTAGTTAATCACATCAGGGAAGACGGATTTGAGGCTTGAAATTGGATCAAGTGTCAAGTATATCAGCAAACTTGTTTCTACATATGTTCATTGTTCATCAGTAACTTTTTATGCTTTGATCTTGTTATTTACTTTGATTCAGTGTTTGATTCTTGTTGCTTTGTGTTTGTTCTTAGTTTATATAGTTTATGTATGCATCCTGTTAAGTTTGGTTGGCTTATTGTGGCTAAATCTGCTTATTAAGTGCTTAACTGCTTATTTCCATATCTGGTGCATATCTGGTGACTGTTTGGCTTATTGTGGCTTATTTTGTGAACCAATTTGTGATTTTATTGTTGCTATTGACTCCTTGTGATTCACTGATCACAAGGGTGCCTTTGTTTCCAACTGAACCAAACCAGAACTCTCAAATAAGCTTGGTCAAATAGTCAAAGCAGTGGGAACTCCTTTCCCCTGCTGGTTACCACTGATAGTGTAAAACTAGTGTCAGCTTATCAATAAGCTATAGTAGCTTATTCCAACCTGCAACAACTTTGTTTTTGTAATAGGTGCTGATATTTTGACCCATTTGTTCATACTGGAGCATTTGGGTGGTTGACTTTAAGGTTTGACTAGAAAACCAACCCATTTGACTTTTACATAAGTTCATTTGTGCTTATTCTGGCTTATTGGTTGTGCTTATTGGATTTTTGTTGATTAATTTTGCTTATTGAGTCCATTTGAAAGCTTTTGCAAGTTGAATCAAGTCCTGAGGTGCCCTAAATCTCTGAAACGACTATTTTGTCTTTTAGTGAAATTTTTCTTTGCTTATTTCTGGCTTATTGAGTGAGCTTTTTCAAAAAATCTTTTTACAGATCTCATAAGCATCCCAAAAGAAGGTTGTGTGCCAAATTAGAGCTTATGGCATTAGCTTATGGCTTAATGGGCTGAAAAGCCCAATAAGAATAAGCCGAGTGTTCAATAAGCTGTGATAAGCTCATTTTCAGCTTTTGGGCCTTTAGAGTTTTGTTCTTAGAATTGAATTTTGAGTCAAATAGGGCTTTTCCAAGTCAATTGGGCCAAGTTTGACTTATTGGGCCCAAAAGCCCATTTGTGTTGACTGATTTTGGATTTGGCCCATTTGAGGGCCCATTAGGGGTATTTTGGTAATTTCACTTTGATTTTCTGATTACTTAGGTTCAAATAAGCTAGTTTGCAAGTTTTTAGAATTTTTTATAATTTTTGGATTTTTAATATTATTTTATTATTATTTTATTATTATTTTTGAAATTTCACATTTTCCAACTTTTTACATTTTTTTTAGGTTAATTACATTAAAATAGGAATTTAGCAACTTTTAGTATAATTTTATCTCTTTTAGATTAATTTTTTTTAATTTATTTAAGTTTTAATAGTTTTTATATCATTTTAAATAGTTTTCATTAGTTTAAAAATTTCTAAAAATAGTTTTTAATCTTTTTAGGTCATTTTAGAGGTTTACCAATTGAAAAATATTTATTTGGGCTTTTTGATAATTTATTTGATTTTTAGGGCTTTAATTAGCATTTAAAAATTGAATATTTAATTATTTAAAAGGTTTGAGAAAGTTTTGATCATTGGTAAACTCTTAGTTTATTATTTTTGATTTTTGGTGAATTTTTGGTAATTTTTAGAATTTATTTTTATTTTTGTGGTTTTTAAGGTTCTACGTTTTGACTTTCTAGTAGTGATTTTTTGTTAATTTTTATTTTTTTACGTCTTCGTCGTCTTCTTTTCTCATCCCCTTCTAAACCAATCATTAATCACAAACATTTAACATATTTCTCACACACATATACCTCCTTGGGAAACGAACTTTCATACCATTAAGGGTCATTAGTGTTGATTTTGCTAAATCATCACTCGATACTTATCGCTCATTTACGCTCTTTTGTTTTCCTAAACAAGAGGTGTAATTTACTACAAATCATTTTGGCGCCGCTGTCGGGGAGGTGTGTCGTGATTAATTTGCATTGTTGTTTTTAATATTAACCATAAATAGTATTTGTATTAGTAGAACTCTACTAATACGTATTATCGGTTTTCTTGGTTTTTCTTGTACAAATATTATTACTATATTGTATTAAGTATCACAATAAATATACAATATCTCCAAAAGTGTGAAAACACAACCTTAATTGGAATTTCATCACTCAATTATTGTATTCGAATCTCAAACAAAAAGAAAAAGGCAAAATTAGATAAATACTTTCGTGAAGCTTGATTTTGAAAAATACAAACTATAAGGTGGGTATAAGGCGGGTATTATAAAATATACCCTAAGGAAAAAGGCTCTTAAGTGTTTCGCGACGCCTCGTTTCCCCGCTTGCTTGTGAGTATTTTGAGATTGAAGGCTAATCGAGGGTTTTGCCGCCCAAAGTATTATTATGTATAATATATTTGCTTGGTTTCTTTGTGATTAAAACCTCTTGAACAATTTGGTTTTCACCAAAGTTCTAAAGTCATTCGAAGGCGTTCACTCCACATGATCGTTTTCATTCCTTTGAGGCTTCTTTAATCAAGAGTTTGATTCGAGGAGAGATTTTGTAGATTGTTGTATACGAAGATACACCAAAATCCAAAAAAAATTAAATATCATCAAAAACACAAAAAAAATTGAAAATTCACAAAATACCCAAAAAGAATCTTCTTTGCTCACCTCCCATTCTTCGTGAAGTTTATGATCACTCGTAATTAAGCAAAACGAGCTCGTAAACGTCTTCAAAAGCAAGCCAATCAAGAGTCGTTGATTGAGGAACAACCTCCAATTGTTGAACCTATTATAGAACAAGAAGTCGTCATGGAAAATCGTACTATGATGGAGTTGCTACAAGCACCCACCGAGGGTTTTGGAGAGGCTATTGTGATTCCCGCAATCCTTGCGGAGAATTTCGAGATTAAGACAGGTTTAATGTCGATGTTGCAAGCAAATAAGTTTAGAGGTCACGAGAAAGACAACCCACATTACCATATTAGGAATTTTAACCGTCTCACCGCCACTAGCAAGTTTAAGGATGTTCCACACGACGCCATTAAGATGATGTTGTTTCCATACTCGTTAGATGGACCCTCAAAAATTTGGCTCGAGAAAGAACCGCCGAATTCGATTTTGACATGGGCCGATCTCGTTTCTAAGTTTGTGAACAAGTTTTTTCCACCATCTAAGACAAAACATTTGAAAAATGAGATTTCACGATTTGTGCAAAGAAATAATGAAAGTTTTTCAATGGCATGGGAACGATTTAAAGAAATGTTACATGAATGTCCACACCATGATTTTACGGAATTGCATCAAGTTGATACATTTTATAATGGGCTTAATGATCATGAACGAGATTATTTGAATGCCGCCGTGGGTGGTAATTTTTTGTGCAAGACGACAAATGAGGCTTTACAAATCATTGAAAATAGATCTAAGGTTTATAGCCCTCGTAACACACCGAGTGTTGCCAATTTGGGTTCGTCATCTTCGTCACAATCGTCTCGTAGCATTAACGCCTTACATGATGAAGCTAATGAGGAAAATCGGTTTTTTGATAGATTTGCTAATCTAATGTCCCATTAGAAGGCTCAAGAAGCTTCCAATTCCGCTTCGGTAAAAGCGGTTTCTAAGAGTTGTTTATCTTGTGGGGGAGCTCATGATCTTTCCGAGTGCATTACCACGGATGGTAACACTTCGAGTGCTTATGTAGCAACGGGAACTTACAACCAAAACGGTCAAGGTTCCCGCCAAAATCAAACTCCACCCAACCAAAATGTTAACAATTATCAAAACAACAACCAAGGTAATTACCAAGGCAATTCACGCAATTACAACAAGGGGAATTATCAAAATGGGAATGGACAAATTTCTAATCAAAACCAAAACCGTGATTTTCAAAACACTACACAAGGTTTTCAAAATGCTCACACTAAAAATTTGCAAGGAGAATTTTTGGATTATGCTAAAGCAAATGATACTAAATTTGATAACATGCAACGTGAGATGATTAGCTTAAGATCCGAGTTGAAAAACGAGCTAAAAAATGAACTTGCTAATGAACTTAAAACTCATGAAAACAAAATGGTAGGAAATGTCCAACGTCTTCAACAAAACCAACAAAAGATGGAATTAGGACAACATGAGATTAAGCAAGAGTTATTAAAAGCGGATGCTAGGCAATCAAATTTGAGGACCGAATGGCTAAGATGTTTGAAGCAATCATGTGTAAACCCTCTTCCTCGGGTGGTCTTCCTAGTGATACCATTGCAAACCCGAAGGGAGAAATGAAGGTTGTTACTACATGATGTGGTAAAACTTTCAAGGAACCAATCTCTCGTCCAAGTACTTCTACGGAGAAGGAAATCGAGAAAGAACCCGAGGTGATGGTCGAAAAGGAGCACATTACAATCCCACGAAGTACCGCTCATACCACACCTACGGTTGAACCAATACCAATTGAGGAACCCGAGTTTCCAAGGCCGTTGCCTAATGACCAACCCACACCACCTTTACCCTACCCTTCAAGACGAAACAAAGAGAAATTGCAAGAACGTAACAAACAACAAATCAAGCTTTTTATAAAAATGTTTCAACAAGTGCATTTTGATGTGAGTTTAGCCGACGCGTTGTTATATATGCCTCGTTTCGCTTCCACTTTTAAAAGTATGATGAGCGATAAGGAAAAGCTTTCAAAGCTTGCTAATTGTTCTTCGGTTTATCTTAACCGCATACCGGAAAAAGTTGGTGATCCCGGAAAGTTTCTCATTCCTTGTGACATACAAGATATGAAAGAATGCCTCGCCTTGGCCGATCTTGGTGCGAGCATTAATTTGATGCCATTTTCCATTTGGAAATCGCTTTCGCTTCCGGCTCTCATTCCTTCGAACATGTCCATCGAGATGGCCGATCATTCTACGATTATGGCATGTGGAGTAGCCGAAGATGTTTTCGTGAAAGTGGGGAAGTTCTAATATCCCGTTGATTTTATAGTAGTTGACATCCCCGCGGATCCTCAAGTTCCTCTAATTTTAGGTCGATCATTTTTAGACACTTCGAGATCGCTTATCGATGTTCATGCGAGAACTATCACTTTGAGATTCAACGAAGAGGAACTTGTTATAAACGCTACTAAAAACTCGAAACCTTCTCATGTTTATGCAATCGCTACCATCAATCACATTGACATCGTTGATGTGGTTTGCAATGAGTTTTCACAAGAAGTGTTAGGTTTTTCCGATAGCTCGTCAAGTGGCAATCCCACTATTTTGGATCCGATTCTTGCTAATTCCACACCAAATCTCACTCCATTCCAAGGAAGCGATCTCACTTCAAATGAAATCGACAATGAAGATGAGGTGTTGATTAGTGATGATACTTCTATTCCACCATTTCTTTCGCCGATGGAAGTTATGAGTGTTGAACCAAAATCTTCAATCGAGGAACCACCTATCCTTGAATTGAAAGATCTTCCTTCTCACCTTGAATACGCATTCTTGGAAGGTGATGACAAGTTGCCGGTTATTATTGCAAAAGGTCTTGCTAATGATAAAAAATCGAGCTCTTGAAAGTTCTTAAGGCTCATAAAGGGGCAATTGCGTGGAAAATATCCGACATAAAGGGTATTGACCTAAAATTTTGTACTCACAAGATTTTAATGGAGGAAGACTACAAACCCACAATTCAAAGTCAAAGAAGGGTGAATCCCAAAATTCACGATGTCATTAAAAAGGAGGTCCTTAAACTCCTTGACGCGGGAATGATTTATCCTATATCCGATAGCCCATGGGTGAGCCCAATCCATTGTGTCCCTAAAAAGGGAGGAATTACCGTTGTGCCTAATGAAAACAACGAGTTAATTCCCACTCGTGTTGTGACCGGTTGGAGGGTGTGTATTGACTACCGAAAGTTAAATGACGCCACTCGTAAAGACCACTTTCCTTTGCCCTTCATGGATCAAATGGTGGAGCGACTTGTGGGAAATGAATTCTATTGCTTTTTAGATGGTTTTTCCGGTTACTTTCAAATCCCTATCGACCCTCGTGATCAAGAAAAGACTAATTTTACGTGTCCTTATGGAACGTTCGCTTATCGTAGGATGCCTTTCGGACTTTGTAATGCACCCGGTACGTTTCAACGGTGTATGATGGCGATTTTTCACGATATGATCGAGAAGTCGATGGAAGTGTTTATGGATGACTTCTCGGTGTTTGGTAATTCGTTCACGTCATGTTTATCTAATCTCGAACAAATGTTGAAACGTTGTGAAGAAACCAATCTTGTGCTTAATTGGGAAAAATGTCATTTTATGTGTAAACAAGGAATCGTCTTAGGACATAAGGTGTCGAAGGCGGGGATTGAGGTCGATAAAGCTAAGGTAGACGTCATCGCCAAGTTACCTCATCCCAAAACCGTTAAGGGAGTTAGGAGTTTCCTACGCCACGCGGGCTTTTATCGTCGTTCCATCAAGGACTTTTCGAAGATTTCTCGACCTATGACACACCTTCTCGAGAAGGATGCTCCTTTCAACTTCAATGAGGATTGTGTTAAGGCTTTCGAAACTCTCAAAAGGAAACTTACCGAAGCTCCCATTCTTGTTGCTCCTAATTGGGAATTACCCTTTGAAATCATGTGCGATGCAAGTGATTATGCTATTGGGGCCGTCTTAGGGCAACGTTATGACAAGCATTTCCGTCCTATCCACTATGCAAGTAAGACGATGACCGAGGCTCAATTAAAGTACACCACAACGGAAAAGGAATTCCTTGCCGTGGTCTATGCTTTTGAGAAATTCCGACCTTATCTCGTCTTAACTAAAAGCATCGTGTATACCGACCATTCGGCTATCAAGTATCTCTTAGCTAAGCAAGATGCTAAGCCGAGATTGCTTCGTTGGATGCTCCTCCTCCAAGAATTTGATGTCACCGTGCTTGATAAAAAAGGAGCCGAGAATCTAGCGGCCGATCATCTCTCTCGTCTAGAAGATCCTCACAAAGATGTTTTCGAGAACAAGGAAATTACCGAAACATTTCCTCTTGAGACTCTCGGTGTAGTAAATTCTAAAGACACCACCCCATGGTTTGCCGACATTGCAAATTACCATGCGGGCAATTTCATAATCAAGGGTATGACGACACAACAAAAACAAAAATTCTTCCGTGACGTCAAGTTTTATTTTTGGGACGACCCTTATCTCTTTCGGGTTTGTGCGGATCAACTCGTTCGACGTTGTGTGTTTGGTGCCGAAGCTTCTAATATCCTTAGAGCTTGTCACGAGGGACCCACGGGTGGTCACCACGGTGCTAATCTCATGGCTAAGGAAGTGTTCGATGCCGGTTTCTTTTGGCCTTCTATCTATCGTGATGCACACGCACTTGTGAAGTCGTGTGATTCGTGCCAACGTCAAGGAAAATCATCTCAACGTGATGAAATGCCGCAAAACATAATTCAAGTATGTGAGATTTTCGACATATGGGGAATAGACTTTATGGGGCCGTTCCCATCGTCTCATGGCAACAAATATATCCTCGTCGCGATGGACTACCTTTCTAAGTGGGTGGAAGCTAAGGCTTTGCCTACTAATGATGCTCGTGTGGTAGTGAAGTTTTTGAAGCAACTATTCTCTCGGTTCGGAACCCCTCGTGCTATTATAAGCGATCGTGGAACCCATTTTTGTAATGACCAATTCGAAAAGGTTCTAAAGAAATATGGAGTTACTCATCGTCTTTCTACGGCTTATCACCCGCAAACGAGTGGGCAAGTCGAGGTTTCGAACCGAGCTTTGAAGAGGATTTTAGAGAGGTCAATTGGAGAAAACCGTGCTTCATGGTCCGACAAACTCGATGACGCTTTATGGGCCTTTAGGACCGCTTATAAGACACCTACCGGTTGCACTCCTTATAAGTTAGTCTATGGGAAGAATTGTCATTTGCCCATTGAGTTGGAGCACAAGGCATATTGGGCCCTTAAGCATGCAAATTTTGACTTGAAGACCGCGGGAGATCACCGGAAAATACAATTGAATGAATTAGATGAATTAAGAGATAATGCTTATGAAAATTCATTAATTTTTAAAGAAAAGACTAAAAAGTTTCATGATTCAAAGATTAAAAACCGGGTTTTTAACGTTGGTAATCAAGTATTGCTTTTTAACTCTCGTCTTAAGATATTTTCCGGGAAATTGAAATCTCGTTGGTCGGGTCCGTTCACCATTACACAAGTGTTTCCTTATGGGACCATTGAGCTAGCTCAAGATGATGGTCCTAATTTCAAGGTGAATGGACATAGGCTTAAGCACTACTTTGGTGGGGAAATTCCTTCAATGGTTGCCCTCGACCAAGTCACCTTCCCCAATGATAATTAGCATTGAGGGGATCGAGTCGAGCTCATGACTCGGTAATCAAAAACGAGGTGCCTCATGGGGGAGATCCCATGCTTATCTTTTATGCTCACTAATTCACTAATAAGGGGACTTGTACCCTTTCAACTCGTTGTCTCGTGGTTGTTTGTGATTGTGTTATCTAGATCATCATCATTATCTACGATTGAAGACTCTCGTGTTCGTTTACGTGAGCCTCCATCGTTCGTTTGAAGAAGTTTTTCACGAATCCATGACATATCCTTTATTGTTCTAACAATTATCTTTTAGCATACTTAATAAACGGCTTTAGATATATTGTTGATCACCCTTTCCATGCTAGATCCTAAGCATTCGACTCTTCGTCTCTAGTATAGGGGTGCTCCACCTTTAGACTCGAAACATTGAGGACAATGTTTACTTTTAGTATGGGGGGGTGAATAGGTACTTGCTTTGCTACGCCCTCACGTTTTCCAACTTTCAATGTTTTGTTTTGCTAATAAGGCTAAAATTGGCCAAATTTTAAAAATTTTCTTAGTTTTCATAAGTGTTTTTAAGACACGAATGTATATTTTCCGATGGGTAGAATAAGAGTTAATTTTTGACTTGATGGGAATTTGGAGCCATTTACATTCCTTAACCCGCTCAATTCAAGTTTTGCTAGACTTTTATATAGGGAGCTTTAAAACGCGAAAGTCTTAATTCATACGGGTTAAGAACAAGAACTTTTCGCAAGTTCCTATAATCGATCCTAGAAAGTCACTTATCAAGGGAACTTTAAAACGCATTCTATAAACTTGAAAAAGTCCGAGAAAGTGCAAGATCCTATAGGTGGCTTGAAAACCCAAAACTTTGATTTGATATAGTTTTAATGAAAGCTAATCCAAATTTGGCTTAATTTTGACTTTCATGACTAAGTATTCACGAGTCTCTTTAATTAGAGGTCTTTATATAGTGAAGAACGAGAAATGATAGAGTTAGACAAGTGATCTTGCTAAACGTAGAACATGAAAATGTTCTTTCAAAAACTCATATGTTTTTAATTGTGGCTTTTTCTTCCCATAAGATCAATGCATTAGGAATAAATCATAATTGCAATAAGTAAGGTCGTACGATTTGAAAGGTTACTTAGCCTCTAGCGCAAGATCGTTTAAAAGTTGCTCGGGGTTGAATAGAGTTCATAGCCAAGGCATAACTTATTGAAGCGGGACGCGAAGATTGGCGATCATCCAAAAAAGCCCTAACAAGGCATGAGGAGCTCTATTTTTGCTAAAGATCCAAGATGATGTGAAGTATCATTATTCCTAAATCAATATGAAGGATCGAGACACACGACGAGAAGCAATTACTCCCCTAAAGATCATGGAGAAAGTCTATCCAAAAAGACCCTAACAAGGTATGAGGATAAATATATCCAAGTCCGAAAAGGAGGCGGATCGTTGTATATCAAAATCCAAAGTAAAGATTGAAGAAAAATGATGAAGTCGTGGTCCAATATGAAGAATCTCTCAAAAACGTCAAGTGAAGAAATTCCAAATATATGAAGAGAAAACCATAATTTCAAGAACGTCTTCCCAAGATTTGAAGTATGAAGTACATGCCAAATATCGGTCCGAGAAAGGTCTCAAATCGTGAAACGAGTTATGCCAAGATATGAACTTAAGGAGATACACGAGAAGCCGTTTTAAAAGATTTTGTCCTTCGGCTAACTACTGATCAAATCGTGCTACTTTGCTTTCGGACTAATAACTACTCCAATAAGTCAATATGAATCACTTGTGATCCATGACAAATAGATAAAAAATGCTAGTAACCCATTCCTTTATAATAACTAGGATTGCGGGGAGAAAAAGTATTACACAATTTGGACGTATGAGTAGTGTTAGCATTGTGACTTGTACCAACAATGATCTCGTTTTTGCACTTAGCATGGAATGTATGACAATCAAGGATGACGAAGTTTACTCTAAGGGACATTTACTTGTTTCTATTCTTTGACCCTAAAAGTCACTTTTTGTGATGAAATCATATGTTATGTCTTTACACATGTTCGTAGTATGTTGCAAGTCTTTTACTTTTCAATAAACGTTAATAAAATTGAACTTTGGTGATGCTTTGATACTTTATTCTAGCATTGCGTGAGGGCACGGGAATGGCTTAGTATGGGGGAGTGATGAGATGGCATTTATACATGATCTCATCGTTCTTTTCGGGCTTTAAATGCATAAAAATGTCATAAATACCATATATATGCTTGTGTTTGTTTACTTGTGTATTTTAGGTATGGATATCGTGAAAAAGACAAAAGATCACAAGTTACAAGGGAAAACGGACACGAGAAACGAAGCCGTACAAAGAACCGGGCCCTAATCATGAAAATTCAACAAATACCCTTGAAGACTTGAAGACAAACAAGATTGATCCTCATTTATTGAAGAAATGACACTTAAACCCTTGTATATTAACAATTACAAGTTTGGTCCCTTAAGTTTGTCAAAATTACACAAAAGGTCCTTCAACTTTGAAGAAATGGCAAGATTAGTCCCTCAACAATATCAAATTGTCAAATATGGTCCCTCATCAAGCCAAAGATACATTGAAGACATTTGAAGATCAAGAATGTCCAAAATCAGTCCTTCAAATATGCAAAAATGTCAAAAATAACCCTTGAAACACTTTTTAGAAAGTTTTGTGCCAAAATTGCCAAGTCTTGGAAGTTGTTACAAGTATAAATGGGCGCTGATAGACTTTTTGACACAAGTGACAAAAGAAAGGAAAAAGAAGGGCTAAAGTTGTCCTATTGAAACATTCAAACCTGAAACACGCGCTAAACACATCCACTCCCCCAATTTCGGATCAAACAAGTTACTATTCACCTTCATCCACCCAGTTTTACCTTCACTTAAAACAAGGGGTAAATCAAAACTACCCACACCCACGTGTGATTTACACATGCAGAATCCCATCCTACACACAAAACCCTCACTCCCACTACTCCCTGGACCCCACACTCAACATTCTCAACCAATGAAAACACAACTTGTCCTCCAAGAAAAATGACGTGGCCAAATCAACAGCCAAGGATCATTGCTTCATATCAAAGCTGAAATGAACGTCCAAGATGAATTTGAACAGCTCATTCCATCAAAACGTCTAGAAGGACTTAGGGCATTTAGGGAATTTCACATCTAGGGTTTGTGAATAGTGCTAGCCTTGGCATTTGCCTATATAAAGACTCCTCAACCTGTGAGAGAGCTTTGTTCCAGATTTTAGCTTTAAATCTTTGTAATTCCTTTTTATGAAATAAAGTTTGAATTTCTTAAAATTTTGAGTTCTAACCTGTTATTTATAAAAGTTTGGTGTTTGAGAAGCTAAAATCTGAGTTCCATTATCTTGTTTGAAGGTTTTTGAGGCAAGGTTTTAAGTGATAAAGCTTGTGCATCAAAAATCAGAAAGTTGGCATTATTTTGATCTCACCTTGTGGTTTGTTCTTCTTAGCAGCTTAGAAGGTGGTACTTGTTCTGCTAGTACCTAAGCTTAAACAATCCAGGGCCTGGATGTAGGTCTTGGAGGTTTGCATCCTTCTCCCTTTTCATTTTCTCTTTTATTTTTCTGAATTTTGTGATTATTGCATGTTTATGCTTGAATCTGTGTTATTGTTGTTGATTATTGTTGATTTGGCTTGGTTTGATGTTATTGAGGTGTTATTGATCTGATTTGTGGGTTAAATCTTCATAAGCCTTTGAAAATTTGAGGAATCAAGTTTTAAAAGGGTGTTTGGGATTACTGCATAAGTTAGGATTGTGGTTTGTTTAGTGCTTGTTTTGTGGTAGCAAGAGTTGGTATCTGTTATTTTGGTGTATTTGTTCATCTGTTTGCAAGTTTTGTGGGTTTGAACACATAGATTCTTGATTTGGCTATAAAATCTTAAATACTTGGTAAAATCGGCTAGGATTTTGAGGACACCTAGATCTAAGCATAGGCTAGGGCTAACAAGTGCTAAATCTTAGTTAATCACATCAGGGAAGAGGGATTTGAGGCTTGAAATTGGATCAAGTGTTAAGTATATCAGCAAACTTGTTTCTGCATATGTTCATTGTTCATCAGTAACTTTTTATGCTTTGATCTTGTTATTTACTTTGATTCAGTGTTTGATTCTTGTTGCTTTGTGTTTGTTCTTAGTTTATATAGTTTGTGTATGCATCCTGTTAAGTTTGGTTGGCTTATTGTGGCTAAATCTGCTTATTAAGTGCTTAACTGCTTATTTCCATATCTGGTGCATATCTGGTGACTGTTTGGCTTATTGTGGCTTATTGTGTTAACCAATTTGTGATTTTATTGTTGCTATTGACTCCTTGTGATTCACTGATCACAAGGGTGCCTTTGTTTCCAATTGAATCAAACCAGAACTCTCAAATAAGCTTGGTCAAATAGTCAAAGCAGTGGGAACTCCTTTCCCCTGCTGGTTACCACTGATAGTGTAAAACTGGTGTCAGCTTATCAATAAGCTATAGTAGCTTATTCCAACCTGCAACAACTTTGTTTTTGTAATAGGTGCTCATATTTTGACCCATTTGTTCATACTGGAGCATTTGGGTGGTTGACTTTAAGGTTTGACTAGAAAACCAACCCATTTGACTTTTACATAAGTTCATTTGTGCTTATTCTGGCTTATTGGTTGTGCTTATTGGATTTTTGTTGATTAATTTTGCTTATTGAGTCCATTTGAAAGCTTTTGCAAGTTGAATCAAGTCCTGAGGTGCCCTAAATCTCTAAAACGACTATTTTGTCTTTTAGTGAAATTTTTCTTTGCTTATTTCTGGCTTATTGAGTGAGCTTTTTAAAAAATTCTCTTTACAGATCTCATAAGCATCCCAAAAGAAGGCTGTGTGTCAAATTAGAGCTTATGGCATTAGCTTATGGCTTAATGGGCTGAAAAGCCCAATAAGAATATGCTGAGTGTTCAATAAGCTGTGATAAGCTCATTTTCAGCTTTTGAGCCTTTAGAGTTTTGTTCTTAGAATTGAATTTTGAGTCAGATAGGGCTTTTCCAAGTCAATTGGGCCAAGTTTGACATATTGGGCCCAAAAGCACATTTGTGTTGACTGATTTTGGATTTGGCCCATTTGAGGGCCCATTAGGGGTATTTTGGTAATTTCACTTTGATTTTCTGATTATTTAGGTTAAAATAAGCTAGTTTTCAAGTTTTTAGAATTTTTTTATAATTTTTGGATTTTCAATATTATTTTATTATTATTTTATTATTATTTTTGAAATTTCACATTTTCCAACTTTTTACATTTTGCTTAGGTTAATTACATTAAAATAGGAATTTAGCAACTTTTAGTATAATTTTATCTCTTTTAGATTAATTTTTTTTAATTTATTTAAGTTTTAATAGTTTTTAAATCATTTTAAATAGTTTTCATTAGTTTAAAAATTTCTAAAAATAGTTTTTAATCTTTTTAGGTCATTTTAGAGGTTTACCAATTGAAAAATTTTTATTTGGGCTTTTTGATAATTTATTTGATTTTAGGGCTTTAACTAGCATTTAAAAATTGAATATTTAATTATTTAAAAGGTTTGAAAAAGTTTTGATCATTGGTAAACTCTTAGTTTATTATTTTTGATTTTTGATGAATTTTTGGTAATTTTTAGAATTTATTTTTATTTTTGTGGTTTTTAAGGTTCTACGTTTTGACTTTCTAGTAGTATTTTTTGTTAATTTTTATTTTTTTTACGTCTTCGTCATCTTCTTTTCTCATCCCCTTCTAAACCAATCATTAATCACAAACATTTAACAAATTTCTCACACACATATACCTCCTTGGGAAACGAACTTTCATACCATTAAGGGTCATTAGTGTTGATTTTCCTAAATCATCACTCGATACTTATCGCTCATTTACGCTCTTTTGTTTTCCTAAACAAGAGGAACTGCCCTCTGTATCTCGAAGAGTTGCGAGAAAGTAAGAAGAAGAAGTCTGAACAAAGTGCTGCAGCTTCAAGTAACTTAGTTATAAATGAATTATTTAATTTAACATACAAATTAAATTCCTGGGTATATGATACAAGATTTGGTATTAACATTTGTAATACGCTTCAGGGATTTAGATGGAAAGGAAGCTATCCTATGGAGAGCAATATCTGCAAGTGAGCAATAGAGCACAAGTAGATCTTGAAGCCATAGGAGTGTTTAATTTAGTTTTACCTTCGGGTTTACTATTGACCTTAAACAATTGTCATTATGCACCTTCTGTTGTTAGACGTGTCATTTTCCTTTTCTTGTTTGTTGGATCTTGGATTTGTTCACAATATTGATAGTAATAGAATTTCTGTTTTCAAAAATGGTATTTTCTATTTTAATGCAATTGTTATGAATGGTGTGTTTGAAGTTGACATGCATGATAATGTTTCCAAGAAAAATAATAATTCTGTCTTTAGCATGAATAAGAAGAGAAAGTTACTTTCTATCACCATTATCACCACCATAGTCACTATCTAAATAGCCAACAAGATCTAAGGGAGAATCCTTAGGGTACCAATAATCCCAAGCTAGGATAACACCTAAGGTACCTAAAGATCCTTTTGACAACATGAAGGTGACATTCCTTGGGAGTCACCTGGTGACGTGCACATGCACATACTACAATCATGATGTCTGGTCTAGAGGTTGTGAGATACATCAATGATCCAATCATTAACCTATAATGTCTGACATCGACTTACTTACCATCTCCAATCCTTCCCCAAGGGTGTTCTTTGTCCATGGGTGTACTTGCCCATTTTTTATGAGGTGAGAACCCAAACTTCTTCAATATTTCAGCTACATACTTATCTTGAGAGATAAAAATACCATCTTTTCTTTCCTGAACTTGAAAACCCAGAAAGAAGTTCATTTCACCCATGGCGCTCATATAAAACTTATTAGTCATCAACTTGGAGAAATCATGTAAAACCCGCATGCTTTTACCACGAATAGTACCCTTAAGATCGTACGTACTAGATTTAAACTTTCTTAATATAGCATGATTACGATTACGTGTTAGGATCTTACGTATTACGTACGTGTTAGAACACGATAAGTATTTACTACGCACGAGCACGTAATAATTATTTAACAATAATCAATCACGAACGTAATTAAAACACGAACTGATATTAATTACGTATATATATATATAATTATTAGGAACATGAATAAATATAGTGGGTCACGATCTAAAACTAATTAAAATTACGTAAACTACGTAACACGTAAACATGAATATTAGACACATTTATTCTTATTATGTATAATTAAATTAATACGACAAGTACTACGTAAATTAAGTTTACTTATAACACATGAAGTTATTACAAAATACTTCACGCATTTTATACGAGGAACCGAGTACGTATTAAATTAAATGCGTACGTTTTATTAAACAAATAACATAAACACATAAGAGTATGATTTCGGACCGTTTTAGACAAAATAAGAAAAGGTAAGGACTTGGGCTCAAGGCCCAAGTGTATGTTTTGCTTTGGGCCGTGTATAACAAATAAGGGACGGAGGGTTGTGTTTTGCTCTATGCCGACACAAACATCACACATATGAAACCCTAAACCTAAAATGATACAAGCCGTCACATACTTTTCTCTCTTCTTCTTCCTTGCCGCGTCCAACACCAAGAAAACAAGGAAAAGATCAAGGATTCGCGGTTGTGGTGGATGTTCTAAGCCTTAACCGAAAATAAAACAAGGTATAAACCCTAATTCGTTTCCTATTTTCTTTAAATTGATTTTCAATCCGAAGTTGGGGTGTTAAAACATGTTAAAATAATAATTAAGGGAGGGGTTTCGTTGGTTTATTGCTGGGTTCAAAAGGGAACGCAAACCGAGACTCATATGAGTCTCGGTGGTATTTTTTTTTCACCAGCTGCAACCCTAATAAGGGTGTGGGCTTGGTTTTGTGCTAGCAGTGGCGTACAGCGAACAAGCAGGGGAAACCACTGGCTGCGGCCAGTGGTATGCTTAGCCTAGCAGGGGGAACCGAGAGCTTAAGCTCTCGGTGGGATATTTGCACAGGCAGGGGAAACGCAGGTCTGTCGGGGGAAACAACTTAACTGCCAGGGGTAATGGCAGTTAGGGGATTGTTTGGGTTTTGGTTTTAAACAGGCTAAAAGGTGCGTTTGGATTTCAGTTTTGTAAACAGAAACTAAGGGGCTGTTTGGTTCGGCTTTATATAAAAACACACACATTTTCACGGGATTTCACGGGTTCGGTTTACAACAATGTTTTTCTAAAAATAATACATGAGTACGGGTTATTATTTTACGCGTTTAATTAGCTTAACACGTATATTAATTACAAGTCAAGTAAACTAATAAATCATGGCTTATTATTAGAAGATTAATTAAATTAATTTAACATGCTATATAATTAATTTAATTAAAACATGGACTTAGGTTTGTTATTACTAATTAATAATACATGATTTTAACCTAAGTATTTTTATTATTTAATTTAGACTATAGTAATTAATTAATTATTAAACATTACTTATAATTAATTAATTATCATGACGTAGGTTAATTATTTTACTATTAATACATAGTTAAACCGAAGTATTTTAATCATGAGAATTAGACTAAGTAATTAATTAATTATTAAAACCATGACCTATAATTAATTAATTCTCATGACTTAGGTTACATTAACATAATTAATAATAAATGTTTTAACCTAAGTATTTATATCTTATTTAATTAAATCACATGATAATTAAATAAATGCTGTAACCTATGGTTTATTTAAATACATGGAATGATGTATAAACTATACTATGTTATTACATGACTTAGAATATTAATCAGTAAATACTTAAGCTTATATAAATAGCTTATTTAACCAGCTTATATCTATTTATGGAAACCTTCTATTTTTAGAAACTTATTTATTTCAGGCAGCTAATCTATTTATGGAAACTTTCTATTCTTAAAAACTTATCTATTTTAAGCAGTCTAAATCTATTTTTGGAAACTTTCTATTTAAGGAAACCTGCTATTTTTTATAAAGTTACTTATTATTAGACAGTAAGTATAATAACACATGAAATACCAGAAATACTTAATCAGATTAAACAGAATATAAGATTTAACACAGTTTAAGGCTTTAAAATAGTAAAACATGTTAAGAACACATAAAATAAGCTAAGACATGACATAAAACCAGTACGTACTCAGTGAGCATATACTTATACACGTATGTATTTATGTAGAGTTAGTGATACTGAAGTAGGACTCTCTTCCGTTCGTCTTCTTCGTTCACTGGACATAAGGTACGGATTTCTGTCCTTTCAGTATGGACATTCTTTCCTTATTAGGATTTCCCCGTATGCAGCCAACTGTTTTCCCGTAGTATAAGTATGAGTTTGATTGCTTATGTTTTAAATATGATTACCTATAGCCATATACATGCATGACCAGTTTCACCTAGTTATGGAGGTACCATAACCATAACATTAGAGGCACTAATGTTATGACTTCACCACGGCGAAGTGATTGCTCGTGGCGTCCCTTCAGCTTTTGGCCATTTATTTATATTTATCATGTGGGGCGTATGGGTGCATCCTAGTTACACGTTTTTATTCAAGATTACATGGTGAATGTGGTGTGTGCCTTGCATCCTTCACAAGGAGCTGATACCTCCTACCCAAAAACCAATATATTAAATTAGAGGCAGCCCCTCTAATTTGCATGATGAGGTCACCCCTCCAAGTATTCATGCACGGTGGATTTTCATGACCTATATTGGCTAATGGTAAAATACGTTAAACAGTTTTCATAAGATAAACATAAGGATTTTCAAACTATAAAACCAGTTTTATGAACATGTTCCAGGTTTTCCAGGACTTATACATTTCCGCTGCTATTAAGTCTTTATTATGTTTAGTCATTCATACTATGTCTATATCCGTGCACTGAGCGTTTTGCTCAGCCGTTACTTTCCTTTCCATGTCCCAAAACAGCAGGTACCTTAGGAAAGACTCGAGCATTTGGAGGACTTGCATAGGATGGAATCTGCTAGAGACTTCTTTTCCTTTTGCCTTCATATATTTATGCTTGTGTAGTCTTTCATTCATTTCTTTTGCTTATTATGTTTTGGGCTTATGTTTGGGAACCGATGTTTGATTCCGGTTATCCATATGGTCATGTAATGTTTTATACATTGATCCTTGTATGCTTTGATGACACGCCATAATTACGCGTGACATTTCCATTATCAAAATGGGGTGTTACAATTATGGTATCAGAGCCAAGGCTTCGACCTGTAGGCTCTAAAACTCGACCTGTGACTAGTGGGTAGTCACCAGGAGCTTCCTAAGCCAACGTCTGTTATTCTACGTATTGATGTTTTCAGCGCATTGTTGTTTTAACCATGATGTTTTCAGCACCTTGAGGTTTTAACCTTGATGTTTTCATTGATATTGTTTTGCTAATATGGATGGACGACGTCATTCATATTTAGTTATGTGTCATTGTTTCATGCATAATGTTCTTCGTGAACAGTGGCTATGTGGACTGAACCCCTATAGTTCATAATTAGTCACATAAATTTTTTTCTGATAAGTTTTGACATATGAGTTTCATTTATTTATGTTTCATGTATCATTGTTGCATGGATTATTACTAAGTAATGGTTGGTACAGGACTGACCCTATTTAGTCGCATGTGCTTTTATCGAAACTTTTCACTTTGGGACCGACCCATAGGCGTCCCCTCGCCATGTATTTTGTTTTAGAACCGACCCATAGGCGTTCCCTCGCACATATAAAGGTTTTATAAACTACATTACGCATTCATGCACTGTTTTTCATGCATAAATATTTTCTCATGATTTAAATTGGCATAAAATTTTTTTTCATGTCCCCTTATAAGTTGTTATGTTTTTATGTCATGTATGTTTTCATATTGTCATGGTTAACTTCAGTTTCATGCTGATTATGTTATACACTTCTTCGTGATAGATGGTTTCATGTTTCTTCATGATAATTCCGTCTTCATGTTGATTATGTTTTACGCCTCTCTTGTTATTTATGCTTTCACGTAAGACATTGTTGGACTTCATTGAATTCTGCTTTCCTGATAGTCATGGTTGGTTTTCATTGATCATGCTGTCAGGCAAATCATCACTGAATTTTGTGTAACCACACTTTAGCGTTTCTCTATGCAACCAGAATGAGGTATATACTGGCATTGCCAGGTTATCATGATGGTTTTCCTAACCGTTTAATCGGTATACTTTCCTTAAATCATGATAAATGATCGACCCCATACCGATCATTTCATGTACATTCCATGTGTACTCTATGTACCTTATCCATGTGCATACTTCCACTTTATGATACTTTTCAAATTGTTGATGCCGCCTATAACTTAGAGATGTTACTAAAGGTTGATGCTACTGACGTTCGAAGACACTACGAGATGCGGATGCTGTTCACAACCTGGAGATCCTACAAGACGAAGACAAAGGCGTCGGAGCAAAGCAATTGGACGAGAAGATGCTTCACCATCAGACGATTTCCATCAATCATTGTCCCTAATTGTTCGTTGCATGTCACACGTCATTTGGCTGTCATTTCAGCCATATGAGTGCAAACCGGTACCAGCCGGCCACTCAGCTGAATAGTTACATGAATCACGGTCATGAGAATGACCGTCATGGAACTGACAGACAAGACGATAGTAACCACTACTATGACAGATTTATCCTAGAAATCGCAACCGAGGCTCCGGTCGCGGACGTGATCAGACATACAAATGATCAGTAGTCCAACCGGTCCGCCAATCCTGGCATAATAACCTAATATTGGTAGTTCTATTCGTTTTACGTCTCGAGACACATGTCAAGACATCAGTCAAGACACATGTCTCAAGTATACTTTCTGAAGACACATGTCAAGACATCAGTCAAGACATCAGTCAAGACATATGTCATGCTTATAGTTCCAAGACACGAGTCAAGACACATGACTCACGTCCAACTATGGAACATTTCTAAGAAATTCAGGGTACCCTCCAAGGGTATATCTATTTTGTTGTGCCATGTATTAATCAGGCCACAAGAATTTTAATACCATTATCGGTGCATCAGTGAGAACTGTCACGTTGCCGATGTCACTTTCATTTCTTTCACCATAAGTTCATATATTCATGACCATGAAGGACGCCTTTTGTATTCCCACGCATACGAAGGTTTTCCTTCGGTTTAATGATGAGATCCAAGCTGCTAACCCATTTCCTCGGACAAACACGAGATGAATTTTATCCTAATTATGGACTATGAACATCACACCATGCTACGATTCATAATTATGTACAGTAATGTTCAGTCTCCTGAATATATTCAGCTCGATTTTCCATCCGGAAAATCTGTACAAATTATCTATGCTTTACAAGCATGTGCGTTGTTAGCCATGGTCGCTAAATTTTCTAGCTGTCAGTAAGACACGACCACTTAAGTCTTTTACGCTTAGCCAGTTGATTATTCCAAAGTCTTCCCATACATTCCAGAAGAACTTACAAGGAGAAGGACGGTACCATGAGATTATGTGTCGACTACCGTTGGCGTAAACAAATCACCATTCATGACCGTTATTCTCCTCCACGTATTGACAAAATATCCAATCGACCTTATAGTGTTAATCACTTTTCCAAGATCGAATTCATGATCATGCTGCCAATAGTGACGGGTGAAAGAGCAGGACATGTCCATGACTGCTATTCGTGCACGACTTGGTCATGCTAGATTTACGATGTTGGAATTAGTCTCATCTATGCTCCAACGACATTATAGGAATGAGTTTTCATGAACTCATAGCAAATTCATCAGTGTTTTCAGTGTTACGTTCATATCTTCATACCTGTTATACAAAAAGGTTAAGATAGGACACCAACAGACTGAGATGTTTTCATCATCTGAAATTTTAAATTGAAAGGGGACAAAATCTCCACGGATTTTAGTTACCAGATTTCAGCAAACTCAGAAGAAGCATGATGCTATCTGGGTTATTGTCAACAGTTTGATCATGTCTGCAGAATCCTTACATCCGCAAGGATTGCAGAACCAACAGATTGATCAGACATGTTTTAGCCAAGGCTCATCCGATCACTTGGCAATCCCTCAGTTATCGGGTGAGACAAATATTCACAATTGTGCTCCTTATATACTTCACATCTTCATTCTAATTCCACGACTTGCTTCCGCGCTCGCGTTAGTGACACTATTAACGTTCATGATCGTATTTGGGCTTACGATTTTACGTTCATTTTGTTCTGGGAAGTTTTGCAAGAACTTGAGAGACCAGACCCAAGTTTAGTATAACTCTCCATCATCAGATAGACTTTTCTCGTCATATTCTACGTCTCACCTTGTAGCGTTTGGCGTTACCGCCATTATATTCTATGATCACGATATGTTTCACATGTCATGGTCATTCCACGTTCCTCATATCATGATCAAGATATGTCACCACGTATCATGGATCACGATATGTTTACTCATACTACACTCGCCAAATCTCCACGTAGCACGTTCAAAATTTTTCACGTATCACGTTCAAAAATTTTCACGTACTACGTTCCTTTATGTCTCGCGCATCGTTTCTAGTTAACAGTTAAGTCAGATTGTCTTTCATCGTAACGTTTCAGTTAGTCTTACACGACTAATTCTTATTCCCTCGATCGAATTTAGGGGACCTACCTTACGTTGATAACCAAGAACTTCTTCGTATTCCAAGTCAAGGTCAGGAGGACCAAGGCTTATCATTCATGTCAAGATCTTATAAGGAATCCGTTCCAAGAGGGAAGCCACTAGGAAACGGACAAGTTCATCCGGACTTCGTATCCGTTTTTCTCTTATCGATTAGATATGTACTTTCAGTCACGCCACATTCCATGTCTTTTCAAGACATGTCACGTTCCACGTTCCCTTCTACCATGTCACATTCATTTCCGTTATTATGCATACCTTTCCAGTCTGATTCGGGTATGTTTCGCTTCCGGTTACATTATCTATAATTCAGGGACGAATTATTCTTTTTAGGGGGGAAGAGTTGTAAAACCCGCATGCTTTTACCATGAATAGTACCCTTAAGATCGTACGTACTAGATTTAAACTTTCTTAATATAGCATGATTACGATTACGTGTTAGGATTTTACGTATTACGTACGTGTTAGAACACGATAAGTATTTACTACCCACGAGCACGTAGTAATTATTTAACAATAATCAATCACGAACGTAATTAAAACACGAACTGATATTAGTTACGTATATATATATATAATTATTAGGAACATGAATAAATATAGTGGGTCACGATCTAAAACTAATTAAAATTACGTAAACTACGTAACACGTAAACATGAATATGAGACACATTTATTCTTATTATGTATAATTAAATTAATACGACAAGTACTACGTAAATTAAGTTTACTTATAACACATGAAGTTATTACAAAATACTTCACGCATAATTTATACGAGGAACCTAGTACGTATTAAATTAAATGTGTACGTTTTATTAAACAAATAACATAAACACATAAGAGTAAGATTTCGGGCCGTTTTAGACAAAATAAAAAAGGTAAGGACTTGGGCTCAAGGTCCAAGTGTATGTTTTGCTTTGGGCCGTGTATAACAAATAAGGGACGGAGGGTTGTGTTTTGCTCTATGCCGACACAAACATCACACATATGAAACCCTAAACCTAAAATGATACAAGCCGTCACATACTTTTCTCTCTTCTTCTTCCTTGTCGCGTCCAACACCAAGAAAACAAGGAAAAGATCAAGGATTCGCGGTTGTGGTGGATGTTCTAAGCCTTAACACGAAAATAAAACAAGGTATAAACCCTAATTCGTTTCCTATTTTCTTTAAATTGATTTTCAATCTGAAGTTGGGGTGTTAAAACATGTTAAAATAACAATTAAGGGAGGGGTTTCGTTGGTTTATTGCTGGGTTCAAAAGGGCACGCAAACCGAGACTCATATGAGTCTTGGTGGTATTTTTTTTTCAACAGCCGCAATCCTAATAAGGGTGTGGGCTTGGTTTTGTGCTAGCAGTGGCGTATAGCGAACAAGCAGGGGAAACCACTGGCTGCGGCCAATGGTATGCTTAGCCTAGCAGGGGGAACCGAGAGCTTAAGCTCTCGGTGGGATATTTGCACAGGCAGGGGGAAACGCAGGTATGTCGGGGGAAACAACTTAACTGCCAGGGGTAATGGCAGTTAGGGGATTGTTTGGGTTTTGGTTTTAAACAGGCTAAAAGGTGCGTTTGGATTTCAGTTTTGTAAACAGAAACTAAGGGGCTGTTTAGTTCGGCTTTATATAAAAACACACACATTTTCACGGGATTTCACGAGTTCGGTTTACAACAATGTTTTTCTAAAAATAATACATGGGTACGGGTTATTATTTTACGCGTTTAATTAGCTTAACACATATATTAATTACAAGACAAGTAAACTAATAAATCATGACTTATTATTAGAAGATTAATTAAATTAATTTAACATGCTATATAATTAATTTAATTAAAACATGGACTTAGGTTTATTATTACTAATTAATAATACATGATTTTAACCTAAGTATTTTTATTATTTAATTTAGACTATAGTAATTAATTAATTATTAAACATGACTTATAATTAATTAATTATAATGACGTAGGTTAATTATTTTACTATTAATACATAGTTAAACCTAAGTATTTTAATCATGAGAATTAGACTAAGTAATTAATTAATTATTAAAACCATGACCTATAATTAATTAATTCTCATGACTTAGGTTACATTAATATAATTAATAATAAATGTTTTAACCTAAGTATTTATATCTTATTTAATTAAATCACATGATAATTAAATAAATGCTGTAACCTATGATTTATTTAAATACATGGAATGATGTATAAACTATACTATGTTATTACATGACTTAGAATATTAATCAGTAAATACTTAAGCTTATATAAATAGCTTATTTAACCAGCTTATATCTATTTATGGAAACCTTCTATTTTTAGAAACTTATTTATTTCAGGCAGCTAATCTATTTATGGAAACTTTCTATTTTTAGAAACTTATCTGTTTTAAGCAGTAAATCTATTTTTGGAAACTTTCTATTTTTGGAAACTTTCTATTTAAGGAAACCCGCTATTTTTGGAAAGTTACTTATTATTACACAGTAAGTATAATAACACATGAAATACCAGAAATACTTAATCGGATTAAACAGAATATAAGATTTACAACAATTTAAGGCTTTAAAACAGTAAAACATGTTAAGAACACATAAAATAAGCTAAGACATGACATAAAACCAGTACGTACTCAGTGAGCATATACTTATACACGTATGTATTTATGTAGAGTTAGTGATACTGAAGTAGGACTCTCTTCCGTTCGTCTTCTTCGTTCACTGGACATAAGGTACGGATTTCCATCCTTTCAGTATGGACATTCTTTCCTTATTAGGATTTCCCCGTATGCAGCCAACTGTTTTCCCGTAGTATAAGTATGAGTTTGATTGCTTATGTTTTAAATATGATTACCTATAGCCATATACATGCATGACCAGTTTCACCTAGTTATGGAGGTACCATAACCATAACATTAGAGGCACTGATGTTATGACTTCACCACGGCGGAGTGATTGCTTGTGGCGTCCCTTCAGCTTTTGGCCATTTATTTATATTTATCATGTGGGGCGTATGGGTGCATCCTAGTTACACGTTTTTATTCAGGATTACATGGTGAATGTGATGTGTGCCTTGCATCCTTCACAAGGAGCTGATCCCTCCTACCCAAAAACCAGTATATTAAATTAGAGGCAGCCCCTCTAATTTGCATGAGGAGGTCACCCCTCCAAGTATTCATGCACGATGGATTTTCATGACCTATATTGGCTAATGGTAAAATACATTAAACAGTTTTCATAAGATAAACATAAGGATTTTCAAACTATAAAACCAGTTTTATGAACATGTTCCAGGTTTTCCAGGACTTATACATTTCCGTTGCTATTAAGTCTTTATTATGTTTAGTCATTCATACTATGTCTATATCCGTGCACTGAGCGTTTTGCTCAGCCGTTACTTTCCTTTCCATGTCCCAAAATGGCAGGTACCCTAGGAAAGACTCAAGCATTTGGAGGACGTGCATAGGATGGAAGCTGCTAGAGACTTCTTTTCCTTTTGCCTTCATATATTTATGCTTGTGTAGTCTTTCATTCATTTCTTTTGCTTATTTATGTTTTGGGCTTATGTTTGGGAACCGATGTTTGATTCCGGTTATCCCTATGGTCATGTAATGTTTTATACATTTATCCTTGTATGCTTTGATGACACGCCATAATTACGCGTGACATTTCCATTATCAAAATGGGGTGTCACAAATCATCACTCATATTTTGATTCGAAGAACCAAAGATGATGTCATCAACATATAAATGTACAAGAAGAAATTCCTTCCCATTTTGCTTGGTAAATAATGACTCATCTATGGTGCCCCACTTAAAGCCATTTTCCACTAGGTATGTAGAAAGAGTATCATACCATGCTCTAGGGGCCTGATGAAGGCCATTCATTGCCTTCTTAACTCTGCAAACTTTATCTGGATACTCTGGATCTTCAAAACCAGGAGGTTGCATCACATAAACCTCCTCTTTACTTGTTCTATACAAGAAGGCACTCTTCACGTCCATTTGGTATACTTTGAAACCCATGCAAGAAGCATAGGCTAGGAAAATACTTATTGCTTCAATCCTAGCAATAGGTGAAAAAACCTCTTCATAGTCAATACCCTCTTCTTGTATGTAACCCTGAGCAAACAATCTTGCCTTGTTTCCGATCATAATGCCTCTTTCATCTTTCTTGTTTCTTAGAACCCAACGTGCTCTAATGGGTATGACATGTTCTGGAAAGTCTACAAGCTTCCAAACATCCTGTAATGCAAACTGATGAAGCGCATCTTGCATGGCTTCAACCCAACTTTCTTCTTTTAGAGCATAAAATATCTTCTTGGGTTCTGATTGTGATAGAAAACAAGCAAATAAACACTCTTGAATCCACTCATTATCTTCCTTCTTGTGGATATTAGCAAAGAACCCTCCTTGCTTCGTACTTTTACCTCTGGTTTGAACTAGAGAAGCGAGAGGTCCAATTATTTGTGTGGGAGGATGATTTCTATATATATGAGAGTTTAATCCTCCCCCATCAGGGATAGTAGTATCCAAGTTGCTGAGGTCATATCCTTCATCAGGTTTATACTCATCATCATCATTAAGAATATTGTCAGAGGCTGGATTATAACCATTGACACCACCTTTGGGTGTGAAATCATTCACCACAAGTTCAAGACTAGGTTCTTTAGAGAAAAATGAAGAGTTATCAGCGGCTGGAATAGATGTGTCAGCGGCTGGAATGGTCGTGTTAGTGGCTGGACTTGGATGTGGCTCTTTTTGTTCTGTATTCTCTTTTCTTTTCTATGCGAGAGATGCTATGATGAACTCTTCACTCCAAATAGGTATGTTAAGAATGTTGAATGAAGAAGTGGGTTCAGCTGCATATGATCTTGTCACCTTTTAGCTTATATACGTGCATTATCAATAATAAAAGCTTCTAAGATTTCTGGATTAGTGATAGCCATATAATTTATGGAGATAAAGGCTCTAAATCAAACAGCCAATTTGGTCCAGATTCAGGATCACTATGTTTATTCTCCAAGACGTCAACATGAATGTTTTCTGTGATTCTCCTATCCTTCTTGTGATAAACCCAATACCCTTTGTTGTTCATAGAATATCCTAAAAAATATCCTTCATCTCCTTTTGAATTAATCTTTCCAAGGTTATCACTGGTATTCAAAATAACTACATGACATCCAAAGGGTCTAAAGAAGTCTATGTTAGGCTTCCTATTCTAAAATAGTTCATAAGGTGTCTTCTTATGAAACTTATTAACTAGAGCTCTATTCTAAACATAGCATGCTGTATTGACAGCCTCAGCCCAAAAAGCAATGGGTAACTTAGTATCTGTTAACATGGTCCTAGCTGTTCTATGAGAGTTCTATTTCTTCTCTTAGCTACACCATTTTGCTGTGGAGTTCTAGTTGTGCTAAACTTCCTAGTAATTCCATTCTTGACACATATGGCATCTAAAAGATGATTTTTAAAATGACACCACCATTATCACTCCTAAGGATGTGAACCTCATGACCTGCTTTATTTTCTATTTTAATGATAAAATTAATTAGAGTTTCAGAAGTATCACTTTTGTTAGCTAAAAAGAAGGTCCATATGAATCTAGAGTGATCATTTGTGATCACAAAGCAGTAAGACTTATTATTAAGACTCCCAACATTAGTCAGGCCAAATAAGTCCAAATGAAGCAAGTGTAAAGGTTTAGAACTAGAATGAACACTCTTAGAATTAAAAGAGGCCTTATGTTGCTTGCCTTTAAGACATGCAACACAATTCTGATCATTTTCAAAAGCCTTTAAGGGTAATCCTATAACAAGATCATGCATAACAAGTCTATTCATGTTCTTAAAGTTTATATTCCCTAACCTTCTGTGCCATAAATTACTCTCATCCGCTGAAGCCTTAGCATAAAGACAAGACATGTTGTTGTTCATTTTTATCCCATTATGATTAACATTATAAATGTCCTTATGTCTAGGTGTTCTAAACTCAATGACCTTTTCAGCGGGTATCTCAAAGTATTTACTTAATACTAAACATTTAGTGTCAGTAATAAGAACTTTATTTTTTGTCACATACTTGTAACATATTGAATAAATTATAACCAAGTTATTTTACCAGAAAGACTTCCTCAAACTTCAAATTGTTAGTGATTAGGGTGCCTTTGGCTGATATGGTTTCATAACTTCCACCAAAGTACACTTTATCATCATTGCTAATAAGAGTGAAGTTTGGTAAGTAATCCTCCTTTACAGTCATGTGCCTAGAGCATCCACTGCCAATATCCATGATCATTTACCTGCTTTTAAATGCCGTGTTCATAAAGAAAAAAATTAGTTTTCTTTGGAGACCTAAGCCTTGGAAGACTTGGATCTAACTGGTTGTTCAACAAGAATGGACTTATTCCTTGCAACAATCCCTTGTTTATACCTTTTTTCCCTAAACACCCAATTTGTTCCAATAGGTTTGGAAATGACATTCTCAAGATATTTAAATCTGTTGCAAGTCATTGAAACACCATTAAAAGTATAGTTTTGATCTTGTTTAGGTTTCCAAGTTAAACTCGATGATGCCTTAGACCCTTGTCCCTTATTAACCAAGTATCTTTTTTATATGAGCTAACATAAGGTCTGATTGCAGCTTGTTTTGGCATAGTAATACCAAATCTAGGGTTGACAACAGCTTGTCTTGCCCTGTCAGTGGATAAATTGTTCCTGTTAACGGCTAATTAGGGTTTGCTATAGTAACCCACTGTCTGTTAGAGCAAGTGTTGGTCTTTTGAAAGGGTCTTTGTCCATAGATCAAGTGTTGGTCTTTTGAAAGGGTGTTTGTCGCAAGGCATGTTTGGATTCTTTTGGGGAACATGCGTTCATTGTAAAGAGCTCCCGGGCTTCAAGTATCGACACGATATGGTTAGAGACGTTGTTTTTGAAATATGTAGACGTGCTGGTATCTCCGCCAAGAAAGAAGCACCTGTGAACTTCTTGACTGACCCGGTAGATGGAAGATCCACACTCAGACCGGCGGACATTCTGGTTTTTGGATGGGTTGGAGGAAAACATGCATGTGTGGATCTGACTGGGGTTTCTCCTCTTGTGGGGATGAGTAGCCGGGGTTTTACAGCGGTTCAGGCTGCTTTGAAAGCCGCCTCATGCAAAGTAACAAAACACGAAAAAGCATGCATTGAAAATCAACACGTGTTTATTCCTTTTGCATTTGATACCTTTAGTTTTCTTGCACCTGAAGCGGTGGAGTTTCTGAATAGAGTTCAGCGCGTTATGAATAGCAACGCTATGACACCTAAATCCACAAATGTGATTTTTACTAGAATTAGCTTTGTAATTCAAAAAGGGCTTGCGGCGCAGCTTGTTGCTCGCTTGCCTTCTACAGTTATGTAATTAAACTTTTAATCGTGAAAAAAAAATAAGTATTATCCGGTTTTTGTCTAGTGGCTTGAGTACTTGGGTGACAAAAAGGTCGAGGGTTAACCATAGTTGACCTTTTGTCAACGGATTGGGTGTATCCACTATCACAGTTATAGGCCAAGTGTGAGAAGCTCCCACATGTGAAACAAGCCTTTTTAGACACAAACTTAGTCCTAGATTGATAAAAACCGGTCCCATTTACACTGGTTTACCAGTAGTGGGGTTAGTCACAACAATGGGCTTAACATCATTAGATTCATCACTAAGCAAACCTCCTTTAATAAAGAAAAAGGGGTTAGCAGCCTTCCATTTTTCTAGATCAACCAATTTCTTCTCATATTCCTCTATAGGACTAAGCACACGTGGTGGAGGAGAAAATTCTTGCTCTTTGAATTCTGGAATACCATTCCAAGACAAGTCCTATTTCTTGGATACTCTATAGAAATTGCTTGGGAGAGGTGGAACAACAGCAAATTCCTTTACTTGCATTCCAATCACAGACATGTCTTTGGGGTTTCTTTGCTCACTTACACATTTATTTAAGAGAACACTACCCTTTTCAAACATTTCAATTTTAAGACCTACATTTTCATTAGATTTAATGTCCTCATCAATCTTAACATGCAATTCAGTTCTAGATTCCATTAGATTAGCTTTAGACTTATGAATAAGTCTTAGATCTCTCTCTAGAACAGTAATTTCATCCTTTAGGTCAAATTCCATTTTCTTATAATCTTGCATCATCCCATCTGATTGTGCAAGTCCCCTCTTGTAGTTTCTTAGTGAGGCATCTATATCTAAGAGTTTTTCTATTAAAATTGAAACCTCCTTCTTAAGTTTTTCAGTGTTTTGCCTACAACCTTTACTACAATAAGCATGATCATATACCTCATTATAAGATGAAGAAGATGATTTGGCCATAAGAGAAAAGTGAACATGTTTCTCTTCCTTTTCAGCAACCAAAGCTTGCTTCTCTGTCACCTCATTTTCTAGATAGCTCCAATCCCATCCAATGCCAGCAATGTTCTGCATAGCTACCATATCCTTTGAGTTGGCATCCTCAATCTTGACAGAAGTACGTACTATTCCCTTTCCACCATCATTCCTAAATGAAGATCTACATTTTCTTTAGAAGTGTCCCATTCTATGACAATTGTAACACTCAACCTTGGATTTATCAAAACCAGCAGATTCACCTTGATTGAATGTAAGCCTTTTTCCAAACTTCTTGTAAAACATGTTAGCTCTTATGCTGCTAAGTGCCATGTTCCACTTGATGTCTGATAGGTGTGTAAACACCATCTTTTTACCACTTAACTACAATAATAACCGAGCTAAAACGTGTATTTTATGTCATAAATGTCGAAATTATGCGTGGTTTGTGTTTTTGTTGTGATTTAGGACGAAAATGTGAAAAGGGGAGAAAACACGGGCTTTCACGGGTTTTTATCGAAGAAAAAGACAAAAGACGAAGTCAAGAAATCAAGAGTGTGAAAAGAACGGAAATCCAAGACCAATTCTGAAGATTTATCGAAGAAAAAGTCAAAAGACGGAAGTTTACTAAAAGCCGAAGAACTCAAGTCTAATTTATTGAAGAAATTACAAGACGAGAGTTGAAATCCCGAGACAAAGTCGTTAAAGTCAAAGAATTAAGAAGATTAAGGACTTAATGACAATTAAAGAAAGAAGAAAGAGGGGAGGAAGCTTCCTCTAAGCACCTCCCCAATCCTCCTATAAATAGGCCTTAGTTCATTTCATTACATTTTGTTGGCTAATAGTGACAATTAGTTCTTCCATTTTTATTTTCTTGCATTTTAATGACATGTCATTTACTTGATTGTCTTGCACCTTAAATTCATTTAATTTCAAGTAAGTTTTCTTTTAATTATTGTCAATCTTTACTTTTATTGTTCATCTTCTATCTTCCTTTCTCATTTGATCTCTAATCTTTATGCTTTATTGTTTATATTCATGTTGTAACACCCCCAAATTTATTCAACTTAATACAGCGGAAGACTCGTTGGTGTTACGGGATAGCACATTACTCACATCATAGACAACGCATAAAAATCGCGTCGTTTAATAATAAAAGCATTTCCATTCATAAATATCAACTTTACATAGGTCCCAAGTCATTATAATTTATACAGGTTTTACAAAGCATTTGAATGGAAATTAATATTTAAGTGCGGGCCATGAATTCTTGATGTCTTCCCGAGAATTACCTTCAAGTACCTGAGATAAAACATGTTAAAAGAAAAGGTCAGCGATAACGCCGAGTGAATTCATAGAGTTTAATAAATTACATCAATATAACTTTGGTATAAAATTATTACCAAAAATCATTTCGTATAAATCATCGTAATAGGCCATAAAATAGCCAAAATCATTTTATACAAATCTTTATCAAAATAATAATATAGGCATTTGCCTTAAAGATCATTATACGAGCCAATGTCATAAAAACATCATACAATACGTTTTACAACGTTGTATAGATTAAATAAAAACCGTTATATGAATATGGTTATGAAAACCAAAACACGAACATAATATCAATAGTATGACCCCGTATTGCTAGTCAGGCAATACATCGTAATTCGGAGCGTACAACAGTATTTCGTAAATTTGGATTATTATAAGCCGCATGACATTGTTACCTTACTAAATCAAACAACGGGTAGCTAGCCCAAAACTCATTTGCCCATCTAAATTAGCGTATCGTCACAAAAGTCACGCTATGGAAATCTTCTCATACATAAATTCGCTTACCAATCAGTGTGGCACGACGGGGATCAACCGTCAAGGCGCGAACTGGGGTGATCGTCCCCAAATAGTACTATTATATGCATAAGCGTCTACCAAATCCCGGTAGTTCACAATTCATGCTAATGGGACTTTTAGTGACATAACCTAACTTTAATAATCAATTTTATTTCATCTATCGGGTCCTTTAATCATTTATCGGGTCATACAATCGGGTCATACAATCATTCGGGTCCAAATCAATAAACAAACAATCGGGACAAATGGTGTCCTATTTTATAAAGACTAACATGTTATCTCCCTCGCGGGTTTATAAAACATTTATAAAGCATTTAAAAGAGTGCGAGGCTATGAACTCACGTTGATGTGGGAAAGCGGGTTATCGGCAATTTGGATGTACGGTACGTGCTTCAATCACGGAAACCTAGACAAATAATACTCGTCTTAGACTCATGTCCAATGACTTTATAAAAATAAAAATTATGTATACATATGATGATTTTATATATATGATGATCAAGTGGGTTTACATATTCTCATTTACTCATTTTAGTGTTATGTGTTGATAACTTTTATACTAGTTTACTAGTTTTACCTATTTACGTGTTTTAGGTCCAATAAGCCTATTATAAGTTCATTAACTTGTACTAATCCATTTCATACTTGTATTATCAGTATTTACACTTTACATGTTGGGCCCAAATGGGTTAATCCCAATAAATAAGTTTATAAGTGTTTTAGTCCATTTTGTTGTATTATTAGTCCAATAACGTTAACTTAGCTCGTTAATGTCCGTATGTCCTAGAGTTCGGGTTTTATCGGTTTTTACTTTTATATATGTTTATATATCAGTATATGAGTTTATAAAAGTTTACATCAGACGGGTTTGATCGTCTAAGTTTTAGTTGGCGAAAAACGGTAATTTTACGGTAATAGCCGAAAGTCGTAAAAATCATGTTTATAGTTTTATAACTTATAAAACTTATCAAATTACCATTTTTATAAAATGTATCATTTATTTATCATTATACATATTTATATAAATGTATTATATGAGTTAGTGGGTTTTAATTCACATTTTATACTATTTTTATTTGAGTGCTTATATAATACTATTATACTTTAATTTCCAAAATCTGATTTTTATTTTCATGTTCACCAAAACTGCCATATCTAGAGTTCTATATGGAGATAGAAGCTCAAATATTTATGACAAAAATTACATGATATGTGCTCCATTTAACTCTTCTATAGCTACTGTTGAATCAGCCTCTAAGTATTTTTAAAAATCGTCCAAAACAGTGAACTCAGATTTGTACTTTAAACTTGTTTTAATCATATCTCACTCGTTACAATGATTCCATTGCATGACCAACTCTCACATGTGTACAAGACATATTAGTTACTGTATATTGCCTGTACTTCATCATTTTATCAGTCTAACATGTGGTTAGTTACTGTTTTTATACAGCCTACCATTTAAACAAGATTTACCCATTTTACATGTAGTTTGTCCATCTTTTTACCCATGTTTATCCAATCTATCAACACCAAATCCCCACATAACATTTTTAATCATCATTCATCATCATATACATATACATAAGTAAAAGAAATACAAGATTACATAATAAAAATAACAAGAGGATAGGAAGAACAATCTTTATACCACCATTAGTGATGAAAAGATGAGGTTTTTGATGAACAAGTCTTGGTTCTTGTTATCAAATCTTCAACTTTAGCAAGGAAACTTCTTGGGTACTTTGGATAGATGAACACCTCCATGAATTCAGCCCTTTAAGCTCATGAAAACTCCTTTTTATAGGTTAAAATCACCTCCAATCTTCATATCTTCAAAGGTTCTTCAACATATGTGTGAATAACACATGATATTGTGGTTAATTTGATCAAATGAGGGTGTTTCATGTTGGTTTTTGGACGAATTTTAGAGAGGGAGAGGAGAGAATGAGGGTGGTTTGCATGTGTTACTATGAGAAAATGGTTTGGTTAGGGTGGTTTTGATAGTTTGGTGAAAGAGTAGCTTACTTGTTAAGCTTTGCTTAACAAGTGTAAGCTTACTAGCTACAATATTGACACATCAAGTGATATGGTGGCAGTATTTGGCCTTCCCTTTTGAGTGGGGTGGGATAAACTTGTTTTGTCCCATCCCGCTAATTTACGGGTATTCCTCGATTCTAGTTTCCTCGATTTGTGTGCCCTCGGGTCGTTTTACGAAAAACGTTTTTATAAATTATGAATCAACGGCACAAAACGAATCTAATAAAAATTGTCTCATCAAAAACGGAGTTCAAAAACGTAAATACGTAATCCTAAGGTTTCCGGTTTAGTCGTAAAGGACGTTAAAATAAAATCGTAAGTCCTAATCTCTTCTCGTAAATTTGTGAGTTTATGAACCAACACAAATTTAAACTTCCAAAATAATATTCACGGATAAATTTATTTTCTGAAATGTCGGACTGTCACCAAAGACGGTGTACGTAAACGTAAGCACGTAACGCTGAATCCTCCGGTTTAGACCTAGTCGACGCTACTTCAAGACGTAAATCCAAATTACTTCCCAAAAATAAGTGAGTTCATAATATAACATTAAAATAATGTTTTTAAATAATATCTGAGAATAAAATACTAACCATAAATTGACGGATTGTCACACATGTTCTTAAGTTTTTATTAAATTGATTAAGTGGGTTTTGATTATTTTGATTATTATTGTTAGTTTTATTGATTTGGTTTGCTTGATTATCATTAGTTGATCATTTGTAGTTAGTCTTGCTTTATCTTTTGGTTTGATTTGATTGATCTAGATTAGATTCGTCTTTTTTTTGTTCTTCCTATGTTCTTCGCTGTTACTGTTGTTTGCCCAGGTACTCCGAATCAAAGCATTTGTTCCGAATCAAGGTGGTGTTGTGATTGTTCCGAACAAAGCAAATATTCAGGATAGGTGACATATTCCGGATAAAGCTTTTATTCCGGATCAAGCCAAACATTCCGGATCAGTGGTGTTTATTCGGAATAATTTATTATTCCGGATCAAGCCAAACATTATGGATCAGGGAACTCATTCAGAACATCCTGGATCAGTGCTACATTCCGAACCAGCTGACATTCCGGATCAACATCACACTCCGAATCAAAGGTTTTCATTCGGAATATCTTATATTCCGAGTGAAGGTGCTCATTCGGTACATTCCGAGTGAAGGAGTTTATTCGGAACATTCCGGATCAAGACAGCATTCCGAATCAAGGAACACATTCTGGATCAAGGGGGTATTCATTTGGAATATTCCGAATGAAGGCTTTATTGTGATTATTCCGAGTGAAGATTTTATTCCGAATGAGTGTTTTATTTTGATTATTCCGAACGAAGAAGAATTATTCCGAGTGAAGGTGACATTACGAACGAGTAATTATTCCGAGTGAGGTATTTTCAGGTTATTTTAAGTTTCTGTTTTTAAGTTTTAATTTTTAATTTTTAAGCTTTAATTTTCCCGCCTTTTTCCTTAGTCGCACTTTAAGTTTACTTGCCTTAGATTTATTTTAAGCCTTGCCTTAGTTTAAGTTTTAGTTGCGTTTTAAGTTTGCCTTTAGGATAGTTTTAAGTTTGCGTTATTTACGTTAAGTGCCTTTTACTTTCTCGTCACGCTTTAATTTCCCGTCATTTATTTTAAATTAGAGTTAGATTTATTTTACAACCATTTATTTTAATAGTTTTTGCACTTTTAATATATTACAACGACACAACATTTGTTTCCACCAAAGAACGACTGAGTCCCATTGTAAAACCCGCATGCTTTTACCATGCATAGTACCCTTATGATCGTACGTACTAGTTAAAATCTTTCCTGATATAGCATGATTACGATTACGTGTTAGGAGTTTACGTATTACGTACGTGTTAGAACACGATAAGTATTTTATATGAACGATCACGTAATAATTATTTAGCGATAATTAATCACGAACATACGATCACGAAATCACGAGCGTAATTAAAACACGAGCTATTATTAATTACGTATATATATTTAATACGAGCGTAATTAAATATATAAGAGTATGGTATTTACGTAACGAGAACATTTGAAACACGAACATAATTAAACATAAACGAGTGCTAAATAACGAGACAAGAAACGAGGTACGGGAACCCCACGGGAGGGTCCCTACCCGCGGCCAAACAAGGGTAATGGGCCAAGCCCATTACCAATTTTACTAAAAGGGGGTTAAGTAATTTTTACTACTCAAAAAAATTACATTACAGAAGATTCAAGAAAAAACCTAAACCCTCCCTTTTCTCCTCTCTTTGTGCCGCCACCTACAATCACCAATCAAGGTGATTCCTTGATCTTGGAACTTGTTGATTTATTGTTTGTTCGTGTTTGTTCTTCATTCCCTTGATCCACGAATACGGTAAAACCTTTTAAAACCTTTTCTTTTTAATTAATCTTTTAATTTTAATGATGAACATGGGATGTTTTTATAAAAACACATTAATTAAACATAGATCTAACATGTTTTGATGATTAATGAAATAAAATGGTCGACTAAGGGGTGTTTTGTTTTGGGCCGCAGGCAGCAACCGACCATAAAGGGGTTTCGGTTTGCTTAGCCGACACCACCAAGACCATTTTTTGTCTTGGTTGGTGCGTGTGGGTCCAACGGCAGCAAGGGGTACCCCGATTTGGGTAGGGGTACGGTGACGATTCATGTCCGGTGCATGTTTTTAAGCTTAGATCCGGATCATGGTTATGTTAGTTTTGTTTATGTTATAAACTTAGGATAAAATTAAATTAATAAAAGATGAGATTAATTTAATAACATGACTTAGGTTAATTATTTATTAATAATCATGAAATTATTTTAACCTAAGTATTTATATTATTAAGACTTATAATTAATTAATTATTTTAAAACCATAGATATAATTAATTAATTAACATGACTTAGGTTATATTATTAATATTTAATAATACATATTTTAACCTAAGTATTTAATATATTTAATTAAAACATGTTATACTTTAATTAAATATTATAACCTATAGTTTAATTAAATTACATGAAATAGTTATTAAACTATACAATATATCATATGACTTAGAAAATAATCATGAAAACACTTAAGCTTGTTTACTTAGCTTATTTAACCAGATTATTTCTAATTATGGAAACTTTCTATTTTTAGAAACTTAATTAAATAAGGCAGCTAATTTATTCATATAAACCAGCTATTTTTAGAAACTTATTTATTTAAGGCAACTAATCTATTTATGGAAACTTATTTATTTAAGGCAGCTAATCTATTTATGGAAACTTTCTATTTTTAGAAACTTATCTATTTTAAGAAGTAAATATATTTTTGGAAACTTTCTATTTTTAGAAACTTTCTATTTTTGGAAACATTCTATTTTTGGAAACTTTCTATTTTTAGAAACTTTCTATTTTTGGAAACTTTCTATTTTAGGAAACTTTCTATTTTGGAAAGTTACTTATTAGTACACAACAAGTATAATAACACATGAAATACCAGAAATACTTAATCAGAATGAACAGAATATAAGATTTAACACAGTTTAAGGCTTTAAACAGTAAAACATAGTAAGAACATATAAAATAAGCTAAGACATGACATAAAACCAGCTATGTATTTAGTAAGTAGATACTTATTCCATGTACGTATTTATGTAGCACTAGGGTTTCGGAAGTAGGATTCTCGCAGTTCATCGTTCTCGTTCACTGGACATAAGGTACGGATTCCCGTCCTTTCAGTATGGACATTCTTTCCTTATTAGGATTTCCCCGTATGCAGCCAACTGTTTTCCCGTAGTATAAGTATGAGTTTGATTTCTTATGTTTTAAATATGATTACCTATAGTCATATACATGCATGACCAGTTTCACCTAGTTATGGAGGTACCATAACCATAACATTAGAGGCACTGATGTTATGACTTCACCACGGCGGAGTGATTGCTCGTGGCGTCCCTTCAGCTTTTGGCCATTTATTTATATTTATCATGTGGGGCGTATAGGTGCATCCTAGTTACAAGTTTTTATTCAGGATTACATGGTGAATGTGGTGTGTGCCTTGCATCCTTCACAAGGAGCCGATCCCTCTTACCCATAAAACCAGTATATTAAATTAGAGGCAGCCCCTCTAATTTGCATGATGAGGTCACCCCTCCAATTATTCATGCATGGTGGATATTCATGACCTATATTGGCTAATGGTAAAATATGATAAACAGTTTTTATAAGATAAACATAAGACTTTCAAACTATAAAACCACTTTTATTAAGACTTAACCAGGTTACTCGGGACTTAGTTTCTTCCGCTGTTATTATGTTATATGCTTATCCTATTCATGCTTTATTGTACATCCGTGCACTGAGCGTATTGCTCAGCCGTTTTCCTTTTCTATGTTCCCAAAATGGCAGGTAATCAGGGACGCTCGTAGACACTAAGAGTACGTGCATATGGACTGGAAGCTGTCTAGCCTTCTTTACATTATGCATTTCCTTTCTTTATGATACTTATGCTTTGGACATTGTTTAGTCCTTTTCCTTTACTATACTATGTTTGTGTGTGATGAGCTTTACTTTTGGACTACCGATGTTTGATTCCGGTATTTTCCTTTATATGGTCAAGTAATGTTTAGACATTTTACCTTGTATGCTTTGATGACATGCCATAATTACTGTGATATTTCCATTTCCGAAATGGGGTGTTACAATTATGGTATCAGAGCCAAGGCTTCGACCTGTAGGCTCTCAAATATGACCTGTGATTAGTGGGTAGTCACTACGGTCTTCCTAGAACTGACAGTTGTTTTCATGCATTCATCATTTTTTAAGCATACATATATATGTCATTGTTATAGGGTTTTTGACTAAGTAATGGTTGGTACAGGACTGGCCCTATTTAGTCGCATGTGTTTTATCGAAACTTTTAGATTTGGGACCGACCCATAGGCGTCCCCTCGATATGTCTTTTTTTTAGTGAACTGACCAGAGGCGTTCACTCTCAAGCATACAAAGTTTTCATAAAACTGCATCATGCATTCATACACAAAATTTTCTTGCATAAAATTTTTCTCGTGAAATTTTTAGTATAATTTTTTTTCATGTATATATTTTATATTTTATGTTTTGATCTGTTTAATCATATGTTTTATACTGTCAGATGGTTCTCACACGCGAACAAGAGCAGCTCAATGCTGCAATTCAGGCTGCCATGCAAGCCTTGCTTCCTCAACTGAGGAATGACATCCGGGCTGAAGTTCAAGCTGCCAACAATCAGCAGCAGCACAATCAGCCACCTCCTCCTCCTCCTCCAGTGACATTAGCAGTATGGCTGGAGAGATTCAATAAGCTCCGCCCTCGAGCTTTTGAGAAGACAGATAGCCCCAGCGATGCTGAAAGCTGGTTGGCTCACATCGAGAAGATCTTCAACGCTATGGGCTGTGACCCTGCGTACAAGGCGAGGTTGGCATGATATCGGTTCGAAGTCGATGTACTCAACTGGTGGTTAGCTTTGATGCAATCTGAAGGTGGTGATGAGTGGGTTGCTGGTTTGACTTGGGCTCAGTTCAAGGACAGGGTGATGGAGCAGTTCTTTCCCAAGGCTGAGCAGGACAAGCTCAAGAGAGAGTACCATGGGATCCGTCAGAGAGCTGGGGAGAATAGCAATGAGTTTATGCAGCGTTTTCTTCGCTTGGCTGGTTTCCTTGGTGCGGCAGCAGGTACTCCTGAAGAGCAGGCACATCACTTCAGATGGGCTCTTCGCACATCGGTCGCAAACAATCTGGTGTGTGCTACGTTCAATACTGTAGCACAAGTGGCCGATGCAGCAATGAAACTGGAGATGCTGTAGGAGAGGGATGAGTTCGGGGAAGCTGAAAGACCCGACAAGAGGTAAACCTTCGTATTCAAGCGGTGACCAATCCGTATACTTTCCATATGTCAATTATTCATCTCTTTAAATGTATCTTCCAGGCAGAAAAATGGGGACCGGTCTCAGCCGGCTACTCAGCAGCAGCCTCATTAGCCCAAGGGAAACGGTCAGACTAATGACCGATCTGCTACGGATAGGCGTGGCGGTAATGACAATTTCCGTAACAACGCCAGGCAATCCAGCAACAGCAGGTCCTAATACTTACGAAATTCCTTATGTTTTATGTTATGACTCATATTCTGACACTTTAAGCAACTTTCTACCAGGAACCATGGAAACGGTAGGGACCAGAACCAGAGAGGTTCGCAGCCTAGCCGTCCAGCTATCACTGGTATTCAATCTTACGATTATCCGCTTTGTCCTTTGTACCCAACTATTATGTCTCATGTAAAATGTTTTATCAGGTCCTCAGCCAGCCAGAGCACCTGCTGGAGGATACACTCATCCTCTTTGCTCTACTTGCCACCGTAGGCACCCAGGACCATGTCGCCGTAATACTGATGCGTGCTTCAAGTGTGGTCTTCCTGGCCATATTATGAAGGATTGCCGTAAGGGCGAGATGGAGGGTACATCGGGACATGCTGATACCAAGCCGCCTCCTACTGCCGGGCGTGTCTACACGACATCTCGGGACCAGGCCAACAAGTCTACAGGTACCATCACTGGAATCTTGTATATGTATGGTCGCGCTGCATGTGTTCTTTTCGATACGGGTGCTACTCACTCGGTTATTTCTACTGCTTATGCTAAGAACATTAGGATGCCTCCCGTGCCACTAGAAAATAGGCTTACTATTTCCACGCCTTTGAGGGACTCTGTATTAATCACCCATGTATACACGAGTCTTCCCCTAGAATTTGATGATAAGGTTTAACCTGTCGACGCACTTCCGCTGGACATGAATGACTTCGACATGATTTTGGGCATGGATTGGCTATCCAAATATCATGCTACTATAGACTGCCATTCCTATCGAGTTATCTTCGGTGATGTCAACGCACCAGAGTACATTCATAATGGGTTCATACCCGGACGGTCTGTACAAGTCATATCCACCCTGCAAGCGCGTGCACTACTGTCACATGGCTGCGAGGGTTATCTGCTACGGTTCACGACATGGATGCTGAATCTCCATCGATTTAGGATCAACCAATAGTGTCGGAATTCTAAGACGTGTTTCCAGCAGAACTTCCGGGCATACCACCTGCACGAGAAGTGGAATTCAGTATCGAGCTGATTCCAGGAGCTGAACCAATCTCCAAGGCTCCTTATCGCATGGCTCCCATAGAGCTGAAGGAGCTGAAGGATCAAATGCAAGAACTTCTTGAACGAGGTTTCATTCGACCGAGCGCATCCCCATGGGGCGCACCGGTCTTGTTTGTTAAGAAGAAGGACGACAATATGCGTCTTTGCATAGACTATCGCGAGCTCAATAAGATTACCATTCGGAATAGGTATCCACTTCTCCAAGATCGATCTTAGGTCAGGCTATCACCAGCTACGAGTCAAGGAGCAGGACATCGCTAAGACTGTCTTTCGTACCCGTTATGGCCATTACGAGTTTGTAGTTATGCCATTTGGCCTGACAAATGCTCCAACAGTGTTCATGGATCTGATGAACAGAATCTTCCATGAATTTCTGGACAAATTCGTCATTGTTTTCATCGATGACATCCTGATTTTCTCTAAGTCCAAGGAGGAACACGAAGACCATCTTCGTACAGTACTACAAATTCTTCGCCAGAAGCAGCTGTATGCTAAATTCTCCAAGTGTGAGTTTTGGTTAGACAAGGTGGCATTCTTAGGTCACATTGTATCAGCAGAAGGAATCACTATGGATCCAGCGAAGGTTGAGGCCATTACTAAGTGGCCAAGGCCGACATCAGCGACGGAAGTCCGCAGTTTCTTAGGCTTAGCTGGCTATTACCGTAGGTTCGTGGAGAACTTTTCCCGCCTAGCACTACCATTGACCAAACTGATGCGGAAAGGGGAGAAATTCATCTGGACTGAAGATCGAGAGAAGAGCTTTGAAGACCTGAAGCAGAAGCTAGTATCTGCACCTATTCTTACTCTACCATCTGGTACGGGTGGATTTCAAATCTACGGCGATGCATCGGGGAAGGGACTTGGCTGTGTTCTCATGCAACATGGGAAAGTGATCGCGTACGCTTCACGGCAGCTTAAGCCTTATGAAGAGAATTACCCCATGCACGATCTGGAACTTGCTGCAGTCGTGTTTACATTGAAGATATGGAGACACTACTTATATGGAGAATCATGTGACATTTTCACGGACCACAAGAGCTTGAAGTATATCTTCACTCAGCGTGAATTGAACATGAGGCAGAGGAGATGGTTAGAGCTGTTGAAGGATTATGACATTAATCTGCAGTATCATCCCGGAAAGGCAAATGTAGTAGCAGATGCCCTTAGCAGGAAGTCCAGAATGATCAACAGCATTAGAATCGAAGAGGAAGTCATAAGAGACTTGGAGCGACTATACATCGAGTACATGGTACGTGGACAGCACGGTTACTGGGCTAATCTTAGAGTAGAACCCGAGTTACTATCTAAGATCAAGGAAGCTCAGAAGGATGACGGAGAAATATGGCCGATAATACAGAATTTGGAGAAGCAGACAGAATTCAGAATAGATGCAGATGGTATCGTATGGTAGGGCACTAGACTTTGTGCTCCTGATGACCAAGAACTCAGGGAAGCTTTGCTAGCAGAAGCTCATAGCTCCCCATTCTCGATACATCCTGGTTCAACTAAAATGTACCATGACATCAAGCAGTACTTTTGGTGGAGTGGTATGAAAACAAGATGTGGCCACTTACGTCTCCAAATGTCTTACCTGCCAGCAGGTTAAGATCGAGCATCAGCGATCTGGCGGTCTCCTTGAACCGTTAGATATTCCAGAGTGGAAGTGGGACAAAATCACCCTGGATTTTGTTACCAGTCTTCCGCCTACCAAAAGGAAGCACGATGCAATTTAGGTTATCGTTGATCGACTTACCAAATCAGCTCATTTCTTACCGATCCGCAAGGAAGATCCGGTAAGTAAACTCGCAGATACGTATAGACGAGAGATCATGAGACTCCACGGTGCACCATCCAGCATCGTCTCAGACAGAGATCCTCGATTCACGTCGCGATTTTGGAAAAGTCTGCAGAAAGCTTGGGGTACACAACTTAAGCTTTGCACGGCTTTTCATCCTCAAACGGACGGACAGTCGGAGCGAACCATTCAGACATTGGAGGATATGTTGAGGTCATGTGCGTTGGAATGGACGGGTGATTGGGACGAATACATCTGTTTGGTGGAGTTTATGTATAACAACAGCTGGCACGCAAGCATCAAGTGTGCTCCATTTGAGATGTTGTACGGCAGAAAGTGTCGCGCCCTAATCTGCTGGGATCAGGTTGGAGAGCAAACACTCGAAGGACCAGAAATCATAGAGATGACAAACGAGAAGATCGTAGTAGCTAGGCAGAAGATTCAGGAGGCACGGTCACGTCAAAAGAGTTACGCCGACAAGCATCGTAGAGATTTACACTTTAACGTAGGAGATCACGTCTTCCTTAAGGTTTCGTCGGCACGTGGTGTTAGACGCTTCGGGATTAAAGGGAAGCTCAGTCCTCGTTTCATCGGACCGTTTGATATCATTGAACGAGTCGGTAAAGTATCTTACCGATTGGCGTTACCTCCGCAGCTTTCGCATGTGCACAATGAGTTTCATGTGTCCTTACTCAGAGGGTACCAATATCATCCCCTTCACATGGTTCAGTATCCACTGGAACAGATACGTGAAGATCTCACTTTTATAAAAGAACCCGAACGAGTTCTTGACAGGCAAGAACGAGTCATGAGAAAGAAGACGATTCCATTCGTCAAAATTCTATGGAGGGATCATACCGAGCGGGAAGCCACTTGGGAAACGGAGGAGTCTATCCGGGCTTCTTACCCTCATTTCATATTTTGAATTCGGGTATGTTCTTCTTTTCCAGTTTACTTTATCTATAATTCGGGGACAAATTATTCTTTTCAGGGGGGAAGAGTTGTAAAACCCGCATGCTTTTACCATGCATAGTACCCTTAGGATCGTACGTACTAGTTAAAAACTTTCCTAATATAGCATGATTACGATTACGTGTTAGGAGTTTACGTATTACGTACGTGTTAGAACACGATAAGTATTTTATATGAATGATCACGTAATAATTATTTAGCGATAATTAATCACGAACATACGATCACGAAATCACGAGCGTAATTAAAACACGAGCTATTATTAATTACGTATATATATTTAATACGAGCGTAATTAAATATATAAGAGTATGGTATTTACGTAACGAGAACATTTAAAACACGAACATAATTAAACATAAACGAGTGCTAAATAACGAGACACGAAACGAGGTACGGGAACCCCACGGGGGGGTCCCTACCCGCGGCCAAACAAGGGTAATGGGCCAAGCCCATTACCAATTTTACTAAAAGGGGGTTAAGTAATTTTTACTAGTCAAAAAAATTACTTTACAGAAGATTCAAGAAAAAATCTAAACCCTCCCTTTTCTCCTCTCTTTGTGCCGCCACCTACAATCACCAATCAAGGTGATTCCTTGATCTTGGATCTTGTTGATTTATTGTTTGTTCGTGTTTGTTCTTCATTCCCTTGATCCACGAATACGGTAAAACCTTTTAAAACCTTTTCTTTTTAATTAATCTTTTAATTTTAATGATGAACATGGGATGTTTTTTATAAAAACACATTAATTAAACATAGATCTAACATGTTTTGATGATTAATTAAATCAAATGGTCGATTAAGGGGTGTTTTGTTTTGGGTCGCAGGCAGCAACCGACCCCAAAGGGGTTTCGGTTTGCTTAGCCGACACCACCAAGACCATTTTTGGTCTTGGTTGGTGCGTGTGGGTCCCACGGCAGCAAGGGGTACCCCGATTTGGGTCGGGGTACGGTGTCGATTCATGTCCGGTGCATGTTTTTAAGCTTAGATCCGGATCATAGATTAATTTAATAACATGACTTAGGTTAATTATTTATTAATAATCATGAAATTATTTTAACCTAAGTATTTATATTATTAAGACTTATAAATAATTAATTATTTTAAAACCATGGATATAATTAATTAATTAACATGACTTAGGTTATATTATTAATATTTAATAATACATATTTTAACCCAAGTATTTACTATATTTAATTAAAACATGTTATACTTTAATTAAATATTATAACCTATAGTTTAATTAAATTACATGAAATAATTATTAAACTATACAATATATCATATGATTTAGAAAATAATCATGAAAACACTTAGGCTTATTTACTTAGCTTGTTTAACCAGCTTATTTCTAATTATGGAATCTTTCTATTTTTAGAAACTTAATTAAATAAGGCAGCTAATTTATTTATGGAAACCAGCTATTTTTAGAAACTTATTTATTTAAGGCAACTAATCTATTTATGGAAACTTATTTATTTAAGGCAGCTAATCTATTTATGGAAACTTTCTATTTTTAGAAACTTATATATTTTAAGCAGTAAATCTACTTTTGGAAACTTTCTATTTTTGGAAACTTTCTATTTTTGGAAACTTTCTATTTTTGGAAACTTTCTATTTTTGGAAACTTTCAATTTTAAGAATCTTTCTATTTTTGGAAAGTTACTTATTAGTACACAGCAAGTATAATAACACATGAAATACCAAAAATACTTAATTAGAATGAACAGAATATAAGATTTAACACAGTTTAAGGCTTTAAACAGTAAAACATAGTAAGAACATATAAAATAAGCTAAGACATGACATAAAACCAACTATGTATTTAGTAAGCAGATACTTATTCCATTTACGTATTTATGTAGCACTAGGGTTTCGGAAGTAGGATTCTCGCAGTTCATCGTTCTCGTTCACTGGACATAAGGTACGGATTCCCGTCCTTTCAGTATGGACATTCTTTCCTTATTAGGATTTCCCCGTATGCAGCCAACTGTTTTCCCGTAGTATAAGTATGAGTTTGATTTCTTATGTTTTAAATATGATTACCTATAGCCATATACATGCGTGACCAGTTTCACCTAATTATGGAGGTACCATAACCATAACATTAGAGGCACTGATGTTATGACTTCACCACGGCGGAGTGATTGCTCGTGGCGTCCCTTCAGCTTTTGGCCATTTATTTATATTTATCACGTGGGGCGTATGGGTGCATCCTAGTTACACGTTTTTATTCAGGATTACATGGTGAATGTGGTGTGTGCCTTGCATCCTTCACAAGGAGCTGATCCCTCCTACCCATAAAACCAGTATACTAAATTAGAGGCAGCCCCTCTAATTTGCATGATGAGGTCACCCCTCCAATTATTCATGCACGGTGGATATTCATGACCTATATTGGCTAATGGTAAAATATGATAAACAGTTTTTATAAGATAAACATAAGACTTTCAAACTATAAAACCAGTTTTATTAAGACTTAACCAGGTTACTCGGTACTTAGTTTCTTCCGCTGTTATTATGTTATATGCTTATCCTATTCATGCTTTATTGTACATCCGTGCACTGAGCGTATTGCTCAGCCGTTTTCCTTTTCTATGTTCCCAAAACGGCAGGTACTCAGGGACGCTCGTAGACACTAAGAGTACGTGCATATGGACTGGAAGCTGTCTAGCCTTCTTTACATTATGCATTTCCTTTCTTTATGATACTTATGCTTTGGACATTGTTTAGTCCTTTTCCTTTACTATACTATGTTTGTGTGTGATGAGCTTTACTTTTGGACTACCGATGTTTGATTCCGGTATTTTCCTTTATATGGTCAAGTAATGTTTAGACATTTTACCTTGTATGCTTTTATGACACGCCATAATTACTGTGATATTTCCATTTCCGAAATGGGGTGTTACACCCATAGTTAACCAGTTATCAATTCGATTAGACCACAACAACGAACTTTAATTTTCATACTAGGCAAAAGCATTTGTATCAAATGGCGCTGCTGCCGGCTCTTTTCGTAAAGATTAACGGTTTTCTGTGAGAGACGCGTTGCTTTTTGGGATCCGTTCATTCGTGAGCGTTATTTTCTTGTTTAAAAATTTCAAAAATCTATAAAAATTAAAAATTTGTTAAAAAAAATCCATAAAAATTAAAAAATTTCAAAAGTCCAAAAAGATTTTATTTTTATCTTTATAGTGTATATATGTTCTCTTTGTCTTTGGTATTGTTTTCTTTTGCTTTTGCAGGTGTATGCGTACTAGATCTTCTGCTTATCCAGAGCCCGAAACTCGTGATGATTTAGCTATGGCAGGTGTGAACAACAACAATAATCCACCGCACCTCAACAATAACAACAACAATGTTCTTCCACAGCCCGATCTTCGGACAATGGAGGAGCTTTGTCAACCCACCATGTTTGGACGAGGAGGACCGATTGCGCCGATGCAAATCACGACTCCGGAGTTTTCGTTGAAGCATCATATGATACAACAAGTGCAAACCAATCCATTCCGCGGAATGCCTGATGATGATGCTAACAAAAACCTCGACAAATTCATTACTATTACTCAAAGCATGAAGTTGCCCGGTGCCACAATGGATGTTCTTCGCCTTCAACTCTTTCCACATACTTTATCACACCACGCCGAGAAATGGTTTGATCGTCTCCCGAAGAATTCTATTCATACTTGGGATGACATGACTCAACGCTTTTTGTCGCGCTACTTTCCACCATCCATGGTCACGAGCCTTCGCAATCAAATCAGCGGTTTCATGCAAGAACCCGATGAATCTCTCTTTGAAGCTTAGGAAAGATATAATGTTTTGATCGATCGATGTCCAAACCACAACATGCTCCCTGTGACCTTAATTGATACTTTCTACAACGGTTTGACTTTTCGTGATCGTGATACGATTAATGCAGCCGCCGGTGGCACATTTATGAAAAGGAGACCCGAGGAGTGTAGAGAGCTTATTGAGAACATGACTACTCATCACAAAAATTGGGATTCCTCTGCTTCTTCAAGGAAAAACCCAAGAGTCAATGTTTCTTCTACTTCAGCAAACCCCGACATGACCGAATTCACCCGCATGATGGCCGAAATGAACTAAAATATCTTGCTCCTCGCTACAAACCAACAACAAGTTAAAGCGGTGGCTAATCCTTGTTAGACATGCGGCGGTCCCCACTCATACACTGATTGTCCTTCTACTCAAGGAAATCCGGAAAACGTGTATGCGGCTTATGGTAATTATTCACCGGAAAATTACCAAGCCCGACCTCAAGGGGATAGAAATTTGCTAAGTTACCGGTCAAACAACTATCTTTCACCCGGTTTTTCTCCTCAAAACCAAAACCCCAACAACAACTACACTAGAAGCAACCAAATCCCACCTAGAGCTTCTAATCCTTATCACCCACCCACTCAACAAGCCCCACCCATTAATCAAGATGTTGAAGCTTTAATGAGAACCCAAGGAGAGCAAATCAAGAATCTACAGAGCCAAATTATCAATTTGAAAGGGGATATCACTAAGCAAGGGAATGACATTATATCCGAGCTTCGAGATAATATTCAATCCTCCTTCAGCAATCAAACGAATGATTTAAAGAATATGTTGGCTAGTTTCTTACCAACCACTCAACCCTCTACTTCGAGTTCTCTACCTTCAAACACCGTCACCAATCCGCGAGCGAATGTGAGTGCTATTAATACCCGTAGTGGAGTCACTTTAGTAGGACCACCTATCCCGCCCCCATCATCTACACCTCCTCCACCACCATTTATCCCTACTACTCCCACACCTAGTATTAGTACACCATCACCGTCTCCGCCTCGTCGTGAAGAAGTACCCAAGACGAATCCTCCACCTTCCACCTTTAAAACATCAACATCTCAACCTTTACCTGCTACACCTACACCTTCCACCTATAAACCCAATATTCCTTATCCATCTCGCTTAGACAAGGCCAAAATTCACACCAAGGATGACATTCAAGTGTCAAACTATTTGAAGAAAGTTTCGGAAATGACCATCACTTTTAGCCTTGTTGAAGCTCTAGCACAAATGCCTAAATTTGTTAAGATGTTTAAGGAATTGCTTAGCAAGAAGGAGAACATGGCCGAGTTTGTTAATACTCGATTGAATGAAAATTGTTCTGCCGTCCTTCTTAAAGAACTTCCGGAGAAACTTGGAGATCCCGGTCGTTTTGTGCTACCTTGTACTTTTAACCAAACCGACAAATTTACTGCCTTAGCCGATCTCGGGGCAAGTATAAATTTGATGCCTTTAAGTGTTCGGAAAAAGTTATCATTGCCCGACCTTACACCAACGAAGATGACTCTTGAGCTTGGCAATCACACTTTCGCTTACCCCGTTGGTATTGCCGAAGATGTGTTCATTAAAGTTGGCACATTCACTTTTACGGTCGACTTCGTCGTTGTTGATTATGAAATGGACCCTCGTATTCTGTTAATACTTGGATGCCTATTTTTTAGAACCGGTCGAGCTTTAACAGATGTGGATAAATGTGAGCTCATCTTAAGAGTCGGGGATGATGCACAAGTTTATGAAATAGGGAAGCTTACAAGCAAATCCTATGGAAGAGAATCGGCGAATATGATTAATGTGCTCGATGATTTTTTCGTCTATAACAATCCTCTATTCGATTCTTGCAATGATAATCCACTATTTCAAGATGATGTGGATGATTCTCTCTCCAATTTGGAACCTTCACCCATATATGATTCTCCACCGATCTATGATGCTTATGATGATGATTCTAGTTCTAATGGAGAGGATTATGATGATTTTATTTCCGAGTATCCCGACATGCCCACTTATGATGACTTTGATGAGGCCGATACTCTTTCGAGTGATTCTTCTCATGATGAAGATCCTTCGCCATCCATGCTTAATCCTACTTTGGATGATTACTCATTTGAGGAAGAATTCTCTACTTTTCTTAATACTTACTTCCCTCATGAGAGTGATGCTCCTCCTTTAGACTTTAATGATTATGGTCTTGATCCTACTTCGGATTTGAAGAAAATTCTTTCAAAGGAGAAGCAACCGGACGACACCAACATCCGCAACACATATGTTTTGACACCTCTTTGTCCACCCTCTGAGGACGAGGTTGTGCATTTTCTTAGCGGATCTTCTTCAAATTCTGCTGAGCCTGAGTGCTATTTTCCCCTAAAGGAAAAGGTGTTCGACCCCGGTATCGATATTCTTCAGCCATCTTAGTATCCGTCTGATGAAATAAAAGGAAAAATTTTTGGAACTTATGAAGATATACTTGCACCTCATCACCCTTGCTACCACCGTGCTCCATCTTTGCTTATGGGAACCTTGCCTACTCTTCTTTGGCTTGCCTTGTTCGCCTTAAGCTTGTGCTATTTGATGGACGAAAACTATGTCTTTGATCCCGGTGGATATGTTTCATGCTTCTTCCTATGCTAAACAAGGTTGAGTCAGGCTCACGACTCGGTGAACAAAAATCAAGCGCTTCTTGGGAGGCAACCCATGTATCTATCTTTTAGCTATCTTTATCCTAAGTGTAGGGGAGACCCGTTGGTGTTTGCTATTTCCTCTCTTCTCATATTCAGGGATTCCAGCGTTAAATGATCCATTCTTGATGATTTTTGACGACCCGTGATTCCGTGTTTCCGTCTTTCCAGTTCTATCCTAAACTCTTTTCGATTCACTATTTTATATTTTCTCAATATTAAAATAGGAATCTCTTTAGTTGTCCTTTCCTTAGCAAGATTTAAACAACGTGCACAATGTCCTAAGTGTAGGGGAGTTTACTCCCACATGCTTAAACATTGAGGACAATGTTTATATCAAGTGTAGGGGGAGTTCTATCGAAGTTAAGTGGTCTTTTCCTTGTATTTGTCCTCATTTTAACCGGAAAATCAATTTTTTGACATATTTCAAAATTTTTGATCTATTTTGGCCTATTAGTTTTTCCCTTTGTATAGTTATTTTATTTCGTTGCTAGAATAAATTTTTAATAAAGTGGTTTTAATTTTCAAACGTTGTGAATCTTTTGACTCAACCCGAGTTTACTTATCTAAGTTTACTCTAGCTAGTATCCTTAACATGTTTAAGTCAAGTTTTGCTAGGCTTTTATATAGGGAGCTTTAAAACGCGAAAGTCTTAACTCTCACGGGTTGAGAACAAGAACTTTTCGCAAGTTCCTATAATTGATCCTAGAGAGTCGTTTATCAAAGGAACTTTAAAATACGAATTCTAAACTTGAAAAAGTCTAAGAGTTTGCAAGATCCTATAGATGACTCGAAAACCCAAAACTTTGATTTAATAGGCTAAGCATCCACGAGTCTCATTCCTTGAGATTTTAAATTGTTGAGGACGAGAGATGATAGACTCAATTATAAGTTTGGTATTCTTCCGTGAATTTATGTGAGTTGATTATAAGCCTAGTCTCCCATCGCTTGCTAATAAATTTATCTGCAATAAATAAGGTTGTACGATTTGAAAAGTTACTTAGCTTCTAGCCCAAGATCATTTAAAAGTTGCTCGGTATGGATTAGAGTTCATAGCCAAGGCATAACTTATTGAAGCGGGACGCGAAGATTGGCGAGTCCAAAAAGGTCCTAACAAGACATGAGGGCTACATTTTGTTTCTAAAGATCCAAAAGTGATGTGAAGAATCATTTATCAAGAATCAATACGAAGGATCGAGACAAACGACGAAAATCAAATACTCCCGTAAAGATCATGGAGAAGTCTATCCAAAAAGGCCCTAACAAGGTATGAGGATAAATAGATCCAAGTCCAAAAGGAGGCGGATCGTTGTATATCAAAATCCCAAATAAAGATTGGAGAAAAATGAAGAAGTCTTGGTCCAAGTATGAAGAATCTCTCAAAACTTCAAGTGAAGAAATTCCCATTATAAAGAGAAGACCAATATTTCATGAACGTCTCTCAAGATTTGAAGTATGAAGTCGCTGCCAAATATCGGTCCGAGAAAGGTCTCAAATCGCGAAGCGAGTTATGCCAAGATATGAACTTTATGAGGTCCCGAGAAGCAGTTTTAAAAGATTTTGTCCTTTAGCTAACTATTGATTAAATCGTCCCACTTTATTTTCATCATTAATAACTATCGAAATAAGTCAACAATGCATCCTCGTGATCATTCAAGACAACAATAAAATAAAAGAGATACACCTAGGAATAAGGGAGTCTAAGTAAATAATTGGCCCACATGAGTTCGTGTTAGTTTGCTAACTTATAATAACAATGATCTCGTTTTTAAGCTTGGTTTGGAGAATGTGAAAACTTGAGGATGATGATCATTCATGACATTTTCAAAACCCTAAGGTATGTCTTTGATTTCTTTACTTATTTTCTTCCTTTGAATGTTTATAATTTTCTATCTCTTTAATAAAGGCCAATGTGGATTGATTATGATGGAAAATGTAAAACGTGCTTTGTAACTAATGCATTGCATGAGGACATTGCAATGGTCAAGTGTAGGGGATTTGATAGGTGTGTAAACACCTATCTTTTTACCACTTAACTACAATAATAACCGAGCCAAAACGTGTATTTTATGTCATAAATGTCGAAATTATGCGTGGTTTGTGTTTTTGTTGTGATTTAGGACAAAAATGTGAAAAGGGAAGAAAACACGGGCTTTCACGGGCTTTTATCAAAGAAAAAGACAAAAGACGAAGTCAAGAAATCAAGAGTGCGAAAAGAACGGAAGTCCAAGACCAATTCTAAAGATTTATCAAAGAAAAAGTCAAAAGACGGATGTTTACTAAAAGCCAAAGAACTCAAGTCTAATTTATTGAAGAAATTACAAGACGAGAGTTGAAATCCCGAGACAAAGTCGTTAAAGTCAAAGAATTAAGAAGATTAAGGACTTAATGACAATTAAAGAAAGAAGAAAGAGGGGAGGAAGCTTCCTCTAAGCACCTCCCTAATCCTCCTATAAATAGGCCTTAGTTCATTTCATTTCATTTTGTTGGCTAATAGTGACAATTAGTTCTTCCATTTTCATTTCCTTTCACTTTAACTACATGTCATTTACTTAATTGTCTTGCACCTTAAATTCACTTAATTTCAAGTAAGTTTCCTTTTAATTATTGGCAATCTTTACTTTTATTGTTCATCTTCTATCTTCCTTTCTTATTTGATCTCTAATCTTTATGCTTTATTGTTTATATTCATGTTCTTAAGTTTTTATTAAATTGATTAAGTGGGTTTTGATTATTTTGATTATTATTGTTAGTTTTATTGATTTGGTTTGGTTGATTATCATTAGTTGATCATTTGTGGTTAGTCTTGCTTAATCTTTTGGTTTGATTTGATTGATCTAGATTAGATTCGTGTTTTTTTTGTTCTTCCCGTGTTCTTCGTTGTTATTGTTGTTTGCCCAGGTATTCCGAATCAAAGCATTTGTTCCGAATCAAGGTGGTGTTGTGATTGTTCCGAACAAAGCAGATATTCAGGATAGGTGACATATTCCGGATAAAGCTTTTATTCCGGATCAAGCCAAACATTCCGGATCAGTGGTGTTTATTCGGAATAATTTATTATTCCGGATCAACCCAAACATTCCGGATCAGGGAACTCATTCGGAACATTCCGGATCAGTGCTATATTCCGAACCAGCTGACATTCCGGATCAACATCACATTCCGAATCAAAGGTGTTCATTCGGAATATCTTATATTCCGAGTGAAGGTGCTCATTCGGAAAAAGTGAAGGAGTTTATTCGGAACATTCCGAATCAAGACAGCATTCCGAATCAAGGCACACATTCCGGATCAGGGGGTATTCATTCGGAATAATCCGAATGAAGGCTTTATTGTGATTATTCCGAGTGAAGCTTTTATTCCGAATGAGTGTTTTATTTTGATTATTCCGAACGAAGAAGAATTATTCCGAGTGAAGGTGACATTCTGGACGAGTAATTATTCCGAGTGAGGTATTTTCAGGTTATTTTAAGTTTCTGTTTTTAAGTTTTAATTTTTAATTTTTAAGCTTTAATTTTCCCGCCTTTTTCCTTAGTCGCACTTTAAGTTTACTTGCCTTAGATTTATTTTAAGCCTTGCCTTAGTTTAAGTTTTAGTTGCGTTTTAAGTTTGCCTTTAAGATAGTTTTAAGTTTGCGTTATTTACGTTAAGTGCCTTTTACTTTCTCGTCACGCTTTAATTTCCCGTCATTTATTTTAAATTAGAGTTAGATTTATTTTACAGCCATTTATTTTAATAGTTTTTGCACTTTTAATATACTACAACGACACAACATTTGTTTCCACCAAAGAACGACTGTCCCATTGTTAACTAGTATCAATATGATTAGACCACAACAACGAACTTTAATTTTCATACTAGGCAAAAGCATTTGTATCAATGTCCATCAATTAAATATTTTCATCACTTATCTGCTCAAGATCTTCATAGACAATTTGAGATCCATTGCGCAAAGAAGCAGTGTATGCACACACAATATCCAAGTCTATTCCAGCTGGTTTGAGGCCTAATGAAACAAAGTTGGATGTGTCAGTGGCTGAGGACGATCCACTGACGTATGAAATCAATCTGCTGGCATGTGAAGTATTGTCAACCGCTAAAGAATCATGCTTAGAAACAAAAGCCATGTTTCTAAGTGTTGAAGTAGATGAACTTCCATGCTTTAGCGTTGGTTCTGGCTCCATAATCTTCAATTAATTATAGATGTCATCGAAGGATGTATTCTTGTGACTATTGATGGCAAGAATAGATTTGGTATGGATATCCCAAGCTTCACCAAGAGATCCAAGAAAAGCAGCACTAATATCTTCGTCTTTAAAGTTTATTCCCATGAATGACAGTTTGCTAGTGAGGTCTTGAATACGGCTTCTGACTTCACTTAACTTTTCATTAGGAAAAGCTTTAAACATAGTAAAATCCTTTAGAAGTTGCTTTTTCCTATCCTTTTGAGTGTCATCATTACCACCATAAGTGTAAAACCCACATTAAAAACCTATGAACAGTACACGTGAACAGTAACATACGAAAACACGGTAAAATTTAAACTTTCCATTTATAATATTAATACACGTGTCACGACAATAAATAACGAACAATCATGAATATTATAAATGTGACACGATAACGAATACAAAAATCATGAATGATAAATCACGAACACACACGTAAATTATTTTACACACTAAAAACTACGGGTTTATCCCATGGTGGGCCCCTATGACGCGGCTAAACAAGAGAAGGGAGCCCAAGTGGACCTTTTGGCCCAAAAACAATTTTAATAAAAACATCAAGAGAGTTATTTTTCTCATATTTTAGCTTTACAGAAAATTTTGTCTTCTTCTTCCTTGTCTCACCATAGCCGCCGGCCACATCAAAGAAAAGGGCAAACCTTGACGATTTTTGTGTTTGTTTAATTATTCGTGATCACCTCTTCATTCTACACGCATTGGTATATTCAAAAATGTTGGGCCAATGAAAGTTTTAACTATGGCCCTGTCTAGATTTGTTTAAATTAGACTAAGTGTTGAAAGGTCGCTGAGAGGACCAGCGACAAAGACTAGACCAGTGGAAGGCAAAGCCTCAGCTGGCACACCAGGATCATTCAAGTCAAAGACAACGTCAGAGAAGTCGAAGACAATCTGAAGTCAGACTCACCAGCGATTATGGATAGCTGGGATGTCAAAGGAATGCACTGGTGTTCAAGGATCTCTAAGTTGACAACACTCAGAGATCACTTAAGAACCCTAGAGACTTGGATCAAGCAAAGCTTATCCAACCCCTTATAGTTTAGGCGGGAGAATCTTACAAGTGTTTTGAGCGGGACAAAACAAGAGATTCAAAGTCAATGCCTAGTACGACCTAGTGGGACAAAGGTGAACAGTTGGCAGAACTGTTTACCTAAAGTAGTTAAAGGCATGTCTCGATTTGGACATGCATTTAATACGTTGTACTCTTCCATTCAGAAGATGACACGTATCAACTACCCCCACTAAGGATACAACCTCGTACCACTATAAATAGGGGATGAGAAAGAAGTTAAGATTCAACCCTTGTGCTTGGAATCTTTATCTAAGTTCTTTCTCCCACTTGAACCACTGAGGCCTCAGCTGTCCATCAGCGACTCGTTGGTTCACTTGTAAACTTGAGTCTCGAATCAAGTTTACTTGTTCTAGGGTTCATTTCTTGTTGTTATTCAACAGGTGTATTCATAACACTTTGTAATACTTTGTTGATAATAGTTAATAAAGGATTACTCGTTTGAAAAGTATATCTTATGTGTGTTATTGTTTTCGTGTCTTAGTTTCAACAATTGTTGTATTTTGGGACTTTCAATTGGTATAAGAGCGGTTTGATTTATAAAACTTTTCTAAAAACCGTTCTTGTTTTTAAAATCAAGATCCAAATATGACTGAAACTATGCCACCCATCCCACCACCATTTGGTCAATCAAACCAAGCAAATACTTCCACAAACGCGCCAGCCACCACATCCACTACCATGCCTACACCTGTTGTAAGCACTAGTGTGAATGAGGATGATCTTCCACAGCTTCTTGATAATCGTGGAGGGTCACATGTGTCTAATGTGCCAGCGTTTGATGAAGAAGATTTCTCAAGTTGGAAAAGTGAATTTCTTATATACTTAGATGGCTTATAACCCTTCTTGTTTGAAATCTTAGAAAATGGTCCTTACGTACCACTGGCTATTACCTCTACACTAGAAAGACCCATTAAGAAACCTGTTAAGCAATGGTCTCCAGCTGATAGACGTTTGGCCAACCAGGACAAGAGACTTAAGAGTATCATAGTCTCTTGCCTACCCAAGAACATCATGAAGTCCATTATCAAATGCAATACCGCACAAGAAATGTGGACTGAGTTGGTTCTAGGGTATGAAGGACCAGAAGAGACCAAAGAGACAAAAATCCAAGCATTAAGACTTAAGTTTAACGCTTTTAAAGCCCTAGAAACTGAGACTGTTTCTCAAACTTACACTAGACTTAAGATCTTGCTGAATGATTTAGGTAACAATGGTGTTGTTCTACCCAAGGCTGAGGTTAATGCCACATTTGTCAATAGTCTGCCTAGGAAATGGCTTAGTCTTAACCAAACCCTGAGAGCAAATAATGCCATAAAAATGATACTCTTGCTCAACTTTTTGGCAGATACAATTATGAAGAAGGACTGATTGACTCTATTTACAAATCAGAGACTGATAGGTTTACTTCTCCTATATCTGGGTCAAAAGCTCTTGTTGCTAACCACTCCTTTCAGGATAGTGACTCTGACGTGGAAGAAGACACAAGAAGCAATCAAGAATTCCTTGATGAATTGCATGCTGAATTCCATGACAGAGCCCTTTTAGCTGACCAGAAGAGATACTACAAAAGATCTTGGAGGGTTGGTGCTGCCAAGATTGACAAATCCAAAGTGTTATGTTACACTTGTGGAAAGGCTGGTCATTTCCAAAAGGACTGCTGGTCAAACAAGACATCTTCTCCCAGCTTTCCATCATCCAGCAAAACCAACAGCAAAAAGAAGTTCTCTTCCTCACCTTTCAAGCAATCCTCTCTCAGTGACTCTGAGGGTAAAAAGGACTACAAGGTAAAATACAAGGCCTTGAAAGCTGAGCTGATTAAACTCAACCAGAAAGCTGATAATGCAGCCAAGAAGAAAGATAACAAAAAGACTGAAAAAGGTCTGATAGCTGCCTCTTTTGACTGGGATGATGAACCCCTCACCTCTGAGGATGAAGGAACCACTACCGTCAGAGCCTTCATGGCTGTTGCTGATGAAGAACCAGCAGTCGGTAAAAGTGAGGCAAGATCAGGCCAATGGGTGGACATCACCATGAAAAAGGTACAAAGATTACTTTCTATGCCTGAAGGTCCTGACAGAGACCATGTCAGTGACTATACTTTTGTTGACCTCCATTTTGTTGAAGAACAAAGAAAAAATCTGTTAAATATGTTTCTAAATCTTAAAACAGAACTGAATCTTTGTCAATCTGAACTAGCTAATCTTAAACCTTTTGTGAACATGGCTAATCAACTTCAAAATGAGGTCAGCAAGTTGTCCATTGAAAATGAATCTTTGACTGATGAAAACGCTGATTTGAGAAAAACCATTAAAAAATGGAACCTTGGCCAGTCCACTGTGGAAGAAATAGTTGCTGAAACCATTCCAGGAAATGTGGTTCAAGCCATAGGGGGTAAGGGTAGGTTCAAAAACCACATTCCTGTGCCCAGTGTTAAATTTGTCCCATCAGAAGTCACTTCTCCTCACTCCACCTCTGTGGTTGAGAAGGACTCTGACAAAGAATCTGACGCATCAGCTACTCCCAAACTTGCTGGTGCTAACCCATCAGATTCCTTGCTTGGCCCAAAACCAGTTCTCAAAACCTCTGGGAACCTCACTTCCAAAGTTGCTGATAAAGCACACAAGAAGGTTTATGTGGCCAAAAACACTGACATACCCACTTCTTCCCCCGAAGAGTTATCTCCCACCAAGAAACTTCTCCTCACCCTGATGGAAGAGGTAAAAGGGCTGAAAGAAAAAATCAACCCCAAGGATAACAGTCCTTCTGTTAACTCCCTTGGTGAAAGCTCCAGCAGCTCAAAGGGGAGAACGCTATTCAGGCCTTGCAAACACTGTGGGTTCAAAAATCATTCCTCAGATGATTGTTCCAAGAGACCCAAGTGTATCACATGTGAGTCCACTGAACACTCTTCTAGAGAGCATGAGGAGATCATCGCTGTTCAGAGAACTCGAACACAGCTTAGATCTAAAACCCCTCACAGGCCCTCTAGAAGACCTGAGCAACCAAAATCCAGAGAAAGTTCTCAGGGATACAGGCCTAATCCTCCCTGCAAATATTGTGGCTTTTATGACCACCACTCTGATGAGTGTGAACATTACCCTGGTTGTGACATCTGTGGCAGCATGCGACATGAAACCAGGGATTGCAACCAAAGAGGGGGAGAAAGGCCCAGAAGACCCAATGTCGCCAGTCAGCGACAGCATGGACCCACTGGAAAGTGGGTTCATCATAGAAACTAATCTGGTTTGTTATATCTATGCAGGCATACCTAAAGAAATCTGTTTGGTATTTGGATAGCGGGTGCTCCAGACACATGACAGGAATTAAACAATATCTGCATAGATATAAGAAGGAGCCTGGTCCAAAAGTAGTCTTTGGGGATGACTCCTCAGGGGCCACTTAAGGATATGGCTCAGTGGATTGCAATGGATTAACCTTCACAAGGGTCGCTTATGTAAATGGTTTGAAGCACAACCTAATCAGCATTAGTCAACTCTGCGATGATGGGTTCAAGGTTCTGTTCTCTAAGACCCAAGGAACTATCTTCAATCAGAACGATGATGTCGTTCTAATTGCACCCAGAAGAAGGGATGTTTATGTCATTGACATGACATCATCCCCTGAAGGAGAGAACACCTGTCTCTTTGCCAAAGCATCTGATAGCGAAAACTGGCTCTGGCATAAGAGACTCTCCCATCTCAACTTCAAAAACATCAACAAACTGGCAAAGAATGACTTGGTAGCTGGACTTCCCTCTCTGACCTTCAGCAAGGACAGACCCTGCTCAGCCTGCGAGAAAGGGAATCATCACAGGGCTTCATTCAAAACAAAACAATCATTCTCCATTAACAAGTGCCTTCATCTTCTTCACATGGACTTGTTTGGACCAGTTAAACCTCAATCCCTCAATCACAACAAATATACCTTGGTCATTGAAGATGAATTATCCAGATACACATGGGTATTCTTTCTTAAGAGAAAGAGTGATGCTGCTGAAAGAATCATGTCCTTCATCAGAGAAATAGAAAACCTCAATGACTGCAGGGTAAAGGCTATCAGAAGCGACAATGGCACAGAATTCAAAAACCATGCCATGGAAGCCTTTTGTGATGAAAAGGGTATATCACAGAACTTCTCAAACCCAGGAACCCCTGAACAAAACGGTGTCGCTGAAAGAAGAAACAGAACACTCATTGAAGCTGCCAGAACTATGCTCAGCGAATCTAGACTTCCTAAACAATTCTGGGGTGAGGCTGTGTACACAGCATGCTACACACAAAACAGATCCATTATTGTGAAGAGACATGGCAAGACCGCTTATGAAGTGTATAGGAAGAGAGCCCCTGATGTAAGCTACTTCCATGTCTTTGGTTGCCCTGTTTTCATTCACAATTACAAAGATCACCTGGGTAAATTTGATGAAAAATCAGATGATGGATTCTTCCTTGGATACTCTCCCACCTCCAGATCTTTCAGAGTATTCAATATTCGCAGGCAAGAACTAGAAGAGTCCATTCATGTCACCTTTAATGAAGCTGACGCTGTCATAACACACACCAACTCAGAGGATTGTGACATTGACTTCAACGAAGTTAAATCTTATCCCAAAGATGATTTCTCAAATCCCAAGGAATCATCTCAAAGTCGTCACAAGGATCTCCCATATGTTCAAGCTTTTGATCCTCACTCCATCTCTGACATCACTCCAGAGACTGTTGGTGTTGAATCTCTTACTCAAATCTCTGAAGAAAATGCTGATCCTGTCACTTTGGATATTCAATCAGATGAAGAGATCATGGACGAAGAGATTACATGTGATGAACCTCCATCACTCCCTGAACTTGAAGTGACTCCTGATCCCACAGAGACTCCTGCTCCACAATCCAAATGGAGTAGGAACCAAGATATTCTTCTAGTTAATATTCTTGGAGAACCCTCTGAGGGAGTCACCACCAGAGGAAAATTAAAAACTCTGGAAACCGCCTCTGCAAATGAATGCCTGTTTGCAAATTTTCTCTCTGAGGATGAACCTAAGAACATGGCGGCTGCTCTGCTTGATGAAGGCTGGGTTTTTGCCATGCAAGATGAACTCAATCAGATCAAGAGAAACAAGGTGTGGACTCTGGTTAAAGCTCCAGCTGATAAGCAAGTGGTTGGAACAAAATGGGTCTACGGAAATAAAAGGGATGAAGCTGGTATGATTGTAAAAAACAAGGCTAGGCTCGTGGTGCTGGGATATAACCAATCTGAAGGAATTGATTATGATGAAACCTTCGCACCAGTGGCCAGGTTGGAAGCCATCAGAATCTTCCTAGCCTTTGCAGCTTATATGGGTTTCATGGTTTATCAGATGGATGTGAAGAGTGCCTTTCTTAATGGGAAACTTGCAGAGGAAGTATATGTCAGTCAACCCCCAGGGTTTGAAAACAGTGACTACCCAAATCATGTCTGCAGACTTCACAAAGCACTCTATGGGCTGAAACAAGCGCCCAGAGCCTGGTATGAAACTCTCTCAAAATTCCTTCTTGAAAATAAATTTGTCAGAGGTACCATTGACCAAACCTTGTTCACCTATAGGTCCAAGGGTGACGTCATATTAGTACAGATTTATGTGGATGACATAATTTTTGGTTCAACCAATGTTAACTTGAGCAAACAATTTGCCAAACTTATGACCAAAAAATATGAAATGAGCATGATGGGGGAACTAACCTTTTTCTTGGGTTTTCAAATCAAACAAAATTCAAAAGGAATTTCTATTTGTCAAGAAAAGTACGTTAGAGATTTGCTCAAGAAGTATGATCTGTCTGATTGTGCATCAGTGAAATGCCCCATGCTTCCTCCCAACAACTTAGGAGCTGATGACTCAGGGGTCTCTGTTAATGAGACCTTATATAGAGGCATGATTGGGTCACTGATGTATCTCACAGCAAGTAGACCAGACATACAATTCTCCACTTGTCTCTGTGCTAGGTACCAAGCTAACCCCAAGGAATCCCACCTTGTAGCTGTCAAAAGAATTTTCAGGTACTTGAAAGGATCTCCCTCATTGGGTCTCTGGTACCCAAATGGTTCAGGCTTCGACCTCAAAGCCTACTCCGACTCAGATTACGCAGGGTGCTGCCTTGACAGAAAGAGCACCTCTGGTAGCTGTCAAATCCTTGGAGGAAAGTTGGTATGCTGGAGTGCAAAGAAGCAAAACTCTGTGGCTATGTCATCAGCTGATGCTGAATATGTTGCGGCCGCTGGTTGCTGTGCTCAAGTTCTCTGGATGAAAAGTCAGCTGGCTGACTATGGAATTAATTATGAGCAGGTTCCCATATTCTGTGACAATACCAGTGGCCCTTCTCGAACACAACAACCCACTCTACCATCCGTTGTTCCAATTCCTCAAGAACTCCACCATTGGCGAAGCTATCACCAAGGAACCCTCCACTTGTTACTATCAATACCTTCGAGAGTTCGGGTACAGCGCTGAAGTCGATCCATCCTCTTCCCAAATCACCTTCAACCTTTCCACCCATCCTCAACCTCTCACCTTTGATTTCACAACCTTTGCCACAGCCATTGGACTCCCTTACAACAACAATATATCAGCTTTACCCACCAGTGCCACAGTGAGAAAAGCTCTGGCCACCCTTCAGCCTCATGATGATCAGGAAAATCCTTTCACTGCTGCTGGCTTCCAAAGCAAATCCCTCATTAAGGTCAATTACTTCTCTCCCATATGGAGAACGCTGATGCTGTACATTGTCAAATGTCTGGGAGGGAACACTGGCTCTCACGACCAACTGAATGGCTCCCAACTGGCCATTGCCTACAGCTTAATCTGGGGTTTGGACATAGGGATCGCTCACATTCTTTACACCGATCTCATTGCTAAGTTGGAAAACAAAGGGAAGAAGAACCGTGGGGCCACCATCTGCTACACCAGATATCTCTCTCTTGTCTTAGAAAATATTCTTGGTGACTTATACACTGATGACACTCTACACTCCTTTCCCTCTCATCATATCACCGCTGCATCACTGAAAGCTCCAACTGAAGATGAAGTGCCTCTTACCAGGCATATGATGAAAGTTGCTGGACTACTTGCTGAGGATGATGAGCCCTTGATCCCTCAACCTGAGGTGAATGCTGAAAGCACGATTGATAAGTCTCTATCCAAGACCTCTGTGCAATCTACTTCTCAGCCCAAGGTGCTTAAGGAAAAAAAGAAGAAGAGGAAAGACATCCCCCTTTCCTCTGAAACCCCTTCTGTTAATCCTTCAAAGAAGACAAAGACGAAGAAGAACCCATCCCCTTCTCTGGTGGATGTGGTAGAAGAGCCCATTGCTGACAAACAACCAGTGTCTAGTGTCACCATGTCAGCGAAGACAACTAAGATCCCTCTCCACGCTGATATCACTCAGGTATTAGTCTGACCTTTATTTTTCCTCTCAGAGGTCCACATACATTCACTCTCATTATCTGTAGGAGAGAGTGATGTATTTTAGAGTTTGCCTCAACTCTTAGCGTGTCTGTGTCAGCACCTAGATCTTTTAGGACTCTCTGTACACTCTGTCTTCACTAGGAAATGATTCACTTGTGCTCCTAACGCACCCCGATGATCCTTCAACCTCTGGACTGTGCTCTTGGCAAACAACAACCTGAGCACATATAAGTTCCGACCCAGAGTCTCTGCACTTCTCACTGACTCTAGGTCCCCATCATTAATAAAAGAGTCCCAAAGAATTTATTCTTTTGGGAAGACTGAATCATCACCCTCAGTCTTCCTAGGGGCAGCGATAAAAGGCGACCATTCCCATATCATGTTTCACAAATAAAAGAGTCCCAGGGAGTAATCCCTCAGGGGGAGCTGGATAATCACACCCAGCTATCCTAGGGGCAGAGAAAGGCGACCATTCCCATATCATGTTTCACAAATAAAAGAGTCCCAAGGAGAAATCCTTCAGGGGGAGCTGGATAATCACACCCAGCTATCCTAGGGGCAGCGAATGGCGATCCTTCAACACTTTTATTTCACATTAAAAGAGTCCCAAGGAGCAATCCTTCAGGGGGAGCTGGATAATCACACCCAGCTATCCTAGGGGCAGCGAATGGCGATCCTTAACATACCTATTTCACAATTAAAAGAGTCCCAAGGAGAAATCCTTAGGGGGGGCTAGATAATCACACCCAGCTTTCCTAGGGGCAGCGACTGGCGATCTATAACTGCATTATTTTTCACAACTGGTTACTAATAACTCTTATCACAGGCTCACAATCTTCATCAGGAACAACTTAACAATGATGATTACTTGATTGCTGATGACAATTCCGCTGAAGGTGCCACAATTGATCTTGATGCCCTCTCAGACTTCGAATCTCTGCCTGATGATGAAGTTCTTATTATAGAGGAAGGCCCCTTCACCTCTGACTTTGAGGAAATGAGCACTGATGACTACAACCTGTCCTCCATTGAGCTGACACCAGTCTCTGTCCCATCCCTTCCTAATGTTCAAGAACTAGCTGCCGAAAGGCTATGGGAACAGAGACTTAGCTCCCCTGCACCTGTTCCATTTCCCACCTTGCCAAGTGTCATGGAGCTGGGGGCTAAGCAACACCTGGAATACCTACTCTCACGCAAGTCAGCACAAGTCCCACGAATGAAAAATGTACAGGAACTGGCTGCTGAGGCTTTATGGGAAAAGATAGGGGACATCAGCATCACTAAACCCAAAGTCACAAACGAAGCTCTTCTCTCTGAAATCCAGACCCTGACTCATGCTGCTGAGGAGCTTACTACAAACTTAGAAACATCACTAACTTCATCAGTGGAGTCTTCCATGACCGCAATGCTTCCGCAACTGCTGAACAACGCTCTGAAGGCACAACTACCTGACCTAATCAGCCAGAGTCTTCAGACGTACATACCATCTGTTCTAACCTCAGTGGTAAAGGCAAATGTTGCAGCTATAGCTCAGGCTGCTGAACCCTCAAGACGTCTTCTTCAGGAACTTCTCCAAGGTGAACTTAAGGAAATTTGCATATTTGTTCACAATGAGTTCCTTCGCTTTAATAAGGCAGGTTCAGGCACAGCACCTGCTGGGGCTATGCCTGAGGGGGAGAATTCTGCCTCCTCCTCTGAAGAAGATGAATTCACAGCTGAAATTCCAACACCCAAACCACTGAGATCTTTCAAATCCGCTGCTGAAACTGCGAAAGATAAGGGAAAAGGAATTGCTGTTGAGCAACCAGAAATAACCTTACACTCCCTTCAAGCTGAAGGTGGATCCACAGCCAAACCCTCCAAAAACTCTGACCTCAACAAATTCAAAAGCGCTGATGAACCACCACTCACCCTAGAGCAAGCTAAAGCCCAAATCCTTGAACATCAAAGGTTAGCAAATATCAGGGCTGCTGAACTAAGGAGCAAAGAAGCTCTGGACAAGCTCTCTCCCTCTGCTAAGAAAGCTCAACTGGCTAAACTCAAGGAACTGGAGGTTAAGAGGAACAACCTCCTAACAGAATATCAAAGACTGGTCAACCAGAGATCTGAACCCGGTCGTATCACCAAGTACACATGCTTCACCAACAAAGACAAAAAGGTGGTAATGACTATTTATAGGGAGAATGACATGCAGAATTATAAAGTCTCCAGCGACTTCAAACTCAGAGATCTGAGCCTCTCTGAGTGGTTGGAAATACTATCTCTTGCCCAAAAGAAGACTGGGCCTGGTCCTGCCCAAATGATGAAAAACATTCAAGCAAAACTCAATTGGGTAAGAGATACTGCAAAGAAGCTGAAGGTACCCCTACCTCCACAGCTTTCCTCTCAATCATCTTCTCAGGCACAAAGAAAAAGGAAAACACCAATGGGGCCTCTGACCGAAAGGTTGGTCACTGAAGATGTAGTGGTCGATGGGATGCTCAGAAACTTGGTCCTTCCCAAGGAAATCACCAAACCCATAGAAGGCCAAGTTTACACTGAGCCAGAGGTAGGTATGGTATTTATGAATGGTAACTGTGATTATGCTTTTCAGCGTTTGAATGAGCTACCTCTGGCATCAACCATTCAGCTAATCAGACTCAAGCAGGGCATCCTAAGGAATTGCAAAGAAGCTGATGAGTTCGATTTTGAAATTGAACTTGTCATTAACTCTAGGAGTGACAAAGTCGAAGCCCAGAGAATCTGTGATCAAGGTCTTGATCGCTGAAGAACCTATTTATTTTTGTTTATGTTTTCACCTTAGGGTGCTATTGTAATAGACTAGGTTCATTCTGTTTAATAAAACTTTGAGGTATGTTTGTTAAATTATGTGTAAGAAGAAGCTGTGTACTCACTTACAATAATTTTAGACTTAGTATAATTTATAAACAAATAGGGGGAGATTGTTGGGCCAATGAAAGTTTTAACTATGGCCCTGTCTAGATTTGTTTAAATTAGACTAAGTGTTGAAAGGTCGCTGAGAGGACCAGCGACAGAGACTAGACCAGTGGAAGGCAAAGCCTCAGCTGGCACACCAGGATCATTCAAGTCAAAGACAACGTCAGAGAAGTCGAAGACAATCTGAAGTCAGACTCACCAGCGATTATGGATAGCTGGGATGTCAAAGGAATGCACTGGTGTTCAAGGATCTCTGAGTTGACAACACTCAGAGATCACTTAAGAACCCTAGAGACTTGGATCAAGCAAAGCTTATCCAACCCCTTATAGTTTAGGCGGGAGAATCTTACAAGTGTTTTGAGCGGGACAAAACAAGAGATTCAAAGTCAATGCCTAGTACGACCTAGTGGGACAAAGGTGAACAGTTGGCAGAACTGTTTACCTAAAGTAGTTAAAGGCATGTCTCGATTTGGACATGCATTTAATACGTTGTACTCTTCCATTCAGAAGATGACACGTATCAACTACCCCCACTAAGGATACAACCTCGTACCACTATAAATAGGGGATGAGAAAGAAGTTAAGATTCAACCCTTGTGCTTGGAATATTTATCTAAGTTCTTTCTCCCACTTGAACCACTGAGGCCTCAGCTGTCCATCAGTGACTCGTTGGTTCACTTGTAAACTTGAGTCTCGAATCAAGTTTACTTGTTCTAGGGTTCATTTCTTGTTGTTATTCAACAGGTGTATTCATAACACTTTGTAATACTTTGTTGATAATAGTTAATAAAGGATTACTCGTTTGAAAAGTATATCTATTGTGTGTTATTGTTTTCGTGTCTTAGTTTCAACAATTGTTGTATTTTGGGACTTTCAAAAAATCTTTTCTTTTCATTTTTATTTTCATATGATTTCATGTTTAAAATAAATTAATCACATGAACATGTAAAGGAATAACCTAGGATTAATTAATTTTGTCAAGGGTGCGTTTGGTTTGTGGTTTGGACCGGCCGAGACATCGAGACCCTAGGGGGTGCTCGGCTTGTTTTATTCACCACCACCAAGACCCCCAAGGGGCTCTTCTTGGTTGGTTTTCGGCTCGGCACATGCAAGAAACCCCCGACCGAAGGTCGCGGTGTGGTTGTTTGTTCGGTTAGGTGTAACCGAGGCACCACCGAGACCCCCCCCCCCCAATGGGGCTCAGTTGGTTTTTGTTAATCGGACACGAGACCAACGAGAACCCGACTTCGAGTCGGGGTATGTTTACTTGTTTAGTTGATTAAGTAGTGTCAACCGAGACCCTCCAAGGTCTCGGTGGGACTTTCTTTATAGCTTATTTGGTTTGGCTTAATTAGAACACGGGCTCGGGATTCGGGTTTTTATAAAAACTATTTTTATAAGTCATATTATATTAAACTTTAGGTTAATTAATTTCTTAAATTAATTCATATATAACCTAAGGTATTTATACTTAGTCAGTTTAATTAAAACAGGTATTTTAATTAAAATCATTTAACGTATAGTTTAATTAAATTAACTAGTTATTTAATTATTAAGCTATAACCATGACTTGTATTGTACTAATTTAACTTCACTTATTATTTATAATTTAGCTTAATTCTACTTATGGAAATTTACTAAATTTGGGAACTTTCTATTTTTGGAAACTTTCTGTTGATGCAAAAGTTGGGTGATCCTTGCTAAACCCGAATTAGGCTTAATTCGGGTTGGCTGGGCTCCGGCTCCTGCACCAAGTGAATCGTTTGGTTGGGATCCTGCACACTAAACAACACGCGTTAGGCTTACCGTAGGAATGATTCCCACGATTAGACTCCAGCGTGAGAGTAAGTAATCGGTTAGGGTTTTATGTGAGTTGAGAGTATAGAACGTAATACCTTGTGGAACCTTTGAGGGTTCCTTTTATAGGCAATGAAACCATAATGGCTGTCATTGATACTTCGGCCCCAAGGAAGAGATAAGCACCAGAATTAGATTGATTGTTATCTTCTAATTATGGTGAGTGAATATCTCCTTCTTTGGAGTAAATCACATTCAGAAATAGCATATGATTCTGTCTAACCCTGCACCGGTCATGCCGGGCCATGGGCCGCACACGTATGTGCGGTTACTGTTCATTTAAGCCCATAAGCTTAAATGACATTATTCCCACCCATCGGTGATGGGCCGGATACGGGTAGTACCCGTGGGCCGGGTTCATGACCCTGCTGGGGACTATACGTCATCATGTCCCCCCAGTCTAGTTTTTACAACCATAGGCGTAACCTCTAGACTACCAAGATGCTCCCTGGACGTACCAAGAAAAAATAGGGAATGATAAGTTGTCCAAGAATTTTGTTTTGGCCGCACATGGCAACCTGACTTAGGAATTCATTCCATTATTATCTCAGCCGCTCATGGCGACCGAGACAAATTAAATATAGCATTAAATGTCAAGTCTTACGTAAGAGCCGCATATCCCGACATTAATAACTGTTCATCTGCCACGTTGACTGACAAAAGTGCAAACAGTCAGAGCCTCGAGCAGCGTAAATGTTTGAGTCAGAAGTGACCCGTGGGTCCCGCCTGACGTTTCACTTGCCACTTGTCCCTAACCACACGATCAAGAATAGTGGCAGACACGTGTCACACATCCAACAGGCCATGATCCACGAGGCAATCCTATAAATAAGCCACCCCTACGGCTGTGTGAAACACACAGTTTTTATCTCCATTTCTGCCATTAAAGCTTTCTTCTTAGCTTCAATCAACCACGCACGGATCCCTTCCTCCGTAGGTTAGAACACCACGCCCTTACATTTTTATTTAGTAATGGCTCACAGAAACAACCCCACCATTGGATCCGTGCTTAATGTAATGACCCAGGAACAACTAGATCTCTTTTGTACCAATTATTTCATCCCTACCAACCTACACCCCTCACTTCCTGGCGCCGGAGACCTCATAATTAAGGCTCCGGAGGGTAAGATTGGCCTGTACACTCGCCTTTTCAATGCGGCCAACTACCGCATTCCATTCACCCGTTTCCTCATAGATCTGTTAGGATATTATGATGTACATATTAGTCAGCTCCACTGTATAGGTGCGTGTAAGATTAGTCAATTCGAGATCCTCTGCCGTGCTAGAAGAATCCCCCCAACCGTAGAACTATTCCGGCTTTTTTACACCCCCAACCTAGTAAATGGTTGGTTATCCTTTAAGAAACGATCCCCTAACAGTCCCTAGTCTCATAATAAGCCAATCGATTCGCTGAAAAACTGGTATGACCACTACTTTTTCATTGACGCAATAGTATGGCCGGCTGATTATGCCTTTAGACATAGGATATCCCACGACCCCCAGCCGCACGCTAGTACATATAACCCCCGACACTCCCAAGAAATAGATCTGAATAGGACCGGGTTCCATAGAAATCTTCCCGAGTCATTTCTATGTTTGCTAGGGATTAGCCGCATCTATTTTGGCCCGTCCAACAGATATCCTGTGTTTTGGAGAAGGCAGGGTGAAGGTAGGCTAACATCCGTACACAAAAAAGCTTATTCAATTACTTTGTAATGGCTAACTTATTTTGTTATTGTATGGCAGAAATGAAATTCTTTGGACTTCTACGTCAGGGCGACCCAAAGCTTGTACCAGAAGGCTCCCGCCCCCGACGTGGGAATGAACTACCCCTTCTTGAGCATACCCGAAACGTGACGGTTGCTCTGGAAGCCGTGCCGGATCCTCACTCGGACAAGGAAGAAACAACTCTAATGAGGACTCCCGCCGACTTCAGCAATGAGGACGGTGATAACAGGATGCTCGAAGGAGGAGCCGGGCCCTCCTCACCGCCTAAGACTGTCACCCCCGCACATGGGGAAGAGCAGGGAGACAATATTGACTTAACCACCTCCAGCCTTCGCCGGATGTTGGGCGATGATGATGAAGAGGTACAACAAATCAATGAGGAGGAAGAGGAAGAAGCTGAAAAAGAAGTTGATGATGAGGTCGAAGAAGCAACAGCTCAGCCCGTCGCAAAGCGTACCCGCAGGAAAAACAAACGTATAAGAAGAGCTGCTCCGGCCGAGGTTGGCGAACACAACGCCCCTGCCAAGAAACTTCGAGAAGACCACCCCTTATACCAATCTGTTGGGAGCACCACCCAGGCGTCCGAGACGATCCGGGCCGCACATGTCGATCCCGTCACTCAGATTCCCCCAACCACATCAGAATTAGCAAGGAATAACATGTAAGGCTCCATCTTGATACGTAAGAACGACAAATTACTTTTAAGCAATACTTAATATGTATCCAAATGCTTGTTTCTCAGGGATGAACAAACTGGTGTCGTGCCTCCACCCGATGCCCAAATGGAGAAGGGAAAAGAAAAGGAAGTGGAGAGAAACCTCATGCTTCACACGGCCGCCACGAAATCTGGACCCGTATTTGAAGAAGGTACTCCCACAGCCTCCCAAGACCTCCCGACGTCCGGCCCCCCTCAATCGTTCAACCCCATCTGGAATATCACCACTGCATCACGAATGAGGGAAGCCGAGGAATGCCGAGAGTACCTCAATAACTACATACCGCCAGGCCTGGTGCGAGAAGTGAATGCGCTCAGCCATGCCGACCTGGCGGATGAGTACAACGGTGCTTTGGTACATCAAATGGCAATGGGCACCTCAATGATAGTAAGATTTGAAGCCGCACTTGGGCATGTGGAGTCCCTTAAGAGGAAAGTTGGACGGAGGGAGAGGATGATCGAGGAGAATGAAGCTCAAATCGCAACCCTCTAGTCCCAACTTGCTAGTGCCGAGGCGACAGCGAAGGAGCAATCAGCCCGTGCGAATTCTTACGACCAACAAGTGGCCGATCTCGAGGCAAAACTAGATGCCGCAACAACCAAGGTACATATCCGTGATGCACCACCCTTTATTCCACAAGAAATATAATCTAACAATTAATCTCATATAGGTGACCGCGACGGAGGCGTCTGCCAAGTCCTCCTCCAGCCAGGTATCCGTGCTAACCAAAAAACTGGAAGACGCTTAGATGACAATCCAGAGCATGGAGAAGGTACAAGAGGAGCTTGCTGATGAGAGGGCTATGACCAAGGAGCTGAAAGAGGCGTTTGCCCAAAAAGATGTGATGATCGATGCCCTCACCACCGAACGCGACGACGTGCTATGCCCCCAACTACTAGCAGCCATTGCCGGTCGTAGGTGGATGGTAGGACATGGGGCACGTTTGGCCGTCACCAAGGTACTAGAGGCCCCCGAATTTGTGCAACAGTTTGCAAGTCTTGTGTCCTATGGTATTGACCACGGCCGTCATGAGGGAATGGTCCAGGCCGTAGAGCTGATCAAGAAAAGGGAGAACTTCACCAGACATGCTTTCTTTAACCCTGAAGCGGCTAACAAGATGTCTGCTTCCATGGCCGCGATGCGAGACCTGCATTATCCATTCTTGGTTGAGCTGGAGGCCACAAAAGATGCATCGAACATGGAAATCATGGAAAAGCTAAGTCTCAGTGGGTTCTCCCAAGATGAGGGTCATTCCCGTGCTTCCTTCACTCCATCACCCAGCCACCTGACGCTCCCTATCTATGAGGATGTAACCAGGATCGTGCTTAATTAAGAACCCTTAAGTGGGGTGTTGGAGAGGAATGCGGCTCAAGCCCGGAAGCGGGAGGAACGTAGTGAGTGGTTGTCATGCTTGGTCGAGGAGCAAGTGGAGATAGGTAAGTTTCTCCCCCCCCCCCATGTAGGGTGCTCCTACTTTATTATCCATTTCAGACAACTCTGGTTTGTAATCGCTGAATATTTGTAGTTATTATTCATCCGTGCATGTACACGGCTAAGACATGTGTATTTTGTATGTAAGTCCGTGATGACCACGGCCATTTTTGTTATTTATTTGGAAACTTGTGTATTTTTATTGTATTGAATATTGTATACCAATACTGCATGACATGTCACGCCTTACACACAAAAAAGGAAAATACATACAAGCCTTTAATTTACTAGACATGCGACGTGCATCTTTACTATGCGAAGCACTACGTGAGTACGGCATACGAAACTTACCACAACGTCTTGTGAGTAAGGTGTCTAGTAAGGATACATGATCCGTGCGGCTGGGGTTGCATCCCTCTTACGCGGCAAGTTGAATTAGTAGGTTCACTTAATCCTCTTACCCCGCCTGGAGGCGTATAGTACATGTACAGTAATTTGAATGAGTGCATACGAATGAAACATGACATATTATAATAACAACTAAAAATTCATATGACTGACAAAAATCTAAAAAATGATTTGCACGAAACAAGCCGTGGAGCTAGCTAGGCGCCACGGCATTTTATTAGAACGTTTACATTTTTTGTTTTAACAAGAATGATAAGTCCTAAAAAACAAAAAAAGGAACCTAAACAAAAACATAAGAAGAAAAACAGATAAACCGCATGGTTCTTCATTAAAGCCGCACATAGCGAAGCACCCATGCGGAAGTCGTAGCTTTCAAAGATAACACGTTTTGAGATTGGAGATGTTCCATGTGAGTTCTTGGTCGCGGCCATCCATGTCACGTAACTTGTACGCACCTGGCCCTAAGGCTTCCGTGACTTCATACGGTCCTTCCCATTTAGGGCCCAGCTTACTTGTATTCTCCGCTCGACTTGCTTTGTTAGCACGATAGACATAATCTCCCGGTCGAAAAGAAACACCTTTGACCTTGGCGTCATAATAAGCCTTCATTTTAGCCTTGGACTTGGCTTCATTGATGGCTGCTATCTCCCTTTTTTCTTCCAACAGATCCAGGTTAATTCGCAGCTGCTCGTCGTTCGTAACGACATTAACCTCCGCCGTGCGAATGGTAGGCATTCCTATCTCTGCTGGTATAACAGCTTCAGTGCCGTAGGCCAATGCAAATGGAGTATCTCCGTTGGCTGTTTTGATCATGGTCCTATGTGCCCATAGGACATGTGGTAACTCATCTACCCATTTGGCACTTCGTTCATCCAGACGTGCCTTGATGCCATTTCCCAAGCTTCTATTTGCGCGTTCCACGAGGCCATTTGTCTACGGATGCTTAACAGATGCGAAGCGCCGCTTGATATTCAATGATGCACACCAGTCCTTGAATGGATTGTCCGCGAACTGTTTACCGTTATCCAAGATGATTTCTCCTGGTAGGCCAAAACGGCACACAATATGCTTCCAAACAAACTTTTTAACTTGTTTGCCTGTGATGGATTTGACTGCCTTGGCTTCTATCCATCGTGTGAAGTAGTCCATCGCGACAATCAAGAACTTAACTCCCCCCGCAGCTACAGGAAACGGTCCTGCGATGTCAATTCCCCACTTATAGAATGGCCATGGGGATGTAATTGGTGTAAGCTCCTGATGCGGATGTCGCGGCACTGGTCTATGTACTTGGCAATCACTACACTTGCGAATCATGTCGCGCGCGTCCCTGTGCATGGTAGGCCAATAGTATCCTGTTCGTAAGGCTCGAGCTACCACGGATCGTGGACCTGCGTGCATGCTGCATAACCCTTCATGTATGTCACTGATTACGTAAGCGGCCTGACGTGGCCCAACACACCGCAACCACGGCTGCAAGAAAGAGCGTTTATAAAGGATGCCCTCTCGAAGCTCAAAGTGTTGCGACTTCCTCCTGATGCGCCGTGCTGCTTTTTCCTCGTCCGGAAGGGTCTCACTAGTCAAATAGTTGATGATCGGGGTCATCCATGTAGGTCCATCCTCCTCAACTATAGCAACGACCTCCCCTTCCGTTATAGATTTCTCCTTGAGTATTTCCACCAAGACTTGTTTGGACAAGTGAGCGGAGCTTGTGGATGCGATCTTGCTAAGAGCGTCCTCCTTCTTGTTCTCGCCTCTTGGCACCTGCTTGATGGAAAATTTGCTGAAAGCCGCGATTAGTGACTTGACTTTTTCCAAGTATCTGACCATGTTGTCCTCCTTAGCCACATATCCACCTAGAATATGGTTCGCAACAAGCCGTGAGTCCACGTAGGTCTCGAGGTTGCGGACTCCCATTCTAGCGGCGATTTTTAAACCCGCAATTAGTGCTTCATATTACGCTTCGTTGTTGGTGGCCGTGAACTCAAAACGGAGGGCGCACGTGAACTCCATTCCTTCCGGATTTGTGAGGATGAGACCAGCTCCGGACCCATCCGTACACGAAGATCCGTCCGTAAATAACACCCATGGTTCTATTGGAGTCTCATCTTGTTTAACGATTGGCCCTTCCTCATCCGTCTTCTCAATCAGGAAATCTGCCAAGATCTGGCCTTTCATAGTCGTCCTTGGCCTATAAGATATATTGTGCTCCCCCAATAAGATGCTCCATTTTTGTAGCCTCCCTGCCACATCTGGTCTAGAAATGACCTGCTTGATTGGTTGGTCTGTAATGACTACAATTAGGTGCGCCTGAAAGTATCGGCGTAACCGCTTTGTAGCAAACACAAGTGCTAACACCAATGTTTCCATAGAGGAGTAATTCAGCTCTGGCCCTTGTAATGTTCTACTTATGAAGTAGACCGGAGTTTGCACTGTATCTCTATCTGTCATGAGTACCGTGCTTATTGCGCCATGAGTGGCTGAGAGATACATAATGAGTTCCTCCTTTGGCCGGGGAGCTACTAGCATAGGGAGAGATGCAAGATGCTGCTTGAGTTGGCCAAAAGCCTCCTCGGCTTCCTTCGTCCACCGGAAGTCTCCCTTCCTAATGCACTTCTTGAGTGTCTTAAATAGGGGTAATGACTTCTCTGCGGATTTGGATAGGAACCTGTTTAGCCCGGCCAGTTTCCCATTTAAGGATTGCACCTCCTTTCGTGTCTGAGGGGATGGCAGCTGCATCACTGCGTCCGTTTTCTCTGGGTAAGGTTTGATGCCGTTTGGATCAATCAAATATCTAAGGAACATTCCCGCCGTTGCCCCAAACGTGCATTTCTTTGGGTTTAGCTTCATGTTAATCATCCTCAGTGTGTCGAATGTCTCTTGGACATCCCGGAGAAGCGCATCCTCCGTATGCCTTTTTATGACCAAGTCATCCACATAGACTTCTAAGTTGCGGCCTATATGTGATTCAAAAGCTTTGTCCACAAGCCGTTGGTATGTAGCACCGGCGTTCTTTAGTCCAAACGGCATTTTCGTATAACAATATACGCCCTGGCTCGTATGGAACACCGTTTTTTCTGCATCCTCCTCCGCCATCTGGATCTGGTGATATCCTTTATATGCGTCTAAGAAGCACTTAAAGGGATATCCACATAGGGATTCCACCTTCCAGTCGATTTCCGGTAACGGGTAACAATCCTGTGGGCAGGATTTGTTCAAATCCGTAAAATCCACACACATGCGCCAACTTCCGTCATGTTTTTTGACCATGACCGGATTGGATAACCACTCGTGGTAGTATACCTCGCGCATGATACCTGCGTCCACTAGTTTCCGTACTTCCTCCAGTATCACTCGGCTACGTTCAGGCGCCTGGCCACGCTTCTTTTGCTTGATGGGTTGGTACCCCTGGCGGATCTGGAGCTTATGTTCTGCTATCGTACGTGGCACACCTGTCATATGCTTTGGCTCCCATGCGAATATACCTAGGTTTGCACTTAAAAGAGAGCACATGGCCCTTTTGCCATTATCCGAGAGCGCCCCCCCTATGGATATCTCCTGTTCCGGGTAGTCAGGATGAATTGCCACCTTCTAATTGGGAGGTGGCGATCCATCTTTGGGTGGAACAAGTGGGGCCGGGGTTGTCACGGTATGACACTCGGATGCTGGTACGATTGTGTTGTAAATGGTGACGATTCCTCCCTCAACAGGGAATTTAATCATTCCGTGTGCCGTGGAGGGTACCGCCCGTATAGCCAGAATGCCTGGTCTGCCTATGATCCCATTGTACGGAGAATGTGAGCATATCACCATGAAGTTCATCCACGCCGTAGTGGAGTGTTCCTCATTCCCAATGGTTATAAGCAGACGCAGTTGCCCTATTGGTCAGATAGTGTCTCCACTAAAGCCAGTGAGCAGCATCGTGGCCGGTACTAATTGGCTTCTTATCTCTGGGCATAACTGCACAAAGCAGTGTTCATACAGTACCTCTGCTGACGACCCTCCGCCCACATACATGCGACGGACATTGTGTGTTCTAATGCTTATCTCAATAGTGAGAGGCGCATCAATCACATTGCTTGCTGTGATGGGGGGGAATGATATTTCCCTCCCGCGTGAAAATTTTGGCCGACTTTCTGCCTCATGCGGCGTTGTCTGGATTGGATCATGTATATGGTCGAAGGTTTGTCCTTTTGGGGATCCTTCTTATCATATTTCTTGTTGTCTTTTCCATCCTTCCAATCCTTAACTAAGTGCTTGAGTTTACCTGATTTGATCAGTGACTCAATGTGCTTCTTGAGCCGGATACACTCCTCCGTACCATGGCCCTTGTCATTATGGAACTCGCAGAAGCGATTTCCTTGCCGACGGTCCGGCGGAGTTGTCATTGGGGGAGGCCTTGGAAAGTTTGCCCCTTCCGTCAGCAAGATCTCCCGGTAGGACACCTTTAGGGGGGTAAACTTATCGTCCGGCCGTCCTCCTTTGTTCTGGCTCTTATAGTCTGAGCCCTTGCTATTGTTCTGATTGCCTTGACCGCCCGACTGTCTCTGAGACTGGACGTTTGACCGGTACCCATTTGCTCTGGATGGGTAAGCCGTGGCAACAGCTGTTTCTCCTTCTATGAAATTTCTGACCCTTTCCATGAGGTCATCATATCTCTCTGGATGCTTGGCATTGAGCCGCCTGATCAATTCCCTATATGTTATGGCGTGTATGTAGTCAGAGATTTTCAGGAGTTCCGGCATTGTTTTTGTGCGCGTGCACTCATCATTAAAGCGTTCAGTGAAGGCTTCTGTGGACTCGCACGGCCGTTGTTTGACAGTCGCCAATGAGACCGGATCCCTATTATACTTCTTCCTCTGAGTATAATTATTCTTGAACGCAGTGCGTAGTTCTGTGAAACTATCAATGCTTCGTGGAGGGAGTCCCTCAAACGAGTCACGGGCATTTCCGATCAGAGTTGAATTGAACATTTGGCACCATATAGGCATGGGCCATCGCTCAATTTTAGCCTGCGTATCGAATATTTTAAGGTGATCATCCGGATCACCAGTTCCATCATAGGTCTTGACACACGCCGGCATGCGACGTTTGGTGTCCTCGGAGTAGTTCCTTATGCGGAGGGTGAATGGGTCTTCCCTGGGATCCGCCCATGGCCGGGTAAGCCTAGGGTCATTCCATGGTTCACACCACGGGCGGGAAAGATCCTCCGCTTCTGCATCCCGATAATAAGGGCCACCATAATACTCATCATTGTTTGGTGGTGGTGGAGGGGTACGCCTAGGTCGGCGACGCTTAGGCGGATGGTCATCTGAGTCCTCCCCTGATGGGTCTGGAGACGGGGGTGGTGCCCCATCCTTTGGGTGAGGACCACTTTTTTGGGACGAACCAGGTGCCTTTTTCCAAGTGTTCATCCTGTCCCACACGCTCGTGCGGCGTGTGGCTCTGGCCAGCTTTCGATCTGGTCGCTCGGGTGAACCGTCAGACTTATCCCCCCCTTCTCGAGACTGCATTAGTTCCTGTATTAGGCGATCTCCTATGCGCTCAAACACATTCCTAGGTTGAGGGGTTTCCTCAAAGATGCTCTGCTCCTGAGGCCGGGCTTTCCTTTTCCTCTGATTTTGGGAAGAGGTGATTGGTCCAGTGTCACCAAAGTTGAGTCTAGATTGGAGGTTCCTCCCCAGATTCAACCTTGATGCGATCCACGGGACGATCCTATCAAAATTCTGCGTGAGAACTCGAGTGAGATCCTCCTCGCTGAGTGGTTGGACTTCTACTTCCTCCTCCACTGATGGTCTACGCGGCTCCTTGTTAGGAGGATTGGGCGCACTCCCTGGATCAGGGTTATCCAGGGTTGAAGTAGGTGGGGGTGTTATGGAGATCGTGCTCGTCACCCCCAAGGGCTGAAAACCACCACGGTTACCAGGTCCGCCTGCAAGGCGGCAAGGTGATTGATTGGGGATGAGTATCCCTTCCCCTTGGGACTTCCGATTTCCAGGATTCGTGTTCCTGGGATCAGCTTACGGATGCCCCTTCGTCATTGGAAATTCAGAATGAGGTTTTGTTCTAGCTTAGTGTAATGGGTCCCACGGATGGCGCCAACTTGTTGATGCAAAAGTTGGGTGATCCTTGCTAAACCCGAATTAGGCTTAATTCGGGTTGGCTGGGCTCCGGCTCCTGCACCAAGTGAATCATTTGGTTGGGATCCTGCACACTAAACAACACGCTTAGGCTTACCGTGGGAATGTTTCCCACGATTAGACTCCGGCGTGAGAGTAAGTAATCGGTTAGGGTTTTATGTGAGTTGAGAGTATAGAACGTAATACCTTGTGGAACCTTTGAGGGTTCCTTTTATAGGCAATGAAACCCTAATGGGCTGTCATTGATACTTCGGCCCCAAGGAAGAGATAAGCACCAGAATTAGATTGATTGTTATCTTCTAATTATGGTGAGTGAATATCTCCTTCTTTGGAGTAAATCACATTCAGAAATAGAATATGATTCTGTCTAACCCTGCACCGGTCATGTCGGGCCATGGGCCGCACACGTATGTGCGGTTACTGTTCATTTAAGCCCATAAGCTTATATGACATTATTCCCACCCATCGGTGATGGGCCGGATACGGGTAGTACCCGTGGGCCGGGTTCATGACCCGGCTGGGGACTATACGTCATCACTTTCTATTTTTAGAAAGTTTCTATTTTGTAAATTTACTATTCATGGAAACCTGTTGTTTTTAGAAAGTTACTTAGTATTACACTACAAGTATTATAATACACTAATACATGAATAATACACAACAGAACATCAGCATAACTACAGTTAATACAGTAAACAATAAAACATGACAGAATACGTATAACAAGCAATTAACACACAGAACCAGTGAAACACATGTAATACAGACAACTCATACACGTCCATATTTCTTATTTAGTGTTATCCGTCAAGGCGGATTAGTCTTCATCGTTTCCGTTAGCTTCTGTTGGACATAAGGTACGGATTTCCCGTCCTTCAGTAAGGACAATCTCATCCTTCATTAGGATTTCCCATATGCAACCAACTGTTTTACTCAGTAGTTACAGATTAAATGCTTATATTTTATTAGTTACCTTAGCCATATACATGCATGACCTGTTTCGCCTAGTTATGGAGGTACCATAACCATAACACTAGAGGCACTAGCGTTATGACTTCACCACGGCGGAGTGATAGCTCGTGGCATCCCTTTTCAGTTATTTGGCCATTATATTATTATATTATCATGTGGGGCATATGGGTATATCCTAGTTACATGTTTCAGTCAGGATTTCATGGTGAATGTGGTGTGTACCTTGCATCCTTCACAAGGAGCTGATCCCTCCTACCCACTTACCAGTTAATTAGAGGCAACCCCTCTAATTGCATGATGATGTCTCCCTTCCAAGTATTCATGCACGTTGTTGACCTCATGACCTATATTGGCAATTATGATACATTAACTAATACAGATTTTCATAAGTAACATAAGCTATGTTTTCTGAACTAAAACCAATTAACATGACAGACAACTAGGTTTTCCAGGACTTATACATTTTCGTTGCCATTCATGCTTTATATTCTTTATATGCTTCCATACTCTATGTTTTTCCATGCTTCATTGTATATCCGTGCAATGAGCGTTATGCTCAGCCGTCTACTTTTCCATGTTCCCAAACGGTAGGTACCCAAGGACGCAAGTAGGAACTCTAGAGTACGTGCATTCGGATTGGAAGCTATCCGGCCTCTTTTACCTTATGCATTTATTCCTACTTTATCATACTTTACATCTTTTGGACATTGTTTAGTTCTTTCCATTTACAGTACTTATATTGCTTGTTTGTAAGTTACTAGACTACCGATGTTTGATTCCGGTATTTCTATTTATGGTCATGAATGTTTAGGCATTTACCTTGCATGCTTTGATGATACGCCATAATTTACTGTAGCACTCTATCCTATTAAATGAGGTGTTACAATTATGGTATCAGAGCCAAGGTTTCGACCTTTTGAATGTTGAGATTTTGCTAGGTTTAATTGTTTGTTTCTCGGTATCTTAACGAATTGATTTCTGGTTCAAAATGCGACTCAGTCGTTCTTTGGTGAAACAAATAGTTGTGTCGTTGTAGTATTTAAAATAAAAGTGCAGAACAATTAAAGTAAATGACGTTAAAGTAAAGCTAAAACTAACTAAAACATAAATGGTGTAAAATTAAAGACGTTAAAAGTAAATTAATTAATTGACGAGAAATTAAAATTTGTCGAAAAGTAAATTCGAAAATTAAATAAGACAAAACAAGTAAAAATAAATTGACGTAAAAATAAGACGAAACAATTAAAATAAAGTTAATTAAAAATGGCGGGAAAATAAGTTTAAAAATAAAATTTGACTAAAAACTAATTAAATTCGCAATTGTAAAAACTGAATTAAATTCGCAATTAAAAGAACTAAATTCGCAATTGTAAAAAAAACAAAAGATTTCGCAATTGAAATGAACAGTTCCGCAATTGTGAAATCAAAGATTTCGCAATTGCTAGAAAAAGTTCCTAAATCGAATCAGGAAGAAGATTTCGCAATAGCAGAAAAAGGCAAGATTTCGCAATAGCAGAAAAAGTTCCTAAATCGAATCAGGACCAAGATTTCGCAATAGCAGAAAAAGTTCCTAAATCGAATCAGGAACAAGATTTCGCAATAGCAGAAAAAGTTCCTAAATCGAATCAGGAAGAAGATTTCGCAATAGCAGAAAAAGGTCCTAAATCGAATCAGGAACAAGATTTCGCAATGGGGAGAAAGTACAAGATTTCGCAATTAATGAAAAAGTTCCTAAATAGAATCAGATTTCCTAAAAACTAGGAAAACACAAAAAGTACGAAAATAAGCTCAAAAATCTTAACTTTTGGAAGACAATAAGCAAAGTAAAACACCAATAAGCTAAATAAAAACACTAGATCAAAGATAAAACGTATGAAATCAACAAAAACAAGACACGAAAATTAAAAAGACTTAAACTTTATATAAAAATAAGATGAAAAAGGTTTAGATTGAAAACATGAAATCAAATCAAACATAGATTAAGAAAAAGATGTACAATAAGCAAGAAGAGAAGATGAACAAGATGATTAAAAACTTAAAGATAAAAGATTAAAGAACACAAAATTAAAACTTACTTGAAAATTAATGGTGCAAGACAAGGTAATTAAATGTGCAATAAAGTAAATACCATGAATTTAAATGTGCAAAAATTAAAGTGGAAGAGCATAGTTTGTCAAACTAGCCAACAAAACTAATGAAATAAAAATGAGGGGTATTTATAGGAGATTAGGGAGGTGTTTAGAGGAAGCTTCCTCCCCTCCTTCCTTTCTTCTTAATTGCAAGATCAAGTACTTAAGCTTCTTTAATCTTCTTAAATCTTCTTGATATTTGGACTTTGTCTTGGGATTTCTTCGAACTCGTCTTTTAATTCTTCAATAAATATGACTCGAGTTCTTCGGCTTTAAGTAAACTTCCGTCTTTTGACTTTTTCTTCGATAAATCTTCAGAATTGGTCTTGGACTTCCGTTCTTTTCGCATTCTTGACTTCTTGACTTTATATTTCATCTTTTTCTTCAATAAAAGCCCGTGAATGCCGTGTTTTCTCCACTTTTCACAATTTCGTCCTAAATCACAACAAAAACACAAACCACGCATAATTCCGACATAAAAGACATAAAATACACGTTTTGGCTCGGTTATTATTGTAATTAAGTGGTAAAAAGGATGGGTGTTTACACACCTATCAAATCCCCTTCACTTGACCATTGCAATGTCCTCATGCAATGCATTAGTTACAAAGCACTTTTGCATTTTTCATCATAATCAATCCACGTTGGCCTTTATTAAAGAGACAGAAAATTATAAACATTCAAACTAAAGAAATCAAAAACATACCTTGGGTTTTGGAAATGTTGTGAATGATCATCATCCTCAAGTTTTCACTTTCTCCAAATCAAGCTTAAAAACGACATCATTGTTATTATAAGTTAGTAAACTAACACGAACTCACGTTGGCCTTTATTGTTTGTCTTGAATGATCACGAGGATGAATTGTTTACTTATTTCGATAGTTATTTAGTCCGAAAATAAAGTGAACGATTTAATCAATAGTTAGCTAAAGGAAAAAATCTTTTAAAACTGCTTCTCGGGACCTCATAAAGTTCATATCTTGGCATAACTCGCTTCGCGATTTAAGACCTTTCTCGGACCGATATTTGGCAGCGACTTCATACTTCAAACCTTGAGAGACGCTCATGAAATAATGGTCTTCTCTTCACAATAGGAATTTCTTCACTTGAAGTTTTGAGAGATTCATACTTGGACCACGACTTCTTCATTTTTCTCCAATCTTTATTTTAGACTTTGATATACAACGATCCGCCTCCTTTTATGACTTGGATCTATTTATCCTCATACCTTGCTAGGGTCTTTTCGGATGCACTTCTCCATGACTTTTGGGGAGTTTTTGCTTTTCGTCGTGTGTCTCGATCCTTCATATTGATTTTCGATAAATGATTCTTCACATCACTTTGGATCTTTAGCAACAAAATATAGCCCTCATGTCTTGTTAGGACCTTTTTGGACTCGCCAATCTTCGCATCCCGCTTCAATAAGTTATGCCTTGGCTATGAACTCTAATCCATACCGAGCAACTTTTAAACGATCTTGGGCTAGAAGCTAAGTAACTTTTCAAATCGTACAACCTTATTTATTGCAGATAAATTTATTAGCAAGCGATGGGAGAATAGGCTTATAATTAACTCACATAAATTCACGAAAGAATACCAAACTTCTAATTGAATCTATCATTTCTCGTTCTCCACAATTTAAAATCTCAAGGAATGAGACTCGTGGATGCTTAGCCTATTAAATCAAAGTTTTGGGTTTTCGAGTCGCCTATAGGATCTTGCAAATTCTTAGACTTTTTCAAGTTTAGAAATCGCGTTTTAAAGTTCCCTTGATAAACGACTCTCTAGGATCAATTATAGGAACTTGCGAAAAGTTCTTGTTCTTAACCCGTGAGAGTTAAGACTTTCGCGTTTTATAGCTCCCTATATAAAAGTCTAGCAAAACTTGACTTAAACACGTTAAGGATACTAGCTAGAGTAAACTTAGATAAGTAAACTCGAGTCGAGTCAAAAAATTCACAACGTTTGAAAATTAAAACCACTTTATTAAAGATTTATTCTAACAAGGAAAGAAGAATAACTACACAAAGGGAAAAACTAATAGGCCAAAATAGATCAAAAATTTTGAAAAATGTCGAAAAATTGATTTTCCGGTTAAAATGAGGACAAATACAAGGAAAAGACCACTTAACTTCGATAGAAGTCCCCCCTACACTTAACATAAACATTGTCCTCAATGTTTAAGCATGTGGGAGTAAACTCCCCTACACTTAGGACATTGTGCACTTTGTTTAAATCTCGCTAAGGAAAAGACAACTAAAGAGAATCCTATTTAATATTGAGAAAATATAAAATAGTGAATCGAAAAGAGTTTAGGATAGAACCGGGAAGAAGTGGACACGAAATCACGGGTCGTCAAGAATCATCAAGAGTGGATCATTGAGCGCGAATCCCTGATTATAAGAAGGGAGGAGAGGAAATAGCAAACCAACGGGTCTCCCCCTACACTTAAGGTAAAAACAAAGAAAAAGATAGATAGATAATTGGGTTGCCTCCCAAAAAGCGCTTGTTTTTGTTATCCAAGTCACGAGTCTGACTCGTCCCCAAATTAAATGGTCCATGGGGAGGCCTCAAATGTAATACCGGGATCAATGACCTTATCCTCATTCTCGGAGGAATATAACAAAGGAGAGGCAGGAGGATAAGTCTTAAACGGTAGAAAGGTCCTTTCAACATACGAGAAGTATGTTAAATCATGATCCTCGGGAGGTGGGGTGGGTATAGGAATCACATTGTCATCCTCCAAAGACAATGGATGCAGACCAATTGGCAAAGCCGTAATGTTATCAATCATAGAATGGTCATTTTCACCTCCCGGGTCAAAGCACTCATCCTCATTTCCCGGAGAGGGAAATTGATACATCACCCTATTGGGCGTGCATTCAGTAGGATGAGGGGGCAATATAGTAGGAGAAGTAAGAGAAGAATTACCTTCCACCTGCGATACCTTTACAGTAGAATCAGAACTCTCCACCTCTGCGATAGAAGGGGGCATGGCTAACAAAGCATGCTCATTAATAGTAGGAGAATCAGAGCTAGCAATGTCCTCAATCCCTTCGTCAAAGAGAGGATTCACCTCACTAGATATGTAATCGTCATCAAAATCAAATAAAGGGTTCGAATAAATCTTGAAAGTTTCCTTCGGAACGTCTTCATCAGATAGTGACTCGTCATCACTAGAAGTAAAATCATCATCTTGATCAAAAAGAGGATTGGAGAAAGCCAAAGAATCCTCTTCCAAATTGTTGGTGGAAGGAACATCATCAGAAGAAAGTGCATCATACTCATCGTCACTGTCGGATGTCAACTCAGATTCACTTGGAATAGGGACAAGGTTATCAGCACTAGACGTATTGAATTCGTCGGATTCCTTTCCAGGAATTGTACTAATATCCTCATCCCTTAGGATGGTTGAATCCTTGGGCTCCGGCAAGTCGGGAGAAGGAATAGCATTCTCATCGGTCCAAGAATTAGGACTCTCATCGTCATCACTGGCATAATAATATGGAGGCACAAGAGGAGGAGTATAAGCATTAAGGTTAGATACCTGCTCTCGTTGCTGATCCGCTTGATATTTTGCGTTGTAATTATGGAAAGCTTCTTCGAGGTTTTGAAATTGAGTAACAAGAGTAGCCCATTGTTCTTGGGTACTCAATTGTTCGAAAGAAGGTTGATGATTGACGGTGTGACGTGGGGGCTCAAAGTTAAATGCACTGGGATGATAGCACGGTAGTTTCTCAAAGACCTTTGACGGATCACAAGAAGAAACATCGTGAGGGCCCCCACAAATATAGCAACACGGGTATGGAGAAGAACCCGGTGCATGTTGAGGATAGGGATTGTCATAGACGGGAGAGGGTGGGAAAGTATTGTAAGAGTTGAAGTATGAATTTGTTGAATTGCAAAATGGACAAAATCCAAACTGTGTATCGTCGATATCAAAACCACACCGCTCACAAGTACACCATTGACATGTTTGAAAACCATGCCATGGTCTCCCACACCGGCCGCAAGACGAATCCATGAAGAATTATAGAGAAGAGGGGTAAAGAAAAGAATTAAACATAATAGAGGATAAAGAGGAATATTTTTGGTGCAAAACTTGTGAAAAAGAAATGCTTTCTATGATTTTTCAAATGTTTTTGTGGTTTTTGGAAAATTTTTGACACGAAAAATAACGTTCACAAGTGAACGGATCCCAAAAAGCAACGCGTCTCTCACAGAAAACCGTTAATCTTTACGAAAAGAGCCGGCAGCGGCGCCATTTGAATGTTGAGATTTTGCTAGGTTTAATTGTTCGTTTCTCGGTATCTTAACGAATTGATTTCCGGTTCAAAATGCGACTCAGTCGTTCTTTGGTGAAACAAATAGTTGTGTCGTTGTAGTATTTAAAATAAAAGTGCAGAACAATTAAAGTAAATGACGTTAAAGTAAAGCTAAAACTAACTAAAACATAAATGGTGTAAAATTAAAGACGTTAAAAGTAAATTAATTAAATGACGAGAAATTAAAATTTGTCGAAAAGTAAATTCGAAAATTAAATAAGACAAAGCAAGTAAAAATAAATTGACGTAAAAATAAGACGAAACAATTAAAATAAAGTTAATTAAAAATAGCGGGAAAATAAGTTTAAAAATAAAATTTGACTAAAAACTAATTAAATTCGCAATTGTAAAAACTGCATTAAATTCGCAATTAAAAGAAATAAATTCGCAATTGTAAAAAAACAAAAGATTTCGCAATTGAAATGAACAATTCCGCAATTGTGAAATCAAAGATTTCGCAATTGCTAGAAAAAGTTCCTAAATCGAATCAGGAAGAAGATTTCGCAATAGCAGAAAAAGGCAAGATTTCGCAATAGCAGAAAAAGTTCCTAAATCGAATCAGGAACAAGATTTCGCAATAGCAGAAAAAGTTCCTAAATCGAATCAGGAACAAGATTTCGCAATAGCAGAAAAAGTTCCTAAATCGAATCAGGAACAAGATTTCGCAATAGCAGAAAAAGTTCCTAAATCGAATCAGGAAGAAGATTTCGCAATAGCAGAAAAAGTTCCTAAATCGAATCAGGAACAAGATTTCGCAATGGGGAGAAAGTACAAGATTTCGCAATTAATGAAAAAGTTCCTAAATCGAATCTTATTTCCTAAAACCTAGGAAAACACAAAAAGTACGAAAATAAGCTCAAAAATCTTAACTTTTGGAAGACAATAAGCAAAGTAAAACACCAATAAGCTAAATAAAAACACTAGATCAAAGATAAAACGTATGAAATCAACAAAAACAAGATACGAAAATTAAAAAGACTTAAACTTTATATAAAAATAAGATGAAAAAGGTTTAGATTGAAAACTTGAAATCAAATCAAACATAGATTAAGAAAAAGATTGACAATAAGCATGAAGAGAAGATGAACAAGATGATTAAAAACTTAAAGATAAAAGATTAAAGAACACAAAACTAAAACTTACTTGAAAATTAAAGGTGCAAGACAAGGTAATTAAATGTGCAATAAAGTAAATGACATGAATTTAAATGTGCAAAAATTAAAGTGGAAGAGTATAGTTTGTCAAACTAGCCAACAAAACTAATGAAATGAAAATGAGGGGTATTTATAGGAGATTAAGGAGGTGTTTAGAGGAAGCTTCCTCCCCTCTTTCCTTTCTTCTTAATTGCAAGATCAAGTCCTTAAGCTTCTTTAATCTTCTTAAATCTTCTTAATATTTGGACTTTGTCTTGGTATTTCTTCGAACTCGTCTTTTAATTCTTCAATAAATATGACTCGAGTTCTTCGACTTTAAGTAAACTTCCGTCTTTTGACTTTTTCTTCGATAAATCTTCAGAATTGGTCTTGGACTTCCGTTCTTTTCGCACTCTTGACTTCTTGACTTTATCTTTCATCTTTTTCTTCAATAAAAGCCCGTGAATGCCGTGTTTTCTCCACTTTTCACAATTTCGTCCTAAATCACAACAAAAACACAAACCACGCATAATTCCGACATAAAATACACGTTTTGGCTCGGTTATTATTGTAATTAAGTGGTAAAAAGGATGGGTGTTTACACACCTATCACCTGTAGCTCTGTAAAAATGACCTGTAACTTACGGGTAGTCACCAGTGTCTTCCTAGAACTGACAGTTGGTTTTCATGGACTCATTCATTTCCATTTTTATTTCATGCATTCATATCATTGTAGCAGGTTTAAGACTAAGTAGTGGTTGGTACACGACTGGCCCTATTTAGTCGCATGTGCTTTTATCTAAACTTATAACTTTGGGACCGACCCATTGGCGTCCCCGCGCCATGTCTTTTGTTTTGAGTGAACTGACCATAGGCGTTCACTCCCATTCATATAAAAGTTTTATAAACTGCATCATGCATTTTTACATTGTTTCATGCATTATAAACTGCTTTTTTATTTATACATTGTTCAGGCATTCTTATGTTATCTCATTTCAGATTTATAATTTATGTTGCATTTTGTTGTTTTAAACTGTCAGATGGTGAACAATCGCAATACTCCAGATTTGACAGCAGCTGTCAATGCAGCTCTCTGCAAGCCTTCATTCCCCAACTTCGCAATGAAATCAAGGATGAACTTCAGGTGAAATTACAGGCTCATGGTAATCACAACAACCCTCCTCCTCCTCCACCGGTTACTCTTATGACTTGGTTGTAGAGATTCAACAAACAGCGACCCCGTTCGTTTGAGCAGACTGACAGCCCCAACGAGGCTGAAGCTTGGATTTCTCACATCGAGAAGATTTTCGATGCAATGGGTTGTGATGGTGTTTTCAAGGCAAGACTGGCTTGCTATATGTTTGAAGGTGATGTGCTGCAGTGGTGGAAATCGGTCAAGCAGTCCAACGGTGGTGACAATTGGGTTGCACTGCTGACATGGGAACGGTTTAAGGAGCTCTTCCTTAATCAGTACTTTCCACATACTGAACAAGAGAAGCTCAAGAGGGACTACCACAACATTCGACAGATTGCTGGTGAAAACAGCAATGAATTCATGCAAAGGTTTCTTCGGTTAGCAGGTTTTCTGGGTCCAGCCGCAGGAACTGCAGCGGAGCAGGCTGAGAAGTTTCGTTGGGCACTTCGCACTTCGGTTACCAACAATCTGGTATGTGCTACTTTCACTACAGTGGCACAGGTGGCCGATGCAGCCCGTAATCTCGAGATGCTTCAGGAACGAGAGGAGTTCGGTGATGATAGAGAAGTGAAGAGGTATCTTCAATCACCAACTGTAAACAATTCATTTCCATCAGTATTATTTATTTCATATAAACCTCTGTTCAACAATATATATATTCCAGACAGAATACTGACGACCGTAAGCCTGCGGCCGCTCATCAGCAAGCATCCAAGGCAAACGGTCAGACTAACGACCGTTCTGGTTCTGAGAGGCGTGGTGGTAATGATAGTTACCGTAACAACGCTAACAACTCGAACAACAGCAGGTCCCTACATTAACCTTCTTTCATGTTTAACTATTTTATGTTATGGTATTCTGACACTCCATCAATTGTTAATTCAGGAACAATGGTAACGACAGGGATCAGGACCGTAGGGGTTCACAGCCTAACCGTTCTACCTCATCTGGTAAATTTTACACCTTCTATGTAATCATGTTTATGTTACACAATCATGTCTCATGCATGTAATCCTTAAACAGACTCTCAGATAACTAGGACGCCCGTTGGAGGATTCACGCATCCTGTCTGTCCTACTTGTTCACGCAGACACTTTGTTATTTGTCGCCGAGGTACTGGTGGTTGTTTCAAGTGTTGCCAACAAGGCCATCAGTAGAAGGACTGTCGCCAGGGTGAGATAGAAGGTACCTCTGGACACACCGACACCAAGCCACCTCCGACTTCTGGTCGCGTGTTCACTACTACTCGGGATCAGGCGAATAAGACTTTAGGTACCATCACCGGAAATCTCTTTATGAATGGTTTGGCAACATGTGTTCTATTTGATACTAGAGTGACGCATTCAGTCGTGTCCACTACTTTTTCCGTACGTGTTAGGATTTCCCTGATGCCATTAGATAATGCTTATGCATTTCCATGCCACTTAGGGACTCTGTACGAATCACTTAAGTGTATAGAGATATTCCCCTAGAATTTGATGACAAGATCCTTAGAGTTGACACACTTCCTTTGGACATGTGTGATTTTGACTTGATTTTGGGCATGGACTGGTTATCCAAACACTAGGCCACGATTGACTGCCACACTTATCGGGTTATCTTCAGTGATGTTAAATCTCCAGAGTACATACACCATGGTTTTCTACAAGGGAGGTCACTACAGATTATTTCATCCATGGAGGCGCGTGAATGGCTATTACACGGCTGTCAGGGCTTCATAGACAATATTCATGACATTACTGCCGAGTCTCCATTGATCCAAGATCAGCCAATTGTGTTAGAGTTTCCTGACGTATTTCCAGATGAACTTCCGGGCATACCACCTGTTCGTGAAGTCGAGTTTGGAATCGAGCTCATACCAGGTGTAGAGCCAATTTCCAAAGATCCTTACCATATGGATCCTATAGAGCTTAAGGAACTAAAAGATCAGCTGCATGAACTTCTGGAACGAGGTTTCATCCGTCCTAGTGCATCGCCATGGGGTGCACCAGTACTATTCGTGAAGAAGAAAGACGGCAGCATGCGTTTATGTATAGACTAACGTGAGCTGAACAAGATCACGATCAGGAATCGTTATCCTTTGCCGCAAATTGATGACCTATTCGATCAACTTCAGGGCGCCATGCATTTCTCTAAGATCGATCTGAGGTCCGACTACCATCCGTTACGGGTTAAAAAGCAGGATATCTCCAAGACTTCTTTCCGTACACGTTATGGGCACTACGAGTTCGTAGTCATTCCATTCAGACTCACTAATGCTCCTGCTGTCTTCATGGATTTGATGAACCGTGTCTTCCATGTGTTTCTGGACAAGTTCGTTATTGTGTTCATTGATGACATCCTGATATTCTCAAAATCCAAGGAGGAACATGAGGAACACCTTCGTACAGTCTTACAGATTCTTCGTCAGAAGCAGTTGTACGCCAAGTTCTCTAAGTGTGATTTCTGGTTACCAAGGTGGCATTTCTGGGCCATATTGTATCTGCAGAGGGGATCACCATGGATCCTACCAAGGTTGAATCTATCACTAAATGGCCGAGACCTACATCTGCAACTGAAGTTAGAAGTTTTCTGGGTTTAGCTGGCTACTACCACAGGTTTGTAGAGAACTTTTCACGGTTAGCCTTACCTTTGACTAAGCTGATGAGGAATGGAGAGAAATTCGTCTGGACGGAAGAGCGAGAGAAAAGCTTTGAAGATCTTAAGCATAAGTTAGTGACTACACCTATTCTTATTCTCCCATCTGGCTCAGGTGGATTTCAGATTTATAATGACGCTTTAGGAAAGGGTTTAGGCTATGTTCTCATGCAACATGGGAAGGTTATTGCATACGCATCACGATAGTTGAAACCTTATAAAGAAAACTATCATACTCACGATTTAGAGCTTGCATCAGTTGGTTTTGCGTTGAAGATCTGGAGACATTATTTGTATGGTGAATCATGTGATATATTCACTGACCACAAGAGTCTCAAGTACATCTTCAACCAGAAGGAACTGAACATGAGACAAAGAAGATGGTTAGAGCTATTGAAGGACTACGACACCAACATTCAGTACCATCCTAGTAAGGCGAATGTGGTGGCAGATGATCTAAGCAGAAGGTCGGGTATGATTGCTGGCATTTAGATTGCAAAGGAGATCATTCGTGACCTAGAGATGACTGATATTGAATTTTGTGTACGAGGAAAGCATGGTTACTGGGCTAATCTTATAATGGAACCAGAATTACATTCTAGGATCAAGGAAGCTCACAAGGACGATGGTGACATTTGGGCTATCATTCAGAACCTTGATCAGCAGACGGAGTTTCGTGTTGACGATGACGGTATCTTATGGCAGGGTACTAGACTAGTGGTTCCTGATGACTCTACTCTCAGGGAAGTTGTGTTGACTGAAGCTCACAATTCTCCATTTACCATACATCCTGGTTCTACCAAGATGTACCACGACATCAAGTAACGCTTTTGGTGGAGTGGTATGAAGCAGGATGTTACCACCTTCGTTTCTAAGTGTATGATATGCCAGTATGTGAAGATCGAACATCAGCGAGCTAGTGGTTTACTACAACCATTAGATATTCCATCATGGAAGTGGGACAAAATCTCCATAGATTTTGTTACCGGTCTTTCGGTTACTCAGAAGAAGAATGACGCTATCTGGGTCATTGTGGATAGGTTGACTAAATATGCTCATTTTTTGCCGATTCGCAAGGAGCGTCCGGTCAGCAAATTAGCAGACGCATTCCAGAGGGAGATTATGAGACTGCATGATACTCCATCAGAAATCATTTCTGACAGAGATCCCCGTTTCACATCACGTTTCTGGCAGAGTCTGAAAAATCTTGGGGCACCAGACTTAAGCTCAGCGTTGCCTTTCATCCTCAGACCGATGGACAGTCAGAACGTACCATTCAGACATTGGAGGAAATGCTGCGATCATGTGCTCTAGAATGGTCAGGAAGCTAGGATGATTATATATTCCTAGTAGAATTCGCATACAACAACAGTTGGCACGCTAGCATTAAGTGTGCTCCCTTTGAGATGTTGTATGGCAGAAAGTGTCACGCCCCAATCTGCTGGGATCAAGTGGGCGAACGACTGCTTGAAGGTCCAGAGATTATTGAAGTGACCAATGTGAAGGTCGCTGTCGCCAAGGCAAAGCTTCAGGAAGCTCGTGCTCGTCAGAAGAGCTATGCTGATAAACGTCGTAGAGATGTGTCTTCCAACATGGGTGATCACGTTTTCCTCAAGGTATCACCTGCACGAGGAGTTAGACGTTTTGGAATCAGAGGGAAGCTCAGTCCTCCCTTCATCAGACCGTTTGACATCATAGAACGCGCTGGTGAACTGTCATACCGTTTAGCATTACCGCCTCCGCTCTCACACGTTCACAACGTGTTTCATGTGTCCTTACTCAGAGGATACAACTATCATCCAGTTCATGTTGTCCAGTATCCACTTGATCAGATTTGAGAGAATCTTTCATATGTCGAAGAACCCGAGAGAGTTCTTGAGCGACAAGATCGAGTCATGCGGAGGAAGATGGTCCCTTTCGTCAAAGTCCTCTGGAGGGATCATCCTGAGCGGGAAGCCACTTGGGAGACGGAGGAGTCTATACAGACTTCTTACCCTCATTTCGAGTTCTAATTCGGGTATGTTTTCTTTCAGTTTACGTTTCTCTAATTCGAGGACGAATTGTTCTTTTAAAGGGGAAGAGTTGTAAAACCCGCATTAAAAACCTATGAACAGTACACGTGAACTGTAACATACGAAAACACGGTAAAATTTAAACTTTCCATTTATAATATTAATACACGTGTCACGACAATAAATAACGAACAATCATGAATATAATAAATGTGACATGATCACGAATACCAAAATCACGAATAATAAATCACGAACACACACGTACATTATTTAACACACGAAAAACTACGGGTTTACCCCATGGTGGGCCCCTATGCCGCGGCTAGACAAGAGAAGGGAGGCCAAGTGGGCCTTTTGGCCCAAAACCAATTTTAATAAAAACATCTGGAGAATTATTTTTCTCATATTTTAGGTTTACAGAAAATTTTGTCTTCTTCCTCCTTGTCTCACCATAGCCGCCGGCCACATCAAAGAAAAGGGCAAACCCGGAAGATTTTTGTGTTTGTTTAATTATTCATGATCACCTCTTCATTCTACACGCATTCGTATATTCAAGAATCTTTTCTTTTCATTTTTAGTTTCTTATGATTTCATGTTTGAAATTAATTAATCACATGAACATGTAAAGGTATAACCTATGATTAATTAATTTCGTCAATGATGCGTGTGGTTTGTGGTTTGGACCGGCCGAGACACCGAGACCCCAAGGGGGTGCTCGGCTTGTTTTATTCACCACCACCAAGAGCCCCAAGGGGCTCGGCTTGGTTGGTTTTCGGCTCGCCGCAGGAAAGAAACCCTCGACCCGAAGATCGGGGTGTGGTTGTTTGTTCGGTTGGGTGTAACCGAGGCACCACCGAGACCCCCCCCCCCTATGGGGATCAGTTGGTTTTTGTTAATCAGACCCGAGAACAAAGGGACCCCGACTTCCAGTCGGGGTATGTTTAAATGTTTAGTTGATTAAATAGTGTCAACCGAGACCCTCCAAGGTCTCGGTGGGACTTTGTTTATAGCTTATTTGGTTCGGATTAATTAGAACACGGGCTCGGGATTCAGGTTTTTATAAAAACTATTGTTATAAGTCATGTTATATTAAACTTTAGGTTAATTAATTTACTAAATTAATTCATGTATAACCTAAGGTATTTATACTTAAACATTTTAATTAAAACATGTATTTTAATTAAAATCATATAACATATAGTTTAATTAAATTAACCAGTTATTTAATTATTAAGCTATAACCATGACTTGTATTGTACTAATTTAACTTCACTTATTATTTATAATTCAGCTTAATTTTAATTATGTAAACTTACTAATTTTGGGAACATTCTATATTTGGAAACTTTCTATTTTTTGAAACTTACTATTTATAGAAATCAGCTATTTTTAGAAAGTTACTTAGTATTACAATACAAGTATTATAATACACTAATGCATGAATAATACACAACAGAACATCAGAATAACTACAGTTAACATAGTAAACAGTAAAACATGACAGAATACGTATAACAAGCAATTAACACACGGAACCAGTAAAACACATGTAATTCAGACAACTCATACACGTCCATAATTCTTATGTAGTGTTATCCGTCAATGCGGCTTAGTCTTCATCGTTTCCGTTAGCTTCTACTGGACATAAGGTATGGATTTCCCGTCCTTCGGTAAGGACAATCTCTTCCTTCGTTAGGATTTCCCGTATGCAGCCAACTATTTTTCCTAGTAGTTACATATTAAATGTTTATGTTTTATTAGTTATCTTAGCCATATACATGCATGACCAGTTTCACCTAGTTATGGAGGTACCATAACCATAACACTAGAGGCACTAGTGTTATGACTTCACGACGACAGAGTGATAGCTCGTGGCGTCCCTTTTCAATTATTTGGCCATTATATTATTTAATTATCATGTGGGGTGTATGGGTGCATCCTAGTTACATGTTTCAGTCAGGATTTCATGGTGAATGTGGTGTGTGCCTTGCATCCTTCATAAGGAGCTGATCCCTCCTACCCACTTACCAGTTAATTAGAGGCAACCCGTCTAATTGCATGATGAGGTCTCTCCTCCAAGTATTCATGCACGTTGTTGACCTCATGACCTATATTGGCTATTATGGTACATTAACTAATACAGATTCTCATAAGTAACATAAGCTATGTTTTCAGAACTAAAACCAGTTAACATGACAGACAACTAGGTTTTCCAGGACTTATTCATTTCCGCTGCCATTCATGCTTTATATTCTTTATATGCTTCCATACTCTATGTTTTTCCATGCTTTATTGTATATCCTGCACTGAGTGTTATGCTCAGCCGTTTACCTTATGCATTTATTCCTACTTTATCATACTTTACATCTTTTGGACATTGTTTAGTCCTTTCCATTTATAGTACTTATATTGCTTGTTTGTGAGTTACTAGACTACCGATGTTTGATTCCGGTAATTCTATTTATGGTCATGAATGATTAGGCATTTACCTTGCATGCTTTGATGATACGCCATAATTTACTGTAGCACTCTATCTTATTAAATGGGGTGTTACAATAAGTGGTTTCAAAAGCTTCCCTGAGTTCTTTAGCAAATTCATAATTTCTAAACTTAAATTGCTCTTTTGAACCAAGAGCTAATTTAAGACAACTGAATGCTTTCATGTCATTCCTTCTATTAGCTATTTCTGCAGCCGAAGTAGCTCTTCCATCTCGAGGAATTGATGCTTCATCAGTCTTAGCTCCATCTTTGATTCTTTGAGCTTTTGCATCTTCCATCTTTTTCTCCTTATCAAAAGCCTTTCCATACTCAATAATCTTCCAGAGGACATAATTTTCTACTTGGAGATATTGTTGAAAACTAAATTTCCATAGTTCAAAGTTGTCGGGATAGATCATGGGAAGTTTGATGTTGTGACTGGTGTATGAAGGTGGGATTTAAGAGGAGGTTGACATGGTGTTTTTGTGATTAGGGTTTAGTGCGATTTAGGGTTTATGTTCTTTAGATCAATGTAGAATAATGATAATCTTATAACTAATCAAGAGGGTTGTTGTTATTCTAGAGAGAGAGTAGAGAGAGAAACAAAGAAACCTTTATTAATGTATGTAAAACAAACTAAACAACCAACACCTCTTTCCATGGTGGAAAGAGGTTTATATACCTAAGTCCTTAAATGGACTTGGGCCTCCGGCCCATGAATATGCTCATGGGTCGGGCTTAACATAAATATAAATTAAACAATACTACGAGCCTATAACTATATTGTTGGAGTGACTGAGACTTTCTTTATACGTAAAACATATTTCTAACAATCTCCCCCAAAGGGAGGTCACTCCAAATTTACAAATTCCTAATCTAGCATGTTAGATCTTGTTCTTGAGCTCGTAGTCCACTTTCTCTTTTCTTTTTTATCGTTTCTTCTTTTTGTGAATATGTGTTGAATAATATCAAGCTTTTGCTTGGAACATGTTCTTTTGGCCTTTCACGTGCAATCTTTATCTTCTTGGGATGTTCGCCTCTTCATGACTTCATGTCCCACACACTTATCCTTTGTTGAATTCTTTGAAAGTTTCAGAGTCGATACAGCGGAAGACTTTTAGGTCAGACTTTCTTGAATTTGCTAAAATATTTGAAGCAGAAGGAATAAGTATGTGAGGACGACTTCAACAGGTACACCGCAACGCCACCGTCTTCAACAGGTACACCGCAACGCCATTGTCTTCGAATGCAGCAACATAATAAGACACGAATGAAATGGCTTAGAACATTTCATTCTATATTGGTAGCATTTTACCTCCGGTCGGTGAAGACCGTTGGACGATATTATATATCATACCTGTGACGGATAGTTTCAATTAAGTAACTTCCTGACAGGATTTCGTGGGTAAACCTGTTCTCTTTATTCGACGATCACTAAGCTTGACTGCGAACATAAAGAGTGAATCACTTGGATAAATTATCCTTGTGATTGAAGCCGTCAATTCATGAGCGTGGAACAAGTGAATTTCAATTAAGATTTTCACCATCGTTGCTTTCTAGTTGTTACGAGCTTGATTCAAATAGAATCTTGCACGTCACCTACCAAGTGCTGTTTGATGTTAACACTAGAAGGATTTCCACTCGTCACTGTGAACACTAAAGAGTGTCACTCTGAGTGTTCTGGAAAGATTATACGATAATGCGTAGAGACCTGGGACGAGTTTAAGTTCAATTAAGAATTAAACTACTGTTTCTTTACAGTTTTCACAAGATTAGTTCTTAAAGAACCGCACGTGTCACCTACCATGAGCTTGTTTGATGTTGGCTCAAGCAGGATTTCCATCTTCATTGTGATACTTGCGTATCACGCGGATGTTCTGGCAATATTACAAGAATACTGCGTAGGACTCATAAAGATCTCTTACTTTTCACAGTGTGTGAAGAAGCAAGGAATAAATGGAAAGTGTCCTAATGAGACTTTTGATGCTGTCGTGGCTTTAGACTCGATAGTGCGTTTTGATTTAGTGAACGATGGCTGGAGAGGATTGCCACTTTTTCAATATCAGTCTATTCGGAGTGAATAAACCAATAGATAACGTGTTAAACTCCGTGTGATTAAAACAAACATCTTTTGAGAGATATTTGAGTTAGCTGGGAGGGGTTGTGCATCACATCACTGGGTCCATGATGTCTTGTCTTCAATATTAAGAATCATTAAAAATGATCCCAATAATGATGTGTTGACCCGGTTTCTGTCCTAAGTTGTAAGGAGGGCTTCTTTCTTTACACCCTTTATCTTTACATTTCTTTTTCATTCTTCAACCCCTTCAGTACTTACCAATATATCATCACTAGCACCTTGTTGTGATTGTTACAGTGCTAGCATCAGTAATTAGTCGGTACTCTGCTACGTTCACAATCATCTCCAACTTTCCTAGGACTTCTAATTCTATCTAGGCAATTTTCCTTGGGAAGATTCCATCGGTTCTGATGAATCATTGGACTAATACCTAATCCTACCACCATTTTGTCACCACAACCGTCGTGAATTAAGTGTGTTTTGGGTAAGTATTTCACCATGAAAAATACTTGAAAATCACTTAAAACACTTGTGATATTATAATCAAAGTTTTTGTACCTTAAGTGTTTTGTTCATCAAAAAAGCTCCCCCTTAACATGTGCATCACACATATTAAGTTGGTTTATCTTTTAAGTCTTTTTCATTTATTTTAGCCAAATATCATTAAGTCTCCTTAATCCCATTTCTCCCCTTATCCAAAATGTTAACCATTAATATTTAGGATATTGAATGGATTAACCGGTCTTTGGGTAAAAATGAAATCAATCTATGGCCATAGAACATATTAATGCTCCCCCTCAAGTTAATGAGGGTAACTTGTAGTGCTTGAGTACGATATATTTTGAAAGATTTAGAATCTCGTGAGAAATTCTTGAAACATTATCATACTTTCACACTACAACAAGCCACAAAACCAGAATATTCATAATATTTATATATTCACAAATTTAACAATATGGAGATGACCTGAGGTAGTACGACCCATTAGATGGATCGTTCCATGAACTTGTGGTGCGCTCCATACGGTCTTCCACCAACGAATCGTTCTAAGCTTCTTATAAGACGTCTTTCTCTCAGCTTTTCATCAATCTTCTTGATCTTGTATGTAGCACTCTGTTGATATACCTTGTCCAAATCTAGAGTGACTTCTGGAAGAGTCTTATGCTTGTTGAGATGCACCAACTTGTCCCGAATATGGGTGAGAGTCCCGTCACTGAATTTGTGGATCTCTGAATTTGTCGGGCATCGGGTCAATGGTGTTGGTGTTGTCTGTATGCCTGTGGAAGACTTTAGTACGAGTCATTTTAAAAGGTTGAGCTTCCTTTGATAACTTTCTACTCCAAGTTGCAGATTTTCAACTCTTTTCTTGATGACAACTCGACGTGTGTACATTCGAAGAGCTGAATTCAGGGCAATTAGTTCTTCAGACGTCAAGTGTCTGAGGGCGTTGTGAGTTAGCAAGATCAGCATGTCTTCAATGTCCTCGAGACGAAGAAGTGGAAAATCTCCTTCCTGGATAGTGTAGACTTTTTCATCATCTCTAATGAGTCTGATCTCTTTCAAATGTTGATAACCTGTTTTGGGTTCAATCCTAACACCTTGGATGCTTTTGATGCGAATTAGAGAGAAGACTTGAGAGCCTAAGTTATGCACACATGCATTGTGGAAACCTTGGTTTCACGGATCTTTAAGCTACTAGGAATGCATCATGTTCATATGATTAGATAATCAAAGCAGAATTAGAACATGACGCATTAACAAGGTGTTTGGACACAAGACACATGAATTAAAACAAAAGGATTGCTAATTATATTAATAATCAACAACCACTAGACGTGTATACATTGAATCCCACGTCTAGTCGACACACGCTTTAGGTTTACATTGTGAATATGAGTTATGAATAAACCTAATACCCTTGGTTCCTTTTATAGTGTAAGGATTAGGGTTTACAAGAGATAAGAATGAATAAACATGTAAATCTTCTATTTAAATAACTATATACAGAATATATCCTGCATATATATCCAAATAGAAGCTTCCATAGGCTTCTTGTCTATGTTTTTGTCAATGCTTAGTTTGTACATGACAATGCTTAGATTGTACATGACAACACTTGAGGCATCAACCTCCGATTTGCTCTTGTCAACGATTAGATTGCTCTTGACAACGCTTAGACAAATGTCTTCATGTTTTCTTGGTTTTTGAGTTTCTGCCACATCAACTTTTTGACCCAACAATCTTCCCCTAGTTGATGTTGGCAAAACTCTTTGTGTATCTCTTGTAAGTTGTACATCATCTTCAAATTGCTTCCCCTCAAATGTAGCATGTATGTCTTCCCCTTTTTGTCACATCAACAGGGAAGTAAACAATGTATGCAATCTTGAAGATTCTCCAAATGTAGCTCTATGTAATGATCTTGAAGAAAAAAATAAATAAAGTAATCTTGATGTAGAATTAGAGTAACCCAAACCTATGTTCCATGTCTTGTACGATGTGATGAAGTATGGGATTAATACAAAAATCCTCATCCTTTGTGAGACACTGAGCACAATAATGTAACTCCTTCAAGTGATAGAAAATATGTGCATAGAGTACCATAAGAAAGATCACATATTCCTAGATCTTGTATTACTTCATCAGTAACAATGTAAGCACAAACAAGTTACCTTAAAAGTCCATGACTAGAAGTGCACGACTTTAAGATATGATAGAACACAAACTCGTGAAAATCTTCTTCTAACATCAAACTTAACATATGAATTCTTCCCCTTAAGCCAACACCTCTTCATGACAAGTCTTAATGAAACAATATCTTATGTAAAAGCTACAATATGGATAACTCTTTCACAAGGCTACCCCGATTACATAATCTAATATCCATCAAATTCTCATGAATAGTTGCTAACTTGCATTAAGATCATTAATCCCTTTCAAAAATATCCGAGCCATAAATATCAACATGATATTCTAAATTAAAACGGAGATTCCATGTACCTTCGTGTGTAATTTCCTCCTTTTTGTGTGCTAAAAATGTACCAATTTTCTTGAACAGCAGCTATTCTTTTGTCATCCGAGAACCTTCATTTTCCAATATTATAATCTCATGCATTGTCTGATATCGGACAAAACCTATCAACGCTTGAGCAAGCGTTTCTCGGACAACTCATGTCAACGCTCTCTGTCAGCGTTTGATTTATTCTTGTCAGCGTCAAAATTACAAACGTCAGCGTCAAACTTAAACCTTGTTTCTGTTTGTAGAATCGTTCGTCCAAAATAAATCTTAGAATAGATAGCATATAGTAAAACCCACATAGAGAATATCTACATACCATATAAGCCTGATCCACATACAAATAATCATCAAACGTATGGTACACAATTTCTTTTACCCAAAACTTACACGTGATAACTAAGGTTTTACCTAGTTAAAAAGATAAGTTCGTTGTGTTGGCCTAATCGAATTGATCTTAGCTCTCTATGTGACTCTATTGTTTTTGGTGGAACAAAGATGTGTCGTTGTAGTGTTTAAAATTAAATGTGCAAAGACTTAGAAGTAAATGGGTACTTAAAGTAAATCTAAGTCTAATTAAAATAAAAGTGCAAGTATTTAAAAACGTGACTGAAATTAAAGGGCACTAAAGTAAATGACGTAAACTTAAATCTATCTAAGGCAAACTTAAAGTGCGACTAAAATTAAGGCAAGTCAAAAATAAAACTAAGGCAAATAATCTTAAAGTGCAATTAAATAAAAGGAAGGAAAAATAAAGCTTTAAAATAAAAAACAAAGACAAAAGCTAATAAGAACCTGAATACAGCTCATTCGGAATTATCCTTCGTTTGGAACAATCACTCGTCCTAAATGTCACCTTCGGTTGAAATGATTCTTCTTCACTTGGAATATTACCAAAATCCTTGATCCGGAACTAATTGATCTGAATATGTCACTTATCCAAAACAATCCTTCGTTCGGAACTTTGGTGATTCGGAACTTATGATTAACCCTTGATTCGGAAGTTTCCGAATGAACCTCCTTGATTCGGAAGTTTAAAACTTCCGAATGAACAAACACTGACCTGAAACTCGCCCCTTGATTCGGAAGTTTATTCGGAACTTTTAAGTTCCGAATGAACAGCCTTGGTTCGGAACTATGGTGACTTCCGAATGAAGCCCCTTGATTCGGAACTTTTGAAGTTCCGAATGAGTTTCCTTGATCCGGAACTTTTTAGGTTCCGAATGAAGTAAGTTGATCCGGAACTTTTTAGTTCCGAATGAGCAGAGCTTGACTCGGAAGTTTTCCTTCGTCTGGAACATTGAATGTTCCGGATGAACAGCTTGACTCGGAAGTTTTGCTTATCCCAAAATCTTCCGGATGAACCCTTGACTCGGAACTTTTAAGTTCCGAATGAGCACTTTTCCCTCCTACTTGGTTCGGAAGTATTCCTGGAAAGATCAGAAACAAAACAAACTCCCCCGAAGAACAAGGGATTACAGATACAGCAGATATAAACACAAATTAACCAAAATCAAACACACGGATTAATCTAAACAGTAACGAATCAACAAATAAACATCAACAAACAATTTAAATCAAGAAATCAAACAACTTTTACCACAATAATCAAAAACCACTTGGATTAAAATAAAAGCATGAACATGAACATGAACATAAACACATAAATCAAAGATTAAGAAAGGTAGATAAGAGATTGACAAGATAAAGTAAAGATTGACAATAATTAAATGAAAACTTACTTGAAATTAAATGAATGAAAGGTGCAAGACAAGGTATTTAAATTTGACAAGAAATTAAATGACAAGGTATTTAAATGGTGGAAGAGCAAATTGTCACACTTAGCCAACAAGAGTGAAATGTAAACAATCCTAATCTATTTATAGGGGAGGATTAAGGAAGCTTCCTCCCCTCTTTCATTTCTTCTTAATTACAAGCTTAAGTCCCTCCTTTTATTAATCTTCATTAATTGCGTCATTAGTCCTTTTCTTCTAATTCTTCTTTAAACTTGGACTTAAGGGACTTTTGGCTTCGGGATTTCTTCGAACTCGTCTTTAATTTCTTTAATAAAATAGACTTGAATTCTTCGGCTTTTGATAAACTTCCGTCTTTTGACTTTTTCCTCGATAAATCTTCAGAATTGGTCGTGGACTTCCGTTCTTTTTGCACTTTTGACTTCTTGACTTTGTCTTTCATCCTTTTCTTCAATAAAAGTCCGTAAATGCCCGTGAATGTCCGTGTTTTCTCCACTTTTCACCTTTTCGTCCTAAATCACAACAAAAACACAAACCACGCATAATTCCGACATAAAAGACATAAAATACACGTTTTTGCTCGGTTATTATTGTAATTAAGTGGTAGAAAAGATGGGTGTTTACACACCTATCAAATCCCCTACACTTGACCATTGCAATGTCCTCATGCAATGCATTAGTTACAAAGCAAGATTACACTTTTCATCATAATCAATCCACGTTGGCCTTTATTAAAGAGGTAGAAAATTAAAAACATTCAAAATAAAGAAATCAAAAGCATACCTTGGGTTTTGAAAATGTTATGAATAATCATCATCCTCAAGTTTTCACTTTCTCCAAACCAAGCTTAAAAACGAGATCATTGTTATTATAAGTTAGTAGACTAACACGAACTCATGTGGGCCAATTACTCACTTAGACTCCCTTATTCCTAGAGGTATCTCTTATATTTTATTGTTGTCTTGAATGATCACGAGGATGCATTGTTTGACTTATTTCGATAGTTATTTAGTCCGAAAATAAAGTGAACGATTTAATCAATAGTTAGCTAAAGGACCAAATCTTTTAAAACTGCTTCTCGGGACCTCATAAAGTTCATATCTTGGCAAAACTCGCTTCGCGATTTGAGACCTTTCTCGGACCGATATTTGGCAGCGACTTCATACTTCAAATCTTGAGAGACGTTCATGAAATAATGGTCTTCTCTTCATATAGTAATTTCTTCACTTGAAGTTTTGAGAGATTCATACTTGGACCACGACTTCTTCATTTTTCTCCAATCTTTATTTTGGACTTTGATATACAACGATCCGCCTCCTTTTATGACTTGGATCTATTTATCCTCATACCTTGTTAGGGTCTTTTCGGATACACTTCTCCATGACTTTTGGGGAGTTTCGCTTTACGTCGTGTGTCTCGATCCTTCATATTGATTTTCGATAAATGATTCTTCACATCACTTTGGATCTTTAGCAACAAAATATAGCCCTCATGCCTTGTTAGGGCCTTTTTGGACTCGCCAATCTTCTCATCCCGCCTCAATAAGTTATGCCTTGGCTATGAACTCTAATCCATACCGAGCAACTTTTAAACGATTTGGGGCTAGAAGCTAAGTAACTTTTCAAATCGTACAACCTTATTTATTAGCAGATAAATTTTTTAGCAAACGATGGGAGAATAGGCTTATAATTAACTCACATAAATTCACGAAAGAATACCGAACTTATAATTGGCTCTATCATCTCTCGTTCTCCACAGTTTAAAATCTCAAGGAATGAGACTCGTGGATGCTTAGCCTATTAAATCAAAGTTTTGGGTTTTCGAGTCGCCTATAGGATCTTGCAAATTCTTAGACTTTTTCAAGTTTAGAAATTGCATTTTAAAGTTCCCTTGATAAACGACTCTCTAGGATCATTTATAGGAACTTGCGAAAAGTTCTTGTTCTTAACCAGTGAGAGTTAAGACTTTCGCGTTTTATAGCTCCCTATATAAAAGCCTAGCAAAACTTGACTTAAACATGTTAAGGATACTAGCTAGAGTAAACTCGGATTGAGTCAAAAGATTCACAACGTTTGAAAATTAAAACCACTTATTCAAAGATTTATTCTAGCAAAGAAAGAAAATAACTATACAAAAGAAAAACTAATAGGCCAAAATAGATCAAAAATTTTGAAAAATGTCAAAAAATTTATTTTCCGTTTAAAATGAGGACAAATACAAGGAAAAGATCACTTAACTTCGATAGAAGTCCCCCCTACACTTAAGATAAACATTGTCCTCAATGTTTAAGCATGTGGGAGTAAACTCCCCTACACTTAGGACATTGTGTACGTTGTTTAAATCTTGCTAAGGAAAAGACAACTAAAGAGATTCCTATTTTAATATTTGAGAAAATATAAAATAGTGAATCGAAAAGAGTTTAGGACAGAACCGGGAAGAAGTAGAACACTGAATCACGGGTCGTCAAGAATCATCAAGAGTGGATCATTGAAGCTCGAATCCCTGATTAAGAAGTGAGGAGAGGAAATAGCAAACCAAAGGGTCCCCCCTACACTTATGGTAAAGAAAGCGAAAAGATAGATGCATGGGTTGCCTCCCAAGAAGCGCTTGGTTTTTGTTAACCGAGTCGTGAGCCTGACTCGACCTTGATCATCAACGAAAGAAGCATAAAACATATGCACCAGGATCGAAGACATAGTTTTCATCCATCAATAAGCACGAGCTTAAGACGAACAAGGCAAGCCAAAGAAGAAGTGGCAAGGTTCCCTTAAGCAGTGATGGAGCACGGTGGAAGCAAGGGTGAAGTGCAAGCATGTCTTCAAAATGTCCAAAGATTTTTCCTTTTATTGCATCAGGTGGATACTGAGATGGCTTAAAGACTTCAATACCAGGGTCGAACACCTTTTCCTTTAGGGGAAAATAGCACTCAGGCTCAGCCGAGTGTGAAGAAGATCCGCAAAGAAGCACAACCTCGTCCTCAGGAGTGGGACAAAGAGGTGTTAAATCATACGTGCAACGGATTTCGGTGTCGACCGGTTTCTTCTCCTTTGACAAAATTTTCTTCAAATCCAAAGTAGGATCAAGACGATAATCTTCAAAGTCCAAAGGAGGAGCATCACTCTCATGAGGGAAGTAAGTGTTGAGAAATTCAGAGAAATCTTCCTCAAATGAGTAAGTGTCCAAAGTAGGATCGAGTGATGGCGGAGGATCTTCATCATGTGAAGAATCGCTCGAGAGAGTATCAGCCTCATCAAAATCATCGAAAGTGGGCAGCTCGGGATACTCAGAAGTACAAACAAAATCATCCGAATCTGAGCTAGAATCATCATCATCATCATAAGCATCGAAGACCGGTGGAGAATCATAAATGGGAGAAGCGTCCAAAGTAGGGAGAGAATCATCCACATTATCTTCAAAGAGTGGATTATCAGTGGAAGAATCGAATAGAGGATTGTCATAGACGGTAAAGTCATCGAGCACATTTATCATATTCACTGATTCTCGTCCTCCAAAGGATTTGCCTGTAAGCTTCCCCATTTTAAAAACTTTTGAATCATCCCCGACTCGTAAGATTAACTCACCTTCGGCCACATCCACTAAAGCTCGTCCGGTTCTCAAAAATGGCCGACCAAGTATTAAAGGAATACGAGGGTCCATTTCATAATCAACTACGACAAAATCGACCGGGAAAGTAAATGTGCCAACTTTGATAAACACGTCTTCGGCTATACCAACGGGGTAAGCGAGAGTGCGATTTGCAAGTTCGAGAGTCATCTTTGTTGGAATGAGGTCGGGCAATGATAGTGTTTTCCAAACACTCAGTGGCATCAACTTAATACTAGCCCCGAGATCAGCAAGGGCAGTAAATTCTTCAGTTTTGTTGAACACGCAAGGCAACACAAAACAACCGGGATCTCCAAGTTTTTCCGGAAGTTCTCTAAGAAGGACTGCAGAGCAGTTTTCATTTAATCAAGTGTTGGCGAGTTCAATCAGCTTCTCTTTCTTGCTAAGCAATTCCTTGAATGCTTTGACAAATTTCGGCATGTGGAAAAGTGCTTCAACAAGGCTAATGTTGATGGTCATTTTAGATAACATATCCACATATTTCGATACTTGACAGTCATTCTTGGTTAGCTCGTTGGTTTTGCCTATGCGAGAAGGGTATGGGATTCTGGGTTGATAGGGAGACGGTGAAGGTGTAGTTGGTGAAGGTTGTGATGTTGAAGGGTCCTTCCGAGATACATCGTCATGACGAGGCGGAGACGGTAATGGTGTACTAACACTAGGTGTAGGAGGAGTAGGGATACATGGTGGTGGAGGAGGTGTAGATGATGGTGGTGGGGTAGGTGGATTGACAATGGTAATTCCACTACGCGTAGTTATAGCACTCACATTAGCTCGCGGATTAGTGACGGTGTTTGAAGGTAGAGAACCCGAAGAAGAAGAAGGTTGAGCTTCGGGCAAGAAACTAGCCAACATATTCTTTAATTCAGTTGTTTGAGTGATGAAGGAGGATTGAAGATTATCACGAACCTCGGTTCTGATGTCATTTCCTTGTTTCAAGATATCTCCTTTCAAATTGATTATTTGGCTCTGTAGATTCTTGATTTGCTCACCTTGAGTTCTCATGATGGCATCAACATCGGTGATTATGGGTGGGTGTTGTTGGGTGGGTGGTTGATAAGGGTTAGAAGCACGAGGTGGGATTTGGTTGCTTCTATTGTAGTTGTTGGCGGGGTTTTGGTTTTGAGGAGAAAAACCGGGTGAAAGGTAGTTGTTGGAACGGTAGCTCAGCAGATTTCTATCCCCTTGTTGTCTAGCTTGGTAATTTTCCGGTGAATAATTACCGTAAGCAGCATACACATTTTCCGGATTTCCTTGTGTCGAAGGACAATCGGTGTATGGGTGAGGACCGCCACATGTTTCACAAGAATTAGCAACCGCTTTTACTTGTTGTTGTTGTTGGTTTGAAGCGAGAAGCGTAATACTTTTGCTCATTTCAGCCATCATGCGGGTGAGTTCGGTCATCTCTGGGTTTGCTGAGGTTGAGGAAACATTGACTCTCGGGTTGTTCCTAGAAGAAGCAGAGGAATCCCAGTTCTTGTGGTGAGTAGTCATGTTCTCTATTAACTCTCTACACTCCTCGGGTCTCCTTTTCATGAATGTGCCACCGGCGGCTGCATTAATCGTATCACGATCTCGAAAAGTCAATCCGTTGTAGAAAGTATCAATCAATGTGACGGGAAGCATGTTGTGGTTTGGACATCTATCGATCAAGACATTATATCTCTCCCAAGCGTCAAAAAGAGATTCGTCAGGGTCTTGCATGAAACCGCTGATCTGATTGCGAAGGCTTGTGACCATGGATGGTGGAAAGTAGCGCGACAAAAAGCGTTGAGTCATATCATCCCAAGTGTGAATAGAATTCTTCGGGAGACGATCAAACCATTTCTTGGCATGATGCGATAAAGTATGTGGAAAGAGTTGTAGGCGGAGAACATCCATTGTGGCCCCAGGCAACTTCATGCTTTGGGTGATTGTAATGAACTTGTCGAGGTGTTTGTTGGCATCATCATCAGGCAATCCTCTAAAAGGGTTTGTTTGTACTTGCTGAATCATGTGGTGCTTCAACGAAAACTCAGGAGCGTTGATTTGCATCGGCACAATCGGTCCTCCTCGTCCAAACATTGTTGGTTGACAAAGTTCCTCCATGGTCCGAAGATCGGGCTGTGGAAGAGCATTGTTGTTATTATTATTATTGAGGTTCGGTGGAATGTTGTTGTTGTTAACACCTGCCATATCTAAATCTTCTTGAGGCTCGGGCTCTTGATAATTAGAAGATCTAGTACGCATACACCTGAAAATGCAAAAGAAAAAGAAACCAAACACAAAACAATATATATACACAATAAAGATAAAATCTTTTTGGATTTTTGAAATTTTTAGTTTTTATGGTTTTTTATCAATTTTTAATTTTTATGATTTTTTGAATTTTTTATGCAAGAAAAATAACGTTCACAAGTGAGCGGATCCCAAAAAGCAACGTGTCTCTCACAGAAAACTGTTGATCTTAACGAAAAGAGCCGGCAGCGGCGCCATTTGGTAACTTGGTTTTTGCCCGTATAAAAATTGAAGTTCTAGTTCTCGGTACCTTAACGAATTGATCTTAGCTCTCTATGCGACTCTATTGTTTTTGGTGGAACAAAGATGTGTCGTTGTAGTGTTTAAAATTAAATGTGCAAAGACTTAGAAGTAAATGGGTACTTAAAGTAAATCTAAGTCTAACTAAAATAAAAGTGCAAGTATTTAAAAACGTGACTGAAATTAAAGGGCACTAAAGTAAATGACGTAAACTTAAATCTATCTAAGGCAAACTTAAAGTGCGACTAAAATTAAGGCAAGTCTAAAATAAAACTAAGGCAAATAATCTTAAAGTGCAATTAAATAAAAGGCAGGAAAAATAAAGCTTGAAAATAAAAATCAGAGACAAAAGCTAATAAGAACCTGAATACAGCTCATTCGGAATTATCCTTCGTTTGGAACAATCACTCGTCCTAAATGTCACCTTCGGTTGAAATGATTCTTCTTCACTTGGAATATTACCAAAATCCTTGATCCGGAACTAATTGATCTGAATATGTCACTTATCCAAAACAATCCTTCGTTTGGAACTTTGCTGATTCGGAACTTATGATTAACCCTTGATTCGGAAGTTTCCGAATGAACCTCCTTGATTCGGAAGTTTAAAACTTCCGAATGAACAAACACTGACCCGGAACTAGCCCCTTGATTCAGAAGTTTATTCGGAACTTTTAAGTTCCGAATGAACAGCCTTGGTTCGGAACTATGGTGACTTCCGAATGAAGCCCCTTGATTCGGAACTTTTGAAGTTCCGAATGAGTTTCCTTGATCCGGAACTTTTTAGGTTCCGAATGAAGTAAGTTGATCCGGAACTTTTTAGTTCCGAATGAGCAGAGCTTGACTCGGAAGTTTTCATTCGTCCGGAACTTTGAATGTTCTGGATGAACAGCTTGAATCGGAAGTTTTGCTTATCCCAAAATCTTCCGGATAAACCCTTGACTCGGAACTTTTAAGTTCCGAATGAGCACTTTTCCCTCCTACTTGGTTCGGAAGTATTCCTGGAAAGATCAGAAACAAAACAAACTCCCCCGAAGAACAAGGGATTACAGATACAGCAGATATAAACACAAATTAACCAAAATCAAACACACGGATTAATCTAAACAGTAACGAATCAACAAATAAACATCAACAAACAATTTAAATCAAGAAATCAAACAACTTTTACCACAATAATCAAAAACCACTTGGATCAAAATAAAAGCATGAACATGAACATAAACACATAAATCAAAGATTAAGAAAGGTAGATAAGAGATTGACAAGATAAAGTAAAGATTGACAATAATTAAATGAAAACTTACTTGAAATTAAATGAATTAAAGGTGCAAGACAAGGTATTTAAATTTGACAAGAAATTAAATGACAAGGTATTTAAATGGTGGAAGAGCTAATTGTCACACTTAGCCAACAAGAGTGAAATGTAAACAATCCTAATCTATTTATAGGGGAGGATTAAGGAAGCTTCCTCCCCTCTTTCATTTCTTCTTAATTACAAGCTTAAGTCCCTCCTTTTATTAATCTTCATTAATTGCGTCATTAGTCCTTTTCTTCTAATTCTTCTTTAAACTTGGACTTAAGGGACTTTTGGCTTCGGGATTTCTTCGAACTCGTCTTTAAATTCTTTAATAAAATAGACTTGAATTCTTCGGCTTTTGATAAACTTCCGTCTTTTGACTTTTTCCTCGATAAATCTTCAGAATTGGTCGTGGACTTCCGTTCTTTTTGCACTTTTAACTTCTTGACTTTGTCTTTCATCCTTTTCTTCAATAAAAGTCCGTAAATGCCCGTGGATGTCCGTGTTTTCTCCACTTTTCATCTTTTCGTCCTAAATCACAACAAAAACACAAACCACGCATAATTCCGACATAAAAGACATAAAATACACGTTTTTGCTCGGTTATTATTGTAATTAAGTGGTAGAAAAGATGGGTGTTTACACACCTATCATGATGTCTTTTCCCTTACCATCATTGGACCACAGCAAGTATAAACAAATGAATCTTGTCTATACCTGAGCCAAAACTGAATAATGCAAAGATTTTCTTGACCAATAGGAGCCAAATCCTCACGTGCCTTTTTCCTTTTTTTTAGCTTACACATTGTGGACCACATAATCCAATATAATACGCAGCAAAACCAATTCTCTTTTGCGCTTTGGTTTTTAATAGCAACGATATGATTATAGAACAAAGATTTGTACCGTCCTTTTCTGTTTCTGTACTTCACGTGACCATAATAATTTGAACAACAAAACAGTCGCGTTGGCTCTTTTCTGCCTGGGACCCTACAAAACAAACAGACCATTCTTTCTTTTCTTGGACCATGCGAGTAGCCAAAACCCATCGTATCACACTTCTCTTTATACGTTTGAACAGATTTAGGGTTTAATACAAAAACGAATCTAGGGTTTCACCATAAACCCTAACATCATAGCCATGACGAATTAACTTGAATCACAACAGCCACAACCTCATAACATTCTGCTTTTTATGTCGATCTAGGGTTTGAGGAACCCTAGGTCATGATTTTATGTGAAAAAGCAAGAATATTAATACCTTAATCAGCGAACTTCAACCTTGAATAACTTCTTCATTAGGGCTCAGATCGAAAATCCCTTCGGTGAGGTTCTTGACACAAGTGCCAAACTACAGTTCAAAAATCACGAAGATCCAACAGTTAACGAAGGAGAGATCGTGTTTTGAACATGGCTGTTTATAGAAAACTGCATATACTCACTGCTGACTTTGACGCCTAATAACTTTTTCTTGGGGATAAAACTCGAGAATCCCTTCGGTGGATGTCTAGATATATGTGTATAGAACACACACAAGAAATTTCGTGACGATCCAACGGTCCAATCAAAAGTTATGACCTTCTGAATACTATTGCGCACACAAAAACGTCCAGAAAACCCCTAGACGGATTTTTCTTCTTTTCACCATACACGAACACCTTGTTGGTCCTAGCATCACGAGCCACGAGGCTCTGATACCAATTGTGGAAACCTTGGTTTCACGGATCTTTAAGCTACTAGGAATGCATCATGTTCATATGATTAGATAATCAAAGCGGAATTAGAACATGACACATTAACAAGGTGTTTGGACACAAGACACATGAATTAAAACAAAAGGATTGCTAATTATATTAATAATCAACAACCACTAGACGTGTATATATTGAATCCCACGTCTAGTCGACACACGCTTTAGGTTTACATTGTGAATATGAGTTGTGAATAAACCTAATACCCTTGCTTCCTTTTATAGTGTAAGGATTAGGGTTTACAAGAGATAAGAATGAATAAACATGTAAATCTTCTATTTAAATAACTATATACAGAATATATCCTGCATATATATCCAAATAGAAGCTTCCATAGGCTTCTTGTCTATGTTTCTGTCAATGCTTAGTTTATACATGACAATGCTTAGATTGTACATGACAACACATGAGCCATCAACCTCCGATTTGCTCTTGTCAACGCTTAGATTCCTCTTGACAACGCTTAGACAAATGTCTTCATGTTTTCTTCGTTTTTGAGTTTCTGCCTCATCCCAATGTGAAGCACCCAATTCTGCATATCGATCATATTCAGGATATTTTTGTGGAACCCAGAGACGATTAACTTTTTCTTCTAACCACGATATCAAATCCCAAGTTGCAGCCTTTACCAATGTTAAGGAAGTTGCATACTTGTTTACTCCCTTGACCAAGTATTCGAGATCCTCACTGACAAAGAAGTCAAGTGCAATTTGATCATCATCTACAGATGTAGTAGGAGGAGGTTTTTCATGTGCATGAAGACCCTCCCTTTGATTAGTTCTCAACGCTTTCAGAAGTTCATTTGCGTTGTACTCGTATTCCGTGCTGCTGAGCCTGGATTTAACACGCAGGTTGGGATTTTCGAGTCCTCTCACAACCATTGCTTGAGTTACATTAGACCCATAGTTGTACTCCAAGTATCTTGAAAAATCTATTGGATTGCATAGGAATTGAGAGAGATCGGCTTCATCAGCCTTTGTCAGTGAACGAAGTACGTCAACGTTGGAGACCCACGGTTGTACGGGTGCATTTTCATCTTCCTCAAGTGTATCCACCCATGCTGGTTCACTTGACTCTGGAATATCAGGAACGGTAGTAGAGACATGAACATCAACAACAGGTACTGCTACTTCATCAGCTTCAGTGTCTGGTATGTCTTGGACTGGATCAGAGGTTGGGATATCTGGTACAGGTTGTTCGGGTTCCGTCAGTTGTTGTTGCACTAAAGGTGTAGTGACTGAAGCAACTGGGGCAGATGTGGTTGTAGGAGTGGTTGTGGCTGGAGTATGTGATGAGGCTGTATTAGCATCTACATCATGAAACTTCTTGGTGCGTTTGCCTTGACAAGGTGTAGTTTTTAGAGTTTATTTACCCTTGGTAACCTCATCTTTGGAAGATTTTTCACCTTTGGAGTTGTCTTTATTAGACTTGTCTTGCTTGTCTCCATCCTTTTTCCCTGTATCATCGTTCCTTTCTTCTTGATCATCATCATTTTTGCCATCACCATCACCATCACCATTATCATCACCATCGCTGTGTTTAGCACTTCCTTCTTTGTCATTGGTACCTTCTTCGTCATCAGTACCTCGTTCTTCATCACTCCCCCCTTTGTCATCACTACCTTTGTCTTCATCACTCCCTCCTTTATCATCACTACCTTTGTCGTCATCACCCTTGTCATCATCATCATTGTCATCATCAGCATCGTCGTCATCATTGTCGGATTCATCTTCTTCTTTAGTTAAGGTATCATAGGGAACTACAGAATCATGTTTCTCGAATATCTTAGTATCTTGATCTATAGCCGTCTTAAGAGCTTTGTGAAGGATCTTTTGAGCTTTGGTTTTGTTTTAGGACTCGACTTGAATCATCCGAGCATGTAAGATTTTCTTTAACTCATAATCCGTGAACCTTTGAGCCATGAGAAAATCTGACTTTTTAGCGTCAGAAGACTTGATCATGACGTTGCTTGCAGCAATTTGTTTCAACTCGTCACGCAGATTGTCAATAGATTCCTTAATCTTTTCATCAAGTGATTAAACAATTGCTTCATTTGCTTCGGCAAGAACCTCTTTCTCAGCTCGGTACCTCTTTTTGAAGTCTCGAAGACGTATAAACGTTGCTTCGTTTTTGGCGGCTTCATTTGCTTTGACGAGAGCTAGTTCTTCTATATGTAGTTTGCGAGATAATTCTAACTCTTCTTGGAATTTAGAAATGGCGTCTTCTTGAGCTTTTCTTGTGGATTCTTCACTTTGTTGTCTACGAGCTAACTCTTCTTTAATCCGAACCATCTCTTCTTGTTGAGCTGTCAAGTGTTGTTCTATCTGAATCATGAACATTGCTGGTAATGATGGAATCAACGATATCGGTGCAGCTATAGTTTTTTGTGTAGGAGCAATGGTCATGGCAGTACTTGAAAGTGAAGTGGAGAGAGGTCGACTTGGTAGAGTTAGAGGGATTTGAGTTGATGTAGGTGGGGTCACTGTAATAACTGGTGGAGGTGGAGTTAAAACTGATGGAGGCAATGTAGAAACTGGTGGAGGCTCTGTAGAAACTTGTAGAGGCACTGTAGAAGGTGGTAAAGACACTGTAGAAACTGGTGGAGTCACTGTAGAAACTTGTAGAGGCACTGTAGAAAGTGGTAAAGACACTGTAGAAACTAGTGGAGGCATTGTAGAGACTGGTGGAGGCATTGTAGTAACAGGTAGAGACACTGTAGAACTTATGACTTTGGTAGTCTCAACAAATGTTGTCGTATCAATAGACCCGGTAACATTCATGTCTTTCAATCCGTCATGAGGTTGTTGTTCATCATCAACATCATCAGCAGTTTGAGCAGATTTGTCACGACGAGGTGTGTGCTCATCAGGTTTCCCAAATTCAGCAATATCCGAAGGTAAATGGTTTCCTTTGCTTTCATACCAGAACCACTACCCCCAGTGTCTTTCTTACTTTGCATGATAGCTGTCTTGACATTTCGTCTTTCAGTTTTGTGAAGCAGTTCTTCTTCATTGATATCGTCATCTTCATCCTCAAGCATTAGCTCCTTCCCACTAGACTTGGCAAGAATTTTCTTCTTTTTGGGCTTAGGTGAAGATGTTTCATCTGATGGTTCACCTTGTTTGCGTTTGCCTTTGCCTTTGGGTTTTGATGAAGAGAAATCTCCCAATTCAACTCTTTCCTTTTGAAGTTCCATTTCATCCAACAATTGCTTGTATGCCTCACTTGCTTCGAGTTCATTAGTCAACATATGAGTAGGAATAGCGGTTGGAATACCTGAGTAAACGCCGGTGTGTCCCTCGTGTTTTAGATCCGCAAGAATATCATCGTCATCGGGAGTATGATGAGGACTTCGTTCACGCTTATCGATTCAGGCATCTAATTGCATGAAGTGACGAATAATAAGCTTAATGAAACGTGGGAAAGGAAAGTAACATGTCTTCTTCTTGGTATTTTGGAAGAGTTGATAAGTAAAATCCTCCCATATTAACTCTGCATAGTCCACATTCTTAGCCTTATAGATGCCCCAAAAAATACAAGCAGTTGAAAAACGCAAAGAGTCATATCTAGTTGATTTAGCAGTAAAACACCGAATGAGTATTCCAAAAAATGCTTCCCAAGGTTGACCCAAGTTAGCTGTAGTAAACTGAGACACCACTCATAACTCAGGATCGCCGTATCCAAGAGAATGATACATCTTCACAATTTCATTCTTGTCCGGGTCGACTGTAAACCTTTGACCTACAGGTGGCGTTGGTAATCCGAATATTTGAAGAAAGATAGAAATTGTGAGAGTATATTCCTTTTTGTTGATGGTGAATGAGAGCTTTCTATCTGTTAGCCGTTTCTTTGAAGCCCAAAATTCATACATATAATCGGTTGGAACCGAATCTGTACCCCATAACTCCTTCTTAACTGGAGTTCGATCAAAAATGTATGTGGCCACTTTGATAGCATAGTGAGCTGAGGCATAATCTTCCTTGTCTTCTTTCAGTCGAAAGTTGTTTGGTATAAACTGTAGAGCCTTGGCGGCGTCAAGTGCCTGATTAGCTTTGATTTGTTGCGCGGTAAGTTGAGACATGTTTTCTACTTAAGACGAAAAAACATACAAGATTGATATACACAAATATATATATCATGATGAATCTATACCTACGCAAATCAAACATATACCATAGACAACAAACAATACACCATCTTGGGATAAAGTCACAATCTTTGGATAAATGCACTTGACAATTTCGGAATAAGTGACATTTCAGATAAAAACATGTTTTTCGGATAAAAAAACTTTTTCAAAAAAACTGTCTTTTTCGGATAAACTTACTTTTTCAAAGAAAGCAACGTTTGCGGATAAATGGACTTTTTCAGAGAAAGCAACGTTTTCGGATAAATGGACTTTTTCGGAGAAACAACCTTTTTCGGATAAACTGTCTTTTTCAGAGAAACAACCTTTTTAGAAAAATCTTCGTAATAAATGGGTTTTTTTCAGAGAATTAACTAATTTTCGGAATACTTGATCTTTTCATAGATTTCTTCGGAATAAAGGATCTTTTTAGAGATATCTTCGGAATAATTGATCTTTTCAGATAATTGACCAATTTTCGGAATACTTGGATTTTTAGAGAAATCTTCGAAATAAATAACCCTTTTCCAAAAAAGCTAATTTCAGACTTATAAACCCTTTTCCGAAATAAAAAATTCGGAATAATAAACCCTTTTCTGAAATTTCTGGTACGTCTTGATGAACAGTAACTGAATAATAGCCAAAAATTACCCAAAAACACGAATTTTTTTTGTTATTTCAACTAAGATAATCAAACAGAATGTTTTGTTTACCACTTTAAACCATAAAATCACAAAATTTTTCAAGATTTAAGATGGATTATCCTAAAACACCCACTAACCCAAACAAACACTAAACAACACGAATCAACATACCTTAAATCATCCCATGCTCTTGATACCAATTGTAGAACAATGATAATCTTGTGACTAATCAAGAGGGTTGTTGTTATTCTAGAGAGAGAGTAGAGAGATAAACAAAGAAACTTTTATTAATGTGTAAAACAAACTAAACAACCAACACCTCTTTCCATGGTGGAAAGAGGTTTATATACCCAAGTCCTTGAATGGACTTGGGCCTCCGGCCCATGAATATGCTCACGGGTCGGGCTTAACATAAATATAACTTAAACAATAATACGAGCCTATAACTAAATTGTTGGAGTGACCGAGACTTTCTTTATACGTAAAACGTATTTCCAACAATCAAAGTTCTTGAACAAGCTCTGATACCACTTGCTGATCCCAAACTTAGATCAGTTTAGCTTTGTATTATCGAGATTAGATCAAGTATAATACGTAGAGAAACTTTGTGTTTGAAACATTCTAAGTACTATGAGGAATTAATACTTAGAACAAAGAATAAACGATTATCAAACTTTCAACTTTGATTAATAATAATCACTACGTACAAAGGTATTGAAAGCGTATGTTTACAATAAATCCTAAGGCCTCCTTTTATAGATGTAAGGAGCCTTGAACAGAAAGCTAATGATCAACTATTCTAGGAAGATATTAAAGTGATAAACATAATAAAATACAATATTCGAATATATCTTCCTAACTTAAACAAAACGTGTTGATCTATACAACTAATATACTTTTACAGTGGCTTGGATTCTCTTTGTCAGCCTCTTGTTTGTTATTGCCTTGATTTGTCTTGTCGGCGGCTAAAATCCCTTTGTCAGCGTCTAGTGACTCGGTTAATTTTATTCCCAACATTTGTGTATACTTGGATTAGTCTTGTGTAAATCCAATGTATATGTGTATACTTTAATTAGTCTTGTGTTGATCCAAGTTATATGTGTATACTTGGATGCGTCTTGTGTTGTAAGGAGTCTTGTGTGTAAGTTCTCACTAAACTAGAATGTGACTGTGTGTATGCATCTTGTGAGTTTTCACTCAGCTTGAAAGTGAAGAGTTGTGAAGATTGGTTCTAACTTTGGATTAGGACTCAACATCTAGCCTTGTGTCTAAAAAAAAGATGAGCGACGAAGATTGGTTCTAGCTTTGGATTAGAAGTCGACATCTAGCCTTGTGTCAAAAAATGTGAAGTAGACGACGTATGTATATTATTCGTAGCTAAGATTAGGTCTCAACATTTAGATTAGTGTCGGAAAACAATGTAAGCGACAGTTGTAAGGTTTTACCTAGGGGTAGAAACGAACCGAGCCGAGCTCGAGCCTGACAGAGCTTGAGTTTGGCTCGTTTATAATTTTAATAGCTCGAGCTCGAGCTCGGCTCAGTTCGAGCCTTAATATTGGAGCTCGAGCTCGGCTCGTCTAATAGTATGTGAAGCTCGATCTCGGCTCGAGCTCGGATCGTTTGTTAATAGATCGTTCACCTAGAACTCGTTTTATTGGTTTGAGCTCGTTAAGGATCTTTTATTCAAATGTGTAAACAATATTGCAGCAAAGCCAAGTTAAAAATAAAAGCTACAAGTAATACAATCAAATATAAAAACACAAGAAATCTTTAATCAAATTAAAATATAGCATGATTAGCATCCATTGTTGATTACCAAAAAGATGTCATGTTTCATATGAATCAAAAGATCTAACAAAAGTTCTGGTAGACCAACAAAATATTAACTTGATCACATGAGACATTTGCATCTGCATCGGATTCTTCTTCACTCCAAGGCTAAGATACCACAAAAGAACACATGAACATGGATGGAGCATAAGAACGAGCCACCCTGCAAGTTCAAGTATAAAACAATTAGTGATGTTCAAATCAAAGGTTTTGAACTAAACCAAGTTAGTGATGTTCATAACATATATACCTTGAGTTAGTTTCGTTTCACGGCTCGCAATAAAACTTCAGTGGGTATATCGTCCTTCTACAAAAAAGCAAAATGCATACTTCTAAACACTAAATTATCACGGTATATATTTCCACAATAAAATTATAACAATCCGTCAATTTATGGTTGATATTTTATTCTCAAATATTATTTAAAAATATTATTTTAATATTATATTATGAACTCACTTATTTCTGGGAAGTAATTTAGATTTACGTCTTGAAGTAGCATCGACTACGTCTAAACCGGAGGATTCAATGTTACGTGCTTACGTTTCCATACACCGTTATGGTGACAGTCCGACATTTTAGAAAATAAATTTATCCATGAATATTATTTTGGAATTTTAAATTTGTGTTGGTTCATAAACTCACAAATTTACGAGAAGAGATTAGGACTTACGGTTATAATTTAACGCCCTTTACGACTAAACCGGAAACCTTAGAACTACGTATTTACGTTTTCTAATTCCGTTTTTGATGAGACAATTTTTATTAGATTCGTTTTGTGTCGTTGATTCATAATTTATAAAAACGTTTTTCGTAAAACGACCCGAGGGCACGCAAATCGAGGAAACTAGAATCGAGGAATACCCGTAAATTAGTTGGATGAGACAAGTTTACACTTGCCTCACCCTACAAATGGGTGGCCAAAACTCCACCAACACATCTAAGATGTGTCAAAGCTCACTAAGTAAGCTAGGACACTTGTCCTAGCTACTTACACAAATAAGCTAACTAGCAAAACCACTAAACACTCAAACCATTCCTCACAAAAACATACATGCAAAACCACTAATTTCTCTCATCTCTCTCTCTTATTTTCGTCCCATATTCACCCAAAACAACCTCCATTTGATCTTGATTCAATCATAAATCATATGTATAATTTACATATGATGAAAACCCATTGAAGTTATAAAGTTTGGAGGTGATCTTAACATGTAAAAATGAGTTTTCAAGGGAGTTTGGGGCTGATTTCTCAAGGAGTTTTCATGAAGAACAAGGGCTGATTTTTGGAGGAATCTACAAATACTTGGTGATCCTAGAAGTGATGTTTATATCTCATAAGATTGGTTACCCAAAACCAAGTCTTGTTCATCATCAACCTCATCATCTTGGTGGTATAAAGATTGTTCTTTCCATCTTCTTGTTATTTTGATTATGTAATTTTGTATTTCTTTTACTTATGTATATGTATATGATGATGAATGATGATTAAAAATATTATGTGGGGATTTGGTGTTGATAAATTTGATAAACATGGGTAAAAAGATGGTCAAACTACATGTAAAAATGGTTAAATCTTGCTTAAATGGTAGGCTGTATAAAAACAGTAACTAACCACATGATGAACTGATAAAATGGCATAGATTAATGGATACACAGTAAATAATATGTCTTGTACACATGTGAGAGTTGGTCATGCAATGGAATCACTAAAATGAGTGAGATCTGATCAAAACAAGATGAGTGTGCTAATCTGAATAAGCTGTTTTGTAGGGACTGTTAAGGATAGATACACTTAAAATGAGCAGTAGCTATAGCTAAGTTAATTGTAGCAAATAATATGAAGATCATGCCACCCAAAAATGAGCTTCTAATTCATTGTAGAACTCTAGATATGATAAAAATGGTGAAGATGAAAATAAAAATCAGATTTTGAAGAATTAATGTTTATTACTATTATATAAGCACTCAAATTATATAGTATAAAATGTGAAATTAAAACCCACTAACTTATGAATTTCATTTATATAAATATGTATAAGGTTAAATAAATGGATAAATTATAAAAATAGTAGTGGAATAATATTTATAAGTTATAAAAACTATAAACTTGATTTTTACGACTTTTTCGGCTATTACCGTAAAATTAACGTTTTTCGCCAATTAAAACTTAGACGATCAAACCCGTCTAATGTAAAGCTTTTAAAAGTCATATACTGATATATAAGTATCTAATACAAGTAAAAACCGATAAAACCTGAACTATAAAACATACGGACATTAACGGGCTAAGTTAACGTTATTGGACTAATAATACAACAAAATGGGCTAAAACACTTATAAACTTATTTATTGGGCTTAACCCATTTGGGCCCAACTTGTAAAGTATAAATACTGATAATACAAGTATGAAATGGATTAATACAAGTTAATGAACTTATAATCGGCTTATTGGACCTAAAACATGTAAATAGGTAAAACTAGTAAACTAGTGAAAGGTTACCAATACATAAACTCAAAAATGAGTAAACGAGAATATATAAACCCACTTGATCATCATATATATATAAAATCATCATATGTATACATAATTGTTATTTTTATAAAGTCATTGGACAAGAGTCTAAGACGAGTATTATTTGTCTAGGTTTCCGTGATTGAAGCACGTACCGTACATCCGAATTGCCGATAACCCGCTTTCCCACATCAACGTGAGTTCATAGCCTCGCACTTTTTTAAATGTTTTTATGAAATGTATTATAAACCCGCGAAGGAGATAACATGTTAGTTTTTATAAAATAGGACACCATTTGTCCCGATTGTTTGTTTATTGATTTGGACCCGAATGATTGTATGACCCGATTGTATGACCCGATAAATGATTAAATGACCCGATAGATGAAATTAAATGGATTATTAAAGTTAGGTTATGTCACTAAAAGTCCCATTAGCATGAATTGTGAACTACCGGGATTTGGTAGACGCTTATGCATATAATAGTACAATTTGGGGACGATCACCCCAGTTCGCGCATTGACGGTTGATCCCCGTCGTGCCACATTGATTGGTAAGCGAATTTATGTATGAGAAGATTTCCATAGCGTGACCTTTGTGACGACACGCTAATTTAGATGGGCAAATTGAGTATCGGGTTAGCTACCCGTTGTTTGGTTTAGTAAGGTAACAATGTCATGCGGCTTATAATAATCCAGTTAACGAAATACTACTATACGCACCGAATTACGATGTATTGCCTGACTAGCAATACGGGGTCATACTATTGATATTATGTTCGTGTTTTGGTTTTCATAAACATATTCATATAACGGTTTTTATTAAATTTTATACAACGTCGTAAGACGTTTTGTATGATGTTTTTACGACATTGGCTCGTATAATGATTTTTAAGACAAATGCCTATATTATGATTTTCGATAAGGATTTGTTTAAAAATGACTTTGGCTATTTTATGGCCTATTACAATGATTTGTACGAAATGATTTTTGGTAATAATTTTATACCAAAGTTATATTGATGGAGTTTATTAAACTCTATGAATTCACTCGGCGTTATCGCTGACCTTTTCTTTTAACATGTTTTATCTCAGGTACTTGAAGGTAAGTCTCGGGAAGACAACAAGAATTCTTGGCCCGCACTTAAATAATAATTTTCATTCAAATACTTTGTAAAACCTGTATGAAATACAATGACTTGGGACCTATGTAACTTTGATAATTATGAATGGAAATGCTTTATTATTAAACGACGCGATTTTTATGCGTTGTCTATGATGTGAGTAATGTGCTATCCCGTAACACCAACGAGTCTTCCGCTGTATTGAGTTGTATAAATTTGGGGGTGTTACAGTTTGGTACCAGAGCTCTCGTTATAGAGAACGAAAGATTTTTTAAAACAAAGGTTTTGAATAAAACATTTCAAAATCTTTTAACTATAAACATTTTTCACAAAATGTCTAAAAATCTTTTGACTATAACGGTGCCGAAGAATTCCCGAGTTACCGACAAGGCCAGACTGAGAAGTGTTATTTTAATATATATATATATAACTTGGATTATATATATATGATGTAATTTTACTACATGATTGTTTGATAATTGTTTTGATATTTATACGAGGTATTTATACGACGTAGATTGTCACAAGGAACCCTAAATCCCCTAGTAAATCAATCGAAGCTATTCTCGTAGGAATTCTAGCTATCCTAGATCTAAACCAAGTTGTGGATATTTATGATCCCAACAAATGGTTGATATTCGTAGAAATGTAGATATTAGTTGATTGTGATATTGAAAAAGAACTGGCGAGATTAAATCTGATATCGATGTCATGACGATCTTTCCTTATAGAGTGGAGTTTTACAAAACGTTACCACCTAGAAAGATGTCATCTGATTCGTTGTCATCCAATTATTAAATTGAAATCGAAAGGGTGAATGTTGCACTTGAGGCTGTCATTAGAACCATTACCCAAAAGCCTCATGCCACTAGTACCTTTCCGAGAGGTCTAATTGAATGATCGAGTCATTTCATACTAGTGACTCATTTGATGACTATTCTTGAAAGAGCTATAGGATTGGAAATTAAGTGTTGTTCATATCGAGCTTTTATTGCCCTATTAAGGTTTGTGAATAAGGTTGAAAGTATTAGAGAATGATGTAGGATATCACATTGAGTATGATTTGGTTGAAAATTGAATGAAATAAAATTTAACTCGTATGGAATAAGAAATTGTTAAGAGGAAGTCGTTAAGTCCTGTGATTGCATTATAAGGTTTTAATTGATTGTGGCTTCGTGTTAAGGGTTGTTCCTAGGCCATTGTCCACTAACGAGGATGCCCAGTGTCCAAGAAATAAATTGAAGAAATCTTTTTCTGAATTGGAACCAATGGATCATCCGGGACATATGGAACACCTAAGGACTCTTGTAGATTAGTATTCATTGTGGTATCTTTTAAAAATCCCTAACTTAACTGAGATATCAGTTGGTAGGATGAGTTCTGAGAATTGTATAACATAGTGACACGTAATGTGTTACGGTACAATTTTGACTTGTTTGTGATTAATGAAAAAGACTACCTTTGATTGCTAAATTCTACATGTATCGATGTTATCTATCTTTTATTGCTTCTTCCTAATGCTCGCATTAGTGATGCAACCATTGAACAAGTACTCATCTCGATTTGAGTTACGTTGTGGATTATTCTTTTGAGTTCCATCAAGATCATGAACCTCATGATTATTTGGCTAAAGCTCATTTCCTATTATATTGAAGTTAGTTCTTGGTGAAAAACTTTTCATCACATTTTTGTAGATCACTCATTGTTTTTATAAGTTAAAACAGTATCCCTTGAGAAAAATTGAATTTTCATCACTATAAGGGTTATTCAAAGTGAGATTTATAAGTGATTGTTATCGAAATGAAGTTGTTTATAAAACACCTTAGAAAACTTAATTGTTTTCATAATAAAGAAGATATTTGTAAATTTATTCTTGATTCTTATTTAAGAATTAAGCATGAAAATGTTTTTATTATAAACATGATCATAAAATTTTGACGAACTGAGCATTGCATCGTTAATCTTGAAATTGTATATAGTTGCGCGCCTACATACAATTTGGAATGGACCATGCAAGACTGATTAGTAGTCACCATAAAACTAAATGAATAAACACTACATTTTCCTTGAAGGTTGTGAAAGATTAAATTTTATGAGATCTGCAAGAAGTGAAAAATAGGGACATAGTGTTAGGGACACCTACATATGTGCCTGTATCATCTATTCTTCTGAGTCGAATTTACTAATCTATGGAAATTGTCTTATTTGACAATTGACGATTCTTTCTTGTCCAATTCTCCCGTAGTGAGATTCTTAGGAAAAGTATCTGATTACCGAGTGTTGATACTCGACTGGATGTATCGACGTTCCTATCATTTCTTTTGAATTGATTTCATTTGAATGACCTGGGTAACGATCCGAGGAGCTCTCGAATGCGTACTCAAATTATGAAAACATGGGATATATTCATATTCGTTAAATGTTTTCGTCTGTGTCTGATTTAAAATTCTCTCGCGTAGATTATGCGTTGACCTTACTCTTTAATGGTAGTTGTGTCTCCATATATCCTTGAACTTGTGAAGGATTATGAGTTATTATTAGTCTTTTGAGAAGTTCACATCTTATCGACGGCAATGAAACTTGAAAGTTGATAGTGCCAGTAGAATGGATTGATTGATTATGACATGACGACATTGTCTTAATTGATGGGAACTCGAGTAGAATTCCCCTAAATGATAAGATGTTGATTATCAAAAGTGATCTAAATAATTCTTGATGGATGACCATATCCTGCATTTAGACTTGAAATTATACCTTAAATGGTTATGAATTAGTCATAGAGATTATAATCTAGAAAGAACTTAAAGTAAATTTATTAAAAGATGTTTCTTTTATCCGAAACTTTAGGAGGTATTTATTGGTGAATTACCTAGACTTTTGCCATTTAGGCAAGTTGAATTTGGTATTTGATTATATTCCTGGTGCTGCACCTGTGGCGTGTGCACTGTACGTCAGCACCATCTGAATTAAAGGAGTTACCGTACAACTGAGAGAGTTGTCGGAGAAAGATCTTATTCTACCAAGCTCGTCATCATGAAGAGCTATGGTATTATCATTCCTTATATTTATAGATTACTATGAACTGAGTAAATTGACAATCGAAAACGATATCCATAACTCGAAATGGAAGATTTGTTCGATTATTTACAAGGTTTTAGCGTATGTTTTAAAGATTTGATCCATGGCATGGTTATCATCAACTTTGCGTCCGCGAAAAAGATTATCTATTCCAATCATTACATCCAGAACTTGTCATGAACATTATGAGTTTCACGTGATGTCGTTTGGATTGACTAATACACATGTAGCATTCATAAATTTGGTGAATCACGTGTGAAGGCTGTAATTTGATAAATTCATGCTTGTGATCATTCAGGACTATTTGTTTGTTTATAAGTATAAGAAGGAGTTAGTAATTATTTATAGATTGCCCTGAATTGACCGAACAATAAAAACTTGTACCTTAAATATTTAACATGTGATTAAAGACTTAATGCTTTACGTGATTTGACCGTGTGATTAATAAGATAATGGGATCTATATTGACATTTCAAAAATTAGAGCCATTAAGGCTTAGGGTCATACCAAAAAGGAAGTGCAAATATGTTTCGACAGATATTTTATCAAAGAAATTTTTAAGGGATTATTTCCTTTTACACAAATCATTTAACTAAACTACTGTTTAGGGGTAAATGTTTGTGTATACTTCTAGACAACCAAAGAAGAATTGAGGAAACCATTTAAACCAAGACTTGAGATTTGAAAGGATAATTTACGCTTTTCAACTAAGAAGATTTTGACCAAAATATAAACAAAGATTTTTCGAACATTTACGAATTTTAATAATTATTTCAATTATTTTCGATAAATCAACAAAAATCGTGTTAATTAAATTCAAAAATTGTTTTGAACATTTTATTGTAATTGGTCGAACTAAGAAATTTAAAATTTTTACGTTTACGTTTCATAAAAATTAAATATTTATTGTTAATTTACATGTAATAATTATCGACGCTTTAGACGTCTGATTGAGTAAAACAGATAAAGATAATAGTAAAGACGAAACTAAAACATAGAAGATATGAAGAAAGAATTTTGAATAAATACAGTTATGATATTTATTTCATCAGGAAAGTGAACGTAATTACTGACACATTATGTATAAAAGATAAAGAACCAATTAGGACATGTTCCTTAATAATAATGGTGCAAAATAAATTGCCAAACAATTTAAAAATAGCTGATGATTGTAAAAAGGATAATATAGATAATAAAAAGTGGTTCGCGGCTAATGTGAACCATTAGAATTGAGAAGCCGATAGCGTTAAATATTTTAAAGACCACTTGTGATTGTCTAAATATAGAGGATTGTGAGATATAGTTATGTTGGAATCTGTAAGTATAAGTATTCTATTCCTGTCATTTCTGACTAAATGTATCTTTATCTGAAGATTTTTTACTAATGGAAAATTATGAAGGCATACATTAGTAAATGTCTAGCTATTGCAAAGGTCATCATCTGATTGATTCGATTTGGGTCATCGTCGACAGACTGACCAAATCTGCTAATATCATTCCTGTTAATGATAGATTCTTGATGAAGAAATTGACTCTTTTGTGTTTAAATGAGTTGTGTGAACATGGTATGCCTGTATCGATCATCTCTATCAAGATCCTCGCTTCGCATCGAATTTCTAGAGATTTGCTCAGAAGTCATTAAGAACGAATCTTGATGAGAGTACTGTGTACCACCCCAATCGAAGGGACGAGGTAAAGTAACAATACAAAATACTAGAAGTCTTGTTTTATGTTTGAATGATTGACCTTTGGTAATGAACGGTATAATCTTTTTCCTTTGGAGAGATTATCATTGAAAATTATCGTATTAGGATCGAGATTGAATCTTGTTAGGATCTATATTAGAGCATCTGTAAGCAGGAGTTGGGATGAAGACACCCGACATACACCCATTGTGAGTTGGACATGTCTTTTAGGTTTAAGGTTTCTTATGATGGCGAACCTAACCTTACAAAATACTCGACCCGCGAGACCTGAAATGATTGTTGAAATTAGGATCTGAATATTGACTGCCGATAGTGGGCAGGAGGTTATGTGAATATAAAATGTAGATCTTGAAATGCCAGATGGGTAGCGAAGTTATGCCAAAAATATTAACCATGGAAAAATGAATTGATGATCTGAAAGATCATGGGATATAAGTCCCCGTTGTATGAGACCATTGAGATGATGTAAAAGATTGGTTTGAAAGGCATCTAAGATGGATCTACCCTACGACTTCAAGAGCTGCGTGAATTATGTTTCGTATATCGAACTTGATAAAATGTCTATCAAGTGAAAATCTGATTGTTTCTTAGTAATGTTTAGATCGGCGAAAAGTTGCATTCATCAAAAACCCGTGAACATCATGGATAGAGAAAGTAAGTCAACATTAAGCCTGATCTTATTCCCGTAGTTATGTTTGATGAAACTCGCGTAATGTAATGAATTACACTTGTGAGAAAAGACCGAATGTGGAGGAAATACCAGCATGGCTTTAACTCTATAAGAAGAGAGTAGTAAGGTAAGATGATCTTTGAGGAAAAAGATCCTGTTTAGGGGTAAATGCTGTGACAATCCGTCAATTTATGGTTGATATTTTATTCTCAAATATTATTTAAAAATATTATTTTAATATTATATTATGAACTCACTTATTTTTTGGAAGTAATTTAGATTTACGTCTTGAAGTAGCATCGAATACGTCTAAACCGGAGGATTCAATGTTACGTGCTTACGTTTACATACACCGTTTTGGTGACAGTCCGAAATTTCAGAAAATAAATTTATCCGTGAATATTATTTTGGAATTTTAAAGTTGTGTTGGTTCATAAACTCACAAATTTACGAGAAGAGATTAGGACTTACGATTATAATTTAACGCCCTTTACGACTAAACCGGAAACCTTAGGATTACGTATTTACGTTTTCGAACTCCGTTTTTGATGAGACAATTTTTATTAGATTCGTTTTGTGTCGTTGATTCATAATTTATAAAAACGTTTTTCGTAAAACGACCCGAGGGCATGCAAATAGAGGAAACTAGAATCGAGGAATACCCGTAAATTAGTGGGATGAGACAAGTTTACACTTGCCTCACACCACAAATGGGTGGCCAAAACTCCACCAACACATCTAAGATGTGTCAAAGCTCACTAAGTAAGCTAGGACACTTGTCCTAGCTACTTAAACAAATAAGCTAACTAGCAAAACCACTAAACACTCAAACCATTCCTCACAAAAACATACATGCAAAACCACTAATTTCTCTCATCTCTCTCTCTTATTTTCGTCCCATATTCACCCAAAACAACCTCCATTTGATCTTGATTCAATCATAAATCATATGTATAATTTACATATGATGAAAACCCATTGAAGTTATAAAGATTGGAGGTGATCTTAACATGTAAAAATGAGTTTTCAAGGGAGTTTGGGGCTGATTTCTCAAGGAGTTTTCATGAAGAACAAGGGCTGATTTTTGGAGGAATCTACAAATACTTGGTGATCCTAGAAGTGATGTTTATATCTCATAAGATTGGTTACCCAAAACCAAGTCTTGTTCATCATCAACCCCATCTTTTCATCATCTTGGTGGTATAAAGATTGTTCTTTCCATCTTCTTGTTATTTTGATTATGTAATCTTGTATTTCTTTTACATATGTATATGTATATGATGATGAATGATGATTAAAAATATTATGTGGGGATTTGGTGTTGATAAATTTGATAAACATGGGTAAAAAGATGGACAAACTACATGTAAAAATGGTTAAATCTTGCTTAAATGGTAGGCTGTATAAAAACAGTAACTAACCACATGATGAACTGATAAAATGGCATAGATTAATGGATATACAGTAAATAATATGTCTTGTACACATGTGAGAGTTGGCCATGCAATGGAATCATTAAAATGAGTGAGATATGATCAAAACAAGATGAGTGTGCTAATCTGAATAAGCTGTTTTGTAGGGACTGTTAAGGATAGATACACTTAAAATGAGGAGTAGCTATAGCTAAGTTAATTGTAGAACATAATATGAAGATCATGCCACCCAAAATGAGCTTCTAATTCATTGTAGAACTCTAGATATGATAAAAATGGTGAAGATGAAAATAAAAATCAGATTTTGAAGAATTAATGTTTATTACTATTATATAAGCACTTAAATTATATAGTATAAAATGTGAAATTAAAACCCACTAAATTATGAATTTCATTTATATAAATATGTATAAGGTTAAATAAATGGATAAATTATAAAAATAGTAGTGGAATAATATTTATAAGTTATAAAAACTATAAACTTGATTTTTACGACTTTTTCGGCTATTACCGTAAAATTAACGTTTTTCGCTAATTAAAACTTAGACGATCAAACCCGTCTAATGTAAAGTTTTTAAAAGTCATATACTGATATATAAGTATCTAATACAAGTAAAAACCGATAAAACCCGAACTATAAAACATATGGACATTAACGGGCTAAGTTAACGTTATTGGACTAATAATACAACAAAATGGGCTAAAACACTTATAAACTTATTTATTGGGCTTAACCCATTTGGGCCCAACTTGTAAAGTATAAATACTGATAATACAAGTATGAAATGGATTAATACAAGTTAATGAACTTATAATCGGCTTATTGGACCTAAAACATGTAAATAGGTAAAACTAGTAAACTAGTGAAAGGTTACCAATACATAAACACAAAAATGAGTGAATGAGAATATATAAACCCACTTGATCATCATATATATATAAAATCATCATATGTATACATAATTGTTATTTTTATAAAGTCATTGGACAAGAGTCTAAGACGAGTATTATTTGTCTAGGTTTCCGTGATTGAAGCACGTACCGTACATCAGAATTGCCGAAAACCCGCTTTCCCACATCAACGTGAGTTCATAGCCTCGCACTTTTTTAAATGTTTTTATGAAATGTTTTATAAAACCGCGAGGGAGATAACATGTTAGTTTTTATAAAATAGGACACCATTTGTCCCGATTGTTTGTTTATTGATTTGGACCCGAATGATTGTATGACCCGATTGTATGACCCGATAAATGATTAAATGACCCGATAGATGAAATTAAATTGATTATTAAAGTTAGGTTATGTCACTAAAAGTCCCATTAGCATGAATTGTGAACTACCGGGATTTGATAGACGCTTATGCATATAATAGTACTATTTGGGGACGATCACCCCAGTTCGCGCCTTGACGATTGATCCCCGTCGTGCCACATTGATTGGTAAGCGAATTTATGTATGAGAAGATTTCCATAGCGTGACCTTTGTGACGACACGCTAATTTAGATGGGCAAATTGAGTATCGGGTTAGCTACCCGTTGTTTGGTTTAGTAAGGTAACAATGTCATGCGGCTTATAATAATCCAATTAACGAAATACTACTATACGCACCGAATTACGATGTATTGCCTGACTATCAATACGGGGTCATACTATTGATATTATGTTCGTGTTGTGGTTTTCATAACCATATTCATATAACGGTTTTTATTAAGTTTTATACAACGTCGTAAGACGTTTTGTATGATGTTTTTACGACATTGGCTCGTATAATGATTTTTAAGGCAAATGCCTATATTATGATTTTCGATAAGGATTGGTTTAAAAATGACTTTGGCTATTTTATGGCCTATTACAATGATTTGTACGAAATGATTTTTGGTAATAATTTTATACCAAAGTTATATTGATGGAATTTATTAAACTCTATGAATTCACTCGACGTTATCGCTGACCTATTCTTTTAACATGTTTTATCTCAGGTACTTGAAGGTAAGTCTCGGGAAGACAACAAGAATTCATGGCCCGCACTTAAATAATAATTTCCATTCAAATACTTTGTAAAACCTGTATGAAATACAATGACTTGGGACCTATGTAACTTTGATAATTATGAATGGAAATGCTTTATTATTAAACGACGCGATTTTTATGCGTTGTCTATGATGTGAGTAATGTGCTATCTCGTAACACCAACGAGTCTTCCGCTGTATTGAGTTGTATAAATTTGGGGGTGTTATAAAAATAACGATATATATGATCATGTTTTTAAGGTGTACCTTGACTTTCTTTTTAATTCCATAACTTTGTCTAATCTAATCCCCTCCACAAACCAACATTTCTATTGTGTTAAACTTTAATGCAGATGGAGATGGATCGATAATTCTTCCCCCAGCACTAAATGTTGCCTGAGATGCAACTTTAGAAATTGGAATTGTGAGTACATCCCTTGCCATCTTTGATAAAACAGGATTCTTCAACTGGTGAACTTTCCACCATTCTAAAGCAATGAATTTCAGCCCATCATGTCCTTCAAGTAGACCTTCTTCCTAGTACAATTTAAGTTCCGATTTATCAGATTTTTCAACATCAGCAGCTTTATAAAAGTTCCAAAATGCTTCCCATTCTGATCTAAGTATGTCTTCATTAGACCTCGAGTTGGTGCTATCTCTAAAAGATCCCTCTTTATGACTTGAAGCTTCCCGAACCATTTCATTATGCAATGCTACATACTCTTTAAACATATCATCAAGTGCGTTTGAAACCTCTTTAACATTGCCTGCAACTTCACTAGCTGGATATATTTTTTCATAGCAAAATTTAAGGTACCACTTTTTCATCCTAGGATCTAGCACTGCAGCTATGACCATAAGCAGGTGACACTCCCCCACAGTACTTGTCGAACTTATCCTTCATTGCTTTTGTCATTTTACGAATAAATTCACTGTCAGATATTGCACTCTCATCTATTATTTTTTGACCTTGTACACCTCCATAAGGTATAAATTTGCAGTAGGATAATCAGAGCCTGAGATAATATTCTGCGCACTTTAAAAACCTTTAACACTTCACATACAACTTTCACATTATCCCAATCTTGATCACTAGGTAAGTGATGGAAATGTGGTTCATAGTCGGCATATCTAATAAAACAAGTAAAAGTTACTCAAGATACATTGTCCAAAATTGGAAACAAGTAAAAGTTACTCGACACATACCTTGGGAATACATCTTTAAATTTGAGATCTAGGGACAACATATCATATGTTGAGTTCCATCTTGTTGGAACATTAAGCATTAAATTTCTAACATGTATCTGTAGTTGATATGCAACAATCGAAAATATTTGACGCCTCGCTTCCGAATATTAACATATTTCACAGCTTCACGAACTTCTTCAATGACAAGACTAATCTTTGAAATGCCCTCTTTAACAAGTACATTCAGGATATGGGCACAACACCTGACATGAAATAACCTTCCATCACACAGAAGTCTTTTTACCCGCGAGAAATTGGTTTTCAAATTTTTCACGACCTTGTCATTGTACGAGGCATTATCAACAGAGATGGTGAAGATCTTCCCTTCAATTTCCCACTCCTTTAAACATTTGCAAATGCAGTCTGCTATATTAAGCGCAGTACGAGGATGAGGAACATGCACAAAACTTAACACGCGTTTTTGCAATATGTTATAACAAGTATAATTAAATGATTAAGATATAATAAATCATAGGAAAGAAGCATAAACATAAAAAGTAAAAATCATGAATCAAAATAACCTCCAATTTTGATCAATAAATTGTCCTGTTATGACCATATACTCAGTCTTCCGATGAGACGACCTCCAACAATCAGTTGTTAAACTTATATTTGAGACATCATTTGTAAGAGCTTTCAGTTTTTTCTTTTCATTCTCATAAACCTTGAAGAAATCTGCCTTCGCTGTAGGCCTACTTATCCTCTCAAACAATGGATTAGCTGTCTTCATCATGTATACAAACATCTCATATTCTACGGTACTAAACGGTTGCTCAGTAACCATTATCCAATTAGATATTGCGTCCCACATCTTATTAGCATCATATTTCGCATTATGTGAAATGAACGACAAAGGCTTATAGTGTCTGATATCAACATCAACAGGCTGAAAATTTAGCACCCGTTGCGTTCGAAGGTACTCTTTGCGTTTCAAGCACGCCTTCATTTGTTGGTTCCATGTTGTTTTGGTCCATGTTGAATTATCAGCCAATCGTTTGGCGCAGTGAATGCACTCCATTTTTTTGTGCCATTCTTAAGTGTAACTTCTTTAAAGTCCCCCCACATTTTCGACGTCTTTTAACGCTTATTCTTTAATTCAACTTCATCTTCGCCATTATGATTTCTGGTATCTCTTTCACTCGGATCTCCATTAGTATTGTTAGTCGCACCAGTATCGTCATCAAGATTGATGTACTCATGTTCACATTGGGATGATTGAACATCAACTCCTGCTTGTAATGAATTTATAGGATTTGATGTGGAACCATGCATTGGGCTAATTGGATTTGTTATACCTTAGTGTAGCATTAGTATTTTTTTCAAACCAGAATGTACCTATAACAAAATGATCTAGTCAAATTAAACCCTAGCTAATCAAATGAAAGCGCAAACATAGTTGATCATATAGTGCTTGAATCATTGTATAAATAACATTGTTGAAGCTAAAAATAAATAGATATTAACATGTAATGATTTTGATCACTTTTCCACATATAAAAATTAGTTTCACAATCGCATATGCATGATGCATCACATACTTAAATGAACCACATTTTTGAAATCATAGTAGCTATATTGAACACTCTCGGTGAATATGTATAAATTCTTTTTATATCAATTGAACACATTAATGATTCTAATACATAACAAATAATATGAGACATATTAATATTATATAATAACCAACAAACAAAACCAATATAAGAAGTTTTCAAAAGAAACGAAAGTTACCTGGAGAGGATGGATTCACCGGCGGTGGAGCAAAATTCTAAAAGTCTAAGAAGTAGGTAGAAGAAGCGTGTAGGATGTAAAGTTTCAATATGTCTTTGTAAAGACTATTTTAATCAACCATTAATTGGTTCTAGAAAGTTACGTATAATATCAAATAAGAATATGAAATGTTTGCATTTAATATTTCTTTGAATTCGCGCAACAAAATACATACACCGAGTGTTATTAATAATTTACTATATATGTATATACTAAAGCTCGTTAAGGCTCGCGAGCCTAAACGAGTTTTGTATATCAAGCTCGGGCTCGAGCTCGATTAATAAACGAGCCTCAATTTAGGCTCGAGCTCGGGCTCGAGCTCGTTTAGGCTCGGCTCGTTCGAGCTTTTTACCGATCCGATCTCGAGCTATTTTCGAGTGGCTCGGCTCGTTTTGACCCCTAGTTTTCTCCGCCAAGAAGGGAGCTTGTTGATATAGTGTAAATCTCGAGTGAGGTGTACTCGAGGAGTGGAGTAGGAACAAGAGAGAGCTTCGTTACCGAACCACTATAAATCTTGGTGTCTTGTATTAGGTTGTTTATTTCCTTACTCTTTAATTATCCTTACATTCTTACAATGCATTTCATTATCACTAGATATGGTTAATGCCTTGGAAATGAATCTAACAACTATGAAACTTGTTTTCCAGTAAAATGCAATTTTGGGACAAACCTAATTTTTAATAAGGATCTGAATTAGAGAAAGTATTCAACCCTCCCCCCTTCTAGTTTCTACACTCTCTTTATTTAAGTGATAAGGAGCTCGGTGTATATGGTACTTATCTCTTACTTAGGCCTCAAGATTAGGGAAGCCTAAACTAGGTTTTCACCGGGTATATAAGGAACCCCCAAGATTCCACAAAGGTACGATTCACTAAATACTCACAACCCTCACCGATTATTTCAATCAAAACGATTACTTACTCTCACGCCGAAGTCTAATCATGGGATACATTCCCACGGTAAGCCTAATGGTGTTTGTTCTTTAGTGTGCAAGGTCTTCATACAAGTTCACTTGGTGCAAGAGTCGTAGTCCTCAAACACCCGGATTAAACCTAATTCGGGTCAAGCACGGTCCATCCAACTTTTGTATCAATAATTTGGCATCATATGTGGGACCCTACACCAAACTCTCAATATGTCTAAGGGTGGTGCGTTCAACAAGAAGTCAGGCGGAAAGAAAACATCAACGATTGAAGCACATATCGTGTCCGCTGAACTAACCCCGGGGACAACTAGTGGGGCGAACAGCAGGAACATCGCGAACCCTCCTCCACAAGGAGCTAATTCGGGGTTCTCAACTCCCACACCTACACTGGGGGTGGGTATCCAACCTAGGATCTGCACCACCTCATCCTCAAAAGAATAAACAGAAACAACCTAGCGTAGAAATGAAGGATGACATGATTACCTCCACCGAGGAACGGAACATTGAAGGGAATTAAATTATTTTTAACCACGTATGATTTTGTGAAATCACATGTGATTTTTGTTAAATCACATGCGATTTTTGTGAAATCACATGTGATTTTTGTAGTATAAAATTATACCGTCGTGAAAAGAATTAACTTATCTTCCGGCGATTTTTTTTTAATTTTCGCACACGCGAATCACATGTGATTCGGAAAAATCACTTGTGATTTATTACTTTAAAAGTCACACGCGAATTTGTAAAATCATGTGCGATTTATGGATTTCTGAAATCACACGTGATTGGTTACTTTAATATCACATGTAAATTTGTGCAATCACATGCGATATATGAAATCACACGTGCATTTTATTGAAAAAACAAATCACAAGGGATTTTACAAATTACAAGTGATTTAACAAATAATGTGCAATTTTTTTGATGAAAATTTCAACAAAAAAATCATAGAAACTATATGAAAATGATTACCAAATGAAAAAATATTTTGGTTATTACATTAAAAATCACATGTGACTATGTTAAATCACAAGTGATTTGGTGACATCACATGTGATTTTGTGAAATCACATGTGATATTATGAAATTACCCATGATTTAATTTGAATTTCGCGTTTGAAACTTTTAATTTTTTTTAAACAAACGGTAGTGCTACTCGACATTTGCCAATGAGGTATGCACAATAGTGTTATGACATATAGATATGAAAAAATGATTTTCAAATGAATAGGTTTATTCAATTAAAAAAGGGAGAATTTCATCTATATCCTTTCAAAACTCGGTTATTACGTCAATATAGTTACATAATCATAATTACACCAATATCCTTATTAAACTTGAAAAATACTCATGTATATCCAAACTAGCTAAAAGACCCGTGAAATTCACGGGTATTTTAAAGAGAAAGTCGAAGAAGATAGTAAATTACCCTACCTATTACGAAGATATTAGTTAAAAAGAATCACGATAAGGAAACTTTTAGTATACATGTTGCACTAATCGAACATACGTTAATGAAACACAATAGTCAAAGAACAAAAAATAAGAATAAAAACATCAATCCTTTATTCTACGAATGTGACATACGTGTACATGTGTTATAAATTGTGCAACACTTCTTCGTAGACCACGTGGGTGGTGGTATTAGTGAGATTTTCGTCTTCATCATGAATAACAATCTTTATCCTTTTTATCTTGGTTACATATAGTTAGTCATGTATAAAAATAGTGAAAAATAAAAACAGACTTGCCTGAGAGATTTCCCTCGACTGTTGTTGATTGCTATCACAAAAGAGATGGACATGAACATAGGGAATTACTTTCTGTACTATCTTTATCGGCAAGCGTTCATCAAAAGGTGATATTTCATCCTTACGATTAGAACTTGTTTCCTTAAATGGTGTCCGTTGATTATATTGTCGTGAATGGGACTTTTCATCAACTGATGTACATGAAGTCGTGTTTTGTTGTACAACCTATTTCATTGATTTGTATTTCGTAACAACATGACCCGAACACCAACTTCAAGTTTAGGTTCGTGGTTGGGTAGCCATAAAATTTCATGCCATAAACGAACTTTGTAGAGAGTATGGATTTGTTTATACTTTTACCCTATTTGTACTTGCACACATTGCCACAATTGTATCATATAATTTGTTCGACAGAAATAATTGCCGACATTTTTTCATTTAAAATATTTACAACCTCATTTTTAGAGGCAAGAAAGGTCTTTTATGTGAAATATTTGTTGCTGTCAAGGGTATTCAACATATTTGGGTAAGTTAGTGATTGAGCCTACTGATCACTTGAATCCCTAATGAGCATTTTATCCGATATGTCAATGCTGACATTACCATCGTTTGCGTCTCTAAGCTTACAATCTCCAATCTTCAGAATTCATTCAATAAAGTCTTTAATTTCATTGACATTTAGGACGACAACTAACTGTGAGGTGCATATTTGCGGTTAACCGGACACTTTACAATGGTCCCACAAGTAAGACTGTTTTAGATAGGCACCAACAATATCTTGTCGGAATATTTTTGGAATAACGAGGAGGACCTGCCTGAAATCACCACCAAAAACCATTGTCATATTCCAAAACGGAGTGTCCATCGCGTCGTGCTTTAACTTACGTAGAAAGAGACGAACACGAGAAACGACTTCCATGCTATCTTAATTGGCAAATGTTTATTTAAGTCATATTTAACATAATTGTTTCCTTATTTGTCACACACACGTGGTTTAAAATAGACTTTTGGTTATAATGTTTTTACATTTCTATAAGTATTGAATTGTACTTTTTTTATTGTTCCTTTTCGTAAGAATTATAATTGGTTTCGCATGTTAAACGTGAATTGTAATTAGATTATGAAAGCATGTATATGCATAAATCATTGTAGAAAGCATCTCATGTAATTAAAATTCAAATTATGTGACTCGCAACAAACATGTATAAATCATAGTATAAGCTTGTTAAGAAAGCTTCATATTTATTTCGATCAAATTGTCCATGTTGTTAAAAATTGTAATGTCTTTTGTTTATTTTTTGCTAGACTACAATTATTTAATCATTTAAACTCAAAAATATAAGAGTTTTTTTATTTAGTGTGCCCAATCTGAGAAGTCAAATAATCATGAGCACGGTACCGATTTCGTATTAATCTTATATCGAATTATAAGCACTGAGTTTTTTTCAAGCACAAATTAGTGGTACGGTACCATATCGAATGAGATTCTGATACCGGTATGGGTACTCGAAAATCGGGTTTTCCCATTTTTATTCGGGAATTTCCTGATTTGGTACCGGTCCCGTATCGAATTAGTTGTCTTGATTCTTTTCCACCTTATTTCGTAGTCCCGGAAAACCCAAAAATATAAGAGTTTTTCTATTTAGTGCGCCCAATCTGAGAAGTTAAATATTCATGAGCACGGTACCGATTTCGTAATAATCTTATCCTCGAATTAGTGGCACTGAGTTTTTTCGAGCATAAATTAGTGGTACGGTATCGTATCGAATGAGATTCGGATACCGGTATGGGTACTGGACCTGTTTTTATTCGAGAATTTCTCGATTGGTACCGGCCCCGTATCGAATTAGTTATCTCGATTTTTTGCACCTTATTTCGTAGTCCCGGAAAACGGTTCAGTTCCGGTACTGAAAAATCGGGTTTTTCCCGTTTTTATTCGAGAATTTCTCGATTTGATACCTGTCCCGTAGCGAATTAGTTGTCCTGCTTTTTTCACCTTATTTCATAGACTCGGGAAACGGTATTTTGTTTTAAAAATAAAATTTTAAAACGTATTTTGTTTTAAAATATGTAAACAATACGTGTGTAACTCTTTTGGTTTAAAGATTTTTGTTAAAACTCAATTTACTATAAAAAGTTTCAAAAAAAATACGTATATAGCTGTAATTGTTTCAAAATTTTATTAAAACTATAACTTAATAACACATTTTGTTTTAATGCTTTCCAAAAATACGTTGGTAAACTATTTTTGTTTGAAAATTTTGCCAAAAAATTTTTATGCTTACCAAAATTTTGGGTGTACATGTGGCGTAATAAGATGCTTTAGTATTTTTGGAAAAAATTAATTAGAGGTTGCTTATAGACTTGTACATTGCTGCTTTAAATACTTGTAAAAAACTCTGTTTTATTAGATATAATAGATAAACAATTTAGATATTAGAAAATAATTTTTATCTCTAAAACTCTATTTTCATTTTAATCAATAATTCAAATTACACTATAACCCTTATCTCCAAAATCAAATCAAACTACTGTAACACACAAAGAACTTTTTTTTTCCTAATGCATAATTCCAAGAAAGGTTTCCAACCTATGGAAGTTAAGCATAATCTGAGTCATGAGATGGATGCATCAACTCCTGAAGAGGAGGCATACATGTAGAAGGTGCCTTACACTTCGGTTGTAGGATCTATTATGTATGATGTTAGATGCACAAGGCCTGATTTGGCGTTTGCTCAGAACTTGGTCAGTAGATACCAACAGAATCCAGGAAAGTTCCAATAGACTGCTGTTAAACATATTCTAAAGTATTTAAGGAGTATAAAAGATATGTTTTTGGTATTTGGAGGGAAACCAGACACATAACTGAAAGTGACAGGTTTCTATGATGCGTCCTGGAAATATGATAAACACGATACAAAGTCTCAGACGGGTTACGTTTTTGTTATCAATGGAGGAGCAGTTGACTGGAAGAGCAAGAAGCAGACAACGATTACAATGCATGCTACTCAATCTGAGTACATGGATGCTTCAGAAGCTGTAATGGAAGCTGTTTGGATTAGGAAGTTTATTGGAGATCTTGGAGTGATGCTTTTAATAAAATAACCTATGATATATATTGTGACAATTCTGCCGAAATAATATTCGCCAATGATTCTGGAGTCATGAAAGGCGTCAAACACTTTAAACATAGACATCACTACGTCCGATAACAAGTTGAAGATCGTGAAATCAAATTAATAAAAGTTCACACAGATGATAACATAGTTGATCCTTTAACTAAGGATTTTCCTAGTCCAAAGGTAGTTAAGCATGCCAAGGCTATTGGGTTGCAACTAGCTAGCGAACTCGTGCAATAAATTTGTGAATAGTATTTGGATAAAGGATGTTATGACATTATTATTTAATAAAACTAAAGATTGGGTTTCGTTTATTCTTATTATTTAATTTTGTATCCTATTTTACAAGTTTTACTTAATCCTTGAATAAATTGTTATGTTAAATGTCCGTTGTCGATTAATAATATGGCCCATATTATTAAATTAAGACAAATCAAAATAGCGATAGTGTATACTTAAAAGTATATTGATCAATTTTGGATGATATTCGATGAATCGAATATTGGAATTATCCTAACTATATGATTTTACTTTGTGGATCTTTGTCATCAAGTAAATCATAAATAGTTATCTTTAGACTTGAGATATCAGGAAACTGTTATGAATCTAGTGCATCTCTGTGAAATAATCTAACGCTAAATGTAACTGGTAGGTATAAGGATTAATTTCAGAAGTGTTACAAAATTCATAAGTTTTGCTTGTAGTCAATATGGAGTTTATTTCCTCCAATTTTGTTTTGGAGTTTAATACAGTTGGGGCCTTTGTGGGATTAGTAAGAGGTTTGTGTGGCCACACCCAAATTTGTTTTGGTAATCTTGTTGAATCTGTGAACGAGAAATATAATGGCTAATGAAAGGAATGACTGAGATCCATATCCTTATTAACGTTGTATTAGAAATAAAAGGATAATAATAATTATGAATCATTAAAGGTTTTATCCAAGTGACCTTACTCGAGTTGTACTAGAGACATTGCTAAGTGTAACTAGACGCTAGTCAATGTAATCACGTTATTCGAAATATGTCCAAGTGGGAGCCGAAAGTTTCTGGACTTATATTTAATAGTCGTGTGATAGGATCGAACTCGAGATTACGGGATTGCACTAAATATGTAAAGAGTTAATTTATTTAATAAATATATTTATTGTATTTATTAATTTATTTAATAAATATATATTTATGTATTTATTAAATTAATCCGAGATATAATCTTAACGATCGTTAAATAATTAAGAGTTAAGTATTAACGAGCGTTAAAGAATATATAGTAAGAGGATTAAAAGAAAGAAGGACGGAAGGTTCCAGAACACCCCATAGAGGAGTGTTCGAATGTCGGTTAGGGCACAAAAGGGGAAGGAAAAAATATTTACTTTTATTTGTTGGGCTATAAATTTTACTAGGACTATAAATACATCCCCTCACCCTCATAATTCTACACACTTCAATCTCTCCTTTTTTTCTTTCTCTCTTGGCTGATCGCAACATAACCCACAAAGGGGTTTGGTGTGGTTTTGGTGCTCGGTTTTGTTTTAAATCTAGTCCTAGCCCCTCTCTAGGGTTGTTGGGTAGATTTCTTACAAGCGTTAAAGCTCGGTTTACACGTGCCAGAATCATGGTTAGCTCATTGTATTACGTGTGTACAAGATCATAATATAGTCTTACTTTAGAATATATCTTGGTGAGGTTCGTTATAAACCTAATTGGTGATTCGTTCTTCGTCTTTTGGATTTTCTTTAGCGTAAAGGTATGTAACTGTAAAACCCACAAAATAAGGTCATTACTTAATCTTACTTTTCAAATATTTTTTAAGTATTTTATAATATTAAATATTATTATGTTTAACTGTTTACGTTGAAACCGATATTAAATATTTTATTTTAATATTTTGACGAGCAACGAGGACTATTAGTGATCGCGATACCGACGGATGCCCACAATTTTATATTTTATTATCAATCGTTTCGATATTTAATATTTTCGACGATATCGTTTTAATTACGTATCGAGTCGTTATATTATTATTTTTCGTGTGCGTTTAAACTTTTAAGTATTTTTACGAAACCCGAGTCCCGTAAATATTTGTAAAATTGACTTTTAGTCATTTCCCGCTTTTTAACTAATATTTACATTTTGGACCAAAACTATCACAAATTGGCAAAAACTACCCTAACTCCACACTATATATATAATTTCCATTAGCACTTTTCCTTTAATAAATTCATTTAACCAAAAACAACCAACTTTCTCTTCTCCCTTGTTTTTAGCCGTCCACCATTAACACCACAAACACCATGATCAAAATTTTTCTAGCTTGATCCAAGAGAAACTAAAACAAGTCCCATCCTCTATTTTCAAAGGGCTACAATTTGATATAAAAATTTTATACATGCAACCATATAAATTTTTCAAGAAAAGTTTGGTATGTTTGATCCAAATTTGTTGTATGCATGTGTTAGTAGTGATGATCAAAAGATTTTCATGCTATGTTTTTGTTAAAAAGTTGATTTTTAATTTTTGGGTTTTTGATTTTGATGATGATGCAAGTGTTAGGAATGGTTTATGATGATATTAGGGGCTTAGGTTGATGACAAAAGTTGTTGGAATTGATCAAAAACAGGATTTTGTGGGAGATTTTGAAAGGTGATTTTGGGCAGTAGGTTTGAGGCTGTTTTTGGGGGTCTTACTGTTTGATAATCACTTAACTAATCGGATAGGGTTGTAGAGAATTTCGTTAGCTTCGATTTCATATAAAGTAGGCCTTCCAACTCCAAACGAGGTGGAAGATACACTAGTTTGATTTTCGTGTACCGGGAGACGAGTGTCGACACAATCCGAAAATTGTTGTCGATATTTGGATCGAATCTCGGGGACTATAAAATGAGTTTCAAAATGATTCAAGGACTGTTCTCAGGCTCTAAGTTTAGTATTTTGAGTCTATTTTAAGAATCAAGTGGCGGTTTTACAAATGGAGTTGTTTAGAATGGTCAAAATGGTTTCGTAAGTCAAGGTCGCTAAACTGTCCGGATTTTGTGATTCAAAGATGAGTCGGGCAGGGAACTTTAGAAGTAAAATCTTTTAATGGGCTTTTGAGAGGACTTTCTATATATAGTAAGTAAGTTCTCTGAGTAGTATCATAAAAATTTGATATGTTTAAGTATTGGAAAACGGCTTGGACATTCGGTATGTTCCGGCAGATTTTTATTAAAGGCATATAATAATAAAGTGAATATATAGGAGAGTATAATAGAACCACTTGTATCATTTTCTCTCGAGTTGTCATGATTTTATACTTGACTTTGATTTTATTAAGTATCATTTATTTCTCGAGTCTATTATTAATGTACGCACCTTATTTGCTAGGTTGCGGTTATCGTGATTATCGGGCATCTACTATCGTCGGCGATTGTCTTCAACTACTATAAGTACTAAGGTGAGTCTATAGCCTCGTTTGAGCTCATTCAAATATTTTAAAACCCGCGAGGGGGAATACAAGTTTTGTAAACTTAGAACACAAGATTTTTATGGTATGCTTGTCCCTTTATGAATTGACCCGTGGTTGCCTTTAAATTGCATTAAGTGATTGCCTTAGTTAAAGCCTCAATTATGGACCGTTAATTAACCTATGATGGGTTAACCGCTAGTACAATTAATAGATCTATGGGGGAAGCCGCCCTGGTTCAGTTTTTGTGGACTTGTCATAGAAGCTTAGGCCCGACCTCCACACTGTTTGAACATATTGTATTGAGAAGTCAGGTATACGGCAATGTACCAATAATCTGGAGGTAACCGACAATTAATAAATCTCATGTCTTATCAGACCTCTAAAGGGAGTGTCTAAGGGCTCGGTTCCATGAGCTTATTGCAATTTATGCTATATACAATTATTATTGTTTATGCAAATTATTATTTGATGCTTGTTGCCTTTAAGCATGCCACAAACTTATAATCTTTGCTTGTGTTCAAAATGATTATATAAACCTATAGATTCACTCGGTATTTTTGCTGATGATTTTCTCACATGTATTTCAGGTAATCAGGAAGGGTGAAGCTTGGAAGCCACGGGAATGAATGTTGTGCACTACTTTTGTAATATAACTCTTTGAATGTTTGTCGTTCCTTTTGTTCAAAACAATTTAAATCTTTTGTTTTGTTTGTACTTTGGTTACGATGTTTTGGGACTACGCTACTCTGACAAATGTTTTAGGAACGATAAATCTAAAACGTCTCTTTTTGAGTCGTTCTTTATAAATTATGTGTTGTAGTATCATTGTTTAGCACCTAAAGATGTATTCCGCTGCGTGTAAATTTGGGGGTGTTAAAGATTGGTACCAGAGCCATGAGTTATAGAGAACTAGGTCTTTTCCTAAAAACCTAAACTATAACTGTCGGTTTTTATTTTTCAAAGAGTCGGTGCATGTAACACTCTCAAAATCGGGTCACATTAGCGGAAGGGTCCTTGAGTGTTACTTACATGATACAATCACACAATTACAGAAAACGGCTCAAAACGAGTCGTTTTGATAAAAACATCCATTCATTCATTCAAAAGATAATAATCCATACATGGTCCCAGATAATTTTAAAATATTTACAGTACACATCAAAAGATAAAAGTTGTTTTGAATGGATATATTTTATAAAAGCGGGCCAGAGTCACCAAAATTTTGCAAGCTTCATGAATCCACCTTCCTTGAGTACCTTTTTTTTGGACCTGAGATAAAACATGCTATAAAGTCAACAAAAATTGTTGAGTGAATCCATAAAGTTTAAATTAAATAAAGAGAACACAAGTATTTTGAATAACCTTCCATGGTTAAAAATTCATCGAAAGACAATTATGTTGTACGGACATAATTATCGGTGTTATTACATAAGCCTCATGACATTGAACGTTAACATATATTTATTTCAGCCCACAAACACACCAGCCAAGTGCGTATATTTCTCTTATACTAATGCATCCGATGTGCTCCAATACACATGTGCTTCACTACACATTGCGATAGCTAATAGCATTGGACTGGCCGTCACCCCGATAGATCTATCCATAGTATTAGCGTTCTTTCGATTAACAATTCATGATGGGATGTGGGTCTTTTTAAGGCTGTAAGCTAACTTATGTAATAACTTTCATCTAAGCATACAATCGGGTCCCTTGTGTTCTATTTAAAAATTAAATAGGGTTTACGACAACTTCTGGTTGCACCCATTCATGGGTTTACAGCAACTCTTGTTGTACCCTTCATTTTCATTAAATACTTTTCAAGTAAATAGAGCTTTCACAACTTCTAGTTGCACCATTCACTTGGTTTACCGCAACTTATAGTTGTACTCTTTTATTTTTAGTAAAACAAGCATGTTATCCCCTCGCGGGTTTTATAAAATAAATAAATATATAAAAGCGAGGCTATGAACTCACCTTAAACCACGAGATCAAACGATGACGGTTCTTCTTTTGTGTGAAAAATACCACAAAACTTATTCTAGGAACATGAACCTTGAATTTTATAACAATACTGCTAAAAATATTTTGGTGATGATTATTTTGTATTTGATGTTGGTACGGTTTAAACAAAAAAAGAGTAAAAAGATGTGATCATTTCTTAATATTGGATATGAGATTTTATCATTATTATATCTATAAACTTTGATAAGAAATAATAAGCAAAGTTATCAAAAATTGGTGTGTTGATGTTGAGGCTCGGCAAAACAAAGGATGAAAGAAAAGTTGGAATCAATATTTAAGATGTAAAATTTAGATGAAATATAGTGATATGGCATGAATGATACGTTGGATATGTATCTTAGTATGAGGTGGTGCAAGTAATGATACGTGTAATGAAGATAAGAGGGGTGAGATTATATAAAATCTTGCCCCGTAATTTAGAAAAGCGGGTATTATCGAAATCTGGTATTTTAAAAGTTACACAATTTTGAAAGTTACCCGTAAAACACGAAAAATAAACGCTCAATATAAAATAAAAACATCGACATTCGGACGGCATTTTTATTTTAAATAAATAAATGACTTAAAATACATTAATATGTCGAATGAAAGAATGACAAGTAAAGGCTTAACGTAAATGACGAAAAATACTATTAAAAATAAATAAATGACGACAATAGAAATATTTACGGGACTCGGGTTTCGTAAAAATACTTTTCAAAAGTTAAAACGTTTCATAAATATAATAATATAGCTTCGACACGACTTAAAACATAATTAAATCGAAAACGTCAAAAATATTAAATATCGAAGTAATCGATAATAAAACATAAATTTTCGGGCATCCGTCGATATCGCGATCATTAATAGTTCTCGTCATTCGTTAAAACGTAAATCACGAGAAATTAAAATAAATACAATAAAATTATTATTATAATAAATTGAGAATATAATATCGATACCCAACGTATTCCTTGTCGGTTTTCATCTAAACGACGTTCTTACGCTAAGTTTCAAGCCATAACCTTCTCGGTTAACCGATAATTCAAAATTCTCGTTAAAGTAATCATATAATACTTAATAGTCGAGATTTAAATATCGACCTAAAATTCACGGATTGTCACAGTGCACATGATTTCGCGTGACTTCAGGTTCAAGCTACTTCTGGGATTACAACTTTAGTATACATTGTTATGTGTGCCTTATTGCTAAGTATTTCTAAATAAATACTATAATCCTTTATCAATATGTATATTGATATCGTTAAACTTTTCGATAAGAGTTACCATTTATTAATGATTTACTTAAATAAGTTTCTGGAATTTTTCCTGTAATTATTTTGAAGGATTCTCTACATTTATTTAAATTTTGGAAATTATTCTATTTCATTTTATTATGACCTTATACCTATTTTGTGAAATTTACCACCGTCAAATTACGTCTTCGATGAGGAGGAAGCAGGTTTCACTGCTGCAAGCGAGACACAGTCAATTAAGCCATGTGGATCCCCACGTGACTAGTGTTTATTATTTTGTGTCGTTGTACTATATTTGTCTTTAAGATCATTCCTCGTTGATCGATGATAATAGTTTCCTTTGATCCTTATAATGATTGTGAATCCTTGTATTGATAATGTGTATGCATTTGATGATTGATTTTGTACATGATATGACTATACCATGAATACAATTAACTCATTCATTTTATCTTCTCTTTGAGATGTGATAGAATCATGCCACCTAGGAGAATGACAAATGATGCCATTGCAAGGCTAGTTGCTGAAGAGGTTGCGAAAGCATTAGCTACGGATAGAGCTGCGCATGTTAACACTGAAGGAGCAGGTGGCTCTGGAGGTGCGGGTGCTGAAGGTGAAGGTGAACCTGCTGGACCAGAAGCTGCTGGGGCAGGTGTAGCTGAGAATCCTGCAGATGAGGTTGCTCCGGCTGCTGCTACGATTAAAGAATGTACTTTTGCTGGATACATGAAATGTGGACCCACTACATTTCAAGGAACTGGTGGAGCACTGGAATTATTCAGGTGGATTGAGAAAACAGAAACAACATTTGAGATTAGTGATTGCTCAGAAAGGAACAAGGTTAAGTTCGTAGTTGCTACTTTCAAGGATCGAGCTTTAAGCTGGTGGATGACTCAAGTTGCTACAGTTGGTTTAGAAGCTGCAAACAGGAAACCTTGGGATGAAATTAAAAGGTTGTTGAAAGAAGAGTTTTGTCCAGAAGAAGAGTTATCTGCTTTGGAGGATGAGTTGAGGCATCTGAAGCTGAAAGATAACAACATTGCTGCATATACTAGCCGATTTAATGAGTTGGTTTTGTTGTGTCCAGATGCTTTTGTTACTGAGAAAAAGAAGATGGATCAATACATCAAAGGGCTGCCTGGGTACATTAAAGGTGAGACAACTTCATCTTGACCGAAGAACTTTGTTGAAACTGTAAGAATGGCTCATACACTCATGGGGCAGAAAGTTCAAGATAGGGCTGAGAAAGCTGCTGAGGGTAATAAAAGGAAATGGGAGAATTCACAGAGTGGTAATCAAGGTAGTAACCGCCATAGGCAGTACGATCAGAAGAGAAATGATGGGGCTAGAGCTGCGACTAACAAGAATGATAATGCTGACCAAGGGGGACCAGCCTAGAAATGTAGGAGCTGTGGTGCTTGTCACTTTGGTAATTGTCCACCAAGGTGCACCAAATGTGGAAAGGTTGGTCATGTTGTGGAGATATGTAAGACAAGGGTCCCTGCTACTGGAGCGAATGCTATTCCGATCAGGACTTGTTTTGAATGTGGAGAACGTGATCATCTGCGTCCTCAATGTCCGAAGTGGAAGAACAAGAAGGCAGGTGAAGCTGCTGGGGCAGTTTATGTTGTTAAGGATGTTGATCAGGCACAAGGTCCAAATGTGGTGACGGGTACGTTCTTACTCAACCATCGTTATGCTAGTGTGTTGTTTGACTCAGGATCTGATAGGAGCTTTATAAGCACTTCCTTTAGTCGTTTAATTAATGTTGAGCCAACAAGCCTAAATGCTAGTTATGAGGTCGAGTTAGCTGATGGACAATTAGTTAGTACTACCACTATATTTAAGAAGTGTCCTTTGAAATTAGCAAATCATTTGTTTGAAATTGATTTGATGCCGATAGAGTTGGGTTCATTTGATGTGATTGTTGGTATGGATTGGTTGGTTGCCCATGATGCGGTAATTGTATGTGGGGAGAAAGTTGTCCACATACCGGTTAAGGGTAATGTGTTAGTAGTTAAAGGTGATGTCGGTAGATCTCGTCTGACGGTGATATCTTGTATCAAGGCGAGGAAATATGTAGAAAGAGGTTGTCACCTGTTCTTGGCTCAAGTAGTGGAGAAAGAACTACCGGTTAGGCGTGTGGAAGATGTTCCGGTTATTTGTGATTTTCCTGAAGTATTTCCCGATGACTTGCCAGGGCTTCCGCCTCAGCGAGAAGTCGAATTCAAGATTGATCTAGTGCCAGGAGCTGCACCGGTGGCGCGTGCACCTTATCGTTTGGCACCGTCTGAGATGAAGGAGTTGGCAGATCAGTTGAAGGAGTTAATGGAGAAGGGGTTCATTAGACCAAGTTTGTCACCTTGGGGAGCTCCAGTATTGTTCGTGAAGAAGAAGGACGGATCGTTCAGAATGTGCATAGACTACCGAGAGTTGAACAAGATAACTATTGAAAATTGTTATCCACTTCCTAGGATCGATGATTTGTTCGATCAACTTCAAGGTTCGTGTGTGTACTCGAAGATCGACTTGAGATCGGGTTATCATCAACTTCGTGTTAAAGAGGAGGACATACCTATTACAACTTTTCGGACGCGTTATGGACACATTGAATTTCAACTAATGCCGTTTGGGTTAACTAACGCACCTGCGGTATTCATGGACTTAATGAATCGTGTGTGTAAACCATACCTGGCCAAGTTTGTGATTGTATTTATCGACGATATCCTGATTTATTCCAAAAGTCGGGAGGAGCATGAAGGTCATTTGAAGATTATTTTGGAGTTGTTGAAGAGGGAGAAGTTGTATGCGAAATTCTCCAAGTGTGATTTTTGGTTGGATTCAGTCCAATTCCTTGGGCACGTGATCGATAGTAGCGGTGTTCATGTTGATCCTTCCAAAATTGAAGCTATTAGAGATTGGGCTAGGCCTACGACCCCGACTGAAGTTTGACAATTCCTGGGATTAGCTGGATACTACCGGTGATTTATTGAAGGGGTCTCTTTAATTTCTAAACCTCTTACTAAACTTACACAGAAAAACAAGAAGTATGAATGGGGTTCAGAAGAAGAAGAAGCATTCTAAACTTTGAAGCGGAATCTGTGTTCTGCACCAATTTTGGCTTTGCCCGACGGAGCTGAAGACTTTGTGGTATATTGTGACGCATCACGTAAGGGTTTTGGTGTTGTGTTGATGCAAAGGGAGAAAGTGATCGCGTATGCATCTCGTCAATTGAGGAAGCATGAGGAGAACTATACTACACATGATTTGGAATTAGGAGCTGTTGTCTTTGCTCTTAGACTTTGGAGACACTATCTCTACGGTACAAAGAGTGTGGTATATACCGATCATAAAAGCCTGCAACATATTTTAGATCAGAAGGAGCTCAATATGAGGCAGAGAAGATGGGTAGAATTGTTGAGTGATTACGACATTCAAATTTGCTACCATCCCGGCAAGGCGAATGTAGTTGCTGATGCACTTAGTAGGAAGGACAGAGAAATAACCTAAATGGTTAGAGCTTTAGCCATGAAAACTTATTCTGATTTATCTAATCGAATACTTAAAGCTCAAACTAAGGCGATGCAGGAAGAGAATGTGAGAGATGAATACTTGGGTAGAAGGATGACACCTATATTCGAAATTCGTGATGATGGAATTCGATATTTCGAGAATCGTGTGTGGTTACCGATGTATGGAGGACTGAGAGATCTAATTTTGCACGAATCTCATAAGTCTAAATATTCGATTCACCCAGGATCGGATAAAATGTACCAAGACTTAAAGAAATGTTACTGGTGGCCGAATATGAAGGCTAACATTGCTACTTATGTTAGTAAATGCTTGATATGTGTGCTAAGGTGAAGTTTGAGCACAAGAGACCTTCGGGTTTACTGCAACAACCTGAAATTCCAGAATGGAAATGGGAGAAGATCACTATGGACTTTGTTTCGGGACTTCCGAGGACTTCTAGTGGTTATGATACGATTTGGGTGATTGTTGATCGGTTGACTAAGTCGGCTCATTTCTTGCCGATAAAGAAAACTGATGACTTAGACAAACTTACTCGGTTGTATTTGAAGGAAGTTGTTTGTAGACATGGGGTTCCTTTGTCAATTATTTCTGATCGAGATAGTCGGTTCACATCTGAGTTTTGGAAATCGCTTCAGCGAGCTCTGGGGACTCAGTTGGATATGAGCACAGCGTATCATCCGGAAACGGACGGACAAAGTGAGAGGACTATTCAGACCTTGGAGGACATGTTACGAGTGTGTGTAATGGACTTTGGAGGTAGTTGGGATCGACACTTACCTTTGGTGGAACTCTCATACAACAACAGTTATCATGCAAGTATTAAGGCTACGCCTTTTGAAGCACTTTACGGGCGAAAGTGTAGATCACCAGTTGGTTGGTGTGAAGTTGGAGAAAGTCAGTTGACAGGTCCTGAATTGATTAGAGAAACAACTGAGAAGATCGTGCAAATCAAGCATCGTTTATTGACAGCTCGTAGTAGGCAGAAGAGTTATGCCGATAAGAGGAGAAAACCAATGGAATTTGATATTGGTGATATGGTTATGTTGAAAGTATCACCTTGGAAAGGAGTAATTCGATTTGGCAAGCGAGGAAAGCTTAGTCCGCGCTATATAGGTCCATTCAAGATTATTGATCGAGTTGGTCCTGTCGCATGTAAGTTGGAATTGCCAGAAAAGTTAAGTGTTATTCACAATACTTTTCACGTTTCTAATCTTAAGAGGTGTTTGGCGAACGAGAATTTGATAATTCCACTTGAGGAGATTCAACTGGACGACAAGCTGCATTTTATTGAAGAACCGGTGGAGATTATGGATCGAGAGGTGAAACGGCTTAAGCAAAGTCGGATCCCAATAGTGAAAGTGCGATGGAATTCCCGACGTGGACCCGAATACACTTGGGAGCGAGAGGACTACTTCAAGAGCAAGTATCCACATTTATTCGTAGACGGACCTAAGGAGAAGTAAGCCCCGGAACGGTGCTCTCCTAAGGTGGTGAGGATGTAAAACCCACAAAATAAGGTCATTACTTAATCTTACTTTTCAAATATTTTTGAAGTATTTTATAATATTAAATATTATTATATTTAACGGTTTACGTTGAAACCGATATTAAATATTTTATTTTAATATTTTGACGAGCAACGAGGACTATTAGTGATCGCGATACCGACGGATGCCCACAATTTTATATTTTATTATCAATCGTTTCGATATTTAATATTTTCGACGATATCGTTTTAATTACGTATCGAGTCGTTATATTATTATTTTTCGTGTGCGTTTAATCTTTTAAGTATTTTTACGAAACCCGAGTCCCGTAAATATTTGTAAAATTGACTTTTAGTCATTTCCCGCTTTTTAACTAATATTTACATTTTGGACCAAAACTATCACAAATTAGCAAAAACTACCCTAACTCCACACTATATATATAATTTCCACTAGCACTTTTCCTTTAATAAATTCATTTAACCAAAAACAACCAACTTTCTCTTCTCCCTTGTTTTTAGCCGTCCACCATTAACACCACAAACACCATGATCAAAAATTTTCTAGCTTGATTCAAGAGAAACTAAAACAAGTCCCATCCTCCATTTTCAAAGGGCTACAATTTGGTATAAAATTTTCATACATGCAACCATATAAATTTTTCAAGAAAAGTTGGTTATGTTTGATCCAAATTTGTTGTATGCATGTGTTAGTAGTGATGATCAAAAGATTTTCATGCTATGTTTTTGTTAAAAAGTTGATTTTTAATTTTTGGGTTTTTGATTTTGATGATGATGCAAGTGTTAGGAATGGTTTATGATGATATTAGGGGCTTAGGTTGATGACAAAAGCTGTTGGAATTGATCAAAAACATGATTTTGTGGGAGATTTTGAAAGGTGATTTTGGGCAGTAGGTTTGAGGCTGTTTTTGGGGGTCTTACTGTTTGATAATCACTTAACTAATAGGATAGGGTTGTAGAGAATTTCGTTAGCTTCGATTTCATATAAAGTAGGCCTTCCAACTCCAAACGAGGTGGAAGATACACTAGTTTGATTTTCGTGTACCGGGAGACGAGTGTCGACACAATCCGAAAATTGTTGTCGATATTTGGATCGAATCTCGGGGACTATAAAACGAGTTTCAAAATGATTCAAGGAATGTTCTCAGGCTCCAAGTTTAGTATTTTGAGTCTATTTTTATAATCAAGTGGCGGTTTTACAAATGGAGTTGTTTAGAATGGTCAAAATGGTTTCGTAAGTCAAGGTCGCTAAACTGTCCGGATTTTGTGATTCAAAGATGAGTCGGGCAGGGAACTTTAGAAGTAAAATCTTTTAATGGGCTTTTGAGAGGACTTTCTATATATATTAAGTAAGTTCTCTGAGTAGTATCATAAAAATTTGATATGTTTAAGTATGGGAAAACGGCTTGGACATTCGGTATGTTCTGGCAGATTTTTATTAAAGGCATATAATAATAAAGTGAATATATAGGAGAGTATAATAGAACCACTTGTATCATTTTCTCTCGAGTTGTCATGATTTTATACTTGAGTTTGATTTTATTAAGTATCATTTATTTCTCGAGTCTATTATTCACCTTATTTGCTAGGTTGCGGTTATCGTGATTATCGGGCATCTACTATCGTCGGCGATTGTCTTCAACTACTATAAGTACTAAGGTGAGTCTATAGCCTCGTTTGAGCTCATTCAAATATTTTAAAACCCGTGAGGGGGAATACATGTTTTGTAAACTTAGAACACAATATTTTTATGGTATGCTTGTCCCTTTATGAATGGACCCGTGGTTGCCTTTAAATTACATTAAGTGATTGCCTTAGTTAAAGCCTCAATTATGGACCGTTAATTAACCTATGATGGGTTAACCACTAGTACAATTAATAGATCTATGGGGGAAGCCGCCCCGGTTCAGTTTTTGTGGACTTGTCATAGAAGCTTAGGCCCGACCTCCACACTGTTTGAACATATTGTATTGAGAAGTCAGGTATACGGCAATGTACCAATAATCTGGAGGTAACCGACAATTAATAAATCTCCTGTCTTATCAGACCTCTAAAGGGAGTGTCTAAGGGCTCGGTTCCATGAGCTTATTGCAATTTATGCTATATACACTTATTATTGTTGATGCAAATTATTATTTGATGCTTGTTGCCTTTAAGCATGCCACAAACTTATAATCTTTGCTTGTGTTCAAAATGATTATATAAACCTATAGATTCACTCGGCATTTTTGCTGTGATTTTCTCACATGTATTTCAGGTAATCAGGAAGGGTGAAGCTTGGAAGCCACGGGAATGAATGTTGTGCACTACTTTTGTAATATAACTCTTTGAATGTTTGTCGTTCCTTTTGTTCAAAACAATTTAAATCTTTTGTTTTGTTTGTACTTTGGTTACGATGTCTTGGGACTACGCTACTCTGACAAATGTTTTAGGAACGATAAATCTAAAACGTCTCTTTTTGAGTCGTTCTTTAAAAATTATGTGTTGTAGTATCATTGTTTAGCACCCAAAGATGTATTCCGCTGCGTGTAAATTTGGGGGTGTTAAAGTAACCCTAATTTGATTAATTATAATTGTGTTAATTATGATCTTGTTAAATCGCTTCCGCTATATGTGTGCTTTGATCTTGTTTAGTGTTGGAAATTCACTTTATGTGACGACATTTAAGAATTCCCATTGGTTATCATAGTCACACACGCATAGACTAAACTAGGTAATGTTGTATAGTTTAAGTGTGGTGTGTGACTATATATATCCCTCCAAGGCTTCCAAGGAAGGGTTGTTGCTTGTGTTTCCATTTCACTTTAATACATTTTCTTTCTTTTTCACACACAAGCCTCTCCATATATTCATCCATGGCTACCACTACCTTCCACCACCCACCTAGACCACCGGATCATATTATAGCAAACCCACAATTGGCATCAGAGCTTCGGTTCAATCCTTGGATCGTGTTTTTGTTTTTGATTTGGTGGTCTAAAATTTTTTTTGGTCCGATTTGTTAACTTTTTTTTCACGTTGGTCACATCTTTTTTATCATAATCTGTTTTTCTTTGTCACTCAGTCCATACAGTCTTCTGTTACACAGTCCACTTTATTGGTTTCAACATTTCAGGTCTAACTTTTATCTTGATTGGTCCATGGTCATAATTTTCACATCTGGTTTGCATTTTTGGTTTCTAGGGTAATATACTTGTTTATTAGGAATTCAGATCTTCTTTCATGATCTGTTATTTTCAATATCTAGTATGGTCAAATGGGTTTTTCCTGGTATTTTTTTGAACATGAAGGTTAGATCAAACCCAGAAACCAAGATCCTAGAAAAACGGAAAAAAGTACCATTTGGATAAGATTTTCCGCTGGTCATCATTGCGATGGCACCAATCGCATTGAGTGCGATGGATGTAATGCGATGGCCCTATGTTTTATATTGCGATGCAGTTTTCTGAAAACATTGCGACATGTTGTATCTAAACTGACCAAGACCATGTACATCATAATCAACCAAATCCAATCATCTAATCCTAATTCCCATCGTCTCATAAACACAATCTAAAATCCAAAATCATTTGACTCGTAATATTAAATAGTTCTCTGTTTATTTTTTTCAATCCAAAGATCTTTTAAAGATCTATTTCTCGAAAGTAGTTTTCATCACAGATCTGTGGAGGGTTCAACCCTCTTGTTAATATTCGAAAGTAAAGCCAGAATCATAAAAAATATGTTACTTTCTCACTTTGTTTCAATTGAAAACAAAGAAATTAATCACATGAAATCTATAATTAAACCTACCCGTGACATATTTACTTGATCTTTGAATCCATACTAGATGAATGAATACATCGGAATACTGAATCAATTTGATTAGGGTTCGATTAAATATTTTTCTTAGGTAAAGGATTGCTTTGATTGAGTTTTTTTTCGGATTCATTTGTTGGGAACAGATTGCTAAGGCTACAATGATTTGGGATTAATGAATTGGTTTCATTTGATGGCTGCGTAGATGATGAGATGGGAGAAAGAGGATATGAACGAGGGCTTGATTGTTTCAGAGATGAGAGTGGCTTGATGGGAGATGAATGATAGATCTTGGCTTGATTGCTCGAAGTTTCTTTTGAGATGGAGAGAAGTATAAAAAGCGGCTGTGTGTTTGCTAATGTGATTAGGGTTATGAGTGGTATTAGGGTTGACCATCTTTATTATATACCTACGTTAGGTTATACTATATAATTTGGAACCAAATATACAAACCAATACACCTTAATCATTCCCTATGAGCCAGTCCAAATTGCACTGGCCCAAATCCTTTCTTGATCCACCGTTTATGCTTCGTAGACCAGATTTTTGGTATTATCCTTTATGTATGAGGTCATGGGTTAGCCATGCAATTTTCTTCATTTTTGAGTTGGTGGTTTGTTGGACGAGTTTGTCATCACAACAAGATGTGAAAAAAAAATAACTAACTACACACGTTTTTGTTTTGATATTTAACATGTATTGTTGATACTACAAAACGTACCCACATCACGTTTTTCAATGGATGTCACTTCGTCACAAAAATGAAGAAGTTATTTGATATTTAATATTTATTGTTGATAAACATGTGACAAATATATTTAACATGTTTTATCAACAAAAATGATGAAGTTATTGGTATAATTATTGATGTCGGGTTTCAATGTGATAAAGTGACGAGACAAAGTGACAAAAGATTTATTTTGAGGAGACCAAGAAAAATGGCTATATTTTTAGAGGATACGGATTTGTTTGATCGGGTATTAATTATGTGAAGTTGAAGACGGATTTTTCGAAGGCGTGTATTTATTTTATCTTTGAAAGATAACTTTCCAGTGCTTAATCTTAGAATGACGACCTGTTTATCTAGTTTCCAGGTTCGGGGTGGTTGGTTGATGACTCGGATAACTATCACTTAAAGGGGTTACATTTTTGTACTCAGTGTCACGTGATTAGTCGACGTGGATAATTTCAAGAGGTGTTGTGCTTATATACTTCTTTAGTTATGTATTAGGTACTTAGAGATTTCTTCCACCGTTCCTCATTCAACAATTGTGCAAGCTTAAGTCACAAGATCGAAGGATTTTTATTCAGTTTCATGTTTGATGTATCCGGTTCATTCTATCAATGGTCACTTCAAATTGCTTACAAGGGGGTTGGTAAAGATGTCCATGGAGAGTTTATGAGTAGAGAATTTCGATCAGCAGCTGATTCTCACAAAATATATAATTCCGCTTATTTATTATTCTCACGAGATTTCAGGTACATGTGCGTACGATTTATTGATGGTTCCGACTTTCTAAACCATCAAGGGGGAAGAAGAAGACATATTGAACGCAAAACGAGTACATGTGATGATCTTCATACCTTCTTTTGATTTGAAGACATTCCGGGAAGACATTTGTCATAACCGCAGAGAAAATCAGTGTTTTAACTCGTGTCATTATCAATCTCTAAACAGTACACTACTGATTCGATGTTTAATTGTTTTGATGTTGCAATTATTCATCATCATTATCCTATATGGAGAGATATGCATTCCCGGGACTTAATTGACTCTGGTGCATCTCCGGAAGAAGATATGTGCATTTCCGGGACTTAATTGACTCTGGTGTTATGATGTCAACTTCATGAATGGGATAAAATGTCTCTTCAGTATTTGAGCTTCATACTTAGGATTGGTTCATTTTCTTCAACTATGTGGGGGAAGAAATGTATTGATTCTTTCTAGTATGCATAACTTGAACTATCAGGGGGAGGAAAAATTCAGAGGAATTATTCAAGCGTGAGAAGAGAAGTTGTTGATCTACTTGGTGTGCCCCAAACTTTCAATCTCTCTTAGCAACATTATCATTTCATATGATGGGGTTTGCTTGTTAACTTCCGTTGTGCGCTTAATCATTCTAAGCTTTATTGAAAGCTTTGAAGTTTCTTATAAGGATTGTCGGTTTGGGGGGGAAGCTATTTAAAAGCTTCTACATCAAGTTTATGTGGCATGAATTAGGGGGAAGTTAATTTAGAAGCTTCTCCTTAACCAGAAGTATATGGGTTACTTAGCTCGTGCCGTAATTGTATTTCTACTACAAGTTACTTTAAAGATGAGGCATTTTGAAGTGAAGACTTGAAGTCAAAGGCCTCAGAAGACATCATCAGCATTGGACGCTTCATGAAAGCTTTTGTTCTTAATCATTATGTACTTGTTAGGAAAAATATTGTAAGGAATTCTACACGTCGTCCCATGGGGGAAGATTGTTGGAAATTCACTTTATGTGACGACATTTAAGAATTCCCATTAGTTATCATAGTCACACACGCATAGACTAAACTAGGTAATGTTGTTTAGTTTAAGTGTGGTGTGTGACTATATATACCCCTCCAAGGCTTCTAAGGAGGGGTTGTTGCTTGTGTTTCCATTTCACTTTAGTACATTTTCTTTCTTTTTCACACACAACCCTCTCCCTATATTCATCCATGGCTATCACTACCTTCCACCACCCACCAAGACCACCGGATCATATTATAGCAAACCCACATTTAAGGTTTTATATAATTGTTATTATGTTAATAAACCTTCATCGTATATGATATACGGAGGTATCATATATGATATATGGTGGTATAATATTTGATATACGGAGGTATCATATATGATAATATGATAATTTGCTTAAAAACAAATACAAGCGTCTGAGCTTTTGATGGGTTCTAAAAGCTAGTTTTGTGTATATTATCATATTTGATAATCTGGTTGAAATTCAGCTTATACACTATATCATATTTGATAATCTGGTTGAAATTCAACTTCTATAATATACCAATATATCATATATGATAATCTGCTTGAAACTAAACCCAAGTCTTTTTATTTGGGTATAGAAAGTTGTTTTCAAAGAATCTTGAAGAACTCAATCATCTCATGGCCAACCAAGTGAAAAAAAGAAATTAAAAAGAGTCGTGAGGCAAAAGTGAGCTACAAAAAAAATATTATGAAGGGGAACATGGAATTCCTGGATGAAAGAACAAAAGCATGTGCATGAGATGATAAAAGACGAGCGTCAAGTTTGCAACCAAAGTGTTGATGCATGAAATCAAGATTTACTGTTTTAATCGTTTGACTTGTTTGTATTTCAGTAATTCGTGTATTATATTGGAATGATTTAACTTTATAATGCTACTAAATCATTGAGCTTTTTGTTGAATAAGAAAATGGCAAAACATCCGCGAATGTAACTTTTGGATAATATGCTTATTGTGCAGCTGTTTTTATCATTTGAAGCATAGTTTTTGTTTACCTTTTTATTAGTATCATATATGATAGTGAAATATCATATATGATCATCCATGTAACTCTTAAATTCTTCCATATATGATATTACATTATCATATATGATAATGTGTTGTCATATATGATACTCAAAAAGAAAGTTTTATAGATTATCATTTATGAAACATCATATATGATGTGTACAACAAATCAAATCTGATACATCGCGTAAAAAATATAAACTATAAGTATCATATATGATAAATCAATGAAATATTATGTGATAAATAACTAATACATATGTCGTATATACATGTAGCAAGTACATGATACATCATATTTGATATGTACATAATATCAAATATGAAACATTAAGTAAAAAATGTTAAACTACAAATATCATATATGCTAAATCACTAAAACATACATGGTTTTTAAAAAACATAAATTACAAAAAAAATTAATCAAAACAATAAAGATATTAGCATAATTTGACATATAACCCAACGGTATTATATTAGTATGTATTTGGAATTAAAGACTTATGTTACTACATAATTTACATAAAGATTTAAGGTTATTTGGATACTAAATTTTATTTGGATAACAAGGAACAATCTCCACCTTCCATATTCAATTTAATTAAATGAATAAGATTCAACACAAAATATATTTTCATCCTCTTTTTTCAAATATCAATATCTCTTAATCCGTTAATCGTTATGTGGAAAAAAACATATCGTTACGAAGAGCATTTAATTATCTTTTTATACATATGCTATATGATATACTTTTTACAAAAAAAATTTTTAATTTTTTTCACGCTTTCGAAAATTATCATATATGATACTAATATCATATATATGATGTACCACCAGTATCATATATGGTATAACCTATGATATATGATAGAAACCAATATATGCATATATGATTTAACATTGTTATCATATATGATGAAACAGTATTATCATATATATCATATTTCACGTAAATTTTAACATGAAGAAAAAAACGAAAATTTTTTCTTCGAAAGTATATTATAGTGCATATTGGTAGAAAAATAATTAAACGCTCGTCACGATAGTATAATTATTTTCGTTTAACATTTAACGGTTTAAAAGATATTTAAATTATAAAAAATAGGTGAAAAATAAAATATATTTAATTTTATCTATTATATGAAAATAAGATTGATGGTGGATGAGTCCCCCATATCCAAGAAAAAGTAAAGTATGATATCAAAAATAACTACTTCATCTGTCCCAAAATAAGTGTTCACTTTAACTTTTTTTCGGTCTTTGTTTTTCAAATTTCACTGTAAATATATATATTTTGTTATATAATACTTAATACAAAATATGAATGAATTGATTTAACTGAAATTTCATTGGTACAATTTTTATCAAGTATAATATAACACAAATATAAATATTTACGGTCAAAATTGAACAAAAAATATAAAAAAAAGCCAAAGTGGACACTTATTCAAGGACGGAGTGAGTATTATCTTTATAGAAATAATAATGATATTAGCATAAAGTAATAAAGCAAAGGTAAAACGAGAAGGATTAAATGGATAATTTAATAAAAGTATAAGGGCTTCCGAAGAAAGAAGAAGATGCATATAAGAAAACGAATCTGCCCCAAATTAGATTTGTAATTTTAGATTAGAGTTTGTCGACAGATCAGAGAGCATCATGGGTGGTCGATTGCACAATCAAAGCGGGTATGTTTATTAATTTTGCTTATTTATTAATTGGAATGATTTTGATTAAATGATATTAATTTGGAAAACAGAGGATCAGATACGAACATATCTTCTCAGGGTGATGTAAGTACTACATTAAAAAATAACTTATTATGTGTTTTGAATACTTTTATTTGCTACTAATTACTTTTAATTTACTCAGCTGGTTGGCAAATTCGCCAAGATGAAGCTTACAGAATCCAAACGTAAAGGTTTTCGAGTTGTTGTCAACAGTATCAAGGTTAAAAGGGTTAAAGCAAAGCGAACCAAGAAGGTATTATAATTCCCCTTTTACTTAAACACAAGTTTTACTCTAGTTGTTATTTGTTGATTTCATTTTAACTTGTATTCAGCTCGTGAGCAAGTTTGCCAAGATGCGTCTTACACCTTCATCCCAAACTGCTTCTCCTCCTCCTTTTAGTACGTATTTCCCTTCTTTTATCTTGTTCCATTCGTTGAAAATACATTTTATAACGCTTTTTTTTTATTTGATAGGACTTCCGCCAATTATTCGTGAGTTGGTGGAGGAAGCACTTGTATGTGTGGACCAATTAAAGGAGAACAAGGATGACTACTGGGCGAACCAGAAATTACGAGCTTCCATCTATTTTATGGATAAGTCTGCTCCCTACCACAAGTCAGTGGGTCTGTTGCCAAGCGACTGGAAATTGTATGTTCAATGCCTTTTTATTTTTTTTTACCTTTAGCCTCTATTTGAATATATACATCTTCCTAGTTTGCCATGTTAGACATGAACATTATTTAATCATAACGGCAAATTCCACCATTATGCATCAAAATTTACCAATATTGCGCGTTTTCGTCTGTACTTAGATTTAACATTTCCTGTTGTATGCGTGGAACTTGTATTTTTCGTCTTGTTTTGTGTAGTCAAATTCTAAATTGCACCACAATTTTAATCACACGACAAGACAAATTAACAGGTTGACTACATGCAGTACAATGGTAATTTTGGCCATGTTTGGTACATTTACCCTGCAATTCACCCATCTTATAATTACTCCCAATTATCAATCAGCAACAACTTCACAAAACATACATACATACATACAACACTAGTAATTTTAATGTTGGATCACATTAGACTGAGTTAGGCGAAATGTTTATAAACGAATTACATGGTTTATGATTTAGAAATCATTATGAATAATTTCGCTTGCATGTCAAGACTTGAAAGTTTGATTGTTAAAGTACGTTTAAATATTGTTCACAATACAAAAAATGATCATTTTATTCATTTATAGAATTCTCCCTTTAGGTTTATACATGCTAGTCACGTCAAGTATAATGTTGTCTACCTGCTCATTGTTTGCCTCTTCCAGTCACCCTTTTTTCAGTCTATTCCTCTAAACTGTATTATCTGACTAGTAAGGCCCTATATTTGCAGCGATCCTGATGCTTGTAGGGCGCTTGTGTCCTAGAGAAGATATGATTTTGATGAAGCCGGGAGAGCATGTTTTATATTTGTAAATGGTTATCTAAGTACGCTGTGTTCGAGCATGTTTATCAGTGGCATGCATGTCATTCTATGTATTTGTGTTACTAGGGTCTTTAGTGTCTTGTACGCTACACTTAAGTTTATCGAATTAGTGCATGTGCCTCCACTGAAGGTTAAGTTGTGTGCCATAATTTTAAACATTCTGACAACTCAGTACTGTGCATTTATTGGTAGGCTGACACCAATTATGTTTACACGTCAATGTGTACACCTAACCATGGTTTCTGACACATAATAACACATTGACGGGTAGGTTGTCTTTGGCTGTTTTAATGAACATCCCCAAAATTGAACATACGCGACTTCCCGTCCCACTTGTTTCACTTTTAGCTGAGGTTTACAAGTAGACACGTTGAAAATAAAACAGACCCAAATCGACGCGTTGAAAATAAACAAACCTGTTCATAAGAGAGCAATAGAGATGGGAAATGTTCTTACAGCAGTGTAGCTCTATGCTCATTCAGAGTCTGGGTTAGGGAGTTTGTAGTTTCACCAAGCTCCAAAAGATTTCTCTGCCAATAACATCTAGGCAACCAGACTGATTGGATTGCAACGCTGTCCAGGTGACGATCAACATCTCGTGCTGTTTGTGCAAGCTCTGTCAAAGAGCCAGATGCTCCGTTCGTTCATAACACAAACAAATCACATTAATCACGACTCATGATACTTCTAAATTTCAAAATATTATTGCTGTTTGTAATAGAGATGGGAAGATGGGCGAGTTGTTCTTATCAGAACAGGTTCATGTTGAACTGGGTCACTTATAGTACAAAGGAAAACCAATCGTGTCAGGTTCGGTAGATCATTGGATATGCTTTGTTCAGTTCTTTTATAATATTTTTAATATAATTACTATGTTAGAATGATCGCATATAATATAACAAATTAATTAGAATAAGTGTAACCCTTACAATAAAGATCGAAAATATTACTGACATTTTCGAGGAAATGCAAGTAAAAAGTATTTTAACAATCATGCAACTCAACATATATAGTCAAAAAGAAAATTAGTATCAGAAAACAAATGCAAGCCCCCGAAAACAAAAATTAGAAATATCTGATGCACATGCGACCTTTGGATTTTCCTCATTGTAAGCATTATTGCTGAGGCCAGGATTTTGTTCAGGATCAGCTGCTACGACGTCAGATAGACTTTGCATTGCTGATTTCTGCTTGTACTGCACACTGTTAGTTCACAGAATACACAAGTTATATGTCAAAGATCAAACATGACTAGATTGACAGTTATGAAATGGGTCGATCTAGGCTGTGTTAATTCACAAAATGATCAAGTTACCTTAGCTAAAAGGAGAAGGAATCAAATAGATCATACATGTAGAAATTCTCCTAATGTCTTTTTTTAATAGCCCCTCCAAAACCATTTTGTTCGAGATTTGGATTATTATCGTATTAACAGTGATCCTGTATATAGCAACTATTGACAGAAGGCTAAAGAGTGAATAAAGGTTCTCAGGTCAACCAAACCCAGCCGCCCATAATAAAAATGACAGTATTTTTAGTTTTAACTGGAAATCAGTTTGACATGCCACCCAGCCCGCTTGACCCGATATCATGCCACCTTTATCGAACACCGCTAGTAAACAGGAGGCGTGCGAGGGAGAGTACTCTGACCTTGTTGCTGCAGATGCAATCTTTGTAAATATTGTTATGCCAACTCTGGCTATATGCCGTCACAAGGCCCATCAATGGCCCGTCCGTCTTACTATGGCGGTTCTTATGGCTTCTCTCCATCACAGCCACAACAGCCGCAGCCTGGTTATGGACCATTACCACATCTTAATGGCCAACCGAATTATGGTTCATCTACACCACAATTTGGTGGTTATGCTGCTGCTCCAAATCCTCCATTCGGATATGCTCAGAATCAGTTCACAGATCTTTCGTCTGTCTTCAGCTCTATGTCACTGCAACAACCTCCACAAGATGCACAACAGTACATGGACACAGGTGCAAGCTCACATATGAACTACAATTCAGGTAACATAACGAATCTCTCACCTAGTGATAAATCTATTTTAGTTGGAAATGGTGCTGTCATTCCTGTACAATTTGTGGGTCAAACGTTTTTCCCTTACTCCAACAATAGTCTTGTTCTCAAAGATGTCTTAGTTTCGGATAAGTTAATAAAAAATCTCATCTCTGTTCGTCGTTTCACAATTGATAATTCGGTCTCTGTCTCATTTGATCCTTTTGGTTTTACTGTGAAGGATTTTAAAACTGGGGCTTTCATTCAAAGATGCAACAGTCAAGGTGAACTCTATCCGGTCGTTCCATCATCTTCATTTCCGTCATTCCCTGCTATTGCACTCTCGGCAGTGTCGTCTAACACATGGCATCGTCGACTTGGACATCCAGGGTCTTCTGTTTTTAATTATTTACTATCCAGAAAATTTATCAGTTGTTCGAATAAATTGTCTCCAAGTTGTCATGCTTGTCAACTTGGCAAACATTGTCGTAGTCCTTTTTCTAGTTCAATTACTAAAACTTCTCGTTTGTTTGAGTTAATACACTCAGATCTATGGACCTCACCAGTTGGGAGTTTAAATGGTTTTAAGTACTATGTTTTGTTTCTCGATGACTATTCGCATTTCTTGTGGGTGTTTCCGTTACGAAACAAATCTGATGTGTTTACCGTGTTTGTTAATTTTCGTGCATATGTATTAAATCAATTCAAGTCTGATATTCAAATGTTTCAGTGTGATAATGGACGTGAATTCAACAATGCCCCTTTATTAAATCATTTACAAAAAAATGGCATTAAGATTCGTTTCTCATGTCCATATACTTCTCAACAAAATGGGAAAGCTGAGCGAACGATACGGACTATTAATAATATAATCCGCACCTTATTGTTTCAAGCACACTTACCATCATCCTTTTGGGTTGAAGCATTAAATATGGCTGTCCATACTCTCAACCTACTACCTACGACCACTCTCTCCTATCGTGCGCCATTTGAGGTTCTTTACGGGTTCTTTCCTACTTACACGCATCTTCGTGTATTTGGATGTTTGTGTTATCCTAACATGTCCGCCACAAGTAAACACAAGCTTGCCCCTAGGTCCACAGCTTGTGTTTATCTTGGTCCTTCTTCAGATCATCGGGGTTCGAGGTGTCTTGATCTTATTACTCAACGTGTCATCATCTCTCGACACGTGACATTTGATGAAGATCATTTTCCATATTCTTTTTTTCACTCTACTCCATCGGTATCGGACTATGAAGTGTTTGGTTCAGAAGACACACCGCTTGTTCCACCTGGACTAAGTTCTTCATTTACTCGTTCCAATGTGTATCCTACATCTAACACTCGAGCCATGCCTACCGATCAACAACCACAGACGCCAAATTGTACCACGAGGCATGTTGCGCCTGAGGATGTTTCCAATCAGACCCCTAGACGTGAGTCCAATCGTGTCACAGATCTCACGTATGTTGATCCAAGTATTAGTCGGTCATCAGGTAGTACGACACCCGGATCTCATATGTCTACTCGCAACACGGGACAAATTGAGCCGATTAGTCCTCCTCTGTTTGAACCTAGTATTGTTCCTCCTTCATCATCCAGTCATCCTATGGTCACTCGTTTCCAAACCGGGTCTCTTAAGCCTGTTAATAAACTTAATCTTACAGCTATTACGACCGTGTCACCTATTCCTCGGTCTACAGCTCAGGCAATGGTTGATCCCAATTGGAAAAGAGCTATGGATTCTGAAATGTCGGCTCTTCTTTCTAATCACACATGGACACTTGTTCCATGCCCATCTCATTACAACATTGTTGGTTGTCGTTGGTTGTATCGTCATAAATTCGATAGTCTTGGAAATCTTGAACGATACAAGGGTCGTTTGGTAGCTCAAGGTTTCTCTCAACAACCTGGCATTGACTTCGACGAAACTTTCAGCCCCGTTGTCAAACCTGTAACCATTCGCACCGTCCTTAGTATTGCTGTATCTCGACACTGGCCTATTCATCAACTTGATGTAAAAAATGCCTTTCTAAATGGAGATTTAACCGAGGAGGTTTATATGAGACAACCTCCCGGTTACGTTGATCCCACTCGTCCCACTCACGTATGTCGCCTTCGAAAGGCTTTGTATGGTCTTAAGCAGGCACCTCGAGCTTGGTATCACCGGTTTGCTATTTTCATTACGTCTATTGGTTTTGTTAGTAGCAAATCTGACAATTCTCTTTTCACATATCATCGTGGAAATGACACCGTTTATTTGCTGTTATATGTTGATGATATAATTTTGACCGCATCAAGTGTTGGTCTTGTTCGTCGTGTCATCTCTCAGTTATCTACTGAATTTGCCATGACAGATCTTGGGGAATTGTCTTATTTTCTTGGCATTGCTGCCAGTCGTTCTTCATACGGCTTGTTCTTGTCTCAGTCCTCGTTTGCACGCGACATTCTTGAACGTGCTGACATGAGCACATGTAATTCTTGTACCACGCCGGCGGATACTAAGTCTAAGCTTTCCTCTCTTGGTACACCTGTATCTAACCCGACTCTTTTTCGAAGTCTTGTCGGTGCCTTACAATATCTCACTATCACGCGTCCTGACATCTCTTATGCGGTTCAACAAGTTTGTCTTTTTATGCATGATCCTCGTGAACCACATATGGATGCCTTAAAACGTATTTTGCGGTATTTACAAGGTACTATGTCTCAGGGTTTGTTCATCCGTCCATCCTCAGTGGATAGGTTGGTTTCTTATACTGATGCGGATTGGGCAGGTTGTCCTGATACGCGAAGATCTACTTCTGGGTTTTGTGTTTTTCTAGGTGATAATCTTGTTTCTTGGTCATCCAAGAGACAACATGTTGTGTCTCGTTCCAGTGCTGAAGCTGAATATAGGGGTGTTGCCAATGTTGTTGCTGAAGCCGCTTGGCTTCGTAATCTTTTACTTGAGTTATCGTGTCCTCTTCAACGTAGTACAGTCGTGTTTTGTGACAATGTCAGCGCCGTGTATTTAGCATCTAATCCTGTACAGCACCAACGAACCAAACATGTTGAAATAGATTTACACTTCGTTAGAGAACGTGTTGCTTTTGGACACGTTCGTGTGTTACATGTTCCATCTAAACATCAATTTGCAGATATATTTACTAAAGGATTACCTTCGCAGTTATTTTTAGAGTTTCGGACCAGTCTAAATATTCGGGAACCTCCGTTTAGACTGCGGGGGTGTGTTAAATAAGCTTTAGGCATTTATGTATTTATCTATATTGATGTATTGTATAGGGACTCATATGTAACATGTACCTCTATATATTATAATGAGAAGCACAGATAACCCTAATGGGTATTCTTCACATATTGTGTAACAAATATTGCTTCCTTTTATGCTGCAATCTTAGGTCTCCCGCGCACTTGTCCCTGTGTATCAGACAAAGAAAGAATTGATGTCTATATAAAACAAGACATTGCCAAACATAATCTCATCAACTGGTATTGTTAAAGGCTTCCAGGCTTCCATAATTTTGTAGCAAAAAATACATTAACTCTTTAAAATTCGTCGCATATTAATTACAGTAGTTACTCTGAATCAAAGTGTATCTGGGACAAATTGGTCCAAGCTAAATGCAACTGTAAATGGGAAACAAAATTTGTTTGAATTGGTCACATAATTTCTACCCAAATAAGTGGAAGCCTTATCTATTAGATCGACAAGGAAGGCTAGGCAACATTTTTTTTTATAATTCCGCAATACGATATGCTGCACGCCGCCTGCACATACCACATATTTATTCTTTTTACATTTTTTCGTTATCTATACTTTATATTTTACACTTGAATCTCTATATGTCCAACTATTCCATACTAAGATAAAATCTCGTTTGTCTCAAAAGATCATTCAGCAAAAAATAAATCGAATGATTGAAACATATCCCTTCATGCTGACTCTGAAAGAACTTCCAGGCCTGCACCATGAAAAACGAGAATACTTTCAGAAGGTGAAAAAACACTTGCAGTCATACCACCAGCCGCACCAGCATTTCCATTAATACCAACTGATCAACTAAAACCTTCACTAGTTTTTGCACTACCTTGGGCCAAAATCATTCTGTTTCTCAAAGATGAAACTGGTGGATGCACATCAGTTCCTATCAAGGTTCTTTTAACCATTTCAGAAGGTGAAGGAGGAACATCATTGGTAGAAATATTACTAGCGGTGGGACTCATAGTAATAACAGAAGTTTGACTGGTCAAACTACCTCTACTTAAAGTCCTTAGTCCAGACTCGGTAAGGGCCGAAGATGATTTACGAATGGGAAAACCTCTAGCTTCTTCTTCCTTTGCAGGTCAAGACTTGAAAGTTACCAGAATACCCTTTGACACGTCAATAATTTTGATTGTTAAAGTACGCTTAAATATTGTTCACAATATAAAAAATGTTCATTTTATTCATTTATAGACGTCTCCCTTAAGTATATACATGTTAGTCACGTCAAGTATAATGTTGTCTACCTGCTCATTGTTTGCCTCTTCCAGTCACCCTTTTTTCAGTCTATTTCTCTAAACTGTATTATCTGACAAGTAAGGCCTCAGAGTTTATGTTATATACTTTCCTATCAAACTAAGTATTATCAGTCTTTATATTCTACCCTATATTTGCAGTGATCCTGATGCTTGTAGGGCGCTTTTGTCCTAGAGAAGATATGCTTTTGATGAAGCAGGGAGCATGTTTTACTCCAAAAATCAGGTTTCATCCCTATCTCACTTTAAATACACTGGTGCTCCCTAATTATGAAACTTGTAACTTTGGCAGTCCCTATTTTGAATGGTCGTTAGTTTTGTTCGTTAAGTTTGATTTTTTGTGAGGGCATTTTGGTCTTTTTCATTATAGGGACTAAACTTGTTATTTTTTTCGTTTTAAATTTTGAATCACTCCATAGAGACATAAATGGCGTAATTTTTTCAAAAAAAAATTGTTTTTATGTTTATATGCCTAAAGAATTAAAAAAATGCAAAATTTAAAAAAAAAATATCGTACTTTTATAAAACTTAATTTTTTATTTAAAAATAATTTTTTTCGTACTTTTTATATTCAAAAACAGTTAAGCTCAATTGTTTTAAAAAAAATCTATACTTTTTAAAATAAATTAAAAATCAAAAAACAATTTCGTAATTTTTAAAATAAATATAAGTCTTTTATCGTACTTTGTTATATTTAAAAAGTGATTTTAAGATCTAAATTTTTTTACAAAAAATCTAAAATGTTTTCGTACATTACAAAGTTTAACAAAAAAAATGATATTATTAACAGAGAAAAAGACAAAAAGTTAAAACTGTTTTGTAAAAAAAAAACTTTTTTTTTACGAAAGATGGTGTATTTTTTTTTACGAAATACGATATAAATAATGTATAATTTTTACGAAAAATAATGAAAATTTTCTTTCATAATGTAAAATTTGAAACATAAATAAATTTAAATATTTATCGCACTTTTTCTATATATAAAAAGTTATTATAAGATTTAAAATTTTTATTAAAAATTCTATATTTTTTCCGTACATTAAAAAAACTAACAAAAAAAGATTGTATTAAAAGAGAAAAACAAAAACTTAAAACTATTTCGTAAATTTTTCTACAATATATTTTTCGTATGTTTTGAAACCTACAATATATTTTTCGTAAATTTTTTAACGTTTTTTCGTTATATTTCGTAAAAAATGTACATTATGTTTCAAAAAAAATGTATATTATTTTTCGTAAAAAAATATTTTTTTACAAAATAGATTTAACTTTTATTTGCTTATCTTTTAATAAATTATTTTTTGTTAAATATACGAAAAAACATTTATATTAAAACTATTTTTACTTTTCGTAAATAATTAAATATACGAAAAAAAGATAGATTTTTTTTAAACCATTTGAGCTTTACTTTTTTTAATATAAAAAGTACGAAAAAATTATTTTTAAACAAAAATTAAGTTTTATAAAAGTACGAAATTGTTAATTTTGTATTTTTTTAAATTCTTGTAAAAGTTATTTTGGAAAAGTTACGCGGTTCGTTCTTATGGATTGTTTCAAAATTTAAGACGAAAAATATAACAAGTTTAGTCCCTGTAATACCAAACCGTCCCGTTTTACTTAGTAATTTTATATGTTATGATCAATATTTAATTACACAGATGTACAAGGCAAGCGAGCAACAAGCTGCGTCGCAGACCCTTCTTGAATAGCGAAACTAATTTTATGAAAAACCACAGCTGTGGATTTAGGTGTCATAATGTTTTTATTCAAACTTAGCGAAGAAAACAAACGACCATCCAAAATACAGACTGTTAGAGTTACAGGTTTCATAATTAGGAAGCACCAGTGTATTTAAAATGTAATATGGATGAAACATGATTTTGGGAGCAAACCATAGGGACGAAACGTGTATTTTTTTCAACTTGTAAATGGTTATCTAAGTACGCTGTGTTCGAGCATGTTTATCAGTGGCATGCATGTCATTCTATGTATTTGTGTTTCTAGGGTCTTTAGTGTCTTGTACGCTACACTTAAGTTTATCGAATTAGTGTATGTGCCTCCACTGAAGGTTAAGTTGTGTGCTATAATTTTTAACATTCTGGCAACTCGGTACTGTGCATTTATTGGTAGGCTGACACCAATTATGTTTACACGTCAATGTGTACACTTAACCATGGTTTCTGACACATAACACATTGACCGGTAGGTTGTCTTTGGTTGTTTTAATGAACATCCCCCAAATTGAACATACGCAACTTCCCGTCCCACTTGTTTCACTTTTAGCTGAGGTTTATAAGTAGACACGTTGAAAATAAAACAGAACCAAATCGACGCGTTGAAAATAAACAAACCCGTTCATAAGAGAGCAATAGAGCTGGGAAATGTTCATACAGCAGTGTAGCTCTATGCTCATTCAGAGTCTGGGTTAGGGAGTTTGTAGTTGCACCAAGGTCAAAAAGACTTCTTCTGCCAATAACATCTAGGCAACCAGACTGATTGGATTGCAACGGCTGTCCAGGTGACGATCAACATCTCGTGTTGTTTGTGCAAGCTCTGTCAAAGAGCCAGATGCTCCGTTTGTTCATAACACAAACAAATCACATTAATCACGACTCAGATACTTCTAAATTTCAAAATTTTAATGCTATTTGTAGTAGAGATGGGAAGATGGGCGAGTTGATCTTATCAGTGAAAGTTTATGGATTTAAAAATCGATAGTCGTATGATAGGATCGAACTCGAGATCACGGGATTGCACACATTACGTGAAGAGTTAATTTATTTATTAAATATATTTATTATATATTTATTAAATCAAACCGTAGCTAACGATCGTTAAGTAATTAAAAGTTAAGTATTAAACGACCGTTATAGAAGGTTAAAGAAGCTAAAATAAGGAGTCGGAAAAGTTCCGGAAACCTCTTTTGGAGCTTGTGTATATCCGGCCTAAATAGGGAGACAAAGATAAGGAGAAAAGATTTTGTGGCTTTATCTTGTTTAACCTTGGAAGAGAAGTTTTCCAAGGTGTATATAAACAAACCAAAAGCTTCATAATTTTTTACTCCACATCTCTCTTTTCTCTTGCTCTAGCCGCCGGCCAAACACCCCTAATTAGGGTTCTTCTTTGATTTTCAATAAAGCTATTCTAGATCTAGTCCTAGCCCTCTCTAGGGTTGTTGGGTAGATCTTCCATAGGCTTGGAAGCTCGGTTTGTTCGTGCTAGACTCACGGTTAACTCGCCGTATCACGTGTGTACAAGATCGTGGTGTAGTCTTGCTTTAGATTAAATCCTGGTGGTGTTCGTGATCTATCTCTACCGGTGACCGTTCCGTCGACTTGTAGATTTTGCTAGGATAAAGGTATGTAACCCTAGCCTTGATTAATTATAATTGTGTTAATTAAAGATCTTGTTAATTTGCTTCCGCTGTGTGTTCTTTGATCCATATTAGGGTTTTAAATAATTGTTATGTTAAATATAAACCTTCAGTGGCATCGAGAGCCGTTTTAACATGATTATAATTATCAAGATCTAAAGTTTTTTTTTAACTAATATTGATTTGTGTTAAAAAAATTACATGTTGTTTTTAGGTTTTATAAAAATTAGGGTTTTGTTTTTTATTATTTTAAAATCAGCTATGCCGAATTTTTTATAAAAAAATAAAAATTTGTAAACCCTAAAATTACATGGTAATTAACTTTAGATGTATGCATGAATTAATTGTTATGTCATGCGTGGTTACGATCCGTAGTGATTTAATTAAATTGTTAAGTGATTTGGGTGGAATTTTGATGAATTGCATGATTAATTGTTATGTTGTGTAAATTCATGTTTCGATCCATAGAGATTTAATTGTTAAGATATGTGGGAGATCCGTGATGAACATACATGTTTTTCATGGATCATATGTTTTATGTGGTAATTGTTACGTGTTTTGCTATATGTTTTATTTGATTCAATAAATCTAAAATTAGGGAAGACTTTTATATGAATATAATAACCTAGATTTGATATTATTTATTGAATAAATCGTATGCATGTGGCTATTTGATTTATTTATTACACATATAAATTGTTATTATGTGTTTATGATTTAGTTTTTTTTGTACCTACTTGTTTTCATACGTTTTTGTTTTAATTGTATGTTGTAAACAAGGGTAATTTTTTACAAGAAAAATTAATATGGACTAAATCATATCAAAATAAATGAATTGTTTTTGAGATCTAATTTACATATGATTTGCGTTGATTAGAATTGCAATAGCAACTTAACGGCCTACTCAATTTTGATAAACTATAAAGTGGGTATAACGCACCGCTGGTCATGTACCCGGTTAAGGAAGGAGGTGTTATGCTTCAGCGCTGACCAAATTCCCGGCTCGCCTGTGCGTCAAAATTGGAATTACCTACGGTTGTTATTGGTATAATTCTTTAAGGTTGATTTAACTACATTAATTCACATCCGAAACACAATGAATAAGGTTATTTCTTTGTGCTATAACTAAGTTCTAGAAAAAGTACGGTGTGAATTTAGTTGTGTGTAAAATCTTTAATTGGTTTAACCAATACCTCAAAACTTGCAAGTATATGATGAAATTTTAGTCTCAACAAAAAGTTTACTAAACATTTTATTAAACTTATGTTATGGAGATGTATGCATGCTTCTCCATACATGATTTTGACACCAAAATCTATACCCTAAAAATTTAAGTCATATGCCCTCTAATTGACGAACACTTGAAGTTACAATTGTCGTCATATAAGATATCGGACGATGTTGTAATGGAGAGAAAACTTCATGACTGAATAAGATTGCACATGAAGGTTTTACGTTCTTTAGATTAGTCGACTTAATTGAGTTACTCAGTGAGATCTGGAAACTTAAGGCATAAAGAAGGGATGAAACATGTTTACAATGCAAAATGACTTTTGGCAATGTAAATCCCTTAAATGTCTAGAAATTGCAAATTTGTTTGTCAATCATTGTTCGACAAGTTACCATCTTGAATACTTTCATTGCTAGCAGATCAACTGATGTGATGAAATTATGTCAATTTGGATTCTAGTTTTCAAGGAAAATACTATGGTTATTATTACCGGAGTAATTTTATTTTCTTGAATGGTATTATCGAAAATACTAAATTGAATTTTGTAAATTCTTTTGCAAATGTATTAATGCAACGTTACACCGTAAACGTGGTTTATTCATTTATTGATCTACAAACCGTATGGTTGAGGATATAGTCAATTCACAATGAAAAGATAAACCTAAAAATTTTCCATGAGTGAAGAAGGAGTAATAAGGATTTTAGAAATGTCAAAATTCAAATCCATAACTCATAGCAATCTTTAATTGTTAAGAAAAGTGCATATTTTGAGTTATTTACCGCTAATTGGTTATAAGGCAAACTAGCATATTTTGTCTAGTAGTTGTGCTTTGACCATTTATAGGCACTACATACCATTGTGGGGTTGGTAGACCTATTAAGGAAGAAATTGCATGTCAAGTCTTTCAAGTTAAAAAACATTTGATGGATAAGTCAACATTTACGAAGTAGAGTACACTCTTAAACACTATAATTAATTGTTACGAATGTGTTTTTCAAAAGTGTAAGAAAGTAAACACAACACTAATTATTTTCATCGATTATGAAACATTTTCAATGTTGTCAAGTTCAGTGGGAGAATTGTGTTGTATTACTGATTTTGAGTCTATTAAAACATTCTCTAATTCAGTGGGAGTTACAAGCCTTGTTGTCTTGGTAATAACCCATGTTATCTTTAGTATGTTCTAAGATAATTACTTTTGAATTGTTGACACTAATATCTTCAAAGATAGTTATGTACTGATTCTTTTTGATTAAGTGGTTCTACATCTACTTGTAAAAGCTAATATATGTGGCACAATCATATTTTGTATAGACGAACGTTAGACGTGATGTTTATCTTATATATGAGGTTGTTCCATGCACAAGTGGGAGAAATGAACATTGTGTGCAAGAAACAACTCATAAAGATATGATTCTCTTGTCTTTAAGATAAGAGACTAACAATCTAATTAATATTTAGATCATGTGTCAATATGATTAAAAGACTACTTAAAAGTATATATATCATTCACTTTAAGAAACACTTGTTGTTTTGATTTAGTCATGTAAGAGCTTGGACTAAATTGTAAACTCAAGGGTAAAATATCCACATGTCGTAAGATCGGGCGTGGAATGTTTTGAAGTTTCTTAAAATGGACTAATTCCTGGAATGACATAAGATACATAGAGTAATCTTATACTACTAATGAAACCTATTGGTGTTCATATAATAGTATAGTAGTGAATTAACTTGAAAAGATTAATGAAACCTAGTGGTGTTCATGATTTACTTTAGTTATACATGTTTATAATTTATTGTATAAAGTCACAAACATAAAGTCTTGGAAGACGTATAATATAAAGTAAGATATTAATGTGTTGTCTCTATTTCACTAAAGACATATACATGACACGTGTAATGGACTTATAACTTTTAGGAAGTGACTTTGTATTAAAAGTACTTGAGTTATAAAGCATGCAAAATGGTTAGGAAATCTATTATACCATTAAGATGATTTAGTTGGTATATAGGTAAGCCTAAAGATATATATTTATCTTAAATATTGTTAAGATTGACTTACATTATTTCCCTAAATGAAATACATCATTGTTATGGTATGTTCATTAGGAGAATCAAAATTCTCATTATGATGGTGATGTTTGATTCAAGATAACTATATCTTCCTTTATTCCAAAAGGATATCAAGGTTAGAAAGTTGAGTATGACTTGAGCTAAGAAGATTAATAAGATACCATTATATATGGAATGTGATGAATCACGTTATATCTTAAATGGAGTTCAGATTTTGCTAAACTACTTATGAAGTGGATTTTTTAGAAAATAAAGAGTATGGAACGGCCATTGTGTTTTGTAATGTCCCATATAGATAACGTTGGAGTGTTGATCTATTTGCTAGGTATTTAAAGAGTAATTTTAAGTTACTAAAAGCAAGTGGGAGTTTTGATCTTGAAAGATAAAATTACAAGATACATGATCTTCTAAAATACACTAGTAATTATCATGAGGTAGGCGTGTAAATGCTAAACCTTAAGATAAAGGAATTTATGTCATAGGTCCACAAGGATATCTCGGATATTTGATTTGTATGCTGAGAATTATGAGTTACAAATAATTGTTGTGATTCGTTACCAAATATTGACTTGGGTAAATTTCTCATACTATGATTGTTATAGATGTTGTCCAACAAGATAATCAAATTCCAGTTTTGGTTTATCTTAAATAGTTTGACTAGTAATTGGAGATAAGTTTCGTCAAAGGAAGAAAAACGCCAATTGTGGTGGTTTAATCTTTGTGTCGAAATTATATGGACAAAATTGTACACATATTTAATGTATGTATTATGAATAGATTATTAATCACACTTAAGTAATTAATTGTGATTGAGTATACTTTACTAAACACATTAAATATATAAAGATTTTGATGGTCATATTTTAATTGAGAAATTTGGATATGTATGAACTATTTCTTGAATGACTACTTGAGAAAGGACTTAAGTAATCGAAATGAGTTTATTACTTCAAAATATAAATCTTTGGGAAAGTACAAAAATGCAATTATCTATTAATGGATAAAAGCATGCATCTAGGAGATTATTCTTATGTTTAATTTGAAATCCAAGATTGGATTAAAATTTGAATAAGATGATTTCTAAGTATTCCTAAAAGCTAGTGGGAGTATTATGGTTATTTTCTTAAATTATATGTGTCAAATAGACATGTAAGAAAGTAAGTTTTCATTCAAAATAAATGTTGATTTGGTTTATATTTGAGATGAAACTTTACTTTGAAGATCTAGAAAATAAGATGTACATAACCTTGGAAAAATAATGTTTATTTGATTATGCGGTGGAAATACAACGTAATATGCCATGTAGTAAGTTTACATGGATATTTAGGACATGAAGAAATCTAAATCTGGTTTGAGAAATTTTCATGTGTGTCATGTTGTATTTATATCATGCTTAAAATACATGATGATTTGAATATATTAATCTATTTAAGAAGTTATTAAATAACTTGTGTAATGAATATTCAGGAGGAATATGTTTGGAAATAGAATAACATCCTAAATCTTGGATAGGCTTCCATATTCTATAGATGAATAATTTATCAATTGTTATGCAAATTATCATAGCCAACAAACTTGAAGGTTTTGGTTGGAATCAAACATTACATAATAGATATTAAAGGTAACGTATTTATATCTTTTATGACAAGTTGTAAAACTTGAAAAGATATAATTGAGGTAACACTCAATATTAGTCATGGGATCTTTGGAGATGACATGTTGATTAAAGTTGCATTATACATTAAAGAATTAGAATACTTTGAACTTCAAATGTGTTTTGGAAGTTTAGGAAATTGGTGATCAAGGATGTTTCATAATTTTGATACTATGTGGCAATATCAAATTCTTTGAATGCACATGTACAAAAGTTTCAATGAATTGAATTCTTGAAGAAAGTATTCTCAAAATTCCAAATAGGACAAATTGGTTATTTTATGCTTTTCCAAACAAGTATGAATGTCATTACTAGAGGCATGATGCATGTACCAGTTTTATGCATTGATCTACTTTTAGTATTCGGATAAAGGATGTTAAGACATTATTATTTAACGGAATAAAGATTAGGTTTCGTTTATTCTTGTTATCTAATTTTGTATCCTATTTTACATGTTTTAATCCATTAATATTATGATATTTCTAAATGTCCGTTGTCGATTAATAATATGGGAATATTATTAAACTAAGACAATTCAAAATAGTGACAGAGTATACTTGAAAGTATATTGGTCAATTTTGGATGATATTTGATGAATCAAATATTAGACTTATCCCAACTATATGATTTTACTTTATAGATCTTTGTCATCAAGTAAGTCATAAATAGTTATCCTTAGACCTGAGATACCAGGAAACTGTCGTGGATCTAGTACATTTCTGTGGAATAATCTAACGCTAAACGTAACTGGTAGCTATAAGGGTTATTTTCAGAAGTGTTGCAAAGTTCATAAGTTTTGCTTGTAGTCAATATGGGATTCGTTTCCTTCAAATTATTATTTGAAGTATAAATACAACTGGGCCCCTCGGGGGAATAGTAAGATGTTTGTGTGGCCACACCCAAATGTGTTTTGGTAATCTTGCTATATCCGTAAACGAGAAACAGAATAGTTAATGAAGGAATGACTAAGATCCATATCCTTATTAACGATGCATTTGAAATGAAAGGATCATAATAATGATTATATATCATTAAAAGGTTTTGTCCAGGAAACCTTACTCGAGTTTTACTAGTGACATTGTTAGTGTAACTAGACGCTAATCAATGTGATCACGATATTCGAATTTTGTCCAAGTGGGAGCTGAAAGTTTATGGACTTAAAAATCGATAGTCGTGTGATAGGATCGAACTCGAGATCACGGGATTGCACACATTACGTGAAGAGTTAATTTATTTATTAAATATATTTATTATATATTTATTAAGTCAAACCGTAGCTAACGATCGTTAAGTAATTAAAAGTTAAGTATTAAACGACCGTTATAGAAGGTTAAAGAAGCTAAAAGAAGGAGTCGGAAAAGTTCCGGAAACCTCTTTTGGAGCTTGTGTATATCCGGCCTAAATAGGGAGACAAAGATAAGGAGAAAAGATTTTGTGGCTTTATCTTGTTTAACCTTGGAAGAGAAGTTTTCCAAGGTGTATATAAACAAACCAAAAGCTTCATAATTTTTTACTCCACATCTCTCTTTTCTCTTGCTCTAGCCGCCGGCCAAACACCCCTAATTAGGGTTCTTCTTTGATTTTCAATAAAGCTATTCTAGATCTAGTCCTAGCCCTCTCTAGGGTTGTTGGGTAGATCTTGCATAGGCTTGGAAGCTCGGTTTGTTCGTGCTAGACTCACGGTTAACTCGCCGTATCACGTGTGTACAAGATCGTGGTGTAGTCTTGCTTTAGATTACATCCCGGTGGTGTTCGTGATCTATCTCTACCGGTGACCGTTCCGTCGACTTGTAGATTTTGCTAGGATAAAGGTATGTAACCCTAGCCTTGATTAATTATAATTGTGTTAATTAAAGATCTTGTTAATTTGCTTCCGCTGTGTGTTCTTTGATCCATATTAGGGTTTTAAATAATTGTTATGTTAAATATAAACCTTCAATCAGAACAGGTTCATGTTGAACTGGGGTCACTTATAGTACAAAGAAAAACCAATCGTGTCAAGTTCGGTAGATCCATGGATACGTTTTTGTTCAGTTTTTTTATAATATTTTTAATATAATTACTGTGTTAGCATGATCGCATATAATATAACAAATTAATTACAATAAAGGTCTAATTTTTTGAATAAAGCAATGTCACTACAAATTTCGAGCATTTCCTTGGCGAAATTTCGAGCGTTTCCCTGACGACATGTCGCCAGGGAAAGGGTATCCCAGGCGACATGTCGCTAGGGAAACGTCGCCAAGGTAAGCTGGTGCAGGAAAGTTTCCCTGGCGACTTTTTTGTGTTTCCCTGGCGACTAAGTAGGCCCCGCAGCTCTTGGGGTTCAAAAATTGATGCCACGCTGGATTTGGTGCGGAAAAGTTTCCCTACCGACACATGTCGTCGGGGAAAACTTTGGTGATTAACAAACTTAAGTAATCATGCTAATTAAACCTCGCTTTTCCCTGGCGACATGTCGCCAGGAAAACTATTCGTTACGTTGACAAGTCAAATCCTCGCGTTGACAAGTCAAAGCCTCGCGTTGACAAGTCAACGTTGTGCCTGAGTTTCCCTGGCGACATGTCGCCAGGGAAACTTTGTTGACTTTTTAGAAAGTCAAGCGAGCCTTAGTTTTCCCTGACGACATGTCGCCAGGGAAACTTTGCTGACTTTTCAGAAAGTCAAGCGAGCCTCAGTTTTTCCTGGCGACATGTCGTCGGGGAAACTTTGTCATTTTTTTTGCAGCCTGCACAGCAGGCTAGTTCCATATTTTTTCCGGAAAAAATCTACCAAAACCTGGGAATACAAATACAAAACCTGGGGATACAAATACTAAAAATCTACCACGAATCTAGTACCAAAACACAATAACATGTAACCTCTCGATCGATTAACTCGATCAATACAAATACATATGTCACAACTTGAGTACAAAGTTCCTCCTAGTTACACTTATTAAACTTGCAATTCGGGGTTTACAATTATTAAACTTGCATGCTAAGGTAGGAAAAACAAGACATACTAACCATTGTTCACATTCTACCCGTCGACATTATCATTACCACTACCGCCACTCCCACCGGCGCCACTACCGCTGCCTCCCGTGCCACTCCCGCCGGCGCCACTACCGCTGCCTCCCGTGCCACTCCCGCTAGCACCACCCGATAGGAATGCTGAGAACGCGTCGGCGAACCTAAAGTCACTTCTCATAAATTCAAACACTTGAGACGCTTGTTCCTAAAGTCACTCCTTCTCGGCACTATCTGACCGACACGGGGCATGTGGCCTCGCTGCTTTCCGCCTCTGACAATACGGTTGATCTCGTCGTCCGTATGTTTGCCTGAAGCCTTCATCGCAAGCATCTCCTCCTAATGATGTGAAAAAAACAAACGACAGTTAGTATATTATTTATTAGTCGGGTTGGTACATTATTTATCGGCAGGGAATAGTAAAAAACCAAGGTATATTCAAAAATAAATAAATTAATTAATTAATTTAAAAAATAAAAAAAATACTTACATACATAACGCGGTCCGCATCGCAAGGAAAATTTCCATCCTGATCGGTGTGCGTCAAGAAGAATTGGTCAATAACAGTCGGGGGTGGCACATCAGCTTGAATTGCAGCTTGGGTATGTACATACATAGACACGCATATATAGAATGAAGCAAATTCAAAACAAAAAATCACAACACCAAAACATATAATCAAATACATATATGTATGTAAATTAATTATAGAATTTCTCACCACTTTGTCTCGAAGGAGTGCTAACGATTGAGATCCCTGCCGACTCGGTGTCTTCTTCTTAGACCGATTTAGGAGTTCGTCAGGCATCTTTTCTCGTAATCCGAATCAGTCCAAAGTGCAATATGTTTTTCCCAGTCCTCGGAAGTAATTTCCTGAGGACGCTGGCTGCGGACTCTGCCGATGTCTACCGTGCCGGTATCGATGTCTCGGCGCCAATGCTTTGTCTTGAACGTATTTTTTCGAGAATTGTAACTCTTTTGAAGCATTTGATTGATGTCGTCATTTACACCCTCCCAAGTCGTAGGAGTCTTGTGGGGTGTCAGATTAAACATAGACTGCATTCATATACAACAAATAAAACAAACACAGAGTTAGAGTTAGAGATATAATTTATACATTATTTTGTTTATTTATTTAATGGCTTATATATTTATTTTAATTTTTATAATAAAAACAACTTATCCTAATAAGCATAAGCTTTTTGAAAACAGCTTGTTCTTATAAGCTTATCAGGACAAGCTGTTTGAAAACAGCATATCCTGATAAGCATATCAGAACAAGCTGTTTTCACACAGCTTGTTCTGATAAGCTTATCAAGATAAGCTGTATTCAAACAACTTGTTCTGATAAACTTATCAGGATAAGCTGTTTGAAAACAGCTTATCTGAAAAAGCTTATTACCTTATTCTCATCAAATATATATTTATTTAAAAAAATATTTATTTAAATTTTTTATATTTATTTAATTTTTTTTATATTTATTTAAAAAAGGTTTATATGATATAAATAAATAAGATACAATTTGTATATTTATTTAAATTTCTTATTTATTTATATGATATAAATAAATAAACAAATTTATTTAAATATATACACCATTAAATAAATAAACACAATAATGTTATGAACATAAAAATGATAAATGACCTCTACGTTCGCCCAAACCCTCGCCCTGATCTCTTCAGGGACATCATTCCAACTTGGGTAGTACAGTGGCACGAGCCTCCTGATACAATCCCCGACGTAATTAGCAAAATGCTGAGCATGCGCGCCGAGAGGCCGGAAAGAGTCTTGTTCAAAATCTATCGGGACAGGGCCATGCTCTTCAACTTCGCTCAACAAATCGAGACATCGGGTAATCCCTCGAGTCTTTCTATCGGCCTCTCTGCCGCCCAAATTTTCTTTTCTTTTGCCTTTGCCTACAAAAATCAAGTGAGTGACAAAGTCATAAAAAATCAAGGCAAGCAACATATATATGCACCAAATTTATGATTGTGTTACAATAATCCAAATATTCATACCTTTAATTCTAAGTAAGGCGAGACAACCGCTGCGGATGTTTGGCGTAGGAGGTTCATCCTCACCACCACCGTCACCACCCTGTGATCGTGCAACATCTACTGACATCTGTACAAGTACAATTAGCATAACATAGACACATTCAGAATAAGCTGTTTGAAAACAGCTTATCCCGATAATCTTATCAGAATAAGCTGTTTGATAACAGCTTATTAGGATAAGCTGTTATCAAACATCTTATTCGGATAAGCTTATCAGGATAAGCTGTTTTCAAACAGCTTATTCTGATAAGCTTATCAGGATAACCTGTTATCAAACAGCTTATCCTGATAAGCTTATTAGGATAAGTTGTTATCAAACAGCTTATTCTGATAAGCTTATCAGGATAACCTGTTTGAAATCAGCTTATCCAAAAAAGCTTATTATAATTTATTCTCATCAAATAGGTAACATAAGGAGTGTTTGGATTTACGTTTAACAAAAATTAACAAGTTTAAACATCCCGGACGACATGTCGCCGGGGAATCTAAAAAAACTAAACAAAAAACAATATGTATTATCAATTACAATTAAAAATTAAAAAAACATACCGTTAAAGAGTCGCCAGGTCTCGGCTGTGGTCGGGGCGCGGCTGTGGTCGGGGCGCGGCTGTGGTCGGGGCTCGGCTGCGGTCGGGTCTCGGCTGTGGTCGGGCTCGGCTACGGTCGGGACTCGGCTGCGGTGACCGGATATGTAAAAACAAAACCAAATATATTATCAATTATAATATAAGTTATATAAAAAAAATCAATTACAATATAAATTATAAAAAAACTTTATATAAAAAACCTTAAACTATCAATTACAATATAAATTATATAAAACAACCTTATGATAGATGGCGGTGGTAGTGATGCCGGTGAATGTAGATGGCGGTGGTGGTGGTGCTGGCAAATGGAGATAGAGGGGTAGTGCACGTGTGTAGGTGTGGAGGAGAGTGGAGGTGAGTGGTGGTGGTGAGTGGTGGTGGTGGTGATATAGCAGCAGCAGCGAAGGGTGTGGAGGTGATGGTGGTGAGTGGTCATATAGCAGCAGCGATCGAATGGGGTTTTTTTTGGTAAGGAAAAAGTGTTATGAGAAAAGTGAAGATCTGGTCAAAAAAGGTCCATTTTTTCCTCGGCGACAATCCCTGGCGACATGTCGCCAGGGATACTTTCTACTTTTGTCGTTTAGCCAAAAGCGCGCGTGATTGAAATTTTTTGGAGGGAGGTGACTAAGTTTCCCTGGCGACATGTCGCCAGGGATACTTTTGACTTTTCAACGCATATTCACGTACCTAAACCTTTTTGTCGTTTTTCTCAAACCTTCCCTGGTGACGTGTCGCCAGGGAAACTATCCCTGGCGACATGTCGCCAGGGATAGTTGCAAATGTCGCAGGGGATAATTTTTGTCAAAATAAAATTTATTATTACTTATATATTATTATAATTAGTTATACAATTATTATTATTATTTTTATTTATAAAATAATAATAATTATTATTATTATTATCAATAAAATAACGATTATTATTTATAAAATAATAATATCATCCCGGTCAGTTTAATTTTAATTCATATGGATTTAGTCTGTTTAGTTTTTCGATTTATTCTAATTCGGTAACCATTGAACATCGAACATTTAACAAATGTATACCGACTCATCCATTGAACATCTAACGTGTAACCAAGACATGTCGAGTCATCCATTAAACATCTAACGTGTAACCAAGACATGCCGACTCATCCATTGAACATCTAACGTTTAACAAATGCATACCGACTCATCCATTGAACATCTAACGTGTAACCAACATATACCGACTCATCCATTGAACACTCATCCATTGAACATCTAACGTGTAACCAACACATACCGACTCATCCATTGAACATCTAACGTTTAACAAATGCATACCGACTCATCCATTGAACATCTAACATGTAACCAAGACATGTCTACTCATCCATTGAACATCTAACGTGTAACCAACACATACTGACTCATCCATTGAACATCTAACGTTTAACAAATGCATACCCACTCATCCATTGAACATCTAACGTGTAACCAAGACATGTCGAGTCATCCATTGAACATCTAACGGGTAACCAAGACATACTGACTCATCCATTGAACATCTAACGTGTAACCAAGACATGCCGACTCATCCATTGAACATCTAACGTGTAACCAACACATACGACTCATCCATTGAACATTTAACGTTTAACAAATGCATACCGACTCATCCATTGAACATCTAACGTGTAACCAAGACATGTCGAGTCATCCATTGAACATCTAACGTGTAACCAAGACATGCCGACTCATCCATTGAACATCTAGCGTGTAACCAAGACATGCCGACTCATCCATTGAAAATCTAACGTGTAACCAAGACATGTCGAGTCATCATCTAACGTGTAACCAAGACATACCGACTAATCCATTGAACATCTAACGTGTAACCAACACATACCGACTCATCCATTGAACATCTAACATTTAACAAATGAATACCGACTCATCCATTGGACATCTAACGTGTAACCAAGACATGTCGAGTCATCCATTGAACATCTAACGTGTAACCAAGACATATCGACTCATCCATTGAACATCTAACGTGTAACCAAGACATGCCAACTCATCCACTGAACATCAAACGTGTAACCAACACATACCGACTCATCCATTGAACATCTAAAGTTTAACAAATGCATACTGACTCATCCATTGAACATCTAACGTGTAACCAAGACATGTCGAGTCATCCATTGAACATCTAACGTGTAACTAAGAAACGCCGACTCATCCATTGAACATCTAACGTGTAACCAAGACATGTCGACTCATCCATTGAACATCTAACGTGTAACCAAGACATGTCGAGTCATCCATTGAACATCTTACGTGTAACCAAGACATGCTGACTCATCTATGGAACATCTAACGTGTAACCAACACATACCGACTCATCCATTGAACATCTAACGTTTAAAAAATGCATACCGACTCATCCATTGAACGTCTAACGTGTAACCAAGACATGTCTACTCATCCATTGAACATCTAACGTGTAAGCAACACATACCGACTCATCCATTGAACATCTAACGTTTAACAAATGCATACCGACTCATCCATTGAACATCTAACATGTAACCAAGACATGTTGAGTCATCCATCGAACATCTAACGTGTAACCAAGACATACCGACTCATCCATTAAACATCTAACGTGTAACCAAGACATGCCGACTCATCCATTGAACATCTAACGTGTAACCAACATATAAGAACTCATCTATTGAACATCTAACGTTTAACAAATTCATACCGACTCATCTATTGAACATCTAACGTGTAACCAAGACATTTCGAGTCATCCATTAAACTTCTAACGTGTAACCAAGACATGCCGACTCATCCATTGAACATCTAACGTTTAACAAATGCATACCGACTCATTCATTGAACATCTAACGTGTAACCAAGACATACCAACTCATCCATTGAACATCGAACATTTAACAAATGTATACCGACTCATCCATTGAACATCTAACGTGTAACCAAGACATGTCGAGTCATCCATTGAACATCTAACGTGTAACCAAGACATGCCGACTCATCCATTGAACATCTAACATTTAACAAATGCATACCGACTCATCCATTGAACATCTAACGTGTAACCAACACATACCGACTCATCCATTGAACATCTAACGTGTAACCAACACATACCGACTCATCCATTGAACATATAACGTTTAACAAATGCATACCGACTCATCCATTGAACATCTAACATGTAACCAAGACATGTCTACTCATCCATTGAACATCTAACGTGTAACCAACACATACTGACTCATCCATTGAACATCTAACGTTTAACAAATGAATACCGACTCATCCATTGAACATCTAACGTGTAACCAAGACATGTCGAGTCATCCATTGAACATCTAACGTGTAACCAAGACATACCGGCTCATCCATTGAACATCTAACGTGTAACCAAGACATGCCGACTCATCCATTGAACATCTAACGTGTAACCAACACATACGACTCATCCATTGAATATTTAACGTTTAACAAATGCATACCGACTCGTCCATTGAACATCTAACGTGTAACCAAGACATGTCGAGTCATCCATTGAACATCTAACGTGTAACCAAGACATGCCGACTCATCCATTGAACATCTAACGTGTAACCAAGACATGCCGACTCATCCATTGAAAATCTAACGTGTAGCCAAGACATGTCGAGTCATCATCTAACGTGTAACCAAGACATGTCGACTAATCCATTGAACATCTAACGTGTAACCAACACATACAGACTCATCCATTGAACATCTAACATTTAACAAATGAATACCGACTCATCCATTGGACATCTAACGTGTAACCAAGACAAGTCGAGTCATCCATTGAACATCTAACGTGTAACCAAGACATATCGACTCATCCATTTAACATCTAACGTGTAACCAAGACATGCCAACTCATCCATTGAACATCAAACGTGTAACCAACACATACCGACTCATCCATTAAACATCTAAAGTTTAACAAATGCATACTGACTCATCCATTGAACATCTAACGTGTAACCAAGACATGTCGAGTCATCCATTGAACATCTAACGTGCAACTAAGAAATACCGACTCATCCCTTGAACATCTAACGTGTAACCAAGACATGGTGACTCATCCATTGAACATCTAACGTGTAACGAAGACATGTCGAGTCATCCATTGAACATCTAACGTGTAACCAAGACATGCTGACTCATCTATTGAACATCTAACGTGTAACCAACACATACCGACTCATCCATTGAACATCTAACGTTTAACAAATGCATACCGACACATCCATTGAACATCTAACGTGTAACCAAGACATGTCTACTCATCCATTGAACATCTAACGTGTAAGCAACACATACCGACTCATCCATTGAACATCTAACGTTTAACAAATGCATACCGACTCATCCATTGAACATCTAACATGTAACCAAGACATGTTGAGTCATCCATCGAACATCTAACGTGTAACCAAGACATACCGACTCATCCATTGAACATCTAACGTGTAACCAAGACATGCCGACTCATCCATTGAACATCTAACGTGTAACCAACACATAACAACTCATCCATTGAACATCTAACGTTTAACAAATACATACCGACTCATCTATTGAACATCTAACGTGTAACCAAGACTTTCGAGTCATCCATTAAACCTCTAACGTGTAACCAAGACATGCCGACTCATCCATCGAACATCTAACTTGTAACCAACACATACCGACTCATCCATTGAACATCTAACGTTTAACAAATGCATACCGACTCATTCATTGAACATCTAACGTGTAACCAAGACATACCAACTCATCCATTGAACATCTAACGTGTTCCGAAGACATACCGACTCATCCATTGAACATCTAACGTGTAACCAAGACATGTCGAGTCATCCATTGAACATCTAACGTGTAACCAAGACATGTCGACTCATCAATTGAACATCTACTGTGTAACCAAGACATGCCGACTCATCCATTGAACATCTAACGTGTAACCAAGACATGTCGAGTCATCCATTGAACATCTAACGTGTAACCAAGACATGTCGACTCATCCATTGAACATCTAACGTGTAACCAACACATACCGACTCATCCATTGAACATCTAACGTTTAACAAATGCATACCGACTCATCTATTGAACATATAACGTGTAACCAAGACATGCCGACTCATCCATTGAACATCTAACGTGTAGCCAAAGCATACCGACTCATCCGTTGAACATCTAACGTTTAACAAATGCATACAGACTCATCCATTGAACATCTAACGTGTAACCAAGACATACCGACTCATCCATTGAACATCAAACGTGTAACCAACACATACCAAATCATCTATTGAACATCTAACATTTAACAAATGCATAATGACTCATTCATTGAACAGCTAACGTGTAACCAATGCATACCGACTCATCCAAATACACTCATGCATGAGGTTTACGTACCATATCCAAATACACTCATGCATGAGGTTTCAGTATGCAACACTTGTCCAGCTGATGGATTTGATGGATGGGTGGTCAATTGAACATCTAAATATTGGAGGGAAAACATTGGCTGGAAAATATTGGAGGGAAAACATTGGAGGGAAAATGTTAACAATTTCCCTCACTTTTTTAGCATAAAAGGATAACCACACACACTCATTATCTTCACAACCACCAGCAGATCACACACACTTATCATCGCAAACACATTGTTATTATGAAGATGTATAAGCATGAATCTTTTTCGTGTAAGTGCGGACAAAGAGATGTAGTTCTTCGAGAATCGTGGCAAACTGAATCCTTTGGTAGACTGTACTATGCTTGTCCACGTTCACGGGTTCAACCTCCAGTTTCATATGGATGCAAAAATTTTTATGGAAAGACGAACGCGTCCAACTACTAATCAATTCTCTTGGAGGTTCAATGAGCTTTTCTCCTCCAAGCTCTTTTTCAAGACCTTCAACGAGCTTTTCTCCTCCAAGCTCTTCTTCTAGACCTTCAAGGACTCCAATTTCTTCTCCAAGCTCTTCAATGTGTGCAAACTATGTGCTCTTGAATGGAAAAATAAAGGTACTTGAGAGTAAAGTAGAGTTGTACCGCAAACCCGATAGGCACACAATGGATTCAGCTGCACTACTTCACGACCTTTACGATGACATGGGGAACCTTATTTTGAACTAGTTTGTGATGTGTTTTTTTCCATGTTTACGAGTCTAATATCGTTGTAATATCCATGTTTAATTAAGCGCGTGTTTAACTGTCCGTCACGAATAAAATTATGTTTAGGAGTGTTTGTCTGTACGTCTCCCATGTGATATTACAAAAGGTTTTATGTAGTATTTGGAATAAATAAATCTTTTTTTTATAAATGTCTCATTTTTGTTATATTAATGTCGCAAAAATAAAATAGTATCGGATCGATAGTTAAAATAATAATTATTGGGAATAAATAAATATTTGTTTTATAAATGTCTCATTTTTATTATATAAACATCGCAAAAATAAAATAACATCGGATCGATAGTTAAAATAATAATTATATGGAATAATTAATAATTTTTCATAATAAGCAAAAACTAATTATATATATGACAGGGTGTTTCCCCGGCGACAGGTCGCCAGGGAAACTATCGAGATTTGGCGGGTAAAAGCCCGCTACACATTTTCTGCTTAAGGTTGAAGTTAATTAAGTTTGACAAAGTTTCCCTGGCGACATGTCGCCAGGGATAAATTTGGCAGGTTATTATAAAAAAATTAATGGTAATTAGATGGACGAGGTTTCCCTGGCGACATGTCGCCAGCGATAAGTGGAGGAAAAAATTCCCGCTCTTTCCTTTGGCATCTGATTTTGGACGGTGTATCCCCGGCGATATGTCGCCAGGGATACTCTAGTCAAACTTTGACCAAAAACTATATCTGCTTTTTTGCCACGTTAGCGATGTCGCCAGGGAAAAGAGGTTATCCCTGGCGACATTATGTCGCCAGGGAAACCCTGGTCACCTGTTCCCAATTTTCTTGTAGTGTGTATCAAGAATTTATCTACAGTAAAGATATTGTGCACACTGTTATTTCAAAGATACATGTCTGGATGCCCAAAGTAGCTTTCAAAATGACTAGATTGACAGTTATGAATGGGTCGATCTGGGTTGTGTTAATTCACAAAATGATCAAGTTACATTAGCTAAGACGGGAAGGAATCAAATAGATCAAACATGTAGAAATTCTCCTAATGTCTTTTTTTAATAGCGCGTCCAATGTTCGAGATTTGGATTATTATTGTAATAACAGTGATCCTATATATAGCAACTAATTACAGAAGGCTAAAGAGTGAATAAAGTTTCTCAGGTCAACCAAACCCAGCCGCCCATCATAAAAATGACAGTATTTATAGTTTTAACTGGAAAGTAGTTTGACATGCCACCCAGCCCGCTTGACTCGATATCATGCCACCTTTATCAAACACCGCTAGAAAACAGGAGGGGTGCGAAGGAGAGTACTATGACCTTGTTGTTGCAGATGCAATCTTTGTGAATATTGCTTCCTTTGATCTGCTGCAATCTCAGGTATCCCGCGCACTTGTCCCTATGTATCAGAGAAAGAAAGAATTGATGTCTATATAAAACTAGACATTGCCAAACTTTATCTCATCAACTGGTATTGTTAAAGGCTTCCATAATTTTGTAGCAAAAAATACATTAACTCTTTAAAATTTGTCGCATATTAATTACAGTAGTTACTCTGAATCAAAGTGTATCTACGACAAATTGGTCCAAGCTAAATGCAACTTTAAATGGGAAACAAAATTTGTTTAAATTGGTCACATAATTTCTACCCAAATAAGTGGAAGCCCTATCTATTAGATCGACAAAGAAGGCTAAGCAATTTTTTTTTTTATAATTCCGCAATACGATATGCTGCACGCCACCTGCACATACCACAGATTTATTCTTTTTACATTTTTCGTTGTCTATACTTTTTATTTTAGACTTGAATCTCTACATGTCCAACGATTCTATACTAAAATAAAATTTGCGATCCCAAAAGATCATTCAACAAAAAATAAATAGAACGATTGAAACATATCCCTTAATGCTGACTCTGAATGAATTTCCAAGCCTTTACCCTAGAGAACGAGAATACTTTCAAAAGGTGAAAAAACTCTTGCAGTCATACCACCAGCTGCACAATAGATCAGTATCCCTTTCAATATTATTATTAAAAGATTTGTTGGTTATCTTTTCAGAGATACAAGACTCACATTTATCAAATGATTCCTCATTGATATTTTCCAAAAGACCTTCACGTTTAACCTTTGTATGCGTGTATTCCCGATATGGGCAAGTCTACGTTGAAGCTTTAACACACACTGATGTCTGTGGACCACTTAGACATGTGTCAAGGAAAGGTGCTAGCTACTTCTTAACATTTACGGATGATTTTAGCCGTTATGGTTATACTTATTTACTTATCCTTACATTCTTACATTGCATTTCGTTATCACTAGATACAGTTAATGCCTTGGAAATGAACGTAACTACTATGAAACTTGTTTTCAAGTAAAAGGTCATTTTTGGACAAACCTAATTTTTAATGAGGATCTGAATTAGAGAAACTATTCAACACCCCCCACTTTTCTAGTTTCTACACTCTCCTTATTTAAGTGATAAGGATCTCGGTGTATATGGTACGTATCTCTTACTTAGGCCGCAAGGTTAGGGAAGCCTAAACTAGGTTTTCACTGGGTATATTAGGAACCCTTGAGATTCCACAAAGGTACGATTCACTAAATATTCACAACCCTCACCGATTATCTCAATCAAACCAATTACTTACTCACACGCTGAAGTCTAATCATGGGATACATTCCCACGGTAAGCCTAACGGTGTTTGTTCATTAGTGTGCAAGGTCTTCATACAAGTTCACTTGGTACAAGAGCCGTAGTCCTCAAACACCCGGTTTAAACCTAATTCGGGTCAAGCACGGTCCATCCAACTTTTGTATCAACAAGTTGGCTCCATCCGTGGGACCCTACACAAAACTCTCAATATGTCTAAGGGTGGTGCGCTCAACCAGAAGGCAAGCGGAAAGAAAACATCAACGATTGAAGCACATATCGTGTCCGTCGAACTAACCTCGGGGACAACTAGTGGGGCGAACAATAGGAACGTCTCGAACACTCCTCCACAAGGAGCTAATTCTCTATTCTCAACTCCCACACCTACACTGGGGGTGGGTAGCCCTAACCTAGGATCTGCACCACCCCCTCTTTGAAAGAATAAACAGAAACAGCCTAGCGTAGAAACGAAGGATGACATGATTACCTCCACCGAGGAACGGAACATCGAAGAGAATAAATTTTTTGTAAAATCACACGTGATTTTGTGAAATCACATGTGATTTTTGTGAAATCACCTACGTTTTTTGTGAAATCACATGTGATTTTTGTAGTCTAATATTATACCATCGGAAGAGAATTAAATTATCTTTTTATAGATATGTACTTCTATATACTTCCGACGATTTTTTTAATTTCCGGACACATGAATCACATGTAATTCGGAAACATCACATGTGATTTGTTACTTAAAAATCACACGCGAATTTGTAGAATCATGTGCGATTTATGGATTTTTGAAACCACACGTAATTGGTTACTTTAATATCACATGTAAATTTGTGCAATCACATGCGATATATGAAATCACACATGCATTTTATAAAAAAATTATCACAAGGGATTTTACAAATTACAAGTGATTTAACAAATCATGTGCAATTTGTTTGACAAAATTTTCAACAAAAAAACCATATAAATTATATGAAAATGATCGTATACCAAATGAAAAAATATTTTGGTTATTGCATTAAAAATCACATGTGACTATGTTAAATCACATGTGATTTGGTGAAATCACATGTGATATTATGAAATTACACATGATTAATTTGAATTTCGCGTTTGAAACATTAATTTTTTTAAACAAACGGTAGTGCTACTCGACATTTGCCAATGAGGTATGCACAATAGTGTTATGGCATATAGATATGCAAAAATGATTTTCAAATGAATAGATTTATTCAATTAAAAAAGCTAGTGGTGTAACTTGTTACTTGTTTGCCTTCAACTATGTAAATAAATACTTTAATAAATCAAATAAAAGTTATTTATTTATTCTGGATAAAAACTCAAAGTGATTTTTCCAAATCACGTGTGATTTTTCCGAAATCACCTGTGATTTTTATAGTCCAAAATTAAAATAATAAAAATCGTCAAAAATATATCAAAGTGCCCGTCTACTGAAAGATAATAACTTTTTCGTCGCAATGGTGTATTTTTCGTTATCTAACGATTTATCATTTGAAAGATATGGTCCTTTTAAGAAAAAAGGTTAAAGATAAGTTTTTATTTTTTGATGAAAAAATAAAGAGGAATGTTATTTTAAATACCTTATATCATTTGGATACAAGGGGACCAATCCCCACTATCTATCCAATATAGATTAAAGGCTCTGATCAATCCCACTTTTATTAAACAAAAAGTCGGAGGGACATTTCGGTCTTTGCAAATCCCACCTACCCCCACCTACTAAATCCTTCCCACCCCGTCTTTTCTTCATCTTTTTTATTCTCTGTAAAATTCACAAAAAACACACACAAACACTTCTTCAATCCATCATTCCCGATTTAAAAATTACATATTCCATCCATCCCGATCTATTATCTCAACATATCCATTGTAATTCAATCATCTCCTTCAAAATATTAGTTAATATGAGGTAATATATCATCATGATATATATTTTTGTTTTAGGTTATTCGATGCAAATAAGCTTAACTTTTAAACTTATTTGACGTGAATTTATATACAAGTTTAGATTTGATATAAATAAGATGAGAGTTTTTTTAACTTATCAATTTATTCCTTTTAGCTTATTCCGATGTGATTATGAATGTGTTAACTTATTTGATGTGTTATAATTAAACTTAATGTGAATAATCTTGTTAGGAGAGTTATATGAATAAACATTTAATATAGAATATAGTTATGTGAATAAGCTTATAAATTGAGTTTGTTGAAGCTGTAAGCTAAACATAAGCTGTGGTATGTGAATAAACTTATTAGGAGAGTTTGTAATGAAACTATAGGCTACATTGAATAGATTTATCAAATATGATAATTATATACATCATATATGATACACGAAGGTATCATATATGATAATGATAATTTGCTTAAAAACAAATACAAGTAAGTGTCTGAGCTTTTGATGGGTTTTAAAAGCCAGTTTTGTGTATATTATCATATTTGATAATCTGGTTGAAATTCAGCTTATACACTATATCATATTTGATAATCTGGTTGAAATTCAACTTCTATAATATATAAATATATCATAAATTATAATCTGATTGAAACTAAAAACAAGTCTTTTTATTTAGGTATAGAAAGTTATTTTCAAAGAATCTTGAAGAACTCAACCATCTCATGGCCAACCAAGTGAAAAAAAGAGAAAGGGTCGTGAGGCAAAAGTGAGTTACAAAAACACAATGTCATGAAGGGGAACATGGAATTCTCGGATGAAAGAACAAACAACGGAATGTGCATGAGATGATGAAAGACGAGCGTCAAGTTTGCAACCAAAAGTGTTGATGCATGGAATCAAGATCCACTATTTTAATCGTTTGACTTGTTTGTATTTCAGTGATCCGTGTATGATATTGTAATGCTTTAACTTTGTAATGCTACTAAATCATTGAGCTTTTTGTTGAATAAGAAAATGGCAAAACATCCGCGAATGTAACTTTTGGATAATATGCTTATTGTGTAGCTGTTTTTATCATTTGAAGTATAGTTTTTGTTTACCTTTTTATTAGTATCATATATGATAGTGAAATATCATATATGACCATCCATGTAACTCTTAAATTCTTCCATATATGATATTACATTATCATATATGATAATGTGTTATCATATATGATACTCAAAAGAATGTTTTATAGATTATCATTTATGAAACATAATATATGATGTGTACAACATATCAAATATGATACATCGCATAAAAAAAATAAACCATAAGTATCATATATGATAAATCAATGAAATATTATGTGATAAATAACTAATACATAAGTCGTATATACATGTAGCAAGTACATGATACATCATATTTGATATGTACAACATATCAAATATGAAAGATTAGGTAAAAAATGATAACTATAAATATCATATATGGTAAATCACTAAAACATACATGATTTCTAAAAAAATAAATTACAAAAAAAAAAATTTAATCAAAACAATAAAGATATTAGCATAATTTGACATATAACCCAACGGGTTTATATTAGTAAGTATTTGGAATTAAAGACTTATGTTACTACATAATTTACAGAAAGATTTAAGTTCATTTGGATACTAAATTTTATTTAGATACCAAGGGACCAATTTCCACCTTCTATATTCATTTTAATCAAACAGGGAAGATTAAACACAAAATATATTTTCACCATCTTTTTTCAAATATTAATATCTCTTAAACCGTTAATCGTTATGCAAAAAAAAGACATATCGTTACGAAGAGCATTTAATTATCTTTCTATAAATATGTTATATGAAATACTTTTGACAAAATTTTTATTTTTTATTTTTTCACGTTTTCGAAAATTATCATATATGATACTAATATCATATATGATGTATCACCAGTATCATATATGATATAATGTATCATATATGATAGAAACCAATATCATATATGATTTAGCACTGTTATCATATATGATGAAATAGTATTATCATATATTATATCTCACGTAAATTTTAACAAGAAGAAAAAAACGAAATTTTTTTTCCTCGAAAGTATATTATAGTGCATATTGGTAGAAAGATAAGTAAACGCTCGTTGCGATGATATAATTATTTTCGTTTAACACTTAACGGTTTTAGAAGATATTTAAATTATAAAAATAGTTGAAAAATAAAATATATTTAATTTTATCAATTAGATGAAAATGTGATTGATGGTGGATGAGTCCCCCATATCCAAGAAAATGTATGTTATCCAAAATATCTACTCCCTCCGTCCCTAAATAAGTGTCCACTTTAGTTTAACGGTCTTTGTTTTTCAAATTTGACTGTAAATATATATATTTGTGTTATATAATACTTAGAGGTGGCAAAATGGGCGGGCGGTCACGGGCGGCGGGCTAAACGGGCAACAGGCAAAACGGGCGGCAGATTAAACGGGCGCGGGCTAAACGGGCACGGGCAAAACGGGCGGGTGAAACGGGCGCAAGATAAAATGAGAAAAAAGACATATAAAAACGTAGAATTAATAAATAAAAATACTTGTTTAAAGACGGGGATAAAAAACTAAATATAAAATATCTGCCGAGTAGTCTAATTAGTGTTTTACATGTGCGCTCATTAAGCCTATAAGTTTCTTACATATGCGTCCGTTTAGCCCATTAATAATAAAGAAATGGGCAAAAACTGTCCCATCCTTTTTTGAAAATGGGCAAAAAGTGCCAATATTTATCAAAATGGGCAAAATTTGCCACCTCTAATAAACTTAATACAAAATATTTTTGATTTGATTTAACTGAAATTTCATTGGTACAAATTTTTATCAAGTATAATATAACACAAATATATATATTTACGGTTAAATTGAACAAAAAACATAAAAGAAAATCAAAGTGGACACATGTTTAGGGACGGAGGGAGTATTATAAATAATAAAGATATTAGCATAAAGTAATAAAGCAAAGGTTATAAAAAGAAAAAAAACTATTTAAAAAGAAGAAAAAAAAAATCTAGCGATAGAAGGATAAAAAAGAGAAGGATTAAAAGGAGAATTTAATAAAAGTATAAGGGCTTCCGAAGAAAGAAGAAGATGCATATAAAAAAACGAATCTGCCCAAATTAGATTTGTAATTTTAGATTAGGGTTTGTCGACCGATCAGAGAGCATCATGGGTGGTCGATTGCACAATCAAAGCGGGTATGTTTATTAATTTTGCTTATGTTTTTATTATTGATTGGACTGATTGATTAAATGATATGAATTTGTTAAACAGAGGATCAGATACGAACATATCTTCTCAGGGTGATGTAAGTACTACATTAAAAAATAACTTATTATGTGTTTTGAATACTTTATTTGCTGCTAATTACTTTTAATTTACTCAGCTGGTGCCCAAATCCGCCAAGATGAAGCTTACAGAATCCAAAAGTAAAGGTTTTCGAGTTGTTGTCAACCGTATCAAGGTTAAAAGGGTAAAAGCTAAGCGAACCAAGAAGGTATTATTATTCCCCTTTTACTTAAACACAAGTTTTACTCAGATCTAGTTGTTATTTGTTGATTACATTTTAACTTGTATTCAGCTCGTCGGCAAGTTTGCCAAGATGCGTCTTACACCTTCATCCCAAACTGCTTCTCCTCCTCCTTTTAGTTCGTTTTCCGTTCTTTTATCTTGTTCCATTCTTTTACCCGTTGGAAATACATTTTATAACACTTTTTTTTTTATAGGACTTCCGCCAATTATTCTTGAGTTGGTGGAGGAAGCACTTGTATGTGTCGACCAATTAAAGGAGAACAAGGATGACTACTGGGCCAACCAGAAATTACGAGCTGCCATCTATTATATGGATATGTCTGCTCCCTACCACAAGTCAGTGGGTCTGTTGCCAAGCGATTGGAAATTGTATGTTCAATGCCTTTTTATTTTTTTTTTACCTTTAACCTCTATTTGAATATAGTATATTTTAATTACACACAACAAGACAAATAAACAGGTTGACTACATGCAGTACAATGGTAATTTTGGCCAAGTTTGGTACATTTACCCTGCAATTCGCCCATCATTATCAATCAGCAACAACTTCACAAAACATACATACATACATAGAACACTAGTAACTTTAAAGTTGGATCACATTAGACTGAGTTAGGCGAAATGTCTATAAACGAATTACATGGTCATTGTTGATTTCGAAATCATTATGAATAATTTCGCTTGCATGTCAAGACTTGAAAGTTTGATTGTTAAAGTACGTTTAAATATTGTTCACAATACAAAAAATGATCAATTTATTCATTTATAGACTTCTCCTTTTAAGTTTATACATGCTAGTGACGTCAAGTATAATTTGTCTACCTGCTCATTGTTTGCCTCTTCCAGTCACCCTTTTTTCAGTCTATTCCTCTAAACTGTATTATCTGACTAGTAAGGCCCTATATTTGCAGCGATCCTGATGCTTGTAGGGCGCTTGTGTCCTAGAGAAGATATGCTTTTGATGAAACCGGGAGAGCATGTTTTATATTTGTAAATGGTTATCTAAGCACGCTGTGTTCGAGCATGTTTATCAGTGGCATGCATGTCATTCTATGTATTTGTGTTACTAGGGTCTTTAGTGTCTTGTACGCGACACTTAAGTTTATCGAATTAGTGTATGTGCCTCCACTGAAGGTTAAGTTGTGTGCCATAATTTTTAACATTCTGGCAACTCAGTACTGTGCATTTATTGGTAGGCTGACACCAATAATGTTTACACGTCAATGTGTACACTTAACCATGGTTTCTGACACATAACACATTGACCGGTAGGTTGTCTTTGGTTGTTTTAATGAACATCCCCGAAATTGAACATACACAACTTCCCGTCCCACTTGTTTCACTTTTAGCTGAGGTTTACAAGTAAACACGTTGAAAATAAAACAGACCCGTTCATAAGAGAGCAATAGAGCTGGGAAATGTTCTTACAGCAGTTAGCTCTATGCTCATTCAGAGTCTGGGTTGGGGAAGTTTGTAGTTGCACCAAGCTCCAGAAGACTTCTCTGCCAATAACATCTAGGCAACCAGACTGATTGGATTGCAAGGGCTATCCAGGTGACGATCAACATCTCTTGCTGTTTGTGCAGGCTCTGTCAAAGAGCCAGATGCTCCGTTCTGTCATAACACAAAAAAAAATCACATTAATCACGACTCAAATACTTCTAAATATCAAAATTTTATTGCTGTTTAGTATAGATGGGAAGATGGGCGAGTTGTTCTTATCAGAACAGGTTCATGTTGAACTGGGTCACTTATAGTACAAAGGAAAACCAATCGTGTCACGTTCGGTAGATCCATGGATATGTTTTGTTCAGTTTTTTTATAATATTTTTAATATAATTACTATGTTAGCATGATCGCATATAACATAAAAAATTAATTACAATAAGGGTAACCCTTACAATAAAGATCTAAAATATTACTGACATTTTCGAGGAAATGCAAGTAAAAAGTATTTTAACAATCATGCAAGTGAACATATATAGTCAAAAAGAAAATTAGTATCAGAAAACAAATGCAAGCCCCCGAAAACAAAAATTAGAAATATTTGATGCACATACGACCTTTGGATTTTCCTCATTGTAAGCATTATTGCAGCTGCTACGACGTCAGATAGACTTTGAATTGCCGATTTCTGTTTGTACTGCACACTGTTAATTCAAAGAATACACAAGTTATATGTCAAAGATACATGTGTGGATGCCCAAAGTAGCTTTCAAAATGACTAGATTGACAGTTATGAAATGGGTCGATCTGGATTTGTTAATTCACAAAATGATCAAGTTACATTAGCTAAAACGGGAAGGAATCAAATAGATCAAACATGTAGAAATTCTCCTAAGGGCATCCTCGATGCATCCTATCATTTTGAGTATAATACACTTCCATGTCATCATCAAACTTTATCAAATGAAACATCCACAATCTATTGAACTTTGCATAGTTCAATGAATCATATAATAGTATATTTTTAATAAGAAACAATCCAATTGAAAGTAGACTAGTGGAAAGTGGGGCTTGCATATACATTAGAAGTTAAAAAAAGAACTAAAAAATAAACAAGAAAGGCCCACCAACATAGTATAACAACGGTGCAAACAGAGAAACACTCTCTTTTAACGTACGAAGGCCACAATGCAAATATATGGTGAGCTGTCGTATAATAACTTTGATTGAATGATGCCATGTCACTGCATTGTGGATGGCCTAATGTCTTTTTTAATAGCGCCTCCAAAACCGTTTTATTCGAGATTTGGATTATTATTGTAATAATAGTGATCCTGTATATAGCAACTATTGACAGAAGGCTCAAGAATGAATAAAGGTTCTCTGTGAAAGTTTATGGACTTAAAATTGATAGTCGTGAGATAGGATCGAACTCGGGATTACGTGATTGCACACATTCGTAAAGGGTTAATTTATATATTAAATATATTTATTATATTTATTAAATCAAACCAAAGCTTAACTAACGATCGTTAATAATTAAAAGTTAAGTATAAACGACCGTTATGGAATTAAATAGAAGCTAAAAGAAGGAAAACGTAAAAGTTCCGGAAGCCCCTTATGGGCTTGGGGAACCGTCGGCCTAAGGAGAAAAGGGAAGGGGAGAAAAGATTTTCTTTCCTAATTTGATTATAACTTGGAGGAAAAGTTTTTCCAAGGGCTATATAAACAAACTCAAGGCCTTCATAATTTTAACCCCACTCTCTCTTTTTGTCTCTCTTGATCGCCGACCAAACACCCCTTCCTTAGGGTTTTGGTTTTCGATTTTTGCTATTTATTTTTATCTAGTCCTAGCCCGTCTCTAAGGTTGTTGGGTAGATATTCCATAAGCGTGGAAGCTCGGTTTGTTCGTGCTAGAATCACGATTAGCTCGCTGTATTACATGTGTACAAGATCGTGATATAGTCTTACTTTAGACTATATCCTGGTGGTGTTCGTGATTAACCCTAATCGGTGATTGTTCCGTTGTCTTGTGGATCGTTGATAGGATAAAGGTATGTAACCCTAACTCGGTTAATTATAATTGTGTTAATTATGATCTTGTTAATTCCCTTCCGCTATGTATGCTTTGATCCATATTAGGGTTTTTAATAATTGTTATGAACTATATAAACATCAGTGGCATCGAGAGCCGTTTTAACATGCTATATTTATCGTAAAGTTTTTTTAAATAATATTGATTTGTGTTAAAAATTACATGTTGTTTTTTAGGTTTTATAAAAAATAGGGTTTTTTGTTTTTATTGTTTTTTTAAAAATCGGATATGCCGAATTTTTTATAAATTTTTTTTTTGTAAACCCTAAAATTACATGGTAATTATCTTTAGATGTTTACATGAATTAATTGTTATGTCATGTGTGGTTACGATCCGTAGTTTTTTAATTGTTAATATTATGTGGGAGATCCGTAATGAACGTTCATGTTTTTTTAAGGATCATATAATTTTGAATGTTATTTGCTTTATTTGATTCAAAGTTTTAAAATTAGGGAAGACTTTTTATGTTTATAAAACCCTAGATTTGATGTTCTCTGAATAATGTTACGCATGTGGCTATTTGATTTAGTTTTTTTGTACTACTTGTTTTCATGCGTTTTTTATATTGTATGTTGTAAACAAGGGTAATTTTTTTCCCAGAAAAATAATATTGACTAAATCTTATCAAAATTAATGAATTGTTTTGAGATCTAAATTACATATGATTTGCGTTGATTAGAATTGCAATAACAACTTAACGGCCTACTCAATTTTTACAAACTATAAAGTGGGTATAACGCACTGCTGGTCATGTACCCGGTTAAGAAAGGAGGTGTTATGCTTCAGCGCTGACCAAATTCCCGGCTCGCTTGTGCGTCAAAATTGGAATTACCTACGCTTGTTATTTGTATAATTCTTTAAGGATGATTTAACTACATTATTTCACATCCGAAACACAATGAATAAGGTTATTGCTTTGTGCTTTAGCTGAGTTCTAGAAAAAGTACGGTGTGATTTAGTTGTGGGTAAAATCTTTAATTGGTTTAACCAATACCTCAACTTGCAAATATATGATGAAATTTTAGTCTCACCAAAAGTTTACTAAAAGTTTTATTAAACTTATGTTATGGAGATGTATGCATACTTCTCCATACATGATTTTGACACCAAAATCTATACCCTAAAAATTTAAGTCATATGCCATCTAATTGACGAACACTTGAAGTTACAATTATCGTCATATGAGATTCGGGGCGGTGTTGTGATGGAAAGAAAACTTTCATAAGAATGAGAATTCGCAACGAATGTTTTACGTTCTTTAGATTAGTCGACTTAATTAAGTTACTCAGTAAGAACTGGAAACTTAAGGCGTAAAGTAGGGATGAAACATGTTTACAATGCAAATAATTTTGGCAATGTAAATCCCTAACATATCTAGAAATTGCAAATTTGTTTGTGAATTATTGTTCGACAAGTTACTGTGTTGAATACATTTGTCACTAGCAGATCAACTGATGTGATGAGTCTATGTCAATATGGATTCTAGTTTCAAGGAAAATACTATGGTTTTTTATTACCGGGGTAATTTTATTTTCTTGAATTGTATTATCAAAAATACTAATATTTGAACTTATTTCTGTAGAAATGGCTCAACCCGAAAACAATTTGACAATAAGTTCGGCGTTCAAAGCTTTCTTTGAACGTCCTGAACTTACTGGCCCTAATTTCAATGATTGGTATCGCTCACTAAGAATTGTTCTGAGAGCAGGCGGTACTATTGATATCTTGACTACTCCTTTTCCGGAGGATCTTGCTGAGGGAGCATCTGATGCGCAAAGGCTTGAACACGCTGCTAATGTTAAGAAGCACCATGAGGTGGCTGTTGTAATGTTAGGGAGAATGGCTTCATCACTTCAAAGGAAGTATGAGCTATTTTCACCTCAACGAATGCTTGATGAACTCAAGGCTGTGTATGAAACGCCTCAAGCTGTAGAGATCTATGATTTGGTTGATGCTCTACATAGCTGCAAGCAAGCTCCTAGAAAGTGTGTAAGTGCCCATTATATGGAGATAAGGGGTTATATGGAATAACTCATCGCACTAGGACAACCCTATGATCATAATATCGCTATCAACTTGATCAATAGGTCCCTTAATAAGGACTTCAATGATTTCGTTCGTAACTACAATATGCATTGCACGGGGAAGACAATTAATGATATGCATGCAATGCTCATTGACTTTGAAAAGGGGTTAAAAGATAAGGCATCCACTCCTACTCCTCAAGTACTTTATGTGAAAAAGGGTAGAGTGAATAAGCCAAAACCGCAAGTGAACAAGAAGAAGAAAGGCAAAGGCAAGGTTGATAAGAGCAAACAAGTTGCGACTCCATCAAAACCGAAGCAGAACTTTGTCAAGAAGAATCAATCTCAGAAAGATGAGACTTGTCACCATTGCAAAATGACTGGACACTGGAAGAGGAATTGCTCTCTCTACCTCCATGAGTTGCAAGAACATAAGAAGAAGGCTGAGCTAGCTGCTGCAGCATCTTCAGGTAACTTATTTATGATAGAGTTATATAATCTTACATACAAATCAAACTCCTGGGTATATGATACAGGATGTGGTATTAAAATTTGTAATACCATGCAGGGATTTGAGTTGAAGAGGAAGCTTTCCTATGGGGAATAATTTCTGCAAGTGGGCAATGGCGCACAAGCAGCGGTTGAAGCTATATGAATATTTAATCTAGTTTTACCTTCAGGTTTAGTACTGATTTTAAATAATTGTCATTATACACCTTCAATTGTAATGGGTGTTATTTCCTTTTCTTGTATGTTGGATCTTGGATTTATTAACACGATTAATAATAATAGAATTTCTGTTTTCAAAGATGGTTTATTCTATTTTGATGCAATTTCTGTGAATGGTGTTTTTGAAATTAACATGCATGATAATAATTCCAAGAGGAAAAATAATTCTGTTTTTAGCATGAATAAGAAGAGAAAGTTAGACAAGAACTCTTCTTATCTTTGGCATTGTAGACTTGCCCATATTGGGAAGACTCGCATACAAAAGCTTCAACGTAATGGTCTTTTGGAAAATATCAATGATGAATCATTTGATAAATGTGAGTCTTGTATCTCTGGAAAGATGACCAAGAAACCTTTTAATAGCAATATTGAAAGAGCTACTGAACTACTTGGTTTGATACATACTGATGTGTGTGGACCACTTAGACATGTGTCAAGGAAAGGTGCTAGCTACTTTTTAACATTTACGGATGATTATAGCCGTTATGGTTATGTTTATTTACTTAAGCATAAACATGAGGTATTTGAAACATTCAAAATGTTTAAAGCAGAAGTAGAGTTACAACTAGGAAAGAAGATTAAAGCTCTTCGTTCTGATCGAGGTGGTGATAATTTAAGTCAAGAGTTTAAAGATTATTTAAGTGAGAACGGAATTGTTCAAAAACTTACTTCTCCATATACTCCACAATAAAATGGTGTATCTGAAAGGAGAAATCGCACATTATTGGATATGATGCGGTCTATGTTTAATCATACAACTTTACCATTATCCTTTTGTGATTATGCTCTTGAATCTGCTGTTCGTATTTTGAATATGGTTCCCACAAAGAAGGTTGATAAGACACCATATGAACTATGGCATGGCAAAAAGCCATATTTGTCTTATTTGAAAATTCGGGGTTGTGAGGCGTATGTGAAACGTGACTCTAGAGATAAAATCCAACAACGCTCAGTAAAATGTATCTTTGTAGGTTACCCTAAGGAAACTATGGGTTACTACTTTTTTTATCTGGCTGAGAACAAAGTAGTTGTGGCTCGGTATGGAGACTTTCTTGAAAGTGATATTGTAAATCAAGAATTCAGTGGGAGAAATTATGATCTTGAAGAAATTCAAGAAGATACATTGCCTTCTGAAAATACTAGCGAAGACATTCCTGTACAACCAGAAAGTCTAGGAGTTCCACCGAAATTAATTCCTCCACTTAGGTCTAAAAGAACTATACGTGCGCCAAGCAAACTATGTCTTTACATAGAGGATGATGAGGTCGAAGTATGTGATCTTGGTGAACCTGCTAACTATCGATCCGCAATGCTTGATCTAGAAAAGTCAAAATGGATAGTTGCGATGAATGTGGAAATGAAATCCATGGAAATCAACGATGTTTGGATTCTTGTAGACGCGCCTAAAAATGCTAAAGTAGTGAAAAATAGATGGATCTTCAAGAAGAAAACCGACATGGATGGTGAAATACAATCCTATAAAGCACGTTTAGTAGCTAAAGGTTTTACTCAAACTTTTGGCATAGACTATGAGGAGACATTCCTGTAGCAGACTTACGAGCTATTAGGATTCTCATTGCTATAGCAGCATACTATGACTATGAGATATGACAAATGGATGTTAAAACTGCCTTCTTGAACGGTCGCTTAGATGAAGACATCTATATGCAACAACCGGAAGGGTACGTTGATCCTAAATATCCAAAGCGCGTGTGCAAACTTCAAAGATTTATTTATGGTTTGAAGCAAGCATCACATCAATGGAATAAGCGATTTGATGTAGAAATCAAAAAGTTCGGATTTATTCAAAATCGTAATGAGCCATGTGTATATCACAAAGCTAGTGGGAGTAATGTAATGTTCCTAATTTTATATGTCGATGACATATTAATCATGGGAAATAACATTCCAAGACTTAAGGAAGTTAATGATTATCTTGGTAAATTTTTTTCTATGAAGGATTTGGGAGATGCTGCATATATTCTGGGAATTAAAATCTATCGAGATAGGAGTAGACGGTTAATTGGTCTTAGTCAAGATGCTTATATTGATAAGATATTGAAGAAGTATAACATGCATAACTCTAAGAAAGGCTTTCAACCGATGGAGGTTAAGCATGAATTAAGCCATGAGATAGATGCATCAACACCCGAAGAGGTGGCTTACATGTGAAAGGTGCCTTATGCTTCGGCTGTAGGATCTATTATGTATGTTGTAAGATCCACAAGGCCTGATGTGGCGTTTGCTCAGAACTTGGTCAGTAGATACCAACAGAATCCAGGAAAGTTCCACTGGACTACTGTTAAGCATATTCTAAAGTATTTTAGGAGTACGAAAGATATGTTTTTGGTATTTGGGGGTAAACCAGCCACATAATTGAATGTAACAGGGTTCTGTGATGCGTCCTGGAAATGTGATAAAGACGATACGAAGTCTCAGACGGGTTGCGTGTTTGTCATCAACGGAGGAGCAGTTGACTGGAAGAGCAGTAAGCAGAAAACCATTGCTATGCATGCGACTCAATCGGAGTACATGGCTGCTTCAGAAGCTGCAATGGAAGCTGTTTGGATTAGGATGTTTATTGGAGATCTTGGAGTGATGCCTTCAATTAAAGAACCTATTGATATATATTGTGACAATTCTGCTGCAATAATATTCGCCAATGACCTTGGAGTTATGAAAGGCGCCAGACACTTTAAACATAGATATCACTACGTTCGAGAACAAGTGGAAGCACGAGAAATAAAATTAATAAAAGTTCACACAGATGATAACGTAGCTGATACTTTTACTAAGGCTTTATCTAGGCCAAAGGTAGTTAAGCATGCCAAGGCTATTGGGCTGCAACTAGCTAGCGAATTCATGCAATAAATCTGTTGATTAGTATTTTGGATAAAGGATGTAAGACATTATTAAAATGATGATAATAAAGATTGGATTTTGTTTATTTTTCTATTATTTGATTTTGTATCCTATTTTACATGTTTTAATCCATGAGCATTATGATGTTTCAAAATGTCCATTGTCGATTAATAATATGGGAGTATTATTAAACTAAGACAATTTAAAATGGTGACAGAGTATACTTGAAAGTATATTTGTAACACTCTCAAATTTCATATCGTACAGCGGAAGAGTCTTTAGAGTGTTACGGGATAGCACAATAACTCCAATCATAGACAACAAATAAAAATTGTTGTACAAGGTTTAACATACCTTCATTCGAAATAAAAGTTTTAAGTGTACAACAGGTCCCAGTTTACACAGGTCATTAAGTTTACAAAACATAAATCGAATGAAAAATTTTATTATATGGGCCATCAGAGTCGATCTCCATCTGAATTACCTTCAAGCACCTGTGATAAAAACATGAAAAAATCATATCAGCGAATGCCGAGTGAATTCATAGAGTTTAATAAAACCATTATATAAACTATCATTGAAATTAGAACACAAGTATAATATCAGAAGTAAGTCCTCGTATTGCCAGTCAGGAAATATATAAAGCAAAGCATACATCTTAAACCGTGCATGAGACCGTAGTCTCAATATTACCATTATAGATAACATTATTATCATATCGGATATTTAGATTACATTGGATTATAATTAACCGAATGACATTGTTACCTTACTATCACAAACAACGGGCCGAGAACCCGACAAACAATTTACCCATCTAAGTTATCATGTCGTCACAAAAATCACGCAATGCAAATCTTCTCATACATAAATTCGCTTACCAATCAATGTGGTACGACGGGGATCAACCGTCAAGGCGTGAACTGGGGTGATCTTCCCCAAATAGTACTATCATATGCATAAGCGTCTACCAAATCCGGGTAGTTCACAATTCATGCTAATGGGACTTTAAGTGACATAACCTATCTACTAATAATCCATTTCATCTCATTTATTGGGTTAACGTATCATTCGGGTCCATATCATTAAGCATACCATCGGGACTACTTGTGTTCTATTTTTATCAAAAACTAGCATGTTATCTCCCTCGTGGGTTTACAAAACATTTTATAATTAAAAGAGTGCGAGGCTATGAACTCACGTTGATTATGAAAGGCGGATTATCGGCTACGGGCGTGCTTCGATCACGGAAACCTATATAAATAATACTTGGTCTTAGACTTTTGTCCAATGACTTTATAAAAATAATAACCATGTATACATATGATGATTTTATAAATATTATGATGATCAAGTGGGATTTTACATCTTTATTTACTCATTATAGTGTTATGTGTTGATAAATTTTATACTAGTTTTACTAGTTTAACTTGTTTACATGTTAAGGCCCAATGAGCCCATTATAAGCCCATTACATTCTATTAGTCTAATTATTCTTTTAACATCAGCCCTATACTTACATGTTGGGCCCAAGTAGGTTAAGCCCAAAGAGTAAGTCCATTAGTGTTTAGCTAAATTAGTTGGATTATTAGTCCAATAAGGCTAATTTGGCCCGTTAATGTCCATATGTTATAAAGCTCGGGTTTTATCAGTTTTTACTTGTAACATGTACTTATATATCAGTATATGAGTTATAAAAAGTTTACATTAGACGGGTCTGACCGTCTAAGTTTTAATAGACGAAAACGTAAATTTTACGGTTTTAGACGAAAAGACGTAATACTTATGTTTATAGTTTTATAACTTATAAAACTTATCAAATTGACATTTTTATAAAATGTCTCATTTATTTATAAATGTACATACTTATTTATATGTATATATAAGTTAGTGGGTTTTAAGTTTACATTTTATATTATATTTACTTGAGTGCTAATGTTATACTATATACTTTTATTTCACAAATCTGATTATTATTTTCACTTTCACCATTTTTAACATATCTTGAGTTATACAAGGAGATAGAAGCTCATTTTTAGGTGACATAAACTACATATTATGTGCTACAATTAACTCAGTTTTAGCTACTGCTCAATCTATTTCTAAATTTTCCTAACAGTCCGTCCAAAACAGACTACTCAGATTTGTACTTCAATATTTTTTTGATCATATCTCACTCATTATAAAGATTCTATTGTATGGCCAACTCTCACATGTGTAAAAGTCTTATAACTTACTGTATATTAATTCATTCAAGCCATTTTAATAGCTTAACGTAAGGTTCTTTACTGTTTTTATACAACCTACTAATTTAAGCAAGATTTTACCACTTTTACATGTAGTTTTCAATCTTTTTAACCAAGTTTATCAACACATGATCCCCACACAATACTTTTATCATCATATACATATACATTAGGAAAGAAAATACATGTTACATTTACAAAAATAACAATGAAAATGGGAAGGAAGATCTTGTTTACCAACCAAGATTATAACTTGACTTTGGATGACAACACTTGGGGTACACCAAAACTAACTTCAAGATCACCTATCATCAAGAACTTCTTTTGGAAAATCAGCCCTAGGACATCAACAAATCTCCTCCTTGGATGTTAAAATCACCACCAATCAATAGAGCTTCAAGAGGTTTCCATCATATATGTGAATAACATAAGATATTGTGGTTAAAATTGATCAATGGGGGTGTTTTGGGTTGAGTTGGGACGGAAAAGAGAAGAGAAAGAGAGAGGATTTTTGTGGTTTTGCATGTGTTAAAATGAGGAAGTTGTTTGAGGTGTGTAGTTTTGAGGTTGTAGCTAGTTTGCAAAGTAAGTAAGACATGTGTCTTAGCTTACTTTGTAAGCTTGACACCTAAGGGTGTTGTTGGCTTTGTTTAGCCGTCCCATATTGGGGGTGGGGCAAAACTTGTTTTGTCTCATCCCCAATTATTTACGGGTACTCCTCGATTCTAGTTTCCTTGATTGGCGTACCCTTGGGTCATTTTACGAAAAAAGTTTTTATAAATTATGAATCAACGGCACAAAACGAATCTAATAAAAATTGTCTCATCAAAAACGGAGTTCAAAAACGTAAATACGTAATCCTAAGGTTTCTGGTTTAGTCGTAAAGGATGTTAAATTATGCACGTAAGCCCAAATTTAAATCTGTAAATTGTGAGTTCATCAACCAACACAAAAATAAGTTTCAAAATATTATAAGAGAAAATAATTTACTACCTGAAAATGTTAGAATGTCACAGCTTTTCCTCCTAAAAGGGATCAACGTCCTCGTGATCCAATTCATTTTGATGTCCGTTTCTTATTAAAATCAAAGAGGTGTGGGCATTTCTTCCACATTTCATCCTCTCGTTCCCAAGTAAATTCCGGTCCATGCTTTGAATTCCATCGGATCTTGACGATAGGTATCCGACTTTCTTTCAGTTGCGTTACCTCACGATCCATAACCTCTACAGGTTCTTCGATAAAATGCAACTTCTCATCAATTCGGACCTTATCCAACGAAATTTTCTCATCACTCACTGCTAAACATTTCTTTAGATTAGATACATGGAATGTGTTGTGAACACCATGATGTTCTTGGGGTAACTCTAGTTTGTAAGCAACCGGACCTACTCTAGATAAAATCTTAAAGGGTCCAATATAGCGGGGATTCAATTTCCCTCGCTTTCCAAATCTTATGACGCCTTTTCATGGCGATACCTTCAACATTACTCGGTCACCCACTTCAAACTCCATCGGTTTCCGCTGCACATCCGCGTAACTTTTCTGTCTACTTCGGGCAGTCAACAACCTATTCTTAATCTGAACTATCATCTCCGTAGTTTCCCGGATCAATTCCGGTCTCGTGAGCTGGGTATCCCCAACTTCACTCCAACATATAGGAGATCTACACTTCCTACCATACAAAGCTTCAAACGGTGCAGCCTTAATACTAGCATGATAACTATTGTTATACGAAAACTCCGCTAAAGGCAAATGTTTATCCCAATTCTTACCAAAATCTATCAGACAGGCTCTCAACATATCTTCTAGTGTTTCTATCGTTCTTTTACTCTGCCCATCAGTCTGGGGGTGATAAGCAATGCTCATGTCGAGATTCGTTCCCAAAGATCTTTGGAGAGATCTCCAAAAATTCGAGGCGAATCTAGGATCTCGATCTGAAATGATCGATACAGGCACTCCATGCTTACATACAACATTCTCAAGATAAATACGAGTCAGATTCTCCAGTGAGAACTGCTCTTTAACTGGAATGAAGTGTGCTGATTTGGTCAGTCTGTCGACAATGACCCAAAATCGAGATATTTCCAGATGATGTTCTAGGAAGCTTTCGGATAAACTCCATCGTAATTCTCTCCCACTTCCATTCAGGAATCTTTGGTTGTTGAAGTAGTCCTGACGGCTTTTGATGTTCAGCTTTGACTCTTGCACAAGTCAAGCATTGAAGAACATACATAGCAATATCAGCTTTCATATTCGACCACCAATACAACTTCTTCAAATCATGATACATTTTATCAGATCCAAGATGAATGGAATATTTAGATTTATGGGATTCTAACATAATCAAATCTCTTAAGCCTCCAAACTTAGGTATCCACATACGACCTCTTAAGCATTTCACTCCATCAGCTCTAACCTCTAAAGGATCTCCTTCTCCTCGAAACCCTTCATTAACAAAATTTTCTTTCTTACAGGCTTCTATTTGCGCATTTCTAATTTGCTCAGGAAAATTATTGTGCACGGTCAAGACTAGAGAACGCACCCTCTCTCTATCTTTTCTGCTTAATGCATCGGCAACAACATTTGCTTTTCCTGGGTGATATTTTATATCACAATCATAGTCACTTAACAGCTCTATCCATCTTTGTTGCCTCATATTCAATTCCTTTTGATCGAGAATATACTGTAGGCTTTTGTGATCGGTGAATACCGTACACTTGGTGCCATACAGATAATGTCTCCATAACCTAAGAGCAAAGACTACAGCTCCTAACTCAAGATCATGAGTAGTATAGTTCTACTCATTCTTCCTTAATTGCCTAGAAGCATAAGCTATTACCTTTTCTCGCTGCATCAAAACAGCTCCATAGCCTCTAAGAGATGCATCACAATATACTACAAAATCTTCACTTCCGTCAGGTAATGATAGAATTGGCGCACTACATAATTTTTGCTTCAATATCTGAAATGCTCCATCTTCTTCACTTCCCCAAACGAAAGGTTTATTCTTCTGGGTAAGCTTAGTCAAGGGTTTAGCTATTAAAGAAAATTCTTTAATGAATCGCCTATAATAGCCAGCCAATCCTAAAAATTCTCGCACCTCCGTTGGCGTTGTCGGTGCATACCAATTCTTAATGGCTTCAACCTTTGCAGGATCAACATGAATTCCATCTTTTTTAATCACATGACCAAGAAATTGCACAGAATCTAACCAAAAATCACATTTCAAAAAGTTAGCATACAACTTTTCATCTTTAACAAACTCAAGATAATCCTTAAATGTTCTCCATGTTCCTCTTTATTCTTAGAATAGATTAAAATATCGTCAATAAACACGATCACAAATTTGTCCAAGTAGGGTTTGCACACTCGGTTTATTAGATCCATGAAGACCACAGGTGCGTTTGTTAACCCAAATGACATTACTTGAAATTCATAGTGTCCATAACGAGTTCTAAATGCACTTATAGGAATATCATCTTCACGGACGCGAAGTTGGTGATATCCAGACCGTAAATCTATCTTAGAATACACACAAGATCCTTGTAGTTGATCAAACAAATCATCAATCCTTGGTAAAGGATATCGATTTTTTATCGTCAACTTATTCAGTTCCCTATAATCAATGCACATACGGAAAGATCCATCCTTCTTCTTAACGAACAAGACTGGAGCTCCCCAAGGAGACGAGCTCGGTCGAATAAAACCTTTATCAGACAACTCTTTAAGTTGTTCAGATAATTCCTTTAATTTAGAAGGTGCTAATCGGTAAGGCGCACGTGTCACCGGTGCAGCACTAGGAATTAAATCGATTCGAAACTCAACTTGCCTTATCGGCGAAAGTCTAGGTAAATCTTTAGGAAATACCTCAGGAAATTCACAGGTAATAGGTACATCTTTCAATCATTTCTCCTTAGACTCATTCCCGGTCACTTGAGCTAAGAATAGCTCGCAACCGTTCCTGATGTACTTTTGGACTTTAATACATGAAATGATTTTCAAACAGGATTCACCTCGATTACCATCAATTACTAACGTCCTATTCCTAAGAGGTATCTTAAACTTATTTTCTCCACATAAAATAGTAGCATTATTCAACGATAACCAATCCATACCAATGATAATATCAAAACTACCTAGTTCTATCAACATCAAATCAATCGGAAAGGAATAGTTTAAGAGATTTAGAGAGCATCCTCCTAATAGCTTATTAGTTTTCACTAATTTACCATCAGCCAATTCCACCTCGTAACTGGTATTTATCAAAACAGGTTCAATGTCAATAAGGGCACTAAATTTAGTGGATACAAGCTCCTATCAGCACCCGAATCAAATAAAGCAACAACATAATGATTGTTGAGTAAAAACGTACCAGTAACGACATTCGGATCCTCTTTCTTAACCTCGACTGTTCCAAGTTGATAAGCACCACCCTGGGGGTTTCTTCCAGGTACAATCGCTTTCAACTTAGGGCAATCCGATTTCTTATGACCTTCTTCATTACAGTTGAAGCAAATGATTCCCTTCGTACACCTTTCAACTTTGTGTCCAAGCTTTCCGCAATTTCGGCACTTCTAGCAGTCGCCAGCATGCCTCTTATTACCACACCTAGGACACTTTTCATCATTGCGCGGTGTGTTGTTGGTAAGAGCATTTGCATTCCCCTTTCTCTGGTTCTGACGGCTATTATCACCTCTATCTACACGATCGCCATCACCCTTTCTTTTCTCACAGTACGTGCTTCATCTTCCATATCCTGAATTATTTGCCCAATGAGTTGGTAAGCCATTCGAACAACATCATCAATGGTCAGTGGTTTTGATGAGGTCACGTCCGCTCGGATGTTCTTGGTCAACCCTTTAATATATTGCTCAATTAGAATCTCTTTGGGTTCCACCAAACAAGGACACAACAAGGCCAACTCATGGAATCGGTTTGTGTAGCTATCAATGTCCACACCTTTCATTCTCAGATGAATCAACTTTTGTTCTAACCTAATGATCAAACTACAAGGACAGAACTCCAAAGTCATCCACTTCTTAATTTCAGCCCAAGGAGTAGCATTAGCAACATCAATACCCATGAAAGCAATTCTCCCGTTCCACCAAGTCAATGCATGACCTTTAAGAGTATCCAAAGCAAAAGTCACCTTATCTTCCTCCTAACACTTACTAATACGAAATACCGACTCAATCTTCTCAATCCACTGGCTTAATCCTACAACACCTTCAGTTCCATTAAAAGGTAGAGGTTCACACTTCATGAACGTCACATAAGTACAACCACCGACTTCAGGTGCATTAGTTCCAAGTCCTCCTACATTTCCTCCAGCATTAGCATTCACATTATTAGCATTCACATTCACATTAGTACCACCAATTACACTACCGCTGGCTCCACTACCGCCAGCTCCACTACCGCCAGCTCCACTACTGCCAGCTCCATTTCTAGCATTTGCCATAAATTCAGTCATAGATGCGGCAACTTGCTCCGCAATAATCCTACGTACATCATCCTCAGTCACAGCTTTCTTGGGCGACATGGTTCTATAATTTCATAATTTCAAAGTATTAAGCATTCACCCAACAAGGGATTCATATAAGATGGATTGGATTCATAATCAAGATACAAATAAGGCACAATATGGAAATCAAGACAAGATACATATTTCATTGGATTAGAAACAAACGCATTGTTTTAATTACATCCCATATCAAAGTTTCTATCACTATACATGCCCAAAATTCGTGCAAGATCTACTAACTAATAATTCGGTTCCGTCAAAGTTACAAAAGATACAAAAGATACAAAAGATACAAAAGATACAAAGGTCACTACTAAAGATATACTGGTCTACTGAGAACCGCCATATGGTCCATCATCCATCATCTTCGGTATCTTCGTCGGACGATCACAAGACACATCTTCAGCTGGGCGCTTACGAATCACTCGTTTCTCAACCATCTCAGTGTAAAATCTACTGTTCCAACCCACAGATATATCCAACTCTTTCTCAGCCTTCTCACACATCGCACGAGCTACACTAAACTGAATCTCCATAGTATTCACCTTTTTCTTCATTTCAGCATACTCACCACTTTCTAACACAGATAACCTCCTAAACGCCTCATTTAAACCACACTCTACATTAGTCAAATCCAAGTTAAGCAACTCCCGCTCTTTCTCACCAACCTTAGTCTTCGACTCCAAATAAGCAACATGAGTCTGAACAACACCTAATCTAACGTCTGTCATACTACCCTAAGCACGGGAAGCATCTAAATCACATCTCAAGGCCCAAGGTGCAAGACCATCAATATGAGTAGCCTCTTGAACCCTAGACGACTCTCCTATCACATGTCTACGAGTAGCAATACCATCAGTACCATCAGGTGCATCATCATCCTTATCATTCTCTGATTCAGAATCAGATTCAGACGATTCAGATAATTCATCTCTAGGTAGCTCAAACTCAAAATCATAACAATAAACTGGAGGGGGTAAGGGCTCACCCTCCGCTACATCATAAGGGAAATAAGCTCAGCCTCATCATCATCATCAACCTCATCATCTATACCTATCTCCTCCTCAACATCCTCGTCGTCATCCTTATTATCTACATTATCTATCCCAATCTCATAATCATTCTCAATACCAACATTATCATTATCATTCTCTACAACATCAACCTGAGGGGCAATCTGATCTCCTAGTCCTATCTCGGGCTCGGGATCCTCAAATGGTTCCTCCTCATCATCATCCATATCCTCATTTACATCATAATCCACTAAGTCTAAATAAGGGTTATCATCTACATTAGGTTCGGGAATAGCATGGTTCTCTACAGGGATATTAGGGTCAGCCATGACAATCTGCATTTATATATATATATCTCGTATTAGCATAAATTTTTTTATCAAACAGTTACATAATGAAACCACGATATATACACATATATATAAATTAAATTATATATATCAAAATATATATCTTCTCAATAAGGCTTGTTGGTAACGTTGTAGATCTTTGGCACCGTTATAGTCAAAAGATTTTTCAAATATTTTCTCAAAATGTTTATAGTTAAAATATTTTGGAAAGTTTTGTTCAAAACCTTGATTTTTAAAATCTTTCGTTCTCTATAACGAGAGCTCTGGCACCAAACTGTAAAACTCTCAAATTTGATATCGGTACAGCGGAAGAGTCTTTAGAGTGTTACGGGAAAGCACAATAACTCCAATCATAGACAACAAATAAAAATGGTTGTACAAGGTTTAACATACATTCATTTGAAATAAAAGTTTTAAGTGTACAACAGGTCCCAGTTTACATAGGTCATTAAGTTTACAAAACATAAATCGAATGAACAATTTTTATTATGTGGGCCATCAGAGTCGATCTCCATCTGAATTACCTTCAAGCACCTGACATAAAAACATGCAAAAATCATATCAGCGACTGCCAAGTGTATTCATAGAGTTTAATAAAACCGTTATATAAAACAATCATTGAAATCAGAACACAAGTATAATATCAGAAGTAAGTCCTCGTATTGCTAGTCAGGCAATATATAAAGCAAAGCATACATCTTAAACCGTCCATGAGACCGTAGTCTCAATATTACCATTATAGGTAACATTATTATCATATCGGATATTTAGATTACATTGGATTATTATTAGCCGCATGACATTGTTACCTTACTATCACAAACAACGGGCCGTGAATCCGACAAACAATTTGCCTATCTAAGTTAGCGTGTCGTCACAAAAATCATGCTATGTAAATCTTCTCATACATAAATTCGCTTACCAATCAATGTGGTACGACGGGGATCAACCGTCAAGGCACGAACTGGGGTGATCTTCCACAAATAGTACTATCATATGCATAAGCGTCTACCAAATCCCGGTAGTTCACAATTCATGCTAATGGGACTTTAAGTGACATAACCTAACTACTAATAATCCATTTCATCTCATTTATTAGTTCAACGCATCATTCGGGTCCATATCATTAAGCATACCATCGGGACTACTTGTGTTCTATTTTTATCAAAAACTAGCATGTTATCTCCCTCGCGGGTTTACAAAACATTTTATAAAACATTTAAAAGAGTGCGAGGCTATGAACTCACGTTGATTATGAAAGGCGGATTATCGGCTACGGGCGTGCTTCGATCACGGGAACCTATATAAATAATACTTGGTCTTAGACTTTTGTCCAATGACTTTATAAAAATAATAACCATGTATACATATGATGATTTTATAAATATTATGATGATCAAGTGGGATTGTACATCTTTATTTACTCATTATAGTGTTATGTGTTGATAAATTTTATACTAGTTTCACTAGTTTAACTTGTTTACATGTAAAGGCCCAATGAGCCCATTATAAGCCCATTAAATTATATTAGTCTAATTATTCTTTTAACATCAGCCCTATACTTACATGTTGGGCCCAAGTGGGTTAAGCCCAAAGAGTAAGCTCATTAGTGTTTAGCCAAATTAGTTGGATTAATAGTCCAATAAGGCTAATTTGGCTCGTTAATGTCCATATGTTATAAAGCTCGGGTTTTATCGGTTTTTACTTGTAACATGTACTTATATGTCAGTATATGAGTTATAAAAAGTTTACATTAGATGGGTCTGACCGTCTAAGTTTTAATTGACGAAAACGTAAATTATACGGTTTTAGCCGAAAAGACGTAAAACTTATGTTTATAGTTTTATAACTTATAAAACTTATTAAATTTCCATTTTTATAAAATGTCTCATTTATTTATTAATGTACATACTTATTTATATGTAATATATAAGTTAGTGGGTTTTAAGTTTACATTTTATATTATATTTACTTGAGTGCTAATATTATACTATATACTTTTATTTCACAAATCTAATTATTATTTTCACTTTCACCATTTTTACCATATCTTGAGTTCTACAAGGAGATAGAAGATCATTTTGGGTTGACATAAACTAAATATTATGTGCTACAATTAACTCATCTTTAGCTACTGTTCAATCTATCTCTAAATGTCCCTAACAGTCCGTCCAAAACAAACTACTCAGATTTGTACTTCAATATTGTTTTGATCATACCTCACTCATTATAAAGATTCCATTGTATGGACAACTCTCACATGTGTACAAGTCTTATAACTTACTGTATATTAATTCATTCAAGCCATATTAATAGTTTAACATAAGGTTCTTTACTGTTTTTATACAGCCTACTAATTTAAGCAAGATTTTACCATTTTTACATGTAGTTTTCAATCTTTTTAACCAAGTTTATCAACACATGATCCCCACACAATATTTTTATCATCATATATCATCATATACATATACATTAGGAAAGAAAATACATTTTACATTTACAAAAATAACAATGAAAAAATGGGAAGGATGATCTTGTTTACAAACCAAGATTATAACTTGACTTTGGATGACAACACTTGGGCTACACCAAAACTAACTTCAAGATCACCTATCACCAAGAACTTCTTGTGGAAAATCAGCCCTAGGACATCAACAAATCTCCTCCTTGGATGTTAAAATCACCACCAATCAATAGAGCTTCAAGAGGTTTCCATCATATGTGTGAATAACATAAGATACTATGGTTAAAATTGATCAAATGGGGGTGTTTTGGGTTGAGTTGGGACGGCAAAGAGAAGAGAAAGAGAGAGGATTTTGGTTGTTTTGCATGTGTTAAAATGAGAAAGTGGTTTGAGGTGTGTAGTTTTGAGGTTGTAGCTAGTTTGCAAAGTAAGTAAGACATGTGTCTTAGCTTACTTTGTAAGCTTGACACCTAAGGGTGTTGTTGGCTTTGTTTAGCCGTCCCATATTGGGGGTGGGTCAAACTTATTTTGTCTCATCCCCAATTATTTACGGGTACTACTCGATTCTAGTTTCCTCGATTTGCGTGCCATCGGGTCGTTTTACAAAAAACATTTTTATAAATTATGAATCAACGGCAAAAAACAAATCTAATAAAAGTTGTCTCATCCAAAACGGAGTTCAAAAACGTAAATACGTAATCCTAAGGTTTCTGGTTTAGTCGTAAAGGACGTTAAATTATGCACATAAGCCCAAATTTAGATCCGTAAATTGTGAGTTCATCAACCAACACAAAAATAAGTTTCAAAATATTATACGAGAAAATAATTTACTACCTAAAAATGTTAAAATGTCACAATATTGGTCAATTTTGGATGATATTTGATGGATCAAATATTGGACTTATCCCAACTATATGATTTTGCTTTATGGATCTTTGTCATTAAGTAAATCATAAATAGCTATCCTTAGACCTGAGATGCCAGAAAACTGCATTGAATGTAGTGCATTTCTGTAAGGTAACCTAACGCTAAACGTAACTGGTGGCTATAAGGGTTATTTTCAGAAGTGTTGCAAAGTTCATGTGTTTTGCTTGTAGTCAAAATGGGATTTGTTTCCTTCAAATTATTTTGAAGTATAATACAGCTGGGCCCCTCGGGGAAGTAGTAAGATGTTTGTGTGGCCACACCCAAATGTGTTTTGGTAATCTTTCTATATCCGTAAACGAGAAACGGAATAGTTAATGAAGGAATGACTATGATCCATATCCTATTAACGTTGTATTTGAAATGAAAGGATAATAATAATGATAAAATCATTAAAATGTTTTGTCTAGGAGACCTTACTCGAGTTGTACTAGTGACATTGCTAGTGTAACTAGACGCTAGTTAATGTAATCACGATATTCGAATTTTGTCCAAGTGGGATCTGAAAGTTTATGGACTTAAAATTGATAGTCGTGAGATAGGAACGAACTCGGGATTACGAGATTGCACACATTACGTAGAAGGTTAATTTATTTATTAAATATATTTATTATATTTATTAAATCAAACCAAATCTTAACTAACGATCGTTAATAATTAAAATTTAAGTATAAACGACTGTTATGGAATTAAATAGAAGCTAACAGAAGGAAAACGGAAAAGTTCCGGAAGCCCCTTATAGGCTTGGGGAATCGTCGGCTTAAGGAAAAAGGGAAGGGGAGAAAAGATTTTATTTCCTAATTTGATTATAACTTGGAGGAAAAGTTTTTCCAAGGGCTATAGAAATAAACCCAAGGCCTTCATAATTTTAACCCCACTCTCTCTTTTTGTCTCTCTTGATCGCCGGCCAAACACCCCTTCCTTAGGATTTTGGTTTTCAATTTTTGCTATTTATTTTTATCTAGTCCTAGCCCCTCTCTAGGGTTGTTGGGTAGATATTCCATAAGCGTGGAAGCTCGGTTTGTTCGTGCTAGAATCACGATTAGCTCGCTGTATTACGTGTGTACAAGATCATGATATAGTCTTACTTTAGACTATATCTTGGTGGTGTTCGTGATTAACCCTAATCGGTGATTGTTCCATTGTCTTGTGGATCGTTGCTAGGATAAAGGTATGTAACTCTAACTCGGTTAATTATAATTGTGTTAATTATGATCTTGTTAATTCGCTTCCGCTATGTGTGCTTTGATCCATATTAGGGTTTTTAATAATTGTTATGAACTATATAAACCATCACTTTGGTCAACCAAACCCAACCGCCCATGATAAAAATGACAGTATTTTTAGTTTTAACTGGAAAGCAGTTTGACGTGCCACCCAGCCCGCTTGGCCCGATATCATGCCACCTTTGTCGAACACGGCTAGAAAACAGGAGACGTGCGAGGGAGAGTACTCTGACCTTGTTGCTGTAGATGCAATCTTTGTAAATATTGCTTCCTTTGATCTGCTGCAATTTCAGGTTTTCCACGCACTTGTCCCTGTGTATCAGACATAGAAAGAATTGATGTCTATATAAAACCAGACACTGCGAAACTTTATCTCATCAACTAGTATTGTTAAAGTCTTCCATATTTTTGTAGCAAAAAATACATTAACTCCTATCAAGGTTCTTTTAACCATTTCAGAAGGCAAAGGAGGAACACCATTGGTAGAAATATTACTAGCGGTGGGACTCATCGGTGTAGTAACAGAAGTTTGACTGGTCAAACTACCTCTACTTAAAGTCCTTAGTCCAGACTCGGTAAGGGCCGAAGATGATTTTCGAATGGGAAAACCTCTAGATTCTTCTTCCTTTGCAGGTCAAGACTTGAAAGTTACCAGAATACCCTTGACACGTCAATAATTTTGATTGTTAAAGTACGTTTAAATATTGTTCACAATACAAAAAATGTTCATTTTATTTATTTATAGACGTCTCCCTTAAGTTTATATATGCTAGTCACATCAAGTATAATGTTGTCTACCTGCTCATTGTTTGCCTCTTCCAGTCAACCTTTTTAGTCTATTTCTCTAAACTGTATTATCCGACAAGTAAGGCCTCAGAGTTTATGTTATATATTTTCCTATCAAACTAAGTATTATTAGTCTTTATATTCTACCCTATATTTGCAGTGATCCTGATGCTTGTAGGGCGCTTTTGTCCTAGAGAAGATATGCTTTTGATGAAGCCGAGAGCATGTTTTACTCCAAAAATCACGTTTCATCCCTATTTCACTTTAAATACATTGGTAACTCAGTATTGGGCATTTATTGGTAGGCTGACACAAATTATGTTTACACGTCAATGTGTACACTTAACCATGGTTTCTGACACACAACACATTGACCGGTAGGTTGTATTTGGTTGTTTTAATGAACATCCCCGAAATTGAACATACGCGACTTCCCGTCCCACTTGTTTCACTTTTAGCTGAGGTTTACAAGTAGACACGTTGAAAACAAAATAGACCCAAAGCGGCGTGTTGAAAATAAAACAAACCCGTTCATAAGAGAGCAAGAGAGTTAGGAAATGTTCATACAACAGTGTAGCTCTATGCTCATTCAGAGTTTGGGTTGGGGAAGTTTGTAGTTGCACCAATGTCAAAAAGACTTCTTCTACCAATAACATTTGGGCAACCAGACTGATTGGATTGCAACAGCTGTCCAGGTGACGATCAACATCTCTTGCTGTTTGTGCAGGCTCTGTCAAAGAGCCAGATGCTCTCGGTTCTGTCATAACATGAAAAAATCACATTAATCACGACTCAAATACTTCTAAATATCGAAAATTTAATGCTGGAGATTGGAAGATGGGCGAGTTGTTCTTATCAGAACAAGTTCATGTTGAACTGGGTCACTTATAGTTCAATGGAAAACCAATCGTGTCAGGTTTGGTAGATCCACGGATATGTTTTGTTCAGTTGTTTTATAATATTTTTAATATAATTACTATGAGTGATTTGATATCGTACAATGTGGTTGATCCTAACACAAAGGTCGCCGAGGGCACCAAACATCATCTATACAACAAAGATAGTAAGGAACTGATAGGTGTGTAAACACCCATCCTTTTACCACTTAATTCGGGCTAAAATGAGACCAAAACACGTATTTAATATCATTTGTTTGGAATTATGCGTGGTTTTTGTGTTTGTTATGTTTTCAGAGTCAACCGGATGAATATTCAAGAAAACATGGGATTGCACGGGTTTTACTGAAGAAAAAGACTCGAGATAAAGTCTATTGTCCAAGAGATGCAAAAGATTTGAAGTCACTGGGCCTATTCGAAGATTTATCGAAGAAAAGGACCAAAGATGGAAGATTTATATAAGTCGAAGAAACTCAAGTCTATTAAACGAAGAAGTTAAAAGACGAGTTGAATTTAATCGACGACAAATCCCGAATCAGAATCGAAAACGGAAACTTTTCTGAAAAGACGAAAAGACAAGAAGAACGGGAGAAAGCCCACTCACCAACCAAAAGACAAGGCTATAAATAGCCCTCCCCTCACACATTTAGACTAGTTTTAGTTTTTTCTTCTTCCCCACTCTTTCTCTCTGTTCCGTTTCATCACCATCACCACTAGGGTGATTGGTGATTTTAATCTTTGTTTTCCAAATCTTGTTATTTTAATTCTTGTTTGATCTTGTTGAAACATTAATCATTCAATACAGAGTCTTGTTTAATCTTTCCATTTAATCTTGTTCATCTTCATCTTTATCTTCAAGTTCTTAAGTTTTTTATTTTTCTTGATTTGATCTTCAAAAGTTGATGGGATTTGAGTTTTTGTTGATGGGATTTGTAGTTTATGGTTAGTAGAAGTTTTGTGATTGATTTATTTAAATTATTGGTGAAAAACTTGGTGATTTTTGGATTAAAAATAGTTTCCTTGTTCTTCGGGTATTCTTACTGTATCTGGGTTTCCAGAACTTCCGAATCAAGCAAAAGTTCCGAATGAAGCTTGAACTTCCGAACGAAGCAAATGTTCCGAATGAGTTTGTCTATTAAAAGTTCCGAATGAGTTTACTTTGAAAAGTTCCGAACCAACCCATAACTTCCGAACCAATCCATAAGTTCCGAACCAATTTATTTACCGAAAGTTCCGAATGGGAACTTACAAACTTCCGAATCAGTAAGTTCCGGATCAAGCCAAAACTTCCGAACGAAGCTAAGTTCCGAACCAATTTTCAGACTTCCGAACCAAAGACTTCCGAACCAGTAAGTTCCGAATCAAGGGGCTTCATTCGGAAGTCCAAAACTTTCGAATCAGTAAGTTCCGGATGAGTGTAAAACTTCCGAATCAGAGACTTCCGAATGAGTTTACAACTTCCGCATGAAGGCAAAGTTCCGGATGAGTGCTTAAGTTCCGAATCAATCCCTTTGTCAAAACTTCCGAATGAAGGTTAAAAATTCCGAATCAATTTATTGATAGTGTTTCTGTTTTACTGTTTATCTGTTCTTTACTTTTCATACTTCAACTTTAACTTTAAGTTTAATTTTAATCTTAATTTCAATTTTAATTCAAGTCTTTGTTAAATTGTCATTAAAGTAACTATCTTTGATTCAAATTTTCATTTCCACTTTTTATTAGATTAGAAAACCAAACCCTTTTATTTAGTAACCAAGAACAATCATTCCACTTAAGACCGAGATCAATTCGGGAGGATATCGAGAGTAAAATTGAACCTAGCAAAACCCAAATATCAAATGGCGCCGCTGCCGGCTCTTCTCGTTAAGATCAAAAGTTTTTTGTGAGAACTTGGATTTTGGGATCCGTTCCCCGTGAACGTTACTTTTTCAAGAAAATCTTCAAAAACAACTAAAAAATATAAAATTTTCAAAAAATACAAAAAAAATTAAAAAACATAAAAACCAAAAATATTTGTGCTTTGCTTTTCTTTGTTTGTTCTTTTGCAGGTGTATGCGCACTCGATCCACGTCATATCAAGAGCCCGATCCTCTCGATCACTTAGACATGGCCGGTGTACCACCTCCAAACAATAATAACAACAACAACATGAACAATAACAACAACAATGAGCCCCTTCCGGATAATCGCCCAATGATTGAATTGCTGCAAGCTCATGTCGATGGCAACACGGATCCAATTGTTATACCACCAATTGCCGCCAACAATTTCGAGCTTAAATCAGGCTTTATCCAGATGGTCTCCGCTCAACCGTTCTTGGGACGAAGCATTGATGACCCACATGACCATATCAAGAGATTTCTACAACTCACCAACACGGTCAAGTTCAATGGCGTTCCACAAGAGGTTATAAGGTTACAACTTTTTCCCTTTTCTTTAGAGGGACAAACCCGGCATTGGCTTGCTAAGGAACCGCCACAGAGTATTCTCTCGTGGACGGATTTGGAAACAAAGTTTATCAACTACTTTTTTCCACCCTCTCGTACTACCGCTTTGCGGAATGAGATCATAAATTTTGAACAAAAGTACGATGAGTCATTCAGTGAATCTTGGGATCGCTTTAAAGATCTTTTAAGAAAATGCCCACAACATGGTTTTACCAAAGTACATCAAATCAATACTTTTTACAATGGTTTAAGCATGAGTGACCAAGATTCACTGAACAGTGCCTCTGGGGGTAATCTATTGGCTAAGACTTCCAATGCTGCTTGGGACATCATTGAGAACAAATCTCGTGTGCAAACCAAGAGTGTTCGGACCAATGTCGCTAGTGCTAGCACTAATGACAGCGACAAGCGACTTGACAAAATCACCACGCTTCTTGAATCGCTTGTCACCCACACCGTCAGCAACAACAACAGCAACAACGCCAAAAACGCTCAAGTGAACGCTGTCAGCCAACCTTGTGAGATATGCGGTGGTCCTCACTCGTACACAACTTGTACCGCCACCCAAGATTACCCTGCTGAGAATGTGAATGCGGCATATGGCACCTATCCTCAACCTGCTTATCAAGCTAGACCTCAAGGTGACCGTAACTTGCTTAGCTATCGATCCAACAACTATCTTTCACCACCTGGTTTCCCTCCTACCAACCCAAACCAACAACAAAACCTTAACCGCCCTCCTCAACAACAACAACAACCTCGACAACCATACATCCCACCTCACAAGCAGCAACAACCACCTCAACGTAACACTCAAGTTTTCCAACAACCTGCTTACCAACCACCTGTATACAATGCTCCTCCCAACCAAGCCACCACTGCATTACACCAAGAGGTTGCAACCTATATGAGGACCAATGATGTGATAGTGGGAAATCTCCAAGAGGAAGTGCGCAATTTGAAGGCAGACTTGGTCAAGCAAGGAAACGATTTGAGAGCCGACATGAGAAATACGTTGGATAGCCAAACTAATGATCTGAGGAACATGATGGCTAGTTTCTTCCAAGGTAATCAACCCTCTTCTTCGGGTACTCTTCCGAGTAACACCGTTGCGAACCCAAGAGGGGAGATGAAAGCAATCACTACTCGCAGTGGCAAAGGTACCAAGGAACCCGAGCTTCCTATACCTCCACCGGTGGTTGTGACTAAGGAGAACGAGTCGCCTGCTCCTATTCCTCCTCCTTCTCCTTCCCCAATTTCTCCACCTCTTCTTTCTACCCCTCCTCCACCCGTGGTTGTGAGTGATCCTATTCCTCTAAAGCCTTCCTCTTCTTCCAATATACCTTATCCTTCAAGGTTAAGGAAAGAGAAGCAAAAGAGCAAGGATGATATTCAGGTTTCGAATTTCCTTAAAATGTTCAAACAACTGAATTTCAATATCTCCTTCGCTGAGGCTCTCGCTCACATGCCCAAGTATGCCAAAATGTTTAAAGATCTTCTGAGCGATAAGGAAAAGCTCCTCGATATTGCCAACACCCAACTTAATGAGAATTGCTCTGCAGTGCTCTTAAGGAAATTGCCAACCAAGCTTGGTGATCCGGGTCGTTTCCTTATCCCTTGCAATTTCCCGGGAGTAGAGAATTGCATGGCCCTAGCCGATCTAGGTGCCAGTATTAATCTCATGCCTCTAAGTGTTTGGAAGCAATTATCTCTCCCAGAGCTAGTCCCCACCAAAATGACTTTGGAATTAGCTAACCGTACGGTTGCTTATCCAGTGGGGATAGCCGAAGACGTCATTGTAGGAGTCGACAAATTCACCTTCCCTGCTGATTTTGTTGTCGTCGACTACGAAATAGACCCCCGTGTGCCACTAATTGTTGGTCGTCCATTCCTTAGGACCGGTCGCACTCTCATTGATGTGGAAGCCGGTGAGCTTATCATGAGAGTGGGTGACGATAAAGTAGTCTTCAACATGGGAAAGTTGTCTAAACAGCCTTATTCATATGAGAGCGTTAATTGTATTGACGTTCTTGATGAGGCTTGAGAAGAACACTTTAATGATGCTTGCAAAAGTATTCCTATCTCTCTTCCCAATGTTGAGACCGTGTCCTCCATTGCTTCATCGTTGTCTCTATTTGGAGATAGTGATTTATTTTGGAACAATCTTGAAGATACCATGGGAGATGCGAATTTAGCTACTAATGATTCTCCTATCGATGGGGATGAAGACATGAATTTCTTTGACAATCTTCTCACCGAAGACAATCCTTCGCCTCCATCTCCCACGGTCATTGCTATCGATACTCCGACTTCGAATACGCCTCCCGTCGAAAATCCTCCGGATTTGGAACTTAAGGAGTTGCCGCCCCATCTCGAGTATGTATTCCTTGATGAAGAGAAGAAGTCGCCAGTCATAATTGCTAAGGATTTGAAGGACGAAGAGAAAGCCCGACTTGTCGCTGTGCTAAAAGATCATAAGAAGGCTATTGCTTGGAAGATTTCGGATATTCGTGGAATTGATCCTCACTTCTGCACACACAAAATTCTCATGGAGGACGACTTTAAGCCCACAATTCAAAGCCAACGAAGGGTGAATCCAAAAATCCATGAAGTCATCAAAACAGAGGTTATCAAACTTCTTGATGCGGGTATGATTTACCCTATTTCGGATTCACCGTGGGTTAGTCCAATCCATTGTGTGCCCAAGAAGGGCGGAATAACCTTTGTTCCCAATGAACACAACGAGTTGATTCCCACTCGTCTCGTTACTGGGTGGAGAGTTTGTATAGACTACCGCAAACTCAATGATGCCACGAGAAAGGATCATTTCCCTCTACCTTTCATGGACCAAATGCTTGAACGTTTAGCCGGTAATGAATATTACTGCTTTCTTGATGGTTTCTCGGGTTATTTCCAAATACCCATCGATCCCCAAGATCAAGAGAAGACTACCTTCACTTGTCCCTATGGCACCTTTGCTTACAAAAGAATGCCTTTTGGCTTATGTAATGCGCCCGGGACTTTCCAAAGGTGCATGTTAGCTATCTTCCATGACATGGTTGAACAAACCATGGAAGTCTTCATGGATGATTTCTCGGTCTTCGGGGATTCCTTCTCTACTTGCCTTGCCAATTTGGAACGTATGCTCAAGCGGTGCGAAGACACTCGCCTAGTTCTGAATTGGGAAAAATGCCATTTTATGGTAAAAGAAGGCGTCGTGCTTGGACATAAGATCTCGAAAGCCGGTCTTGAAGTAGACCGTGCTAAAGTCGATGTTATCGCAAAGTTGCCTCCACCTTCAACCGTGAAGGGTGTGAGAAGTTTCCTGGGTCATGCGGGCTTCTACCGTCGATTCATCAAAGATTTTTCTCAAATCGCTCGCCCGATGACCCACCTCTTGGAAAAAGATACACCCTTTATCTTCTCCAAAGAGTGTCTTGAAGCCTTCAACTCGCTTAAGGATAAGCTCACTAAGGCACCTGTCTTGGTTACCCCTAATTGGGAGCTGCCTTTCGAGTTGATGTGCGATGCTAGTGATTTTGCTATTGGAGCGGTTCTTGGACAAAGAGTGAACAAACACTTCCAACTGATCCATTACGCTAGCAAGACAATGACAGGGGCACAATTGCATTATACGACAACCGAAAAAGAGCTTTTAGCTGTTGTCTATGCTTTTGAAAAATTCCGCCCCTATCTTGTCCTTTCTACCACCATTGTGTATACCGATCATTCCGCGCTGAAGTACTTGTTGACAAAGCAAGATTCCAAACCAAGACTTCTTCGCTGGGTTTTGCTGCTCCTGGAATTTAAAATTGAAATTCGCGATAAAAAAGGAGCAAAAAACCTAGCCGCGGACCATCTTAGCAGACTTGAGGATCCTTACCAAGGGGATCATCCGACCAAAGAAATCAATGATTCTTTTCCCTTGGAGACCTTAATGTCTATAAACTCGAAGCCGAATGAAACCCCGTGGTTTGCGGACTTTGCAAACTACTTGGCGGGTGGAATTCTCAAGGAAGGGTTGACGTCCCAACAAAAGAAGAAGTTCTTCACCGACATCAAGACTTACTTTTGGGACGACCCTTATCTATTCAAACAATGTGCCGACCTGATTATCCGCCGATGTGTTGACGGACCGGCAGCGTCTGAAATCCTTAATGCTTGCACAAAGGACCCACCGGTGGTCACTTTGGTCCCAACTACACCGCTAAAAAAGTGTTTGATTCCGGATTTTATTGGCCCTCCATATACCGTGACGCTCACGATATGGTCAAACGATGTGATGTTTGCCAAAAGCAAGGCAAAATCACACATAAAGACGAGATGCCTCAAAATTTCATTCAAGAGTGTGAAATTTTTTATGTTTGGGGTATCGACTTTATGGGGCCATTCCCTTCATCTAAAGGAAACAAATACATCCTTGTAGCCGTTGACTACGTTTCAAAGTGGGCTGAAGCCAAAGCTTTGCCTACTAATGACGCAAGGGTGGTTTGTAACTTTTTGAAGGCTCTATTCGCTAGATTCGGTGTGCCTCGTGCCATTATTAGTGATCGTGGGACTCATTTCTGCAATGACCAATTTGCTAGAGTCATGGCTAAGTGCGGTGTAAATCATCGTCTTTCCACAGCCTACCGCCCACAAACTAATGGCCAGGCTGAAATATCCAACCGAGGGCTGAAGCGAATTCTTGAAAGGACTGTGGGAGAGCATCGTGCCTCATGGGCTGATAAACTTGATGATGCTTTGTGGGCTTTCCGTACTGCTTACAAGACCCCGATCGGCTGTACGCCTTATCGTCTTGTGTACGGGAAAGCGTGCCACCTCCCCATTGAGTTGGAGCACAAGGCTTATTGGGCCTTGAAGTGGGCTAATTTTGATATAAACAAAGCCGGTGACCTACGCAAGATCCAACTCAATGAGCTGAATGAACTCCGTAATGAGGCTTATGAAAATTCTTTGATCTATAAGGAAAGAACTAAGCTCATTCACGACTCCAAGATCAAAAACCGAGAGTTCCATGTTGGAGACAAGGTCTTACTTTTTAACTCTCGGTTGAAAATCTTCTCGGGAAAGCTCAAATCTCGTTGGTCCGGCCCATTCACCATTGCCCAAATTTTTCCATATGGTACTCTCGAGCTCGCTCAACCTGATTGACCAAATTTTAAGGTGAATGGCCAACGAGTGAAGTTGTACTTTGGTGAGGACACCTCTCAGGAGGTGATTCCATCCCTCACCACGTTCCCCATGAACTAATTTTGGGTCGAGTCAGGCTCGTGACTCGGTTATCAAAAACAAGCGCTCCTCGGGAGGCAGCCCGAGTATCTATCCTTTTATGTTTTAATCCCCTAAGTGTGGGGGGGGACTTCTATATGCGTTTGTCTGTGTATGGTGTGATTACAGGGATAAGTGCACTCTTGGAATTTTTGAAGAACCGTGCTCCCGTGCTATCCGAAATCCGGTTCTACCACTCAACTATCGTGATTCAATTTTCTTCATACTCACATTTGAAATTGATCACTTTAGTCGTCTCTTCCTTAACTTGAGTTAACCAACGTGCACAATGTCATAAGTGTAGGGGAAACTTTTCCCACATGCTTAAACATTGAGGACAATGTTTATCTTAAGTGTAGGGGGGACTTCTATCGAAGTTTTAAGTGGACTTTTCCATGAAAATGCCTTCATTTAACCAGAAAATCCTATTTTTCAACATTTTTCAAATTTTTTATTAACTTTGGCCATTTAGTCTTAATTTTTAAATTTTTATCGTTGCTTTCATATGTATATATCCCGCAATAAAATCAAATTTTAATAAAGTGGTGTAGCTAGTTTAGAAGTCTTTGACATATTAGGCCCGTTGCGTTTATTTTGACTCAACCCGAATAGACTTATCCAAGTTTATTCTAGCTAGTATCCTTAACCATGTAGACCTTAATTGGTTTATTAGGCTAAGTATCCACAAGTCTCATTACTTGAGATTTTAAATTGTGGAGGACGAGAAATGATAGAGTCAATTATAAGTCGGTATTCTTGCGCAAGCTCACTTGGTGTAATTATTTGCCTATTCTCCCATCACTTGCTAATAATTTATCTGCAATAAGTAAGGTCGTACGATTTGAAAAGTTACTTAGCTTCTAGCCCAAGATCGTTTAAAAGTTGCTCGGTAATGATAAGAGTTCATAGCCAAGGCATAACTTATGAAGCGGGGCGCGAAGATTGGCGAGTCCGAAAAGGCCCTAACAAGGCATGAGGATTCAATTTTATTGCTGAAGATCCAAAGTGATGTGAAAAGCATTATTCCTAAAATCAATATGAAGGATCAAGACTCACGACGAAAAGCAATCAACTCCCATAAAGATCATGGAGAAGTCTATCCGAAAAGACCCTAACAAGGTATGAGGATAAATAGATCCAAGTCCGAAAAGGAGGCGGATCGTTGTATCTCAAAATCCCAATTAGAGATTAAAGAAATAATCATGAAGTCGTGGTCAACAAAGTTGGAGTACCCCTCAAAAGTCTCCAAGTGAAGAAACTCTATTATGATGAGAAGACCATTATCTCAAGAACGTCTCTCGAAGATATGAAGTATGAAGTACATGCCAAATATCGGCCCGAGAAAGGTCTCAAATCGTGAACCAAGTTATGCCAAGATATGAACTTTTTGATATCCCGAGAAGCAGTTTTAAGAGATTTTGTCCTTTAGCTAACTATTGATCAAATCGTCCTACTTTGCTTTCAGGCCTAATAAACTATCGAAATAAGTCCAAAAATGCATCTTCATGATCATTCTAAGACAAAAATAAAATATAAGAGATACACCTAGGAATAAGGGAGTTTAAGCATTTAATTAAGCCATGTGTGTAAGTGTTTGAATTGCTAACTTATAATAACAATGATCTCGTTTTTAAGCTTAGTTTGGGGAACGTGAAACTTGAGGGTGATAAATCTTCGCAGCACAAAAGCCCTAATGTAAGTCATTGATTTCTTTGCAAGTTATTTCCATGTAGCTATTTTCAAGTGAAAATGCTTTTCTATCCCTTTGTTATCTTTGAAGTTTTATTTCTTTAATTTTTGTTTAGTAGAATGTAAATAAGGCCAAGGTTGATTAATTATAAGAAAAATGTAAAATTGCTTTATCACTAAGCATTGCATGAGGGCATGGCAATGGTTAAGTGTAGGGGATTTGATAGGTGTGTAAACACCCATCCTTTTACCACTTAATTCGGGCTAAAACGAGACCAAAACACGTATTTAATATCATTTGTTTGGAATTATGCGTGGTTTTTGTGTTTGTTATGTTTTCAGAGTCAACTGGATGAATATTGAAGAAAACATGGGATTGCACGGGTTTTACTGAAGAAAAAGACTCGAGATAAAGTCTATTGTCTAAGAGATGCAAAAGATTTGAAGTCACTGGGCCTATTCGAAGATTTATCGAAGAAAAGGACCAAAGATGGAAGATTTATATAAGTCGAAGAAACTCAAGTCTATTAAACGAAGAAATTAAAAGACGAGTTGAATTTAATCGACGACAAATCCCGAATCAGAATCGAAAACGGAAACTTTTCTGAAAAGACGAAAAGACAAGAAGAACGGGAGAAAGCCCACTCACCAACCAAAAGACAAGGCTATAAATAGCCCTCCCCTCACACATTTAGACTAGTTTTAGTTTTTTCTTCTTCCCCACTCTTTCTCTCTGTTCCGTTTCATCACCATCACCACTAGGGTGATTGGTGATTTTAATCTTTGTTTTCCAAATCTTGTTATTTTAATTCTTGTTTGATCTTGTTGAAACATTAATCATTCAATACAGAGTCTTGTTTAATCTTTCCATTTAATCTTGTTCATCTTCATCTTTATCTTTAAGTTCTTAAGTTTTTTATTTTTCTTGATTTGATCTTCAAAAGTTGATGGGATTTGAGTTTTTGTTGATGGGATTTGTAGTTTATGGTTAGTAGAAGTTTTGTGATTGATTTATTTAAATTATTGGTGAAAAACTTGGTGATTTTTGGATTAAAAATAGTTTCCTTGTTCTTCGGGTATTCTTACTGTATCTGGGTTTCCAGAACTTCCGAATCAAGCAAAAGTTCCGAATGAAGCTTGAACTTCCGAACGAAGCAAATGTTCCGAATGAGTTTGTCTATTAAAAGTTCCGAATGAGTTTACTTTGAAAAGTTCCGAATGAGTTTACTTTGAAAAGTTCCGAACCAACCCATAACTTCCGAACCAATCCATAAGTTCCGAACCAATTTATTTACCAAAAGTTCCGAATCGGAACTTACAAACTTCCGAATCAGTAAGTTCCGGATCAAGCCAAAACTTCCGAACGAAGCTAAGTTCCAAACCAATTTTCAGACTTCCGAACCAAAGACTTCCGAACCAGTAAGTTCCGAATCAAGGGGCTTCATTCGGAAGTCCAAAACTTCCGAATCAGTAAGTTCCGGATGAGTGTAAAACTTCCGAATCAGAGACTTCCGAATGAGTTTACAACTTCCGAATGAAGGCAAGGTTCCGGATGAGTGCTTAAGTTCCGAATCAATCCCTTTGTCAAAACTTCCGAATGAAGGTTAAAACTTCCGAATCAATTTATTGATAGTGTTTCTGTTTTACTGTTTATCTGTTCTTTACTTTTCATACTTCAACTTTAACTTTAAGTTTAATTTTAATCTTAATTTTAATTTTAATTCAAGTCTTTGTTAAATTGTCATTAAAGTAACTATCTTTGATTCAAATTTTCATTTCCACTTTTTATTAGATTAGAAAACCAAACCCTTTTATTTAGTAACCAAGAACAATCATTCCACTTAAGACCGAGATCAATTCGGGAGGATATCGAGAGTAAAATTGAACCTAGCAAAACCCAAATATCAGGAACCACCATATCTTATAGTTTTTCAATAGAACCGCAAAATTGGCAAAAGTTGTCAGTAGTTTACGTTGTCAATACTCTTTTGTTATACTCGGTGGCGGAGTTTTGATATTTTTCTCAAAGATTCAATTTTTGTTCCTAATAACATATTAAAGTATGTGGGAACACAACAAATTTGTTCGCGTATCTGGCCGCTCGGCCATATTAACATATTTGCCATCTTCTAGAAGCAAGATTGGCCGTACGGATCTGGCAGCCCGGCCCACCCACTAAGCACATGTCTAGAGGGAATCCTCAAAAGTAGTGCCACTATATCGAGAAGGAACGATGCACCCTATTACCCAGTGGACCTTCACATGGCACTCAGATTGAAAACTAATCCATCTGCACACCTCAAAAGTAGGGAAGATTCCCTTGGGAACAACCGGTACACCCTATTACTAGAGGCCTCACATTACCTGTTGGACCAAGGGTTGGCCTGTCTGATCACAAGGCTCAAGGAGTATGACCTCCGAGGAGGTACAGTGAGCTACAGTGTTCTCAGCACTATAAATACCCCCTTATTAAATGTAAGTCAGACATCCTCACTCATATTTATTACACAAACTTTGGCCTTTCGGCTCTCTATATTATTGTCCATCCGTCTCAATCAGACTCTTACTCTCACACCAGAGTTGGTATCGGGTCTTCCATCCCAAGGCGAGCTAACGTGTGCTACTTTCTTATAAACTTCTGGAGAAGATAGCCCAGATGGCCCAGAGGCCTTCTCATCCCACTTAGAGAGGCCTAATGGACTTTTGCATCTACAAACTGGCGCCATCCGTGGGACCCTCAATTTGATCTACCTAGTAGCTAAAGAATGGCGCGTCCTGAACCAATATCACCTGAAACCGTAACTCATGATGACAACCACAACAACCTCACGAATGAAGAAATCATTGAAGGTCACCTCTCGACTCTGAAAGAGTTGATAAAAGATAAAAGCAATCGGGATTACCTCAAACCAAGGCTAATCAGCTTTGATGAAGGAGAAAAACATTCGGGAGACAAGGGGAATAAGATTGGTTATAGCTTTGGATTAGAAGTCGACATCTGGCCTTGTGTTGAAAAATGTGAAGTAGACGACGTGTGTAGATTATTCGTAGATAAGATTAGGTCTCGACATTTAGCTTAGCGTCGAAAAACAATGTAAGCGACTTTGTAAGGTTTTCTCCGCCAAGAAGGGAGCTTGTTGATATAGTGGAAATCTCGAGTAAGGTGTACTCGGGGAGTGGTGTCGGAACGAAGACAGAGATTCGTTGCCAAACCACTATAAACCTTGGTGTCTTGTATTAGGTTGTTTATTCCCTTACTCTTTTCTTATCCTTGCATTATTACATTGCATTTCATTATCACTAGATATAGTTAATGTCTTGGAAATGAACCTAACAACTATTAAACTTGTTTTAAAGTAAAAGGTAATTTTGGGACAAACCTAATTTTTAATGAGGATTTGAATTAGAGAAACTATTCAACCCTCCCCCCGCCACTTTCTAGTTTCTACACTCTCCTTATTTAAGTGATAAGGATCTCGGTGTATATGGTACTTATCTCTTACTTAGGCCGCAAGATTAGGGAATTCTAAACTAGGTTTTCACCGGGTATATAAGGAACCCCCGAGATTCCACAAAGGTACGATTCACTAAATACTCACAACCCTCACCGATTATCTCAATCAAACCGATTACTTACTCTTACGCTAAAGTCTAATCATGAGATACATTCCCACGGTAAGCCCAACAGTGTTTGTTCTTTAGTGTGCAAGGTCTTCATACAAGTTCATTTGGTGCAAGAGCCGTAGTCCTCAAACACCCGGATTAAATCTAATTCGGGTCAAGCGCGATCCATCCAACGTTTGTATCAACAAGTTGACACCATCCGTGGGACGCTACACCAAACTCTCCATATGTCTAATGGTGGTGCGTTCAACCAGAAGGCAAGCGTAATGAAAACATCAACGATTGAAGCACAGATCGTGTCCGCCGAACTAAGCCTGGGGATAACTAGTGGGGCGAATAGCAGGAACGTCGCGAACCCTCCTCCACAAGGAGATAATTCGTCATTCTCAAACATTTAATATTAGATGTTTTGACACCCCATATAAAAATTAATTAAGTTCATTGTATTGTCTAATCGAATTGATTTCGGTTCTCTATGTGACTCTATTGTTCTTTGGTGAAACAAAAAGGTTGTCGTTGTAGTATATTAAAGTGCAAAAACAATTAAAGTAAAAGTGCGTTGAAATTAAAAGGGCGTTGAAATAAAATAGCGGTGCAATATTTAAAAACGTGACGGAAGGTAAATTAAATTAGATGACAAGAATTAAAAGCGTGACGGAAATTAAAATTAGACAAGTATTAAAATGTAAACTTAGAAAAATAAACAAGACAAAACATGAAAAACCTCCCAATCGGAATGTATTCCGATCAGGCTCACCGTCGGAATGTTGTTAGGAATGTCAATCGGAATATGTCACCTACCCAATCGGAATAACCAACAACTTCTGATCGGAATGATTGTCTTACCTCTGATCGGAATAACTGATAGCCCCTGGTCGGAATGTAGATCGGAGCTCCTATCGGAATATGTCACTTCTCCCAATAGGAATACCAAACTAACACCTCAATCGGAATGAACAATGGGGTACCAATCGGAATATGTCACCTTACCTTGATCGGAATACCTCAAATACCTCAGATCGGAATACCAGGCCACCCCAATCGGAATATGTCAGGAATACTAAAACCCTTTTCCGACCAAGCTAAGGAGCTATGGTCGGAAATTAAAACCCCTTTCCGATTTACCAAATCGGAATACGGAAGAAAAAGTACAAAATAAGCTAAACAAATAAGCTACTAATCAAATAAGCACAAGTCTAAAATCCTAAGGTAAACCATATAAAAATAAGCTACTAAACTGAAATTTGAAGACTTTTAAAACACAAAATGGAAAAGCTTAACGAAAAACAACTTTTAAACAACAATAACTTTTATAAAAACTTTATAAACTTGAAAATAAACAAAATAAGCTATGAAAATAAATGATTTAAAACAATCACAAGCATAAAAATGTAATCTTTAAACAAATAAACAAGACGAAAAGCATATAAATCAAAGATTGAAGAAAGGTAGAATGAGATCAACAAGATAAAGTAAAGGTGAGAGAATTAAAAGGAAAACATACTTGAAATTAAATGGTAAATAAGGTGCAAGACATGTAATTAAAGGTGCAGGTAATTAAAGGTGCATAAAAGTAAAGGTGGAAGAACTAATTGTCACGATTAGTCAACAAAAACAAATGAATGGAAATGAGAAGTATTTATAGGTGATTAGGAGGGTGGTTAGAGGAAGCTTCCTCCCCTCCTTCCTTTCTTCTTAATTGCGCCCTTAAGTCCTTTCTTCTTAATCTTTTTGTTAAACTTGGACTTTGAGGACTTTTGGCTCGGGATTTCTTTGGACTCGTCTTTCAATTCTTCGATAAATAAGACTTGAGTTCCTCGGCTTAAAGTAAACTTCCGTCTTTTGACTTTTTCTTCGATAAATCTTCAGAATTGGTCTTGGACTTCCGTTCTTTTTGCACTCTTGACTTCTTGACTCCGTCTTTCATCTTTTTCTTCAATAAAAGTCCGTAAATGCCTGTGAATTCCCGTGTTTTCACCACTTTTCACCTTTTCGTCCTAAATCACAACAAAAACACAAACCACGCATAATTCTGACATAAAAGACATAAAATACACGTTTTGGTCCGGTTATTATTGTAATTAAGTGGTAGAAAAGATGGGTGTATTCACACCTATCAAATCCCCTACACTTGACCATTGCAATGTCCTCATGCAATGCATTAGTTACAAAGCACGTTTACATTTTTCATCATAATTAATCCATGTTGGCCTTTATTAAAGAGATAGAAACTATAAACATTCAAAGTAAAGAAATCAAAAGCATACCTTGGGTTTTGGAAATGTTGTGAATGATCATCATCCTCAAGTTTTTACTTTCTCCAAACCAAGCTTAAAAACGAGATCATTGTTATTATAAGTTAGTAAACTAACACGAACTCATGTGGGCCAATTATTCACTTAGACTCCCTTATTCCTAGGTGTATCTCTTTGATACAAGGCTTTTGGCCCATATAAAAATTAGTTCGTTTTAGTATGTCTAATCGAATTGATCTTAGTTCTCTATGTGACTTAATTTTATTTTGGTGAAACAAATATTTTTGGTTTGTTTTAAATTTAAATGTGCAAAGACTTAAAACTAAATGTCGTTAAAGTAAAGGGCAAGTATTAAAAGAGCGTGAAATTAAATCTAAGTCTAATTTAAAATTAAATGTGCGATATTTAAAAACGTGACGGAAAGTAAATTTAATTAAATGACTAAAAATAAAAGCGTGTGAAATTAAAATTAGACAAGTATAAAACATAAACTAAAGATCAAGCAAGACAAAAACAAGAAAGACTGCTAGATCGGAATACATTCCGATCTTACCAATCGGAATGTTAGTTTACACTTGATCGGAATATGGAGAGGAAGACCAATCGGAATACTGTCACTTACCTCCAATCGGAATATCCAGAAAACCCCCAATCGGAATATAAACCAACTTACCTGATCGGAATATGGCTAGATGTTGGTCGGAATGATGCTCGGACCCTTTGATCGGAATACTGTCACTATTACCAATCGGAATACCAAACATGCACCTCAATCGGAATGAGGAGTGGAGAACCAATCGGAATGTCTGTCACTACACACGATCGGAATACTTACCTACCCTTTTCTGATCGGAATACCAAGACACCACCAATCGGAATTTTGAAACCCTTTTCCGACCAAGCGTAGAAGCTATGGTCGGAATGTAAAACCCTTTTCCGATTGTCACGATCGGAAAACGGGGAAAAGTTCACAAAATAAGCTACACAAATAAGCTAAGTTTCTAATAAGCACAAGACTAAATCCTAAGGTAAAAACGTGTAAAAATAAGCTACGAAACTGAAAGTTAAAAACTTTTAAGACACGAAATTAATAAACTTTAAGAAAAACAACTTTTTAAATAAAAATAACTTTTGTAAAAACTATATAAACTTGAAAATAAACAAAATAAGCTATGAAAAAAAATGGTTTAAAACAATCAAAAGCATAAAAATCAAACCTTTAAACGAATCAATAAGATAAAAACGCATGTAAATCAAAGATTAAAGAAAGGTAGAAGAAGATTAACAAGACAAAGTAAATGTGCAAGAAATTAAAGAAACACTTACTTGAAATTAAAAGTAATTAAAGGTGCAAAACATGTATTTAAATGTGCAAGTAATGAAAGGTGCATAAAATAAAGGTGGAAGAGATAGTTTGTCAAGCTATCCAACAACATGAAAAGTGATTAGCTAATGACTATATATAGGGGATTAGGGAGGAGGTTAGAGGAAGCTTCCTCCTCTCCTTCCTTTCTTCCTTAATTGCATGCTTAGGTCCCTCCTCTTCTTTAATCTTTTTGTTAATTGCGCCATTAGTCCTTAAGCCTTCAAATCTTCTTTAATCTTGGACTTTAACGACTTTTGGCTCGGGATTTCTTTGGACTAGTCTTTTAATTCTTCAATAAATAAGACTTGAGTTCCTCGGTTTTAAGTGAACTTCCGTCTTTTGACTCTTTCTTCGATAAATCTTCAGAATTGGTCTTGGACTTCCGTTCTTTTTGCACTCTTGACTTCTTGACTTCGTCTTTTCATCTTTTTCTTCAATAAAAGTTCGTAAATGCCCGTGAATTCCCGTGTTTTCTCCACTTTTCACCTTTTCATCCCAAATCACAACAAAAACACAAACCACGCATAATTCCGACATAAAAGACATAAAATACACGTTTTGGTCCGGTTATTATTGTAATTAAGTGGTAGAAAAGATGGGTGTTTACACAACTATCAAATCCCCTACACTTGACCATTGCAATGTCCTCATGCAATGCATTAGTTACAAAGCATGTTTACACTTTTCATCTTAATCAATCCACATTGGCCTTTATTAAAGAGATAGAAAATTATAAAAATGAAAAGCAAAGAAATTAAAAGCATACCTTGGGTTTTGAAAATGTCATGAATAATCATCATCCTCAACTTTTCACTTTCTCCAAACCAAGCTTAAAAACGAGATCATTGTTATTATAAGTTAGTAAACTAACACGAACTCATGTGGGCCAATTATTCACTTAGACTCCTTTATTCCTATGGGTATCTCTTATATTTTATTATTTGTCTTGAATGATCACGAAGATGCATTGTTTGACTTATTTAGATAATTATTAAGTCTGAAAATAAAGTGCACGATTTAATCAATAGTTAGCTAAAGGACCAAATCTTTTAAAACTGCTTCTCGGGATATCAAAAAGTTCATATCTTGGCATAACTTGGATCGCGATTTGAGACCTTTTTCGGGCCGATATTTGGCAGCGACTTCATACTTCAAATCTTGAGAGACGTTCATGAAATAATGGTCTTCTCTTCATAAATGGAATTTCTTCACTTGGAATTTTTGAGAGATTCTTCATATATGGACCACGACTTCTTCATTTTTCTCCAATCTTTATTTTGGATTTTGATATACAACGATCCGCCTCCTTTATTGACTTGGATCTTAATACATGGCTTTTGACACCCTATATTAAAGTTCAAGTTCGTTATAGTTCCGAATCTTTTCGAATTGAAAACCGGTCTTAAGTGCGACTCAATCGTCTTTTGGTGAATCAAGAGAATGGTTTGGTTTGTTTGTTCTAGACTACTAGCAAGTAATTAAAGTGTCGTTGAGTAAATTAAAGCTTTGACAAAATTAAACTTAAAGTTAATCAACCGTAATAAAACAATCCATGTTCATCGGAATAAAAATAGCAACCATCGGAATGTCTCTAACAGTAACCATCGGAATAATCTAGTTCAGATCGGAATACTTAAGAAGCACTTCTGTCGCAATAGGCATCTATCGGAATGTGTTGTCGCAATGATTCTATCGAAAAACGGGCAGCACTTCGTCGTAATACAAACCTAAACCCCGTCGCAATCCCGATCGCAATGTGCGATCGGAATCACGATCGGAATAGGGGGATGAAAACATAAGCCATCGCAAAGTAGAACCCACAAGGGTTATTGCGATGGAACATAAGCTGCCCGTCGGAATGTGGTAAAACCCCAATATTGCGATGAAAACAAGCAATAATCCGAAAATGAAGTTAAGCTTAAAAATCAATAAGCACGGCCAATAAGCTACTACACCAAAACTTGAACAACTTAATAAACATAAATTTGAAAGCTTTTAAAAGATGAAATTCATAAACTTTATAAAAACACAAAATAAGCAAACTTTAAAAATTATAAAAACTTTTAAGAAAACTTAAAACAAATAAGCTAGACACAAATTAAGCCAATAAGCATGTCAAGCTCAAAGCTTGATTCGTAGGAAACTTAGATTAACCAAAAGACAAATCTTTTTAACAAATCAAACATAAAGCTTAAACAAAACGTGTAAAGAAATTCGGGTAAAGAACAAGTGAAAAGCTAAGAAAGGTAGAATAAGATAAAAATTAAAACAAGAATTTAAGCTATCAAAAGTAAAGATTTGATTAAAAACAACAAGAAAGGAAGATGAAAGATTGGGATCCTAGTGAGAGAAACTGTCACTTTCTCTCTCTAGAATCACCTACAAAGATGAAAGAAAACTAAGCTAAACTAAAACTAACCAACCCTCCTAAATGAATTTAGGAGGGTATTTATAGGAAATGGGGAGGTGCATGTGTTGCCTTCTCTTTCTTTTTTTTCTTCACGTCTTCTCGTCTTTTAAGTTCTTCGACTTTATCGACTTTGTCTCGGGATTAATTAAACTCGTCTTATAATTTACTTATTTATTAGACTCGAGTTCTTCGGCTTTAAGTAAACTTCCGTCTTTAGACTTGTTCTTCGATAAATCTTCAGAATAGGCCTTGGACTTCCGTTCTTTTTGCACTCTTGATCTCTTGACTTCGTCTTTTGTCGTTTTCTTCTATAAAAGCCTGTGAATGCCCGTGTTTTCTCCACTTTTCACCTTTTCGTCCTAAATCACAACAAAAACACAAACCACGCATAATTCCGACATTTACGACACAAAATACACGTTTTGGCTTGGTTATTATTGTAATTAAGTGGTAAAAAGATGGGTGTTTTCACACCTATCAAATCCCCTACACTTAACCATTGCAATGTCCTCATGCAATGCATTAGTTACAAAGCACGTTTTACATTTTCCATCATAATCAACCTACCTTGGCCTTTATTAAACAACTAAGGAAAATCAAAAAGATAGAAAATAACAAGATGCAACAAGGAAGAAGCTTGTAAAGAAATCTAAGACTTACATTAGGGCTTGTGTGTCTTGAATGTTTATCACCCTCAAGTTTCACGTTCCCCATGCCAAGCTTAAAAACAAGATCATTGTTAGTACAAGTTAGCATAACAAACATTTACTCATGTGGTTCAATTAATCACTTAAGCTCCCTTATTCCTACGAGTATCTCTTATATTTTATTGATGTCTTAAATGATCACGAGGATGCATTGTTGACTTATTTCGATAATTTATTTAGGTTGAAAGCAAAGTAGGATGATTTGATCAATAGTTAGCTAAAGGACAAAATCTCTTAAAACTGCTTCTCGGGATATCAAAAAGTTCATATCTTGGCATAACTTGGTTCGCGATTTGAGACCTTTCTCGGGCCGATATTTGGCATGTACTTCATACTTCATATCTTGAGAGACGTTCTTGAGATAATGGTCTTCTCATCGTTCATAGAGTTTCTTCACTTGGAGACTTTTGAGAGGTACTCCAACTTTGTTGACCACGACTTCATGATTATTCTTCAATCTCTAATTGGGATTTTGAGATACAACGATCCGCCTCCTTTTCGGACTTGGATCTATTTATCCTCATACCTTGTTAGGGTCTTTTCGGATAGACTTCTCCATGATCTTTATGGGAGTTGATTGCTTTTCGTCGTGAGTCTTGATCCTTCATATTGATTTTGGGAATAATGCTTTTCACATCACTTTGGATCTTCAGCAATAAAATGGAATCCTCATGCCTTGTTAGGGCCTTTTCGGACTCGCCAATCTTCGCGCTCCGCTTCATAAGTTATGCCTTGGCTATGAACTCTCGTCATTACCGAGCAACTTTTAAACGATCTTGGGCTAGAAGCTAAGTAACTTTTCAAATCGTACGACCTTACTTATTGCAGATAATTTATTAGCAAGTGATGGGAGAAAAAGATCATAATTAACTCACATAAGTTAATGAGAGAATACCAAACTTGTAACCAACTCTATCATTTCTCGTTCTCCACAATTTAAAATCTCAAGGAATGAGACACGTGGATGCTTAGCCTAATAAACCAATTAAGGTCTACATGGTTAAGGATACTAGCTAGAGTGAACTTGGATAAGTAAACTCGGGTTGAGTCAAAATATTCACAACGGGCCTAATATATCTAAGATATCTAAACTTGCTAAAACCATTTTATTAAAATGCTAGAAAGTAACAAAAATAAAGGAGACTACAACTAGGCCAAAATAGATTAAAAATTTTGAAAAATGTCGAAAAATTGATTTTCCGGTTAAAATGAGGGCAAATACAAGGAAAAGACCACTTAACTTCGATAGAAGTCCCCCCTACACTTAATATAAACATTGTCCTCAATGTTTAAGCATGTGGGAGTAAACTCCCCTACACTTAGGACATTGTGCACTTTGTTTAAATCTCGTTAAGGAAAAGACAACTAAAGAGATTCCTATTTTAATATTAAGAAATATAGAATAGTGAATCGAAAAGAGTTTAGGATAGAACCGGGAAGAAGGGAACACGGAATCACGGTTCGTCAAAAGTCATCAAGAGTGTGTCTTTGAAGCTCTAATCCCTGCACATGATAAGAAAGAGAACAAGAAACACCAACGGGGCTCCCCCCTACACTTATGGTTAAAACAGGAAAGATAGATAGATAATTGGGTTGCCTCCCAAAAAGCGCTTGTTTTTGTTAACCGAGTCACGAGCCTGACTCGTCCCCGAATTAAATGGTCCATGGGGAAGCCTCGTATGTAATACCGGGATCAAAGACCTTGTCCTCGTTCCCGGAGGACATCAATAAAGGAGAGGCAGGAGGATAAGTCTTGAATGGTAAAAAGGTCTTGTCAATACAAGAAAAGTAAGTGAAGTTCAGATTGACGGGAGGTGGGGTGGGTAGAGGAATCACATTGTCATCCTCCAAAGACAATGGATGCTGACCAATTGGCAAAGCCGTAAAAGTATCAATCATAGAATGGTCCATGTCACCTCCCGGGTCAAAGCATTTATCCTCATGATCGTAGAGAAGGAGTGTAGAAACTCGTTTGAGAAGACCACGATCAAGTACGAAACCATCATTCATTTGTGGGGATTGTTGATAAGTTAAATCCTCACGAATGTGGTAAACGTAATTCTCATAAGAGGAGTGTTGATTAGGTAACTCCTCGAGAATAGGATGTTTGGGCATGTGAGTTGGTTCGTCATTATTATGAAAAATAAGACGTTCCAACTCATCAAGTTCGGCATCGATTTTGGAAAAGTCGACCTCGCTTGTATGTGGAAGCGGAGGCAAAAGAGCTAGCTCTCGGTCGATAATTTCCGCAATCTCAGGCTCGAAGACGAAATCATCATACTCACCACATGTTGAACTCTCGTTGGGAGGATCAAATATCGGATGTGGAGTTGTGAGTATGTGATCATTGACTAGCGAAGCAAACTTGTCCGTAAGCTCCACAAAAGTCGGCACATCACACAAATTTTCCGGAACACCCGCGGGCTCACTTGGGATGACGACAAGTTCCTCGACACTAGACTTTAGGGATTTGTCCGATTCCATAGCCGAGATAATGTCAAGATGCTGATCCTCCATTATGAGAGAGCCAACGGGCTCCTCGGGTGTGATAGCAATAGACGAAGGAGGAAGGGGAGAAGTTTTGCTTTGCTTTAGAAATTCCTCCTCGTCGAAAATAACCTCAATATCGTCATCGCTCTCCTCATTACCTAAAGGGCCAATAATAATCTCAGGGATATGAGTACTCGTCCGATCTCGCTGCTGTAATAATGACTCCATATAAGTTTGCAGCGTGTGTAAAAGCTCTTTGCTTTGTTCTTGAAAAGCTGCATCAAGATCGTTTCTTTGTGCTTGCAAGGCTGTAGCAAGATCGTCAATTGGTTCTTGGTAACTCATCCCGTGACGAGGCTGATGATCGAGTGAGTGCGGTGGGGGCTCAAGATTTTGAAAACCGGAATTATAGCAAGGTTGAGGCTCATAGTTGTTCATCGGTTGAGAATAATTAGAAACCGGGTTTGGTTCATAATAATCCATAGGTGAAGAAAACTGAGGACACGGATTTGGCTCATAACAATTCATTGGTTGACAATAATAGGTATCGTGAGGACCCCCACAGTTGTTGCAAACCGGGTATGGAGAAAACTCAGGTGCGTCTTGTGGATAGCTATTTTCATTGTCATAATTGTACCCCGGTTCTTGCCCGTGACCATACGGGTATTGAACCGGGCACGAAACATGCCAATGAGAATCGCTTCCACAATAGATGCACGGGGAAACAGGAGGTGGGTTCAAAAAGAATGAATTAGTCGAGTTGCACAAGGAACAAAATCCGTTTTGTATGTAGTCGATATCATTTCCACACCGCTCACATGTACACCATTGACAAGAGTTGTTCCCAGATAATTGTTTCCCACACCCGACGCAATGGACATAAAAATCCATAAAGAAAGATAGATAAGCAAGAAGAATATTTTTGGTGCAAAAACTTGAAAAAGAATTGTTTTTTATGATTTTTCAAATGTTTTTTGAATTTTTTGAAAAATTTTTTATACGAAAAATAACGTTCACAAGTGAACGGATCCCAAAAGCCAACGCGTCTCTCACAAAAAACCGTTAATCTTCACGAAAAGAGCCGGCAGCGGCGCCATTTAATACATGGCTTTTGACACCCTATATTAAAGTTCAAGTTCGTTATAGTTCCGAATCTTTTCGAATTGAAAACCGGTCTTAAGTGCGACTCAATCGTCTTTTGGTGAATCAAGAGAATGGTTTGGTTTGTTTGTTCTAGACTACTAGCAAGTAATTAAAGTGTCGTTGAGTAAATTAAAGCTTTGACAAAATTAAACTTAAAGTTAATCAACCGTAATAAAACAATCCATGTTCATCGGAATAAAAATAGCAACCATCGGAATGTCTCTAACAGTAACCATCGGAATAATCTAGTTCAGATCGGAATACTTAAGAAGCACTTCTGTCGCAATAGGCATCTATCGGAATGTGTTGTCGCAATGATTCTATCGAAAAACGGGCAGCACTTCGTCGTAATACAAACCTAAACCCCGTCGCAATCCCGATCGCAATGTGCGATCGGAATCACGATCGGAATAGGGGGATGAAAACATAAGCCATCGCAAAGTAGAACCCACAAGGGTTATTGCGATGGAACATAAGCTGCCCGTCGGAATGTGGTAAAACCCCAATATTGCGATGAAAACAAGCAATAATCCGAAAATGAAGTTAAGCTTAAAAATCAATAAGCACGGCCAATAAGCTACTACACCAAAACTTGAACAACTTAATAAACATAAATTTGAAAGCTTTTAAAAGATGAAATTCATAAACTTTATAAAAACACAAAATAAGCAAACTTTAAAAATTATAAAAACTTTTAAGAAAACATAAAACAAATAAGCTAGACACAAATTAAGCCAATAAGCATGTCAAGCTCAAAGCTTGATTCGTAGGAAACTTAGATTAACCAAAAGACAAATCTTTTTAACAAATCAAACATAAAGCTTAAACAAAACGTGTAAAGAAATTCGGGTAAAGAACAAGTGAAAAGCTAAGAAAGGTAGAATAAGATAAAAATTAAAACAAGAATTTAAGCTATCAAAAGTAAAGATTTGATTAAAAACAACAAGAAAGGAAGATGAAAGATTGGGATCCTAGTGAGAGAAACTGTCACTTTCTCTCTCTAGAATCACCTACAAAGATGAAAGAAAACTAAGCTAAACTAAAACTAACCAACCCTCCTAAATGAATTTAGGAGGGTATTTATAGGAAATGGGGAGGTGCATGTGTTGCCTTCTCTTTCTTTTTTTTCTTCACGTCTTCTCGTCTTTTAAGTTCTTCGACTTTATCGACTTTGTCTCGGGATTAATTAAACTCGTCTTATAATTTACTTATTTATTAGACTCGAGTTCTTCGGCTTTAAGTAAACTTCCGTCTTTAGACTTGTTCTTCGATAAATCTTCAGAATAGGCCTTGGACTTCCGTTCTTTTTGCACTCTTGATCTCTTGACTTCGTCTTTTGTCGTTTTCTTCTATAAAAGCCTGTGAATGCCCGTGTTTTCTCCACTTTTCACCTTTTCGTCCTAAATCACAACAAAAACACAAACCACGCATAATTCCGACATTTACGACACAAAATACACGTTTTGGCTTGGTTATTATTGTAATTAAGTGGTAAAAAGATGGGTGTTTTCACACCTATCAGATCTATTTATCCTCATACCTTGTTAGGGTCTTTTCGGATACACTTCTCCATGACTTTTTGGGAGTTTTTGCTTTTCGTCGTGTGTCTCGATCCTTCATATTGATTTTCGATAAATGATTCTTCACATCACTTTTGGATCTTTAGCAACAAAACATAGCCCTCATGCCTTGTTAGGGCCTTTTCGGACTCGCCAATCTTCGCGCCCCGCTTCATAAGTTATGCCTTGGCTATGAACTCTCGTCATTACCGAGCAACTTTTAAACGATCTGGGGCTAGAAGCTAAGTAACTTTTCAAATCGTACAACCTTATTTATTAGCCGATAAATTTATTAGCAAGCGATGGGACAATAGGCTCATAATTAACTCACATAAATTCACGAAAGAATACCGACTTATAATTGGCTCTATCATCTCTCGTTCTCCACAGTTTAAAATCTCAAGTAATGAGACTCGTGGATACTTAGCCTATTAAATCAAAGTTTTGGGTTTTCGAGTCGCTTATAGGATCTTGCAAATTCTTAGACTCTTTCAAGTTTAGAAATCACATCTTAAAGTTCCCTTGATAAACGACTCTCTAGGATCAATTATAGGAACTTGCGAAAAGTTCTTGTTCTTAACCCGTGAGAGTTAAGACTTTCGCGTTTTATAGCTCCCTATATAAAAGCCTAGCAAAACTTGACTTAAACATGTTAAGGATACTCGCTAGAGTAACTTAGATAAATAACTCGGGTTGAGTCAAAAGATTCACAACGTTTGAAAAATAAAAACCACTTATTAAACATTTATTCTAGCAAAGAAAGAAAAATAACTATACAAAAGGAAAAACTAATAGGCCAAAATAGATCAAAAATTTTGAAAAATATCGAAAAATTGATTTTCCGGTTAAAATGAGGACAAAAACAAGGAAAAGACCACTTAACTTCGATAGAAGTCCCCCCTACACTTAAGATAAACATTGTCCTCAATGTTTAAGCATGTGGGAGTAAACTCCCCTACACTTAGGACATTGTGCGCGTTGTTTAAATCTTGCTAAGGAAAAGACAACTAAAGAGATTCCTATTTAAATATTGTGAAAATATAAAATAGTGAATCGAAAAGAGTTTAGGATAGAACCGGGATAAAGTAGACCATGGAATCATGGGTCGTCAAGAATCATCAAGAGTGGATCATTGAAGCTCGAATCCCTGATTAAGAAGGGAGGAGAGGAAAACAAACCAAAAGGTCCCCCCCTACACTTATTGTAAAGAAAGCGAAAAGATAGATGCATGGGTTGCCTCCCAAGAAGCGCTTGGTTTTTGTTTACCGAGTCGTGAGCCTGACTCGACCTTGATCATCAACGGAAGAAGCATAAGACATATCCACCAGGATCAAAGACATAGTTTTCATCCATGAATAAGCAAGAGCTTAAGGCGAACAAGGCAAGCCAAAAGAAAAGTGGCAGTGTTCCCTTAAGCAACGATGGAGTACGGTGGAAGCAAGTAGGAAGTGGTGCAAGCATGTCTTCAATGGGTCCAAAGATTTTTCCTTTTATTTCATCAGGTGGATACTGAGATGGCTTAAAGACTTCAATACCGGGGTCGAACACCTTTTCCTTCATGGGAAAATTGCACTCCGGCTCAGCCGAGTGTGAAGAAGATCCGCAAAGAAGCACAACCTCGTCCTCAGAAGTGGGACAAAGAGGTGTCAAATCATAAGTGCAACGGATTTCGGTGTCAACCGGTTTCTTCTCCTTGGACAAAATGCTCTTCAAATCCAAAGTAGGATCAAGACGATAATCTTCAAAGTCCAAAGGAGGTGCATCACTCTCATGAGGGAAGTATGTGTTGAGAAATTCAGAGAAATCTTCCTCGAATGAGTAATCGTCCAAAGTAGGATCGAGTGATGGCGGAGGATCTTCATCATGGGAAGAATCGCTCGAGAGAGTATCGGCCTCATGAAAATCATCGAATGTGGGCAGCTCGGGATACTCAGAAGTACAATCATCAAAATCATCCGAATCTGAGCTAGAATCATCATCATCATAAGCATCAAAGACCGGTGGTGAATCATAAATGGGAGAAGCGTCCAAAGTAGGGAGAGAATCATCCACGTCATCTTCAAAGAGTGGATTATCAGTGGAAGACTCGAATAAAGGATTATCGTAGACGGTAAAGTCATCGAGCACATTTATCATATTCACTGATTCTCGGCCACCAAAAGTTGTACTAGTAAGCTTCCCTATTTTGAAAACTTGTGCATCATCCCCGACTCTTAAGATTAACTCACCTTCGGCAACATCCACTAAAGCTCGTCCGGTTCTCAAGAATGGCCGACCAAGTATTAAAGGAATACAAGGGTCCATTTCATAATCAACTACGACAAAATCGACCGGGAAAGTAAATGCGCCAACTTTAATGAACACGTCTTCGGCTATACCAACAGGGTAAGCGAGAGTGAGATTTGCAAGTTCAAGAGTCATCTTTGTTGGAGTGAGGTCGGGCAATGATAGTATTTTCCAAACACTCAAAGGCATCAGATTAATACTAGCCCCGAGATCAGCAAGGGCAGTAAATTCTTCAGTTTTGTTGAACACGCAAGGCAACACAAAACGACCGGGATCTCCAAGCTTTTCCGGAAGTTCTTTAAGAATAACTGCAGAGCAGTTTTCATTTAATCGAGTGTTGGCGAGTTCAAGCAGCTTCTCCTTCTTGTTAAGCAGTTCCCTAAATGCTTTAACAAATTTGGGCATGTGGACAAGTGCTTCAAGAAAGCTAATGTTGAAGTTCATTTGAGAAATCATCTTGATATAGCTAGTCACTTGAGCGTCCTCCTTGTTTAGCATTTTGTTCTTGCCCAAGCGAGAGGGATAAGGGATATTAGGTTTGGGTGGTGAGGGTGCAGGTGTGGTAGGTAACGGTTGAGATGTCAAAGGGTCATTGGCGGGAACTTCATCACGTCGAGGCGGAGACGGTAATGGTGTACTAATACTAGGTGTAGGAGGAGTAGGGATACATGGTGGTGGAGGAGGTGTAGAAGATGGTGGTGGGATTGTTGGTCCTACGATGGTGACTCCACTACGAGTAGTAATAGCACTCACATTGGCTCGCGGATTAGTGACGGTGTTTGAAGGTAGAGAACTTGAAGAAGATGGTTGAGCGGTGGGCAAGAAGCTAGCGAGCATATTCTTCAAATCATTGGTTTGATTGCTGAAGGAGGATTGAATGTTATCTCTAAGCTCGGATCTTATCTCATTTCCTTGCTTTGTGATATCCCCTTTCAGATTGATAATTTGGCTATGCAAGTTCTTGATTTGCTCACCTTGGGTTCTCATGATGGCCTCAACATCGGGATTAATGGGTGGGGTTTGTTGGGTGGGTGGGTGATAAGGATTAGAAGCTCTTGGTGGGATTTGGTTGCTTCTAGTGTAGTTGTTGGCGGGGTTTTGGTTTTGAGGAGAAAAACCGGGTGAAAGGTAGTTGTTGGAACGGTAGCTCAGCAGATTTCTATCCCCTTGTTGTCTAGCTTGGTAATTTTCCGGTGAATAATTACCGTAAGCTGCATACACATTTTCCGGATTTCCTTGTGTCGAAGGACAATCGGTGTATGAGTGAGGACCGCCACATGTTTCACAAGAATTAGCAACCGCTTTAACTTGTTGTTGTTGTTGGTTTGAAGCGAGAAGCGTAATACTTTTGCTCATTTCAGTCATCATGCGGGTGAGTTCGGTCATCTCAGGGTTTGTTGAGGTGGAGGAAACATTTACTCTCGGGTTGTTCCTAGAAGAAGCAGAGGAATCCCAGTTCTTGTAGTGAGTAGTCATGTTCTCAATTAGCTCTCTACACTCCTCGGGTCTCCTTTTCATGAATGTGCCACCGGCGGCTGCATTAATCGTATCACGATCTCGAAAAGTCAATCCGTTGTAGAAAGTATCAATTAGGGTCACAGGGAGCATGTTGTGGTTTGGACATCGGTCGATCAAGACATTATATCTCTCCCAAGCATCAAAAATAGATTCATCGGGATCTTGCATGAAACCGCTGATCTGATTGCGAAGGCTCGTGACCATGGATGGTGGAAAGTAGCGCGACAAAAAGCGTTGAGTCATATCATCCCAAGTGTGAATAGAATTCTTCGGGAGACGATCAAACCATTTCTCGGCATGATGTAATAGAGTGTGTGGAAAGAGTTGTAGGCGTAGCTCATCCATAGTGGCACCAGCCAACTTCATGCTCTGGGTGATTGTAATGAACTTGTCGAGGTGTTTGTTGGCATCATCATCAGGCAATCCTCTAAATGGGTTTGTTTGCACTTGCTGAATCATGTGGTGCTTCAACGAAAACTCAGGAGCGTTGATTTGCATCGGCGCAATCGGTCCTCCTCGTCCAAACATTGTTGGTTGACAAAGTTCCTCCATGGTCCGAAGATCGGGCTGTGGAAGAGCATTGTTGTTATTGGTGAGGTGCGGTGGTTGATTATTGTTGTTAACACCTGCCATACTTAAATCTTCTTGAGTCTCGGGCTCTTGATAATTGGAAGATCTAGTACGCATACACCTGAAAATGCAAAAGAAAACAAAACCAAACACAAAGACAATATATATACACAAGAAAGATAAAATCTTTTTGTATTTTTGAAATTTTTAATTTTTATGATTTTTTGAATTTTTTATGCAAGAAAAGTAACGTTCACAAGTGAACGGATCCCAAAAAGCAACGTGTCTCTCACAGAAAACTGTTGATCTTAACGAAAAGAGCCGGCAGCGGCGCCATTTGATACAAGGCTTTTGGCCCGTATAAAAATTAGTTCGTTTAAGTATGTCTAATCGAATTGATCTTAGTTCTCTATGTGACTCAGTTTTATTTTGGTGAAACAAATATTTTTGGTTTGTTTTAAATTTAAATGTGCAAAGACTTAAAAGTAAATGTCGTTAAAGTAAAGGGCAAGTATTAAAAGAGCGTGAAATTAAATCTAAGTCTAATTTAAAATTAAATGTGCGATATTTAAAAACGTGACAGAAAGTAAATTTAATTAAATGACTAAAAATAAAAGCGTGTGAAATTAAAATTAGACAAGTATAAAACATAAACTAAAGATCAAGCAAGACAAAAACAAGAAAGACTGCTAGATCGGAATACATTCCGATCTTACCAATCGGAATGTTAGTTTACACTTGATCGGAGTATGGAGAGGAAGACCAATCGGAATACTGTCACTTACCTCCAATCGGAATATCCAGAAAACCCCCAATCGGAATATAAACCAACTTACCTGATCGGAATATGGCTAGATGCTGGTCGGAATGATGCTCGGACCCTTTGATCGGAATACTGTCACTATTACCAATCGGAATACCAAACATGCACCTCAATCGGAATGAGGAGTGGAGAACCAATCGGAATGTCTGTCACTACACACGATCGGAATACTTACCTACCCTTTTCTGATCGGAATACCAAGACACCACCAATCGGAATTTTGAAACCCTTTTCCGACCAAGCGTAGAAGCTATGGTCGGAATGTAAAACCCTTTTCCGATTGTCACGATCGGAAAACGGGGAAAAGTTCACAAAATAAGCTACACAAATAAGCTAAGTTTCTAATAAGCACAAGACTAAATCCTAAGGTAAAAACGTGTAAAAATAAGCTACGAAACTGAAAGTTAAAAACTTTTAAGACACGAAATTAATAAACTTTAAGAAAAACAACTTTTTAAATAAAAATAACTTTTGTAAAAACTATATAAACTTGAAAATAAACAAAATAAGCTATGAAAAAAAATGGTTTAAAACAATCAAAAGCATAAAAATCAAACCTTTAAACGAATCAATAAGATAAAAACGCATGTAAATCAAAGATTAAAGAAAGGTAGAAGAAGATTAACAAGACAAAGTAAAGGTGCAAGAAATTAAAGAAACACTTACTTGAAATTAAAAGTAATTAAAGCTGCAAAACATGTATTTAAATGTGCAAGTAATGAAAGGTGCATAAAATAAAGGTGGAAGAGATAGTTTGTCAAGCTATCCAACAACATGAAAAGTGATTAGCTAATGACTATATATAGGGGATTAGGGAGGAGGTTAGAGGAAGCTTCCTCCTCTCCTTCCTTTCTTCCTTAATTGCATGCTTAGGTCCCTCCTCTTCTTTAATCTTTTTGTTAATTGCGCCATTAGTCCTTAAGCCTTCAAATCTTCTTTAATCTTGGACTTTAACGACTTTTGGCTCGGGATTTCTTTGGACTCGTCTTTTAATTCTTCAATAAATAAGACTTGAGTTCCTCGGTTTTAAGTGAACTTCCGTCTTTTGACTCTTTCTTCGATAAATCTTCAGAATTGGTCTTGGACTTCCGTTCTTTTTGCACTCTTGACTTCTTGACTTCGTCTTTTCATCTTTTTCTTCAATAAAAGTCCGTAAATGCCCGTGAATTCCCGTGTTTTCTCCACTTTTCACCTTTTCATCCCAAATCACAACAAAAACACAAACCACGCATAATTCCGACATAAAAGACATAAAATACACGTTTTGGTCCGGTTATTATTGTAATTAAGTGGTAGAAAAGATGGGTGTTTACACAACTATCACTCTTATATTTTATTATTGTCTTGAATGATCACGAGGATGCATTTTTTACTTATTTCGATAGTTATTAAGTCCGAAAATAGAGTGAACGATTTAATCAATAGTTAGCTAAAGGACAAAATCTTTTAAAACTGCTTCTCGGGACCTCATAACGTTCATATCTTGGCATAACTCACTTCGCGATTTGAGACCTTTCTCGGACCGATATTTGGTAGTGACTTCATACTTCAAACCTTGAGAGACGTTCATGAAATTATGGTCTTCTCTTCATATAGGAATTTCTTCACTTGAAGTTTTGAGAGATTCATACTTGGACCACGACTTCTTCATTTTTCTCCAATCTTTATTTTGGATTTTGATATACAACGATCCGCCTCATTTTATGACTTGGATCTATTTATCCTCATACCTTGTTAGGGTCTTTTCGGATACACTTCTCCATGACTTTTGGGGAGTATTTGCTTTTCGTCGTGTGTCTCGATCCTTCATATTGATTTTCGATAAATGATTCTTCACATCACTTTGGATCTTTAGCAACAAAATATAGCCCTCATGCCTTGTTAGGGCCTTTTCGGACTCGCCAATCTTCGCATCCCGCTTCAATAAGTTATGCCTTGGCTATGAACTCTAATCCATACCGAGCAACTTTTAAACGATCTTGGGCTAGAAGCTAAGTAACTTTTCAAATCGTACAACTTTATTTATTAGCAGATAAATTATTAGCAATCGATGGGAGAATAGGCTCATAATTAACTCACATAAATTCACGAAAGAACACCGAACTTATAATTGGCTCTATCATCTCTCGTTCTCCACAATTTAAAATCTCAAGTAATGAGACTCGTGGATGCTTAGCCTATTAAATCAAAGTTTTGGGTTTTCGAGCCGCCTATAGGATCTTGCAAATTCTTAGACTTTTTCAAGTTTAGAAATCGCGTTTTAAAGTTCCCTTGATAAACGACTCTCTAGGATCAATTATAGGAACTTGCAAAAAGTTCTAGTTCTTAACCCGTGAGAGTTAAGACTTTCGCGTTTTATAGCTCCCTATATAAAAGCCTAGCAAAACTTGACTTAAACACGTTAAGGATACTAGCTAGAGAAAACTTAGATAAGTAAACTCGGGTTGAGTCAAAAGATTCACAACGTTTTGAAAATAAAAACCACTTATTCAAAGATTTATTCTAGCAAAGGAAGAAAATAACTATACAAAGATAAAAACTAATAGGCCAAAATAGATCAAAAATTTTGAAAAATGTCGAAAAATTGATTTTCCGGTTAAAATGAGGACAAATACAAGGAAAAGGGCCACTTAACTTCGATAGAAGTCCCCCTACACTTAATATAAACATTGTCCTCAATGTTTAAGCATGTGGGAGTAAACTCCCCTACACTTAGGACATTGTGCACGTTGTTTAAATCTTGCTAAGGAAAGGACAATTAAAGAGATTCCTATTTTAATATTGAGAAAATATAAAATAGTGAATCGAAAAGAGTTTAGGATAGAACCGGGAAGAAGTAGAACACGGAATCACGGGTCGTCAAGAATCATCAAGAGTGGATCATTGAAGCTCGAATCCCTGATTAAGAAGTTAGGAGAGGAAAGCAAACCAACGGGTCTCCCCCCTACACTTATGATAAAGAAAGCGAAAAGATGGATACATGGGTTGCCTCCCAAGAAGCGCTTGATTTTTGTTAACCGAGTCATTAGCCTGACTCGACCTTGATCATCAACGGAAGAAGCATGAAACATATCCACTAGGATCAAAGACATAGTTTTCGTCCATCAAATAGCACAAGCTTAAGGCGAACAATGCAAGCCAAAGAAGAGTAGGCAAGGTTCCCTTAAGCAGCGATGGAGCATGGTGGAAGCAAGGGTGAAGTGGTGCAAGCATTTCTTCAATAATTCCAAAGATTTTTCCTTTTATTTCATCAGGTGGATACTGAGATGGCTGCAGAATGTCAATACCGGGGTCGAACACCTTTTCCTTTAGGGGAAAATAGCACTCAGGCTCAGCAGACTGGGAAGAAGATCCGCGAAGAAGCACAACCTCGTCCTCAGAAGTGGGACAAAGAGGTGTTAACTCATACGTGCTGCGGATATTGGTGTCGACCGGTTTCTTCTCCTTTGAAAGAATGTGCTTCAAATCCAAAGTAGGATCAAGACGATAATCTTCAAAGTCCAAAGGAGGGGCATCACTCTCATGAGGGAAGTAAGTGTTGAGAAATGTAGAGAAGTCTTCCTAAAATGAGTAATCGTCCAAAGTAGGATCGAGTGATGGCGAAGGATCTTCATCATGTGAAGAATCGCTCGAAAGAGTATCAGCCTCATCAAAATCATCATATGTGGGCAGCTCGGGATACTCAGAAGTAAGGTCATCATAATCATCTGAATCTGAGCTAGAATCATCATCATAAGCATCAAAGACCGGTGGAGAATCATATATTGGAGAAGGTTCCAAAGTAGGGAGAGAATCATCCACATTATCATGAAAAAGTGGATTATCGATGCAAGAGTCGAATAGAGGATTGTTGTAGACAACGAAGTCATCATGCACATTAATCATATTCACTGATTCTCGTCCTCCAAAGGTTGTACTTGTAAGATTTCCCATTTTGAATACTTGTGAATCATCCCCGACTCTTAAGATTAACTCACCTTCAGCCACATCTACTAAAGCTCGTCCGGTTCTCAAGAATGGACGACCAAGTATTAAAGGAATACGAGGGTCCATTTCATAATCAACAACGACAAAATCGACCGGGAAAGTAAATGTGCCAACTTTAATAAACACGTCTTCGGCTATACCAACGGGGTAAGCGAGAGTGCGATTAGCAAGTTCAAGAGTCATTTTCGTTGGAGTGAGGTCGGGTAATGATAGTGTTTTCCAAACACTCAAAGGCATCAAATTAATACTGGCCCCGAGATCAGCAAGGGCAGTAAATTCTTCAGTTTTGTTGAACACACAAGGCAACACAAAACGACCGGGATCTCCAAGCTTTTCCGGAAGTTCTTTAAGAATAACTGCAGAGCAGTTTTCATTTAATCGTGTGTTGGCGAGCTCAATCAGCTTCTCCTTCTTGTTAAGCAATTCCCTAAATGCTTTAACAAATTTGGGCATGTGGACAAGTGCTTCAAGAAAGCTAATGTTGAAGTTCATTTGAGAAATCATCTTCACATAGCGTGTCACTTCGGCGTCCTCCTTAGTTAGCATTTTGGTCTTGCCTAAACGAGAGGGATAAGGGATATTGGGTTTGGGTGGTGAAGGTGCAGGTGTAGGTAAAGGTTGAGATGTTGAAGGGTCCTTCGTGGGAACTTCATCACATCGAGGCGGAGACGGTAATGGTGCACTAATACTAGGTGTAGGAGGAGTAGGGACACATGGTGGTGGAGGAGGTGTAGATGATGGGGGTGGGATTGGTGGTCCTACGATGGTAACTCCACTACGAGTAGTAATAGCACTCACATTGGCTTGCGGATTGGTGACGGTGTTTGAAAATAGAGAACTCGAAGAAGAAGGTTGAGCGGCTGGCAAGAAACTAGCAAGCATATTCTTCAAATCATTGGTTTGATTGCTGAAGGAGGATTGAATATCATTTCAAAGCTCGGATCTTATCTCATTTCCTTGCTTTGTGATATCTCCTTTAAGATTGATAATTTGGCTCTGCAAATTCTTGATTTGCTCACCTTGGGTTCTCATGATGGCCTCAACATCCGGATTACTGGGTGGGGTTTGTTGGGCGGGTGGGTGATAAGGATTAGAAGCTCTGGGTGGGATTTGGTTGCTTCTATTGTAGTTGTTGGCGGGGTTTTGGTTTTGAGGAGAAAAACCGGGTGAAAGGTAGTTGTTTGATCGGTAACTCAGCAGATTTATATCCCCTTGAGGTCGAGCTTGGTAATTTTCCGGTGAATAATTACCATAAGCTGCATACACATTTTCCAGATTTCCTTGTGTCGAAGGACAATCGGTGTATGAGTGAGGACCGCCGCATGTTTCACAAGGAGTAGCAACAACTTTAACTTGTTGTTGTTGTTGGTTTGAAGCCAAGAGTTGCATACTTCTGCTCATTTCAGTCAGCACACGGGTGAGTTCGGTCATATCAGGGTTTGCTGAAGTGGAGGAAACATTGACTCTCGGGTTGTTCCTTGAAGAAGCAGAGGAATCCCAGTTTTTGTGGTGAGTAGTCATGTTCTCAATAAGCTCTCTACACTCCTCGGGTCTCCTTTTCATGAATGTGCCACCGGCGGCTGCATTAATCGTATCACGATCTCGAAAAGTCAAACCGTTGTAGAAAGTATCTATTAAGGTCACAGGGAGCATGTTGTGGTTTGGACAACGATCAATCAAGACATTATATCTCTCCCAAGCATCAAAAAGAGATTCATCAGGATCTTGCATGAAACCGCTGATTTGATTGCGAAGGCTTGTGACCATGGATGGTGGAAAGTAGCGCGACAAAAAGCGTTGAGTCATGTCATCCCAAGTGTGAATAGAATTCTTCGGGAGACAATCAAACCATTTATCGGCATGATGTAATAAAGTATGCGGAAAGAGTTATAGGCGAAGTTCATCCATTGTGGCACCAGCCAACTTCATGCTTTGGGTGATTGTAATGAACTTTTCGAGGTGTTTGTTGGCATCATCATCAGGCAATCCACGGAATGGGTTAGTTTGCACTTGCTGAATCATGTGGTGCTTCAACGAAAACTCAGGAGCGTTGATTTGCATCGGCGCAATCGGTCCTCCTCGTCCAAACATTGTAGGTTGACAAAGCTCCTCCATGGTCCGAAGATCGGGCTGTGGAAGAACATTGTTGTTATTGTTGAGGTGCGGTGGAATATTATTGTTGTTAACACCTGACATACTTAAATCTTCTTGAGTCTCGGGCTCTTGATAATTAGAAGATCTAGTACGCATACACCTGAAAATGCAAAAGAAAAAGAAACCAAACACAAAGACAATATATATACACAATAAAGATAAAATCTTTTTGGATTTTTTAAATTTTTAATTTTTATGGATTTCTATCAATTTTTTATTTTTATGGGTTTTTTGAATATTGTATGCAAGAAAAATAACGCTCACAAGTGAACGGATCCCAAAAAGCAACGCGTCTCTCACAGAAAACCGTTAATCTTTACGAAAAGAGCCGGCAGCGGCACCATTTAATATTAGATGTTTTGACACCCCATATAAAAGTTAATTAAGTTCGTTGTATTGTCTAATCGAATTGATTTCGGTTCTCTATGTGACTCTATTGTTCTTTGGTGAAACAAAAAGGTTGTCGTTGTAATATATTAAAGTGCAAAAACAATTAAAGTAAAAGTGCGTTGAAATTAAAAGGGCGTTGAAATAAAATAGCGGTGCAATATTTAAAAACGTGACGGAAGGTAAATTAAATTAGATGACAAGAATTAAAAGCGTGACGGATATTAAAATTAGACAAGTATTAAAATGTAAACTTAGAAAAATAAACAAGACAAAACATGAAAAACCTCCCAATCGGAATGTATTCCGATCAGGCTCACCGTCGGAATGTTGTTAGGAATGTCAACCGGAATATGTCACCTACCCAATCGGAATAACCAATAACTTCTGATCGGAATGATTGTCTTACCTCTGATCGGAATAACTGATAGCCCCGGGTCGGAATGTAGATCGGAGCTCCTATCGGAATATGTCACTTCTCCCAATCGGAATACCAAACTAACACCTCAATCGGAATGAACAATGGGGTACCAATCGGAATATGTCACCTTACCTTGATCGGAATACCTCAAATACCTCAGATCGAAATACCAGGCCACCCCAATCGGAATATGTCAGGAATACTAAAACCCTTTTCCGACCAAGCTAAGGAGCTATGGTCGGAAAGTAAAACCCCTTTCCGATTTACCAAATCGGAATACGGAAGAAAAAGTACAAAATAAGCTAAACAAATAAGCTACTAATCAAATAAGCACAAGTCTAAAATCCTAAGGTAAACCATATAAAAATAAGCTACTAAACTGAAATTTGAAGACTTTTAAAACACAAAATGGAAAAGCTTAACGAAAAACAACTTTTAAACAACAATAACTTTTATAAAAACTTTATAAACTTGAAAATAAACAAAATAAGCTATGAAAATAAATGATTTAAAACAATCACAAGCATAAAAATGTAATCTTTAAACAAATAAACAAGACGAAAAGCATATAAATCAAAGATTGAAGAAAGGTAGAATGAGATCAACAAGATAAAGTAAAGGTGCGAGAATTAAAAGGAAAACTTACTTGAAATTAAATGGTAAATAAGGTGCAAGACATGTAATTAAAGGTGCAAGTAATTAAAGGTGCATAAAAGTAAAGATGGAAGAACTAATTGTCACGATTAGTCAACAAAAACAAATGAATGGAAATGAGAAGTATTTATAGGTGATTAGGAGGGTGGTTAGAGGAAGCTTCCTCCCCTCCTTCCTTTCTTCTTAATTGCGCCCTTAAGTCCTTTCTTCTTAATCTTTTTGTTAATCTTGGACTTTGAGGACTTTTGGCTCGGGATTTCTTTGGACTCGTCTTTCAATTCTTCGATAAATAAGACTTGAGTTCCTCGGCTTAATGTAAACTTCCGTCTTTTGACTTTTTCTTCGATAAATCTTCAGAATTGGTCTTGGACTTTCGTTCTTTTTGCACTCTTGACTTCTTGACTCCGTCTTTCATCTTTTTCTTCAATAAAAGTCCGTAAATGCCCGTGAATTCCCGTGTTTTCACCACTTTTCACCTTTTCGTCCTAAATCACAACAAAAACACAAACCACACATAATTCCGACATAAAAGACATAAAATACACGTTTTGGTCCGGTTATTATTGTAATTAAGTGGTAGAAAAGATGGGTGTTTTCACACCTATCAATTCTCAACTCCCATACCTACACTAGGTGGGTATCCCTAACCTAGGATCTGCACCACCTTGCCTCAAAAGAATAAACTGAAACAACCAAGCGTAGAAACGAAGGATGACATGATTAACTCCACCGAGGAATAGAACATTGAAGAGAATTAAATTTTTGTAAAATTACATGTGATTTTGTGAAATCACATGTGATTTTTGTGAAATCACCTGCGATTTTTGTGAGATAACATGTGATTTTTGTAGTCTAAAATTATACCATCGCGGAGAGAATTAAATGATCTTTTTATAGATATGTACTTATATATACTTCCGACGATTTTTTTTTTAATTTCCGTACAAATGAATCACATGTGATTCGGAAAAATCACATGTGACTTAAAAATCACACGCGAATTTGTAAAATCATGTGCGATTTATAGATTTCTAAAATCACACGTGATTGGTTACTTTAAGATCACATGTAATTTTTTGCAATCACATGCGATATATAAAATCGGACATGCATTTTATAAAAAAACAAATCACAAGGGATTTTACAAATAACAAGTGATTTAACAAATCATGTGCAATTTTTTTGACGAAAATTTCAACAAAAAAAATCATAGAAACTATATGAAAATGGTCGTATATTAAATGAAAAAATACTTTGGTTATTGCATTAAAAATCACATGTGACTATGTTAAATCACATGTGATTTGGTGAAATCACATGTGATTTGGTGAAATCACATGTGATATTATGAAATTACATATAATTTAATTTGAATTTCACGATTGAAACTTTTAAATTTTTAAACCCTCAAACGGCCGTGCTACTCGACGTTTTCCAATGAGGTATGCTCAGTAGTGTTATGCCATATAGATATGCAAACATGATTTTCAAATGAGTAGATTTATTCAATTAAAAAAAGCTAGTGGTGTAACTTGTTACTTGTTTGCCTTCGACTATGTAAATAAATACTCTAATAAATAATAAAAAAAGTTATTTATTTATTCTGAAAAAAAACTGAAAGTGATTTTTCCAAATGACGTGTGATTTTTCCGAATCACATGTGATTTTTATAGTCAAAAATTAAAATAATAAATAAACGTCAAAAATATATCGAAGTGCCCGTCTACTGAAAGATACGAACTTTTTCGTCGCAATGGTGTATTTTTTGTTATCTAAGGATTTAGCGTTTGAAAGATATGGTCCTTTTAAGAAAAAAGGTGAAAGATGAGTTTTTATTTTTTGATGAAAAATATAGAGGAATGTTATTTTGGATACATTTTATCATTTGGATGCAAAGGGACCAATTCTCACCATCTATCCAATATATATTAAAGGCTCTCATCAATCCCACTTTTACTAAATAATAAGTTGCAGGGGCATTTCGGTCGTTGCACATCCCACCTACCCCCACCTCCTAATTCCTTCCCACCCCGTCTTTTCTTAATCTTTTTTCTTCTCCTTAAAGCACACAATAAACACACACAAACACTTCTTCAATCCATCATCCCCGATCTAAAAATCACATATTCAATCCATCCCGATCTATTATCTCATCATATCCTTTGTAATTCAATCATCTCATTCAAAAGATTAGTTAACATGAGGTAATATATCATCATGATATATATATTTTTATTTTAGCTTATTCGATGCAAATAAGCTTATTTTTTAAACTTATTTGACGTGAATTTATGCGAGTTTAGATTTGATATAAATACGATGATAGTTTTTTTAGCTTATCAATTTATTCCTTCTAGCTTATTTTGATGTGATTTTGAATGTGTTACTTATCTAATATGTTATAATTAAACTTAATGTGAATAAGCTTGTTAGGAGAGTTATATGAATAAGCATATAAATTAGAATATAGTTATGTGAATAAGCTTATAAATTGAGTTTATTGAATCTGTATGATAAACATAAGCTATAGTATATGAAGAAGCTTATTAGGAGAGTTATAATAAAACTATAGGCTACATTGGACAGATTTATCAAATATGACAATTATATACATCATATATGATAAATGTATCATATATGATATACGGAGGTATCATATATGATAATATGATAATTTTTAGGTGTTTGAGCTTTTGATCGGTTTTAAAAGATAGTTTTGTGTATATTATCATATTTGACAATCTGGTTGAAATTTAGCTTATTCAACGTCTGTAATATACTAATATATCATATATGATAATCTTCTTGAAACTAAAACCAAGTCTTTTTTATTTGGGTATAGAAAGTTGTTTTCAAAGAATCTTGAAGAACTCAATCATCTCCTGGCCAACCAAATGAAAAAAAAGAGAAAGAGTCATGAGGCAAAAGTGAGCTATAAAAACACAATGTCATGAAGGGGAACATGGAATTCCCGGATGAAAGAACAAACAACGACATGTGCATGAGATGACAAAAGACGAGTGTCAAGTTTGCAACTAAAGTGTTTATGCATGAAATCAAGATCCACTGTTTTAATCATTTGACTTGTTTGAATTTTAGTAATTCGTGTATGATATTGTAATGCTTTAACTTTGTAATGCTACTAAATCATTGAGCTTATTGTTGAATAAGAAAATGGCGAAACATCCGCGAATGTAACTTTTGGATAATATGCTTATTGTGTTGCTGTTTTTATCATTTGAAGCATAGTTTTTGTTTACCTTTTTATTAGTATCATATATGATAGTGAAATATCATATATGATCATCCATGTAACTCTTAAATTCTTCCATATATGATATAACATTATCATATATGATAATACGCTAGCATATATGATACTTAAAAAGAAAGTTTTATAGATTATCATTTATGAAAAATCATATATGATGTGTACAACATATCAAATATGATACATCGCGTAAAAATGTAAACTACAAGTATCATATATGATAAATCAATGAAGTATTATGTGATAAATAACTAATACATATGTCGTATATACATGTAGCAAGTACATGATACATCATATTTGATATGTACAACATATCAAATTTGAAACATTAAGTAAAAAAAGTTAACTACAAATATCATATATGCTAAATCATTAAAACATACATGGTTTTCAAAAAACATAAATTATAAAAAAAAATTAATCAAAACAATAAAGATATTAGCATAATTTAACATATGACCCAACGGCTTTAGATTAGTAAGAATTTGGAATTAAAGACTTATGTTACTACATAATTTAGAGAAAGATTTAAGTTCATTTGGATACTAAATTTTATGTGGATACTAAGGGACCAATCTCCACATTCCATAATCATTTTAATCAAATGGATAAGATTAAACACAAAATATATTTTCATCCTTTTTTTTTAAAATCAGTATCTCTTAAACCGTTAATCGTTATGCGAAAAAAACATACTGTTACGAATAGCATTTATCTTTCTATAGATATGCTATATGATATACTTTTGACAAAAAAAAATTTCCATTTTATTCATGTTTTCATAAATTATCATGATGTATCACCAGTATCATATATGATATAACGTATCATATATGATACAAACCAATATCATATATGATTTAACAATGTTATCATATATGATGAAACAGTATTATCATAAATGATATTTCAAGTAAATTTTAACAAGAAGAAAAAAAAAATTCGAAAGTATATCATAGTGCATTTTGGTAGAAATACAATTAAATGTTCGTCGCGATGGTATAATTATTTTCGTCTAACATTTAACGGTTTAAGAAATATATAAACTATAAAAAATAGGTGAAAAATAAAATATATTTAATATTATCCATTAGATAGAAATGAGATGGATGGTGGAGATAAGTCCCCTCATATTTAAGAAAAAATATTAGATTTAAGTTCATTAGATACCATACTTTTCCTTATATATGAGTGGACTAATCCCCACCATTTATTTTATTGTAATCTAATTGATAAGATTAATCAAAAAAATATATTTTCACTCTTTTTTTTTCAAACATTAATATCTCTTAAACCGTTAATCGTTATGCGAAAAAAAATACCGTTACGAAGAGCATTTAATTATCTTTCTATAGATATGCTATATGATACACTTTCGACAAAAATTTTTTTCTTCAATTTTTTCACGTTTTCGAAAATTATCATAAATGATACTAATATCATATATGATGTAACACCAGTATCATATATGATAGAAACCAATATCATATATGATTTAGCGCTATTATCATATATGATGAAACAGTATTATCATATACGTAGTATATTATTTCACGTAAATTTTAATAAGATGAAAAAAAAACAAAATTTTTTTTTCTTCGAAAGTATATCATAATGCATATTGGTCGAAAGATAATTAAACGCTCGTCGCGATAATATAATTATTTTCGTTTAACACTTAACGGTTTAAAAGATATTTAAATTATAAAAAATAGATAAAAGTTAAAATATATTTAATCTAATGCATTAAATGAAAATGAGATGTATACTGAATATAAGTCCCTCGTATACAAAGAAAAATATTATATCCAAAATAAATCTTCTAGAATCTAGCGATTAGAAGGATAAAAACGAGAAGGATTAAAAGGAGAATTTAATAAAAGTATAAGGGCTTCCGAAGAAAGAAGAAGATGCATATGAAAAAACGAATCTGCCTCAAATTGGATTTGTAATTTTAGATTAGGGTTTGTCGACCGATCAGAGAGCATCATGGGTGGTCGATTGCACAATCAAAGCGGGTATGTTTATTAATTTTGCTTATTTATTGATTGGACTGATTTTGATTAAATGATATGAATTTGGAAAACAGAGGACTAGATACGAACATATCTTCTCAGGGTGATGTAAGTACTACATTAAAAAATAACTTAATATGTGTTTTGAATACTTTATTTGCTGCTAATTACTTTTAATTTACTCAGCTGGTGGGGAAATTCACCAAGATGAAGCTTACAGAATCCAAACGTAAAGGTTTTCGAGTTGTTGTCAACCGTATCAAGGTTAAAAGGGTAAAAGCTAAGCGAACCAAGAAGGTATTATTATTACCCTTTTACTTACACACAAGTTTTACTCTAGTTGTTATTTGTTGATTACATTTTAACTTGTATTCAGCTCGTGGGCAAGTTTGCCAAGATGCGTCTTACACCTTCATCCCAAACTGCTTCTCCTCCTCCTTTTAGTACGTTTTCCGTTCTTTTATCTTGTTCCATTCTTTTACCCGTTGAAAATACATTTTGTAACACTTTTTTTTTTTTATTTGACAGGACTTCCGCCAATTATTCGTGAGTTGGTGGAGGAAGCACTTGTATGTGTAGACCAATTAAAGGAGAACAAGGATGACTACTGGGCGAACCAGAAATTACGAGCTTCCATCTATCATATGGATAGGTCTGCTCCCTACCACAAGTCAGTGGGTCTGCTGCCAAGCGACTGGAAATTGTATGTTCAATGCCTTTTTATTTTTTTTACCTTTAGCCTCTATTTGAATATATATGTATCTACCTCGTTTGCCATGTTTGACATAAACATTTCTTTGATCATAACGGCAAATTCCACCATTATGCATCAAACTTTACCAGTATTTTTGTGTAGTCAAATTCTAAATTGCACCACAATTTTAATTACACACAAGACCAGGGGCGGATGTACTTCGAAGGTCGGGGGCGGCGCCCTCCATGGCTCGCCAAAAAATATCAAATTTCAGTGTAAATTTTTTTTTTAGGACCAATTTATTAAAGTGCACCCCATTATATAATCAAATTGCCCCCCACTCGAAAACAAAATAATGTAAAAACCTTCTAATTGCCCCCCAAAAGAAAAAAACCAACCTAAAAATCTTGTATTTCTATCTTTATTTTGATGTATACAATAACTTTTGTTCAAAAAAAAATTTTTACCCCCACTCCGCTAACATCCTGGTTCCGCCACTGCACAAGACAAATAAACAGGTTGACTACATGCAGTACAATGGTAATTTTGGCCGTACATTTACCCTGTAATTCGCCCATTATTATCAATCAGCATCAACGTCACAAATACATACATACATACAACACTAGTAATTTTAATGTTGGATCACATTAGACCGAGTTAGGCGAAATGTCTATAAACGAATTACATGGTCATTGTTGATTTCGAAATCATTATGAATAATTTTGCTTGCATGTCAAGACTTGAAAGTTTGATTGTTAAAGTACGTTTAAATATTGTTCACAATACAAAAAATGATCATTTTATTCATTTATAGATGTCTCCCTTAAGTTTATACATGCTAGTCACGTCAAGTACAGTGTTGTCTACCTGCTCATTGTTTGCCCCTTCCAGTCACCCTTTTTTCAGTCTATTCCTCTAAACTGTATTATCTGACTAGTACGGCCCTATATTTGCAGCGATCCTGATGCTTGTAGGGCGCTTGTGTCCTAGAGAAGATATGCTTTTGATGAAGCCGGGAGAGCATGTTTTATATTTGTAAATGGTTATCTAAGTACGCTGTGTTCGAGCATGTTTATCAGTGGCATGCATGTCATTCTATGTATTTGTGTTACTATGGTCTTTAGTGTCTTGTACGCTACACTTAAGTTTATCGAATTAGTGCATGTGCCTCCACTGAAGGTTAAGTTGTGTGCCATAATTTAAACATTCTGGCAACTCAGTACTGTGCATTTATTGGTAGGCTGACACCAATTATGTTTACACGTCAATGTGTACACTTAACCATGGTTTCTGACACATAAAACATTGACCGGTAGGTTGTCTTTGGTTGTTTTAATGAACATCCCCAAAATTGAACATACGCGACTTCCCGTCCCACTTGTTGAAAATAAACAAACCTGTTCATAAGAGAGCAATAGAGCTGGGAAATGTTCTTATAGCAGTGTAGCTCTATGCTCATTCAGAGTCTGGGTTGGGGAAGTTTGTAGTTGCACCAAGCTCCTAAAGACTTCTCTGCCAATAACATCTAGGCAACCAGACTGATTGGATTGCAACAGCTGTCCAGGTGACGATCGCATATAATATAACAAATTAATCACAATAAGGGTAACCCTTACAATAAAGATCTTAAATATTACTGACATTTTCGAGGAAATGCAAGTAAAAAGTATTTTAACAATCATGCAACTGAACATATATAGTCAAAAAGAAAATTAATATCATAAAACAAATGCAAGCCCCCGAAAGAAAAAATTAGAAATATCTGATGCACATGCGACCTTTGGATTTTCCTCATTGTAAGCATTATTGCTGAGGACAGGATTTTGTGCAGGATCAGCTACTACGACGTCAGATAGACTTTGCATTGCCGATTTCTGCTTGTACTGCACACTGTTAATTCAAAGAATACACAAGTTATATGTTAAAGATACATGTGTGGATGCCCAAAGCAGCTTTCAAAATGACTAGATTGACAGTTATGAAATGGGTTGATCTGGGCCGTGTTAATTCACAAAATGATCAAGTTACATTAGCTAAAACGGGAAGGAATCAAATAGATCAAACATGTAGAAATTCCCCTAATGTCTTTTTTTAATAGCCATCCAAAACCTTAATTTTTATTCGAGATTTGGATTATTATTGTAATAACAGTGATCCTGTATATAGCAACTATTGACAGAAGGCTCCAGAATGAATAAAGGTTCTCAGGTCAACCAAACCCAGCCGCCCATAATAAAAATGACTGTATTTTTAGTTTTAGCTGGAAAGCAGTTTGACATGCCACCCAGCCCGCTTGACCCGATATCATGCCACCTTTATCGAACACCGCTAGAAAACAGGAGGCGTGCGAGGGAGAGTACTCTGACCTTGTTGCTGCAGATGCAATCTTTGTAAATATTGCTTCCTTTGATCTGCTGCAATCTTAGGTCTCCCGTGCACTTGTCCCTGTGTATCAGACAAAGAAAGAATTGATGTCCTAAAACTAGACATTGCCAAACTTTATCTCATCAACTGGTATTGTTAAAGGCTTCCAGGCTTCCTTAATTTTGTAGCAAAAAATACATTAACTCTTTAAAATTTGTCGCATATTAATTACAGTAGTTACTCTGAATCAAAGTGTATCTGGGACAAATTGGTCCAAGCTAAATGCAACTGCAAATGGGAAACAAAATTTGTTTAAATTGGTCACATAATTTCTACCCAAATAAGTGGAAGCCCTATCTATTAGATCGACAAGGAAGGCTAAGCAACATTTTTTTTATAATTACGCAATACGATATGCTGCACGCCACGTGCACATACCACATATTTATTCTTTTTACATTTTTTCGTTATCTATACTTTATATTTTAGACTTGAATCTCCACATATCCAACGATTCTATACTAAAATAAAATCTGCGGTCCCAAAAGATCATTCAACAAAAAATAAATAGAACGATTGAAACATATCCCTTCATGCTGACTCTGAATGAATTTCCAAGCCTTCACCCTAGAAAACGAGAATACTTTCAGAAGGTGAAAAAACTCTTGCAGTCATACCACCAGTATCCCTTTCAATATTATTATTAAAAGATTTCTTGGTCATCTTTTCAGAGATACAAAATTCACATTTATCAAATGATTCCTCACTGATATTTTCCAAAAGACCTTCATGTAGGACCTATTGTATGCGTGTCTTCCCAATATGGGCAAGTCTACGTTGAGGCTTTAATACACACTGATGTGTGTGGGCCACTTAGACATGTGACAAGGAAATGTGCTAGCTACTTCTTAACATTTACGGATGATTTTAGTCGTTATGGTTATGTTTATTTACTTAAACATAAACATGAGGTATTTGAAACATTCAAAGTGTTTAAAGCGGAAGTAGAACTGCAACCAGGAAAGAAGATTAAAGCTCTTCGTTCTGATAGGGGTGGCGAGTACTTAAGCCAATGGAATTGTTCAGAATCTTACTTCTCCTTATACTCCATAATAAAATGGTGTATCCGAAAGGAGAAATCGTACATTATTAGATATGGTGCGATCTATGTTTAATCTTACAACTTTACCATTATCCTTTTGGGACTATGCCTTAGAATCTGTTGTTCGTATTCTAAATATGGTTCCCACGAAGAAGGTAAATAAGACAGCATATGAAATATGGCATGGCAAAACGCCATATTTGTCTTATTTAAAGCTCTGGGTTGTGAGGCGTATGTGAAACGTGACTCACCTAATAAACACCAACAACGATATGTAAAATGTATATTTGTAGGATACCCTAAGGAAACTATGGGTAACTATTTTTATTTCCCACCTGAAAACAAGGATATTGTTGCAATGTATGGAGATTTTTTGGAAAGAGATCTCATATCTCAAGAATTCAGTGGGAGAAATTATGATCTTGAAGAGAGTCATATAGATAAATTGCCTTCTGAAAATACTAGCGAAATAATTCCTGTAGAACCAGAGAGTCTGGCGGTTCCATCAGAATTAGTTCCTCCCCGTAGATCCGAACAGACTATGCGTGCACCAAGCAAACTATGTCTTAACATAGCAGATGAAGATGATAAAGTAGGGGATCTTGGTGAACCTGCTAATTATAAATATGTCATGCTTGATCCTAAAAAGGTTAAGTAGACTCGTGCAATGGATGAGGAAATGAACTCTATGAAAATAAATGATGTTTGGATTCTTGTAGATCCACCTCCAAAGGCTAAAGTAGTGAAAAATAGGTGGATATTCAAGAAGAAAACTGACATGGATGGTGAAATACAATCCTATAAAGCTCGTTTAGTAGCTAAAGGTTTTACTCAAAGTTTTAGCGTTGACTATAAGGAGATATTTTCTCCAATATCAGAGTTAAGAGCTATTAGGATTCTCATAGCCATAGCAGCATACTATGATTAATGAGATATGGCAAATTGATGTTAAAAGCGTCTTCTTGAACGGTTGTAGAGATGAGAATATCTATATGCAGCTTTAACACCCCCAAATATACTGCACAGCGGAAATACACATTTGGGTGCTAAACACAAGCTTCATTACACAAGGTACATTAAACGACCTTAAAATGAGACATTCGAAATATAAAAAAGGAAATAAATTTAAACATTGTTTAAAACCTTCGATCCCAAATAAAACATAAGTTTAGAAAATTCAGAGTAGCGTCTAGGCCCCCAAAGATCTCAACCAACCAACCAAACAGTTTTATCACAACATGACCAAACATAAATAATTTATAACAAAGAGAAAGAATATAAGTTTTAGACTAAACAACCACAAAAGCAACCTCGCAACCTTCCCAAGCAAGCTCCACCATCATCACCATTGATTACCTGAAACACATGCTTCAAAAGGTCAACAAACAATGTTGAGTGAATCTATAGGTTTATCAAAACATCATTTGAACATAAGAGTAAAATCAATCATAATCATTTAATAGAATTGTGTGCATACAATCTATTTCTCAGGTATTCCGTCTTATAGCAAAAGCTATAGAATTGTATTAAGCTCATGACACCGACCCCTTAACTTAGTCACCCACGCCAAATGCCAACACGACTAGATGAAACCATTTCCCCTCTAGGGTATTTGTTGCCAATTATATACCACAAATTCTTATTCTCGAAAAATATCCTTCCCAAAGGTTACTCGCCGTAAAGCCCTGGTCTCAGATAGGGTCGTCAACCCAATAGTACTATCATTTGAATAATTGGATATTTATATCCCACACAAGGGTAAGACAATAGTTAACGGTTCATGAATTTAGGGACTTTAGGCAACAAGGTACTTATACAATTTAAGACAACATTCGTGTCCAAACAATTATTCATGACTTGTGTTCCATTTTCATTTCAAATAGCATGTATCCCCCTCGCGGGTTAAAATCATTTAAAACAAGTATAAAGCGAGGCTATAGACTCACCTTAGCACAATAGTAGTAGTACGACGATCGTCGATGATAGATGATACCCGATGAACACGAAAACAGTAACCTATCAAATAAGGCGCGCACTTTAATAATAATATACTCAAATATGACTCGTACTTAATCAAACCAAAATTAATAACTCAAAACCGTAATAAACCACAAGAACAACCCAGGCAAGTGATACTACTATACACCTCTACATGCTCTCTTATTAAACAACACTCCCGATAACATTCTGCCGGTACTTACTAAATGTCCAAACTATTTTTCCTACATTGACACATCGAAAATTCATGAAACTAACTGAAGAACTCACTCAATATATGAAGAAATAACTCCTAAATTTCACCAAAAGATTTGACCTCTAAGACCTTGTGCTCAACACATCTTTGACTTTCAAAATCCGGACAGTTTTACACCTTCGACTCACAAAACCATTTTAACCCTTCTAACCAATTCCGTTTACAAAACCGACACTTCAATTTAAAAAAAGACTAACAACCATAGGTTTAGAGCTCAATAAAATCCATTGACCATTTTCAAAACTCATTTGAAGTCCCCGAGATTCGACGAAAATATTAACAACAAATTCGGATTGTGTTAACACTCGTCTCCCGGTACACGAATAATCAAACTATCATAACTTCCTCCTCGTTTTGAATTGGAAGGTCTATCTTATACCGAATCAAAGCTTATGAAAATCTCTACAACAAAGTCCATCCATCTCAACTTATACTCAGACTTAAGATTCCTAAAAATACCTCTAAAGTTGCTGATCTAAAATACACTTTTAAGAATCACATCAAATCAACATTTTAACCCATTCCAACTATTTCTATACTCCTAATATCAACCTACAACCATACTAATCAAATCCTAACACCTCTAATTCACTTGCATGTTCCATTCTTTCAAATCACCACTCAAAAATCATACATGTAACAACTTAAAATCAACATAATAGTAATAACAACACATGCAAGCATAAAAATAGATCAAACACTCATGTTCATCATGAATAAATTTGAAAAATAAAATTCATTATTTTCAAATCTTCATTCAAAATTAACACATGCATTACTCAAAATCCATGATCAAGATGAATAACAACACATGCAATCCATTAAAATGGATCAAACAACTATAATTCTTATGAAAATGATTTTGAAAAATAAAGTTCATGCATGTAAGAAAGATTTATATCAAAATGATCACCTCTTAATTTGCAAGGGATCTTCTTTTAGTTTTATCAAATTCAAGATCAAAATCAAAAATTGTAGGGTGTTTTGGTGTTGGAGGTCACGGATAGAAAAAAAAAAGAGAGAAGAGAGATGAAATTTTTGGTGAAAATGTGTATGTGTGTGTTTGTTGTGAGTATTTATATGGTGGGTGGAGGGTAAAATTTACAAATCATGAATTCTTTTGGACTAAAATGTAAAATACCAGTTAAAGAGCGGGAAATGACTATAAGTCAATTTAAAAAATATTCACGGGATTCGGGTTTCGTAAAAATACTTTTCAAAAGTTAAAACAAACACAAAATATAATAATATAGTCCCGACACGACTAAATACGCAATTAAAATGAAAACGTCAAAAATATTTAACATCAAAACAATCAATTATAAAACGTAAATATTTGGGCAGCCGTCGATATCGTGATCACTAGAAATCCTCATAACTCGTCAAAATGTAATAATAAAACTTCCAACATTTGTTTCAAATTAAACCATCAAACATCATAACATTCAAACTCATCAAAAATTTAAAAAATATTCGTAAAATAAAATTAAATAATGACATCGGGTTCGAGTTATCACATCCTCCCCTTCTTTAAAAGAGTGACGTCTTGGCGCTTAGCCCTCCTTATTACATTCTATACCAGTAGAACAAATGAGAACTTCTTTCCTTCAAGAATTCTCGCACTTCCCACACGAACTCGAGTCCACCTCTAAAATTCCATTGTATCTTTACAATAGAAATCTTACTATGCTTCAACCACTTAACTTCCCAATCCATAATTCCTACGGTTCCTTAATGAAAAGCAACTCATCTTCAAGTTGATCTCCTCTAATGGAATCAAAAAATTCCCTTCTACCAAACACTTCTTCTGATCCAACGTGCAAAAAGTGTTATGAATGAATCGAAGCTCATCCAATAATTCTAACTTACAATCATCCAGTCCAACCCTTGAACAATCTCAAATGTCTAATATACCTCGAACTCAACTTTCCTTACTTCGCAAGACAATTCACTAAACTCAAATTTCTGCACCATGGAAAGTGTAATTCTCAACCTATTCAATTTTTTCTGTAGTCTCCATATCATTTATGATCCAGTCCATTGACTTTTCCTTTCACCACTTCCACTCACTAGAGACTTACACTTTCCCCGTACAAACCTCAAACGTGTGCCTTAAAACTAGCATGACAACTATTGCTATATAAGAATTTCCATCAATGACAGATGTCATTCCCAACTATTTCCAAAGTAACTCACATACGCACAAGCATATTTTCCAATGTGTAAATCGTTCTTTCACTCTGAAATTTCAGATCGCACCAATAGCCCAGATGGTTTTCTATACTCAGCTTTCACCTTCGCACAAGTCAAACACTACTAACATACCAAACTTTGGTCCAATAATCTCCTCGTATAAGCAATGATATCATTGTCCCTCAATCATGAAAGTGGATATTGCTCAGCAACATACTGGAGAATTAAATTTGATTGCCTGATTCTCAAAATACCTCATCTCAATCGACTTCACTACCATATCTATTTCATAAGTTTAACAGGATATTGAAACCACTTTCCTTGAAATTCTCCTTCAATCCATTAGCTTGAACTTTCAATATCATCCTGCCAAGTCAACACTTCCCATCATTACCAAATATTCTAACCCTTAGAGGCTTTTTCCTTTTCCTTCCTGATAAGTGTATCAGCTACCACATTACTTCCCAAGATGGTAACGAATTACGCAATCTCAATCTCTCATCATTCATAATCCCACATGGTTCATAATCAATCATCATTCATAATCACCCATCATTCACAATCACACATGGTAACTAATCACACAGTCATAATCTCTCATTACTCATAATCACCGGTTACCAACTTTTACTCAATTCTAGGTAATCTTCTACTTATGTCCCTTGCCTTTCTTAGAAATTAAATATAAGTCAAACCCTAAAAATCTTTGATTACAACACACTTGATCCCTTACAAGTAATGTTTCCACAATTTCAAAACAATAATATCATTCCAAGTTCCAATTCATGAGTCATGCATTTCTCCTTATACTTTCTCAATTAACTTGACATAAAACTGATCACTTTCTCCCTTAACATCAACACAACACCATAATCCTTTAGTCTTCAGATCCTTGTTACAATATCAGCACAACACCATCAGCTCAACACCATAGCCTTTTAGTCTTTACATCCCTCTGGCAACAACAACACAACACCATCAGTTCAACACCATAACCCTTTAGTCTTCAGAACCCTCCGACAGCATCAAACATGGCACATAACATAAACTATTCTTCAGCATTCAAAAGAAGCTTCCTCATCAGGTCTCCTTCAATTATCGAAATTACAAATTTAGGCGTATGAGTAGGGATCACACGTCCAATTCTTCTCAGTCAACTTTATCAACGGTTTAACAATCAGTGAAAACCTTTCGATAAACCCCCTATAATTCTTAGCTAGACCAAGGAATCCGTCGATGTCGTTGGTATCAACCAATCCTTAATTGCTTAAATCTTGGAAATATCTTCACGAATACCTTTATCATCAATCACGTGCCCCAAAAAATGCACTGATTTCAACCAAAACTCACTCTTAGAGAATTTGGCATACAACTTCTCTTTCCTTCAACAATTCCTAAAATTGCTCTCAAAGGCTTCTCTTACTCATCCTTACAACTGATCAAACAAATCATCAATTCTCGGCAATGTATACCGATTCTTGACAGTCAATTTGTAAAAAATCCCGACCATCAATCGACACGAAACTCCACTTCACGAGACGGCAGCAACTCGGCAACACTTCCAGAAAAATTCTCAAAATACTCCCAAACTATAATACATCCTCTAGTTTCCTTTCTATTACTCAATCACTAGTCGTCTAGGCAAGAATTACACCACAACCTACGTCCACATAATTCCTCATCTCCAAACATGACACAAATCCTCAAACAGAAAGTTCACACATCATCTTTCATAGTCAATCCTCCCTTGAAAGTGGACTCTAAACCTGTAACACCCCATTTTGGAAATGGAATCTTACGCATAATCATGGCGTGTCATCAAAGCATACAAGGATAAATGTCTAAGCATTATTTGACCATAAAAGGGAAATACCGGAATCAAACATCGGTAACCCCAAAGTAGAGCTCATCACACACAAACATAAATGCAGTAAAAGGAAAGGACGAAACAATGTCCATTGCAAGCTGTATTAAAGTAAAGGAAATGCATAAAGTAAAGAAAGACAGTAAAGCTTCCAGTCCATATGCACGTACGTTTGAGATCTACGAGCGTCCCTGAGTACCTGCCGTTTTGGGAACATGAAAAGGAAAACGGCTGAGCAAGACGCTCAGTGCACGGATGTACAATATAGCATGAAATAGGATAAGCATGTAACATATAACAGCGGAAGACTAAGTTCTGAGTAGACTGGTTAAGTATTGAGAAAACTGATTTTATAGTTTGAAAAGCCTTATGTTTATCTTATGAAAACTGTTTTAACATATATATACCATAGCCCATATAGATCATGAAAAGGTCACGTGCATGAATACTTAGAGGGGTGACCTCATCATGCTGATTAGAGGGGATGCCTCTAATTAATATACTGGTCTGGGTAGGAGGGATCAACTCCTTGTGAAGGATGTAAGGCACACACCACATTCACCATGAAATACTGAATAAAACATGTAACTAGGATGCACCCATACGCCCCACATGATATAATAACATGGCCAAAACTGAAAGGGACGCCACGAGCAATCACTCCGCCGTGGGGAAGTCATAACATTGGTGCCTCCAATGTTATGGTTATGGTACCTTCATAACTAGGTGAAACTGGTCATGCTTGTATATGGCTATAGATTATGCTAATTAAACATAAGCAGTTAAAACAATAAAACAAATACTGGGAAAAACAGTTGGCTGCATACGGGGAAATCCTAATTAGGAAAGAATGTCCATACTGAAAGGACGGGAATCCGTACCTCAAGTCCAGTGAATGAACGGAAGAAAGACTCCAACTTCTGGATCACTAACGCTACATGAATACACACGTGTATAAGTATCGAATCACTGATTACGTACTGGGTTTTATGTCTCATCTTAGCTTACTTTGTATGTTTTAGGTCATGGTTTACTGTTTAAAGCCCTATCTGTGTTTACCTTGTACTCTGATTAATCTGATAACGTATTACTGGTAATTCATGTATTATTATACTTACTGTGTAATAATAAGTAACTTTCCAAAAATAGCAGGTTTCCAAAAATAGAAAGTTTCCAAAAATAGAAAGTTTCCAAAAAAAGAAAGTTACCAAAAATAGAAAGTTTCAAAAAATAGAAAGTTTCCAAAAATAGAAAGTTTCCAAAAATAGAAAGTTTCCAAAAATAGAATTCACTGCTTAAAATAGATCAGTTTCTAAAAATAGAAAGTTTCCAAAAATAGATCAGCTGCCTTAATTAAATAAGTTTCCATATATAGAAGGTTTCCATTATTAGATTAGTTGCCTTATTTAATTAAGTTTCTATAAATAGAAGTTTCCATAATTAGAATTAAGCTGGTTGCATAAGCTAAAATATAAGTCTAAGTGTTTATAAGCTTATTTCTTAAGTCATATGATATAGTGTATAGTTTAATTATTATTTCATGCATTTTAATTAAACTATAGGTTAAGCATTTTAATTAAAGTATAACATGTTTTAATTAAAATGGAATAAATTACTTAGGTTAAAATGTATATTAATATGTATTAATAATATAACCTAAGTCATGTCTAAATTAATTAATTATAAGCATGTTTTAAATAATTAATTAATTATAACTTATAACATAAAAATACTTAGGTTAAATTAATATCATGCTAAATTAATAATTAAGAAATAACCTAAGTCATGGTTTAATTAATATCTCATGTTATTAATTAATTTATATCCTAAGTTCATAATTCATAATATTAACATGTAGCATAAATCATGATTTAACCAACGAACCATGAATCGGGCATGAACTCGACACCGTACCCCGAGCCAACTCGGGGTACTTGTGTCCCCTTGCTGCCGTGGGTCCCACATGCACCAACCAAGACCAAAATGGTCTTGGTGGTGGCGGCTAAAAGCAAACCGAACCCCCCTCGGGTTGGTTATACTAGGCGGCCAAAAACAAACACCCTCATATAACAACCTTTGATTTTAATTAACCCTAAAACATGTTAGATCTATGTTTAATTTTCATGTTTTAATAAGAATAACAATAACATGTTCATGAAAATAATCAAAGATTTAAAAAGAATTAAAAAGAAAGGTTTAGAATGATATACCAATACGTAGCTTGGAAGAGGATGAACAAACACGGTTTATAGCAATGGTTTTCAAGATCAAAATCAACCAATCAACCACCTATGGTGGTCTTAGGGTGGCGGCACAAAGAGGACAAAAAGGAAGGAGAGAAAACCTTTTTAGGTTAAATGTTTATTTTGCTTGAAATGTAAAATGAAATGAAAATCCCCTTTTCTTGTAAAAGTCCATGGGCTTAGCCCACCTTGTTATGTGTGCCGTGGGTATGGGGCCCCACATGGGGTACCCGTACCTTTTCTCGTGTCCCGATGTTTCGTGTTCGTTCGTGGTTAAACGTGTTCGTGTTTAAAGTGTTTCTGTTTATTTTATCATGTAGTTTATCGTATTATTTACACTCGTAATTAAGTACTTACGTAATTATTTTAGTTCGTGTTTTAAAATGGTGATCATGATTTAATTATGTTCACGTGAAATATCTATTAACTGTTTATCATGAGTTTGTACGTAATCGATACTTATCATGTCATACACGTATGCACTTGCTTGATTATTAGCACATGAATGTGATCAATACTAAATAGGGTAAGTTTTAATCTAGGACGTACGATCTTAAGGGCACTATTCATGGTAAAAGCATGCGGGTTTTACAATTCTTCCCCCCTAAAAAGAATAATTCATCCCCGAATTATAGATAAAGTAAACTGGAAAGAAGTAACATACCCGAACTCAAAATATGAAGTGAGGGTAAGAAGCCCGGATAGACTCCTCCGTTTCCCAAGTGGCTTCCCGCTCGGTATGGTCCCTCCAAAGAATTTTGACGAATGGAATCGTCTTCCTTATCATGACTCGTTCTTGCCTGTCAAGAACTCGTTCGGGTTCCTCTATAAAAGTGAGATCTTCACGTATCTGTTCCAGTGGATACTGAACCATGTGAAGGGGATGATACTTGTACCCTCTGAGTAAGGACACATGAAACACGTTATGCACGTGCGAAAGCTGAGGAGGTAACGCCAATCGGTAAGATACTTCACCGATTCGTTTAATGATATCAAACGGTTCGATGAAACGAGGACTGAGTTTCCCTTTGATCCCGAAGCGTTTAACACCACGCGCCGGCGAAACCTTGAGGAAGACGTGGTCTCCCACATTAAAATGTATGTCCCTACGATGCTTATCAGCGTAACTCTTCTGACGTGACCGTGCTTCCTGCAGCTTCTGCTTAGCTACTTCGATCTTCTCATTGGTCATTTCTATAATTTCTGGTCCTTCGAGTGTTCGCTCTCCCACTTGATCCCAGCAGATTGGAGCGCGACACTTCCTGCCATACAACATTTCGAAAGGAGCACATTTGATACTTGCGTGCCAGCTGTTGTTGTATGCAAACTCGACCAAATAGATGTAATCGTCCGAATCACCTGTCCATTCCAACGCACACGACCTTAACATATCTTCCAATGTCTGAATTGTTCGCTCCGACTGTCCATCCGTTTGAGGATGAAAGGCCGTACTCAGCTTAAGTTGTGTACCCCAAGCGTTTTGCAGACCTTTCCAGAATCAAGACGTGAAACGAGGATCTCTGTCTGAGACGATGCTGGAGGGAGCACCGTGGAGTCTCATGATCTCCCTTCTGTAAGTATCTGCGAGTTTACTTACCGGATCTTCCTTGCGTATCGGTAAGAAATGAGCTGATTTGGTGAGTCGATCGACGATGACCCAAATGGCATCGTGCTTCTTCTTGGTAGGCGAAAGACCGGTAACAAAATCCATGGTGATTTTGTCCCACTTCCACTCTGGAATATCCAACGGTTGAAGGAGACCGCCCGATCGCTGATGCTCAATCTTAACCTGCTGGCAGGTAAGACATTTGGAGACATAAGTGGCTACATCCTGTTTCATACCACTCCACCAAAAGTACTGTCTGATGTCATGGTACATTTTTGTCGACCCAGGATGTATAGAAAATGGGGAGCTGTGAGCTTCAGCTAACAATGCTTCCCGGATTTCTTGATTGTCAGGAACACAAAGTCTCATGCCCTGCCAAACGATACCGTCTGCGTCCATTCTGAATTCTGTCTGCTTCTCCAAATTCTGAATTATCGCCCATATTTCTCCATCATCCTTCTGAGCTTCCTTGATCCTAGACAGTAAATCGGGTTCTACTCTAAGATTCGCCCAGTATCCGTACTGCCCACGTACCGTTATTTCGATGTCTAGCCGCTCCAAGTCTCTTATGTTTTGTTCCTTGATTTCAATGCCGTTGATCATTCCAGACTTTCTGCTGAGTGCATCTGCTACTACATTAGCCTTTCCGGGATGATACTGTAGGTTAATATCATAATCCTTCAACAGTTCCAACCATCTCCTTTGTCTCATGTTCAATTCACGTTGAGTGAAGATATACTTCAAGCTCTTGTGATCTGTGAAAATGTCGCATGATTCTCCGTATAAGTAGTGCCTCCATATTTTCAATGCGAACACCACTGCAGCAAGTTCCAGGTCATGCGTAGGGTAGTTTTCTTCATAGGGCTTAAGCTGCCGTGAAGCATACGCGATCACTTTCCCATGTTGCATGTGAACACAGCCCAGTCCCTTCCCCGATGCATCGCTGTAGATCTGAAATCCACCTGTACCAGATGGGAGAGTAAGAATAGGTGCAGATACTAACTTCTGCTTTAGGTCTTCGAAGCTCTTCTCTCGTTCTTCCGTCCAGACGAATTTCTCTCCTTTTCGCATCAGTTTGGTGAGAGGTAGTGCCAAACGGGAAAAGTTCTCCACGAATCTGCGATAATATCCAGCTAAGCCCAAGAAACTGCGGACTTCTGTCGCTGACGTTGGTCTTGGCCATTTAGTGATAGCCTCAACCTTCGCTGGGTCCATAGTGATCCCTTCTGCTGATACAATGTGACCTAAGAATGCCACTTTGTTTAACTAGAACTCACACTTGGAGAATTTCGCATACAGCTGCTTCTGACGAAGAATCTGTAGTACCGTACGGAGATGGTCTTCGTGTTCCTCCGTGGACTTTGAGAAAATCAGGATGTCATCGATGAATACAATGACAAACTTATCAAGGAATTCATGGAAGATTCTGTTCATCAGATCCATGAATACTGCTGGAGCATTAGTCAGGCCGAATGGCATGACTACAAACTCATAATGGCCATAGCGGGTACGAAAAGCAGTCTTGGCAATATCCTGCTCTTTAACCCTTAGCTGATGGTAGCCTGACCTTAGATCGATCTTTGAGAAGTGTTTGGCTCCTTGAAGTTATTCAAACAGATCATCTATACGTGGCAGTGGATATCTATTGCGGATGGTAATCTTATTAAGTTCACGGTAGTCTATGCAAAGTCGCATGCTGCCGTCCTTCTTCTTAACGAACAAGACCGGTGTGCCCCATGGAGATGCGCTTGGTCTAAAGAACCCTCGCTCAAGAAGTTCATGCAGTTGGTCCTTCAGTTCTTTTAGCTCTATGGGAGCCATACGATACGGAGCCTTAGAGATTGGTTCAGCTCCTGGAACAAGGTCGATGTTGAACTCCACTTCTCGTGCAGGTGGTATGCCGGGGAGTTCAGCTGGGAAGACGTCTTGAAATTCTGAAACTACTGGTTGATCCTGAATCGATGGGGATTCAGCATCCATGTCGTGAACCGTAGCTAGATAACCCTCACAGCCATGTGACAGTAATGCACGTGCTTGCAAGGTAGATATGACTTGTACAGACCGTCCGGGTATGAACCCGTTATGAATGTACTCTGGTGCATTAATGTCGCCGAAGATCACCCGATATGAGTGGCAGTATATGGTAGCATGGTGCTTGGATAGCCAGTCCATGCCGAGAATCATATCGAACTCAATCATGTCTAGGGGAAGTGCATCTACTGCACGAACTTTATCGTCAAACTCTAGAGGAAGACTCTTGTATACATGAGTTATTAATACAGAGTCCCTCAAAGGCGTGGAAATGGTAAGCCTATTTTCTAATGGCAAAGGAAGTGTCCTGATGTTCTTAGCATATGTAGTGGAAATAACTGAGTGAGTGGCACCCGTGTCGAAAAGAACACATGCAGCTTGGCCGTACATATACAAAATTCCAGTAATGGTACCTGTAGATTTGTTTGCCTGATCGCGAGATGTCGTGTAGACACGCCCAGTGGTAGGAGGCGGCTTATTATCAGCATGACCCAATGTACCCTCCATCTCACCCTTACGGCAATCTCTTATACGATGGCCAGGGAGACCGCACTTGAAGCACGCGTCGGAATCACGACGACATGGGCCAGGGTGTCTGCGATGGCAAGTACTGCAAAGAGGATGAGTGAATCCTCCAGCAGGAGTCCTTGCTTGCTGAGGGCCTGCTGATGACAAAATGTGTTAAGATAAAGTACATGCACGAGTATAAGACATATGCATCATAAGATGTTCACCAGTGATAGCTGAACGGTTAGGTTGTGAACCCTTGTGGTTCTGGTCCTTCCCGTTACCGTGGTTCCTGGTAGAGGTTAATATAGTGTCAGCATGAGAGATATAACATGAAATCATAAGAAGATGCGTAAATAGTAGGACCTGCTGTTGTTGGAGTGTCCAGCGTTGTTACGGTAATTATCATTACCGCTACGCCTTTCCACAACAGAACGGTCGTTAGTGTGACCGTTTCCTTTGGGCTGATGAGGCTGCTGCTGAGTAGCCGGCTGAGACCGGTCCCCAGTTTTCTGCCTCTTGTCAGGTCTTTCAGCTTCCCCGAACTCATCTCGTTCCTGCAGCATCTCTAGTTTCCTTGCTGCGTCGGCCACTTGTGCTACTGTATTGAACGTAGCACACACCAGATTGTTCGCGACCGAGGTGCGAAGTGCCCACCCAAAGTGGTGTGCCTGGTCCTCAGGAGTACCAGCTGCTGCTCCCAGGAAACCAGCTAAGCGAAGAAAGCGCTGCATGAATTCGTTGCTATTCTCGCCCGCTCTCTATTGTATCCCGTGGTACTCTCGCTTGAGCTTGTCCTGCTCTGCCTTAGGAAAGAACTGCTCCATCACTCTCTCCTTGAATTGGGCCCATGTCAAACCAGCGACCCAATCATCACCTCCTTCCGACTGCGTCAAGGCTAGCCACCAGCTAAGTACATCGCCTTCAAACCGGTAGCATGCCAATCTCGCCTTGTATGCGGGGTCACAGCCCATAGCATTGAAAATCTTCTCGCTATGAGTCAACCAGCTTTCAGCATCGTTGGGGCTATCAGTCTTTTCAAAAGCTCTAGGACGGAGCTTGTTGAATCTAGCCACACTGCTAGTGTCACTGGAGGAGGAGGAGGAGGTTCCTGATTCTGCTGCTGCTGATTGTTGGCAGCTTGGACTTCAGCACGGTTGTCATTCCTCAGTTGAGGAAGCAAGGCTTGCATGGCAGCCTGAATTGCAGCATTGAGCTGCTCTTGCTCGTGTGTGAGAACCATCTGACAGTATAACATAAAACATATGATTAACAGTTCAAAACATAAAATATAAATTATATATATACATGAAAAAAAAATTTATACCAAAAATTTCACGAGAAAAATTTTATGCAAGAAAATTTTTGTATGAATGCATGATGCAGTTTTATGAAAACTTTTGATGCTCGAGAGTGAACGCCTCTGGTCAGTTCACTCAAAACAAAAGACATATCGAGGGGACGCCTATGGGTCGGTCCCAAATCTAAAAGTTTCGATAAAACACATGCGACTAAATAGGGCCAGTCCTGTACCAACCATTACTTAGTCAAAAACCCTGTAACAATGACATGTATATGTATGCTTAAAAGTGATGAATGCATGAAAACAACTGTCAGTTCTAGGAAGACCGTAGTGACTACCCACTAATCACAGGTCATATTTGAGAGCCTACAGGTCGAAACCTTGGCTCTGATACCATAATTGTAACACCCCATTTTGGAAATGGTATCTTACGCATAATCATGGCGTGTCATCAAAGCATACAAGGATAAATGTCTAAGCATTATTTGACCATAAAAGGGAAATACCGGAATCAAACATCGGTAACCCCAAAGTAGAGCTCATCACACACAAACATAAATGCTGTAAAAGGAAAGGACGAAACAATGTCCATTGCAAGCTGTATTAAAGTAAAGGAAATGCATAAAGTAAAGAAAGACAGTAAAGCTTCCAGTCCATATGCACGTACGTTTGAGATCTACGAGCGTCCCTGAGTACCTGCCGTTTTGGAAACATGAAAAGGAAAACGGCTGAGCAAGACGCTTAGTGCACGGATGTACAATATAGCATGAAATAGGATAAGCATGTAACATATAACAGCGGAAGACTATGTTCTGAGTAGACTGGTTAAGTATTGAGAAAACTGATTTTATAGTTTGAAAAGCCTTATGTTTATCTTATGAAAACTGTTTTAACATATATATACCATAGCCCATATAGATCATGAAAAGGTCACGTGCATGAATACTTAGAGGGGTGACCTCATCATGCTGATTAGAGGGGATGCCTCTAATTAATATACTGGTCTGGGTAGGAGGGATCAACTCCTTGTGAAGGATGCAAGGCACACACCACATTCACCATGAAATACTGAATAAAACATGTAACTAGGATGCACCCATACGCCCCACATGATATAATAATATGGCCAAAACTGAAAGGGACGCCACGAGCAATCACTCCGCCGTGGGGAAGTCATAACATTGGTGCCTCCAATGTTATGGTTATGGTACCTCCATAACTAGGTGAAACTGGTCATGCTTGTATATGGCTATAGATTATGCTAATTAAACATAAGCAGTTCAAACAATAAAACAAATACTGGGAAAAACAGTTGGCTGCATACGGGGAAATCCTAATAAGGAAAGAATGTCCATACTGAAAGGACGGGAATCCGTACCTCAAGTCCAGTGAATGAACGGAAGAAAGACTCCTACTTCTGGATCACTAACGCTACATGAATACACACGTGTATAAGTATCGAATCACTGATTACGTACTGGGTTTTATGTCTCATCTTAGCTTACTTTGTATGTTTTAGGTCATGGTTTACTGTTTAAAGCCCTGTTTGTGTTTACCTTGTACTCTGATTAATCTGATAACGTATTACTGGTAATTCATGTATTATTATACTTACTGTGTAATAATAAGTAACTTTCCAAAAATAGCAGGTTTCTAAAAATAGAAAGTTTCCAAAAATAGAAAGTTTCCAAAAATAGAAAGTTACCAAAAATAGAAAGTTTCCAAAAATAGAAAGTTTCCAAAAATAGAAAGTTTCCAAAAATAGAAAGTTTCCAAAAATAGAATTCACTGCTTAAAATAGATCAGTTTCTAAAAATAGAAAGTTTCAGCTGCCTTAATTAAATAAGTTTCCATATATAGAAGGTTTCCATGATTAGATTAGTTGCCTTATTTAATTAAGTTTCTATAAATAGAAGTTTCCATAATTAGAATTAAGCTGGTTGCATAAGCTAAAATATAAGTCTAAGTGTTTATAAGCTTATTTCTTAAGTCATATGATATAGTGTATAGTTTAATTATTATTTCATGCATTTTAATTAAACTATAGGTTAAGCATTTTAATTAAAGTATAACATGTTTTAATTAAAATGGAATAAATTACTTAGGTTAAAATGTATATTAATATGTATTAATAATACAACCTAAGTCATGTCTAAATTAATTAATTATAAGCATGTTTTAAATAATTAATTAATTATAACTTATAACATAAAAATACTTAGGTTAAATTAATATCATGCTAAATTAATAATTAAGAAATAACCTAAGTCATGGTTTAATTAATATCTCATGTTATTAATTAATTTATATCCTAAGTTCATAATTCATAATATTAACATGTAGCATAAATCATGATTTAACCAACGAACCATGAATCGGGCATGAACTCGACACCGTACCCCGAGCCAACTCGGGGTACTTGTGTCCCCTTGCTGCCGTGGGTCCCACATGCACCAACCAAGACCAAAATGGTCTTGGTGGTGGCGGCTAAAAGGAAACCGACCCCCCCTCGGGTTGGTTATACTAGGCGGCCAAAAACAAACACCCTCATATAACAACCTTTGATTTTAATTAACCCCAAAACATGTTAGATCTATGTTTAATTTTCATGTTTTAATAAGAATAACAATAACATGTTCATGAAAATAATCAAAGTTTTAAAAAGAATTAAAAAGAAAGGTTTAGAATGATATACCAATACGTAGCTTGGAAGAGGATGAACAAACACGGTTTATAGCAATGGTTTTCAAGATCAAAATCAACCAATCAACCACCTATGGTGGTCTTAGGGTGGCGGCACAAAGAGGACAAAAAGGAAGGAGAGAAAACCTTTTTAGGTTAAATGTTTATTTTGCTTGAAATGTAAAATGAAATGAAAAGTTATCATAACCCCCCCTTTTCTTGTAAAAGTCCATGGGCTTAGCCCACCTTGTTATGTGTGCCATGGGTATGGGGCCCCACATGGGGTACCCGTACCTTTTCTCGTGTCCCGATGTTTCGTGTTCGTTCGTGGTTAAACGTGTTCGTGTTTAAAGTGTTTCTGTTTATTTTATCATGTAGTTTATCGTATTATTTACACTCGTAATTAAGTACTTACGTAATTATTTTAGTTCGTGTTTTAAAATGGTGATCATGATTTAATTATGTTCACGTGAAATATCTATTAACTGTTTATCATGAGTTTGTAAGTAATCGATACTTATCATGTCATACACGTATGCACTTGCTTGATTATTAGCACATGAATGTGATCAATACTAAATAGGGTAAGTTTTAATCTAGGACGTACGATCTTAAGGGCACTATTCATGGTAAAAGCATGCGGGTTTTACAAAACCTTTCGTTCTCCATAACTGATCAGCATACTACACACCACTAACCAATATATACCAACAATCAATCCTAAAATATTCTAGTTCTATAAGCATCAAATCCACATCTAACACCTAATTCCTTAAATTTCAAGAAAAACCCCTTTCAATATGGAACTAGTGCTATCAACCTTTCCATCAGCTAATATCACATCCTAACTAGTTGCCAATCTTACTGTTCCTCTATCCTTAAGACAACTGAATCTAATATCTACCAAACTCTTATTGGATCTAACTCACACAACACACTAACTGAACGAGCATTATATGAGAACGTACCAGTCATAGCATTTGAATCTCGAGACTTATCAACATCACCCACTGATGAGACTACTTTTATACATAGTCTCATCGTCCAAAAAGGGCTTTAAATGCACTAAATATCATGAAAATGGCCAAATATATGCTTGTGTTTGTTGCTTGTGTATTTTAGGTACGGATATTGAGAAAATGACAAAAGATCACAAGAATCATGCAAAAACGAACACGGGAAATGAAGCCGCACAATGAACCAAGCCCTAATGAAGATTATGCAAGAAGGGTCCTCCAATATTGAAGAATTGACACTTTGAACCCTTGTATCTTCATAATTACAAGATTGGTCCCTAAAGTTTGTCAATAATGCAAGAAGGGCCCTCCACTTTGAAGAATTGGCAATTTTAGTCCCTCAACAAAACTAAATTGTCAATATTAGTCCTCCTCAAAGTCAAACATACCGTGAAGGACTTCAAGTTACAATAAATTACAAGTTTGGTCCTTTTAAAAATATCAAATTACCAAAAGGACCCTTGACTTTGAAGAAATGGCAAAAATGGTCCCACATAAGTCATGACTTGGTAATTTTAGTCCTCCAAGAAGTCAACAAGAAAAGTTAATTTCAGTCCTCCAAGAAGTCAACAAGACAAGTCAAGACCATTACCTATGAAGAAAATGCCTAAACAACCCTTCAAGAATCAAGAATTGGCAAGAAATACCCCTGAAAATACTTTACAAAACTTTTTGGGGCAAAAGTGTGAAGTTGGAAACTTAATTTACAAAGGAATCCGGATTTTGGCTAGTTTATTTGCAAGTGACAAGAGAAAGAAAAGTGAGGGGCTTAAATGGGCAGACAACCTAAGACACCTAGACCTGTGGGAGCTTGACACGTGCCCCACTAACACCCCTCATCTAATCAAATCCCACCATTCTTCCACCTCACTAATCCATACACAACTAATTAAACTAACCAGATTAGTTTAATAATCTGGCGCCTTAACATGTTTTTAAACATGTTTAAAACCAAAAATGGATTAAACTTGCAACTATTCACCAAGAACACGATTTGGGGTTTTGTTAATTACTTATAATTAAGCCATCAACTGCTCTAGATTAGTGATTAATAACCCCTTAATCACATCCAAACCTTGAAAATACATGCTACATCAACGATGAGCCCCACATGAGATTCCCCTGCACCAAGGATGAACAAGATAAAACAGTGACAACCATCCAACGTTCAAGATTGAAGCTTGAAACTTAAGCTTGTTTTAAGCCTTTGATGCTATTCCAACAACTCACACCTCAACTACATGCCAAATTCAGTCACATGATCCTCAAAATATTCAAACTTTCAAAGGGCAAATTGGGGACTTCATTAGCTAGGGTTTCACGTTTTTCAGCTTTCCTAGTTTACTTGTAAGCCTATATAAAGGCCTTAGGATACTTTATTTTTTCTTTGCTCTTGAATTTTCCTAGTTCACTTTTCTGTAAATCATATATTCAGTTTAATGAAATGTGTTTGAAATTGTGAAGAAAGCTCAAGTGCCAATCATTATATTTGCTTGTTATTGTTGTTTGTTAAGTAATCTTGAATTATAAAACCTGTTTTCAAAGGAGTGTGCAAAAGTTTGCATATTTTCCTTGAATCTTGATATTTTGCTAAGTCTTGTTCAAACCTTGGAATTCTTGGGGTATAAAGCTGATCATAGCATCCTGATATTGTGATATCAAGGTGTGGTGAAGCTTATAACTTGGGGATAATCAAGTGTAGGGAACTAAGGTTGCATTAATCAAGTTTTTCCACTTTTCTGATTTTGATTTTTTGCTTCTAACCTTGTTGAATCTTAGCAGGAGTTTTTGTGGAAGCTTGTGCTTGTTCTTGCTAGCACATAAGCTCAAAATTCGTGGGTGTGGATGTACATCCATTAGGTTTGCACCATTCTACTCAAAATCTACTTAAAATCTTGATTTTTGGTGATTTTGTGTGCTACTTGTGTTCTTGCTGAATTTGTTGTCTAATCTTGTTCAATACTGCATATTATACTTGTTAATGTGTTTGATTGGGCTTGGGTGGTCTTGGAATACACTTATACTTGTTTTAAATTGATTTGAAAAAGATAAGGGGTGTTTGGGATTATCTGGTTAAGATCATTGAGTGTTATTGTGTTGTTGAAAGTTGTTGTTTATGCTTGTTATCTGTTATCTACTTGGTTGAGAACTAAAACGTGCAAGTTATTGGGTTTAAAACCTTGAATCAAAGATTGTGCTATAACTTATTGATTTTGATTGTTTTTTACCTAAAATTTTGGTAATACTTAGAGTATATGCATGTTTAGGGATATAAGTTGTTAAATCAAAGTTTTCATAACATATCTTAGAGATCTGTGTGTTTGAATTTGGCTTGTTGGTCAAGTATATCAGCAAAAGTAAAAATCTGCTTGTGTTAGTGTTCATCAGTAACTTTTTGTGCTTGAATCTTGATCTAGACTTTGAATCATTGCATGAAACCTGTTTAAACTTGTTCATTTAAGTTTATTATAGCGTGTGTGTGCATTTGGTGAAGTTTGGCTGGCTGAATTGTGCTATAAGTGCTTATTGAACCATAACTGCTTATTTGTTCATGTTTGGGCTAGATCTGGTGATGTTTTGAATTAACTATACAAATTGGCTGTTTGAGATTGTGATTTCTTGATTGTTATTGACTCCTTATGATTAACTAATCATTTGGGTGCCTTTGTGAAACTTGAATCCACAAAAAGTCACTAAAGACAAAAAGTCAATTAAGTCAAGCAGTGGAAAAAGTTTCCACTGCTCAGACACCAAAACTAGCCCCAACTAGTGTAATTTTGCATTCAGCTTATTAATAAGCCATATTGGCTTATCCAGACCTGCAACAACTTAATTTTTGTGATCGATCTTCCTCATTTTACCTATTTGTTTGAACTAGAGCTTATCAGACCTTGGCTTTGAATTTTTGCTAGAAAACTCATAAAGTTGACTTTTAATTAAATGCTTAGTTGCTTATTCCAGCTTATTGAGTGGGCTTATTTGAAAACTTTTTGTTGATTAAGCTTAGTTAAGTCATTTAAAAGCTTTTGAAACTTGAATCAGCTCTTGGGGTGGCCTAGAACTCGAAAACGACTATTTTGTCGTTTTGTGAAGATATCTTATTGCTTTTTCAGGCTTATTCCTTGTGCTTATTTCAAATTTTTTTTACAGAACTCTTAAGTAACTCAAAAGAAGCTCGTGTGTCAAATTTGAGCCTATGGCATCAGCTTATAGCTTAATGGGCCAAAAAGCCCATTAAGAATAAGCTGTTTTGAAATAAGCTAGCTTATACTTATTTTCAGCTTTTGGGCCTTTAGAGTTTTGTCTTTAAAATCAAATTTTGAGTCAGATTGGAGTTTTTGGGCTTATTTGGACAACATTTTTCGTATTGGGCCTTAATAAGCCCATTAAGCTAACTGTTTGGACTTTTGGCCCATTCTAGGCCCATTAGGGGTATTTAGGTAATTCCAACTTCATTTTTGTGTTTATTAGGTTAAATTAAAGTAGTTTGCAACTTTTTAGAATTATTAAATTTTGGATTTTTAATATTATTTTATTATTATTTTATTATTAAAAATTAAAATTCAGTTTTTTCAAGTTTTTATATTTTTCTTAGGTTAAATACATTAAGTTAGGAATTCAACAATTTTTAGAATATTTTTATTGTCATTAGATTAATTTTTATAATTATTTTAATTTTAAATAGTTTTTAATTATTTTTAAATAGTTTTTATTAATTTTAAAATTTTCAAAAATAGTTTTAAATTTAGTTAAGTCATTTTAGAGGTTTACAATTGAAAAAATCTCATTTTGGGCTTTTTGTTAATTAAATTGATTTTTTGGGCTTAAATTAGCATTAAAAAATTATTATTTAATTAAATAAAAGGTTTGAGTGATTTTTGATTTTTTGTAAACTCTAATTACATTATTTAGGATTTATTGCAGTTTTCAAGGAATTTTAGGGTAAATTTTTAATTTTGTCACTTTTTACGGTTTTACGTGTACGACATTTCGTCTTAGTTTAATTCGTCATCGTAACCGTCATTATCTTCTTATCTCATTTCTAATTTCTTTTCTCGTAATCATAATCACATCATTAATCATCTCTTAACACACACACCAAGCCTCCTTGAGAACGATCCCCACTTTGGGTCATAACTTGTGGTTTTCCTAAATCACTTGTTAATACTTGCCCTAATTACACTTTTTTTCCTAAACAAGGTTGTAAATTATAATTATCATTTTGGCGCCGCTGCCGGGGAGGCGTGTTGTGTTTTGACTTGGCAATTGTTGTTTTTATATATAGCCATAATATCTATTGGTATTAGTAGCACTCTACTAATACGTATTATCAGTTTTTCGTTTTTTTTGTGTGAATATTATTAGTATATTGTATACGTAGAACAATAAATTCACAAGTACTCCAAAAGTGTGAAAACACAACCTTGACTTGGGAGGTCATTACCCAATCATTGTATTCGAAACTCAAACAAGAAAGAATAGGCAAAAATAGATAAATACTTTCGTGAAGCTCGATTTTGAAAAATACAAACTATAAGGTGGGTAGGAAAAAGGCTCTTAAGTGCTTCGCGCTGCCTCGTTTCCCCGCTTGCTTGTGAGTATTTTGAGATTGAAAGCTAATCGAGGGTTTTGCCGCCCAAAGTATTATTAAGTATCATATATACTTTCTTGGTTTCATTTGATTAAACCCTCTTGAACATTTTGGTGTTCCACCAACATTCTAAAGTCATCGAAGGCGTTCACTTCACGTGATCGTTTTCATTCCTTGAGGCTTCTTTAATCGAGAGATTTGATTAAGGAGGAGATTTGTAGATTTTGGTCTACTTAATACAATCACAAAAATCCAAAAAAAGTAAAAACAATCAAAAACCACAAAAAATTGGAAAAATACAAAACACCAAAAAGAATCTTCTTTGCTCATCCCCACGTTGTACGTGACGTTTATGCTTACTCTTAATCAAGCAAGACGTGCACGTAAACGAAAAAACCGAAAGGAGTCAACACCTACTCCTAATCTTTCTAGTGAGGAGTCTCCTATAGACGAACCTATTGTAAGAGAGGAACCAACCATGGAGAATCGAACTATGATGAAGTTACTTCAAGCACCCACTGAGGGTTATGGAGAGTTTGTAATTCCCGCTATCCTTGCGGAGAATTTTGAAGTTAAAACGGGTTTGTTGTCGATGATCCAACACAACAAATTCCATGGTGATGAAAAGGACAACCCGCACAACCATATCCGCCAATTCAATCGTCTTACCGCGACTTGCAAATTTAAGGATGTTGCTAATGACTCGATTCAGATGATGCTTTTTCCATATTCCTTAGCGGGGCCCGCTAAAATTTGGTTAGAGAAAGAGCCACCCAATTCTATATTGATGTGGAAGGATCTCGTTTCAAAATTTGTGAACCAATTTTTCCCTTCCTCTAAGACTACGCATTTGAAAAACGAGATTTCAAAAATTCCACAAGAATTTAATGAGAGTTTTTCAACGGCTTGGAATAGGTTTAAGGAAATGTTACATGAGTGTCCTCATCACGGTTTTTCCGACTTGCATCAAATTAACACGTTATACAATGGACTTAATGATCATGAAAGGGATTATCTAAATGCCGCCGTGGGTGGTAATTTTTTGTGTAAAACGGTTGAGGAAGCTTTGGTGATAATTGAGAATAGATCTAAGGTGTATAGTCCTCGTAGCACGTCGAGTGTTCGTAAGGCTTCGTCTTCGGCTTCACCTTCTTTGTCCACTACCATCGATGCTTGCCAAATTGAGGCGAACTTGGAAAACAAAATCTTTGATAAGCTTAAATTACTTTTAATTGAATTCAAAGTTGGAGAACAAAGTGCTCCCGCTACGGCTAAAGCGGTTGAGGCTTCAAGTATGTATTGTGGTGGAGGTCATGATTTCTCCGAGTGCATTACCAACTGTGGTAACACTTCGAGTGCCTACGCGGCCATGGGAACTTACAACCAAAACGGTCAAGTTACCCGCTCTAATCAATTGACTCCACCGGGTTTTGCTTCAAATCAAATTGCTAACAACAACTATCGAAACAATCAAGTTGGTTTCAAAAACAATTACAAAGGAAACTATGGGAATCAAGGGGCTAATAATCAAGTTTCAAACAAAAATCAAAGTGATTTTCAAAACAACAACAAAGGTTTGCAAACTTTGAAAGATCTTCCAAATGAATTTGTTGAATACGCTAATGGAATTGATGCTAGGTTTGACAACATTCAAAGAGAAATCATTAGCCTAAGATCTGAGTTTAAGAACGACTTGAAGAAGGAGTTGAAAAATGAGTTAGCAAATGAGCTTAAAATCCATACAAACAAAATGGAAGGAAATGTAACTAGGTTACAACAAAACCAACAAAAAATGGAACAAGGGCAACATGAAATTAAGCAAGAAATGATTAAGGCCGAGAAGAGGCAATCCATGTTTGAGGACAAAGTTTCATCTATGTTTGAGGCTATTATTTGCAAACCGTCTTCGAGTAGTCTTCCTAGCATCACCATACCGAACCCTAAGGGAGAGATGAAAGTGATTACCACACGTAGTGGTAAGACACTCAAGGAACCGACTCTTCAACCAATTGCTCCTACGGAGGATGAAATTGAGGAAGAACCCGAGGTGGTGGTCGAAAAGGAGCATGTCCAAATCCCACGAAGTACCGCTCATGCCACACCTACGGTTGACCCATTACCACATTTGGAACCCGAGATTCCAAAGGCTATGCCCATGACTCAACCCACACCACCTTTGCCCTATCCACCGAGACTTAGAAAGGAGAAACGTCAAGAGTGCGATAATTACCAATTTGAGATCTTTATGAAAATGTTTCGTGATTTGCACTTTAATGTATGTTTCGTCGATGCTTTGATCATGATGCCTCGATTTGCCCCTAACTTTAAGAGTATGTTGAACAACAAGGAGAAATTGCAACAATTTTCTAGTTGTTCATCGGTTTATCTTAATCGCATACCTCAGAAAATCGGTGATCCTGGTAAATTCTTGATTCCTTGTGCAATCCAAGATATGGAAGAATGCTATGCCTTGGACGATCTTGGTGCTAGTATTGACTTGATGCCACTTGCAATCTTCAAGTCGCTCAATCTTCCTAATCTTACTCCTTCACTAATGTCTATCGAGTTGGCCGACCATTCCACTATTCCCGCATGTGGATTGGCGGAAGACGTTTTTGTGAAAGTGGGAAAGTTCTATTATCCGGTATACTTTATCGTTGTCGATATTCCCACGGATCCTCAAGTTCCTCTCATTTTAGGTCGTTCGTTTTTAGATACGTCTATGGCTTTGATTGATGTTCATGCTAGAAAGATCACCTTACGTTTAAACGACGAGGAACTTGTTATAAACGCAACTCAAAACTCTCAAATTTCTCATGTTTATTCCGTTGCAACCATAAACCTCGTTGATATGATTGACGTTGTTTGCGAGGAATTTTCACAAGAAGTTTCAGGTTTTGGTGATGATGAAAATAGTGGCAATCCCACTATGTTAGATCCCATCCTTGATAACTCGACAACAACCTTCACTCCATTTGAAGGTGGTGGTTTTACGTTGGAAGAATTCGATGTTCCACGTACTTGTGACGAAGACCTCGACAATGATGAGGACTTCTCGATTATCAAGGATTTTGTCAACGATTTCCCATTTCCTCCACCCGAGGAGGTTATGAGTATCGAGCCCAAATCTTCAATTGAGGAACCACCTATCCTCGAGTTGAAAGATTTACCTCCTCATCTCGAATATGTATTATTGGAGGAGGGCGACAACTTTCCGGTTATTGTTGCGAAAGAACTTTCGGATGATGAAAAAACCGCACTTGTCGATGTTCTAAAGGATCACAAAGGGGCAATTGCGTGGAAGTTATCCGACATTAAGGGATCGATCCCAAATTTTGTACCCACAAAATCTTAATGAAGGAGGATTACAAGCCCGCAATCCAATGTCAAAGAAGGGTGAACCCCAAAATTCATGACGTCATCAAAAAGGAAGTCCTAAAACTCCTTGACGCGGGAATGATTTACTCTATTTCTGATAGCCCTTGGGTGAGTCCTATTCATTGTGTCCCTAAGAAGGGAGGAATGACTGTTGTGCCAAACGATGCCAACGAGTTAATTCCCACTAGACTCATGACCGGATGGAGAGTGTGCATTGACTATCGTAAGTTGAATGAAGCCACTTGAAAACACCATTTTCCCTTGCCCTTCATGGACCAAATGTTGGAGCGTCTTGCAGGAAACGATTTCTATTGCTTTTTAGATGGTTTTTCCGGTTACTTCCAAATCCCCATCGACCCTCGTGATCAAGAAAAAACTACGTTTACGTGTCCATATGGAACGTTTGCCTATCGTAGAATGCCATTCGGACTTTGCAATGCACCGAGAACCTTTCAAAGGTGCATGATGGCTATTTTTCATGATATGATCGAGAAGACGATGGAAGTCTTCATGGATGACTTTTCCGTGTTTGGTAGTTCGTTCACTTCGTGTGTGTCGAATCTTGAGAGAATGTTGAAGCGTTGTGAGGAAACCAACCTTGTGCTTAATTGGGAAAAATGTCATTTTATGGTTAAAAGTGGAATCGTCTTAGGGCACAAGGTTTCAAAAGCGGGGATTGAGGTAGATCAAGCTAAGGTAGACGTCATCGCCAAATTACCTCATCCCAAAACCGTTAAGGGAGTTAGGAGTTTCCTAGGCCACGCGGGCTTTTATCGTCGATTCATCAAGGATTTTTCCAAGATCTCTCGACCTATTACACATCTCCTTGAAAAAGATGCACGTTTTGTCTTTGACGAAGATTGTGTAAGAGCCTTTGAAATCCTTAAGGGGATGTTTGGTACGAGTGAATCAAGTAGAATGGAATCGTTAAAGAGAATGGAATGATCAAGAAATGGAATGACACTCAAAGAACAAAAAAACGTTATGTTGTTTGGTACAACTAAGGAATCGAGCATGGAAACGTGTTAGTAGTTTGATTATTTTGTTTGGTACAACTAGATAATGAAATATGACGCAATGAAAATAATTTGAGTAGTTACTACGTAACGTAAAGAATTATATAATTTCCAATGCACCATCCAAAAACAAGCACCAACCATTGATCATCCTTTTTATAGCTAAAAAATCATTTTAACACTTACGAACCATGTTTATATGTATTAATTCTCATATGTATATATCACTATGTTAATTATCATGTTTAATCAATTTATAAAGGCTTAAACTTACGAACCAATTAAATACCCTCAGTCCTGTTCAAAAAATAATTAAATTGAATACCTTCAGTTTTTTTTGCATAAAATGACAATCGAAGCATCATGGCTATGAACACATAATTTCCAATACTTAGGAGCAATAAACTATTGAGGATAGTTAGATTGCAGATCAAAATAAGCTATGTACATTTGTTCATTTGCACATCAAGATGTACAAAATCGTTCATCAGAAAGAGGTTGAAGAATAACCATAACTGGCAATGATCTCATAACAACATAACCGGTGACGAAATACATCCGATGAAGAAGTCGATGTGGGGATTATCAGTTGCAGGGAGAAAAAAAATTCTTAGGCCTATTTAAGTTTTTCCCAAATGAGGCCATGTGCCACTCACATGTGTTTCAAATATATTCTGAAATTACTTTTTAGACTTCTCGATTCTCATTGGAATGTAACCCGTGAATGAATTGTCTTTCATATCTCAATTCTTTGCATTCTTTACTTTTTTTAAAGAATCATTTTGTTGGAAAGAGAATGATATTTTGATTCTCTAATTCCATTCTCGATACATAACAAACAATGGAATGTACTTGCATTTCCATTCTCAGCATTCTATTCCATCCTACCAAACGCCCCCTAAGAGGAAACTTACCGAAGCTCCCATCTTTGTTGCTCCCAATTGAAACCTCCCCTTTGAGCTCATGTGTGATGCTAGTGACTACGCCATTGGGGCTGTATTGGGGCAACGTTATGAAAAGCACTTCTTGCTTATTCACTATGCTAGCAAGACGATGACCGAGGCTCAACTAAAATACACTACAACGGAGAAGGAATTCCTTGTCGTGGTGTATGCATTTGAGAAATTCGGACCTTATCTCGTCTTGACGTAATGCATAGTGTATACGGATCACTCGGCTATTATGGCTAAACAAGATGCTAAGCCAAGATTACTTCGTTGGATTCTCCTCCTTCAAGAATTTGATCACAAAATTGTTGACAAAAAAGGAGCCGAGAATCTAGCGGCCAATCATCTTTCTCGTTTGGAAGATCCTCACCAAAGTGTTTACGAGCCAAAGGAAATCACCGAAACATTTCCACTCGAGACACTTGATGTAGTGAATTCTAAGCTTGATTCTTCCACCCCATGGTTTGCGGACATCGCAAATTACCATGCGGGCAACTTCATCATCAAGGGTATGACGACTCAAAAAAAACAAAAGTTCTTTCGTGACGTCAAGTTCTATTTTTGGAACGACCCTTACTTGTTTCGGACTTGTGCGGATCAAATTATTCGACGTTGTGTCTTTGGTACCGAAGCTTCTAACATCCTTAGAGCTTGTCACGAGGGACCCACGGGTGGTCACCACGGTGCTAATCTCACGACTAAGAAGGTCTTTGATGCCGGTTTCTTTTGGCCTACTATTTACCGAGATGCACATGAACTTGTGAAGTCGTGTGACTCATGCCAACGACAAGGAAAAGCCTCACAAAAAGATGAAATGCCACAAAATATCATCCAAGTGTGTGAGATCTTTGACGTTTGGGGCATCGACTTTATGGGGTTGTTCCCATCATCTCGTGGTAATAAGTACATCCTTGTCGCCGTTGACTACCTATCTAAGTGGGTGGAAGCTAAGGCTTTGCCCACCAATGATGCTCGTGTGGTAGTCAAGTTTTTGAAAAGCTTGTTTTCTCGGTTTGGAACCCCTCGTGCGATCATAAGCGATCGTGGAACCCATTTTTGTAACGACCAATTTGAAAGGGTCCTAAGGAAATATGGGGTTACACATCGTCTTTCTACGGCTTATCACCCACAAATGAGTGGGCAAGTTGAGGTTTCAAACCGAGCGTTGAAGAGGATCTTGGAGAGATCGATAGGGGAAAACCGACAATCTTGGTCGGATAAGTTGGACGATGCTTTATGGGCCTTTAGGACCTCTCATAAGACGCCCATCGGGTGCACTCCTTATAAGCTAGTGTATGGGAAGAATTTTCACTTGCCAATTGAACTCGAACACAAGGCTTATTGGGCCCTAAAGCATTGTAATGATGACATGGAGACCGCGGGAAAACACCGGAAAATGCAATTAAATGAATTGGATGAATTAAGGGACATTGCTTATGAAAATTCACTGATTTATAAATAAAAGACTAAAAAGTTGCATTATTCAAAAATTAAAAACCGGGTTTTTAACATTGGGGATCAAGTTTTGCTTTTTAATTCTCGTTTGAAAATCTTTTCTGGTAAGTTGAAATCCCGTTGGTCCGGTCCATTCACCGTGACTCAAGTTTTTCCATATGGGACCATCGAGCTAACTCAAAATGATGGCCCCATTTTCAAGGTGAATGGACATAGGTTGAAGCACTACTTTGGCGGGGAAGTTCCATCCTTGAACTACCTCGACCAAATCACCTTCCCCAATGATAATTAGTATTGAGGGGATCGAGTCGAGCTCATGACTCGGTAATCAAAAACGAGGTGCCTCGTGGGGGAGTCCCATGCTTATCCTATGTACATATTATCACTTTCTAATGTAGTAACGTGTGGGGATTTGTGCCATTCCAACCTTTGTTTCGTGGTTGTTTGTGAATTATGGATTTTAGATGATCATTATCTTCACGATTGGAGCCTCTCGTGTTCGTTTTATGGGAGCACTCGATCGTTTGCTTTGAAGACTTTCCCAATATCCATGATATATCCTTTGATGTTCGAACCTTAGGTTTATAACACACTTCATAAACGGCTTTAAATTTAACGGTTACACCCTTTCCATGCTAGATTAGGCATTCGACTACGTCTCTAGTATGGGGGTGTTTGCACCCCTAGACTCGAAAAATTGAGGACAATGTTTAACTTTAGTATGAGGGTGAATAGATACTTGCCTTGCCAAACCTTCACGCTTTCCAAAGTTTATCGTTTTGTTGCAAAATAAGGCTAAAAATGGCCAAATTTTAAAAAATTTCTCATGTTTTATAAGTGTTTGAAGACACGAATGTAGGTTTTCCGATGGCGAGAATAAGAGTAATTTTTTACTCGACCGTGCGTGTTGAGCACTTAGCTTCGATTCCTTAACTTTACATTAGGCTAAGTCTCTTAAATGAGGACGAAAAATGATAGAGTTAATTATAAGTTACTATGCTAAACGTAGAGTACTCATATTCTTTCAAAAACTCATGTGTTCTCGTTGTTTGCTTATTCTCCCTTCGCTTGTAAATATTTTTTGCTTAATAAATATTGACTTAGCGGTTTAGTCTTGATTGTTGGTTTCTAGTCTTTTCTAGTAGCTTCCGTGTAATTAAATTGGGAAGACATTAAGGTATCGCCAGCGTCACGGTTTTGAAGTATTGGCACCCGAATAATCAAAAGCTTCACCCAATAATAAGATTTCAAGTGCTCACCTAAATCAAGCAAACAATTTGAAGGTCACAAGGCCGAAAAATCTATGCAAAATCCAAAGTGAATCAAGCCTTAATCTTTGAAGCTTTAAAGATCCAAAATTCGCCTTAGTGTGAGGATATACGTCTTTGGCTAATAAAACCACCGATGAGGTGGATAATAAAAGGCAAGGCAAGATCGAAGTCATAATAAAATCTTCATGGCGAAGTTGAATAAAAGATGGAGGTAAACCTATGATAATAAGGCCCTTCCGTTAGGGGGCGTATAAAAGTCTTGGTAATAAGTCTCATGTTGAAAACCTTTATAAAACCGTGTTTATCGAACCTTCCTATTGACTTAATTTTTTGACATCGTTGTCTATTAGGAGGGGTTATTAATTGGATGGTCTTGGTTACACCGTTAGGGCTCTATTTTTAGACCTAAATCTCTATTATCATATAAGTCAAACAATGTATCCTCGTGAAACATTAAAGACAAAATAAAATATAAGAGATACAACTTAGGAAAATGGGAGAATAAGTACGTGATTAGAGCATATGAGTAGTGTTAGCATTACTAACTTATAATGACAATGATCTTGTTGCACGCTTGGCATGGAATTGGGGTGAAAATCGAGGACGATGAAATTATTTCTAACGAAGCATTCACGTGTTCTTATTCTATGAACCTAAACGTCCCATTTTACGATGAAAATCATACATTATGTCTAAAACACAAGTAGTAGTAATAGTAGTAGTGTAGCTAGTTTATCATTCAACAAAAGTGAATAAAAATGAATTTGGAGATGCTACGATACTTTATTCTAGCATTGCGTGAGGGCACGACAATGGTTTAGTATGAGGGAGTGATGAGACTGCTTTTATACATAGTCTCATCGTCCAAAAAGGGCTTTAAATGCACTAAATATCATGAAAATGGCCAAATATATGCTTGTGTTTGTTTCTTGTGTATTTTTGGTACGGATATTGAGAAAATGACAAAAGATCACAAGAATCATGCAAAAACGAACACGGGAAACGAAGCCGCACAATGAACCACGCCCTAATGAAGGATTTTCCAAGACAAACCCTTGAAGATTTGAAGATTATGCAAGAAGGGTCCTCCAATATTGAAGAATTGACACTTTAAACCCTTGTATCTTCATAATTACAAGATTGGTCCCTAAAGTTTGTCAATAATGCAAGAAGGGCCCTCCACTTTGAAGAATTGGCAATTTTAGTCCCTCAACAAAACTAAATTGTCAATATTAGTCCTCCTCAAAGTCAAACATACCATGAAGGAATTCAAGTTACAAGAAATTACAAGTTTGGTCCTTTTAAAAATATCAAATTACCAAAAGGACCCTTGACTTTGAAGAAATGGAAAAAATGCTCCCTCATAAATCATGACTTGGCAATTTCAGTCCTCCAAGAAGTCAACAAGACAAGTCAAGACCATTACCTATGATGAAAATGCCAAAACAGCCCTTCAAGAATCAAGAATTGGCAAGAAATACCCCTGTAAATACTTTACAAAACTTCTTGGGGAAAAAGTGTGAAGTTGGAAACTTCAATTACAAAGGAATCCGGATTTTGGCTAGTTTATTTGCATGTGACAAGAGAAAGAAAAGTGAGGGGCTTAAATGGGCAGAGAACCTAAGACACCTAGACCTATGGGAGCTTGACACGTGCCCCACTAACACACCTCATCCAATCAAATCCCACCATTCTTCCACCTCACCAATCCACTCACAACTAATTAAACTAACCAGATTAGTTTAATAATATGGCGCCTTAACATGTTTTTAAACATGTTTAAAACCATAAATGGATTAAACTTGCAACTATTCACCAAGAACACGATTTGGGATTTGTTAATTACTTATAATTAAGCCATCAACTGCTCCAGATTAGTGATTAATAACCCCTTAATCACATCCAAACCTTGAAAATACATGCTACATCAACCATGAGCCCCACATGAGATTACCCTGCACCAAGGATGAATAAGATGACAAAACAGTGACAGCCATCCAACGTTCAAGATTGAAGCTTGAAACTTAAGCTTGTTTTAAGCCTTTGATGCTATTCCAACAGCTCACACCTCAACTACATGCCAAATTCAGTCACATGATCCTCAAAATATTCAAACTTTCAAAGGGCAAATTGGGGACTTCATTAGCTATGGTTTCACGTTTTTCAGCTTTCCTAGTTTACTTGTAAGCCTATATAAAGGCATTAGGATACTTCATTTTTTCTTTGCTCTTGAATTTTCCTTGTTCACTTTTCTGTGAATCATATATTCAGTTTAATGAAATGTGTTTGAAATTGTGAAGAAAGCTCAAGTGCCAATCATTATATCTGCTTTTTATTGTTCTTTGGTAAGTAATCTTGAATTATAAAACCTGTTTTCAAAAGAGTGTGCAAAAGTTTGCATATTTTCCTTGAATCTTGATATTTTGCTAAGTCTTGTTCAAACCTTAGAATTCTTAGGCTATAAAGCTGATCTTAGCATCCTGATATTGTGATATCAAGGTGTGGTGAAGCTTATAACTTAGGATAATCAAGTGTGGGGAACTAAGGATGCATTAATCAAATTTTTCCACTTTTCTGATTTTGATATTTTGCTTCTAACCTTGTTGAATCTTAGCAGGAGTTTTTGTGGAAGCTTGTGCTTGTTCTTGCTAGCACATAAGCTCATAATTCGTGGGTGTGGATGTACATCCATGAGGTTTGCACCATTCTACTCAAAATCTGCTTAAAATCTTGATTTTTGTTGATTTTATGTGCTACTTGTGTTCTTGTTGAATTTGTGGTCTAATCTTGTTCAATACTGCATATTATACTTGTTAATGTGTTTGATTGGGCTTGGGTGGTCTTGGAATTGTTTTAAATTGATTTGAAAAAGATAAGGGGTGTTTAGGATTATCTGTTTAAGATCATTGAGTGTTATTGTGTTGTTGAAAGTTGTATTTTATGCTTGTTATCTGTTATCTACTTGGTTGAGAACTAAAACCTGCAAGTTATTGGGTTTAAAACCTTGAATCAAAGATTGTGCTATAACTTATTGATTTTGACTGTTTTTGACCTAAAATTTTGGTAATACTTAGAGTATATGCATGTTTAGGGATATAAGCTGTTAAATCAAAGTTTTCATAAAATATCTTAGAGATCTAAGTGTTTGAATTTGGCTTGTTGGTCAAGTATATCAGCAAAAGTAAAAATCTGCTTGTGTTAGTGTTCATCAGTAACTTTTTGTGCTTGAATCTTGATCTAGACTTTGAATCATTGCATGAAACCTGTTTAAACTTGTTCAATAAAGTTTATTATAGCTTGTATGTGCATTTGGTGAAGTTTGGCTGACTGAATTGTGCTATAAGTGTTTATTGTACCATAACTGCTTATTTGTTCATGTTTGGGCTAGATCTGGTGATGTTTTGAATTAACTGTACAAATTGGCTGTTTGAGATTGTGATTTCTTGATTGTTATTGAGTCCTTATGATTAACTGATCATTTGGGTGCCTTTGTGAAACTTGAATCCACAAAAAAGTCACTAAAGACAAAAAGTCAATTAAGTCAAGCAGTGGAAAAAGTTTCCACTGCTCAGACGCCAAAACTAGCCCCTACTAGTGTAATTTTGCATTCAGCTTATTAATAAGCCATATTGGCTTATCCAGAACTGCAACAACTTACTTTTTGTGATCAATCTTCCTCATTTGACCCATTTGTTTGAACTGGAGCTTATCAGACCTTGGCTTTGACTTTTTGCTAGAAAACTCATAAAGTTGACTTTTAATTAAGTGCTTATTTGCTTATTCCAGCTTATTGAGTGGGCTTATTTGAAAACTTTTTGTTGATTAAGCTTAGTTGAGTCATTTAAAAGCTTTTGAAATAAGAATCAGCTCTTGGGGTGGCCTAGAACTCGAAAACGACTATTTTGTCGTTTTGTGAAGATAGCTTATTGCTTTTTCAGTCTTATTCCTTGTGCTTATTTCAAATTTCTTTTTACAGAACTCTTAAGTAACTCAAAAGAAGCTTGTGTGTCAAATTTGAGCTTATGGCATCAACTTATAGCTTAATGGGCCAAAAAGCCCATTAAGAATAAGTTGTTTTGAAATAAGCTAGCTTATACTCATTTTCAGCTTTTGGGCCTTCAGAGTTTTGTCTTTAAAATCAAATTTTGAGTCATATTGGAGTTTTTGGGCTTATTTGGACAACATTTTTCTTATTGGGCCTTAATAAGCCCATTAAGTTAATTGTTTGGACTTTTGGCCCATTCTAGGCCCATTAGGGGTATTTAGGTAATTTCAACTTCATTTCTGTGTTTATTAGGTTAAATTAAACTAGTTTGCAACTTTTTAGAATTTTTTATAAATTTTGGATTTTTAATATTATTTTATTATTATTTTATTATTAAAAATTAAAATTTAGTTTTTTCAAGTTTTTATATTTTTCTTAGGTTAAATACATTAAGTTAGGAATTTTACAATTTTTAGAATATTTTTATTGTCATTAGATTAATTTTTATAGTTATTTTAAATAGTTTTTAATTGTTTTTAAATAGTTTTTATTAATTTTAAAATTTTCAAAAATAGTTTTAAATTTAGTTAAGTCATTTTTGAGGTTTACAATTGAAAAAATCTCATTTTGGGCTTTTAGTTAATTAAATTGATTTTTTGGGCTTTAATTAGCATTAAAAAATTATTATTTTGTTAAATAAAAGGTTTGAGTGATTTTTGATTTTTTGTAAACTTTAATTATATTATTTAGGATTTATTGCAATTTTCTAGGAATTTTTAGGGTAAATTTTTTATTTTGTCACTTTTTACGGTTTTACGTGTACGACTTCGTCATAGTTTATTTTGTCATCGTAACCGTCATTCTCTTCTTATCTCATTTCTAATTTCTTTTCTCATAATCATAATCACATCATTAATCATCTCTTAACACACACACCAAGCCTCCTTGAGAACGATCCCCACTTTGGGTCATAACTTGTGGTTTTCCTAAATCACTTGTTAATACTTGCCCTAATTACGCTTTGTTTTCCTAATAAAGGTTGTAAATTACAATAATCACCCACAACATAAGCTGAAGCAGCAGCATCAGCATCAGCATTACTTTCCTGTCGATTCCTAGTCTTTGGACAATTTCCCTGCTTTATGTTCTTTTTCACCGCAACGAAAACATATCACCACTCTAGGGGTACTAACTCCAGTAACCACATTCCTCGTCCGACACCCAACAGCTCGATGACCAGCCATTCCACATTTACGACAAACAGAAGGAAAATTTCCTACATGATACAAAGTACAACGAACACACTTTGGATTTATCTTGATACCTTGGGATACAGTAGCAACACGAACACCATTATTCCTTTTCTTAAATCGCTAATTTCGGTTATGTCCTCGGTTATTATTATTACAATAACTACCACAATCCTTACCTTGCTTGGACATAGCAGATTTCCATTTCCTTTTGTTATCCTTACCAATGTTGTCCTTCTTGTCTTGCACCTTATTCACTTTTGAACACCACCAACCTCAAAAACATTCTCCATCTTATCCATCCATTTGTACATCTCCAAAATACCACTAGTATCATGAGATTGACCAGGGCTACACCTTATGAAACTAACATATGAACATCCCCTACGAACTTGCGGAACAACAATAGCATCATTCTCAACTGAACCATCAAAATTGGTGTCTTTGTTGGTCCTAAAATGTGTCCTTGCATTCCGACCTCTCGCGACAACATATTCAAACCTCTTTGGATGCCCGTGCTGAGAAAAGTCAACTTCAAAAGCCCTAGCAATCGCTTTCTCAATCATAGTGTTCACCCTAGCAGTTGTTAGTTCTAGAGACATATTTCAAGAAACTTAGTCAAGTGGCGATCCACAAATGACAGAAAATGTCTCACTTTCTCCTTTCTCTGTCATCAAAGATGAAAGAAACATGATAAGTATACACATCGATAATAAAAGAAGAATTCATTTATCAAGATATATCATGAATACTACATGTATAAAAAACACCAACTACTAAAATTTATCAATCAAACCACAAAGTATCCAATAAGGACACGTCATAGATAATGAAAGGTAAATAAGATTGCATTGAGGATTCAAGCAAAATTTGTTACAAGATATGTCACTACAATCATCTACCCAACAAACTTTAAATATAATAACTTCTATCACAATACTACAACCAAGTCTAAATAAGTTCGATTACAACAAGGAAATAAAGATAAAATACAAAGAAACTAATCACGTGATGACCCACGTAGCTTCTTAGGTAACAGCTCCTCGTCCTCCTCAACCTTGTTGTCAGCTTCATCATCCTTGTCCACCTCCCCTTTGCACCTCAAAGTTGAATCATAGCATAGTGGCAACTTAATGTAGGAATTTTGTGCAATTCTATTAGCAATTAATGTTCGTTTTCCTCGACTCACACGAATTGATCTCAAATTAACGTGAATTTATTTGTTCTTGGTGAAACGTATTTTTTTTATATTTTAAACACTAATTAAAAACTATTTAATTAAAAGCTAATTAATTAACTATTTAAAACTTATTTAAATAATTTGAAAACTGATTTTAAAATAAAACTTAAACCTAAATTTAAATAGTAATTAACTTTAAACTAAAAACTTTAAATGAAATCTATTTTTAAATAAAACTAAATTGAAAACTAATTTAAAATTATAAAAGTAATTAAAATAAAATATTTTTTTATCTCTTTATTTTTTTTTAAAAGACTAAATAAAAGAAAATTGATATAAAACTTTTAAATAAATTTAATAAAACTAAACTTCTATTTAAACTAATTAACAAAAACTAACAGCAAGATTGATTCCTATATTAATTAATTGTCGTGAAATAGAACACAAATGAAGTACTAGAACAAATGGTAGAAGCGTTTGGTTGTTGAACAGGAGGTCCAGGGGTCGAGTCCCAGTAGGGACGTATTTTTTACTATAATTATTTTTGGACTTAATTTTTGAACAATCAGAATAAAACCAACAGACTAATGGAGTCTGTCAGCAAACCAAATAAGCAGTTAAGCAAATAATAAGCTGAAACAAAAAATAAGCAAATCGAAAAACCAGATAACAAAAGAGCAGATCTAAACAAACTGAATATTCAAACAGTAAGCCAAACCAAATAAAAATAAAAGCTAAATCGAATAAGCAAAACCAAATAATCCTATAAGCTAAATGAGCAAAAACTAGATAAGCTAAATCAAATCATAAGCAATAAAACTTAAACTTCAAAATCAGCTAATCCAAACTTAAACAAAACCAAAACTATAAGCAATAAGCAGATTATAAGCCGATTCGAACATAACTCAAAATAAGCAGAACCAAACAAAACTCAAAACCAAACAAATAATATTAACCGAAAATGAATAAGCAGATCCAAATAAACTTAACTCCTAACAGTGATAAATTTTAAACAAAACTTTTAATTCCAAAAACAACTTAACTATTCAAATAGTCTAAACATATATCGATTAGCTTAACAACAAAAGATAAAAACTGATAGCAGATTAACATAAGCAAAATCCCATAAATAAATCTAACTACACAAGCAGAAATCTCAAATAAAAATTAACACAGTAAATCAACTAAACAGATTATGACAAATAAAATCAAGCAAACTAACAAACTAAAACTTTAAAAATAGAAAGGATCGAGAACCTGATGACGATACCCGTAGAGAAGAAGGAAGGCGTTGTACCCCCTTTTTGAACCGAATCCAACCTCCTTTACCCAAATATCATCATCATCATCTCGAACAGTATTCAACAAACCAAACCAGATTTATTTTTAACTTCCCAGTGGGGGAAATTAATTACCAGTTTTTACTTTTAACAATTTAATAATTATAATAAAAACAAATGATAATGATATTGATAAAATCAGATTGACAATTAAATTGTAGGAAAAATAAACTAAAAAATATAAGATGCGAAGAGATTACTGAAATAAAACTTTTATTAAATTCTGAAATCGAGTACAATACTAGAAAATTAAAATTTTCAATTTAACCTAAAGAACTAAATTGCATAAAATAAAATTTAAAAATAAAAATTGCACTTAAATTACAGATTGAAGGGGGTTTTTATAGGCAAACCCCAAGCCTTGTTGAGGAAGCTTCTCGATGAAGAAATTAAATCCTGGCCATCCATTCTTCTTCTCTCTTCTCTTTCTTCAATCCACGACTGATAATACACCCCCTTGCACACGGATTTCCATCGTGGCAAGGGAGTGTGTTTGTTATGCTTCTTGAATCTGATGTGGAGATAATTTATTGGATGGAGTGGTGGTGGTGAGGTGGTGAGACCAATCAGGAGGAGGGATTTAGCCACGTAGGATTTGGACCACCATAGTTAAGCTCCGAAATATTAGGGGTTTTATTCTCCCTCGTGTGAATCACACGAATCCATAAAAACCCCCAATTTAACTTGGGTAATTTTTGTGATAAAGATGAATTAGGGTTTGGGTAAAGCAGTGGCTGCATATGTTTGTTGAGAGAGAATAAGTGAAAGTGAAAAGCTTTCTTGTTTGTATCGTAACATATGGGGTGGGTAAAAAGGTTAAATAAAACGTGTGGATGTGGGATAGTTAAGAGTTGACCAAGATTTTTTTTTGTTTGACTGGGAGAATAATCCTTTTACTTTAACATTGTAACCATCCCATATCTGTGTAACCAATTGGGCTTGGCCCAAAATCTTGCTACTTCTTCCAATCCGTCTTTTTATTTGTAAATTGATTTGGGCTTTTGGGCCCAAGATACTTCTAAACGTCCCATAGGTTATTGTTTTTGGGCCTTAATGGGCTTTTGGGCCCATATACCCAAATGCGGGACCCACTAAGCTCGAATATCTTCAAAAAATTAAATCCGCTAAAAACAAACTCGACTTCTGCTTCCTTGATCATTTCTTCAAAGTTGTGTCGAATTTGCCGGTTTTCGTGATCTTTGGCACACTTTAGGTCTTTGACTTTGTCTTTGTCTCTTTCTTGTACTTTTCTTCAACATTTGACCGTGAAATCCCGTGTTTTCTTTCCTTTTGATCATTTGTACCTATTTTACAAAAAAACACAAAACCACGCGTAATTCCGACTTCTACGATACTAAACACATGATTAGGTCTTTTTTCCTTGATTTTAGTGGTAAAAGGATAAGTGTTTACACACTTATTAAATCCCCTACACTTGACCATTGCAATGACCTCATGCAATGCATAGTTTTAAAGCACAAAAGTTACATTTTTCTCATAATTAATCCATCCCGGCCTTTATTACTATTACTACTACTACTATGATGAAAAGATAAAAATTTAAAAGGAGACAAAAGTAATAATAATTTATTAACTTGGAAATTATTTGATGGAAGAAACTTGTAAAGAAATCTAAGACTTAAATTAGGGCTTTGATGTCACGAATATTAATCACCCTCAAGTTTCACGTTCCCCATACCAAGCTTAAAAACGAGATCATTGTTTACCATAAGTCTTTAAGTTAAATCCACTTATATAAGACAATTGTGTAATACTCTTTCTCCAATTCCTACATTGTATCTCTAGATTTTGTTGATTGTCATTCACCCGTAGGCTCATTTGACTAATTTGATAATTATTAGTCCAAAAATGAAGGCCAGACGGTGCAAACCCAAAACGTTGTTACTAAAGTAAGCCCACATCAAGGATGATTTAACACGATTTGGGGAATAAATTCCCGGACCCAAAATTTGGCCAATAGTACTACTTATTAATTATTCCTCCAAAGTCGTGTAGACTTTATGTGGAGTTTAGCGAGTTCACATCATATACCCTTAGGTTCTTTAAGATGTAAAAATGCTCCTCATTTATTGTCCACACCCTAAGCCTCCTTGAACGATAAACGAGGGAATTGATTTTTGATCAATTTTTATTCAACACTTACTATGCCATACACCCTAAGGCTCTAATGACAAGGTTTGTGCTACATGCCCCACACCCCAAGGATCCTTGAGGTCATGTTTTAATCTTATTCTTTCTTATTTATGATATATATAGTAGGCCAAATTCCGCGGTCCCATGGTCTGAATACCTCCTACTTAGTGGTTATGAGCCACCTTAGTCGGAAGTCCACAACGCTGGCACCCTCAATGTGTTCATACTTTAATTACAAGGAGATAAAAGATTTGGCTAAGAGTTAAGATATCGAATCTACATCGCAAAAATCCTCATTTATTAAGCAATTAAATATACAAGCGGGAAGAAAGAGCCACAAAAACTCATATAAATAAGAATTAACCCTTAAACTTATTATCAACTCTATCATCTCTCGTTCTCCACAATTTAAAATCTCAAGGAATGAGACTCGTGGATGCTTAGCCTAATAAACCAATTAAGGTCCATATGGTTAAGGATACTAGCTAGAGTAAACTTGGATAAGTAAACTCGGGTTGAGTCAAAATATTCACGACGGGCCTAAAATATCAAAGATATCTAAACTTGGTTAAAACCATTTTATTCATTTATTTATATTTGACCTTATTCTTGAAATGGAAAATGTATAAATAAGATGTGATGACAAAAGGAAAGAAAATAAATGGAAATAATACTAGGCCAAAATAGATCAAAATTTTGAAAAATGTTGAAAAATTTTAAATTTTCCGGTTAAATAAGGTCAAATTCATGGAAAAGCCCACTAAAATTTCGATAGAAATCCCCCCTACACTTAATATAAACGTTTTCCTCAATGTTTAAGCATGTGGGAGAATAAACTCCCCTACACTTAGGACATTGAGTACGTTGTTTAAAATCGAGCTAAGGAAGAGACAACTAAAGTGATTACATTTATTCGTCTTGTTTATATACATGATTGAATCACAATAGTAAAAACTTATCGAAGGAACCGGGTACATGGGAAACATGGGATCACGGTTTGCGTCAAAAGTACCAAAAGTGGATCATTAAAGCACATGTCCCTGCACACAACATCACAACACAAACAACCTACTTGGCTCCCCCCTACACTTATTGGTGAAAATGGGTGAAGGTGAAAAAAGGGTAAAAAGGGTGGAAAAGGTAAAAATCTATCCTAGTTATAGGATGCTTGATTTATTAATCACGAGTCTCTAGCTCGACTCGAATTCCCGAATGTCATCATTCAAATGGGAAAATCCTAGAAAAACCGAGATTTCCAAGGGAGGAAAATCTCTCCATGATAAAGGGGTGAAACAAAGTCATTTAAGGCATACCCCATGAAAAATCCACCCGGGTCAAACACATAATTTCCATCACGAAAGGAAATAAACCCCGAGGTGGTAAAATTACACAAGTCAAAGAAGAGTGGGGTATCCTTAGGCAACGATCTCTTAAATGAAAGGGTAGTATGGTGATATGGCAATGATAGCACTAAAGTCTTTATTCCGGGATCAAACACCGGTTCCTTAATGGGAAAATAGCAAGAGGTGTTGACATTTAAGCTCAAAATATCATCATAATCCATAGTGGGAAAGTCGTCCTCTTCCAAACTTGATGTGAAAACATAAGTATCATTGGAATCATAGGAAAACTCATACTCTTGAGGAAAATAGGTATTTAGAAAGATATATAAATCCTCCTCAAATGGAATAACCTCTAAAGTAGGAATGATCTCTAAGAGTGGAGGATCCTCCTCAAAAGTCATGACTTCTAAAATTGGAGTATAAAAGTCAAAGGGAGTTTCCATGGAAAAATCACTCATAGAGATATGAGGTACATTAAGATCATGGGGTGGGTCATCAAAGTTAATGAGATCACTTAAAGAAGTGTCATCATCGTAAGTATTAAAGATTCGTTGATCATAAATGGGTGGGTCAAAAGTGGGTGGGTCAAAAGATAGGTCGTCCAAACCGAAGATAGTGTGATCACTTGAAGAAGTGTCATCACTATAAGTATCGTAAATAGGAGTTCCAAAAATTTGAGGCTCTAAGGGAAGGGATGAATTTATCACAAAATCATTTTGATTAGACTTTTTAATTCCAAAAGGATTAATAAAAATATCTTTATTATCATAATTAAGAACATCAATCATATTGACCGACTCTTTTCCATTTGATTTAGTTGTGATTTTTCCCATTTAAAAAACTTGTTGTTCATCCCTAACCCTAAGAATTAACTCCCCTTCGGCCACATCAACTAAGGCTCTTCCGGATCGTAAGAATGGTCTACCAAGTATTAACGGAATACGAGGATCCATCTCATAGTCGACGACGACAAAGTCCACGGGAAAAGTGAAGGTACCAACTCGAACAAAAACGTCTTCGGAAATACCAACGGGGTATGCGAGAGTTCGATTAGCTAACTCGAGAGTCATGCGAGTCGGTACAAGGTCGGGTAATGATAACTGTTTCCATACCGAGAGTGGCATAAGATTGATGCTAGCGTCGAGATCCGCTAAAGCCATACAATCATCAATTTGAGGAAACGAGCAAGGTAACATGAATCGTCCGGGATCTCCTAGCTTTTCGGGAAGCTCTTTGAGAAGAATCGCGAAACAATTCTCATTTAAACGGGTGTTCACGAGCTCAACCATTTTTTCTTTCTTATTAAGCAAATCTTTAAACATTCTCACAAATTTTGGCATTTGAGCAAGTGCTTCAATAAGGCTAATGCTAACATTGACGTTGGAAATCATTTTCAAAAAGTTGGAGACATGAACGTCATCTTTGGTGAGCACTTTAGCCTTGTCTATCCTAGAGGGATAAGGGATATTGGGTTTAAACTTGGAAGGTTGAGAAGGAGAAGGACTCGCTTCTTGAACAACCTTAGGTTAGGCTCTTTGGGAAATGGAGCACTAGTACTAGGAGTGGTAGTGGGAGGAATCACCGGAAGGGGAGTAGGATTACTCATTATGACCTCCAGGCCTTGTCTCTCCTTTATGGGCGAAGAGATGGAAGGTCCCACTAAAGTGGCTCCACTTCGAGTATTGATATCACTCACATTAGCACGAGGGTTAGTCTCGGTATTAGAAGGTAAGGCTCCTTGGGGTCTAAGGGCTTGAATCATTGTCAAAAATTTCTTATCGGTCGATTCTTGCATCTCTCTCATAATTCGCTCATGGTCTGTCATTTTTTGTAGAACCAAGTCCATTTGAGGATTATGTATGTTCATTTGATTATACCCTTGATTATGAAAACCTTGGTTTTGATACTGAGGTTGAAAACCGTTGTTATTATGAAAACCTTGGTTATTATTTTGAAAACCTTGATTTTGATCATTAAAATTCCCTGGATTTGCATTCCCTTGAAAATTACCCATTTGAGGACCTTGGTTCCTATTCTGGTTTTGGGTATTTTGGGCGGGTGGGGGTGGTCTTTGTGGAGCTATAAAACCCGGGGGAGCCAGATAATTAGTACTCTTATAAGACAAATGGTTAACATCAACATTTGGTTTGAATTGAACTCTCTCATTGGCATTGGTGTTATAAGCACAAACTTGTTGTTGTTGATTGTAAACCTTGTCACAATTAAAATATGAATGTGGTCCACCACAAGTCTCACATGTTTCACTAGTTTCTTTCAAGGCATTCACTTGACCCTTTATTTCTTTGGTTTGTAAAGCAATTGATTCAACAAGCGAAGTAAGTTTATCGATTCTCTTGTCGTTCTCACTAGAACTAGCACTTGCCATAGTAGCCCTAACACTCTTGATTTGTACTTTAGCCTTGTTTTCAATTATGGCCCAAGCCTCGTTCATGGATTTCACAAGAATATTGCCCCCCGCGGCACTATTAAGTGAGTATTGGTCATTAAGAGTTAAACCATTGTAAAAGGTACTGATTTGATGCACTTTAGTGAAACCGTGTTGTGGACATTTTCTTAAAAGCTCCTTAAATCGATCCCAAGACTCACTAAACGTTTCCCCATATTTTTGTTCAAAGGTAATGATGTCATTCCTTAAAGAGGTGGTCCGTGATGGTGGAAAAAAATAGTTAATGAACTTGGTCTCTAAATCAATCCATGTAGTAATACTTTGGGGTGGTTCCTTATCAAGCCAAATACGGGCTTGTCCCTCGAGGGAAAAAGGAAAGAGTTGTAAACGAATGGCCTCTTGTGGCACCCCATTGTATTTCACCGTATTAGTCAAATGGATAAATCTCTTGATATGATCATGGGGGTCATCTTGGGAAAGACCCAAAAATGGTGTAGCGGAAACCATTTGAATAAAACCTGTTTTGATTTCAAAATTATTTGCTCCAATCACGGGGAGAACGATAGCGTCATCGTTTCCCTCAACGTGAGATTGTAAAATCTCGATCATAGGTCGGTTATCCGTTGCCATTGTATTGTCGAAAGCACGATTCTCGGGATCGGCTTGAATGACGGTCTTTTTGTTTTTCTTCTTCTTCTTTTTGGAAGAATTAGAAGTGTTTGGTACACCAATCGGTATGTATGTACGCGCGCGAGTGCGCATACAATTAAAACGTTAGGAATGAGGTAGGAGACCTCGGTCGACTTTGAGAGGAAAGGGATTATCCCTCTCGTGGTGCAATATGAAAAGGCTACAAAAAAATATACTTAATACTAATTGAGTTGGCAAACCAATAATCGGCCGTCCCTCTCAATATATGCACAAGCAAGCGGGAAAACGAGGTGGCACAAAGCACTTAAAAACCTTTTTCCTTAGACGGCCTTTTATAGTGCGTCGCCTTATACCCACCTTATAGTTTGTATATATCGAGTTCAAACGTCTTACTAGTATTTATCTATTTTGCCTTTTTATTTCGTTTAGAATTTGAATACAATAGTTAGGTGATGAAATCCCAACTAAGGTCTTATTTGAAAAGTAGGTAAATTAATTGTGCTACGTAATATAATATAGTAAATGAAAAATCTTTTTGTATTTTTTTTAGAAAAATATATATTCACAATAAATATCGAAAGAAATCGAACTAAGAAAAATAACACTAATACGTAATATTTTTGGTGTAATACTTTTAGGAAAAAGTATTACTTTTTGATTTTTTAATTTTTTTGTTGCAAATCTTAGGAAAGAATTTGCTTTTTGTGATTTTTTTTTTATTTTTTTGTATTTTTATCTTTTTGATTTTTTTATTTTTTGATATTGTTAACAAAAAAGTAACGTTCAAAATGAACGGATCCCAAAATCCAAACATCTCACGAAATCTTCAATCGTAACGAGCGAAGCGGCAGCGGCGCCATTTTAATGTAGGAATTTTGTGAAATTCTATTAGCAATTAATGTTCGTTTTCCTCGACTCACTCGAATTGATCTCAAATTAACGTGGATTTATTTGTTCTTGGTGAAACGTATTTTTTTGATATTTTAAACACTAATTAAAAACTATTTAATTAAAAGCTAATTAATTAACTATTTAAAACTTATTTAAATAGTTTGAAAACTGAATTTAAAATAAAACTTAAACCTAAATTTAAATAGTAATTAATTTTAAACTAAAAACTTTAAACGAAATCTATTTTTAAATAAAACTAAATTGAAAACTAACTTAAAATTATAAAAGTAATTAAAATAAAATATTTTTTATCTTTTTTTAAAAAAACTGAATTAAAGAAAATTGATATAAAACTTTTAAATAAATTTAATAAAACTAAACTTGTATTTAAAACTAATTAACAAAAACTGACAGCAAGATTGATTCCTATATTAATTAATTGTCGTGAAATAGAACACAAATGAAGTACTAGAACAAATGGTAGAAGCGTTTGGTTGCTGAACAGGAGGTCCAGGGGTCGAGTCCCAGTAGGGACGTATTTTTGACTATAATTATATTTGGACTTAATTTTTGAACAATCAGAATAAAACCAACAGACTAATGGAGTCTGTCAGCAAACCATATAAGCAGTTAAGCAAATAATAAGCTGAAACAAAAAATAAGCAAATCAAAAAACCAGATAACAAAAGAGCAGATCTAAACAAACTGAATATTGAAACAGTAAGCCAAACCAAATAAAAATAAAAGCTAAATCGAATAAGCAAAACCAAATAATCCTATAAGCTAAATGAGCAAAACCTTGATAAGCTAAATCAAATGAGAAGCAATAAAACTTAAACTTCAAAATCAGCTAATCCAAACTTAAACAAAACCAAAACTATAAGCAATAAGCAGATTATAAGCCTATTCGAACATAACTCAAAATAAGCAGAACCAAACAAAACTCAAAACCAAAAAAATAATACTAACCGAAAATGAATAAGCAGATCCAAATAAACTTAAATCCTAACAGTGATAAATTTTAAACAAAACTTTTAATTCCAAACACAACTTAACAATTCAAACAGTCTAAACATATATCGATTAGCTTAACAATAACAGATAAAAACTGATAGCAGATTAACATAAGCAAAATCCCATAAATAAATCTAACTACACAAGCAGAAATCTCAAATAAAAATTAACACAGTAAATCAACTAAACAGATTATGACAAATAAAATCAAGCAAACTAACAAACTAAAACTTTAAAAATACAAAGGATCGAGAACCTGATGACGATACCCGTTGAGAAGAAGGAAGGCGTTGTACCCCCTTTTTGAACCGAATCCAACCTCCTTTACCCAAATATCATCATCATCATCATCTCGAACAGTATTCAACAAACCAAACCAGATTTATTTTTAACTTCCCAGTGGGGGAAATTAGTTACCACTTTTTACTTTTAACAATTTAATAATTATAATAAAGACAAATGATAATAATATTGATAAAATCAGATTGACAATTAAATTGCAGGAAAAATAAACTAAAAAATATAAGATGCGAAGAGATTACTGAAATAAAACTTTTATTAAATTCTGAAATAGAGTACAATACTAAAAAATTAAAAATTACAATTTAACCTAAAGAACTAAATTGCATAAATAAAAACTGCACTCAAATTATAGATTGAAGGGGGGTTTTATAGGCAAACCCCAAGCCTTGTTGAGGATGCTTCTCGATGAAGAAATTAAATCCTGGCCATCCATTCTTCTTCTCTCTTCTCTTTCTTCAATCCACGGCTGATAATACACCTGTTTGCACACGGATTGCCATCGTGGCTAGGGAGTGTGTTTGTTGTGCTTCTTGAATCTGATGTGGAGATAATTTATTGGATAGAGTGGTGGTGGTGAGGTGGTGAGACCAATCAGGAGGAGGGATTTAGCCACGTAGGATTTGGACCACCATAGTTATGCTCCGAAATATTGGGGGTTTTATTCTCCCTCGTGTGAATCACACGAATCCATAAAAACCCCCAATCTAACTTGGGTAATTTTTGTGATAAAGATGAATTAGGGTTTGGGTAAAGCGGTGGCTGCATATGTTTGTTGAGAGAGAATAAGTGAAAGTGAAAAGCTTTCTTGTTTGTATCGTAACATATGGGGTGGGTAAAAAGGTTAAATAAAACGTGTGGATGTGGGGATAGTTAAGAGTTGACCAAGATTTTTTTTTTGTTTGACTGGGAGAATAATCCTTTCACTTTAACATTGTAACCGTCCCATATTTGTGTAACCAATTGGGCTTGTCCCAAAATCTTGCTACTTCTTCCAATCCGTCTCTTTATTTGTAAATTGATTTGGGCTTTTGGGCCCAAGATACTTCTAAACGTCCCATAGGTTATTGTTTTTGGGCCTTAATGGGCTTTTGGGCCCATATACCCAAATGTGGGACCCACTAAGCTCGAATATCTTCAAAAAAATTAAATCCGCTAAAAACGAACTCGACTTCTGCTTCCTTGATCATTTCTTCAAAGTTGTGTCGAATTTGCCGGTTTTCGTGATCCTTGGCACACTTTAGACTTTGTCTTTGTCTCTTTCTTGGACTTTTCTTCAACATTTGACCATGAAATCCCGTGTTTTCTTTCCTTTTGATCATTTGTACCTATTTCACACAAAAACACAAAACCACGCGTAATTCCGACTTTTACGATACTAAACACATGATTAGGTCTTGTTTTTCCTTGATTTTAGTGGTAAAAGGATAAGTGTTTACACACTTATTAAAAATCACTCCCAAAGATCAAATAATCACTCCTACATGGCAGATACATCATAAAATGAGTCTCAGCACAGCTCACATTATTTCTAAACTTCCAACCTTGATTAAGAAATGGCCTAATATGAGCTTCCTAAACACTCAACCTTTCCAACCTAGCTCTTTCCTCCTTAAATCCCTCAAATTCAGCCCCAAAATTATTAACTTCACCCTCACTCCTATTTTGCACAACCTCATCTAACCATCCATTATGACCTTTCGAGTCCAGAGCAAATGACCCACCTCCAGCTCCTATAACATACTCATCTCTATTACCGTTCGGTGGTACTTAGGCCATTTTCTGCAATCACAGAAAAATCAAGCGTAAATAAGGTCATTATTCAAAATTATAAATGCATGCTCATGCAATGCAAATGTTATACGTATGCCATAATATGCAATGCAATGCAAATGATGATTATGAAATCCTCGCAAATAGAAATTATGATGACAAGTACTCAGCGCACTTTCAACAATATCAATACATTATCATATTATTTACTTAATAAATACTCGAGAATTTATTTCAGTTTTGAGGGATACATGTATAATGCAAAACAACAAAAATTAAAAGTAATCTTACTGGAGCCTTGCGAAGAAGTTGCGTACTTTTGTAAAATAATTTCGACACCAAAGTTATAGTTTAGGACTTTTTCAAATTGACCTAGTTCTCTATAACTTGTAGCTCTTATACCAATCTTTAACACCCCCAAATATATTGCGCAGCGAAAATACACATTTGGGTGCTAAACACAAGCATCATCACACAAGGTATATTGAACGACCTTAAAATGAGACGTTTGAAATATAAAAGGAAATAAATTTAAACATTGTCGAAAACCTACGATCCCAAATAAAACATAAGTTTAAAAAATTCAGAGTAGCGTCTAGGTCCCCCAAATATCTCATACAACCAGCCAAACAGTTTTATCACAACATTATCAAACATAAGTTATAACAAAGGGAAAGAAAATAAGTTTTAGACCAAACAACCACAAAAGCAACCCCACAACCTTCCCAGGCAAGCTCCGCCATCATCACCATTGATTACTTGAAACACATGCTTAAAAAGATCAACAAATAATGTTGAGTGAATCAATAGGTTTATCAAAACATCATTTGAACACAAGAGTAAAATCAGTCATAATCATATAATAGAATTGTGCGCATACAATATATTTCTCAGGTATTTCGTCAGCAATAGCATTGCATTAACCTCATGACACCGACCCCTTAACTTAGTCACCCACGCCAAATGCCAGCATGACTAGATTAAACTATTGCCCTTATTTGTTTCCAATTATATACCACAATTTCTTATTCTCGAAAAATATCCTTCCCAAAGGTTATCAGCCGCCAATGTTGTAAAACAAGGGCTAGGCGGTCGCCTAGGCGCTAGGCGGTCATACTCCGCCTAGGCGGTGCCTAGGAGCTAGGCGTTCAAAAAAGTCAAGAAAGTCAACAAAAAGTCAATATTTTTTGTAACAAAATTAATGGTTTTCTTTCTAATATATAATGCCCATATTTATTTTAACATAACATCTTAAAATAAGGGATAAACAAATGATTATAAACATAAAGAGATGGGTTTTTCGTATGAGATTGGAACCAATTGAATTATATGTTCACGTTTGAAGTTTTAAGCACTTAAATTGTTATGTTTTATTTATCTATTTTGCAAGAACTTTGAATTATATGAAATTAGAAGTATTTTTTATGTCATACATATTATTTAATAATATTTATATGCATAAAATTCCAATCCGCCTAGGCGGCGCCTAGATGAATTCCGTCTTGAAGGTCGTCGACCGCCTCACTAGCGCCTATCGATTTCTACAACCTTGCTCGCCGTAAAACCCTGGTTTCAGATAGGGTCGTCAACCCAATAGTACTATCATTTGAATAAGCGGATATTTCTATCCCACACAAGGGTAAGACTATAGTTAACGGTTCATGAATTTAGTGACTTTAGGTAAAAGGTACTTATATAATTCAAGACAACATTTGGGTCCAAACAGTTATTCATGACTTGTGTTCCATGTTAATTTCAAATAACAGGGTTAAAATCATGTAAAACAAGTATAAAGTGAGGTTATAGACTCACCTTAGTACAAGAGTAGTAGCAAGACGATCGTCGACAATAGATGATGTCCGATGAATACGAAAACCGCAACCTATCAAATAAGGCGCGCACTTTAATAATAATATACTCAAATATGATGCGTACTTAGTCAAACCAAAATTAATAACTCAAAACCATAATAAACCACAAGAACAACCCATGCAAGTGATACTACTATACACCTCTACTTGTTCTCTTTATTAAACTACACTCCCGATAACATTCTGCCGGTACTTACTAAATGTCCAAACTGTTTTTCCCTACATAAACACATTAAAAATTTATGAAACTAACTGAAGAACTCACTCAATATATGTAGAAAGCACTCCTGAAATTTCACCAAATGATTTGACCTCTAAGAACTTCTGCTCAACACATCTTTGACTTTCAAAATCCGGACAGTTTTACACCTTGGACTCACAAAACCATTTTGACCCTTCTAACCAATTCCGTTTACAAAACCGACACTTGAATTTAAAAATAGACTCACAACCCTAGGTTTACAGCTCAAGAACAGCCCTTGAGCATTTTCAAAACTAATTTTACAGTCCCCGAGATTCGACCAAAATATCAACAACAAATTCAGATTGTGTTGACACTCGTCTCCCGGTACACGAATAATCAAACTAGCATAACTTCCTCCTCGTTTTGAATTGGAAGGTCTATCTTATACCGAATCAAATATTATGAAAATATCTACAACAAAATCTAACCATCTCAAGTTATACTCAGACTTAAGATTCCCAAAAATACCTCTAAAGTTTCTGATCTAAAATACCCTTTTAAGAATCACATCAAATTAACATTTTAACCCATTCCAACTATTTATATACTCCTAATCTTAACCTACAACCATCCTATCCAAATCCTAACACCTCTAATTTACTTACATGTTCTATTCTTTCAAATCACCACACAAAAATCATATATGCAACAAATTAAGATCAACATCATAGTAATAACAACACATGCAAGCAAAAAAAATAGATCAAACACTTATGTCCATCATGAAATAACTTTAAAAAATAAAAGTTCATGCTTTTAAAATCTTCATTAAAAATTAACACATGCAATACTCAAAATCCATGATCAAGATGAATAACAACACGTGCAATCCATTAAACTAGATCAAACGATTATAATTCCTATGAAAATGATTTTGAAAAATAAAGTTCATGTATTTAAGAAAGATTTATATCAAAGTGGTAACCTCTTAATTTGGAAGATGGGTTTTCTTTTAGTTTTATCAAATTCAAGATCAAAATCAAAATTTATGAGGTGTTTTGGTGTTGGAGGTCACGGCTAGAAAGAAAAAGAGAGAAGAGAGATGAAATTTTTGGTGAAAATGTATATGTGTGTGTTTGTTGTGAGTATTTATATGGTGGGTGGAGGGTAAAATTTGCAAATCATGAATTATTTTGGACTAAAATGTAAAATACTAGTTATAGAGCGAGAAATGACTATTAGTCAATTTTAAAAATATTCACGGGATTGGGGTTTTATAAAAATATTTTTTAAAAGTTAAAACGCACACAAAATATAATAATATAGTCCCGATAAAACTTAATACGCAATTAAAATAAAAACGTCAATAATATTAAACATCAAAATAATCAATAATAAAACATAAATATTCGGGCATCCGTCGATATCGTGATCACTAGAAATCCTCATAACTCGTCAAAATGTAAAAATAAAACTTCCAACATTTGTTCTGAATTAAACCATCAAACATCATAACATTCAAACTCATCAAAAATTTAAAAAATATTCGTAAAATAAAGTTAAATAATGACATGGGGTTCGGGTTATCACAGCAGCAACCTGAAGGGTATGTTGATCCTAAGTATCCAAAACGCGTGTGTAAACTTCAAAGATCTATTTATGGTTTAAAGCAAGTATCACGTCAATGGAATAAACGATTTGATTAAGAAATCAAAAAGTTTAGATTTATTCAACATCGTGATGAGCCATGTGTATATCGCAAAGCTAGTGGGAGTGATGTAATATTCCTAATCTTATATGTTGATGATATATTAATCATGGGAAGTAACATTCCAATACTTAAAGCAGTAAAGGATTATCTTGGAAAATGTTTTTCTACGAAGGATTTGGGAGAAGCTGCATATATTCTGGGAATTAGAATCTATCGAGATACGAGTAAACGGTTAATTGGACTTAGTCAAAGTACTTATATTGACAAGATGTTGAAGAAGTATAATATGCATAATTTCAAGAAAGGTTTTCAACCTATGGAAGTTAAGCATGAGTTAAGTCATGAGATGGATGCATCAACACTTGAAGAGGTTTCATACATGTAGAAAGTGTCTTATGCTTCGGTTGTAGGATCTATCATGTATGTTGTAAGATGCACAAGGCCAGATGTGGCGTTTGCTCAAAACTTAGTTTGTCGTTACCAGCAGAATCTAGGGAAGCTCCACTGGGTTGTTGTTAAACATATTCTAAAGTACTTAAGGAGTACGAAAAATATGTTCTTGGTGTTCGGATGGAAACCAGACACAGGACTGAATGTTACAGGTTTCTGTGATGCATCATGGAAATGTGATAAAGATGATACGAAGTCTCAGACGGGTTACGTGTTTGTCATTAATGGAGGAGCAGTTGACTGGAAGAGCAAAAATCCGACAACGATTACAATGCATGCTACTCAATCTGAGTACATGGCTTCTTCAAAAGCTGCAATAGAAGCTGTTTGGATTAGGAAGTTTGTTGAAGATCTAGGAGTGATTCCTTAAATCAAAAAACATATTCATATGTATTGTGACGATTCTGCTACAATCATATTCGTCAATGACCCTGGAGTCATGAAAGTGCCAGACACTTTAAAAGAAGATATCACCTTGTTCGAGAACAAGTCGAGGCTGGTGAAATCAAATTAATAAAATTTCACACATATATTAACATAGTTGATCCTTTTACTAAAGCTTTTCCTAGTGGAAAGGTCATTGAACATGCCAGAAGAATTGGACTTAGTTTAGCTAGTAATTTCATGCAAATCTGTGAGTAGTATTTGGATAAAGGATGTTAGACATTATTATTTGATGAAATAAAGTATAGGTTATGTTTATTCTTGTTATTTAATTTTGTGTCCTATTTTACATGTTCTAATCCATGAATATTATTATATATTAAAATGTCCATTTTCGATTAATAATATGGGCGTATTATTAAATTAAGACAAATACAAATTGTGATAGAATATACTTGAAAGTATATTGATGTGTTTACATATCAAATTTAAATGATATACGATGAATTGAATATAGGACTTATCCCAACTATATGATTATACTTTATGGATCTTTGTCATCAAGTAAATCATATATAGTTAAACTCAGACCTGAAATACCAAGAAACTGTTGTGGATCTAGTGCATTTCTATGAAATAATCTTTAGTTATACGTAATTGGTGGCCATAAGGGTTATTTTCAGAAGTGTTGCAAAATTCATAAGTTTTGCTTGTAGTCAATATGGGATTTGTTTCCTCCAAAAAATCATTTTGGAGTTTAATACAACTGGGCCCCTCGTGTTAGTAAGATGTTTGTGTGGCCGCACCCAAAGTCATTCAAACTATGTTTATAAGTTTTGGAAATCTTGCTTAATCGGATAAACGAGAAACAGAAAAGTTAATGAAGGAATGACTAAGATCCATATCCTTATTAACATTAGAAATGAAAGGATAATAATAATGATGAATCATTAAAAGGTTTTATCCAAGAGACCTTACTCGAGTTGTACTAGAGGCATCGACGTGTAACTAGACACTAAATTATGTGATCACACTATTAAAATATGTCCAAGTGGGATCTCTATGTTTTAGACTTAAATTTTAATAGTCGTGTGTTAGGATCGAACTCGGGATTACGAGATTGCACACAATACATAAAGAGTTAATTTATTAATAAATGTATTTTATATATTTATTAATTAAATCGAGCTTTAAACATTTAACGGTCGTTAGTTTTAATAGTTATTAACTAACGATAAATGTGGAATAAACTAGAAGAGGAAAAGAAGGTTCCAGAACACCTCTTGGAGGTGGTGTCTGATCGGTAGACAAGGGAAGCAAGAAGGGAAATATTTTCTTTCCTAATTTGCGTAGATTTAATCTTGGGCTCCAAGGATTAATACCCTATAAATACCCATGGGGAATCTCATAATTCACCATCCACAATCTGTGATACCCAGAATCCAAGGTCATTTATTTTACCCTAAATTACGAATATTTTTAAAAAATTTAAGAAATTTCGTTTATTATATATTTGGCGGTTTAAGTTGAAACCAACGTTTAAGGTCGTAATCTTAACGATTGACGATTTAGGAAAGACGACGACGACTGCGATTCCAACGGATGCCCAATTTTTATGTTTTATTGTCGTTTTGTCGATATTTGAATTTTTCGAGAATTTTATTTTTGGTTCGTGTTAAGTCGAGCCGGTGCGTTTTATTTTATCCCGGGTGCGTTTAAATTGCTCTAAAATTATTTTAGAGTGTTCGGGGCGACCCCCGACTCCCGCAAATTTTCAAAATCAACTAGTAAGTAGTTTTCCGCTACTAAAATTTATCGCTTAAAAAGGAGTCCAAAAGAAAACCAAAATGGCAAAAGAGGCCCCTCAAAATTTTAGAAAAAGGGAAGGAAGGAACACACACAAACAAAAATCATTTCAAAAAAAATCATTCTCTCCTTCCTCTCTCTCTTTGGCCGTCGGCCTCCACACCACCACCACCAACAATTTTTTTATTCTTTTGATTTTGAACAAATCCAAGTTTAGACCACATCTTAGTTTTCCTTTGTAAGTGTTTTAGTGTAATTTATAACAACATGCATTAACAAAAATCTTTCAAGAATCAAAGATTTTTCAAAAATATGTTTTGATGTAATTGGATCATTTGCATGTTTAATTAGTGTTTGGATAATGACTAATCATACAAAAAACCAACCAAAATCAATTTTGTTGGGGTGTTTTGAACACCAACACCCCACGGCCAAATGGGGGTGTTTGGTTGTTCATGGTGTTTGATGATTTGTGATGTGGGTTTGTGTTTATAGTTGTGTTTTTGATGTTTTTAAATAGGTTAAACTATATGCATGTGTGATTTAGAATTTGTGTTTTTATGAGGATTTGATTTTCTTAGTATTATAGGCTGATTAGGGTGTTTCTGAATAATCATAAGTGGTTAGGATAGGTCTAGGTGATGTTAGAATGGAATGGAAACAAGTGTTGGATTGATTTTGAGGAAGGAAATTTTAGGCAGAGAGTTTAAGCATGTTTTCGTAGGTTTAACTTTGAAAACAGGTCATGAGGCTAGGATGTAGTTGTAGAGCATTGTCTTAGCTTCGATTTGGTATAAGAAAGAGCTTACGACTCCAAACGAGTCAAAAGTTATGCTATTTTGAAAGTTCGTGTACCAGGAGATGAGAATAAACATAATCCGAAATTATGTTTGGTTTTAGGTCAAATCCCGGGGACCATAGATAGAGTTTGATAAAGAATTGAAAGTTGTTCTTTGGTGCTAAACCTGTATTTTTGAGTCTAGTATTAGACTTAGGAGTCAAATTGACTAATGATATGTTTTAAACAAGTCAAAGAAGTCCTACATGGTAAAAGTGCAAATTCAGTCCGAAAGGTTTACGTCTAGTAATGTAATGAGTAATGGGTCTTAAAAGTGAAAACTTTATATGGGATTTAAAATGGGTTTTCTACAGGTTATAAGAGATTTTTACAAATTTTCTCGTGATTTATAGTGATGCCTAAGTGATAGAAAACAGCCCGTACTTTTGGTAAGTACCGGCGAAATTATGAAATGGGAAACATTTTAATTACATAGATAGATAGTACGAGTCTAGTAATAATCACATGTATGAGTTTTGGCGTGAGTTTTTATAAGTATTACGTGTTTTTATATACGCGTGTTTAGTACAATAATGTACATGGAGTATTGACTCGGTTTTCGTACTTTGATTTTTAGCTCACGTGTTAGATTTTCCGGGGCAACCACATCGTCGGTGATATTTTCGTTACATCTTCGCTAGAACCACTACTACGCAAGGTGAGTTTATAGCCTCGCTTTGTAACACTTTTAAATGGTTTTACCCGCGAGGGGGATGCATGCTATTTTAAATAAAACAAACATAAGTCATGAATGATTGTTGGACCCGAAAGTTGCCTGAATTGTGTTGAGTACCTAGTAGCATAAGACCCTATATTCATGAACTATTAACTATTATTTAATCCTCGTTTGTATTGGAAATAGCCGCTTATACAATTGATAGTACTATGGGGTTGACGAACCTATCCGAGACGAGAGCTAGTACGTTGAGTACCCTCTGCGGACGGATAACTTGTGATAAGAAATAAGGTATAATTGCAACTAATGCCTTTAGAAGGGGCACTGGTTTCATCTTAATCATGCCGGTAAATGTACGCGGGTGATGAGTTAACGGATTAGTTTCATGAGCTTAATCACAATTATTAGCTATTGCTAACGATAATAACCTTGAATAATAGATTGTTTGATCGACAATTCTATAAATAATCGTGATTGATTTTATATACTTATGCTCAAAAATGAGATTGTAAAACCTATAAATTTCGCTGAACATTATTTGTTGACCCCTTTAAGCATGTGTTTCAGGTAATCGATGATATGGTAGCAAGGAGCATGCGAGGATGGATGTTGTTGTGTCTTGGCGGTCTACTTTGTCTTTCCTCCATTTTTATCACTTAAAACTTTTTATATTTTGTCATGTGAAACAAGTAATGTACTTTTGGGTTGAGATTCAGTGGGGACCTAACGCAACTCTGTTTTGTATTTACTATGGGGTTTGGGAAGCGGTAGACTTTGATGTTTTTTAACAATGTTTAATTTATGTTTAAATTTCTACGTCTCTTTTAGTCGTTCGAAATAGCTTGTCTGTAATGATAACTACCTAGCCCCCAAATGTTGTAGTTCCGCTGCACATACAATTTGGTTGGGGGTGTTAGACAATCTCTCTTTTCTCTCCCTCTTCTGCGACCGGACGAACACCCACAAGGGGTTTCGTTTGGTTTCTTACGATCGATTGCTAGACCCTCTCTGGGGTTGTTAGCTCGATTTTCCACTTCACGTTTAGGTCGTTTTATACGTACTAGTATTATGGTTAACTCGTTATTATACGTATGCACAAGAACGTAATATAATCTCACTAAATATTATATCTTGGGTCGATTAACAAAACGGTAAGGGGTTAATCATTGATCCTCATAAACCCTAATTGGTGAATTGTTCTTGTTCGTTGGAATTGCATTGCATAAGGTACGTAACCCTAATTCGATTAATTATGAATATGTTAATTATGATCTTGTTTAAATCTCTTCCGCTATTACGTGCTTTGATCTTCGATTATATTTTTATAATTGTTATGAACTTCATAAACCAAGTGTATCCTTCCAACACTGAAGGATATCCAGTATATGACAAACAATAATCCATTGCCCCTTTCAAATACATCAGTACCCTTTAATTTGGTTGCGAGTGCTGACTACTAGGATGACTAGTGTACCTACTCAATTTTCCTACAGCAAAAGCGATGTTAGGCCTTGTACAAGTCATGGCATACATCAAGCAACGAATCACCCTAGAATACTCAAGCTCGGAGATAGCTTGACCATTGTTAGGCATCAGTTTATCACTTGTATCCATAGGTGTACCCACTGGAGTACACTTAAAGTAATTGAATTTCTTCAAGACATTCTCAATATAATGAGACTGAGAAATTACAATACCATCACTTTCATGTTTAATCCTCATGTCAAGGATAACATCAGCCTCCCCCATGTCTTTCATGGAGAACTTAGATAACAAAAAATCGTTTGTCAAGTTAACCTGAACTTGATCAACACCAAATATTAGCATGTCATCAACATAGAGGCAAATGATAATTCCTTTACCGGATTCATCAAATTTTCTATATAGAAATTTATTAGCTTGGTTAAGTAAATAACCAATAGACAAAACCACTTTATCAAACTTTTGATGCCACTGCTTAGGTGCCTGTTTCAGTCCATATAAGGACTTAATCAGTTTACACACCTTAGCTTCATAACCAGGCAAGATAAAACCTCGAGGTTGGTTCATATAAACGTCCTTATCCAAATCACCATTGAAGAATGTTGTCTTCACATCCATATTGATGACGTATAGTCCCCAGCCGGGTCATGAACACGGCCCAAGGGTACTACCCGTATCCGGCCCATCACATATGGGTGGGATAATGTCAGTCAGGCTTATGGGCTTGAATGAACAGTAACCGCACACACGTGTGCGGCCCACGGCCCGGTACGGCCGACACGGCCGACATAGGGTTAGACAGAATAATATTCTGTCTAGGAATATCTTTACCCCAATAAGAGAGGATATTCACTACCAGAATTAGAAGATAACAATCATTCTAATTCTGGTGCTTATCTCTTCCTTGGGGCCGAAGGATCAGTGAAAGCCCACTAGGGTTTCACTGCCTATAAAAGGAACCCCCAAGGGTTCCACAAAGGGATCACAATTCACTCTAAACTCACATATAACCCTAAATCGATTACTTACTCTCACGCCGGAGTCTAATCGTGGGAAACCTTCCCACGGTAAGCTTAACGCGTGTTGTTTAGTGTGCAGGATCCCAACCAGAAGATTCACTTGGTGCAGGAGCCGGTACCCAGCCAACCCGAATTAAGCCTAATTTGGGTCTAGCAAGGATCAACCAACTTTTGCATCAACAAGTTGGCGCCATCCGTGGGACCAGTAACACTAAGCTAGAACTCATCTCAAATCTCCAATGACGAAGGGACACCCGCCAACTAACCCCAGGAATGTGAATCCTGGGAACCGGAAGTCCCAAGGGGAAGGGATTCTCATCCCCAACCAGTCACCTAACCGCCTCGCGGGCGGGCTGGGTAACCGTAGCGGTTTTCAACCCGCGGGGGTGACGAGCACGATCTCGGTGACACCCCCACCCACTTCAACCTTGGACAACCCTGATCCAAGGAGTGCGCCAGACCCTCCTAACAAGGAACCACGCAGACCTTCGACGGAGGAAGAAGTGGAAGCCATGCCACTCAGTGAGGAGGATCCCACTCGAGTTCTCACTCAGAATTTTGAAAGGATCGTCCCATGGATCGCATCAAGATTGAGTCTGGGGAGGAACCTCCAAGCCCGACTCAACTTTGGCGACAGTGGACCATCCAACCCTTCCCAAAATCGGAGAAAAAGGAGGACCCGACCTCAAGAGCAGGGAACCTTCGAGGAAAACCCTCAACCCCGGAATGTGTTTGAACGCATAGGGGATCGCATCATGCAAGAATTAACGCAGTCTCAAGATGGAGAAAGGTCGGATGGCTCACCCGAGCGGCCAGACCGAGAGCTGACCAGAACCACACGCCGCCCGAGTGTGTGGGATAGAATGAACACAGGGAGAAAGGCTCCTGGTTCGTCTCAAAAAAGTGGTCCCTACTCAAAAGGCGGGGCACCACCGCCATCCCCAGATCCGTCTGGGGAGGATTCAGATGACCATCCGCCCAAACGCCGCCGGCCTAGGCGCACGCCGCCACCACCCAACAATGATGAGTATTATGGTGGCCCCTACTATCGGGATACGGAAGCAGAGGACCTCTCGCGTCCGTGGTGTGAACCATGGGATGACCCTAGGCTCACGCGGCCATGGGCTGATCCCAGGGAAGATCCGTTTACCCTCCGCATACGGAACTACTCTGAGGACACCAAACGTCGCATGCCGGCATGTATCAAGACGTATGATGGATCCGGTGATCCTGTCGATCACCTCAAAATATTCGATACTCAGGCTAAAATTGAGCGATGGCCCATGCCTATATGGTGCCAAATGTTCAATTCGACCTTGATTGGAAACGCTCGTGACTGGTTCGAGGCACTCCCCCCACGGAGCATTGATAGTTTCACGGAACTACGCACTGCGTTCGAGAACAATTATACTCAAAGGAAGAAGTATAATAGGGATCCGGTTTCATTGGCAACTGTCAAGCAACGGCCGGGGGAGTCCACAGAAGCCTTCACTGAGCGCTTCAATGATGAGTGCACACGCACGAGAACCATGCCAGAGCTCCTGAAAATCTCTGACTACATGCACGCCATAACAGACAGAGAACTGATCAGGCGTCTCAACGACAAGCGTCCAGAGAGATATGATGACCTCATGGAAAGGGTCAGAAATTTCATAGAGGGACAGACAGCTGTTGCCGCGGCCTACCCATCCCGAGGAAATGGGTACCGCTCAAATGACCAGTCCCGGAGACAGTCGGGTGGCCAGGGCAACCAGAACAATAACAAGGGCTCGGACTATAAGAGCCAAAGCAAAGGCGGACGGTCGGACGACAAGTTCACCCCCCTAAAGATGTCCTACCGGGAGATCTTGTTGACTGAAGGGGCGAATTTTCCAAGACCTCCCCCAATGACCACACCCCCGGAACGTCGGCAGGGAAGTCGCTTCTGCGAATTCCATAATGACAAAGGACACGGCACGGAGGAGTGTATCCAGCTGAAGAAGCATATTGAGTCGCTAATCAAATCAGGCAAACTCAAGAACCTGGTTAAGGATTGGAAAGACGGAAAGGACAACAACAAGAAGTATAATAAGAAGGATCCCCAAAAGGACAAGCCTTCTACCATATACATGATCCAATCCAGACAGCGCCGCACGAGACAGAAAATTGGCCAAAAATTTTCCCGCGGCAAGGAAATCTCATTCCCTCTCATTACAGCAAGTGACGTGGTTGATGCGCCTCTCACCATTGAGATAAGCATTGGAACACACAATGTCCGCCGCATGTATGTGGATGGAGGGTCGTCAGCAGAGGTATTATATGAACACTGCTTTGTGCAGTTATGCCCAGAAATAAGAAGCCAATTAGTACCGGCCACGTCGCCGCTTACTGGCTTTAGTGGAGATACTATCTGGCCAATAGGGCAGTTGCGTTTGCTTGTCACCATTGGGAATGAGGAACATTCCACTACAACGTGGATGAACTTCATGGTGATACGTTCACACTCTCCTTATAATGGAATCATAGGCAGACCAGGCATTTTGGCTATCCGGGCAGTACCCTCTACGGCACACGGAATGATTAAATTCCCCGTTGATGGGGGAATCGTTACTATTTATAACACAGTCGTGCCAACATCCGAGTGTCACACTGTGACAACACCGGCACCACCTGTACCACCCAAGGATGGAGCACCACCACCCAATTGGAAGGTGGCTATTCACCCTGAATACCCGGAACAGGAGGTATCCATAGGAGGGGCGCTCTCAGATAGCGGCAAAAGGGCCATGTGCTCTCTTTTAAGTGCAAACCTGGACATATTCGCATGGGAGCCAAAACATATGACGGGCGTGCCACGCGCGATAGCAGAGCATAAACTCCAGATCCGCCAAGGGTACCAACCCATCAAGCAAAAGAAGCGCGGCCAGGCGCCCGAGCGAAGTCAAGTTATACTGGAAGAAGTGCGGAAGCTGGTGGACACAGGCATCATGCGCGAGGTATACTACCACGAGTGGTTATCCAATCCGGTCATGGTCAAGAAGCATGACGGAAGTTGGCGCATGTGCGTGGATTTCACGGATCTGAACAAGGCTTGCCCACAAGACTGTTACCCGCTACCAGAAATCGACTGGAAAGTAGAGTCCTTATGTGGATATCCTTTCAAATGCTTCTTAGATGCATATAAAGGGTATCACCAAATCCAGATGGCGGAGGAGGATGAAGAAAAAACGGCGTTCCACACAAGCCAGGGCGTATATTGCTATACGAAAATGCCGTTCGGATTAAAGAACGCCGGCGCTACGTATCAGCGGTTGGTCGATAAAGCCTTCGAATCACAAATAGGACGCAACTTGGAAGTATATGTTGATGACTTGGTGATAAAAAGCCACACGGAGGAGGCACTTCTCCGGGATGTCCAGGAGACATTCGACACGCTGAGAAGGATTAACATGAAGTTAAATCCAAAGAAATGTACGTTTGGTGCAACAGAAGGAATGTTCCTGGGATATTTGATTGACCCAAACGGCATCAGACCTTGTCCAGAGAAGACGGACGCAGTGATACGGCTACCGTCCCCGCAGACACGGAAGGAGGTGCAGTCCCTGAATGGGAAGTTAGCCGGGCTGAATAGATTTCTATCTAAATCCGCAGAGAAGTCCTTACCCCTATTTAAGACACTCAAGAAGTGTATTAGAAAGGGAGACTTCCGTTGGACGAAGGAAGCTGAGGAAGCTTTTGGCCAACTCAAGCAGCATCTTGCATCTCTCCCCATGTTGGTAGCCCCCCGGCCAAAGGAGGAACTCGTTATGTATCTCTCAGCTACTTATGGCGCAATAAGCGCGGTACTGATGACAGATAGAGACACAATACAGACCCCGGTTTACTTTATAAGTAGAACATTACAAGGGGCGGAGCTGAATTATTCCCCCATGGAAAAATTGGTACTAGCACTAGTATTTGCCACAAAGCGGCTGCGCCGGTACTTTCAGGCGCACCCGATTGTTGTGATCACGGATCAACCAATTAAGCAGGTTATATCTAGACCAGACGTGGCAGGGAGACTAGAGAAGTGGAGCATCCTATTGGGAGGGCATAATATATCTTACAGACCAAGGACGGCTGTTAAAGGCCAGATCTTGGCAGATTTCCTGATCGAGAAGCCGGATGAGGTTGAACCAATCATTAAGCAAGAGGAGGTCCCAGCGGAACCTTGGGTGCTATTCACGGACGGATCCTCATGCACAGACGGGTCTGGGGCAGGCCTCATCCTTACAAATCCAGAAGGAATGAAATTCACGTACGCCCTCCGTTTCGAGTTCACGGCCACCAATAACGAAGCGGAATATGAAGCATTAATTGCGGGTTTAAAAATCGCCGCTAGAATGGGAGTCCGCAACCTTGAGGCCTACGTGGACTCACGGCTTGTCGCGAACCATATTCTAGGTGGGTATGTGGCTAAGGAGGACAACATGGTCAGATATTTGGAAAAAGTCAAGACGTTAATCGCGACTTTCAGTAAGTTTTCCATCAAGCCGGTGCCAAGGGGCGAGAACAAGAAAGCGGACGCTCTCAGTAAGATCGCATCCACGAGCTTCGCCCACTTGTCTAAACAGGTTTTGGTGGAAATACTCAAGGAAAAGTCTATCACGGAAGGGGAAGTGACTGCTATAGTTGAAGAGGAGGGACCTACGTGGATGACCCCAATCATCAACTATTTGACTAATGAAACCCTTCCAGACGAGGAAAAAGCAGCAAGGCGCGTTAAAAGGAAGTCACAACATTTCGAACTCCGGGAAGGCATCCTTTACAAACGCTCTTTCTTGCAGCCGTGGCTGCGGTGTGTTGGACCACGCCAGGCGGCCTACGTTATCAGTGACATACACGAAGGGTTGTGCGGCATGCATGCAGGCCCACGATCCGTGGTAGCCCGAGCCTTACGAACAGGATACTATTGGCCCACTATGCACAGAGACGCGCGCGATATGATTCGCAGGTGCAATGATTGCCAAGTGCATAGGCCAGTACCGCGGCACCCGCAGCAGGAGCTTACACCTATCACGTCCCCGTGGCCATTTTACAAATGGGGAATTGACATTGCAGGACCATTTCCTGTAGCTGCGGGAGGGGTTAAATTCTTGATTGTTGCAATGGATTACTTTACACGATGGATAGAAGCCAAGGCAGTAAAATCTATCACGGGTAAGCAGGTCAAGAAGTTTGTGTGGGAACACATCGTATGCCGTTTCGGTCTACCTGGAGAAATTATATCGGACAACGACAAACAGTTCACAGATAACCCATTCAAAGACTGGTGTGCATCATTGAACATCAAGCGGCGCTTCGCGTCTGTTAAGCATCCACAAACGAACGGCCTTGTCGAACGAGCAAATAGGAGCTTGGGGAATGGAATCAAGGCGCGGCTGGATGAACGACAGGGCAAATGGGTCGATGAATTGTCGCACGTGCTATGGGCACATAGAACCATGATAAAAACAGCCAACGGAGATACTCTGTTTGCATTGGCTTACGGCACTGAAGCCGTTATACCAGCAGAAATAGGGATGCCTACCATCCGCACGGCGGAGGTTAATGCTGTCACAAACAATGAACAACTGCGAATCAACCTGGATCTGTTGGAAGAAAAAAGGGAAATAGCAGCCATCAATGAAGCTAAGTCCAAGGCTAAGATGAAGGCTTTTTACGACGCCAAGGTCAAGGGTGTTTCTTTTCGACCGGGAGACTACGTCTATCGTGCTAACGAAGCAAGTCGAGTGGAAAATACAGGAAAACTGGGCCCTAAATGGGAGGGACCGTATGAAGTCACTGAAACCTTGGGACGAGGCGCGTACAAGTTACGCGACATGGATGGCCGCGACCTAGAGCGCACATGGAACATCGCCAATCTAAAAAGGTGCTATCTTTGAAAGCTACGGCTCCCGCATGGATACTTCGCTATAGGCGGTCTCAATAAAGAACCATGCGGGTTATTTGTCTTATTTGTTTTTCTTATGTTTGTTTTAGTTTACTTTATGGACCTTTTTAGGACTTGTCATTATTCAAACAAAAATGTAAACGTTCTAATAAAATGCCGTGGTGCCTAGCTAGTTCCACGGCCTGTTTCGTGCAAATTATTTTCCTCTTTGTTAGATTCTTTGTTAGCCGTATGAATTTTACTTGTGTTATAATATGCCATGTTTCTTTCGTATGCATTCTCTCAAAATACCGTACATGTACCATACGCCTCCAGGTGGGGTAAGAGGATTAAGTGAACCTACTAATTCAACTTGCCGCGTAAGAGGGATGCAACCCCAGCCGCACGGATCACGTATCCTTACTAGACACCTTACTCACAAGACGTTGGGGTAAGTTTCATATGCTATAGCCATACCGTGCTCTGCATAGTAAAGACGCACGTCGCACGTCTAGTAAATTATAGACTTGTATGTATTTTCTTTGTGAGTAAGACGTGGTATATCATGCAGTATTGAACTACAATATTTCGAACACAAGCACAAATACACAAGTTTCCAAACAAATCAAAATTGTCGTGGTTACCCACGGACTTATATACAAAACATAAAAATTGTTAGCCGTGTACATACACGGACGAATCGAAATAGTACATATTCATCGATTACAAAACAAGTGTTTGATTATGGAAAAAGGAGCATCCTAAATTGAGGGGAGAAACCTACCCATTTCTGCTTGTTCTTCCACCAGACGCGGCAACCATTCATCACTCTCTCCCCGCTTCTGGGCTTGGGCCGCGGTTCTTTCCAACACCACATCTAGGGGTTCCTCGTCAAGTACGAACCTGGTTACGTCCTCATATATAGGAAGGGTTAGTGGAAAGGAAGCATCGGAAGGCATGCTAGGACTGAGTTTTTCCATGATTTCAGTGTTTGGGGCATCTTTGGTGGCCTCTAGCTCATCCAGGAATGGGTAATGTAGATTTTGCATCGCGGCCATGGAGGCAGTCATCTTGCTGGCGGCTTCGGGCTTAAAGAAGGTATGACGTGCGATGTCCCCACCTTTAGTGATCAGTTCAGCAGCCTCAACCATTCCTTCGTGCCGTCCATGGTCGATACCATCAGATACAAGGTTGGCAAATTGTTGTACAAAGGATGGGGCCTCTAGCACCTTCATCACGGCCAGGCGTGCTCCATGCCCAACCATCCACCTACGGCCTGCAATGGCTGTCAGCAGTTGGGGGCATAGTACGTTGTCACGCTCAGCGGTCAGGGCATCAATTACCAATTCTTTTTGGGCAACTGCCTCTTTCAGCTCTTGGGTGACGGCCCTCTCCTCAGCAAGGTCTGTCTGCATTTTTTCCATGTTTTGGACGGCCAAGTGCGCGTCCTCCAGCTTCTGGTTCAGAACATCTACTTGGCTCGCGTAAGAATGAGCAGAAGCTTCGGCCGTGGTTGCCTATAGTGAAAAACGTGTTAGTACATTCATTTTTTAGTATACATGGGTGGTGCGGCACGGATATGTACCTTGGTGTTTGCAGCATCTAGTTGAGACTCAAGGTGGGCTACTTGCTGATCGTACTCACTCGCGCGGGCAGACTGTGTTTTGATGGTTGCCTCAGCATTCGCTAGTTTGGATTGGAGGTCAGCAATCAGGGCTTCATTATCTTCAATCATTTTTTCTCTCCGTCCAACTTTCCTCTTGAGAGAGTCCACGTGCCCAAGCGCAGCTTCAAACCTAACCCTCATTGAGGTTCCCATCGCCATCTGATGTACCAGCGTCCCATTATACTCATCTGCCAAATCCGCATGACTGAGCGAGTTTACCTCTTGCACCAAGCTTGGTGGTATGCAGTTATTGAGGTACTCCCGGCACTCGTCAGCACTCCTCAATCGCGACGCCGTGGTAATAGTCCATATAGGGTTGAAAGGTTGGGGAGCGCCGGATGAAGGGAAGTCTTGGGAAACCAGGGGTGAACCATCTTCAAAAACAGGGCCGGACTTTGTGGGGGCCGCGGGGTCTTCTTCGACAGCTTTTCCTTTCTCCTTACCCACTTGGGTGTCAGAAGGAGGCGCGGCACCAGCTTGGTTGTCCCTGCGACATGAGTATTACGAAATATCTTAAGTATGGCTTAAAAAAAAAGAGGAAGCGGAAATTCTTGCATATTGAGATGGTTTCTTACATATTGCTTCTTGCTCCTTCGGAGGCGGTTGGGGCAATTTGTGTGACGGGATCGACATGAGCGGCCCGGTTAGCCTCGGAACCCTGCGTGGCACTCCCAACAGATTGATACATGGGGTGGTCCTCTCGAAGCCTTTTGGCGGGAGCATTGTGTTCACCAATCTCCACCGATGTAGTCCCTCTCGCACGGTTTCCTCTCTTCCGGGTGCGCCTGGTGAGGGGCTGCGTTGTGAGTTCAGCAACTTCCTCTTCGGCTTCCTCCTCTTCGTCCAAGTTGACATGTTGTTGCACTTCATCATCATCATCATCGCCCATCAGTCGGCGAATGCTGGAGTCGGTTTGTTCAATGTTGTCTCCCTGTTGTTCTCTATGAAGTGAGGAGGGCCCGGCCCCTCCTTGGTTCATCTGGTTGTTACCATCATCATGGTCTCCATGTTCTTCGTCAGAATGAGGATCAGGCACGGCTTCCAAGGTAACCGTCACCGGTCGAGTGTGCTCGAGGAGGGGTTGTTCATTTTCACGAAGAGGACGGAGACCTTCAGGCACAAGCCTTGGATCGCCCTGGCGCAACAGTCCAAAAAAGTTCATTTCTGTCCAGCACAAAACAATAGATGTTAGTTATTATACAAACACATGTATACATTCTTATTGACGTACGGATGATTAGCCTACCTTCGCCCTGCCTTCTCCAAAAAACAGGATACCTATTGGAGGGACCAAAGTAATTGCGGCTAATTCCTAGCAAACATAAGAATGATTCGGGTAGGTTTCTGTGGAATCCAGTCCTATTTAGGTCTAACTCTTGAGAGTGAAGGGGATTGTATGTACTGGTGTGCGGCTTGGGGTCGTGCGGGAATCTGGTCCTAATGACGTAATCACCCGGCCATACCACTGCGTCAATGAAAAAGTAATGATCATACCAATTTTTCAGTGAATCCATTGGTTTGTTGTGTGATTGTGGGCTGTTGGAGGCTCGTTTTTTGAAAGATACCCAACCGTTCACTAAGTTGGGGGTGTAAAACAACCTAAATAACTCTACGGTTGGGGGGATTCTCCTAGCACGGCAAAGAATCTCGAATTGGCTAATTTTACAGGCACCTATGCAGTGGAGTTGACTAATGTGTACATTGTAATATCCTAACAAATCTACGAGAAAGTGGGTGAAAGGGATGCGGTAATTAGCCGCGTCAAACAGGCGAGTATAGAGGCCTATCTTACCCGCTGGAGCCTCAGTTATGAGGTCTCCGACGCCAGGAAGTGAGGGGTGTAGGTTGGAAGGGATGAAGTAATTTGTACAAAAATGGTTTAACTGGTCTTGGGTCATGACATTTAGCACGGATCCGATGGTAGGGCTGTTTCTATTAGCCATTACTAAAAAAGAGTGTAAGGACGTGGTATTCTAACCTGTGTGTGAAGGGATCCGTGCGTACTTGGTTCAAGATAAGAGGAAAGCTTTTATGGCAGAAATGGAGGTTGTGAACTGTGTGTTTCACACAGCCGTAGGGGTGGCTTATTTATAGGGTTACCTTGAGGGTCACAGCCTGTTGGATATGTGACACGTGTTGGCCACTATTCTTAATCGTGTGGCTAGGGGGCAAGTGGCAAGTGAAACGTCAGATGGGACCCACGGGTCATATCTGACCCACACGTTTGCACTGCTCAATGTTCTGACTGTCTGCACTTTTGTCAGTCAAACAAGTCAGATGAACAGTTGTTCATGTCGGGTTATGCGGCTCTAACGTAAGACTTGACATTTAATGATATATTTAATTTGTCTCGGCTACTATGTATCGATCATCTTTGTTCTTTGCTATGATTTCCTTGGTACGTCCGGGAGCATCTTTGTAGTCTAGAGGTTCCACCTGCGGTTGTAACAACTAGACTGGGGGGACATGATGACGTATAGTCCCCAGCCGGGTCATGAACCCGGCCAAAGGGTACTACCCGTATCCGGCCCATCACATATGGGTGGGATAATGTCAGTCAGGCTTATGGGCTTGAATGAACAGTAACCGCACACACGTGTGCGGCCCACGGCCCGGTACGGCCGACACGGCCGACATAGGGTTAGACAGAATAATATTCTGTCTAGGAATATCTTTACCCCAATAAGAGAGGATATTCACTACCAGAATTAGAAGATAACAATCATTCTAATTCTGGTGCTTATCTCTTTCTTGGGGCCGAAGGATCAGTGAAAGCCCACTAGGGTTTCACTGCCTATAAAAGGAACCCCCAAGGGTTCCACAAAGGGATTACAATTCACTCTAAACTCACATATAACCCTAAATCGATTACTTACTCTCACGCCGGAGTCTAATCGTGGGAAACCTTCCCACGGTAAGCTTAACGCGTGTTGTTTAGTGTGCAGGATCCCAACCAGAAGATTCACTTGGTGCAGGAGCCGGTACCCAGCCAACCCGAATTAAGCCTAATTCGGGTCTAGCAAGGATCAACCAACTTTTGCATCAACACATATGATGAATAATCATATTGTGAATACTTGCTAGAGCAATCATCATTCTTATGGTACTGATACGTGCTATTAGAGCATAAGTATCAAAATAGTCTATCCCTGACTTCTATTTAAGGCCTTGAATGACTAACCTTGCCTTGAACTTTTCAACAGTTCAATCTACCTTCATTTTCCTTTTGAAAATACATTTGCAACCAAGTGGATTTCCACCTTGAGGTAGATCAACCAACACCCAAGTGTTGTTGCCCATGATGGAATCCATCTCATCATTGATTGCTTCTTTCCAGAAAGCAACATCTTGGGACTTCATTGCTTCATCAAATGTTTTGGGATCATCCTTAACAATAAAGCAATAGTAGTATTGGTACGAGATCTCATCCCTTGTCCATTCAACTAAATATAGTTGAAACTTAGACCCAAAATTCCTTGGAGTCTTATGCCTTGTGCTTCTTTTATGATAATCAATCCTAGCTACGTACCAAAACAATGGTTAACAGATATCACTTAGAATCGTGTGGTCACTTTCCAAAGTAAACTATTCGACCCTAATATCTGGGTATCACAAATACTTACTTGGGATAAGACCAAATGTAGTTAGCGATTTAGGCACAAATCTCTAACCCTTATGCTTTCAAGTGTTTATATTTATGTGTTTTTGTTCATGCAATGTTATGATCACCTATTTATAGGTGGAGTACTTAACCATAGTCAATGGTATTAAGAGGAATTAATGGCCCATTAATTAATCTCATCTTAATGCGCTCCATAATACTAGGAATAGTGGTTACATGATCAATTAAATATGGTCATTAATGCAGTTAAACTACCACTTGAATGGGTCAAAGACCCTTACAAGTACACTAGTTCAGCTCCAGTATTGTCTATCCTTCAGTCCCACTGAAGCTCAGCCATCCCTGAGGATGTTCCCGTTGAAGCCTTCAGTATTGAAGAGGACATACTGATGAGTAAACACTAAAGACAAGTCTTCAGTGGAGTTACTCCCTGATGAGCCTTCAGTCCAGAGTTAGACTACATGAAGAGTTAACTCATTGAAGATCATCAGTGATGCTCAACAACTTTTAACCACTATCTAAGTCAGGGTGTTCAGGGACTCATGGGTGTACACTCCCTCCAGCCCCATTCACCAATATTAACTGAACCCACAATTGAACTATATTTCCAACAGGATGTTATAGATTTATGAATGAGGTAGTATCAGACTATTATACTATTGTAGAAGTGTGTTTAGACCAGACCAATTAATAAAGTGATTCGAATTAGGCTGCTGCAACATAATGTGTGTTGTTTAGTTTAGGCTTCTATAGAAATAAAATGAGCTTGAATTAGACTACTCATAATGTGTGTTTAGTTTAGGCTATTACACTATTGTAGAATTGTGTTTGGACCATACCAAGTTACTGAAGTAATATGATGTTTTTGGATCACGTAAATGCAGAAATATAAAGTGAATCGAATTAGGATACTACAAGTTAATAGATGTTTAGTTTAGGCTGCTACAGAAATAGAGTGAGCTTTGATTAGTGTATAATATCAATGAAGAGTGTTTGGTTCACTTCTGAATGGGTGAATTTGGGTTGTGTACTATCTCAAATGGGGGGCTAAAAGAATAGGGTAAAAGTTATACAATAACATCATACTTATAAAAATGTACCGACTTTAAACACTTACAATTTAATTGCTAGATATTACCAATGAACTTTCAAATAGATCGTGGACTTTACCAATATGACCCTAAAATGACTATATTACCCTTTGTCTTTTAATATTTTATATATGTGAGACATTATTGTCTTCCAACGAAATCATACAGTACATGTTTAATCAAATACGTGACTTTTTTAAACATAAAAAACCCAGAAAATGTTACTAATAACAATACAAAACGAACATTGTCTTCTTCAGCCACTCATTCCTTGTACAGTTGTACTTCATGTCAGCCAATGAGAACTCGGGCATGTCAAAAGATAAAAAAAACTTCTCAACATCAACCTTGAATTGTTCAATCTCCTTTTTGTTTACCACCCCACGGTGAAGGAACTCTCCAATTTGAATGGAGTATGAAAGATGAGTATTTTAAATAGTGTGATAAACTTTAATGCTATAAGACAAAATCTAATATGATAACACCACACTGTGAAGGAACTCTCCAATTTCCAGAACATCAACCTTGAGATGTTCAAAGTGATTTGAATGGCATAGTGAAGGAACTCTCCAATTTGCTCAAAATCCTACTCGACTAGACCCTTTGATGTCATTGCAGGTGTACCAATACGAACACCTCTTGAAGCCAAAGCACTGCTGTGAACAAACACAGCATTCTTGTTCATAGTGATATTACTTAGATCCAAAATTAAGAAAGTATATTATAGTGAAGGTGAGAGAAAGGGTTAGTGTGGCAATATATGTAATTATGTTAAAGAAGACAAGGGTAATAGTCATTTTAGGGTCATATTGGTAAAGTTTACAATCAATTTGAAAGTTTAATAGTAATGTCTAGCGATAAGTTTGTATGTGTATAAAGTCGGTATATTTTGATAATTATGATGGTATTGTATAACTTTTACCCAAAAGAATAACACCAAAAGTTTGAAATTCATTTAAATTATGCGTTAAAGCTTACAACTTTGTGCTTCTCAAACACGCTATTAGTTTTCATGGTCTAAAATCTCCATTCATGTTTTTCCTCCTAGAACATTACCCGTAGCAAAGGAAAATAGACTTTTGATAGTCCAGAAAATACCAAAAGGTAAAATGGACCAACGTAAACCTAAACAGGGCCGGCCCTGGCTATGGGCAGTGCGGGCGATGGCCCAGGGCATCAAAATTTTGATACTGGGAATAAGCTTGTGTTGTTATGATAAAAATGATATGTTGTTGAATATAAAATGAATAAACGAAGAAAGAAGCAATGTTTTGAAAAAAAAACATGTTTGCCGGAGAGATAAACAAAAGGGGAGAAAGAAGGAGGTGAAAGAGAGAGAGAAAGAGCCATAGTCAAAAAGTCAAAAAAGAAGTTAAGAACTAAAAAAAAGGTTATTTTGTTGTTTTTCAGCTATTTTAATTTATTTTTAGATTTTCTTCACGTACTTTTCATTTTTCAGTTTGCGTTAAGCTTAAACTTATTAGTTAAATCTGCTACAGTATAAACTTATAAGTAAATCTTTATTATACTATATGTAATTATCTATTTAAAAATAATACGAGTGTATACATAAACGTTTGTTTTTTCTAATGTGCTATAATTAGACACTTAACTCATAAATAGGTAGTAAATTATTATGATAATTTGTAAAATATCGCCAATGATTACTAGAAGTTAAGTTTGTTTTAATGATTTTACATAATCATTTTCAAATATTTAGTAAAAAAAAGCGACAATTTAGCTGTGTTCAATAATTCTTATTTTTTATACGGCAAATGTTACTAGTTAATGATACTACTACTATCTAAAAAAGAATGAATTGTGAGAAACCAAACTATTATTGTCTATGGAAAATTATTTGAAAAAGTAATTAACTTTTCACATTTTTTATAATCGACTATAATTTTTTACAGTATATTATTCAATTTAAGTTTTGAATTCGGATCTTTTCTGTGTGTGTTTGTGAAAATGTTTGTCCATATTTTATACTTACGACCATATAAGCAGTTAGTGCAAAATAACATTTGGCGTGAAGATGAGTCGCTAGCTTAAATAGGGTCAAAACTAAATGATAGTGTGCTATTTGATAAAAAAGGGGGCATAATCGGTCGGCTCGCCCAGGGTAGCAGAAAGCTCAGGACCGGCCCTGAACCTAAATAAAAAGATGACATTGATTTTGAAAAACGCCATGACCATAAAGGAGTAGATGTTGTCTCAAAGACGAAAGGACTAGAAAAATATTATTGCATATTTTGCTTGAATAATATAATTTTCAATCCAAGATTATTATTATCTAAAACAAATGGACATAAATTACAAAATATAACTGATTTTTTTTAATCCAGCAAGTATTATTGACATATTAAGGTTTTTTTATGAATTGTTAATAACACATAATCAAAAATTTTAGAAAAAATCCCGTGTATTATTACATTGTAAGTCATCTCGATCGAGATGTTTTTTTTTTCAATATCTGATTTCTACTCACAACGCGCGTTACGAATTAATGTGCACATCATGCAGAAAACAAAACTCTTCTACTGCATGTTCAGAGAATTTTTAATGTGTTCAAGAGACAAGTGCTATGATTGTATTCATTCATAAATTAATAATCATCGATGATTCCCACAGACATTCATATGAAACAGAAAAGGAACCATCACCATACTTGAATACTAAGTTTCACTTAGATTACAGATATAAGAGTGCTGCTGAAAACACAAGATTAACAAAAATTCACACAGAACTACTAGGAGAAGCTCGGGGGAGCTTTAACAACCTTTGACAAAGCTCAAAATCTCCCTTTTGGTTACTAAGATCAATAAAAATCTTCTTTAGCATATGGGAGCAAGCAAGTATATACTTTATTAAACATACTTGATTCTCTGAACAATAAGAATAGAGAAACGCCACATTCCAAAGCTTTGGCAGTTCCATCTTAGTGCAGTCTAAATGTAATAAAGAAGGGGCTAAAGGCGCGACCTTATCACTGTATGCCCACTGCAAATTTTAAATAGTATTCAGATACATAACTGCGAGTAAACCGAAAGTAATTTAATTAGTTTGATGCATTATACGTACGCACCTTGAAATCAAGACTCTGCAAATTTGGGGAGTTACAAATCAATTCCAAGACAAAAGATACCACGGTATCATAACTAAGATCTAGATCCGATAATGTAAGAGTTTTGAGGCATAGAAAAGAGGTAAAGACCTTCTTATCGGCACCAGCTTCTGCCACAATCTAGAAAAATAGAAAGCCACTTTCATTCATTAGTGATACATAAAGCCTAAACACAATCTTTTGTAATAACCAAACTTAGCCTTACCTTGTGATAGCATAAATTTAACTCAAGTGTTTGAAGTTTTGGAAGAACTGTAAGCTGGAAGATACTGGAACTTCTGAACATTTTGTCCCGTCCGGTCAATAACAAAGATAACATTTTTAGATTTCCAAGTTTAGAAATTTCGGCAAGTTCCAGTTCACCTATAGTATCATGATCAAAGTCACTCAAAATCTCAACTAAGGGACACTGAGCAATAAATTCTCCAAATGTATAGTCTTCGAATTGCACATACTTCAAGTGTAAGCTCAATAGATTTGGAAATCCACGAAACATTTGTAAATGGTAAAAACAAAAGCTACGAAGCTTCAAATGTTTTAACTCCATACAAGAGTAAAGTTGCGTTGGTAAATAAAGTACGTCTTCACATAGTTTATCTTTTAGAGTGAGCTCCTCAATTCCTGTCCTAGACAGGAAGAGAATCCAATGATTAATATCCTCATCCTCAAATGTGATGTGATCCTCGTCTGATACGTAGAAGACAAACTTTTTTATGGGACCTTTAAGATGAAGGAGAAGTCTGCTTACAATTATCCCAATATTCCCATGATATTCATGTGGTAAATACTTAAAGAATTTTTCATCAAATATGTGTTGCGTTAGCAATGTCGTCCACTTTAACCTCCAGCTGCTTGACAAGATATCAACGATCAAGAATATGACTTACTACATTCTCTGGCAAGTTGTTAATAACATCTTCTTCTGCTAGTTTCTTATGCTTCGTATGTCCCATGAACCTGTTCCTAATTAAACCATGTACATAATAATCTCAACTATGATTTTTTTTTTAATCTAAAAAATGAAGTAGATTCAGAAGTACATTAAGCATTAGAAACAGTAAATCATTACACGCATAAACTGCTTCAGAAGTAAGTAAGGTTCATAGAGAGTGTCTTACACCCTGACTACACTTTAGTTACACTAGCAAACATTAACTGATCGACCATTTAATTGCTAATTACGCACAATAATAATCGCAACAACTAGGCACTAAGGGTGGTCTACTGTTAAAAAGCATCTGACTATTATCAGTATAGTCTGAAATTTATCAAGTTCATTTTCTGCTGTTGAAATAAAGTGTTTTACCTGATTTGAGATTGTGAGATAGTAGTTTCAAAACTCATACATAAAAAAATTGCAAAGAAGTTTGTCTTTAGTGCATGGGGGAGATGAACCTGATAACAAGCCCTAACCCTATTTTGCTCTGGAGTTCGTCTCCGATAATCACAAAAACAGGCTGGGCCTTCTTAAAATAGATATGGGCAGATTAGACCTAACAACTAATCTCATTGGGCTATTGTGGTCTAAGTACGTAACCCTTTTGTTTGGCTCGATTGAGGAGGGACACTTGAGATGATTTTATCGAAATATTTGGAAAGGCAAGGGGCAAGTGGCTTTCACAAATGAAAAACCAAACGAATAATGTTTCACAAAGTTGTCATACTTGAAATGTCTTATAAAAGATGGGTCTTTAATGTTATATTTCTTGAAATGTATATTATCACTATTAAGTGAAAAGATATAAAAGAATCATAAATGGTATCTTCAACTATAACTAGAATGACTTTTTGTTTTTTTTTTTATCATGTGATGTACACTTTAGAAAAAGAAAGGGTGGTGTCAAATGTGGGTGTAATATTATATGTATTTTTAAGTCATAGTGAACAACAAAAATCAAAAGTCTTTGAATTAATTTGTGAAATGTAATTGTAACTATATACTGTTTGGCGAAGAGTTTTCTTTTTTATTATTTTCGGTCATTTTGGCGGGAAAAAGAAATTGCCACGTGCCCTTTATATGTCTTATTTCTATTTATACACGTGCCAGACGCTCCATTATTTTCTACAACATATAGGCTGTGTTTGGTAACAGCTTTTTTAAGGACTTTTTACCAATTAGCATTAGTATTTAGCATAATTGTTAAAAAAAACTTGTTTCGTAAAAGCAATGAGCATTAGCATTTCTTATAAAAATGCTCTTTTTCATATGCTCTTTCAAAGAGCATTTTTAGATGAGCATTATTAATGAAAAGCATTAGACTTAATTAATTACTTAAATACCCTCATTAATATAAGACATTTAATTTTAAAGAGTATCATATCTATATAATTATGTCCTTTTATGTTTTTCACACATTTAAATTAAAGCTACTGCTAATCTACCAAACACTTCAAACACTTTTACTAACTGCTAACTGCTAACTGCTAACTGCTAACTGCTAACTGCTAACTGCTAACTGCTAACTGCTAACTGCTAACTGCTAACTGCTAACTGCTAACTGCTAACTGCTAACTGCTAACTGCTAACTGCTAACTGCTAACTGCTAACTGCTAACTGCTAACTGCTAACTCCTACTGCTAACTATGCTAGTGTAACGAAACACATCGATATGCTATGATTTTGTGATGTTACAGATAAGATATTCATAAACTAATATATGTTATAATAGATCTGATCTGCATGCTGTTTTTGGCATCGTTCTCGATCTGCGATGAGTTTGTGATGGTTGAATCGGGTTGTTCAATCTATTATTTTTGGCTTTCTAAACGGTCTTTTGACCACGATCGCCGGCCCCATCATTGATGGGTTGGTGATGCGTCGTTTTCTTCTTTGTTATGCTTTTTTCAACACCATTAACACCATCGTCGCCCCTATCATTGATGGGTTGGTGGCGTTGGGTTTCGGTTACTATCCCAGTGTTTGATGGGATGGTGACGTTATGGTATTCTTGCCATGGATCTTTGACGAGGATTTTCTTGTTATGCTATTTTCAAGACCATGAAATTTATGGGTTGGTGGTGGTGGGTTTCGGTTAGTCTACCCACCTTAATTTTTGATGAGGATGGTGATAAAGGTAACGAATAGCTATTGTCTTTGGATTTTTTTAGCTGTTTTTCATAAAGTTACATGGTATTTGACCATAGGTAATAGGATAAGCAGTAAAGTGTGTTAAGAACAGTATCCTTGAAAACAACTTCTGTGGTCTTTTTTAAATTAATTTGTTGATTTTTTTTAGATTTGGTTGAAAATATGTGTTAGTTGAGCGGTTTTGGTGCTACTTCTAGAAATTCCGTTTTATTATGTTTTGTTGCAGATTGTTCAGTCACAATTATTTGGTAGCCTTGTTACTACGCATGACACATACGCGTTATCTATGGTAAACTACTATATGTTATACTTGCTAAGTTTGTGATTCATACGAGCCGTTGGTGACTCAACTTGAAAGGTATTAACCCAAGAAATGAACTGATAATGATGTTCTTTGTTTCGTAACACTGGACCGTGATAAAATTGAGACCACCGTAACTTAGCAGGGCAGCCTTTCACGGCTGCAGCCATGGCGGCTGTTGGTCCTTGATTTTCCTTCAGCTTATCCTAGCTGTTTGTTGATTGGTAGCTTGTGTGTATTGTGGACAATTATAAAGTCTATTAGTTATGGAATTAATGGAAAGCTAATGAATAGTGTCTAAATTTTTTTTCCTCAAGAATGGCTAATGCACAGTCTTCGCTGTTGTTGTTGGTTGGAATTCATAGGCAATGATGATTAGTAGCGGCCGAGGAGACAGCTGAGAGCACCCGCATCTTGGCAGGGCAGCCTATTATGGTTGCAGCCATGGCGGGCGTGTCCTCCACTTCCTTTAGTGTTCCTTATCTGAGCCACCAAATAATGCAATAATTGGTCTTTCGAGTGCGAGACAGAAAGAACGGTGGGTAACGCGTCTGTGTGTGTAGCACGTGTATAAGCAGTAACGTAGTATTGGAAAGGTTTGTTGTTTGGTACCATAAAATTGCTGTTCGTGCAATGAAGAAAAAACACTCACTTGGTGTTGGTTTTGTTCATTATCTGCTGTTGTGAACTTTGTTTTAGACAGGCAATGATGATCGTACTAAAGAGTTCTAAAATGAAATCCATGGAACTCGGGTTATGCATCACCTGGGAGTGTAACTTTGGGAGTGTAAATTTTGTAGAAACTAGAAGAGGGGGGTTGAATAGTTTCTTAAAATTTACTTGTTAAAAGAGGTTTTCAAAAATCCTTTTAAAAAACTTAGGCTTGAATAATTATGTGAAATCTTCTTATACACAATATGAACAAGAGATAGTGCAACTAAACTAATAATCACAAGTATATGCTAATAAAGAATAATGAATGTAAAGAGATAAGGAAAAGAAAGATCAAACCAAACACCAAGGATTTATAGTGGTTCGGAAACGAAGCTCACTCCTCGTCCCTAATACACTTCTCGAGTACTCCTTACTCGAGAGTTCACTAATCAACAAGCTCCTTAAGGTGGAGAAACCGTACACAATGTTGCTTATACAATTTCTGACTCTAAGCTAAAAGTCTAGCCCTAATCTTAGCTAGGCCCAATATACACCAATATACTTTGAGGACAAAGTATTCAACCTACTACATACATAACTTCTAAATAGACAAACCTAATTGGATCTTCACAACACAACTACCAAATGGCAAAACTACTTGGATCTTCACTACACAACTCCAAGTAACATAACTACTTGGATCAACACTACACAACTATAGTGGTCAAATAAAACTTGATCTTCAATAGATCTTGAGGTAGACTCAACACTTCAAGGATGAAAGTGTTCTTCTCTTTGCACTTGAAGAGGAATAGATGGGAGGAGAAAGATTAACTTCTAAACAAGTAGTAATCAACCAAAAAATCAAGGATTTGAATGATTTCAGAAGTATGTTAGAATCTGGAAATTTGTGTGCAAAAGAGCTGAAGAGAATATGAGAATGGTCCATTATTTATAAGACAAAGGTCTAACGGTCATATCTGAGCGCGGTGCCTTAATTGTGCATGCGGTTCCTTATCGATAAGGAACCGTATAGGCCTTTAAGGGACCGCGGTCGTAGACTCCGCTCCCTTTTGTCTTTTAGTGGGATAGTCACATCTGGTGGTGTAGTTATCCTTAAAGGATATTCTAAACCCAAATGGAATATGTCATTTTCAAATTTTTAAATATTTAATTTAATAAAACATTTTCTTAAAAATAAAGTTTATAATGGTTGAAACGAAAAAATACTTGAACTCAAGAATTCTTTTTTCGTTGTTTTCGTAAATGCTTGTTTTTATATTTTGTCCTAATCAAAACAAAGCGAGACCGAAAAATGAAAGTACTGTTTTTACTCATTACATAAACAAATTTTCAACAATTGCAAACACTGCGGCCATATTCTTATACTCGATTGCTTATGTATCTGAGCCTTAAAACAAAAAATCCATTTTCTTTTCGCAAACTCGGTTTTTATGGACCCAAGTTACGCGAGTTTTTGTAAGCTATGGGTCAAGTATTGAGCACTTCATTCAATTCGGTGGAATTGATGAGTCTTTTAATATACCTATTTGCTATAACCTATATGTAGTCAACTAATACCTACTTATCACCATTGATGCAGCTATACCAGAATTCACGGGATAAAAAGTGGAAGCTTTTGTTTCAAACTATATCTGATTCAAATTGAACTTTTGGTGACCGATATTATCGTTTAATTATTCACCTTTCATGATGTATAAAAGTGGCGCAACAAACTGATTTTTCATTTTATTATTGCAGCGAAACTAACTAATGGTGGAGCAGAAACACCGGCTAGACTTACTTCAGCATCGATATAGCATGCTTTTGCACTATTTTTGGTTGGGTCAGTCGACGCTAACGTCTCATGAGGCAAGTAAAGCCTGCTATTACTTTTGGTTTCTTTTTCTTTTAGACTACCTTAAACAAGGGAAACTACATAATCTGATATGTTAGGTTATTATCTATCAGGCCAGGCAAAGCGTGTTCAGCGAGGAAATCCTGCATGCGGCACAGGCTATAATCCTATTTACGAGTGAGATTTTTAGCTCTGAACAAGCTGCGTTTTTTAATTCATTCTCTGTTTGTTTTACATTTTCGGTCAATGGTTATTTTTGTTTTTTTTTTGGTTTAATTGATCTTCAAAGTCCTTGAACTTTTCAGAAAACCACAATCCAAACACCCAATATACTGAACATTTTGGTGATTATGCATGTAAAGTAATGTGTATATCCATATGATTTTTTTAGCAACACTACCAACACAGCGTTGAAGAAAGTAATGTGAATATTTTATGTTTAACAAGTACAAAAAAAGTTTTATACCATATAAAATGCATCTACTTTATGTACCACGAGACCTCTGATTTTCTATTGAGACATACGTGTTGTTTATAGGATTTTTCCATCTGCTTACTGTGTCTCTAACAATAGGGAAAATGAATATTCTGACCAGTCGTTTTATGGAGGTCGAAGGATTAAGTTGAAGGTTCTTCTCTTGAACCAAGGCCAATGATGTGGTACAATCTGAACCTACTGCAGTTGACCTTCTTTCGGATTCTTTTAGTGTAAGCTTTTCTTTTGTCTTAAGTCACACCGAACTAAGATTTGTTTGTTTTTTTATTCAGTAATGTAACTTTATCAACAGGTTCCTTATTCTCATTTAGAATTTTTGGGAAAATATTTAGTAAGGAACTTGGTAGTTGCTAATTTGTTATCAGGTTCTTTGAGATTGCTTATCCAAATGGCTTTGTATATATGTGAGTAGCTATCGTCGACACTATAATTACTTATTATTAACATATTTTTTCACAAAGGATTAATGGGATGTTGACTAGGTACACGACCTTTGATGTCACTAACGCTGAGAATACTATTTGTATGTGTACCTATAAATTTATAGCTTTAAGCCCCTGCACCTACTGTTACATCTTATTCGTACCATACAAACCAAGTTTAGGAGGTCATGATCTGTCTCATGAACTTTGATTTTACTTATACTATAGATATATATTTGGCGGGTGAGTCATGTTGAATATAGCTTTAGTAGTAGCTTCAGGTTGTTAATTTTAGACATTGCTTAGTAACCATTATTCAAGTCAAAAACTTTGTATACCAATTTGACTTTTAAGTATGTAGTCGCACTTCAATGGATATGGTTTTCTCTAGGATCAGTAATAAAGCGTGGGTTACTGTCAATAAACGTAACCGTAATGATGCACTGTCAATCTCCTCACATTTAATTGGACCTTTGAACCCTTTTTCAAGGTGCAAAACATTTAGGAATTATCATATATGAAAGCTAATTCTCATGTGAACACACAACCCAACTCTCAAAGGACTTACAAAGTTGTGGTTGTTGTAACCAGTAACATGGAAATAGGTAAAAATGCTAATTTACTATGGAATTTGCCTTCTGATCATAAAGAAAGTAACAATGATTACATGAGATCGCACAAAAAAGAATGTTGTTATCATGGGTCTAACAAAAGGAGAGTATCCCATTTTGACATCGACGACTTCTTAGCCGTCTCAAGGTCGCGTTGACTAGGTCCATGACCTTTCATGTTACTAATGATATGAATGCTATATGTTTATGTACAACTTATTTAGTCCTTGGTAGATGTATATTCTCCCTGGGTCATCTACTGAAATTAGGGCTCGGGTAACTTAGAAATTTGGGAACAAACGAATATATAAATGACTGTTGTTAACAATTGTTCTTATATGCGTGTTTAGAGATGGATTATGGTACATATGAAGAGTTCACTACGCAACTATTGACGAGCAAAGGATCACCACATGCTGAAGGAAACCATTCACGTATTATCTACTAATAACATTGGTTTCAAGATTATTACATTCATAAAATGCGTAACTGCTCTCATCGAATCTGTAATTCGTGAAACTTCTTTCTGCACATTTCTTGCTTCAAGTCTTTGTTTTATTAATATCTAGCCTTTACCACATTACTTTTGCTTAAACCCCCTGCAACACGGCACAGTCTTATACTTCTGTTGACAGCATCCCACAGCGAAGTGCGGGTCTAAATGCCTTGTTTGTTACATTTCACGTTATTATGAACTTTTATATGGAATTTTATTCTTTTTTTAAATTGGAAGTGGTCAAGGTTTTTTGTTTATTTTGGTTAACAGGCAACTAGAGCAACTTCTAACGTAGTATTTGGTACATTGTATTGAAGGTAAGAATGGTAAACATTATTACCACGAAATGGAAAATTACTTTATGAAGGTAGATATGTAATCACTCATTACGTCAAAAAAACTTCATTTTCATGCATTAGGGCCCCTAGTTTTTTCTCCATTAAGTCCTGGAATGGAATGAGAATTACATAAAAACCCCTTATTAATTACACACCAAACAAAAATATACATCATCAAAGGTTATTTTAGTCTTTTTATTTTTAATTACATCTCATTTTGTCTTTACAACCAAAAACAAAATTAGAATCGTAATGCATCATTCCATTACTTCATTTATTCCATTGCGAAACATTCCTTCACTGTTTTATTTTATTTTACCAAACATACCCTAAGTATGATTCGGCAAAAGATATGCATCTCTTACCGCCTCTTAATGAAAACGAAAAACAAACCCTCTTTTCTTTTAATCGCTCAAACCGATTCAGATAGTAAGGTCACTCGGAGCCTAGTTAAAGATCTTTCCAAAAAACAAAGCACCACCTAATAGTTATAGTAGTAATCATCAATTATTCAACAGACATAGACATGAAACATGGAACCATCACCATACTGGAATAAAAGTTTCACTTAGATTACATATTTAAAAGTGTTGCTGAAACAATGTAGTCGACAAAAATTCACATACAACTACTAGAACTAACATAGCTCTATTTCAGATACAGTGGAAGCTCGGTGGAATTTAATAACCTTCCAAAAAGCTCACAATCCCCCTTTTGTTTAATAGCTTAAATAGCAATCTTCTTTAACATAGGGGAACAAGCAATTATATACTTCATAAAACATATTTCATTCTCTGATGCATTAAAAATCTAAACGCCACATTTCAATGTTGCAGAAGTTCCATCCTAGTACAGTCTAAATCTAAAAAATAAGGTGCTAAAGGTGCGACCCTATTGCAATACGTTGCCTGCAAAATATTTAAAAGTATTTAGATGCATAACTGCAAGTAAAATCTAAGTAAATAATTTAATGTCGGTGACATCGACGAGCTCGATCGATTCGGTCGACCTGAGTTCCATTCGGTCGCCGCCGATGTGACGATTTGGTCGTCAAAGAGAGAGAGTGTCAAAATCGGTCATATACGCAAACCGACCTCTTGAGGCAAGGCATGTCTCAACTAATCAAAATATACAATAAACGAAGCAACCTGTCGAGGCAAGGCAGGCTCAACTAACAAAAAAACAAAATACGAAGCAACCTGTTGTAACAGGTCTCACTAACCAAAGAACTCCAAAGAACGAAGCAACCAGTGTGGGAGGTCTCAACTAGCCAAGAAAATGAAGCAACCGAAACAAACATATTCGGGTCTCAACTGACTAAAATGTCAATTTGAGTCCAAAAAATCAAAAAGAGCATAACCAAAATCAAATGGTCTCACCAGGACCGAACACCTCATGATTCGAACAATAAGTTGATCTCACGGAGATCAAACTAAGACACCTCGGAACTTATAACCCAATGTCGTCAACGATACCAACGAGAAGTAAACAAAATATTCAAATCGCATAACCAATGATCAAAACCCTCGTACTCATAAATAATGAACCAATAATGAGATGAAGTTCACAATTAACATCCGATACCCTCCTACAAATCAGAAGTAGAACCAACGAACAACAACTAAATTGAAACGAAAAAAGATTTTCCAAATTTGAAAAATCCTACCCGGGTCTGGTCGAAATCATAACAAAAAGGGGATTTGGAAAATACCTTATAAATCTGAACTTGGAAAATATATCTAGGTAAAACTAGTGAAACTCTAGTTCGAACATAACCTTAAAATCGAAACTCGTTAAACCCGCTCTGATACCATGTAAACAGAGTTGGGGAAAATGTAATAGACTAAAGACCACAATGTATTAACTTGATAATTAATAGACTAAGATTACAAGAGTTTAAATAAGCCTTTCTTAGTTTGAAGACTAAGCTAGGATAACAAAATAAAGAAATTAATTGGACCCATATTAACTCAAACAAAAGTTACTCAAAATTTCAAGTAAGGTACCGAGCAATAAACTCTCGAAAAGTATAATTATCAAATTTCAAAGAAGACAATTGTAACCTCAATAGATATAGAAATCCACAACACCTTTATAAATGGTAAAGACAAAAGCTAGGAAGTTGCAAATGTTTCAACGCCTATACAACAGTAAAGTTGTGTTGGTGATTTTGGGTTACCATGATTTAAGTGTAATGGATTGACTTAGTTGACCGATGTGTAATCGTGATAAATTTTCATCAAGTCGGAGTTGTGTGGAGTGCACACTTGTATGACTTTATTGTGATTATCATTCAGGGGCGAATCCCTCATACGACGGTGGTCCGGGGGTAACGCCTCCGGTAGCAAGGTCCATAGGACGGCAGCCCCTAGCAGGGTCCAAGGGGCAACGCCCCTGGATGGGGTCGAGCTATGTTAAAAACACACTTGAAAATAAAATTCCCGCACGTTTTTAAACCTGTTGTTTTAACTGAAAAAAAAGTTATAACTGTCGACAGTTTTTTGTCATATATCTTCTTCATTATCTGGTTCTGGTTCATAACACAAAAGACACGTTTTCAGTTCAAATTCGGAGTTTAATCTTATTGGAGATTTCGATGGAACCATCAAAATACTTTGATCTGAAAGTGTTTGACACGACTCTCAAATTACTGTGATCCGCCAAATTTCTAACAAAGATCAAAGTACATGACGAGCAAGTTCGATAAGTTAGTAAAGTTTGAAGGGCCAGATTTTCGTCGCTGTAAAAAGAAGATGCACTTTCTTCTTACCACTTTGAAATTTGTGTACGTTATGAGTAAACCTAGTCCCGAATGGTCAGAGGATGAGGACACAACTAGGAAGAGGGTGAATTGGGTAAACAATGACTACATATGTTGTGGTCATATTCTAAATGGTATGTCTGACTCACTATTTAATATCTATAAAAACACCGAATCTGCAAAAGCACTATGGGAGTCCCTAGAATCTAAATACATAGTAGAACATGCTTATGCAAAGAAGTTTCTGGTGAGTAATTTCATTAATTACATGATGGTTGATTATAGGCCTGAAATGGAGCAATATCATGAGATGTTAAGGATTCTGGGACAGATTACCCAACACAATTTATTGATGGACGAGGCCATCTTGGTTGTAGTTATCGTTGATAAACTGCCCCCTTCTTGGAAAGAATTAAAACAGGATTTGAAACATAAAAAGGAAGAATTGAATTTAGTTCAACTCGGTAGTGCTCTCCGAATTGAGGAGGGGTTAAGAAATCAAGAACTTGAAAATAACCGTAAAGGAAAGAACCAAATTGGGTCATCTTCTATCAACATGGTTGAAGGAGATGGAGCCAAAAATTCAAACAACAATAAGAAAAAACACATGTAAAACGGTGGTAATAATAAATATGGCAACAAGAAGGTTGTGGGGGCTTGTTAGAAATGTGGCAAGCCTGGTCACATGAAAAAGGATTGTCGCTATAAACAGGGCAATAATGGCGCTGGTTCAAAGGGTATAAGGATCCTGAAAAGCAACAAGGTTATAGTTCTGACCTTATTTTGAATTTTGATAATGTTTTACATTATGCTTCTATTATTTATGATGCATTTTATGTTCAGGATGATGATGTTTCTTGGTAGGTTGATTCGCAACAAGTCATGTTTGTAAGGATCTTCGTTGGTTTCAAGTCTGTAAATTGATTGAAGATGTATCATTTGTAAAGATGTGAAGCGTTGCAACTAAAGCAATTAAAGGAATAGGACTTGTTTTATTAACTTTCACATTTGGAAAAACTTTATGTTTAGATAATGTATTGTATGTACCCGAATTTTGAAAGAATCTTATTTCTAAAATTATGTTGAATAAATGTGGCTACAAACAGGCGTTGAAAAGTGACAAGTATATCTTGTCAAGACATGGTTCATTTGTTGGATTTGGTTATGTATGTAATGGTATTATTATATTAAAACTGAATTATCCTTTGTTTAATGTTTCTGCTTGTATGATTACTTCTGGTCATAGTAATGATTTAAGAAAATCTGAATTGTGACATGCTAGACTAGGACATGTTCATTACAGGACAATGATGGATATGGCTAAAATGAGTTTAATACCATCTTTTAACATGAAAAATAAATTTTGTAAGACTTGTATGTTAAAAAAGATTACTAGACAACCTTTTAAGGGTATTAATCGGGAAAGAAAAATATTAGATCTCATGCATAGTGATTTTTGTGATTTTCATGCCAATCCTTCATTAGGACATAATAAGTATGTTATTACTTTTATTGATGATGCTTCTATATATCGTTATGGATATCTATTGCATGTTAAATATGAAGCTCTAGATAAATTTAAAATTTATAAACAAGAAGTAGAACTTCAAAGACAAGATTCAATAAAAGTATTTCGTACTAATCGAGGTGGTAAGTATTATGATTTAGTTTATTTCCAATCTGCTAGTAGCCTGGTATAATACATCAAACCATGGCTCCTTGCACACTACAAAAGAATAGGGTGGCTGAAAGGAAGAATAGCACTTTAAAGGAAACGGTAAATTTCATGTTGTCCTATTCTGGTCTAAGTGAAGGGTTTTAGGGTGAGGCAATGTTGACAACCTGTTATATTTTGAATAGAACTCTAAACAAACATAGTAAACAAACTCCTTATGAAATTTGGACCAAGAAGCTATCGAATTTGGCTTATTTAAGGGTCTAGGACTGTAGAACAGTTGTAAGATTGACTCAACCTAAAATGAAAAATATGGGTGAGAAAGGTATAGATTGTATCTTCATTAGGTATGTTGAGCATTCCAAGTGTTATAGGTTTTATGTTATAGAACCTAATGATTATGTGTCGGTGAACTCTATGATAGAGTCAAGAGATGCTCTATTTGATGAAGAACGGTTTACGTCTATACCTAGACCATGAGGTATGATTCATCCATCTTCAAGTAAGATAGCTGAAGATGAGACTGAAGGTATGGATGATGTATCTGGTCCATCTGTTCCAAGGAAAAGCACTAGAACAAGGAAAGCTAAGTCTTTTGGTTCTCATTTTCAACTTTATTTGGTTGAACGGACAAGAGATAAGACAGTATCTCTACGTGAATAATGTTTCATTATTAAGGAGGATCAAAGGACCTTGGGGTAAGGCAATGGCTTATAGGGATGTTGCCTTTTGGAAATAAGCAACTCAAGTGAGATTGATTCCATCATGCATAATGATACTTGGTAATTAACTGATTTACCTTTTGGATGCAAAGCATTATGGTGTAAATTGATCCTCAAAAGGAAGATGAAAGTGGATGGAAGCATAGATAAAATTAAAGCCAAATTAATGATCCAAGGCTTCAGACAATATGATGGAATTGAATTCTTTGATACTTATGCTTGTGTTGCCAAGATTTCCAATATTAGATTGTTATTAGCTCTTGCAGCTATCTATTATCTTGTTATTCACCAAATGGATGTGAAAACTGCATTCTTGAATGATGATTTAGATAAGGAAATTTACATGAAACATCCTGAAGGGTTTGTGATTCCTAGACAGGAAAATGAGGTATGTACATTGAAGAAATCATTATCTGGTCTAAAACAAGCACCAAAACAATAGCATCAAAAGTTTGATTATGTGATGTTGTCTAATGGTTTTTCTTTATGCTAGTGTGACAAGTGTGTATAGCAAATTTGATACTTCTCGTAAATATTGATCTTTAGTACTAATCAAGATCAAGTTGATAAGGCAAAGGGATTTTTTGTCATCTAAGTTTGATATGAAAGATCTGGGGAGGATGGGGTGATTATTGGTATTAGAATCAAATAAGGAAACAATGGTATCTCAATTTATCAATCTCATTATATTGAGAAGATAGTGATAAAGTTTAAGTTTGCTGATTGTATTCCAGGTCATACTCCTATTGATTCTACTATGAAGTTGATACCTAATAAAGGAACTTTAGTGTCTCATCTAGAATACTCCAGAGCTATTGGATTTCTTATGTATGTCATGATTAGCACTAGGCCGGATATAGATTTTGCTATAAGACAGCTTAGTAAGTACACTAGTAATCCTAGTGCTCTACATTGGCAAGCTCTGCCTCGAGTATTTCAGTATTTGAAAGGAACCATGGATTTTTGTTTGACTTATGGCGGTTACCCTTCTGTTATAGAGGGTTATTCAGATGCCAGTTAGATTAACAACAAGGAGGAAACTCGTCTACGATTAGCTGGGTTTACCTTCTTGGAGGAGGTTTTATTTCTTGGGCTTCTAGGAAACAGACTTGTATTACAAGCTCAATGGATTCTAAGTTTGTGGAGTTGGCTGCAGGTGGTAATGAAGTTGAGTGGCTAAGGAATTTGGTTTATGAAATTCCTTTGTGGCCTAAACCGATATCTACCATTTCTATCAGATGTGATAGTGACGCTACTTTCGCTAAGGCTTATAGTCAAGTGTACAATGGCAAGTCTGGACACTTAGGTGTTAGACATAGCATGATTCGTGAGCTTATCATGAATGGTAATAAGTGTGAAAACACTTATCCTTTTACCACTTATTTCCAATAATAACAAGACCAAAACGTGTGATTTATGTCGTAAAAGTCGGAATTATGCGTGGTTTGTGTTTTTATTGTGTTTTAGGACCAAAATATTAAAAAGGAAGAAAACACGGGCTTTCACGGGCTTTTATCGAAGAAAACGGGAAAAGACGAAGTCAAAAGATCAAGAGTGCAAAAAGAACGGAAGTCCAAGGCCTATTCTGAAGATTTATCGAAGAAAAAGTCAAAAGACGGAAGTTTAACGAAGTCGAAGAACTTAAGTCTAATAGAAGAAGAAAATTTAAAGACAAGTTCAAATCCCGAGACGACAAAGACGAAGAATTAAAGTCGAGTCGAGAAGAAAGCAAGATAGAAGATGCAACACATGCATTCCTTCCACCTTCCCTATAAATACCCTCCTAATAGTCATTAGGAGGGTAGTTAGAGTTTTTAGTTAATTTTCATTTTTTTAGTTTTCTCTAGCTTTAGAGAGAGAAAGTCTTAAACTTTCTCTCACTAAATTTCATCTTTTTCTTAATCTTTCAAAGATTAAACACTTTGTATTGCTTATTTTTATTAATCAAGTTCTATATTTAAGCTTTTATCTCTTAATCTCATTCTACTTTTCTTTTATTTAAGATTGATTTTGGTACGATTATCATGTGATCCGTGTTGTTCTAATTGATTTCGTGCTTAAAAAGTTAATCTTTTGATCATTTCATAAGTTTTCATTTGATTAAGCTTTAAGACTTTTGTGCTTATTGGCTTATTTTTATGATTAGCTTATGTAGTTTATAAAAATCTTCCTTAAAAAGTTTATGTTTTTATTGTTTAATCTAAAAAGTTGCTTAATTTCGAGTCGGATAAGTTGATTAGAGTGCTTATTTGATCCGGTTTAGGCATTGATTCGGGTTAGTTTTATGATAAGCTCATTATATAGCTTATTCACTTGCTTAACCGAATTCCACAATTTTAGGAAAGGGTTTCAAAACCCCTTTCCGATCTACATTCCGAGCAGCCCCCAATTCCCCTTTCCGATTTGCAGCCTATTCCGACCAGCTTTACCATCCCTCATTCCGATTGAGTCCAATCGGATTAGGGTTTTGTCTTTCCGATTGGTCCATTGTTGCGTATTCCGATTGATAGCTTGCTTGTCTTTCCGATTGCCACACACAAGTATTATTCCGATTAGTGTTATTCGTGGTTATTCTGATTTGGACTATTTGCTGACATTCCGATCGTCCAATTTGGTTGCTATTCCGATTGTGTCCATTTTCCATATTCCGATGGTGGACTTTTCCCAATATTCCGATTGTGTGCGTTTTGCCAAGTATTCCGATTGATGGTTTTTGGTGTATTCCGATTGTGTTGTTCCACCCATATTCCAATCAACTGATCGGAAAACATTCCGATCTGGGCCTCTTTTGGTTTGTTTTGGTGTACTTTGTTCTTACTTTCTTATAGTACTTTTTGACTAAGTTTTTATTTTTAGTAAACTTTCCAAGTGTTAGTTTTATTAAGTGTGCTAGTAATTTTGCATTGTTACCTTTTAGTTTTCAATCATTTATGTTTACTCGTCATTTTAGATTTAATCTTTTAACTTCCGTTTTACTCAACGACACTTTAATTACTTGCTAATAGTTTAAAACAAACAAACCAAACCATTCTCTTGATTCACCAAAAGACGATTGAGTCGCACTTTAGACCGGTTTTCAATTCGAAAAGATCGGAACAACGAAATTATTTTATACAAGGGTAAAACCAAGTATTAAATGGCGCCGCTGCCGGCTCTTTTCGTTAAGATAAACGGTTTCTAGTGAGAGACGCATTGAATTTTGGGATCCGTTCTTTGAACGTTATTTTCATTTGCTATAAAAATTTCCAAAAAATCCAAAAAAATATAAAACTCTTCAAAAATACAAAAACATTGAAAAATCATTAAAAGCAATTCTTTTCAAAAGGTTTTGCACCAAAAAGATTATATAGATATTCTCTTTGTGTATATTTTTCTTCTGCAGGTGCATGCGTACTAGATCTACGAACTATTCTGAGCCCGAGACTCGTGAAGATTTAGATATGGCTGGTGTTAACAACAACAATAATCACCCACCTCAACACAATTTGAATAACAACAACAACAACAATGTCCTTCTACCTGATTTACGAACCATGGAGGAATTGTGCCAACCCACCATGAACGGACGCGGAGGCCCGATTGCGCCAATGCACGTCACGGCTCAGGAGTTTTCGTTGAAGCATCACATGATACAACAAGTGCAAACGAACCCATTTCGTGGAATTCCGGATGATGATGCCAACAAACACCTCGACAAATTCATTACCATGACCCAAAGCATGAAGTGCTCCGGTGTTTCTATGGATGACCTTCGCCTCCAACTTTTTCCACACTCGCTTTCTCACCATGCCGAAAAATGGTTTGACCGTCTTCCTAAGAATTCTATTCATACGTGGAATGACATGACTCAACGCTTTTTATCGCTACTTTCCCCCATCCATGGTCACTAGCCTTCGTAACCAAATTAGTGGATTTATGCAAGAGAATGATGAATCGCTTTTCGATGCTTGGGAACGCTACAATGATTTGATCGACCGCTGTCCTAATCACAATATGCTCCCCGTCACTCTCATTGACACCTTTTACAATGGTCTCACTTTTCGTGATCGTGACACGATCAATGCCGCCGCCGGTGGTACTTTTATGAAAAGGAGACCGGAGGAGTGTCGAGAGTTGATTGAAAACATGACTACTCACCACAAGAATTGGGATTCTTCCGCATCCTCAAGATCTAATCAGAGAGTCAATGTTTCATCTACTTCTTCCACCACCAACTCGTCTGTTTTGGAACGTGCTATTCTTGATATTAACAAAAGTCTCCAAATTTTGACTTCTAACCAAACTCAACAAGCTAAAGCCGTTGCTATTTCTTGTGACACATGTGGTGGTCCTCATTCCTACAATGAGTGTCCTTCTACTCACGGCAATTATTCTGAAGACGTTAACGCAGCATATGGTACTTATCCCACGGGAGGCTATCAAGCTCGCCCTCAAGGAGACCGTAACTTGCTAAGTTATCGCTCCAACAATTATCTTGCTCCTCCCGGTTTCCCTCCTGCAAACCAATCCCAACCTCGTGCAAACAATCAGTATCAATCCCAAAGAAACCCATACCCAACTCAAGGAAATTCTCAAGCTTACCTGGCTCCACCTCTCAATCAACCGATGGCAGTGAATCCAGATGTCGAGACATTTATGAAGACTAATCGGGAGTTGGTGACGAATCTCCAGAGTCAAGTCCGCAACTTGAAGGGAGAAATGGCAAAACAAGGGAACGATATTCGATCCGAGCTAAGGAATGACATGGCTAAACACAGTGATGCAATTAATGCAAACATGCAAAACTCTTTTAACAATCAAGCTCTTCACCTTCGTGATATGATTGGTTCGCTCATCCAAAGTAATCAACCCTCTTCTTCGGGTACTCTTCTGAGTAATACCGTTGCGAATCCAAGGGGGGAGATGAAAGCAATCACCACTCGTAGTGGAAAAGGTTATCTGGAACCCGAGCTTCCTACACCTCCACCCGTGATTGTGACCAAGGAAAAAGAGCAACTTTCCCCACCTCCTTCACCTTCTATCCCCATTTCCCCACCACCCGTGGTTGTGAGTGATCCTATTCCCTTAAAGCCTTCTTCTTCATCCAATATACCTTATCCCTCAAGGTTGAGGAAAGAGAAACAAAAGAGCAAGGATGATATTCAGGTTTCAAACTTTCTAAAAATGTTTAAACAATTGAATTTTAACATCTCCTTTGCCGAGGCTCTCGCTCACATGCCCAAATACGCTAAGATGTTTAAAGATCTTTTAAGTGATAAGGAAAAGCTTCTTGACATTGCTCAGACCCACCTTAATGAGAATTGCTCCGCAGTGCTCTTAAGGTAATTGCCCACCAAACTTGGTGATCCGGGTCGCTTCTTGATTCCTTGCAACTTCCCGGGAGTAGAGAATTGCATGGCCCTAGCCGATCTAGGTGCCAGTATAAACTTAATGCCATTAAGTGTTTGGAAGCAATTATCTCTCCCCGAGCTAGTCCCCACCAAAATGACTTTGGAATTAGCCAACCGTACGGTTGCTTATCCAGTAGGGATAGTCGAAGATGTCTTTGTTGGCGTCGACAAATTCACCTTCCCGGCGGATTTTGTTGTCGTTGACTACGAGATGGATCCCCGTGTTCCATTAATCGTTGGACGTCCCTTCCTGAGAACCGGTCGCACTCTCATTGATGTAGCCGCGGGCGAAATAATCATGAGAGTTGGTGACGATAAAATTGTCTTCAACATGGGTAAGATTTCTAAGCAACCTTATTCGTATGAGAGTGTTAATGCTATTGATGTTCTCGATGAGGCTTGTGAAGAACATTTTCATGATGCTTGCAAAAGTACTCTTTCTTCTCTACCCAATGTTGAGACCGTTGCCTCAATTGCTCCAGCATTGACTCCTTTTGGAGAAAGTGACTTGGACGAGTTCGAAGCTAGCTTGGGTCCTCTCGATATTAAGTATGATAATTTGTCCACCAATTGGGATGAAGATATTCGTACTATTGAGAGACTTCTCAATGAGGACCCTTTGTCTCCTCCTTCTCCTAAAGAGGTGATTAATGATGATCCATCGTTAGTTTCACCATCTATTGAGGATCCTCCTACTCTTGAGCTTAAGGACCTGCCCCCTCATCTTGAGTACGTTTTCCTAGAAGACAACGAGAAGTTACCAGTTATCATCACAAAGGATCTGAAAGAAGACGAAAAAGCCCAACTTGTCGCTGTGTTGAAGAAGTATAAAAGAGCTATCGCTTGGAAAATCTCCGACATCCGTGGAATTGATCCTCACTTCTGCACACATAAAATTCTCATGGAGGACGACTTTAAGCCCACAATTCAAAGCCAACGAAGGGTGAATCCTAAAATCCATGAAGTCATCTGTTAGAAATACGTTTTACGTATATTAGAAGTATCGGTCACTCCACAATATTATTTATGTTGTAATAGCTCGTAGTTAACAAATAGTTGTTAGTTGCTTATTAACTTAAGTAAGAACCGGTCCATGGGCTTGTCATGGATCGGCCCAAGCCCATGTTTGCTTGGAACTATAAATACCCCTTTCCACCATGGAAAGGGGTTGGTTGTTGTCATTTTCTAGTTTCCATTTTATTGAAATAACACATAGTTTCTCTCACTTTCTCTCTCTAACTTTCTCTCTCTAGAAATCAACAAACCCCTTCATAGATTCATAGGTTATCAATATTCTACATTTGGTATCAAGAGCTATGGGGTGATTTAAGGTAGTGATTTGTGTGGTTTTTTAGTTTTTGATTGTATTAGTGTTCTTTAAGAAAAACCATCTTGATTCTTGGTGTTTTTGGTGTTTTTGTGATTGGGATTAGTGGATAAGTATTAGTTTTTACTTATTATTGTTGAAATCACAAAACGTTTTGGGTTATTTGGTCAAAATCTGGGCTTAATCTTCATTTTTAGTGTTCGACTGTTCATCGGAACAGGTTTCTGATTATTCAGCAAAAGTTCCGGATCAAGAAGTTCCGGATCAAGAAGTTCCGGATCAAGAAGTTCCGGATCAAGAAGTTCCGGATCAAGAAGTTCCGGATCAAGAAGTTCCGGGTCAAGAAGTTCCGGATCAAGAAAGTTCCGAACCAAGAAGTTCCGGATCAAGAAAGTTCCGAACCAAGAAGTTCCGGATCAAGCCAAAGTTCCGAACCAAGAACTTCCGAATCAAGAAGTTCCGGATCAAGCCAAAGTTCCGAACCAAGAACTTCCGAACCAAGAAGTTCCGGATCAAGCCAAAGTTCCGAACCAAGAACTTCTGAATCAAGAAGTTCCGGATCAAGCCAAAAGTTCCGAATCAAGGTAATTCCAAGCCTAATCATCCGAATCAAACTTCCGAATCAACAAAAAGTTCCGAATCAAGGGTTATTTTGCTTGTTTTTTCGACGATTTTTTAGAGGATTTAATCTTGGTTTCTTACAACAAAAACGCAACACAATTCACAAGCTTTACTTCACTGCTCGATCAACCGATAATCTTTGTCTCTTTGAAGTTAACAAAATGAATCCGAATTCAGTAATGCCTCATATGACATCACTTACGGATATTTCGGTGATTACGGGAACGGATAATCGCCCGCCAATGCTCATCAAAGAAGTTTTTGAAGCTTGGCAAGGCCGGATGATGTCTTATCTTAAGGGAAAACCGGTCTATGGGAGGCTTATGGTTAAGTCTATCTTAAATGGTCCACTTGACTATGGTACCATCGTGGCTAACAATGTGTCTCGACCAAGAGAATTTGAAGAACTTACACCAGCCCAACAACTTGTTGCCGATGCAGACGAGAAAGCTCTTCAAACAATTCTCCAAGCTCTTCCCCATGACATCTATAGGATGGTAAGTCAGTATACAGTGGCAAAGGATTTATGGGAACGTCTTAAGGTGTTGCTACAAGGTACGTCTCTCACCAAGCAGGAAAGGGAATGTCAGTTGTATGACCTGTTTGACAGATTCACTTACAACCCAGGGGAAACGCTTCATGATTATTACTTCAGATTCACCACACTCATGAATGATCTGAATGTATACAATCTGGTGATTGCTCCATTCCAGGTTAACACCAAATTCTTGAATACTTTACCTCAAGCTGAATGGGGTGAGTATATTACCGATGTTAAGTTAACCAGGGATCTGCATAAGTGCAATTTGGATCAACTATATGCTTTTCTTCAGCAACATGAGAAACATGTGATCATGCACCGCTCTCTACGAGGTATGTACCCTGATTCATTAGCTTTGATGGCGAATCAACCAAGCTTGTCTCATAACAACACTCCTTATATTTTGGGACATCAAGCCTATCATCCATCACCTTACATGACACCAGCCTTTCCCCAATACTCGATTTTACCACAACCACCCACCTCACATCAGCAACAATATCGGTTCAGTGCACCTTCATCACAATATGCTACACAACCTCTCCCAGCTAGTCTTGCACCTTATGCTCAATCTTCATATTCATCTTATCAAGAGAATGCAGCATATCCAACAAGCTACCCTGATCAAATAAGTATTCCTTCTAGTGATTATGCAGCTCAAGATCAAGCAATGTACTGTGATGATGAGGAAGTCCCCGTTCCTGTATTTAAACAAGGTGCTGATCCAGTTGAAGTGTTAACCACTATGTCTGCCTATCTCACAAGGACTTTAAGCAAACGAGGATTTAGGGGATCAGCTCCTACCAACAATCAGTTGAGGAATTCATCCAATTCTCGCCAACAAGCTACAATTGAGAATGGCAGGGTAATGGTTCAGCCAATTCAACCATATCAGGGGAGACCTTCCACATCAACCAATGCTCGCACGGTCAATCCTGCTCCTGCTCCAATGGTCAACAATCCTCCACGGGCTAATACAGGCAAGTTGAGAATGATTACATGCTACAACTGCAAGGAAGAGGGTCATATGTCCAGGGATTGTAAGAAACCCAAGAGGAGAAGGGATGGACAATGGTTTGCAGAAAAGATCTATCTGGTAAATGCTCAGGCACAAGGAAGGGAACTTGATGAAGAGGAGCTTGCATTTCTTGCTGATCCAGGGATTGCTGAACAAGACACGGTCACCACACAGAATGCAGCATACCAAGCAGATGATATCGATGCGTATGACTCAGACTGTGATGACTTTCAATCTGCAAAGGCTGCTCTCATGGAAACTATCTCCAGCTTAGGGCCAGAAAAGAGATCTGAGGTACTTATTAATACCACCGATAATACCACTGATGCTAGTATTCAACCACATCAAGTTGTGCAAGAGAGTGCTGATTCGAATGAATCCTCGGTGGTGAGTCTTTCAAATGAGGAGACAAACAATGATAGCAATATCAATGTGAGTCCCCAGACTTTGAGTGAATCACAACCGGGACCCATTTCGCATACGCCTACTCCTGCTCAACAAGATTTGGTCATGGTTCCTGCTACATTACTTAGCCAAATGAATGCTGCACTCTTAGAAACCTTAGCTAAGAATAAGAACTTGTCTGATGAGCTTGCCTTAAGCAATGAGAAAGTTCAAACCTTGGAATTAGTGCCCTCGTCTAGTGTTCTAACTAATCTCGAATATGATCATTTTAGAAACAAACAAATGGGTCACTTGCAAGAAATAGAAAACTTAAGAGCAAATCTGTCTAATGAACTTCAAGAAAAAGAGTTAGTGGTCACTAATTTTCAAAAACTTCAAACGGATTTTGAATCACTAGAGTCTAAGAAGAATGAAATGGAGATTAATGCCACTAATAAGATTAGAAGTCTAGATTACTTGCTGTTAAGACAATACGCTGCTTCTCAACTAGTTCACTTATTTGATGCTTCATTTAGAGAATTTAACTTATCCCGTCTAAAAGGCCTTCCCCCTAATCCACGTTATGCAAAACAAGCTTTAAGACATAGTCCTAGACTTTATAATGCAACTCAATTAGGATTGGCTTTAGACCCGATTGTTTTTCCCGATGATCGAACCAGTAAGGATCTAGTTGATGAGGATCGGTCATACAATTCTGCAAAATATCCCGAGTGTGATTATTTTAAATTGAATAAGGAGCTTGCAAAAACGGATTTTAGAATTCGCTTCCATATGGACAAAGATCTCATAACAGCACCGACCTACATATTAGATGAAGAAAACCCTAGTACATTTCCTACACTTGTCAATATGGAAGGTCCTAAGGAAATTCCAAAGGATCTTCCACCGGTTAGCACTGTATGGTTAAACTTGCAAGAGATTAATCAATACTTTACTAATTTTGACAAGGTCATTTTGGATTGTACGACTTCAAATGGCTTAAATGCCGGAGAATGGGCTTTCGAACATATGAACGAGGTGTTTAAAAATGAGATCAATCCGTTTGTCGAAAGTCTAAAAGGAATTTTTGCATCTCTTAATGAAAATCTTGTGTTTGAAATTGGTGAAGTTCAAAAAGTGTTTTATGAAATGGACACCGCTTACGAACTACAACTAATTGAAAAAGAAAAGATTTTAACCGAATATGACCGATTCTTGTCTGCAGTAATCTCGTGTGATGTGCTTACTACTGTAAATGTTAATTATTCGAATGAGCTTACATCCGCTATGATCAATTGTGATGCTGTGAATATTTGTGAGGATATTTGTGATGATGTTTGTAATCTTTCTGTAAATGTTGCTCTGTAAATGAGGTAGATAATCATTCTTGTCACGAATCTAACGCTGAGTTTTTAAAGCTACAAGATTCCTACAATTTACTTTCAAAACGCTTTAATCAACTAGAACAACATTGTATATCTTTAGAATTAAAACAACAAACTCAAAATGAGAATCTTTTGATATCAAATGTTTGTGAAAACGGTGTTGAGACGAGTGACAAGATGATTGCAATTGTTAAGACATTAGAGGAAGAAATCATGAGATTGAAGAGAGAGGTATCATCAACGGAAACATTAAAATTGGAACTAGAGGCTGCAGAGTCTAAAAACCAAGTCTTAGAAATTAGACTATCGTCTGTTCTAGGGAAGATGGATCGAACAAGACAGGGACTATCCGCTCTTTATGTAACACCCCCACAATTGCTATGCGCAGCGGAACTACAACAATGGGTGCTACACAGTATTCATTGCACACAAGGTATATCAAACGACGCTAAAAAGACGTCAACTTAAAACTTGAATTTAAAGTTGTCAGATGATACATGTCCACGGTTTTTCCAACCCCAATTTGGTACACAGAGTTTAGCGTTTTCGGTCCCCATGAATCTCAACCCAAGAATTTCAGTTTACAACAACATGACATTAAACTTAAAAATTGTTTAAGTAGAAAAGGAGGGAAAAACAAGCGGACTCCAAGCCATACACACAACATCCATCCCGTGCATGCTCCATCCTACACCTCAGCGGTTACCTGAAACACATGCCAAAATTTTGGTCAACGAAAACGTTGAGTGGAATTCATAGGTTTTACAATCCATTTGAACGTATATATAATAAAAACCATTCGTGATCATTTATAGTCTTGTCGATCAAACAAACTATAATCAGGATACTGACAATTGTGTTTAAGCTCATGACACTAATCCGTTAACTCAATCACCCGCGTAATAAATACCGGCGTGATTCAGATGAAACCAGTGCCCCTTCTAAAGGCATCAGTTGCAATTATACCTTATTTCTCATATAAAATAATCTACCGCAGAACTTACTAAAAGTACAGCTTCTCGGCTAGCATTGGGTCGTTAACCCCGTAGTACTACAAATTGCATAAGCGGCTATTTCCCCCTACTCGAGGGCAGGACAATAGTTAATAGTTCATGATTTTAGGGACTTTTGCAACTTTGGTACTCAACACAATTTCTAAGGCAACTTTCGGGTCTAACAATCATTCATGATATACGTTCCTTTTTAAAAACTAGCATGCATTTCCCTCGCGGGTAAAACAATTTGAAATAAATATAAGCGAGGCTATAAATTCACACCTTATATCTTAAGTAGTCGGTAGTTCGAGGGATGATCACTGACGACGAAACGGATGCCCGGTTAAATCAACACCTATCACAAATAACACGTAATGAGTAATCTCATTTTAAATACTTACGGCACTGTATAAAATACATATTTACTAGTCACTTAGGACAAGTATAACTCACGCCAAAAACAAAATAACAAGTATCACTCATTTTATACCATTCGTTCTCATTATCTACGTTGTCCATTTTTACTCATTCTCGCCGGTACTTGACTAAAGTACGGGCTGTTTTACCTTATTTAACCACACTTATAAAATTTGACAAAATTCTCAAAAATCCTATAAGACCTGTAGATGACATGTTTTTAAGCCCAATAAAAGTTTTTACTTTTACGACCCGTTACTCGACGCTTTTCTACGACTACATTTTACGGGCTGAAATTGCACTTCGACCAATTTTGACGTCTTTGACCTATATGAAAAGTACCTTTGACTTCTTTGACACCTAAGTCAACATATAGACTCATTTATACAGGTTTGGGACCAAATTTTGACCCTTGACCATTTACCAATACATACTTGTGACCCTCGGGATTTGACTAAAACTTTACATAAATTCGGATTATGAAAGTCCTCGTCTCCCGGTACTCGATCTTTAAAACCTCATAACTTTTAGCTCGTTTTGAGTCACGGGCTCTACCTTATACCAAATTAAAGATAAAAAGACCCTCTATAACTACATTTTGTTTTCAAGACCTGGAAAAAAAATCATTTTTATGAAATGGACCTAAAGTTTCTGCCTAAAAATGACCATACCAAAAACACACTTAGACTTGATTCCAAACCTTCTAACCACCTCTAGGCAACATCCTAAGCCTCCCTAAACATATCCAAACACCAATAATCAGTCCTACCCCTATTGATCAACCAATCTCAAAATCATAATCATCTAAAAATGAACATGCAATCACTAACACCTATGTATAACATCACTAAACACATAACCAAACACTAGGATAAGCTCAAAATCCAACAACCACCATGGCTCCCCAAACACCCCTTGTGCCGTGGGGTTTGGGTGACCCAATCACCACAACCAAATTGATTTTGGTGGATTTTCTTGGTGTTTATGCATCCATAACTCATAAATTAAACATGCATTACAACATTTAGCCTCAAAAACGAATTTGGATCATCATGAAAATTTTTGGAAAATTTATGTTAGTGCATGTGGGATTTAAGCACATAGAAATGTAGGGAATGACCAAATTAGATGTGGTCTAACCTTAATTTTTATGAAAATCAAGTGAAAAAAAGTTTTTGGTGGATTTCTTGGTGTTTTGGGGGTAACCGTCGGCTAGAGAGACAAAGAGAGGGAGTGTTTGATTTATTTTGTCTAAAAATTTTCTATGTGTTTGTGTTTGTGTGATTTTTGGCCTTTTTGGTGGATTGGGAGGGACCTATTTGCAATATTTGGTTTCTTTTGGCCTTAAGTTGAAAACGTCCTCAAAACTTTACGGGTTCGACTCATTAGTCAATTTTGAAAATTTTACGGGAGTCGGAAATCTTCCCGAACGCTCCAAAATATTTTTGGGATACTTTAAATGTACTCGGAAGGCTATAAAACTCACCCGACTCAACTTAACACGAACCGTAAATAAAATTCTCGAAAAATTACATTATCGATAAATCGTCAATAATTATATAAAATTGGGCATCCCTCGGGATCGTAATCGTCATCGTCCTTCTTAAATCGTCAAACGTAAAAATTATAACCTCGAACATCGGCTTTAACCAAAATACTTATAAATATAGAAATTAAAATTTATTAAAAATTTCAAAAATTAGCGTAATTTAGGGTAACGTTAATGACCTCGATTCTAGGGTGTCACATCCACCCCTCCTTAAAGAGAGCGACGTCCCGGCGCTCGCCTCTTCTTGTACTCACATTTCGTTCTACTGGAACAGATGAGGATACCTTTCCTTGAAAAAGTCCTCACGTTCCCAAGTGTATTCCGGTCCACGCTTAGAATTCCATCGGACCTTCACGATAGGAATCCTACTACGCTTCAACCGCTTGACCTCCCGGTCCATAATTTCCACAGGTTCTTCCACAAAGTGCATTTTGTCGTCTAGTCGAATCTCGTCCAAAGGAATCACCAATTCCTTGTCCGCCAAACTCTTCTTCAGGTTCGATACGTGAAACGTGTCATGAATAGCACTAAGTTCGGTCGGCAATTCTAACTTGTACGCTACTGGTCCAATTCGTTCAACGATCTTAAACGGTCCAATATACCTTGGACTCATCTTTCCTTTCTTCCCAAAACGAATTACACCCTTCCACGGCGATACCTTGAGCATAACCATATCTCCAACTTCAAACTCCAACGGTTTCCTTCGGTTATCGGCATAACTCTTCTGTCGGCTTCTCGCAGCAAGTAGTCGGTTCTTGATCTGCACGATCTTCTCTGTCGTTTCTAAAACCATTTCGGGTCCAGTCAATTGACTTTCCCCTACTTCACTCCAACACACTGGCGATCTACACTTCCTTCCATACAATGCTTCGAACGGTGCTGCTTTGATACTCGCATGATAACTATTATTGTACGAAAATTCCACTAGAGGCAAGTGGCGTTCCCAACTTCCTCCAAAATCAATCACGCATGCTCGGAGCATGTCCTCCATCGTTTGAATAGTTCGTTCACTCTGGCTGTCAGTTTCCGGGTGATAAGCCGTGCTTAAACTCAGTTCAGTGCCCATCGCACGTTGAAGCGATTTCCATAATTCCGACGTAAACCTACTGTCGCGATCCGAAATGATCGATAACGGCACTCCATGTCTACAGACGATCTCCTTCACGTACACGCTGGCGAGTTTTTCCATGCTGTCCGTCTTCTTCATAGGTAAGAAATGAGCAGATTTCGTTAACCTATCCACAATTACCCATATCATATCACATCCACTAGGAGTCCTAGGTAAACCCGTCACGAAATCCATAGCGATTTTCTCCCATTTCCATTCTGGGATCTCTGGTTGTACCAACAATCCAGATGGTTTCTTATGTTCTGCCTGAACCTTCGCGCAAGTCAAACACTTACTAACGTAACGAGCAATATCCGCCTTCATATTCGGCCACCAGTAAACTTTCTTCAGGTCGTGGTACATTTTGTCCGATCCAGGATGTATCGAATACTTCGACTTATGCGACTCATTCATAACCAATTCTCGAACTCCAGGCTTTCCTTCCTCAGATGAACACAATGGTAACCAAATTCGATTCTCAAAATATCTCAGTCCGTCTGACCTAATCACGAAAAGAGGTTTTAACATTCGTCCCAAATTCTCGGCTTCAACATTCCCTTTCATTAGTCCTCTCTCCTGAGCCTTCAGTATGGTTTCGGTTAAGTCAACGCTCTCACTCATCACTAAAGCTCTAACCCTCAAAGGTTTCTCCCGTTCCTTCCTACTCAGTGCATCCGCTACAACATTCGCCTTCCCAGGGTGGTAGCGAATTTCGCAGTCATAATCACTCAGTAGTTCAACCCATCGTCTTTGTCGCATATTCAGCTCCTTTTGATCTAAAATGTGCTGCAAACTCTTGTGGTCAGTGAATACAACACACTTTGTCCCATACAGATAGTGTCTCCACAACTTTAACGCAAAAACTACAGCTCCTAATTCCAAATCGTGCGTCGTGTAGTTCTCCTCATTCTTCCTTAATTGCCTCGACGCGTAAGCTATCACCTTTTCACGTTGCATTAATACCGCTCCATAACCCTTACGAGACGCATCACAATACACTACGAAGTCCTCGGTTCCTTCAGGCAATGACAATATCGGTGCGGAACATAACTTATCCTTGAGCGTTTTGAAAGCAAGTTCTTCCTCATTTCCCCATTCATACACCCTATTCTTTTCGGTAAGCCTCGTCAATGGTTTTGCAATCAACGAAAATCCTTCAATAAACCTTTGATAATAACCCGCTAAACCCAGAAATTGTCGAACTTCAGTCGGCGTCGTCGGCGCTGACCATTCCCTGATCGCTTCGACCTTAGCAGGATCTACACGAACTCCCTCACTATCAATCACATGACCTAGAAACTGCACTGATTCCAACCAAAACTCACACTTAGAGAATTTTGCATACAGCTTCTCCTTCCTTAACAACTCCAAAATCTTTCTTAGGTGCTTCTCGTGCTCCTCCTTACTTTTAGAGTAAATAAGTATATCGTCGATGAAAACAATAACAAACTTATCTAGATACGGCTTGCACACGCGATTCATAAGATCCATGAATACAGCAGGTGCGTTCGTCAACCCAAACGGCATCACTCGAAATTCAAAGTGTCCATACCGCGTACGAAAGGCAGTTACAGGAATATCCTCCTCTCTTACACGCAGTTGATGATACCCTGATATTAAATCGATCTTTGAGTATACACTGGAACCTTGCAATTGATCGAACAAATCGTCAATCCTCGGCAATGGGTACCGATTCTTAACCGTCAGCTTATTGAGTTCCCTATAGTCGATACACATCCTAAACGAACCATCCTTCTTCTTTACGAACAACACTGGCGCTCCCCAAGGTGATGAGCTCGGCCTAATAAATCCTTTGTCCATCAATTCCTTCAATTGATCCGCTAACTCCTTTAACTCAGATGGTGCTAAGCGATAAGGTGCACGTGCAACCGGCGCAGCTCCTGGCACTAAATCAATTCGAAACTCGACCTCACGGGTAGGCGGTAAACCTGGCAACTCGTCTGGAAAAACGTCCGGATACTCGCAAATAACTGGTACCTCTTCGATCCTCGCCTCTGAATCACCATCACTCGAAACTTGTGCCAAAAACACATCGCATCCGCTCTCTACGTACTTCATCATTTTCAAACACGAAATCACCTTCAAACGAGAAGTGCATTCGTCTCCCTTCACCGTTAAAACCCTATTCCTCAACGGAATCTGAACCAATCTCTCGCCACAGACGATCATAGCACTGTGCGCCATTAGCCAATCCATTCCCACAATCACGTCAAACGATCCTAGCTCTATAGGCATCAAGTCGATTTTAAAAGCGTAATTTCCTAACTTCAAGGTACACCCTTTCAGTATAGAATTTGTACTAACAATTTTTCCATCGGCTAACTCAACATTATAACTAGTCGCTAACAACACCGGTTCTCTATCAATATGACGACTAAATCTAACATCTACAAAACTCTTGTCGGAGCCAGAATCAAACAAAACACTAGCATAACAAGCGTCTAGAAAAAACGTACCGGTAACCACATTGGGACCCTGTGGTTTATCAGCCGTTCCCACTTGATACACAGCAGCCGCATTATTACCTCCCCGCCTGTTTCCTGCCTTCGGGCAATTCGCTTGCACATGACCCCTTTCTCCACAACTATAACATCCCCTCATCCTGATAGCATTAGCCCCAGTGGCTACTCCTCCCGTTCGACAACCAGAAGTCCTATGACCTGCCTTTCCACACTTGCCGCATGCAGGCGGGCAATTTCCAACATGATACAAATTGCACTTACCACAATGGGGATTCACTTTTACACCTCTAGGGTTCGTCACTGCCCTCATCCCTTCGTTCCTTCTCTGATTAAACTGCTGATTACGGTTCGGCCCATGGTTGTTTCGATTTCCACCTCGGTTCTGGCCTTGGGATTGATTACTTTGTGCCGCTTCCCATTTCCTCTTGTTGCCTTCAGCAATGTAGTTCTGCTTGTCCTGAAGCTTGACGTCCATCAAAGCGTGAGCCATTTGAACCGCTTCATCAAACGTTCCAGGTTTTGACGAAGTTGTTTCACCTTTGATATTGCTAGATAAACCCTTAATATACTGCTTCATTTTCTTGGCATCATTGGCAAAAATATCTGGGCACAAAAGGCTTAATTCATTGAATCTCCTGGTGTAAGCAGCTATATCGTTGTTTTTCAAGGTCAAGTGCCTCAATTCGTCCTCCAATTGCCCCAATTCCTCCTCTGGGCAAAACTTCTTAGTCAACAAAGCTTTTGTCGCATTCCACGTCCTTGCATTCGCTACAGCCAGTCCAACCGTAGTTACCTGGGTATTCCACCAACTTAACGCATCATCAAGAAACGTAGCTGCTGCAAACTTCACTTTATCCGCTTCTGCACAACCGCTGATTTCGAACGTACTTTCAACCTTTTCCAACCATCGTCTAAGTTCTAAAGCTCCACCCGTTCCACGGAACTGCGTGGGACCGCACTTCATAAAACTAGAATAGGTACACACCCTCGGGGCTTGCTGTCTCCCCGCGTTCCTTCCTTGGTCCTGATTTCTCCCGGCTCGGTCCGCTTCCAACGCATTTGCTATAGCTTCCTGAATCATGGTGTTAACACGATCGGCGGTCAACTTTGGAGGCATGGTGTTATCGAATATCTCTTTCTGCAAGACAAGAAAAATAGAAAAACAATGTAAGTATACATATCAAGTTTCCCAGACATAATATACATACAACGACACATCACTACGGAGTTACTAATATTCATCAATTCACATCACAAAAGACCAAATTTAAGACATATCACAGATCATGAAAGGTAACATAGATTGTATTGATAATTAACCAAAATCGTGACAAGTATTGCCACTACAATCGTTCACCATAAAACTTCAAGTACTTGAGTTTCTCGTCATAATACCATCATACAAAGGTCCAAAATAGTTCTATTACAATGATCAAAGAAAATACAAAACAAGTAACTAGGCATGTGGTGATCCACACGGCCTCTTGGATGGCGGCTCGTCGTCGTCTTCCTCGGTTTCCTCATCACTAACGTCCTCATCCACATCATCCACTTTTCTCTTTCCTTTATCATCCGGCCCACATTCCATTTCCTTTTTCGTCCCTGATGTGGATCCACACTCAATCGCTACCTGACTTCCCACCGTAATACAAGCACCTCTAGTAGGCGGCTGAATCATGAAGTCGTTCGCCTCCATCTCCAAATCGTCCACGAATCTCCAATCCGGGGGCAATGAATCTCTCACACGATGCTCCCAACTTTGCATCCTCGACAACCTCATCTGATCCTCCCTAACACGGTCAAGACTAGCACTTAAATTTGCAACCATTGATTTTAAACTGTTGATGTCACTTTTATTCACATTCCCATCATACTCAATTCTTGCCGTCCTTTCCAACAGTCTTTGGTCCGCCTTTTCATTCTCGTCGAATCTACTGACCACCCTTGATTCCACTACATACCACATGCATATCGATCCTTCCAAACCTCTCACAGTCCGTCGTACGTCATGATAAATCCTCGGTCCGGGACAGCAAATTCTTGGGATGCCTTGATGAAGAGAATTTGCGCTCATTGCACCTTCGGCTCTTCTGGGGATACCTGGTACACCAACCAGATGGGAAGTACGCATAGGCATGGGGCAAGTAGTTCTCCTTGGGTCGGGGTCCTGGGCTTGTACATCGTTCGTCTCAGCTTGTCCTTCAGCTGCTGTTCCAACACTTCCCCCTTCGCGACCTACGACGTAATCGTTTCCATTATCATTAGGCGGTACCTCGGCCATTCCTGCAATAACAGCGAATTTCGGAGGGTACATAAGTAATTATACAATAATTATAAATACATGCATGCAAATGCAATGCAAAGGTGGTACATATGCCCGAAATGTAATAATATGATGCTCATGCATGATTAATACAAAAATTACGATGTCGGATATTTCACGTAAAATTCAACGTCTACATATAGTAATTCCATACTTACGTAATAATTACCCACATATATACTTTACTCAAAAGCATACGTCAAATGCCATAAATACAACAATAAATCTTACCGGAGCCATGCAGGATAGTTGTGTGTGCTTGGACCCTTTTCTTACGACACCAAAAGTTATAGTTTAGGATTTTCAAAAACGACCTAGTTCTCTATAACTCGTGGCTCTGATTACCAATCTGTAACACCCCCACAATTGCTATGCGCAGCGGAACTACAACAATGGGTGCTACACAGTATTCATTGCACACAAGGTATATCAAACGACGCTAAAAAGACGTCAACTTAAAACTTGAATTTAAAGTTGTCAGATGATACATGTCCACGGTTTTTCCAACCCCAATTTGGTACACAGAGTTTAGCGTTTTCGGTCCCCATGAATCTCAACCCAAGAATTTCAGTTTACAACAACATGACATTAAACTTAAAAATTGTTTAAGTAGAAAAGGAGGGAAAAACAAGCGGACTCCAAGCCATACACACAACATCCATCCCGTGCATGCTCCATCCTACACCTCAGCGGTTACCTGAAACACATGCCAAAATTTTGGTCAACGAAAACGTTGAGTGGAATTCATAGGTTTTACAATCCATTTGAACGTATATATAATAAAAACCATTCGTGATCATTTATAGTCTTGTCGATCAAACAAACTATAATCAGGATACTGACAATTGTGTTTAAGCTCATGACACTAATCCGTTAACTCAATCACCCGCGTAATAAATACCGGCGTGATTCAGATGAAACCAGTGCCCCTTCTAAAGGCATCAGTTGCAATTATACCTTATTTCTCATACAAAATAATCTACCACAGAACTTACTAAAAGTACAGCTTCTCGGCTAGCATTGGGTCGTTAACCCCGTAGTACTACAAATTGCATAAGCGGCTATTTCCCCCTACTCGAGGGCAGGACAATAGTTAATAGTTCATGATTTTAGGGACTTTTGCAACTTTGGTACTCAACACAATTTCTAAGGCAACTTTCGGGTCTAACAATCATTCATGATATACGTTCCTTTTTAAAAACTAGCATGCATTTCCCTCGCGGGTAAAACAATTTGAAATAAATATAAGCGAGGCTATAAATTCACACCTTATATCTTAAGTAGTCGGTAGTTCGAGGGATGATCACTGACGACGAAACGGATGCCCGGTTAAATCAACACCTATCACAAATAACGCGTAATGAGTAATCTCATTTTAAATACTTACGGCACTGTATAAAATACATATTTACTAGTCACTTAGGACAAGTATAACTCACGCCAAAAACAAAATAACAAGTATCACTCATTTTATACCATTCGTTCTCATTATCTACGTTGTCCATTTTTACTCATTCTCGCCGGTACTTGACTAAAGTACGGGCTGTTTTACCTTATTTAACCACACTTATAAAATTTGACAAAATTCTCAAAAATCCTATAAGACCTGTAGATGACATGTTTTTAAGCCCAATAAAAGTTTTTACTTTTACGACCCGTTACTCGACGCTTTTCTACGACTACATTTTACGGGCTGAAATTGCACTTCGACCAATTTTGACCTCTTTGACCTATATGAAAAGTACCTTTGACTTCTTTGACACCTAAGTCAACATATAGACTCATTTATACAGGTTTGGGACCAAATTTTGACCCTTGACCATTTACCAATACATACTTGTGACCCTCGGGATTTGACTAAAACTTTACATAAATTCGGATTATGAAAGTCCTCGTCTCCCGGTACTCGATCTTTAAAACCTCATAACTTTTAGCTCGTTTTGAGTCACGGGCTCTACCTTATACCAAATTAAAGATAAAAAGACCCTCTATAACTACATTTTGTTTTCAAGACCTGGAAAAAAAATCATTTTTATGAAATGGACCTAAAGTTTCTGCCTAAAAATGACCATACCAAAAACACACTTAGACTCGATTCCAAACCTTCTAACCACCTCTAGGCAACATCCTAAGCCTCCCTAAACATATCCAAACACCAATAATCAGTCCTACCCCTATTGATCAACCAATCTCAAAATCATAATCATCTAAAAATGAACATGCAATCACTAACACCTATGTATAACATCACTAAACACATAACCAAACACTAGGATAAGCTCAAAATCCAACAACCACCATGGCTCCCCAAACACCCCTTGTGCCGTGGGGTTTGGGTGACCCAATCACCACAACCAAATTGATTTTGGTGGGTTTTCTTGGTGTTTATGCATCCATAACTCATAAATTAAACATGCATTACAACATTTAGCCTCAAAAACGAATTTGGATCATCATGAAAATTTTTGGAAAATTTATGTTAGTGCATGTGGGATTTAAGCACATAGAAATGTAGGGAATGACCAAATTAGATGTGGTCTAACCTTAATTTTTATGAAAATCAAGTGAAAAAAAGTTTTTGGTGGATTTCTTGGTGTTTTGGGGGTAACCGTCGGCTAGAGAGACAAAGAGAGGGAGTGTTTGATTTATTTTGTCTAAAAATTTTCTATGTGTTTGTGTTTGTGTGATTTTTGGCCTTTTTGGTGGATTGGGAGGGACCTATTTGCAATATTTGGTTTCTTTTGGCCTTAAGTTGAAAACGTCCTCAAAACTTTGCGGGTTCGACTCATTAGTCAATTTTGAAAATTTTACGGGAGTCGGAAATCTTCCCGAACGCTCCAAAATATTTTTGGGATACTTTAAATGTACTCGGAAGGCTATAAAACTCACCCGACTCAACTTAACACGAACCGTAAATAAATTCTCGAAAAATTACATTATCGATAAATCGTCAATAATTATATAAAATTGGGCATCCCTCGGGATCGTAATCGTCATCGTCCTTCTTAAATCGTCAAACGTAAAAATTATAACCTCGAACATCGGCTTTAACCAAAATACTTATAAATATAGAAATTAAAATTTATTAAAAATTTCAAAAATTAGCGTAATTTAGGGTAACGTTAATGACCTCGATTCTAGGGTGTCACACTTTATGGTTCACTAGAAGAACGCTTCGCTTTTAATGCGGCACAACAACAATCTTTTGTTGAACAACTGAACCAAAAGTGCGAGGAAATCTCTGATTTGAACATCCTGCTCATTGACAAAAATATGGTTTTGGCTGAGTTAAAGGAGACACTTCTTCTCACCCTACAAGAAGTTGTTGATAACTTAGCTACCGACTCTGCACCATCCACTAGTGCTCCAACAACCAAGTCAGTAGTGCTTTATAAGAATCCGCTTCATAAGAGAAACCCGGTTACCTACGATGATTATATGAGGAATGCCATTAAGCATGTCGATCTTCTTAGGGATATTTTAGATGATCTTTATGCCTTAGATCCCTCAAGTAGCGACTATTATTCGGCTCATGAATATGTTAAGCGAGTTCAATATTGCTTAGCATATTTGCAATACATAGGTACACCAGGTTCGACACTACTTAATAATAGGCCCATTGCTGTCACTCCATTTAATAAGACTCCAGGAGCGAAACCGTCATTGGCACAATCAAGTAAGACACCTTTAAAATCTGTTGCTAATGTTCCCACTTTGCCTTCTACAGGATTAAAAGAGACTACTAAGGCTAAAGGATCGCCACTCAAGAAAGCTAAGATCAAGCCCTCCACTAGTAGTGCCACAAAGAAGAAAGTAGAAGTTCACAATAGGAATGCTAGTTCAGTTTTAAATAAAAAGAATCATGTTAAGACTAAAAGCTCTGCGCCTGTGCAGCATCCTAAACCATTCGTGAATTCTGATTTGAATTGTTGGAATTGTAATGAATGTATGTTTTCCCAACGTCATGATTTGTGTCTGATTGATCACGTTAATGAAATGAATGCTATTAAGAATGGTCTTGAATGAAAGCCAACGGGTAGAACTCGTGCCCAAGTTGGCTGGCAATGGCGTCGCACTGGTAGGACCTTTACATTAGATGGAAAAATGTGCCCTTTAACTAGGAATGCATCCATTGAGGTTAGGTCTGAGCGTCCTTTAGTTAGGAACACTCGCACTCAAGTATGGAAACAGCGCCCTTTAATTAGGTCAGCCCCCACTATAGTGCCTATCAGTGCTGAAATACCTCAGGATTTAAGCCAACTAGAATCTACACCACCTATTAAGAAAAGGAAGGCTAGGAAATCTAAGAAACCTAGAGTTAGCAAATCTAAGATTATTAAATCTGTACCTGCTAATAACAAGGAACACTCAGATTCCGATACCTCTACATTGTCTTCGTGTGGTGATATTTTCAGGTGGTCCAAATCATCCTGTGGTATTTGGACTCCGGTTGTTCAAAACATATGACCGGAAATCGCTCGATGCTCCGAAATTTCGTCAGCAAGTTTCTTGGTACGGTTAAATTCGGGAATGATCATATAGCAAAGATTATGGGGTATGGTGAATATCAGATTGGAAACGTGACGATTTCAAGGGTATACTATGTAGAAGGTCTTGGTCATAATTTATTCTCAGTAGGACAGTTTTGTGATTCCAACCTTGAGGTTGCTTTTCGACAACACACTTGTTTCATCCGCAACTTGGAAGGAAAAGATTTGTTGAAGGGATCTCGTGGTGCAAATCTCTATACCTTGTCCTTACAAGACATGATGGCCGCCTCTCCAGTATGTCTTCTCTCTAAAGCATCTAAGACCAAGTCATGGTTATGGCATCGCAGATTATCTCATCTTAACTTTGATGCTATTAATCATCTGGCTAAAAACGATTTAGTTCGTGGTCTTCCAAAGCTTAAATTTCACAAGGACCATTTATGTTCCGCGTGTTCAAGGGGGAAAAGTACCAAGAAATCTTACAAGCCCAAAGCTGAAGACACCAATCAAGAAAAACTTCATCTTTTGCATATGGATCTTTGTGGGCCGATGAGAACTGAAAGTGTGAGCGGTAAGAAATTCATTCTGGTAATTGTGGATGATTTCTCCAGGTTTACATGGGTTAGATTTCTACGTACAAAGGATGAAGCACCGAAGGCTATCATCACTTTTCTGAAATTCATTCAGGTACGTTTGAATACCACTGTCCGCCGTATTCGTACAGACAATGGTACAGAGTTCGTCAACCAGACTCTTCGTGATTATTATGAAGGAGTTGGTATATCACATGAAACATCCGTTGCACGCACTCCACAACAAAACGGTGTCGTTGAAAGACGGAATCGTACACTTATGGAAGCTGCTAGGACCATGCTTATTTATGCGAACGCTCCATTGTTCTTGTGGGCAGAGGCTATTTCTACTGCATGTTTCACCCAAAACCGTTCTATCCTTCGGAAACGCCATGGAAAAACACCTTATGAGCTTTTACATGACCGTAAACCCGATGTTTCATTTTTCCATGTGTTTGGTGCTCTTTGTTATCTAAACATCAATAGTGAGAACTTGGGTAAGCTTCAACCGAAAGCCGATATAGGTATTTTCATTGGTTACTCACCGTCCAAGAAAGCATACCGAATCTATAACCGTCGTCTTGGCAAGATTGTAGAAACTATGGACGCAGATTTCGACGAGCTGACAGCGATGGCTTCTGAGCAACACAGCTCTGAACCCGCGCTTCATGAGATGGGAACCGGTGCTATAAGTTCCGGATTAGTTCCCAATAATCCTACTTCTACATCATTTTTACCACCAACTAGGCCTGAGTGGGATAAACTGTTTCAACCGTTGTTTGATGAATTCTTCGATCCCTCGACTGATGAAGTTCCAGCACCTGTAGTAATTGCTCCAATACCTGAAGTGGTTGCTCAAGCTAATGAACCTTTATCTAATGCATCTACAATTCACATTGAACCGGATGCACCTTCACCAAGTGATTCTCAAACTTCACCTGAATCGTCACCCCCACTTGTGCCTAATGATGTGGAAGAGGATTCTATTGATCACGACTTGGAATATGCTCACTTGCAAGAGCTTCCTTTCTTTGGTGTAGCGATTCCTGAAAACCCTTCAGCCGCGTCTACCTCAGAAGAAGCTCCTTCTATTGTTCACTCCCGACCACCTAGGATTGAAAACCATAGCACTAAATGGACAAAAGATCACCCAATTAGGAATGTCATTGGAGATCTAGATCGACCAGTCTCTACACGTCATCAATTACAAGAGAGTGCACTTTATTGCTACTTTGATGCATTTCTCTCTGAAGTTGAACCTAAAAATTGGCAGCAGGCTATGACCCAATCTTCTTGGATTGAAGCTATGCAGGAGGAACTAAATGAATTCCAACGACTTGAAGTATGGGAATTGGTTCCTCTCCCTGACAAGGTCAACATCCTTACTTTGTTATGGGTTTATAAGGTTAAACTTGATGAGATGGGTGCGGTATTGAAGAATAAGGCTAGATTGGTCGCTAGAGGATATAAACAAGCCTTGGGTATAGACTTTGAAGAATCTTTTGCTCCTGTGGCTAGATTGGAGGCTATTAGACTATTCCTTGCGTATGCTGCTCATATGAACATGATCGTCTATCAAATGGATGTAAAGACGGCATTTTTGAACGGTGAACTAAGGGAAGAAGTTTATGTAAGTCAGCCGGATGGGTTCGTCAGTACGGAGTTTCCTAATCATGTGTACAAGCTTAAGAAGGCTCTCTACGGGTTGAAACAAGCTCCACGTGCGTGGTATGATCTCCTGTCAACATATCTCATCTCGGAAGGCTTCTCCAAATGCAAGGTGGACCCTACTTTATTCACTCTCAAGGAAGGCAACGACATGATTCTGGTACAAATTTATGTTGATGATATAATATTTGCTGCCACTAACATAGAATTGTCAAATCGATTTGAGAAGATAATGTCCACACGCTTTCAGATGTCGATGATGGGAAAAATTTCATTTTTCTTAGGATTACAGATTTCTCAGAATCCCAGAGGCATCTTTATTAATCAATCCAAATATGCTCTAGAATCTCTTAAGAAATATAACTTTGAAAATTGTGACCCCGTGGACACTCCAATGGTGGAGAAATCCAAGTTAGATGAAGATAGGAATGGGACTATTGTCGATCCAAAACTTTACCGTGGGATGATCGGCACCCTTCTATATCTGACTGCTAGCAGGCCTGATTTGCAATTTGCTGTATGCATGTGTGCCCGGTATCAGGCTCGGCCTACCGAAAAGCACCTACATGTTGTGAAAAGGATCTTTCGATATCTAAAAGGAACACTTCATCATGGTCTATGGTATCCGAAAGATTCCTCGATTGCTTTAATATCATACGCAGATGCCGATCATGCTGGATGTCAAGACACGAGGCGTAGCACTTCTGGATCTGTGCAACTCCTTGGAGATAGATTGATCAGTTGCTCTTCAAAAAGGCAGAAAAGCGCTGCAATATCAAGCACGGAGGCTGAATACATCGCCATGTCCGGTTGTTGTGCTCAATTCCTTTGGATGAGATCACAATTAACTGACTACGGTTTAGGATTTAACAAAATCCCGATGTATTGTGACAACAAGAGCGCCATTGCCCTTTGCTGCAACTATGTTCAACACTCCCGGGCTAAGCACATAGATATTCGCTACCATTTCATTAAGGAGCAGGTGGAGAACGGAGTGATCGAGCTGTATTTTGTCACTACTGAGTACCAGCTGGCGGATATGTTCACCAAAGCACTAGATCGAGGACGAATCGAGTTTTTGATCGACAAGCTTGGTATGAAATCATTCACTCCAGCGACTCTCAAAGAGTTGGCAGAAGAATCAGCGGAATAGTCGTGGTAAACTATTCAGAGTATCCTTTGTTCGTGATCATGTATATTATCGTAAATATATAAACCACAAAAAGAAAATACAAAAATATAAAACCAACAAAAACCATAAAAAATATAAAACCTAGAAAAATCATAAAAATTATAAAATCAAGAAAAACCAAAAATATTTTTCGTTTTTAAATCGGGCATGTCTTTTAGTACGGTAATATTTACGGCCTTAGAAATGTCGATCAATATTGACACGGTGCCATAAATAGAGTCCGTATAAAAGTTGTACATTTTTAAAACATGCCCATTATGGCTTGTAGTTATTTCTGACTGCAACCCGGTTTTCATATTAAAGTCACGTATTTCCTTGGAAAACGTTGGCTCAGAACGGGAATTAATTTTCTCGGGCGTGATTTACAAGCCAAATCATGCAAACGGATCAAGTTTACTTTATAACTTGGTCTGACACGAATTTTTGTACGTCTCAGTGCATTAATTTGTTAAAATAAGAGAAATCTTAGTGACACCACGAATCAAACTTTTTCAAGACATAAATTGGAAATGCTTTCATCAATATTTGGCTCTTTAAACAATGACTACAGCTCTTTAAATAGAAAACGGGTCATCGTTTAAGGGGGAGAAAATATTAAATCATCTTCGTCATTAAAATTGATTTTTCAAAAGTGATTGTGAAAATTAATGGCTAAATGGTATTTGAGTGGTTTTGCTTTAGAATAAAACTTGTGTTCGTTCTAAGTGATAGGCATTGTTTTTAGATATTGGAGATATGCTAATAGATTGTGTTTGCTAAGTTGTGTGTAAGTTAAACAAGGGATAAGTGAAATGAAAAAGTTAGAAACAAAAAGGAAAAGAATAGATAATAGAGGGACTAAAGGTGATATTTAATGAAACTAGTCAAAAATTGACCTAAGTCAAAAAACAAAACCCCCCGCCCCTCACTATTCATGTTCACTGTATCTTCATCACTTTGCCACCATTGTTGAATAATCACACACACAAGCTCTAAAAAATCATCTCTTTATTCATCCGATCCTGTTCTTTCAACAAATAAGGTAAATAACATCAATTATTTAAATTCTAATTCGTTTAAATCATGTAAATCCAACTGGTTAATTCAGATAATCAACTTAAATCTAGTTAGGGTTCGTTCGCCCCAATTTAGGCTTAATTGATTAGGGATTTATGGTGGGTTTTGCTCGGAATAGTATGATATGATGTTTAAATGCTTTAGATTACCTTAGAAATCACAAATGCGCATAGATTAATCATCTTAGTTTCGTTTGAAAAAGTTCCGGATGAACATGGATAAGAACTTCCGAATGAAGGATTTTTTCTGAAAAAACTTCCGAATGAGGAAGTTCCGAATGAAGGAATGTTCCGAATGAAGGAAGTTCCGAATGAAGAACTTCCGGATGAAGGAAGTTCCGAATGAAGAACTTCCGGATGAAGGAAGTTCCGAATGAAGAACTTCCGGATGAAGGAAGTTCCGAATGAAGAACTTCCGGATGAAGGAAGTTCCGAATGAAGAACTTCCGGATGAAGGAAGTTCCAAATGAAGAACTTCCGGATGAAGGAAGTTCCGAATGAAGAACTTCCGGATGAAGAAGTTCCGAATGAAGAACTTCCGAATGAAGGAAGTTCCGAATGAAGAACTTCCGGATGAAGGAAGTTCCGAATGAAGAACTTCCGGATGAAGGATGTTCCGAATGAAGGAATGTTCCGAATGAAGGAAGTTCCGAATGAAGAACTTCCGGATGAAGGAAGTTCCGAATGAAGAACTTCTGGATGAAGGAAGTTCCGAATGAAGAACTTCCGGATGAAGGAAGTTCCGAATGAAGAACTTCCGGATGAAGGAAGTTCCGAATGAAGAACTTCCGGATGAAGAAGTTCCGAATGAAGGAATGTTCCGGATGAAGATGTTCCGAATGAGGAAAAGTTCCGGATGAAGAGTTTGATTATTATTGTTTGCATGCTATATATGTACTTGTTGTATTATGTTATGAAATGTGTTATGCTTAGAAGTAAGAATGATATATATCTATATGTTTTTGTGCATCAACCTTTCATGTCTTATCTTAAGCAGATACAATGACTAATCCAACAGTACAAGCAATCCAAGAATCTAGAGAAGCCGATATTGCTAAAGCACGAACCCTTAAGTTTATACCCAACAACTACTGGCTGAAGCAAGTCTCAAAATCCACTCACCATGGTTTTAAGGTCGCCATAGCCATCCTCGATAACTCTCATTTCAAGAACGCCCTTAGGAGTAGTGCCTCGGTGCCTTATGAGTATATGTATGAATTTTGGGCTACCAAGGAAATCACTTCAAACAAGATCACCTTCACCATCGACAACAAGCAGCAGACACTCACAGTTTCAGACTTCCGTAAGATTCTTGGTATACGGGATACACCCAAAGGCATGTCATTCTCGAGGGATCCTACTAAAGATGAACTCGTGGAGTTATTTGAAGCTCTTGGATGTCCGGAAATACGAGTTGCGTCTGAATTTACCACTGCTAAAGTAGGACAACCTTGGAGAGCATTGTTGGGTATTCTCAGTAAATGTCTTACACCAAAAATAAGTGGCCATGATGCTTTGCGCAGTCCTATAATAAACCTCTTCTATGGCATGTACAAAGCTGCAAATGCAGATTATGCATTGTTGATATGGGAAGAATTCACATTTCAACTCTTCTATAACAAGAAGCTGAAGACAAACTTCTTTCCTTATCCTCGGTTTATCAAGCTTATCATTAATTATTTTATGAAGAATGATGCTACTATTGATAGGCGTGCAGCAAGTCGCTATCACACTGAAGAAGCTGATGATACTGTGGATCTGAGGCATGAAGGACCGTCTATTGGTGTGATTCCGGGTCCTATTCCTGATTACCTTCTGTCTGAGAAAATCAAAGGTTCTGCTGATTACAAGCTACTGCAGATAGAAATCAAGAAGCTGAAAGCAAATCTTCAGACCGGAGAAGACTCATCTACAACGGTCAAGAGTAAGGGTAAACGCAAACAACCAGCTGCGTTACCTGAACCCGAAACCAAGAAGAAGAAGACTGAGGGTAAGAAGGGAAAGGGTAAGGCTGATGAGATGCGTCTACGTGACGAAGAAGACATTGTTGATCCTACTCTTGATAAAACTGAGAAACAAATGATGAAGATTGCTATTCAAAGGAGTAGGAAAGATACTGGCGGTAGTGGTTCAGGTACAAGGGTAGATGTTGAGGATGAGTACGTGGAACCAGATGATGTTGATGAGTTTGGGTCACCTGAACATTATTCCACTTCGAAGGAGCCATCAATCCCTATTTCAGCAAGTGTGGAAAAGGAGTCTGTTGCTCCTACGATCATGGTGTCAACTCAACCCTTAGCGACTCAACCTCCACCCATACAACCCTTACCAACCAGACCGGCCTCAACACCATTTCTTCCACCACCTACAATTCCCATCCTTAGTACCGCAGTAACAACCGAGGCTCTCCAATCAACCCAGAGCAGCTCTGCAACATCTACAATGGCTGCATTGGTGATGGCCAAACTGTTGGATAAACATGTGGATACGCACAAACGAGAAATGGATGAACTTCGCCAAGAGTTACAAAGACGAGCTCAAAGTGAAGAAGCATCTAGGAAAGCTCAAGAGGAGATGATTGCTAGGTTCGCTGCAGATATGGAGTTGACTCGAAAAGCACATGCAGAAGAACTAGCTCGGGTTAAGCAGGCTGAGGCTGATAAGCATGCTGCACGTATCACCAGACTTCAAGCGATGAGGGATAAATACAAAGAGCAAAAAGAAGCACTTGAAGCCTCTGTGAAAGAAAGAGTGTAAGAATCCGTTGAATCCCTAATGCCTAAACTGCGTGATGAGTTGAAGACACTTGCTGCTGACAACTTGATGATCAAATCATCCAATCCTTCAGAAGCCGCCTACAAGATTGCTTATGAATTGACGGATTTTGAATTGAAGAAGATCCTTAAGGCTCGTATGGTGGAACTTGGATCGTTTGATAAGTCTAGGATTCAACGGGCTCTATATAAATCCCTGAATGATGCTATCATGGAGGATGATAGATTATTCAAAACATTTGGAAGTGTGGTACCTTATCACATTCTACCTGAAGAAGAAAGGGAAGAAAGTGAGGAGGAAGAGGGTACTGGTGAAGATGAAGAGGAAGAAGAAGGAGAAGAAGAGGAAAAGGATGACGATGATGGTGATGATGAGGATAAGGATGAGGATGATGATGGCGATGATGGTGGTGATGGGAATGAGGAGAGTGCTAGGGGTAGTAACGGGGATGACAATCAGGATGATGATGGGGGTGAACAGCCTAAAGAGGGAGACAAGGTTACCAGCTCCAAGAAAATTGCTAAGACTAGAACCACGTCCAAGAAAGATGCAGCGCAGAAGGACAAATCAACATCAACGGAATCAAGACGAACTAAGTGGCGCCACGATGTGAATGCCACTACAGCGTCATCGGTTCCCGGTACCTCTATCGCTGTATCTTTACCTATTACCACTAATCCCATTAGTTCTGTTGTTGTTGCTCCTGTGATTGCAGAATCAGTGACAGAACCCGAAGCTGCACAACACTCACCAGTTCACGACACTGCCGAAATGCCTGAAACTGAACCAACAGATGTTCACACTTCTACTCCTCTACAACAAGCACAACAATCTACGGTTCTTGAACCAAGCACACGAGACTGGGCAGACACGTTGGAGATAGACGAGACTGCGCCACCACAGGCTTGGATCACGGCAGCAGCACAATATGATCCGATCACAGACGCTGACAAAGACGTGTTGTATCTCCGTATCCGAAGTCCGATTGACTTATGTGCATTTTTTGCTCATGAGTATAAGACTTCGGTTACTCCATCCTTGGTGAAGAAAGCGCTGAAAGATAAGAGACTGCGTGCCAAAACCCGATTAACCCGAATGGAGTTCGAGTACTATGCTGATGAGATCCTGAAGGCTCTGAATACCGTTCAACGGCCAGGACTTCATGAATCAGAAAGAGCTCCACCTCCAATGGATCCTTCTCAAGATAATCAGATTGCTCTTGACTTCTTCGTCACCAATGATCTTGTGTATCTACTGAAGGGGTCATCAAAGTACGCAACCTCCCTGACCTTGCTGAAAGCTGCCAACTGGGGGACAATACCCTTTATCGAGGAAAAGGTAAACCGACTCTGGGTCCCTAAGATAAATCGTAATTATGATATGTATGCTGTCATAGGTGCATCTCATTGGGACGAACGAGTCCGAAGGGCGTACAGGGGTTGCTGTCTAGTCAATTCTGGAAGTATCGTTAGATCCGATATCCGCATCTCCAGCATCTTAGGGTTGAAAACTGAAGCCAAGAATGGCTATTATCATGTGACGGAGATTCGCTTGAAAAGGGAGGATGACCGGGAATACAAAATCCAGCAGGGAGATTTTTCCATCATTCGCCTTGAGGATATCGAAGATATGCTGCTTCTGATGACCCGAGATCAACTCACACATATTCCTCGTGAAGACCTCATTGCTTTGAATACAGCACTTCGTATGTTCACACGAAGCGTTGTCATCAAGACACTAGTTGAAGATCTGCAGTTGGGAGTCGAAAGCTACCAAAGGAAGCTCAACTTAACCCGTCCTGTGAATCAAGTGCTACCTCAACATGTAGAAAGATGTCCCTATACCGGCATTTCTGTCCCGAATTACGGCATTTTCTACTTGAACAGTCGAGGTTTGATGAAGTTTATGAGGGTGGGTGAGCTCCACAAGTACAGTGATGGAACCCTTCTACAAGTCAGAGGAAAGTTGGAGCATCTGAACTCGGGTGGGACTTTGCCAGAGATGACGGAGGATTGGCATCCGGGTTACCGGCAGATGGCGAAGTATGTGATCAAGAAGATCGATCAAAAGCTCCGTGAACGTAGATTGATGAGGAGCTTGGAAAGATTCGTGGGTGGAAGACCATATCTAGTGCACCACAAGCTACTGCAACGATCCATCTAATGGGTCATACATTTCAGGTCCACTTTATATTGGTTTTCAATTGTGAATATGTATATTTGTGAACATTGTGCTTTAATGGCTTGATGTAGTGTTAAGGTTTGATAATTTTTCAAGAATTTCTCACGAGATTCTAAATCTTTCAAAATATATCACACCAAAACACTACAACTATCCCTTATTAAATTAAAGGGGAGCAATAACTTGTTCTATGGCCAAACATCGATTTCATTTTTACCCAAAGACCGGTTAATCCATTCAATATCCCAAATATTAATGGTTAACATTTTGGATAAGGGGAGAAAATGGGATTAAGGAGACGTAAGTGATACTTGGCTAAAAGATGAAAAAGACTTAACGATTATCCTACTTAATATGTGAAAAGCACGTGTTAAGGGGGAGCGTTTTTGATGAACAAAACACCTAAGGTACAAAACTTTTGATTTCAATATCACAAGTACTTTAGGTGATTTTCAATGATTTTTCATGGTGGCAATTCCTTCCCAAAACACGCTTAATTCACGACGGATGTGGTGACAAAAGGGTGGTAGGAATAGGTTTAGTCCAATGATTCATCAGAGCCGATGGAATCTTCCCAAGGACAATTCCCTAGATAAAATTAGAAGTCCTAGGAAAGATGGAGAAAGCATGTGAACGTAGCTGAATGCCGACCAAGTACTTAAGCTAGCACTGGAACAATCACAACAAGGTGCTAGTGATGACGTATTGGTAAGCATTGAAGGGGTTGAAGAATGAAAAAGAATTGTAAAGATAAAGGGTGTAAAGAAAGAAGCCCTCCTTACAACTTTAGGCAGAAACCGGGTCAATACATATGCTATTGAGGTCATTTTTGCTAATGATTCTCGGTATTGAAGAAAGAAATCATGGACCCAGTGATGCAATGCACAACCCTTCCCAGCTAACTCAAATATCTCTCAAAAGGTATTTGTTTTAATCACACGGAGATCAACACGTTATCTATTAGTTTATTCACTCCGAATAGACTGGTATTGAAAAGGTGGCACTCCTCTCCAGCCATCGCTCACTAAATCAAAACGCACAATCGAGTCTAGAGCCAAGAGATCATCAAAAGTCTCATTAGGACACTTTCCATTTATTCCTTGCTTTCTCACACACTGTGAAAAGTAAGAGATTTTCATGAGTCCTACGCAGTATTCCTGTAATATTGCCAGAACATCCGAGTAATACGTAAGTATTACAATGAAGATGGAAATCCTGCTTGAGCCAACATCAAACAAGCTCATGGTAGGTTACACGTGCGGTTCTTTTAGAACCAATCTTGTGAAAAACTGGAAGGTAACAGTGGTTTAATTCTTAATTGAACTTAAACTCGTTCCAGGCCTCTTCGCATTATCATATGATCTTGCCAGAACACTCAGAGTGACTCTTTATTGATCACAGTGACGAGTGGAAATCCTTCTAGTGTCAACATCAAACAGCACTTGGTAGGTGACGTGCAAGATTCTTTATGAATTAAGCTCGTGACAACTGGAAAGCAACGATGGTGAAAATCTTAATTGAAATTCACTTGTTCCAGGTTTCATGAATTGACGGCTTCTAATCACAAGGATAATTTATCCAAGTGATTCACTCTTTATGTTCGCAGTCAGCTTTGGACGGTCGAATAAAGAGAACGGGTTTACCCGCGAAATCCTGTCAGGAAGTTACTTAATTGAAACTATCCGTCACGGGTACGATATCTAATATCGTCCAACGGTCTTCACCGACCGGAGGTAAAATGCTACCGAATTAGAATAAAATGTTCAAAGCCATTTTATTCGTGTCGTTGTTGTGTACCTGTTAAAGACGGTGGCGTTGCTGTGTACCTGTTGAAGACGGTGACGTTGCTGAGTACCAGTGAAGACGGTGGTGTTGCGGTGTACCTGTAGAAGTCGTTCCTACATGCTTATGTCTTTCTGCATCAAAGTTTAACAAAAATTCAAGAAAGTACAAGATAAAGTCTTCCGCTGTACCAAACTCTGAAACTTTCGAGAATTCAACAAAAAGACATAAGTGTGTGGAACATGGAGTCACGAGGAGGCAAATTCACAAGAGAGGCAAAGATCGCACGTGAAAGGCCAAAGAACAATGCTCTCAAGCCAAAGCCAAAAAGATCAAACCAACATATTCACAACAAAAGAAAGAAAAGAAGAAAAGACTACGAGCTAAAGAACGAAGACTTAGTATAGTATGCTAGGTTTAGAATTTTGTAACGTGGAGTGACCTCTCTTAGGGGGAGATTGTTAGAAATACGTTTTACGTATATTAGAAGTATCGGTCACTCCACAATATTATTTATGTTGTAGTAGCTCGTAGTTAACAAATAGTTGTTAGTTGCTTATTAACTTAAGTAAGAACCGGTCCATGGGCTTGTCATGGATCGGCCCAAGCCCATGTTTGCTTGGAACTATAAATACCCCTTTCCACCATGGAAAGGGGTTGGTTGTTGTCATTTTCTAGTTTCCATTTTATTGAAATAACACATAGTTTCTCTCACTTTCTCTCTAACTTTCTCTCTCTAGAAATCAACAAACCCCTTCATAGATTCATAGGTTATCAATATTCTACATCATCAAAAAAGAGGTTATCAAACATCTTGATGCGGGTATGATTTACCCTATTTCGGATTCACCATGGGTTAGTCCAGTCTATTGTGTGCCTAAGAAAGGCGGTATCACCGTTGTGCCCAATGCAAACAACGAGTTAATTCCTACCCGTCTCGTTACTGGGTGGAGAGTTTGTATAGACTACCGCAAACTCAATGATGCCACGAGAAAGGATCATTTCCCCCTACCTTTAATGGACCAAATGCTTGAACGTTTAGCTGGTAATGAATAATACTGCTTTCTTGATGGTTTCTCGGGTTATTTTCAAATACCCATCGATCCCCAAGATCAAGAGAAGACAACATTCACTTGTCCCTACGGCACATTTGCTTACAAGAGAATGCCTTTTGGCTTATGCAATGCCCACGGGACTTTCCAAAGGTGCATGTTGGCTATCTTCCATGACATGGTTGAGCAAACCATGGAAGTCTTCATGGATGATTTCTCGGTCTTTGGGGATTCCTTCTCTTCTTGCCTTGCCAATTTGGAACGTATGCTTAAGCGGTGCGAAGACACTCGCCTTGTTCTGAATTGGGAAAAATGCCATTTTATGGTAAAAGAAGGCATTGTGCTAGGACACAAAATCTCTAAAGCCGGTCTTGAAGTCGACCGTGCTAAAATTGATATCATAGCCAAATTACCTCCACCTTCAACCGTGAAGGGTGTCAAAAGTTTTCTGGGTCATGCGGGCTTCTATCGTCGATTCATTCAGGATTTCTCTAAAATCGCTCGCCCGATGACCCACCTCTTGGAAAAAGATACTCCTTTTATCTTTTCTAAAGAGTGTCTTGAAGCCTTCAATCTTCTTAAGGATAAGCTAACTAAGGCACCGGTCTTGGTTACCCCTAATTGGGAGCTGCCTTTTGAATTGATGTGCGATGCTAGCGATTTTGCTATTGGTGCGGTTTTGGGCCAAAGAGTGAATAAACACTTCCAACCAATCCACTACGCTAGCAAAACAATGACAGGGGCTCAATTGCATTATACGACAACCGAAAAAGAGCTTTTAGCTGTTGTCTATGCTTTTGAGAAATTTCGCCCCTATCTTGTTTTATCCACCACCATCGTATACACGGACCATTCCGCGTTGAAGTACTTGATGACTAAGAACGATTCTAAGCCAAGACTTCTTCGCTGGGTTTTGCTCCTTCAAGAATTCAACATTGAAATTCGTGACAAGAAGGGAGCCGAAAACCTGGCCGCGGATCATCTGAGCAGACTTGAGGATCCATATCAAGGGGATCATCCGAACAAAGAGATAAATGACTCTTTCCCCCTTGAGACCTTAATGTCTATAAATCTCAATCTTGATGGCACCCCGTGGTTTGCGGACATTGCAAACTACTTAGCGGGTGGTATTCTCATCCAAGGGTTAACATCCCAACAAAAGAAGAAGTTCTTGAATGATGTTAAGACTTACTTTTGGGATGACCCTTATCTATTCAAACAGTGTGCTGATCTGATTATTCGTAGATGTGTTGACGGACTGGCAGCTTTTGACATCCTCCAAGCTTGCCACAAAGGACACACCGGTGGTTACTTTGGTCCCAACTACACCGCTAAGAAAGTGTTTGATTCAGGATTCTACTGGCCCACCATTTATCGTGACGCTCACGAAATGGTTAAACATTGTGATGCTTGCCAACGTCAAGGCAAGATCACACATAAGGATGAGATGCCTCAAAATTTCATACAGGAATGTGAAATCTTTGACGTATGGGGCATCGACTTTATGGGGCCATTTCCATCATCCAAAGGGAACAAGTACATCCTCGTCGCTGTCGACTACGTCTCTAAATGGGTTGAAGCTAAGGCTCTTCCTACGAATGACGCGAGGGTGGTTGTGAACTTTTTGAAGCAGCTTTTCGCTCGATTTGGCGTTCCTCGTGCTATTATCAGTGACCGCGGGACTCATTTTTGCAACGATCAATTTGCAAGAGTCATGGCAAAGTATGGTGTCACTCACCGTCTTTCCACCGCCTATCATCCCCAAACCAATGGGCAAGCCGAAATTTCCAATCGTGGCTTGAAGAGAATTTTGGAGCGTACTGTGGGAGAGCATCGCGCCGCGTGGGCCGATAAGTTAGATGATGCTCTATGGGCTTTCCGTACTGCTTACAAGACCCCGGTCGGTTGTACACCTTATCGTCTTGTGTACGGGAAAGCCTGCCACCTACCCATCGAGCTGGAGCATAAGGCGCACTGGGCCTTGAAGTGGGATAACTTCGACATCAACAAAGCCGGTGATCATCGCAAGGTTCAACTCAACAAGCTCAATGAACTGCGGAATGAAGCTTATGAGAACTCGCTGATCTACAAGGAGAAGACCAAGATCATTCATGACGCAAAAATCAAGAACCGAGAGTTCCACGTTGGTGATCAAGTTCTACTCTTTAACTCTCGGTTGAAGATCTTCTCTGGCAAGTTGAAGAGCCGCTGGTCTGGTCCATTCACCGTCGCCAAAGTCTTTCCATATGGGACCATTGAGCTTTCTCAGCCAAATGGGCCCAATTTCAAGGTGAATGGCCAGCGTCTGAAGCTGTACATTGGTGAGGACATCTCTCAGGAGATGATTCCATCCCTCACCACGTTCCCCATGAACTAAAATTGGGTCGAGTCAGGCTCATGACTCGGTGAACAAAAACAAGCGCTTCTCGGGAGGCAACCCGTGTTCAATCCTTTACTGCTTTCATAATAAGTGTAGGGGGACCCCCGCATATGTTTGTTGTCTTGTTTCTTGTGCTATGCAGGGATTAAAGATTCAAAGATCCACCTTGATGACTTTTGACGAACCGTGATACCGTGTTTCCATCTTCCCGTTTCTATCCTAAACTCTTGTGATTCAATATTTCATATTATATATGTTCACATTGAATTCACTTTAGTTGTCCTTTCCTTAGAAAGATTTAAACAAAGTGCACAATGTCCTAAGTGTAGGGGAGTTTACTCCCACATGCTTAAACATTGAGGACAATGTTTATCTCAAGTGTAGGGGGGACTTCTATCGAAGTAAGTGGTCTTTTCCATGAATTTGCCCTCATTTTAACCAGAAAATTTGATTTTTCGACATTTTTCAAAATTTTTAATCTATTTTGGCCAAGTTGTATAGTTGTATTTTCCTTTATCATGATTAGTTTCTTGCCATTTCTAGAATAAATTTTCAATAAAGTGGTTTTAGATTTTTCTTAGTCGTGAACATTTTGACTCAACCCGAGTTTACTTACCTAAGTTTACACTATCTAGTATCCTTAACGTGTTTAAGTCAAGTTTTGCTAGGCTTTTATATAGGGAGCTATAAAACGCGAAAGTCTTAACTCTCACGGGTTAAGAACAAGAACTTTTCGCAAGTTCCTATAATTGATCCTAGAGAGTTGTTTATCAAGGGAACTTTAAAATGCAATTTCTAAACTTGAAAAAGTCCAAGAATTTGCAAGATCCTATAGGCGACTCGAAAACCCAAAACTTTGATTTAATAGGCTAAGCATCCACGAGTCTCATTCCTTGAGATTTTAAACTGTGGAGAACGAGAGATGATAGAGTCAATTATAAGTTCGGTATTCTTTCGTGAATTTATGTGAGTTAATTATAAGCCTATTCTCCCTCCGCTTGTTAATAAATTTATCTGCAATAAATAAGGTTGTACGATTTAAAAGGTTACTTAGCTTCTAGCCCCAGATCGTTTAAAAGTTGCTCGGTACGGATTAGAGTTCATAGCCAAGGCATAACTTATTGAAGCGGGATGCGAAGATTGGCGAGTCCGAAAAGGCCCTAACAAGGCATGAGGGCTACATTTTGTTGCTAAAGATCCAAAAGTGATGTGAAGAATCATTTATCGAAAATCAATATGAAGGATCGAGACACACGACGAAAAGCAAGAACTCCCCAAACGTCATGGAGAAATCTATCCGAAAAGACCCTAACAAGGTATGAGGATAAATAGATCCAAGTCCTAAAAAGGAGGCGGATCGTTGTATATCAAAGTCCAAAATAAAGATTGGAGAAAAATGAAGAAGTCGTGGTCCAAAGATGAAGAATCTCTCAAAACTTCAAGTGAAGAAATTCCTATTATGAAGAGAAGACCATAATTTCAAGAACGTCTCTCAAGATTCGAAGTATGAAGTCGCTGCCAAATATCGGTCCGAGAAAGGTCTCAAATCGTGAAGCGAGTTATGCCAAGATATGAACTTTATGAGGTCCCGAGAAGCAGTTTTAAAAGATTTGGTCCTTTAGCTAACTATTGATTAAATCGTTCACTTTATTTTCGGCCTAAATAACTATCGAAATAAGTCAAACAATGCATCCTCGTGATCATTCAAGACAAAAATAAAATATAAGAGATACACCTAGGAATAAGGGAGTCTAAGTGAATAATTGGCCCACATGAGTTCGTGATAGTTTGCTAACTTATAATAACAATGATCTCGTTTTTAAGCTTGGTATGGGGAACGTGAAACTTGAGGATGATAAACGTTCATGGCCGCCAAAACCCAATGTAAGTTTTTAATTTCTTTACTTATTCCTATCTTTTATGTTTAGTATTAATAAAAGCCAAGGTGGGTTATTTATGATGGAAAATGAGACCGTGCTTTAAAATTAATGCATTGCATGAGGGCATTGCAATGGTCAAGTGTAGGGGATTTAATAAGTGTGAAAACACTTATCCTTTTACCACTTATTTCCAATAATAACAAGACCAAAACGTGTGATTTATGTCGTAAAAGTCGGAATTATGCGTGGTTTGTGTTTTTATTGTGTTTTAGGACCAAAATATTAAAAAGGAAGAAAACACGGGCTTTCACGGGCTTTTATCGAAGAAAACGGGAAAAGACGAAGTCAAAAGATCAAGAGTGCAAAAAGAACGGAAGTCCAAGGCCTATTCTGAAGATTTATCGAAGAAAAAGTCAAAAGACGGAAGTTTAACGAAGTCGAAGAACTTAAGTCTAATAGAAGAAGAAAATTTAAAGACGTTCAAATCCCGAGACGACAAAGACGAAGAATTAAAGTCGAGTCGAGAAGAAAGCAAGAAAGAAGATGCAACACATGCATTCCTTCCACCTTCCCTATAAATACCCTCCTAATAGTCATTAGGAGGGTAGTTAGAGTTTTTAGTTAATTTTCATTTTTTTAGTTTTCTCTAGCTTTAGAGAGAGAAAGTCTTAAACTTTCTCTCACTAAATTTCATCTTTTTCTTAATCTTTCAAAGATTAAACACTTTGTATTGCTTATTTTTATTAATCAAGTTCTATATTTAAGCTTTTATCTCTTAATCTCATTCTACTTTTCTTTGATTTAAGATTGATTTTGGTACGATTATCATGTGATCCGTGTTGTTCTAATTGATTTCGTGCTTAAAAAGTTAATCTTTTGATCATTTCATAAGTTTTCATTTGATTAAGCTTTAAGACTTTTGTGCTTATTGGCTTATTTTTATGATTAGCTTATGTAGTTTATAAAAATCTTCCTTAAAAAGTTTATGTTTTTATTGTTTAATCTAAAAAGTTGCTTAATTTCGAGTCGGATAAGTTGATTAGAGTGCTTATTTGATCCGGTTTAGGCATTGATTCGGGTTAGTTTTATGATAAGCTCATTATATAGCTTATTCACTTGCTTAACCGAATTCCACAATTTTAGGAAAGGGTTTCAAAACCCCTTTCCGGTCTACATTCCGAGCAGCCCCCTATTCCCCTTTCCGATTTGCAGCCTATTCCGACCAGCTTTACCATCCCTCATTCCGATTGAGTCCAATCGGATTAGGGTTTTGTCTTTCCGATTGGTCCATTGTTGTGTATTCCGATTGATAGCTTGCTTGTCTTTCCGATTGCCACACACAAGTATTATTCCGATTAGTGTTATTCGTGGTTATTCCGATTTGGACTATTTGCTGACATTCCGATCGTCCAATTTGGTTGCTATTCCGATTGTGTCCATTTTCCATATTCCGATGGTGGACTTTTCCCAATATTCTGATTGTGTGCGTTTTGCCAAGTATTCCGATTGATGGTTTTTGGTGTATTCCGATTGTGTTGTTCCACCCATATTCCAATCAACTGATCGGAAAACATTCCGATCTGGGCCTCTTTTGGTTTGTTTTGGTGTACTTCGTTCTTACTTTCTTATAGTACTTTTTGACTAAGTTTTTATTTTTAGTAAACTTTCCAAGTGTTAGTTTTATTAAGTGTGCTAGTACTTTTGCATTGTTACCTTTTAGTTTTCAATCATTTATGTTTACTCGTCATTTTAGATTTAATCTTTTAACTTCCGTTTTACTCAACGACACTTTAATTACTTGCTAATAGTTTAAAACAAACAAACCAAACCATTCTCTTGATTCACCAAAAGACGATTGAGTCGCACTTTAGACCGGTTTTCAATTCGAAAAGATCGGAACAACGAAATTATTTTATACAAGGGTAAAACCAAGTATTAAATGGTGTGATATCTATGGATTTTTAAAAACTTAGTTAAATTTAGCCGAACATTTAAGCAAAGGGTTGGTAAGAGATATCGTGTGCAAGGCGGCTATTGGGATGGGTTTAAAGTCCATCTAATTAAATCCTTGTATCAAGATACCCAATTCCCATCTAACGTAATTTTAGATGTTGAGTTCAATGTGGAAAGCTTGATATTTTGGACTGGAACACATAATTACATCTTCTCATGGTATGTGTACAGAATTGCAAGACAAAGGAGGTTGAAATTATATTTCTTAATGTTTTTTGACAAATTGCATGTGTAGGTGCACGAGTAACATATCACCTATATAAGAATGAATTTTAGCTTCTTCAAGAAGCTCAGGGCTTGGCTTTGATATGCTTATGGAAGGATATGACACGAGCTAGTAAAATATAGGGTCAAGTAGAACATGGGAATGTGTAAACTGTTGTGTATATTATCTTCAAGTATTCACTATGAATAGAATGAGTTCAATCCTAAGTGACACTCTAATATTTGAATATTTGAAATGCTAATGTGCAAATGTAAAATTTAATCATGTCGACATTTCATTTATGCATCAGTTTGTTTGTGTTGTGATTTTGCTTTAAGTTAATCAAGATTACACTTAATGGGGAGGGTTGTTGGTGATTTTATGTTACCAATATGATTTAAGAGTAATGGATTAACTTAGTTGACCAATGTGTAATAATGAAAAAATGTTCATCAAGTCGGGGTTATGTGGAGTGCACACTCGTATGACGTTATTGCGATTATCATACGCGGGTGAAGCCCCCGTACGCCAAGGGTCCGAGGGTAGTGTCTCTAATAGAAGGGTCCAAGGGACAGCGTTTTTAAACGTGTTGTTTTAACTGCAAAAGCACTTGAAAATAAGATTCCCGGATATTTGACACCTGTTTTTTCGGTTTTTAAACTTGTTGTTTTAATTGCAAAAGCAGTTACAACTGTCAAATAATTTTGTTCATATATCTTCTTCATTATTTGGTTCTTGTTCATAACACAAAAAACACATTCTCAGTTCGAATTATGAGTTTTATTCGATTGAAGATTTCGATAGAACCATCAAAATACTTTGATCTGAAAGTATTTCACACGACTCTTAGATTACTATGATCTACCAAATTTCTAACAAGTTGTGTTGGCAAATAAATTAGGTAGCCAAACATTTTATGTTGGGTTCTACTAGAAGACCCACCTTTGTCCACTAAAAAATACCAAAAAATGTAAAGATCCTTTTTGTACCTCTCTTGATTTAGTACAATACAGTTTTTATTAGTTTTTTATGTGTTTTTAGTCTGTTTAATACTTTTGATGCGTAAAAAGTTATTATTTTTTTTCCAATTTCATTTTCAAAAGTTTATAAATAATACAAAATTATAAAAATAATATATATATATATATATATATATATATATATATATATATATATATATATATATATATATATATATATATATATATATATATATATATATATATATATATATATATATATATATATATCAGAAACCCTTATATAGGAAGGATGGTTAAACATTTCCATAATTTCAAAATTCTAAAAGAATGACACGTGTAAATAAATAACTAACTTCCATAAACTACTGCTTTTCACTATCCCTAAAATCCGAATCCCCAATTATAAAACAAGTTATCATCATTAAATTCATATATTGAATTATTACATATCTAATCAAAAGTTAAAACTATAAATTCCCAAATCAATGAATCAATTAATAAAACACGACTGTGAAAAAGATCATAAATATTTACGATGATCTAAATCAAGATCTGAATCCATGTATATGTACTCTAAATTATAATGCTATAGAATTACCTTTTTAATGCTTACCAGGTACATGATTTGGAGTCGACACGTAACATGTTCTGTGAATCTTATCTCATATTCACACTGCCACCATTTTTTGGAGCAAAAGATTTTTTCGTCAATAAAGACTTTATAAAAAAACTCCCCACAATCTGATAAAAGGTAACAACACATGACTTGCTTGCTTGATCATCTTCTTATTTTCAATTTATTGGCTATAATTTTATTGATACATAATTTTGAGTGATTGTCGTTTTTAATACTTACACTAACTCGGTTTTTATTTATCGCTTTTATTATAATATGTAATTTTTTTTAACAGGTTAAGTCCTGAATTTAATTTCATCATCTTCACAAATGGATAAAAGCCCTATATAAGTTATAAGGTTAAATGCATACAATGTTTTATGTTTTGGAATTGAAAATTTGTTTGATTGTATAGTTTGGATTGAATACCATGGAGCTATCATTTGATGATAATCATATCAAGATGACTTGGACTCAAATGGGTGCACACATTTCCTTACCATGAGAATTGATTTTTTAATGAAGTAAGTAAGTTTCTGTTAATTTGTAGAGAATTGCTCGATCTACAACAGTCTTGTAAGCCAGCAGCAGCACGAAAAAAAGGATAGAGTGATACGTACTTCATAGGCTAATACCAAATGATTAGAACCAAAATTTTCGTGTCGAGATCTACTTAGAGGTAAAGTTTAGCATCCATTTTACTCCTATCTGACTATTTTATCCTAGAATAGCGGATGTTTGTGTCTTTTTTGGCGGCTCTATAGCTATTCGGGAAATGGCCAAATTGGGTTTGTTTTGTAATTTCATACACAAATAACTTGATGACGTAAAATATTGTGGTAAACTTAAACGGTGTATTTGAAGTCACATGATAAAGCGTGTTAGGGGTTTATTTAACTTGGTGATGTCTTTTTGAAATAAGTTGCATTGAAATAGAAAACGTAAACCGTTTACTGTGGCTTACTTGAATCACATTTCACAAAATAATGAAATAAGCATTTTGGACATGTATTTGAAAGATCTTAAAAATTTGCTTAGTGAGCAAAAGCATAAATTTATAAAGTTGTGTCCTTTGTAAAACTGAATAAATCCAAAGAGCCCTGCAGAAGCATGAAACCTTTAAAGTTTGGGATTGGTAGAACGTTTTTCCATGCCTCACACCCGGGCAATTGCATTCTAACCTAGCCTTTCCTTTGTAAGTATTGCTTGATATACTATTGGTCCACACATTAACATGCTTATTATATCCCTTTAGCCTTGCCGGCAACATTACTTACTCTAACTAATATCAAAATCACATTAACAAGTATTGCTCAAGTGTTGGTCAAGGGATTTCAAGGCTCATGGACTGTTTCATATTGCTTAACAAGGTACATTTCTTATATATTGCTCTTTACTTACAAGTATAGTCATTATTTAATCGAACAGAAACAAAAATTTACAAGATATGTATGTTGATAGAGCATGTGTACATTTTCTTAGCTTTTATGTTTCTTTCAGATTAGGATGGTAAGTAACTTTGTAGTGATTCTTAAGTATTAACATATCATTAAATCTTGGAAAAAGAAGCTTATTTTTCAATTTTACACCTGTATTTCAAAATTTCGTTTTATAATTCCATATTGTTTGAAGTTTGATGTCTGAAACTCCGAATTGAGCTCTTTATAGTCTTACATGTTTATATAGAAACTTTAGGCATGTATATATTGTTTATTTCTTGATATACTATTTGAAATCTTAACATATGTAGGTATGTAAGAGCCGTTTTGTTTTGCATTTGAAACTAATAGATGTTGAGAATCGGCGTGTTAGTGTGTAGCCTAATTTTGTGACACTAGTGATGTAAAACCTGTAAATTTCAGGTTTTGACTATGTCAACATTGTATACGTCACCTCATGATATCTATATATTTATTTATCACCTTTGCATGAAATCCTTTGAACAATCATATGCATCACATGAGCATACATCATTTTAATCATCTGAACATGGAAACAACTATATCACAACCTTTTATTATGATTATGAGTACTTAATCATAAAGGCATGACCCTATTTGTATGTCTACATTTCACAAGCATACTGGACAACAAACAATCTATTTTTAGGGACTTTTAAGTCACCTGAACATATGATTACTTGCATTCATCCCATTGATTTCTAAAAATCCAACGTCATGATCACCATTAATAAATGACTACATAAATATATAAATTCATAAGTTTTGAGTATTTATGTATGTGTTTTCTTACACAATAATTGACTTTAAGCTACGATGACAATTGCTTTTATGCATGAACACTAACTTAAATCATTTTATTCTTTTAATATACTTTTGATATAATAAAAATCACCTAAACGACCATACTTTCACCAAGGATCCCAAAACCTAACCAAATAAATTAGGACTCGAACCTATTTCTACTACATCATACCTAGAACCCTAGTAATTATACCAAGACCTCAATATTCAAACCAAAACCAATCCTAGACACTACAATATATTATACACTTAACTAACTTATACTTAAGACAAAATTCAAAAATCTACAAACTCTACCCCATCATTACTCCTAGCCGTGTATACAAGCATCACCACACACATTTTCCCACCTTGTACAATACTACCTTAAATGAAAACACTATGCAACTATTCTTGGCCCTTGGGAACCTAGTATGCGACGGCATGAATGACCATAAGGGTCATGTGTACATCAAAGCCTCATTAAAGCTAAGTACTTCCTAGTACTTCCTAAATCCACCAAATCTATGCATTTCCCTCTTGCTTGCCGTGTCATACTCCAATCCACAACTCCCATCTCTCCCTTAGATATTTATAAAACTAACTTACACACATTCATCCCCACACTTAATATTTTCGGATCAAAGATACTCCCACATAGCACCTTGAGCTAACAAACTCCTCCATCTCATTTACTACACCATATCTTTGTACTCCAAGCATTGAAGACTAGCGTTCAAGACCCCTAGGTCTCGTCTAAGGCAAACCGACGCCAAAGCCACCTCATTTGTCACCTTCTTGATCAAACAAGTAAGTGTAGTCTACCCTAGACCTATTTCAATCATCTTTGCTTTTCATCTCATGGCATGCATGTAGGAACTTAGGAAACGAGCCTAGGTTGCCATGCATACGTAAAACCTCCAAGAAATGCCCCTCATATAGCTTATGAGCCCACGGCTCATATGGTGGGTAGGCTTTCGTGCCCCAAATCCTTAACTATACCTTAAAAATGTTGGACACCTTGCTTAAAGCTCCTAGAAATAAGCTAGTAGTAATTTAGTGCCTTGAAAACAAACAATAAGCCCAATAGATGGACTAGTAGGCTCGGCTTATTAATAAAACGTGTGTACTCTTGTATATAATCCCAAAAAGAAGATAAGTACTATAACCAACCTAGCATAAACTAGGGTAGAACATGTCTCGATAATCCCTCTTAAAAATAAGCCGAATATTATGGACCTCCATAAGCCCATGAAAACATAAGCCGAACCCCAAAAGCTTTAGAATAAGCCCATTAGCCCTTAAACCGTAAGCTTAGGTTAAGCTCTTAGAAAAATATAGGATTTAGTCAAATGCTATAAGCCAACATAAGCCATAAAAATAAGTCGAGTATATATAAGCCCCCACTAGGTTAAATTGGAAATGGAACATGGTATAAGCCCACTTCACATATAAGCCCCTTTAATAAAATTATTCTAGGCCCAATAGTAATTTTTAGAACTTACTAAGTTACCTTAAGTTTTTACTAAGCCAAAAATCAAGCCCATAACCCTTTTTACCCTAACCGGACCCAAATGGGCCGTATGAGCCCAACTAGAAAATTTAGAGACTTTTCGTGCCTAAATTGACAATTGGTGAAAGTATAGTCCAAAATCATAAACTAGTAAAACTTGTATAAACCTATTCGTGACTATGAGATAGTGCAAGGGTCATTTGTGTCGTTTTCAAAACTATAGGGTGTGTTAAATTCAAACCGTGAGCTAAAATAAACTACAAGGACCAATTGTGTCAATTTTGAAACTTATATCAAGCCCTAACACATGTTATATAATTTCTGTGGTAAATGGGGGGGGTGTTTGGTCATTTCTCTAAAGTTTTCCAAGCCCTAGGGGCGTTTTCATAAATAAAATTAACCAACAAGGACTAACGATGTAATACACTTAACGGGCGAAAACTTAAAGTTACTTTTGTAAATTATTATACTTACAAGGACTCATTTGTATTTTTAATTAATTAAAAGAAGTAATAAAACATGTCATTTGTTAAATAAATCACTATATTTATTTACAAACTCTACGAAATTTGACCAACCCCGTTAACCATTTTCTTTCGAAACCTTAATCTTAATAAATTGTAATAATAAATTAAATAAGATAAAATCTATTTATTTAATTTACGACCCCTCTTTCCCTAAACAAATTATATATATATATATATATATATATATATATATATATATATATATATATATATATATATATATATATATATATATATATATATATATATATATATATATATATATATATATATATATATATATATATATATATATATATATATATATATATATATATATATATATATATATATATATATATATATATATATATATATATATATATATATATATATATATACTAGTGGCAAAACCCGTCCAATGGACTGGTATGATTTCTGAATATCTTTTAACCATTTTTCTTACATATTTGTTAGTATATTTATTTTGTATTTATAGTTGGTTTTTGATGTATTATTAGTTGGCATGACATGTATTTGTCGTTTACGTTTTTATTCGTATAAATATTTGTTTTTGTTTTAAGCAAAGTGTGGTTATATTTTGTGAAATTATTGTTTTGCCATTTTGATCATTAGTAATATTATGCATGATGTTTATAATCAGTCTTTCTTGTGAACATATTTTTGAAGTTATAAAATTTTCAATTGATAATGTAGTCATACATTTTTAGCAATGCCTAATTGCCTAAATATGAAAATCGTATGAATTCTGTTTTAACAAATAAATATGTATATATGTTTACCTCTTTATATTTAATAATTAATTTAGTCGCATATTTTCCAATCTTGGTGCGAGTAAAATCATTTACAAAAACAAAATAACTCATGAATAGAGGTGATGACTACGTTTAATACACCAAGGATCAACAAAAAAAGAATTAACTATGAATGGTAAAGAATTACTAAAAAGTTGTTGGATTAATGATATGGAAATTAGCATCTTGTAATCATCAAGTAACCTTCTTTGCACGACGAGTAGAAGGAGTCGTTCGTCTTTACTAGAGGACGTGACCACTCAGGTTTCTTTGCCAAGTAACGATAGTCATAGAAATGTTCTTCCCCGATACAAATACATTCTTTAGCAAATATGCCAGCCACCATAATAATCTAACCAAAAAATATAAGACGTCAAAACTGGTATGTCGCGAAAGTGTATTATGATATATAACATGATACCCGCGTAATGCGGTGACAGATATTCAATGACGATTTTTTTGAGAAAAAATGTTTATCTCTTACACATTAAATTTTAGAAAATACAATGTACATAATTGAACTTGTAAAAGATTCAAACCAAAATAATCCTACTAAATAAAAATAAAAATAAAAATTAATAAAATATATCAAAATGATTATTAAATTAAAGAGCTTAAAAATTTTAAATTATGATAATATTAAATTATAAAAAAATATATTAAAAAGATATTTAAATTTAAAATTAAAAATGCATTTTTAATAAGTTGTTACAAAGAGTTATAGTATATAAAATCTAACTCCTTTATAAAGCGAATTGCATCTTCTCTCTTGTTAAATGCAAAAAAAATTAAAAGGTACTACTACATGTGTTGTATCTTATTTTAATGCACAAACAAAAACATTATTTAAGGAATATAACTTTACAAGCCAAATGTAAAACATGGTAGAATTAAATATAAAAGTGTATCTAATACTCTTAATAAAACACCTCATTACATAAATATACAATGTTATATGCATATTTTACAAATATTAAAAGCATCTATACTATATTAGTGCAAACTATAATATACCTATATTTTTCAAAAAATTATAACATTACAAAAACTTTCATACATGCATCAAATGAAAAGTGTAACTGAAAAATGGTTTATTTCATTTAGTTTTTTTTCCTTTAATCATTTACATAACTTTATTTGAACTTTTATATGTATATATATATATTACATATAATGTTAAAAGTAATAATATCCCTCGATTAAAATTATGTTTTTAGAATATGTTTTCAGATGAAAACTATTGAATCGTAAATTATAATAAAAAATATGAATTATAAAACCGAAGAATTTAGTCACAGGGTACACGCCGCTGCATCATGCGAATACCCTGTTAGTATATAATGTAGGAAAGATAGCCAACAATTTCTTTATTTAGTAAGCAAAGTGACTAAAAATTTAGCCTTTTTATATTTAGAAGATTCAAATGTTTTATAATTTATTTATAAATATTTTAAAAAGTTCAAAATATTGTTCTTGTGGCCTTGCTCCATTCGTCTCTATGATTGCTTTATCATTTAACTTGTAGCGTTTGGCCTCATTCGAATGGTCTGCTAACCAGCTCTGACTCTTTAAATCTGTTTGGTGGTTATTTTTGTAACTTTTTACACACATGTTGCATGAATTACTACTTTTTAAAGCACATGCACAAAGTTTATGGTCAAGTGGAGAAAAGTTTAATATTATTTAGAGTAAAGTGCAAAAATCATCCCTGTGGTTTGTCAAAAGTTTGAATTACATCCCTCGTTAATACTTCGCGCAACATACATGATTGTGGTTGTAAAATAGTACACCATACATCCCTGAGGACGGATGGTGCAAATATTTTTCCGTTAAGGGTTAAAAGTGTTTGTTATCTTAGGGGTATTTTAGTCCTTTTACAACCTAGGGATGATTTTTGCACCTAACTTTTCAAAAAAAAAAATTCCAAAAAAAATTTCAAAAATATTTCAAATTTTTTTTAAAAAAGTTTCGAAAAATGTTCTTTTTCCGAAAAATGTTTTTTTTAATGTTTTTTTTAAGTTTCGAAAATATATTTGAAAAAAGTTTTTTTCAAAAAAATTCAATTTTTTTTTAAAAAGTTTTGAAAAATGTTTTTTTTAATGTTTCGAAAAATGTTTTATTTTTTAAATGTTTTCTTTTTTAAAATAAGTTTCAAAAAAAATTTGAAATTTTTTTTTTCGAAAAAATTCAAATTTTTTTTTAAAATTTTCGAAAAAAGTTTTTTTTTTCAAAAAAATTTTTTTAAATGTTTTTCGAAAAAAAAACTTTTTAAAAAAAAAGCTTTTCTAAAAAACTTTTTTTTCAAAAAAATTCAAATTTTTTTTTAATCTTCGAAAAAAAAAATTTTCAAAAGTTTTTTTTATAAAAGTTATTTTTTAAAATGTTTTTCGAAAAAAAAAACTTTTTTTAAAAAAAGCTTTTTTTAAAAAAACTTTTGAAAAAAAAAACTTTTTTCGAAAATTTAAAAAAAAATTTGAATTTTTTCAAAAAAAAAAAATTTCAAATTTTTTTTGAAACTTATTTTAAAAAAGAAAACATTTAAAAAATAAAACATTTTTCGAAACATTAAAAAAAACATTTTTCAAAACTTTTTAAAAAAAAGAATTGAATTTTTTTGAAAAAGACTTTTTTCAAATATATTTTCGAAACTTAAAAAAAAACATTTTTCGAAAAAAGAAAACATTTTTCGAAACTTTTTTAAAAAAAATTTGAAATATTTTTGAAATCTTTTTTGGAAATTTTTTTTTGAAAAGTTAGGTGCAAAAATCATCCCTAGGTTGTAAAAGGACTAAAATACCCCTAAGATAACAAACACTTTTAACCCTTAACGGAAAAATATTTGCACCATCCGTCCTCAGGGATGTATGGTGTACTATTTTACAACCCACAATGATGTATGTTGCGCGAAGTATTAACGAAGGATGTAATTCAAACTTTCGACAAACCACATGGATGATTTTTGCACTTTACTCTATTATTTATTACACTTGTTTCGAAATTCGCTTTCAGTAAGCTCATGAAACCAATGTTTTGAAAGTCGGTTTTAGATTGATCCGGTCAAATCATCAGATCTGGGTCAATTCGATTTTTTTAATTTTTTTATATTTTTAATAATTAACAAAAATTATATATAAAAATCATAAAATTTCCAAACATATAAATTATTTATCAACTAACATAATATATATAAATAAAATTTCATCACAGATAGGTAAAATTTACATTTTAAAAAAATCCGAAAAAATCAAAACCCGGTCGGGTCTTGGAAACCCGATTGACCCGGATCACCCAACATGAAAACTGTTAGAACTTTTAACTACGTACAATATATTGTTATAGGTCTAGTTTACACTAAATCATTCTATGCCAAAGGAGTTGAAAGACTGTTTGGCACAAGGACTGTGTATGGATCTTTGCTGCAATTGTTCCAATGATAGAATGAAATGCTCATTATGTAACAATTTTCATGATTCCATAGAACATCTGTACTTTGTTGGTAACGTGTTGAAGGAAATGCACAAGGTGATCAATGTGAAGCTACCTTTCAGCTGGAAACATACTATTGAAGATATGTTAAGACTAAAAAAAGGGATTGTGATGCTATTGTACAAATAATCAAAGATACAATTCGACTAAAATTGGCTAGCTTTGTGGTCGAGCAGTTAAAGAAATTGAATCAAGATGGAATGTGCAGCTCAAGAACAGATCTAGCTGATATTGGGAAGTCTTGTGTTGTCACACTTGCTTTTGCTATGTTGTCTCTGATATTATTATCAGATAGGTCTAGTATTGTAAAAACTGAATAGCGGTGTGTTGTAAAAGAGTTAAGTTTTGTGATGTCTTTGTTGTAAACTGTCTGCTAACAATACAATTTCACATTTTATAAAAAAATGAAGAACTGTACCTTTCTGCATCTACTGTCAATCATAGTCACAGGAAACGGTGACTCGGCCGCGTTTCGCGTTTCGGATCGTGCGTACCCAAACGCGGTACGATCACGACTCGGATCGCTCGAGATCACGATCTAGATCGCTATATTTGGCGTTTCCGAACAACATCAATTAGCGTACCAAAATGGCTCGGTACCCCGTACCAAAATGGCTGCAATTGAAACAGATATAACCGGTAATCTGAACCTCTTACAGCCGTTTCAAGTCTGCAATGAAGGATTTGTCGTGATTGACTAATATCAGATTAACAAAATAAAACCAAAATACTACAAAATTACAATGCTATATGATAATGAACAGATTGTTTAGTTTTCATAGGTTTACTTTATATTAACAGATAGCTTGATTCATTATTTATTATGCCAGTAAATAACCAAGACAGATTTAGGTTGCACATATCAATGATTGTGAAGATATCTACAAAGATCTCAACTTTTCCAATGTTAAAACGTGTTCCAGCTTACTTGATCATGAGTAAAACACAATCATAAGATGCTACCTATCCTCCATGTAAAGAGAAATCCAACAAACACTTATAATCATCTGAAATAGCAAGGGAAAAAAAGTTTTAAAAAATACTTAAACAACACTTTATTATTGTCCTGCATTTTACTTCTATCATACAGGGTCATTAAGATTACACTATGCGTCTTTCAGCACATTCCAGTAATTCAAAAACAAACAAAAAAGTGAATATACCTTTTATTGCAACCTCATCGAAGTTACTCTTGGTATTATAGTAAAGCCTCTTCTAATCATCCAAAACCATCTTACTTGGAGCCTTGGAGTTAGAAAATCAAGGGGGTTCTTTGTCTTGGGAATTGGTGCATGTTTCTCGTCTTCGACTGCATGCTTGGGGGCCTTGACCTTTTTAGGCTCAGCTTTTGGTTTCACCTCAATCTATATCCAACAAAGTGTAATTTTATAGTACACCTATTCCTAAAGAAGTTTCTAATATATAAAAGAGGTCTTAAAATGATGTCCAAACAGCTCATAAGATTTTTACTGTCCAAACAGCTTTGTTTCTCTGTTAGCATCAGTACTAACACACAAAAGGCTTGTAATTCACATCTCCAAACATGAATATGCATTAATCTATAGATCTGTAACAGTTGGTGTCAATACATTTATTCTCGCCTTAGCTCTATCTGGTTTGGCCTGTACAAAATCAAGATGATCCAAACTTGGAATGACAAAGGGTTTGTTTTGTATCCAACTTATGTAAGTTTGGACAAAATATATAGGAAGCTAGTGTGTGCTTTATGAGATGTTTGGATCTCAGTATTACCTTGTGGCACCGCTTAGACCAAGAGGAATCATGTAGATCATTGACCGCAAATTCACGTTGCAATTTACATGTTTCATTAGACTGATTACAACGACTAATGTAGAGTAAAAAATATATAACATCTTTGAGTACGACTGAATAATAACCTGATAGAAAGTATTCATGTTTTTAGTTGTAAATTGGACAAATGAGATCCTCAAATTTGGTTGTGTTGCTTATGATAAGATTTCCAGCACTTTCTGGTCTTTTTCCTTTGCTAATTACAGCGACAGTTGCTGCCCCTGATGAAAGTCCCACCTACACATGTCATGTGTGGTTGGTGCATGCAAACAATTGACTGATACTATAAGCTTAAGCAAGAAAATATCAGCCAACCTTCTTTTTGTGCAATACGGTGTAAATTCACTACCATTCAAATAATTCTACATTGGAGCAGGCAGTAGCGGCATTATAGGATTCTTTGTATAAATAAGGTGGAGGCATTTCCATAATTGGTATATCTGGTTGCCGAAAAAGGTTTCCTAAATAAAAAAAACTTTTTCAGAATCATAAACTTTGAAGAGATCATAATCCGTAAAACATAAATCCTGTAAAAGTTCACATGATACACTTCTTTGTATATATCTATTTGCAGACATACCTTAAGAAAAGGAAGAATACATATCTCCTTTCCAGTCTCATCTTTGCGACTCTCTCGATGTGTCTTTATGGATGAGACATGCTTGTAATTGGCAGATAATGCCACCATAGAAGTCTCTTGTGAAACCTCTTTTCAACCCTCAGATGTGCATACAATCTGTTACTTAATTATTTCACTGTGAATGCAGAATCCGAAAACTGTAGTTGTTATATATGTTTTTCAACCCTCAGAATATAGGTAACTATTAAAACCTACTCTCTTTATAGTCATGAATTTCAAAATTTAATTAGTTACTGTTCTTCATTCAAACTTGATTCTTGCATTCAAAAGTAATGTTGCAACCTGGTATGTTGAACGGGCAACACACTGAAGCAGATACCAAATGATGTTAGGACATACACAGTTATATATAACTTGACCACTATAAGACTCGTTATACTAATATACGAACCTGTTGTGAAAAATTCGATTTTTCTTTGATTGTAGCTGATGTAATAATCAGGAACAACTCAGATATAGGACGATCTATCTGTAAAGTTGGTAGTTATCAACCGCTGAAAAAAATAAAGTTGCACATGTTCCTTTTAATTTCATTACAAACTAACTTAAAAGCATCGACACCTTTTTCAGGAGACCTAACAATATGTCTGTTTCAAGGGATCTCTCAAGAGCTTCGTTCTAAACGGACAAAATCGCAGGTTTTTTAACTGGTCCACGATCTTCTCCTTCAAATCGAGGTCGTATTTTCCTATTGAACTTATAACTTGACCATTAATATAATTCTTTCTATTAATTTTCTAACTTGGTGTAAAAAAACTCGGGTATGATGTTGCATTTGTAATGATAATTTAGAACAAACCATTTAGGGTTACTTTAGACCAAAAAGAGCACTCGCAGTCTTGCACCAGCAAACTTGGTAAAAGGAACCGCATCATCAAAACCGGACCATCAACCCTCATATGTAAACGCGCCATCAGAAACACGTCATCAGAAAGGCGCCATGAGAAAGGCTTCATCAGAAACTCGTTTACATAAACCATCTACCGAATGTCATCAAAAAACGTGTCATAAGGTTTTAAGAAGAAAAAAATTATTAAATGTGAAAACTTAAGCTGCGATAAATCGTATAGATAACATAAAAGCTGAAGACCTATCATCTATTAATACTTTAAGAAAACTTATAGATATGATTGTAGTCAATAGAGCAGGAAAGAAAAACAGAAGGGGTGTCGAGTAGATAAATCTCTTATTTACCTTATAGGAGACCTGCTTCTAACATTCTCGTCATCATCATCATCATCATCATCATCATCATATCTAGACCTCTGATGTTCCTTGCGATAATCTGGAATCATGCTGCGACTTCTGCTGCGGTAGCGATCCTTATCCCTTGTTCTAGGCCTGTCATAATCAAACGCACATTATATATAGGATTATATTTGTCATCCCACTACTATCCTATAGTCTTTTTGTCCCCACAAGTAGTTATCTCTATTGTTTATCTTTTGATTTATTTCATACAGTTTTCCTGGCAAAGATGGGCCATTATTGCTGCTCAAGCTTCATCAACTGAAGCTGCCTGCTATAACATAAAAAATATAAATGGGGTTCATTCTACCTCAAGTACTCTTCTTTTCTTTTTAGCATCTCTCTCTTTCTTCTTTAGATCGTAGTTAGAATCTGTCATTACCCTCTTTGATTCACATCCACCGCCTGTTCATCATCATCATCACCGCTACCATCATCTTCATCATCACTATCAACCAGCATATACAGTTAATATTATCAACCAGCATATACAGTTAATATTAATATAAATTGAGACATAGTTACTCCTAGGTATTTTTGTGACTGCCTTTAGGTGTATCTATAAAAGGGTTTTAACAGGTTTTCAATTAGGATTTTTTATACGAATGGAATTAAGGTATTAATTGGTATATGCTCTAAAAAATGTTAGATCAAGAATAATGACACCAATTGGTGTCCAAATTTTTAACAAATTAGTGCACTTATGGTAAAAGAAAACTTACATTAGCTTGGGAGAGTTCCCAACACGAACATCCTATTGAATGTTGAAATTATTGCATTGCCTGAGATGATATAGATTCAGCACTCATCATAGACTTTACTGTAAGAGCAGAATCAAAGCAGAGAAAGAAGATCTGTTTAGGTATGACTTATGGTTGTACCATAGTGCCTCTCATTAGGGTTTTGAGAATAATGAGGGTAGGTTGTAGGATAATCGGTGCCAATGTTATACTCCGATGATTCTGTTTAATTTAGATGTTTTAACCCAGGGGGTCGGCCCAAGACGTAAGCCCATCAAGACGTAAGCCCATGTGCTGACTGGGATTAGGGCCATGATAGATGACGTGGCAAATCCCTCCTCTTATATATATATATATTAAGATATATATATATATATATATATATATATATATATATATATATATATATATATTTAGAACTAAAAATATGTATATGCTTTCATTTCACTATAAGAACAAACACTTGAACCAACGTAACAACTCATAAATTTGTGATCATGCATTTTCATATGCACAATTCATCATGCATTATTATTGTTGCATTCACTGAGGCATTTAAATTACTTAGGTAATTTCTCCAGTCCGTGACTATACTATGCCAGTCATTCAGTGACATCATCCTCACTACCTCATTATCACTAAGGTGAGTTCATGGCCCCATCTTTACTGTTTTATAACTGGGGGAGAAAACATACAAAACAATTTATATGCAAGCATGCACAGACAACAACAATTTATTTGCCTACTGTTTGCCCCATTCCCGTGGACTGTATTAGTTAATAGTGTAGCGCGAAATGTATGGATAGATCTATTCGGGTATTGACAACACCCGGCCTGTCGTGATCAGTTGTCACGTGATGCTTAGGCCAACAGCAGGTTTATGTCATTGTCGGATTAAGGGAAACCTCATCAGGATAGACCCAAATGGGCTTACTAAGAATCATGTCTAGCTTCTATTACAGGGCAGTAGGAACTACTATAGCGTTGGGCTGTGATGTCCTGCTATCATCGTGGTGTTTTACATATTGATACTTTATTTAATTAATTAAACCTGTGAATTCACCAACTTCGTGTTGACCCCCACATTTTACTTTTATGTTTTCTCATGAAAGTAAGCAGGTTCATGCATTGGATTCCAGCATTTTAGGAAGCATCATGTTTACCATCGGGCTGGGATATTTACTTCTGTTTTATAATAAATGTGGTTTTTCAGACAAGATACTAAATGTGTACGATTAATTCATGTAATATGTTTCAAAATGATATTCATGATCATTGCTCTATATGCTATGTGCTATCGATCCACCCAAGTAACACCCCAATTACTATTCCGCTGCATTTGACCAACTTGGGGGTGTTACAGAAATGGTATCAGAGCGCATAGTTATAGAGAACCAGATCGTTAATAAAAAAAATTAAAATATAAATTTTTAAACTGGACTATGACTGGAAAAATTTTAATCAATAAAGTAAAAAGCAAAAATTGATTTACGGGGAACCTATAAGTTAGGCATATAGCATTGTAGAGCATGCATATTATGTGAACTAACTTCACATTGATTTATACCCTCATGGTAAATAAATCACATAAGTATCCATCTATACTTTTGACAAACATGGTTAAAAGCTTTGAAACCACATCACATCATAAAACTTTTTGAATTGTGTAAGCTAAAAACTTGCTCAACTTTAAAATGTTACTTTCAAATATCATGACGACGCCTACTATCGTGACTACCTTCGAGGAGCTTATGGTTCCTACCATCACACCCTTGTCACCGACATCAGTATTCGCTGGACCCGCATCTGACACTGAGTACAGAGATGACCAGCCGGACGGAGTCATCATACTCACAGATTCACCTACTCCTTCACCACCTACCGTATCCCCTACTACACCACTGCTTGTAGTACATGCATCCCCTCCTAGAGAGGTGAACCAGGTCGTACCTTCTTTACCACCCTTACCACCACCTTCTGTACCTCGCACTTACCCTTCTAGTTTTTTGCCACCTCGTAAGAGGAGACATGACGCTATCCCTGACTCGACCTATGAGATTGGAGAGGGATTGGGAGCCGGGCAGGCTATACATAGCGCCCTTCAGGCACAGGTCGATGCACTTGCGGCCCGACAGGCGCAGGACACCGCCCTTATCCACTCTCTACTACAGGCGGACCAGCAGGGTCGCGCCGTGCTTGAGGAGAGACTTGACTCTCTCTACTGGGCCATAGCCGGCGAGTCATACACCACCCAGGAGACCATACACTGGTTGTTGGATGAGGTAGCTTACCTCCGTTATCGCCTAGCTTCGCTAGAGAGTCATTCCTACGAGACCCGAGCCGCCATATACACGCAGGAGGACACCTTCAGGACCTTCGTAGACTTGACAGATCTTCGTCACAGGGGATCACTACAGAGACAGATCAGTTACGGAGTGCCGACACTGCACGTCAGCATCAGCTACTCGAGACTATGAGATACACCCGAGAGACTCGGAGTGCCGTGATCCGCATACAGGATGAGCATACACCCGCACCACCAGCTGGACCATCTGCACCTGCAGGCAGCCATACTAGTGTAGGCTAGATTTCATTTGTACATCATGGCAAGCATTGAGTTGCATCTCAGCTCGCATGATTTATCTCTTTTGTACTTGTATTCCTTTAGTTGTATTTGTAGCACCTAACCTTAGTAGGTAGGTTATCTTTGGTTGTATTACGAACATATGTACCACTATTTCAGACATGTTTGCTATGCCCCTGTCTTAGATCGGTTGTACTTGTACTATATTGTTGTTCGCCAGAAATAACATGTTACCATCCACTTGTTTGTTTACATTTATATTATTATGAACTCTTGACGGATTATCAAATTTGTTGTGAATTCTATGCATAAACATTACCCATGCAGTTTAATATAACCATCTTGTTTATCAGCTAATAAATCTCAATTTTTCTTATTAATATAGAAAAATGCCACCAAGACGCGCTCGCCCAAACCCCGCAGAAACACCTACGACAACTATATCTGATGCACAACTCAGAGTACTGATTGAGCAAGGCATTACTGATGCCTTAGCTGCCAGGGAAAACCGCCCCAGCGGAACCCATGGAGACAGTGAAAACTCCAATAACAGGAACCGCGAAGCTCGAGGATGTACTTACCCTGATTTCCTAAAGTGCAAGCCCAGCTATTACAAGGGCAAGGAAGGGGTAGTCGAGCTCATGCAATGGTTTGAGAGGACTGAGACAGTGTTCCATATTAGTGATTGTACTGAGGAAAACAAGGTAAAATTCGCCACTTGTACACTCTTGGAACATGCACTCACGTGGTGGAACTCACAAGTTGCTACCCTCGGACATGATGGAGCCTATGGGATGACATGGACTGCATTGAAGGACAAGCTTACCATGAAATACTGTCCACGCAGTGAAATCAAAAAGCTGGAGGTTGAATTGTGGAACCTCAAATGCATCAACTTCAATATTACGGGTTACAACCAGAAGTTCCAGGAACTAACTTTGATGTGTACCCGTATGTACCCTAAAGTGTTGGATAAGATAGAGAAATACGTTAGTGGACTTCCAGACTTTGTTCATGACAGTGTGCTTGCATCTCGACATACTACTATCGAGAGTACCATTGAGTTTGCCACAGAATTAGTGGACAAACGTGGTCGTGATCATTTGGTTAGACAAGCGGAGCACAAGAGGAAAGTCGATGAGAACTACCGTCATCATCCCCAGACTCAACAGCCCAAGAGGCAGAGTTTAGGTCAAGTCTGCAGTGCTGTTTCCTCAGGACCACCTCCATACGTAGGAAACAAACCAAAATTCTCAAAGTGTAACTTCCATCACTACTCCACTGTTGAATGCCGAAGACCAGAGCAGAGCAGCGCATATGCTCCGACCAATAGGAACAACTCCAGTGCCAACTATAAGCCCCACAACGGCAATAGGCAAAACTCCCGTGGAAGTGGATATCAAGGAAACCGCCAGCTCACTGGCAGTGGAAACATGACTCGTAAGGAGATCCGTTGCTATGGTTGTGGAGAGATCGGACATATCAGACTTGACTGCCCAAAGCGTGCAAGTAAGAACGAAAGCCAAGGCGGAGCATCCGCCAAAGTTTATGTCATAGGAGAAAACAGGACCAACCCCGACTCCAATGTAGATACTGGTACGTTTCTTCTAAATAATCGCTATGCAAATATTTTATTCGATACGGGAGCCGATAGGAGTTTCGTATCCACAGAGTTTAGTAGCTTACTAGGCATCCTACCTACCCCATTAGACAACTGTTACAGAGTCGAATTAGCGGATGGAAAAATCATTGAAACTAATACGATCATAAGAGGCTGTACTTTAAACCTTCAGAATCACCCATTTGATATTCAATTAATACCCATAAAACTAAGTAGTTTTGATATCATTATTGGTATGGACTAGTTGGCAAGATATCATGTAACCATTGTGTGTGACGAGAAACTAGTCCGTATACCATGGGGAAACGCAGATCTAATTATCCGAGGAGACGGAAATTCGGATAAAACAGACACTAGGTTAAGTGTGATCTCGTGTACCAAAGCCCAGAAATATCTACTAAAAGGATGTCCTATCTTTTTAGCACATATTTCTAAGACTGACAAAGAAGAAGAACCCGAGAAGAAACAGGTCAATGATGTACCCATCGTCTGTGATTATCCTGAAGTCTTTCCAGACGACTTACCAGGATTACCTCCGACTCGCCAAGTTGAATTTCAAATCGACTTAGTGCCGGGAGCTGCACCTGTAGCTAAAGCACCCTACCGCTTAGCACCTACCGAGATGAAAGAACTCGCAGAACAACTCAAAGAACTGTCAGACAAAGGTTTTATCAGACCCAGTTCCTCACCTTGGGGAGCCCCAGTGTTATTTGTTAAAAAGAAAGACGGTTCTTTCCGAATGTGTATCGATTACAGGGAACTGAATAAGTTAACTGTGAAAAACCGTTACCCGTTACCACGAATCGACGACCTATTTGATCAGCTACAAGGATCAAGCGTGTACTCTAAGATCGACTTACGATCCGGGTACCACCAGTTGAAAGTCAGAGAGGAGGATATACCAAAGGTAGCTTTCAGAACACGCTACGGTCATTATGAGTTCCAAGTCATGCCGTTTGGACTGACCAATGCACCAGCCATATTCATGGATCTCATGAATCGAGTGTGCAGACCCTACCTGGATAAGTTCGTGATAGTGTTTATTGATGACATCCTCATCTATTCCAAAAATGAGCAGGAACACGGGGAACATCTGGCCCAGGTACTAAAACTACTTAAGGAAGAAAAGTTGTACGCGAAATTCTCAAAGTGTGATTTTTGGATCCCTAAAGTGCACTTTCTCGGTCAAGTGATTGATAACAAAGGAATCCAAGTTGACCCCGCGAAAGTTGAATCCGTGAAGGACTGGGCATCGCCCACTTCGCCGAAGGAAATTCGTCAATTCCTAGGTCTTGCCGGTTATTACCGACGATTTATCGAGGGATTTTCTAAGATTGCTAAATCAATGACCAAGCTTACCCAGAAGGGCATAAAATTTGTGTGGGGAGAAAAAGAAGAGGCTGCGTTCCAAACCATCAAACAAAAATTGTGCAGTGCACCTATTTTAACCCTACCGGAAGGTAACGAAGACTTCGTTGTCTACTGTGACGCCTCGCACAAAGGATTGGGAACTGTGTTGATGCAGAGACAGAAAGTGATTGCTTATGCTTCCAGACAACTGAAGAAGCACGAGCAGAATTACTCCACCCATGATTTAGAACTTGGATCCGTAGTTTTCGCCTTAAAAATCTGGAGACACTACCTGTACGGGACCAAGTGCACAGTTCATACTGATCACAAGAGCTTGCAACATATCTTAGACCAGAAGGAACTAAACATGAGGCAACGACGTTGGATAGAATTGCTCAGCGACTACGACTGCGACATCAGATACCACCCAGGTAAAGCAAATGTAGTTGCAGATGCACTAAGCCAAAAAGGAACTGATCCTCCCATGAGAGTTCGAGCCTTGGTTATGACCATTAACTTGGATCTACCCAAACAAATATTAGAGGCTCAGCTCCAAGCGCAAAAGCCTGAGAATATTGGAAGGGAAGACATAGGAGGAATGCTTAGGACTGACCTAAGCAAGGAAAAATTAGAGGCTAGAACAGAGGAACATTGTGTTTACACGGAAGAAGCTGGCTGCCATGTTACAGAGACTTGAGGAACGTGATCATGCACGAATCTCATAAGTCCAGGTACTCCATACATCCCGGATCTGAAAAGATGTACCAAGACGTGAAGAAATTATACTGGTGGCCGAACATGAAAGCAGACATTGCCACCTACGTGAAGAAATGTCTGACTTGTGCTAGAGTTAAAACAGAACATCAGCGACCATCGGGTTTGTTAGTCCAACCCGAAATACCAAAATGGAAGTGGGACAATATCACAATGGACTTCATTACCAAACTTCCTACATCGTCCCACGGTTACGATACAATTTGGGTAATCGTTGACCGTCTCACAAAATTAGCTCACTTCTTACCTATCAAGGAAAATGATTCTCTGAGCAAGTTAGCCAAAACGTATTTAAAGGAAGTTGCGACGAGACACGGGATACCAGTCTCAATCATCTGCGATAGAGATGGCAGATTTACATCAAACTTCTGGAAAGCTTTTCAACGAGCTTTAGGAACAAACCTGGATATGAGTACCGCATACCATCCGCAGACCGACGGTCAGAGTGAACGGACAATCCAAACACTAGAAGACATGCTGAGAGCATGTGTGATCGACTTTGGAAAAGGATGGGTCGAACACATCCCATTAGTTGAATTCTCCTACAATAACAGCTACCATGCCAGTATTAAGGCGACACAATTTGAGGCCCTCTACGGCCGCAAATGTCGATCACCAGTATGCTGGGCAGAGGTGGGGGAATTTCAACTGACAGGACCCGAACTGATCCAAGAGACCACTGAGAAGATCGCCCTCATCAAGCAGCGAATTCAGGCTGCCCAAGATAGACAAAAGAGTTATGCCGACAGGAAGCGTAAACCTATGGAGTTTGCTGTAGGTGACCGTGTTATGCTGAAGGTATCACCTTGGAAGGGTGTTGTACGGTTTGGGAAACGGGGAAGTTAAATCCACGTTACGTAGGACCTTTCAAGGTGATTGCCAGAATTGGAGAGGTCGCCTTTCTCTTAGAGTTGCCCCAGCAGTTGAGTCGGGTACACTCTACGTTCCATGTCTCGAACTTGAAGAAGTGCTACGCAGATGAACCGTTAGCAATGCCATTGGAGGGAGTCCATTTTGACGACAAACTTCAATTTGTAGAAGAACCAGTGGAAGTCGTGGAGAGAGAAATTAAGAAGTTGAAACGAAGCCAAATCCCGTTAGTTAAAATACGATGGAACTCTAGGAAAGGTCCCGAGTTTACTTGGGAGCACGAAGACTCGTTTAGAGCTAAGTACCCACACCTTTTCACCTGAGCAGTAACGCCATCTTAAGCTTTGAGGACAAAGCTACAATAACGGGTTTATGCTGTAAAACCTGTAAATTTCAGGTTTTGACTATGTCAACATTGTATACGTCACCTCATGATATCTATAAATTTATTTATCACCTTTGCATGAAATCCTTTGAACAATCATATGCATCACATGAGCATACATCATTTTAATCATCTGAACATGGAAACAACTATATCACAACCTTTTATTATGATTATGAGTACTTAATCATAAAGGCATGGCCCTATTTGTATGTCTACATTTCACAAGCATACTGGACAACAAACAATCTATTTTTAGGGACTTTTAAGTCACCTGAACATATGATTACTTGCATTCATCCCATTGATTTCTAAAAATCCAACGTCATGATCACCATTAATTAATGACTACTTAAATATATAAATTCATAAGTTTTGAGTATTTATGTATGTGTTTTCTTACACAATAATTGACTTTAAGCTATGATGACAATTGCTTTTATGCATGAACACTACCTTAAATCATTTTATTCTTTTAATATACTTTTGATATAATAAAAATCACCTAAACGACCATACTTTCACCAAGGACCCCAAAACCTAATCAAATAAATTAGGACTCGAACCTATTTCTACTACATCATACCTAGAACGCTAGTAATTATACCAAGACCTCAATATTCAAACCAAAACCAATCCTAGACACTACAATATATTATACACTTAACTAACTTATACTTAAGACAAAATTCAAAAATCTACAAACTCTACCCCATCATTACTCCTAGCCGTGTATACAAGCATCACCACACACATTTTCCCACCTTGTACCACACTACCTTAAATGAAAACACTATGCACTATTCTTGGCCCTTGGGAACCTAGTATGCGACGGCATGAATGACCATAAGGGTCATGTGTACATCAAAGCCTGATTAAAGCTAAGTACTTCCTAGTACTTCCTAAATCCACCAAATCTATGCATTTCCCTCTTGCTTGCCATGTCATACTCCAAACCACAACTCCCATCTCTCCCTTAGATATTTATAAAACTAACTTACACACATTCATCCCCACACTTAATATTTTCGGATCAAAGATACTCCCACATAGCACCTTGAGCTAACAAACTCCTCCATTTCATTTACTACACCATATCTTTGTACTCTAAGCATTGAAGACTAGCATTCAAGACCCATAGGTCTCGTCTAAGGCAAACCGACGCCAAAGCCACCTCATTTGTCACCTTCTTGATCAAACAAGTAAGTGTAGTCTACCCTAGACCTATTTCAATCATCTTTGCTTTTCATCTCATGACATGCATGTAGGAACTTAGGAAACGAGCCTAGGTTGCCATGCATACGTAAAACCTCTAAGAAATGCCCCTCATATAGCTTATGAGCCTACGGCTCATATGGTGGGTAGGCTTTCGTGCCCCAAATCCTTAACTATACCTTAAAAATGTTGGACACCTTGCTTAAAGCTCCTAGAAATAAGCTAGTAGTAATTTAGTGCCTTGAAAACAAACAATAAGGCCAATAGATGGACTAGTAGGCTCAGCTTATTAATAAAACGCGTGTACTCTTGTATATAATCCCAAAAAGAAGATAAGTACTATAACCAACCTAGCATAAACTAGGGTAGAACATGTCTCGATAATCCCTCTTAAAAATAAGCCGAATATTATGGGCCTCCATAAGCTCATGAAAACATAAGTCGAACCCCAAAAGCTTTAGAATAAGCCCATTAGCCCTTAAACCGTAAGCTTAGGTTAAGCTCTTAGAAAACTATAGGATTTAGTCAAATCCTATAAGCCAACATAAGCCATAAAAATAAGCCGAGTATATATAAGCCCCCACTAGGTTAAATTGGAAATGGAACATGGTATAAGCCCACTTCACATATAAGCCCCTTTAATAAAATTATTGTAGGCCCAATAGTAATTTTTAGAACTTACTAAGTTACCTTAAGTTTTTACTAAGCCAAAAATCAAGCCCATAACCCTTTTTACCCTAACCGGACCCAAATGGGCCGTATGAGCCCAACTAGAAAATTTAGAGACTTTTCGTGCCTAAATTGACAACTGGTGAAAGTATAGTCCAAAATCATAAACTAGTAAAACTTGTATAAACCTATTCGTGACTATGAGATAGAGCAAGGGTCATTTGTGTCGTTTTCAAAACTATAGGGTGTGTTAAATTCAAACCGTGAGCTAAAATAAACTACAAGGACCAATTGTGTCAATTTTGAAACTTATATCAAGCCCTAACACATGTTATATAAATTCCGTGGTAAATGGGGGGGTGTTTGGTCATTTCTCTAAAGTTTTCCAAGCCCTAGGGGCGTTTTCATAAATAAAATTAACCAACAAGGACTAACAATGTAATACACTTAACGGGCGAAAACTTAAAGTTACTTTTGTAAATTATTATACTTACAAGGACTCATTTGTATTTTTAATTAATTAAAAGAAGTAATAAAACATGTCATTTGTTAAATAAATCACTATAGTTATTTACAAACTCTATGAAATTTGACAAACCCCGTTAACTATTTTCTTTCGAAACCTTAATCTTAATAAATTGTAATAATAAATTAAATAAGATAAAATCTATTTATTTAATTTACGACCCCTCTTTCCCTAAACAAATTAATATATATATATATATATATATATATATATATATATATATATATATATATATATATATATATATATATATATATATAGAGTAAGGATCCAATGAGAAGAAATTTAAAATAAGAAGTGGTGAGAAGAGACTAAAATCATACATTTGAGATGCAACGACTTGAATTAGATGCATTTCTATTCATGTAGATGCACGATCTTGAGCTTTGAAAGTTAATTTGATGTGTAGATGGTACAAATTGATTTTTATGATTTGGGCACGTGTAGAGGAACAAAAATAAAGATAAATCATGAAATGCATCTAATATACGTATATGCATCTAATTAAAAGCTATAAAACATGTTATGATGTATTATAATGCATCTAAGATTACAAAGATGCATCTATTTTAAGTGCACGCATCTCGAATATGCGGTTATAGTTTCTTCTTATCCTTCTTATTTTAAGGTTTCTTCTCATTTGATCCTAACTCTATATATATATATATATATATATATATATATATATATATATATATATATATATATATATATATATATATATAGAATTCAGATCAAATGGTTTAGGTGCTTAAAGTTGTTAAAATGAGAAGTAATAGAAAATGGGCAAATATCACATTTCTTGATTAGTTTTGGTTCGTTTATGATTTTTTAGTTCGTGTACGAGTGTTTTGGAAGTTTTAGTTCGTGTACGAGTAGCTAGTTCATAATTTTTAATATTACTAGTTTTTCGTGTATCGGTTGTGTATCATACTTTATCAGTTATTTTGTTATATCGAATGCAACATGTGATAATGTATCACTGAATTTGCGAATAAATGATTATTTATGCTAATAATATTTTTTGAAGTAAAACTATGTATCCGATGTATCAGCTATAATTTTTTACGTATAAATTTTTTTAGTGTTTTTATACCAATTTTTATGTATAAGATTTATTGTTTTGTGTTTAATATTAAATAAATCACATGTTAGTTGATAAAACCAATGGTTAAGATGACTTTTCATTTTAACAACTTTAAGCTATTACACTACAATAACCTAACTCTATATATATATATATATATATATATATATATATATATATATATATATATATATATATATATATATATATATATATATATATATATATATATATATATATATATATATATATATATATATATATATATATATATATATATATATATATATATATATATATATTTAGAACTAAAAATATGTATATGCTTTCATTTCACTATAAGAACAAACACTTGAACCAACGTAACAACTCATAAATTTGTGATCATGCATTTTCATATGCACCATTCATCATGCATTATTATTGTTGCATTCACTGAGGCATTTAAATTACTTAGGTAATTTCTCCAGTCCTTGACTATACTGTGCCAGTCATTCAGTGACATCATCCTCACTACCTCATTATCACTAAGGTGAGTTCATGGCCCCATCTTTACTGTTTTATAACTGGGGGAGAAAACATACAAAACTATTTATATGCAAGCATGCACAGACAACAACAATTTATTTGCCTACTGTTTGCCCCATTCTCGTAGACTGTATTAGTTAATAGTGTAGCGCGAAATGTATGGATAGATCTATTCGGGTATTGACAACACCCGGCCTGTCGTGATCAGCTGTCACGTGATGCTTAGGCCAAGCAGCAGGTTTATGTCATTGTCGGATTAAGGGAAACCTCATCAGGATAGACCCAAATGGGCTTACTGAGAATCATGTCTAGCTTCTATTACAGGGCAGTAGGAACTACTATAGCGTTGGGCTGTGATGTCTTGCTATCATCGTGGTGTTTTGCATATTGATACTTTATTTAATTAATTAAACCTGTGAATTCACTAACTTCGTGTTGACCCCCACATTTTACTTTTATGTTTTCTCAGGAAAGTAAGCAGGTTCATGCATTGGATTCCAGCATTTTAGGAAGCATCATGTTTACCATCGGGCTGGGATATTTACTTCTGTTTTATAATAAATGTGGTTTTTCAGACAAGATACTAAATGTGTACGATTAATTCATGTAATATGTTTCAAAATGATATTCATGATCATTGCTCTATATGCTATGTGCTATCGATCCACCCAAGTAACACCCCAATTACTATTCCGCTGCATATGACCAACTTGGGGGTGTTACATGTGAAGTCTGTGATAAAAATAAAACGAATTAATTCAAGTTATTGATTGGTGTTTTTTATTTTTCTATGTAGTGAAAACAACAATGTTGGTCTTTGTTTCTCAAGATTCTTCTATGCAATTGATGTCAGACTAAAATATGGAGAAAGGTATTGTAGTTCGAGCAGTAACCTGAATTATCTTCATTACAAGTTCACGTGAACAAAAGGTAATGGGAATGAAAAAAACGAGCAGAAGGCGGCAACAGTTGCTGGCAATTCATGTGAAGAGGCCTGAGACCTGTACAAAGAATAGATTTCCTTTAACTTGAATAATACTAAAAAAAGGTGATGATTTTCGACAAAGTATAAGTATGATATTGACGATGAATATAATTAGACCTAGATAGCAAAGACAACCTTTGATAATTAGAATATCAGTTCCAGCCACATGTGTTTGAGTTGCTATTTTATCTCTTGATGCCCGTCCCAGCAAGGAAAATGTTTGGATTGCTGGTATAAGAGTAAAGGTGCATCCACATCAAGTTCTAAAAGAGGTCACCAGTTAGTATATATAAATGCAAGCCAATTTCTAAGCGACAAAAAGTCTTTTAATCCTAAACCCTTAGAAAGGAAAGAAGTCAAACATGAGCCTGAGCCAACGCTTGAGGTTAATTAAGATTCAGAGCAAGTCAAAGCCAAAGGTTTTGAAGCTTTTCTTGGGTTTGATGAAAATTCAGATGATGAAGCTTCGGACGATGAAGATATTGCTGATGAGCAGGTCAGTCCGGTAGTTTTCGAGGGCCCTGTGTCGTGATTGTAAAAGAGGCCCTTAAAACCAGAAGTTTTTATTTATTTTTTAAAAACCAAGTGAACAATGTTCTATGATAATATAGAAATCCGATTTTTCTTATACAACTGTGATAATATGTTATAAAAAACATAGCAAATGAAAAAATCACACATAAGTTCTGTATACTGGACTTGTACTAATAAATATCTAGGTCTGGGCCTTCACAACACAAATTCACAAGATATACATTAGCTACATATTACATATACACATATTCTTTTTTGCTGATTTGAGGCCCCTAAAATTCTTGGGCCCTGTGCGGTTAGGGAGCCAGCACAGGTGCATATCCGGGCCTGCTGATGAGATTGACGATTCAGAATAAGTGAATGTGATTGAAAGTAAGAATCTGAATGATATGAAGTTGGTTGAGATACAAGAAGTGGCTAAAGCTCACTATAAGACATTTTCATGTACCATGATAGACTCAGAATCTGAACTCCTTGTGCTCTAGGTGCTTTGGTGGGTTAACTGATTTCCAATCTGCAAATGTCAAGCTCTCCAATGAAGTCAACGACTGGAGGCTCACTTTGCCATGTTTGTTGATTGTTAGATACTGTAGTTGTTTCCCCCTGAACATTTATCCATGTAATTTTTAAACCTGTATCCACAACAAGAATTAAGCGTATATATGTGTCTTTTTAAATTAACCAGCTGGATAACTCAGTACCACTACATAATGAACAAAATTAATTCTGCACGCCATAGATTAACTTTTCAAATTTCTATGCATGCTAGAAAAATTCACATACACAAGATTGTAGCAATATAAAGGTTATTAAGAATTTGTAAGTTGTAACTGTATGCAAACTATTTGCACTTTTTTTTTTTACAGATATGTCAAGATTATTATTGCTATTACATTTCTTTGCATCAATTCATATCGGATATAATGACAACACTAACCTATGATAGCCGGAAACCGAACCAGAGGTGGATTCCCACCCAAAATAGGCATTGTACTGAGTAGACTCGCCACCGACAACATTGGGTACTGAGTAAACACCTTTGTCACTTGTATTAACAAAATCAGACTACAATGCGCCGAAAATGAGGGAGTCATCAAGGCAGTCATGTGGGGGTAGGCATTGCTTGATGGACATGTCTTGGTTTTGTGATCACAGATAGAGCACTCTTTACATAGTATCATTTTGGTTTTTTCCCGTATGATAATCAAGTATATGGAGTTTTCTTTCGACTATTAGAATGTTACCTTATACATCGTTAAGATATTATTTTCGTTGAAACATTATTTTACAGGCCTTTTGCTACTTTCAATTTCAAAATATGTTCTCTTACCTTTTTAATATACTTTTATGTTTATAATATGTTCTCTTATCTTTTTAATATACTTTTATGTTTATAATATGTTCTCTTACCTTTTTAATTGTTTATTATTTAAACTAGAAGAGTATATTGGTTTTGTATTATTGCGGTGCTCGATGCGACTTTTATCAAATATAAATACACTTTTACATTTAAGTAATAATCTTTTATGCTTTATCCTAAATTGTGACATCATTCTTTACAATCTTCAATTTTTATAATATAACGTGGCTTTATCTGCATTTAAACTTCATTTTATTATACTAAAAATATTTCTTAGAGCTAGCCCGTCCACCGGACGGGCCTTAAAGCTAGTATATCTATCTATCTATATATATATATATATATATATATATATATATATATATATATCTAACCCCTAAATAAGGTACAAACAGTGAAAATGGGAAGGTCATAATAACCTCCCTTTCTATGTTTTCCATGAGTCGGTTCCATTATTAAACCCGAAAAACAAGTGTAAATAAACTACATGAATCTGGCAGTGGGCCAAACAATACTTGTCATTAACCCAGTACACACTCAGTTCCCGGATGTTTGTTTTAAATCTAAAGAGTAAAATGCAAATATAGTCACAATGGTATGTCATTTTTGCATATATCCTACATGGTGTTTTGAAACTGCTAGCACCATACATGTGAAGATATTTTAAGCCCATTTTAATACTTTGACCTAACAAAGCATATATTTTGACCGTTGCCATGGTTTAATAAAAAGACAAATTTGTCTTTTCTTTATTTCTTTTTTTTTGAACGGCAACTTTTATTACGACTAGCAAGGAGCTAGAGAAAAATTACAAAGAAATTAAATGGGGGTTCTTCAACCAATCATTCCAAGTAACTACCCTTTTACATCTAGAAGAACACCAATTATACGAAAACGAAATAATGTCATCAAAAATCATCGATCGCCTAGGAGGAGAAGCATCAAAAAGCAACCTGTTCCGAAAAATCCAAATACGCCACCAAGAAACATAACACACCCCCTCCAAAATGGATTTCAAACTCGAAGGAAGCCGAATAGAATTGAACCAGCTATTCCAATCAGAAAAAGAACTTACCTCATGTGAGCCAAGCTCCCACCACCGACAAATCTTACAAAAAATCTCACGGGCCAAGTCACAACAAAAAAGAATATGTTGAATATCTTCTGCAACATTAAGACAAAGAGGACAGGAATTCGACTCCACCAAAATACCTCTACGGCTAAGATTAGTTCGAGTTGGCAAGCGATCTCGACGAGCACGCCACCCAAAAATATTAATCTTAATCGGAATAGATTTCACCCAACGCGTAGCAACATCCTCCACAGGAAGAAACAAATCATCAAGAATATTACGAATCACTTTAACTTTAAACATACCATCACCTGTTAAATCACAAACCCAACGATCCCTAGAATGGGAAAGCGTAACCGAACCAACAAGCGACGTCAAATCAGAATATTGCTGCAGCTCAACACCATCACGTACTCCCCGACGAAACGAACTAGCAAGCGAGATGACTTCCAATTTGGACGCCACCGACACCTCTTTATCCGTCTCAAGAGCGAACATACGAGGAAACTTAACACGGAGACAACCATCAGAGATCCAAGAATCCTTCCAGAATTGAGTACACCGCCCGTCTCCAATACGTTTTATACAATGAGAGATAAAGTCAAAACCCTTATCCTTCAACACACGAACCTCACGAAGGATAGAGCACCAGATAGACGACTGATTAGTCACATGCGATGTAATATTCGACCCATACAAAGCTTGCAAAACTTTAAACCAAAGAGACCCGTCACCAGATACAAAACGCCAGACCCACAACATACCCACCTGCTTACCTTATATAGTCCATTCTAGACATGTTCATCTACCTGCTTCATACATACTTTACCCTTTTCTCCCCTCCTATTTTTTGTCCAACAATTGGGGTTTCATGAAAGAATTTGAGCTCAAATTAACTTGACTTTACGTTGTTCCAAAAAAAGATTATACATGTAAAATAATTTGAGCTTAAATTTGAGCTTTAGCTTACATTTTCAAAAAACTTGTTGAAAGAAACAATGTTAAAGTTATTTTTTTAGATTTTTTATCAACATGACTAGGGGAACATATGTTTTTGGTAATCTAATTCTAATCGATTACAGATATGGAATGTGAAAAGGGGAAAACATCGAATGACGTATATGAATTAGGGTTATAGATATTGTCTTGTACCTTTGATTCTTAAAGAAATAAAAAAACACAAATTTATCCTTTTGTTAAACCATGGTAACGATTAAAATATATGTTTTGTGAAGTCAATGTATCAAAATGGACTTAAACTATTTTCACAAGTATAGCGCCTATAATTTCAAAACACAAGTATAATACATGCAAAAATCATTTTACTCTTAATTTAAAAAATTAAAGTATTGTAGTGACCTCTAGCATAACGTTTAAATAACAAATCACTTGTGGCATGGTGGTAACATGATTTTGACCATGATCATTTAAACGTGAGATGTCTCAAGTTTGTCCTCCTAGGCGAACTAACTCTGATGTAGACACGTCAACTTCAAAATAAGATGGGCTTTAGAGTGGTGTTGTGCTCAATCGCGCAGAATAGTCGGCCAAAAGGCACTAATCAGATAGAAAAAAATAAGATTTTTATAATAGAGGTACTTATCACAACTAAGCACACCATAATTTTCAACTATAACTTGAGTGAGTTTTTGTTTTTGATCATGTGAATTAAAAGATTTAAATTTTTAAATGTGCGTTTAGTTGGAAAATATTTTCCTTCATTTTCTATTTTTTATTTTGTAGAAAAAGAGAAGTGATTTCCGTTTCCACAAAACACTTAAAAATTTAGAAAACGCGTTTAGTTAGAGAAATATATGTTTGTGTTTTCCGTTTTATAAAACTATAGAACATGCTCAAGTGTTCTTATTTTCTATCTTCATTCTTTATATATCTTTTTAATATTATAAAAATACATTTGAAACACGAAAACATTTATCACAAACTAACCAATTAAATAATAAAACAACTAAAAAAGATTAATACTATAAAGTAGAAAATTTTAAGAATTTAACATCAACAAACATGTAAAAATTATTAAAACGAGACTACAATTCAACATAAAAACAATATATTTGTCTCTAAAAATATTTTTACATTTTCGTCATTTTTATACGTTTTTCGTCTCATTTTTATGTTTTCGTCTGTATTTTTATTTGTGGTCGTGTTTTTACGTTTTTGTCAGTATTTTTACGTTTTTTCAGTTTTCGTCAGTATGTTTATCATTTTTTAGCTTTTTTACGTTTTCGTCAATATTTTTGCATTTTTGAAAGTTTTTACGTTTTTGTTCGATTTATTAGGTTTTCGTCAGTAATATTTTCTTTTTTTCATTTTTTTACGTTTTCGTCAGTATTTTTGCGTTTTTGTCAGTTTTTGCGATTTATTACGTTTTCGTCAGTATTTTTATCCTTTTCATTTTTTTTTTCCATTTTGGTCACCTTTTATGCTTTTTCTTCGATTTATTATGTTTTCATCAGTATTTTTATCTTTTGTCAATTTTTTACGTTTTCGACATTATTTTAAAGTTTTTCTTAGTTTTTACGTTTTCGTCATTTTTTTATATTTTTGTTCAATATTTTACGTTTTCGTCTGTATTTTCACATTTTCGAAAAAATTGACGAAAACGTAAAAATATTGAGGAAAACGTAAAAATATTGAGAAAAACATAAAAATACAGAGGAAAACATAAAAATACTGACAAAAACGTAAGCATACTGACGAAAACATAAAAAATGACGAAAGCGTTAAAATACGGACAAAAGCGTAAAGATACTGCTAAAACGTAAATAAAACTTATGAGAAAGATAATAATACTGACAAAAGCGTAAAGATACTGACTACACCTAAAAAAATTACGAAAACATTAAAATACTGACAAAAGCGTAAAGAAGCTGACTAAAACGTAAAAAAACTGACAATACTGACAAAAGAGTAAACTGATTAAAACGTATAAATGACGAAAACGTTAAAATACTGACAAAAGCGTAAAGAAGCTGACTAAAACGTAAAAAAACTGACAATACTGACAAAAGAGTAAAGTACTTAAACAAGCGTAAATATGTTGATTAAAACGTATAAATGACGAAAACGTTAAAATACTGACAAAAGAGTAAACTGATTAAAACGTAAAAAAACCGACGAAAACGTAGAAATACTCACGAAAACGTAAAAATAATGATGAAAATGTAAAAATACTGACGAAAACGTAAAATATCAGACATAAACGTGAAAATACTGACGAAAACGTAAAATATAGACGAAAATGTAAAAGCTCGAAAAAACGTTTTCGTTATGGTGGTGAAATTTGTTATGATTTGGTCAAGTGTTATTAAGGAAATAAGCAAAAAAAATAGATATGGTGTGTTATATGGTGTGTTAAATGGGCTAGCGGCGCAGCTTGTTGCTCGTTTGCCTTCTCCTAATATGTAAATTATAATTATTAATAAAATTCGTATGATTCTTTTAAAATAAAAATTATTTTTTGTTGTTTTGTGTATAAAAGGAGAAAATAGGAATTTTTTTTGTTTCCTAGAAATTTTTTTTTGGAAAACGCTAATTTGAATGCAATATCTATTTTCCTTATTTTCTAGAATATATTTTATGGAAAACATAGTGTTTAACGCAACCTAAATATCTAAATAGTTTAATGTATTTGTTCCTTTTTTTTTTAACCGTGATTTTCGATTAATTGGCCGACTAATCCACGGGGGTTGAGCCCACCGCCATACAAACTCAAACCAGGTACGATTATGATATGCCCGACTTTAGAATGAAAAAAGGTCGTTTTAAATGTGGGCGCAAAATACTTGAACAATTTATTTATATATATGCACTTCACGAGATGTTTTTTTTATTTTCCTTTCATGGAAGAAAATAAGAGTGTTTCACATCTTTGGATAACTCATAAAAGTAAAAACATTCGAATTGGCTTGAATGGATCACCACGCCTAGAGTGGCTTGCTCCAGTTAATTGTATTTTTTTTTCTTTCTTTTGTTGTATCTTGTTGTAGCTTCTTGCTAATTTTAATACAAATTGCCGTTAAAAAAAAATCTGTCACGTAATGTGTTACATTTCTCGCTATTTTTACGTGTGAACAAATAAAAACAAAACTCTTCGAATTAGTTTGTGAACTTGTAATGTGTTCAAGAAATGGATGCCATGATTGTATAGTATTAAAGTATTAATCATTAATAATTCAGCAGACACAGACATGAAACAGAAAAAGAACCATCACCATACTTGAATAAGAGTGTCACTTAGATTAAAGATATAAGAGTGCTGCTGAAACAATAAAGTCAACCAAAATTCACACACAACTACTAGAACAGACGTAACTCTATTTCAGCTACAGGGGAAGCTCGGTGGAGCTTTAATAACCTTTGAAGCTCAGAACCTTCAACTTGTGTAAGAACACGAATAGCAATCTTCTTTAGCATAGGGGAACAAGCAAGTATATACTTTATCAAACATACTTCATTCTCTGAACCAAAATAATTACCAAACACCACATTCCGAAGCTGCAGCAGTTCCATCTTAGTGCAGTCTAAATCCAAAAAACAAGGTGCCAAAGGTGTGCTCATATTGCAGTATGCCGACTGCAGAATTTGAATAGTATTCAGATTCATAACTGCAAGTAAATTAAAAGTAACTAGATTTATTATGTGCACCTGGAAATTAAGAGTCTGCAAATTTGGGGAGCGACAAATCATTTCCAAGACAAAGGATACCACACTATCATAACTAAGTTTTGGATGCGATAATGTAAGAGTCTTGAGGCATAGAAAGGAGGTAGGGACCTTCTTATAGACACCAGCTTCTGCCACAATCTAAAAAAACAGAAAGTCAGTTTCATTCATTTGTGATAAACATAAAGCTGCCACAATCTTTAGTAATAACCCAACTTAGCCTTACCTTGTGATAGCATAGATTTAACTCAAGTGTTTGAAGTTTTGGAAGAACTGCAAGCTGAAAAATACTGGAACTTCTGAACATTTTGTCCCGCTCGGTCAATAACAAAGATAATATTTTGAGATTTCCAAGTTTAGAAATTTCGGCAAGTTCCAATTCACCTATAAGATCGTGATCAAGGTAACTGAAAATCTCAAGTACAGGACACTGAGCAATAAATTCTCCAAATGTATAGTCTTTGAATTGCACATTATCCATGTGTAAGCTCAACAGATTTGGAAATCCACGAAACATATGTAAATGGTAAAAACTAAAGCTACGAAGCTCCAAATGTTTCAACCCCATACAAGAGTAAAGTTGTGTTGGCAAGTAAAGTAAGTCGCCAAACAACTTATATTTAAGAGTGAGCTCCTCAATTCCTCTTCTAGACAGGAAGAGAATCCAATGATTAAAATCCTCAACATCAAATGTGTCATCTTCATCCAATATGCAGAAGACAAACTTTTTTATGGGACCTTTTAGATGAAGAAGAAGTCTGCTAACAATTTTCTCAATCTTCTCATGATATTCATATGGTAAATACTGGAAGAATTTGTCATCAAATACGAGTTGGGTTAACAATGTGGTCCACTTTAACCTCCACCGTGTGATCGTGCAACATCTGCTGACATCTGTACAAGTACAATTAGCATAACATAGACAAATTCATGAACAAAATAATATAAGCATGCACAAATCCAAATACAACACATCCAAATAAATATACACATTTAAACAATCCACAACAATTAGATTCATTCATTCAAACAAATAAGTGTCTTTTGCAAGTTACAACTAAAGGTCAATCTTCTTCTTCACTTGAAGAAACTCTTTCTTCACCATCATCATCATTCACACGTTCTTCATCACTTAAATCATGAGGGGCGTCTTCATCATCAGTAATACCATAGTCTTCGTCATCAACATCAATGATATTTGGCGGTGCAACAACCTCCGTTTCTTGGCCATCTATATGCAAGGTCACATCACCCAAGTCATTCAAATCAGTTGAAAGTGGTAGATCAGATGCGTTGTCGAAATGTATAATATCAGGAACGGCATCTGACACTATGACACCCCCGTTGGAAAACTTTTTATGATTAACTTGTTCAACGACCTTCCAGTTGGGTTTGTTCTTATCTTCAATGTAGAAGACTTGTTTGACTTGTGTTGCGAGAATGTATTGATCATCTTTCCACCACTCAGCTCTTGTGTCGGTGAATTGTGTCATGTTGTTTCTATAGATAAGACATTGTTTACGTAATGTGGGGTGAGTGTCGAACCACTTAACTTTGAACAACACAACATTGAACGACAAATAATGAAACACGAGGATCTGTTGAAGCTGACCATAAGCCATTGTGTTCTCAGGGCCAGGCACACAAATGTCACTGTTTTAAGTTGTACGACGTTCATCGCGACTGTACACGACATACCTCACACCGTCGACTATGCAAGAGTTTAGTGAGATTGGATGAAATGATGGTCCACAAGCCAAAACGAATAACTCGCTGGTTTTGATAACCTCTGGGTCTTTGTCACTCTCTAAGTGACGTTGACGGATCTATGAGGAATAAAGGATTAGGTACATAAAACTATTTATAATAATATTATTTTTTTACAGGTAAGTACACAAGATAAGTATAAGTTTACCTTTTTCCCAAACCACGCGGGGAATTCTTTTTTCGTGTCTTTGTCAGGATATAATCTGAAAAACGTTCATGGTATTAGAATAAGTCGTTATTGTTAAGAAAAATAAGTTTCAAAATAAAATAAAAAACGCGTACCTCTTGAACTCGAAAATATACTTGTCGATTTCAGGACTGTTGTTTAGTACATACCATTCCACTTTCTTGAACTCTTGATAAGGGAACGGAATAAATGACTTTTTCCCAAGCGGGTTACATACCGATCGGAACACCTGAAACTGACACATTGGGGGAGGGGGGTCCACATTACGGTCGAGATGATTAACTTTAGTGGTAACATCATCCCGAAAATACTTAGAACAGAAAGTCAATGCTTCTTGTGCAACATAACCCTCCGCAATTGAACCTTCTGGCTTAGCTTTATTTCGTACATAACCTTTTAGCTCTTTCATGTATATTTCAAATGGATACATCCACAGGGGGCGGATAGGCCCGCCTTCAATGGCCTCATCAGGTAAATGGATAACCAAGTGAACCATAATGTCAAAGAAATCAGGAGGATATATGAGCTCAAGATCACACAAAATGTCAACCACCTTTTTTACAGCAGTCAACATGTCATCCACCATTAAAGTTATAGAGCAGAGTTGCTTAAATAAGTTACATAGGTCGATCAGTGGTCTTGCAATCTCATCAGGCAAGTATTCCTGAAGTGCGAAAGGAAGTAAACGTTGCATCATATATGACAGTCATGAGACTTCATGCCCGTTATATTGGTATCGTTATCGGTCACTTTGTGTGTGAAGGAATACGAAGCCTGAGGCTTCTTGCACTTCCCGTTTTAATTTTGGGTGAGCCACAAGCTTTTTCGAATGGCCAACTTTTCCAAGTATTGTCTTGCCTTGATAGTGTCTTTAGATTTGTCATTCATCAACAAAGTGTTCAGGATGGCCTCCAACACATTTTTTTTGATATGCATGATGTCTGAATTGTGTCTTAGTGAAAGAAAAGGCCAATACTCAAGCTCGTAAAAAATAGACCGTTTAGACCAGTTAGGCTCAAGACGAAAATTGAGTTTTATCTTCACACCCCATAATCCTTATGTTTACCTGGCAGTCGATTTGGCAGTGAAGCATGTTGATCGTTAATCTGGTCCATGGTAAATGTTCAAGGACGGGGCTGGTGTTCGGGTTTACCATTGAATGAACGTGAAGACCTAGAGTTATGGCGGGGCGGTAAGAATCTTCTGTGTCCAACATAAGCTATTTTGCTTGCCACATGAAGAGATGGAGTGTCGTCATTACATGTAGGGCAAGCCTTGTAATCTTGCCCACTATACCCAGACAAACTACTTCGAGCCGGAAAATCATTGATGGTCCATAAAAGCATCGCTCTCAGGGTGAATGCCTCGCCATTAGCTTGGTCTATAGTACTGACACCATCCCATAAAATTTTTAGATCATCAATTAAAGGTCTCAAGTAAATATCAATGTCCTTGCCCGGGGATTTAGGGCCAGGAATTAACAGCGTTAGCATTAAAGAACTCTCTTTCATACACAACCACGGAGGCAGGTTGTATGTTGTCAATATCACCGACCACATGCTGTAAGTCTGACTAAGGTTGCCGAATGGATTGAAACCATCAGCAGCCAACCCTAATCGAACATTTCTTGGTTCTGCTGCAAAATCAGCATACTTGGCGTCAAATTTCTTCCAAGCCGCACCATCACACGGGTGTTTCATCTTACCGGGCTCCGTACACTTTCCAGTTGCATGCCAAATCATATCCTTTGCACTTTTACTAGACTTGTACAAACGTTTTAGTCTAGGAATGATCGGAAAGTAACGCATCACCTTTTTAGGATCTTTCTTCCCCAGCGTGTTAGTGTCTTTCCATCTACTTGTATTACACACCGGACAGAAATCCAAATTGACGTATCCTTCCCGAAATAAGCAACAATTGTGTTCACAAGCATGTATCGAATTGTACCCTAACCCGATCGTTTTAAATGTCTTCTTTATTGCATAGTATGACGGTGGGATCTTGAATCCTCTGCTTGGGGGAAAGATAGTTTGCATCCACTCTAGAATATCATTGAATATGGTATCGGTGATTTTATCTTTGGCCTTATAATGTGTAAACTTTGCCATAAAGTCTAATCGAGTCGCTTCTACACAACCAGGGTACAGCGTCTCATTGGCACTGCGATATAACTCTTCAAATTCGTTAGCTTGAGTCGGTCTGTTACTTGAGTTGGGAGGAGGTGGATTAGGAATATAGTCCGGAGGAATATAGGTAAGATCATCAAGTAACGATGTCATGTCACTAATCAAAGGTTGTCTTGTGTTATCTATTATTGGCAGTGGTGGCGGTGGTGGTGGAGGAGGTGTAGGTGTAGGAGGAGTCGGTTCACCATGGTGTATCCCTGTTGTATAACTGTTGTCAAACCCGGATTTCATAACGTGGTTCGAAAGAAGGTCGATATGTATCGGGAGTCTTGTTCGACAACGCTTGCATGGACATGTTATCTGATTCAAACTATTCACAAACTTCCTGTAATGCTTGACTAAATTGGTAAGACCCAATATAAATTCTGGCTCATGACGCTCTAACCGTGTCCAACTCTTATCAATGATTACCATAACTGTGTTTTAACGATACATTTAGTTATTATATGCAACTTAATTAAAACAAGGAATTTAAAAAAAATAATTATTATATATTTCATAAATAATAATATGTATTATATCAAATTATAAAAATAATTATAAAATATATAATTATTATTTATAAAGTATATAATTATATAATAATATTTATAATTATCAAGTATAGAAAATAGTATGTTCACCTAGTGCAACTATGGAAGGAAATCCTAACCCACCCTTTGAATGTTTCGTCTCATATAGGAATGCGTAAAACCGATTTACTATTTGAGAAAATTTCGGCAGCATTTCCCCTCAACTCCCCAAATATGTGTTTAAAGACATATTCGTAGGAGTAAAGGAGAAACACTGTCGAAACCATCTCAAATAGTAAATCGGTTATACGCATTCATATCCTAAATGAGACAAAACATTCAAAAAGCAGTCTCAAACAGGGGACTTTCCGAAGTTAATTCCTAATAAATTAACTTCGGACGGGTTTTCTATAGGTTGATCAATTTTAGACGGGAATTTTCCGAAATTAATCGCTAAAATCCTAAAACATTCCTATGGTTTAGTCCAATAAAACATTTATATCATATAATAAAAACAGCTTATCCTGCTAAGCTTATCAGAATAAACTGTTTGAAAACAGTTTATCCTGATAAGCTTATCAGAATAAGCTCAGAATAAGCTGTTTGATAACAGCTTATTTTGATAAGCTTATCAGGATAAGCTGTTTTCAAACAACTTATTCTGATAAGCTTATCAGAATAAGCTGTTTGAAAACAGCTTATCCCGATAATCTTATAAGAATAAGCTGTTTGATAACAGCTTATTCTGATAAGCTTATCAGGATAAGCTGTTTTCAAACAGCTTATTCTGATAAGCTTATCAGGATAAGCAGTTATCAAACAACTTATCCTGATAAGCTTATCAGGATAAGCTGTTTTCAAACAGCTTATTCTGGTAAGCTTATCAGAATAAGCTGTTTGAAAACAGCTTATCCCGATAATCTTATCAGAATAAGCTGTTAAGCTTATCAAGATAAGCTGTTTTCAAACAACTTATTCTAATAAGCTTATCATGATAAGCTGTTATCAAATAGCTTATCCTGATAATCTTATTAGGATAAGCTGTTATCAAACAGCTTATTCTGATAAGCCAGGTTAAACTGTTTGAAATCAGCTTATCCAAAAAAGCTTATTATAATTTATTCTCATCAAATAGGTAACATAAGGAGTGTTTGGATTTATGTTTAACAAAAATTAACAAGTTTAAACATCTCGGACGACATGTCGTCGGGGAATCAAAAAAAAACTAAACAAAAAACAATATGTATTATAAATTACAATTAAAAGTTAAAAAAACATACAGTTAAAGAGTGGTCGGGTCTCGGCTCTGGTCGGGGGGCGGCTGTGGTCGGGGCTCGGCTGCGGTCGGGTCTCGGCTGTGTTCGGGCTCGGCTACGGCCGGGACTCGGCTGCGGTGACCGGATATGTAAAAACAAAACCAAAAATACTATCAATTATAATATAAGTTATATAAAAAAATCAGTTACAATATAAATTAAAAAATATATATATAAAAAAAACCTTAAACTATCAATTACAATATACACTATATAAAAAACCTTAATAGAGGACGGAGATGGAGTGGTGGTGGTGGCGGTGAACGTAGATGGCGGTGGTGGTGTTGCTGGCGGATGGAGAAGGCGGGGTAGTGCACGTGTGCAGGTGTGGAGAAGAGTGGTGGTGAGTGGTGGTGGTGGTGATGAAAATGATGGTGGTGATGATAAAGATGGTGGTGGTGATAGCAGGTGGTGATAGCAGGTGGTGATGGTGGTGATAGCTGCGTGGGTTTTAGTTTTTAGGATAAGAAAAAGTGTTATGAGAAAAGTGAGGATCTGGTCAAAAAAGGTCCCTTTTTTCCCCGGCGACAACCCCTGGTGACATGTCGCCAGGGATACTTTCTACCTTTGTCGTTTAGCCAAAAGCGCGCGTGATTGAAATTTTTTGGAGGGTTGTGACCAAGTTTCCCTGGCAACATGTCGCCAGGGATACATTTGACTTTTCAACGCATATATACGTACCTAATTTCTTTTGTCGTTTCTCCCAAAGCTTCCCTGGCGACACGTCGCTAGGGAAACTCTCCCTGACGACACGTCGCCAGGGAAAGTCCCAATTGTCGCAGGGGATAACTTTTGTCAAAATAAAATTTATTATTACTTATATATTATTATAATTAGTAATAAAATTATTATTACTAATGATGCGAGGAGGCGATGGGTACTCTCTCGCGTCTTAAGCGGTTAGCTGGTTGTCATTCTAATGATGCGAGGAGTGGTGGTTTTTTGATGTCTAGACTTAGTTTTTGTATTCAAAAAGGGGTGGGCGCGCAGCTTGTTTCGCGGCTCCCTTCCAATTTTGTGGGATTAATAAAATTTGAATTTCGATTAAAAAAATAAATAAAATAAAATAAAATAAAAAAATAAAAAATAAAAAGATAAAATAATTATTATTATTATTATTATTTATAAAATAATAATTATTATTTATAAAATAATAATATCATCCCGGTCAGTTTAATTTCTAAATTCATTCTGATTTAGTCCGTTTAGTTTCTCGATTTATTCTAATTCGGTAACCATTGAACATCTAACGTTTAACAAATGCATACTGACTCATCCATTGAACATCAAACATGTAACCAAGACATGTCGAGTCATCCATTGAACATCTAACGTGTAACCAAGACATGCCGACTCATGCATTGAACATCTAACGTGTAACCAAGACATGTCTACTCATCCATTGAACATCTAACGTGTAACCAACACATACAGACTCATCCATTGAACATCTAACGTTTAACAAATGCATACCGACTAATCCATTGAACATCTAACGTGTAACCAAGACATGTCGACTCATCCATTGAACATCTAACGTGTAACCAACACATACCGACTCATCCATTGAACATCTAACGTTTAACAAATGCATACCGACTCATCCACTGAACATCTAACATGTAACCAAGACATGCCGACTCATCCATTGAACATCTAACGTGTAACCAACACATACCGACTCATCCATTGAACATCTAAGGTTTAACAAATGCATACCGACTCATCTATTGAACATCTAACGTGTAACCAAGACATGTCGACTCATCCATTGAACATCTAACGTTAACCAACACATTCCGACTCATTCATTGAACATCTAACGTTTGACAAATGCATATCGACTCGTCCATCAAACATCTAACGCGTAACCAAGACATGCCGACTCATCCATTGAACATCTAACGTGTAACCTAGACATGCCGACTCATCCATTGAACATTTAAGGTGTAACCAAGACATTTCTACTAATCCATTGAACATCTAATGTGTAACCAACACATACCGACTCATCCATTGAACATCTAACGTTTAAAAAATGCATACCGACTCATCCACAGAACATCTAACGTGTAACCAAGACATGCCGACTCATCCATTGAACATCTAACGGGAAAACATTGGCGGAAAAACATTGGCGGGAAAATATTGGAGGAAAACATTGGAGGGAAAATGCTAACAATTTCCCTCACTTTTTTAGCATAAAAGGAGAACCACACACACTCCTTATCATCAAAACCACCAACAGATGACACACACTTATCATCACAAACACATTGTTATTATGAAGATGTTGAAGCATGAAGCTTTTCCGTGCAAGTGTGGACATGGAGATGTAGTTCTTCGAGAATCGTGGCAAACTGAATCCTTTGGTAGACTGTACTATGATTTTCCACGTTCACGGGTTCAACCTCCAATTTCATATGGATGCAAAAAAAATTTATGGAAAGACGAACGTGTCCAACTACTAATCAATTCTCTTGGAGGTTCAATGAGCTTTTCTCCTCCAAGCTCTTCTTCAAGACCTTCAACGAGCTTTTCTCCTCCAAGCTCTTCTTCGAGGCCTTCAAGGACTCCAATTTCTTCTCCAAGCTCTTCAACGTGTGCAAACTGTGTGCGCTTGAATGGAATGATAAAGGTACTTGAGAGTACAGTAGAGTTGTACAAAAACTGCGATAGGCACACAATGGATTCAGCTGCACTACTTCACGACCTTTACGATGTCATGGGGAACCTTAGTTTGAACTAGTTTGTGATGTGTTTTTTTCCGTGTTTACGAGTCTAATATCGTTGTAATATCCATGTTTAATTAAGCGTGTGTTTAAGTGTCAGTGACGAATAAAATTATGTTTAGGAGTGTTTGTCTGTAAGTCTCCCATGTGATATTACAAAAGGTTTTATGTAATATTTGGAATTAATAAATATTTGTTTTATAAATGTCTCATTTTTATTATATAAACGTCGCAAAAATAAAATAACATCGGATCGATAGTTAAAATAATAATTATTTGGAATAAATAAATATTTGTTTTATAAATGTCTCATTTTTATTATATAAACGTCGCAAAAATAAAATAACATCGGATGGATAGTTAAAATAATAATTATTTGGAATAAATAAATATTTGTTTTATAAACGCCAGGGAAACTCCGGTCACGTGTTCCCAGTTTTCTTGTAGTGCGATAGTGATTTCTATTAAGAAACCAAACGCGCCCCAAAAAGTCTTAGTTTCAATGGTTAAAGTCATGCATAAAACTTTTTCATATAGTTAAAAGCTTTAATAAAACCATCTCTAATCAAGATGCTCTAAGTTTTGTGTTCAATCTTGAGTCTCGTGTTCATCTCTTACCGTTTTAAGTTAAAGAAAGTTATATTGACCAAAGAAATTAGATGCAATTACTTTTTGGGCACCCTTACTTTTTATAAAGATTAAATTTTTATAAGAACCAAACTAATCACACTTATTCCAATATCATAACAGTCGTAATGACACCCTTGCATTTTGAATATCGATTTCTACTCACTTGTCACAAGTGTCACTACTGTGTTACATTTCTCGCTATTCATACATATGAACAACAGAAAACAGAAATCTTCGAATTAATATATGAATTTCAATGTGTTCAAGAGATAGGTACCATGAGTTTATTCAATTCATAAATCAATCATTCAAAAGACACAAACATGAAACATCCAAGGAAGCATCACCATACTTGAATAAAGTTTTATTAAGATTATAGATATAAGAGTGTTGCTGAAACAATAGAGTCAACCAAAATTCACACAGAACTACTAGAACTAACGCAGCTCTATTTCAGCAACAGGGGAAGCTCTGTGGAGCTTTAACAACCTTTGAGGCTCAGAATCTTTATCTTCTATAGCAACATGCATAGGGGAACAAGCAAGTATATACTTTATAAGACATACTTCATTTTTTGAACCAAAAAAATTACCAAACGCCACATTCCGAAGCTGCAGCAGGTCCATCTTAGTGCAGTCTAAATCCAAAAAACAAGGTGCCAAAGGTGCGCTCATACTGCAGTAAGCCGACTGCAGAATTTGAATAGTATTCAGATTCATAACTGCACGTAAATTTAAAAGTAAATAGTTTGATTTATTATGTGCACCTGGAAGTTAAGAGTCTGCAAATTTGGGGAGCGACAAATCATTTCCAAGACAAAGGATACCACACTATCATAACTAAGTTTTGGATGTGATAATGTAAGAGTCTTGAGGCATAGAAAGGATGTAGGGACCTTCTTATAGACACCAGCTTCTGCCACAATCTAAAAAAACAGAAAGTCAGTTTCATTCATTTGTAAAAGCCTAGGCACAATCTTTAGTAATAACCCAACTTAGCCATACCTTGTGATAACATAAATTTAACTCAAGTGTTTGAAGCTTTGGAAGAACTGCAAGCTGAAAGATACTGGAACCTCTGAACATTTTGTCCCGCTCGATCAATAACAAAGATAACATTTTGAGATTTCCAAGTTTAGAAATTTTAGCAAGTTCCAATTCCCCTACTATAACATCATGATCAAGGTAACTCAAAATCTCAAGTAAGGGACAGCGAGCAATAAATTCTCCAAATGTATAGTCTTCGAATTGCACATTCTTCAAGTGTATGCTCAATAGATTTGGAAATCCACGAAACATATTTAAATGGTAAAAGCAAAAGTTACGAAGCTCCAAATGTTTCAACCCCATACAAGAGTAAAGTTGCGTTGGTAAATAAAGTACGTCTTTACATAGTTTATCTTTTAAAGTGAGCTCCTCAATTCCAGTTCTAGACAGGAAGAGAATCCAATGAATAATATCCTTATCCTCAAATGTGATGCCATCCGCGTCTGATACGTAGAAGACAAACGTTTTTATGGGACCTTTAAGATGAGGGAGAAGTCTGCTTACAATTATCCCAATCTTCTCATGATATATGTAAAACTATATTTAATTATATTACAGTTTCGGATATCATCATATACAGTAATAGTTATCTTTATTGGTAATCTATTCCTTTTTATCATTTTTTTATCGGTGATCGCTGATCTGAGTGTGTTTGGATGTGTATTTGAAAGTGATTAGTACGCTGAATATTGGAAATCATATCCATCTGTAAGAAACAGGTTGCAGAAAATAGTGTTTATATGTTTTTTCTACTGTCTGAAATTGCAGCAGTCCGACATAGTTAAAAGTTGTCGTTCTAAAAAAATGTACAAAAAAGTAAAGGTGTTTTACCCTAACCCACCACCTCGGCCCATCATCGGAAATCCTTGGCCCATGTCAATTCCCGGCTGGTTTACAATTCCATAACCAGTTCCGGACCCTGGCCCTGCAGTAAGTGAAAAAGGTTGGCTCGTTTGTGAAAAAGGATGAACTGATTGCAATAAAGGTAGCTAGGTTGGGATGCACAACCTGTTTCTGAAGAAATTTGACCCGTTTGTGGTGTCGTGCACCAATGGATGGGGAGGGATGGAGTACCCTAGCCTCTAAAAATGGTTGGTTAATATCAAATAGATTGTGAAGGTATTGAAGTACGAGAAAAATATCATGAAAGTATCGAGTAAATGTCAAAACGAGTTACAAATGTGTTTCAGAAAACAGGTCCATAATTGCATATACATTATATGTAAGTGTGTTACTTCACTCAGGCCTTAGCATTTTTCTAATACATGTATGATGTATCTCCCAGGTGACATACTGGAGCGCAACGCTAACTACAGATAGTCATCAAATAAATATTTTGTACAGTAGATCCTAACTTATGAGAAAAACATATTCAAATAGCTAATGTTGATTAAACATATCGTAGCCGCTGTCAAAAGGATATTTGTATATCATAAATTCATAATGTTGATCAAACATGTCAAAAGGATGAGTAATCTATATATAATTTATTTATAAATAACCTGAAGTAATATGCAGTACGAAGATTTGATCATGATAACTGCATCCACTTTGATCTATTTGCCATTAATGGATGATGGAGTTGGACTGATGAAGCAAAAGTAGTGTTTCCGTGTAGGATATTATGCAAAGCGCATCATGCGTTCCTTTAATATTAATAACATTGATGTGTCTTGAGCACGATTTATAAACTTCATGTTCAAATGTTAATTTAGAAACGTCGTCGTAATTAAGATGAGTCCAGAATATAGCTTCGTTCTTCCTAAACCCTTCAAGTTTTCCATATATAATGGCCGGTAACTTGATAGTGAACATCCTAGCGAATAATTTTGTAACTTTATCCATCACCCATACACCATGAACTTGTATCTCACCATCTTTATAGTACTTTACCACAGCAAGAGATTCATTATGATTACGGATCCACAAGTTACATGAGTGTACTAAACAATCTGGAAGACACACTTCACCAAATTCTTCACTCTTAAAATCAAAAGAAACAATCTTATTAAATTTAGGTTTGCAACCCCGTTTAAATGTATCAAAACCAAGCCAATAAACAAACCCATCTATATGAACATGATAAAACGTCAAACGACATGGTTTGAATGGAGGGTTGATAGATAGACTTTTCCAAGCCCTGGAGCTTAACGTAAATACCTCAACTTCCCAATGAACACACGGCTCGACAACATCATGAATCCAAACAAGCTTGGGGTCATTAGTAACAGCACAAACCCCAAAACCAATATTAGCAGGACGTGATGAACTCAATCTATCAGGGACAACAATATCAACCGACTTTCTAACTATAGGATTCCAAAGAACAACCATTAGTGACCCTATATCTTGACGAAAACCATAAAAACATAATACTCCTTGTGTAGAACCACATATCCATGCGTCTTTAATTAGATTAACAGACTCGGGGACTGTATGGGAAATTTCGTGGTAAGGGGATGTATCATCATCAATTAATGAAACATATGTTCTATCATCACATCCAGGTAGTTTGTATCTTAAAAATAAATGGTGCAGTTGTGTTTGCATCCGATGTATGCGATGATCCTTGATAAATTTAGAGCTATCAATTAGAGACTTCCATGATTTTGAAACTGATCTAAACCTAATTAATGATTTGACTGGAAGCTTTTTCATGGTTTCAGCTTGGATATCAAAAGGTATGTAATCGGACATTATGATTTTGAAGATGTTTAGGGTTTTCAGAATATTAGGGTTTTTGAAACACGAATTGTATAGCATGTGTTTTACTTTTTGGTATGTAAATACGCATGCATTTGCCGGCTTTCAACCTGGGCTGCCCAATCGCACAGGACCCAAAATTTATAAAGGCATTGATACTTGAGTCAAGCCCAACTAAAAGGCCCAAAAAGATATAACTAAACCGACTCAGTACTATGACCCCGAGTCAAATCATATTCATGTGGTAAATACTTAAAGAATTTTTCATCAAATACGAGTTGCGTTAGCAATGTCGCCCACTTTCACCTCCAGCTGGTTGACAACATATCAGTCTTTACGGCAACTTGGATTGGCAAACGATCGAGAATATGACTTACCACATTCTCCGGCAAGTTGTTAATAACATCTTCTTCTGCTAGTTTCTTATGCTTTGTATGTCCCATGAACCTGTTCCTAATTAAACAATAATGTACACAATAATCTCAACTATGATTTTTGTTTTTTAATCTAAAAAATGAAGTAGATTCAGAAGTACATTAAGCATTAGGAACAATAAAATAATAAATCACTAGACGCATAAACAGCTTCAGAAATAAGTAAACTACAGTTCAGTTACACTAGCAACCATTTAAGCTACTTACCTGATTTGAGATTGTGAGATGGTAGTTTCAAACTCATACATAAAAAAATTGCAAAGAAGTTTGTTTTTAGTGCATGGGAGAGATCGTACCTGATAACAAGCCCTAACCCTATTTTGCTCTTGAGTTCGTCGTCTCCGGTAATGATGCCCACAATCACAAAAACAGGCTGGGCCATCTTAAAATAGATATGGGCAGATTGGACCTAACCACTATTCTCATTGGGCTATTGTGGCCTCAATAAGTAAGTAACCCTTTTTGTTCGGCTCGGGAACACACATAACACGATCCAGGACACTTGAGATGATTTTATCGAAATATTTTCAAAAAGCAAGGGGCCTAGTGGCTTTCACAAATGAGAACTAAACGTTATAACTTTTCTCAAAGTTGTCATACATACTTGAAAGATTTTCTTATCACTATTCAAGATTAGAGCATACATACATGAAAAGATACGATATGATGGAATGGAAAGGTAAGAAACGGAATCGAGGTATTTCTCGTCTTTGTTTGAGCCTAAAAATGGATTCTCATTATCATGATATTTTAATCGATTTTGATGTTTGATTGTTTTCTTTTGTCAAACAGTGAAATCCGTTCTTCAATCTCGAAGTCATTTTCTTTCTTTATCATTTCATTCTCTACCATGTTTTCATTCTCGAAGTAATTTTTTTTTCTCATGTGACTTACGCGAGAATACGAAATGTAGACTTTAAAAATGAAGCATATGTATATGCACTTCACTAGTCCTAATTGTGTGAGCTCAAGAATAATCAATAGCGGTTTAATGCCAGCTCATCGCATGGTACTCGCGTAATACGACGACGGATACTCGATAATGATTTTTGAGATGACAAATGTTGCTACTCTTACCCGTTGTATTCAAAGGTTGGAGTTGTAAAAAAATAAATCAAAAGAAAATAAACTTTAAAAAATAAGAAAAACTAAAAATAATTAAAATATATAAAAGGGAGAATTTCATATATATCTTTATTTTTAGTCAAAATTACATATATATCCAACCTCACCAAAAAATTACATATATATCTAATCTAAAACATAAAATTACATATATGTCCAAAAACCTTTTTTTTTCTTTTTTTCTTTTTAGAAATAACATATCATCGATTTAATGAGACTTTTTATTTTTTACTCAACATAAATCTCATCATCCGGTTCTTAGCTTCTTGGTCTCACGTATATGTGCTTGGACTCTTTAAGCACAATGTAAAGGTAATAAAATTTCTAACAAGAATGTAATTTTACGATTATTTAGTCAAATTATTTGGATTTGGATAATGAGGAAAAAAAGGTGGTCGCAAAAAATGTGAACATTTCCCTCGCGTATTAGTGTTTGCTATCATATGATTGTATGCTTTATAATATTAATTATCATTAAAGAATTAACGGGCTTACTATGGTATTTGGCTTTGTGTGCCGTATATTTATTTTAATTCAATTATGAAATTTATAAGGTTTAAGGTGAACTCATAATGCGGTTGTTTATCTGTATAAAATTAATTATCATTAAAGAATTAATTTTATAAAGCATAAAATCATATGATAGCAAATACTAATACACGTGGGAAATATTCACATTTCTTACGACCACTTTTTTCCTCATTATCCAAATCCAAATAATTTGACTAAATAATCGTAAACTTACATTCTTGTAAGAAATTTTATTATCTTTACATTGTGCTTAAAGAGTCAAAACACATATAGGTGAGACCAAGAAGTTAAGAAACGGATGATGAGATTTATATTGAGTAAAAAATGAAATGTCTCATTAGATCGATGATATGTTATTTCGAAAAGAAAAAAAAATTAGGTTTTTGGACATATATGTAATATTATGTTTTAGATTGAATATATATGTAATTTTTTGACTAAAAATATATATGTAATTTTGACTAAAAATAAGGATATATATGAAATTCTCCCTATATGAAATTCTCCCTGTATAAAAATTAATATTTAAAAAATATAATAAAATTAAATTATTAAAAACAGGCTTGTGCTATTGTGGCCTCAGTGGACCTAACCCTTTTATTGACTTTATTTTGTTTACTCCAAAAACAAGTTTTGACCGGTAATGAAAAAGGAGACACTGGTGGGAAGTGGCTGCGAAATGCTAACGATCGAGATCCCTGCCGACTCGGTGTCTTCTACTTAGACCGATTTTGGGAGTTCGTCATGCATCTTTTCTCGTAATCCGGATTACTCCAAAGTGCGATATGCTTTTCCCAGTCCTCGGAAGTAATTTCCTGAGGACGCTCGCTGCGGACTCTGCCGATGTCTATCGTGCCGGTATCGATGTCTCTGCGCCAATGCTTCGTCTTCAACGTATTTTTTCGAGAATTGTAACTCTTTTGAAGCATGTGATTGATGCCACCACGTATACCCCTCCATACCTCAGGATCACTCTTGTGTGGCGTCAAATTAAACTTAGACTGCATTCATATACAACAAATAAAAAAAACACTGAGTTAGAGTTAGAGATATAATTTATACATTATTTTGTCTATTTATTTAATGGCTTATATATTTATTTAAATTTTTATAATAAAAAAAAACAACTTGTTCTGATAAGCTTATCAGGACAAGCTGTTTGAAAACAGCTTATCATGATAAGCTTATCAGAACAAGCTGTTTGAAAACAGCTTATCCTGATAAGCATATCAGAACAAGCTGTTTTTACACAGCTTGTTCTGATAAGCTTATCAAGATAAGCTGTATTCAAAAAGCTTGTTCTGATAAGCTTATCAGGATAAGCTGTTTGAAAACAGCTTATCCAAAAAAGCTTATTACCTTATTCTCATCAAATATATATTTATTTAAAAAAATGTATTTATTTAAAAAAAATTATATTTATTAAAAAAAATTAAATGATATAAATAAATAAGATACAATTTGTATATTTATTTAAATTTTTAATTTATTTATATGATGTAAATAAATAAAAAATTTATTTAAATATATACACCATTAAATAAATAAGCACAATAATGTTATGAACATAAAAATGATAACTGACCTCTATATTCGCCCAAACCATCGTCGTGATCTCATCTGGGACATCATTCCAACTTGGGTAGTACAGTGGCATGAGCCTCCTGATACAATCCCTGACGTAATTAGCTAAATGTTGAGCATGCGTGCCGCGAGGCCGGAAAGAGACTTCTTCAAAATCTATCGGGACAGTGCCATGTTCTTCAACTTCGTCCAACAAATCGAGACATCGGGTAATGCCCCGAGTCTTTCTACCGGCCTCTCTGCCACCAAAATTTTCTTTTCTTTTGCCTTTGCCTACAAAAATCAAGTGAGTGACAAAGTAATAAAATATACACATTTAAACATATATATGCACCAAATTTATAATTGTGTTACAATAATCCAAATATTCTTACCTTTATTTCTAAATACGGCGAAACAACCACTGCGGATGTTTGGCGTAGGAGGTTCATCCTCACCACCACCGTGTGATCGTCCAACATCTGCTGACATCTGTACAAGTACAATTAGCATAACATAGACAAATTCATGAACAAAATAATATAAGCATGCACAAATCCAAATACAACACATCCAAATAAATATACACATTTAAACAATCCACAACAATTAGATTCATTCATTCAAACAAATAAGTGTCTTTTGCAAGTTACAACTAAAGGTCAATCTTCTTCTTCACTTGAAGAAGCTCTTTCTTCACCATCATCATCATTCACACGTTCTTCATCACTTAAATCATGAGGGGCGTCTTCATCATCAGTAATACCATCGTCTTCGTCATCAACATCAATGATATTTGGCGGTGCAACAACCTCCGTTTCTTGGACATCTATAAGCAAGGTCACATCACCCAAGTCATTCAAATCAGTGGAAAGTGGTAGATCAGATGCGTTGTCGAAATGTATAATATCAGGAACGGCATCTGACACTATGACACCCCCGTTGGAAAACTTTTTATGATTAACATGTTCAACGACCTTCTAGTTGGGTTTGTTCTTATCTTCAATGTAGAAGACTTGTTTGACTTGTGTTACGAGAATGTATTGATCATCTTTCCACCACTCAGCTCTTGTGTCGGTGAGTTGTGTCATGTTGTTTCTATAGATAAGACGTTGTTTACGTAATGTGGGGCAAGTGTCGAACCACTTAACTTTGAACAACACAACATTGAACGACAAATAATGAAACACGAGGATCTGTTGAAGCTGACCATAAGCCATTATGTTCTCAGGGCCAGGCATACAAATGTCACTGTTTTGAGTTGTACGACGTTCATCGCGACTGTGCACGACATACCTCACACCGTCGACTATGCAAGAGTTTAGTGATATTGGATGCTATGATGGTCCACAAGCCAAAACGAATAACTCGCTGGTTTTGATAACCTCTGGGTCTTTGTCATGTTGGGCTAAAAGTTGATGAGTCAAATCACCATGGAAACTAGAAAGGACCAAATAAGACATTATGTGAAACTTCAAACTGGTGGACAAAATACTACAAAGTTTCCCCTGCTAGAGAAACTTTCCCCTGCTGTATGTTTCCCCTGCCATATGTGATAAGAAGAAAAGATTTGGTCAAAGTAGTGATAAGAGTGAATAAGTCTGTTTTGATTTATTCATTATTATCTTATTTAGTTTCCATGTATCATGGTTTCCTTATGTTATAAAAGGAACCATACGTAGGTTTTGTTTATCACTTTCATACTACTCAAATGTAACCTACAGAGTCTTTGATCTCTAGGCATGGGATTCAATGTATACATGCCTAGAGTGGTTTGTGTTAATCATCAATAATGTATACATGCCTAGAGTGGTTTGTGTTAATCATCAATAATACAAACCCTTTGGGAATTATTCGTCTTGTTAAACATCTTATTCATGATTAATTATGCTATTCTGCTGTGTTCATCACATGTACAATTGATCATCCTAGATAAAACGGTTTTTACTGTTTGAGTCTAAAGATCTGGGATTCAACAAGTGGTATCAGAGCGGGTGGCTCTCGATATCTAGGAGAATCAAGATGTTTTTCGTGTTCTTGTTGTTGTGAAGATGTTTTAGGGTTTATTGAGATGGGTAATTCTTCAATGCCCTAAAAATGTTGATGATTGAAGCTGTTATTGAAGGCCTCTGTTTATTGTTCGTGACGTCTTCTGTTCACAGTTATGAGCAGATTCATTATGTTGGTAAGTATAATTTATTCACGTTCATTAGTGTTTAATTTTCATTATCATGAAGAAAGATGCAAGTGAATTGGGAATAAAACAATCAAGAACAGAGACGTGATGCATTTTATTCTTGATATGGACAAAATATTCGTGTATTGCTTGATTTGTATACTGACATGGACATGCTTTCATTTAATTTGTCTGGGGGCACAAAGTAATTTAGTGGGAGCATGTGATCCTTGGTACTAAAAAGAACTGTGAATTGGGTATAAATAATTGGTGCAATTTGTTCGTATTTGGTCAAGTAAATAAAACAAAGCTTCGATTGGTGTTTTGGACTGTTGTGCAAACAAAGCAAATGTACTATGATGGTGATGTTTCATGGTAATATATGTTAACCACACACTATACGTTAGTAGTTTATTCTCAAATAATTAAAATTGTGGTCCAATTGGTGAAAGAGCACGTGTGATGATGGTGGTTTTGACAAGAAATGGACAGTTGACGAAAAGAAAATTGGTTTTTGCAATCTTGTGTTCACACGGATGTAAGTCTAATGTGGCGGCTGAGGTTTACATTCCAATTGTTTTAATATTGATCGGTCAAAACAATGCTTCACGTGAGCTGCTTAAGTGGAATATGGTTAAATGCGTTCACACGGTTTAAACAATGAATTGAAGTAGACAGAGACTTCACATGGGGTATAGCAGGTGTGGTGATATCTGCACAAGAAAGTGGTACGCTTTCACAGAAGGTATAATTTTTAACTGTCTTTGTTTTTGTTATTTATTACCTGTTATAAATTCATTCCCACTTTGTGTGGGTTTGGCGCAGTTAATAACAAAAATAGGGGCATTAAAAGTTTCCCTGCTTTTGAAAAAATTTACCCTGCTTTCATTAAAAGTTCCCCCTGCTAAGATCCCCCTGCCTTCAATAGATCCCCCTGCTTTCATTAATGGATTCCCACTGTTTTTTAAAGTTCCCCCTGCTGTCAGATATGAGTTTTGGGACAGCAGTATTTTGGAGTTTGGCATATTCACAGCAACTGGTTTAAAGGTATAAAGGCTCGTTTTAATTTTATTGATTACGAAGAAAAGTTCTTATTAGTTATTTGAGGACGAAGTAGATTTTCGCGGGTATGTGTTTTATGCTTAAACGCTTAGTGACAAAGTGGTACAAGATCTAGGAATGTGTGATTTTTCTTATGGTACTCTATGCACATATTTTCTATCACTTGAAGGAGTTACATTATCGTGCTCAGTGTCTCGTTTCAAAAGTAAATGAGGATTTTGTATGGGGAACGCTTTGTCACGTGGTTAGTGCAAGATATAAAACGCAAGTTCGGGTTATTCTTCTTCATCATCAAGTAAGTTATAATCAGTTTTCTTCATATGTAATCATTACATAAATCCTACAGAATTGAAGATTCATAAATGATTAGCACAATTTAAGGGGAAGCTATATTGTTAAAAAGTGAGTATCTACTGCTCAAAATCATTTTTTATTAGGAACACTATCCCCTATGTGCTTCATGGAGGGTATTTTGAATAGTAGAATAATTGGGTTTGATGTATGATATTGGTTAGTAGTAGTTGAAAATCAAGGTTGTTCACATAGAAGACCCCTATTTGATCATGTCAAAAAGGGGAAGTTGTCTACAAAGAATGTTCAGCCTGTTGATGTTTGATGTTGTATGTTTAAGGGGAAGTGTTTTGACATCATCAACTAGGGGAAGATTGTTGGGCTAAAAGTTGATGAGTCAAATCACCATGGAAACTAGAAAGGACCAAATAAGACATTATGTGAAACTTCAAACTGGTGGACAAAATACTACAAAGTTTCCCCTGCTAGAGAAACTTTCCCCTGCTGTATGTTTCCCCTGCCATATGTGATAAGAAGAAAAGATTTGGTCAAAGTAGTGATAAGAGTGAATAAGTCTGTTTTGATTTATTCATTATTATCTTATTTAGTTTCCATGTATCATGGTTTCCTTATGTTATAAAAGGAACCATACGTAGGTTTTGTTTATCACTTTCATACTACTCAAATGTAACCTACAGAGTCTTTGATCTCTATGCATGGGATTCAATGTATACATGCCTAGAGTGGTTTGTGTTAATCATCAATAATACAAACCTTTTGGGAATTATTCGTCTTGTTAAACATCTTATTCATGATTAATTGTGCTATTCTGCTGTGTTCATCACATTTACAATTGATCATCCTAGATAAAACGGTTTTTACTGTTTGAGTCTAAAGATCTGGGATTCAACAAGTCACTCTCTAAGTGACGTTGACGGATCTATGAGGAATAAAGGATTAGGTACATAAAACTATTTATAATAATATTATTTTTTTTACAGGTAAGTACACAAGATAAGTATAAGTTTACCTTTTTCCCAAACCACGCGGGGAATCCTTTTTTCGTGTCTTTGTCAGGATATAATCTGAAAAACGTTCATGGTATTAGAATAAGTCGTTATTGTTAAGAAAAAGAAGTTTCAAAATAAAATAAAAAACGCGTACCTCTTGAACTCGAAAATATACTTGTCGATTTCAGGACTGTTGTTTAGTACATACCATTCCACTTTCTTGAACTCTTGATAAGGGAACAGAATAAACGACTTTTTCCCAAGCGGGTTACATACCGATCGGAACACCTGAAACTGACACATTGGGGGAGGGGGGTCCACATTACGGTCGAGACGATTAAATTTAGTGGTAACATCATCCCGAAAATACTTAGAACAGAAAGTCAATGCTTCTTGTGCAACATAACCCTCCGCAATCGAACCTTCTGGCTTAGCCTTATTTCGTACATAACCTTTTAGCTCTTTCATGTATCTTTCAAATGGATACATCCACAGGGGGCGGATAGGCCCGCCTTCAATGGCCTCATCAGGTAAATGGATAACCAAGTGAACCATAATGTCAAAGAAATCAGGAGGATATATGAGCTCAAGATCACACAAAATGTCAACCACCTTTTTTACAGCAGTCAACATGTCATCCACCATTAAAGTTACAGAGCAGAGTTGCTTAAACAAGTTACATAGGTCGATCAGTGGTCTTGCAATCTCATCAGGCAAGTATTCCTAAAGTGCGAAAGGAAGTAAACGTTGCATCATATATGACAGTCATGAGACTTCATGCCCGTTATATTGGTATCGTTATCGAATGCCCAACTTTTGCAAGTATTGTCTTGCCTTGACAGTGTCTTTAGATTTGTCATTCATCAACAAAGTGTTCAGGATGGCCTCCAACACATTTTTTCGATATGCATGATGTCTGAATTGTGTCTTAGTGAAAGAAAAGGCCAATACTCAAGCTCGTAAAAAATAGACCGTTTAGACCAGTTAGGCTCAAGACGAAAATTGAGTTTTATCTTTACACCCCCATAATCCTTATGTTTACCTGGCAGTCGATTTGGCAGTGAAGCATGTTGATCGTTAATCTGGTCCATGGTAAATGTTCTAGGACGGGGCTGGTGTTCGGGTTTACCATTGAATGAACGTGAAGACCTGGAGTTATGGCGGGGCGGTAAGAATCTTCTGTGTCCAACATAATCTATTTTGCTTGCCACATGAAGAGATGGAGTGTCGTCATGTAGGGCAAGCCTTGTAATCTTGCCCACTATACCCAGTCAAACTACTTCGAGCCGGAAAATCATTGATGGTCCATAAAAGCATCGCTCTCACGGTGAATGCCTTGCCATTAGCTTGGTCTATAGTACTGACACCATCCCATAAAATTTTTAGATCATCAATTAAAGGTCTCAAGTAAATATCAATGTCCTTGCCCGGGGATTTAGGGCCAGTAATTAACAGCGTCAGCATTAAAGAACTCTCTTTCATACACAACCACGGAGGCAGGTTGTATGTTGTCAATATCACCGGCCACATGCTGTAAGTCTGACTAAGGTTGCCGAATGGATTGAAACCATCAGCAGCCAACCCTAATCGAACATTTCTTGGTTCTGCTGCAAAATCAGCATACTTGGAGTCAAATTTCTTCCAAGCCGCACCATCATACGGGTGTTGCATCTTACCGGGCTCCGTACACTTTCCAGTTGCATGCCAAATCATATCCTTTGCACTTTTACTAGACTTGTACAAACGTTTTAGTCTAGGAATGATCGGAAAGTAACGCATCACCTTTTTAGGAACTTTCTTCCCCGGCGTGTTAGTGTCTTTCCATCTACTTGTATTACACACCGGACAGAAATCCAAATCGACGTATCCTTCCCGAAATAAGAAACAATCGTGTTCACAAGCATGTATCGAATTGTACCCTAACCCGATCGTTTTAAATGTCTTCTTTATTGCATAGTATGACGGTGGGATCTTGAATCCTCTGCTTGGGGGAAAGATAGTTTGCATCCACTCTAGAATATCATTGAATATGGTATCGGTGATTTTATCTTTGGCCTTATAATGTGTAAACTTTGCCATAAAGTCTAATCGAGTCGCTTCTACACAACCAGGGTACAGCGTCTCATTGGCACTGCGATATAACTCTTCAAACTCGTTAGCTTGAGTCGGTCTGTTACTTGAGTTGGGAGGAGGTGGAGGAGGAATATAGTCCAGAAGAATATAGGTAAGATCATCAAGTAACGATGTCATGCCACTAATCAAAGGTTGTCTTGTGTTATCTATTATTGGCAGTGGTGGCGGTGGTGGTGGAGGAGGTGTAGGTGTAGGAGGCGTCGGTATGTACCGGATTTCATAACGTGGTTCGAAAGAAGGTCGATATGTACCGGGAGTCTTGTTCGACAACGCTTGCATAGACATGTTATCTGATTCAAACTATTCACAAACTTCCTGTAATGCTTGACTAAATTGGTAAGACCCAATATAAATTCTGGCTCATGACGCTCTAACCGTGTCCAACTCTTATCAATGATTACCATAACTGTGTTTTAACGATACATTTAGTTATTATATGCAACTTAATTAAAACAAGGAATTTAAAAAAATAATTATTATATATTTCATAAATAATAATATGTATTATATCAAATTATAAAAAATAATTATAAAATATATAATTATTATTTATAAAGTATATAATTATATAATAATATTTATAAAAGATATAATTATCAAGTATAGAAAATAGTATGTTCACCTAGTGTAACTATGGAAGGAAATCCTAACCCACCCTTTGAATGTTTCGTCTCATATAGGAATGCGTAAAACCGATTTACTATTTGAGAAAATTTCGGCATCATTTCCCCTCAACTCCCCAAATATGTGTTTAAAGACATATTCATAGGAGTAAAGGAGAAACACTGTCGAAACCATCTCAAATAGTAAATCGGTTATACGCATTCATATCCTAAATGAGACAAAACATTCAAAAAGCAGTCCCAAACAGGGGACTTTCCGAAGTTAATTCCTAATAAATTAACTTCGGACGGGTTTTCTATAGGTTGATAAATTTTAGGCGGGAATTTTCCGAAATTAATCGCTAAAATCCTAAAACATTCCTATGGTTTAGTTCAATAAAACATTTATATCATATAATAAAAACAGTTTATCCTGCTAAGCTTATCAGAATAAACTGTTTGAAAATAGCTTATCCTAATAAGCTTATCAGAATAAGCTCAGAATAAGCTGTTTGAAAACAGCTTATCCCGATAATCTTATCAGAATAAGCTGTTTGATAACAGCTTATTCTGATAAGCTTATCAGGATAAGCTGTTTTCAAACAGCTTATTCTGATAAGCTTATCAGGATAAGCAGTTATCAAACAGCTTATCCTGATAAGCTTATCAGGATAAGCTGTTTTCAAACAGCTTATTCTGGTAAGCTTATCAGAATAAGCTATTTGAAAACAGCTTATCCCGATAATCTTATCAGAATAAGCTGTTAAGCTTATCAAGATAAGCTTTTTTCAAACAACTTATTCTAATAAGCTTATCATGATAAGCTGTTATCAAACAGCTTATCCTGATAAGCTTATTAGGATAAGCTGTTATCAAACAGCTTATTCTGATAAGCCAGGTTAACCTGTTTGAAATCAGCTTATCCAAAAAGGCTTATTATAATTTATTCTCATCAAATAGGTAACATAAGGAGTGTTTGGATTTACGTTTAACAAAAATTAACAAGTTTAAACATCTCGGACGACATGTCGTCGGGGAATCTAAAAAAAACTAAACAAAAAACAATATGTATTATCAATTACAATTAAAAGTTAAAAAACATACAGTTAAAGAATGGTCGGGTCTCGGCTCTCGTCGGGGCGCGGCTGTGGTCGGGGCTCGGCTGAGGTCGGGTCTCGGCTGTGGTCGGGCTCGGCTACGGTCGGGACTCGGCTGCGATGACCGGATATGTAAAAACAACACCAAAAATACTATCAATTATAATATAAGTTATATAAAAAATCAATTACAATATAAATTAAAAAATATATATATAAAAAAACCTTAAACTATCAATTACAATATACATTATATAAAAAACCTTAATAGAGGACGGAGATGGAGTGGTGGTGGTGGCGGTGAACGTAGATGGCGGTGGTGGTGGTGCTGGCGGATGGAGAAGGCGGGGTAGTGCACGTGTGCAGGTGTGGAGAAGAGTGGTGGTGAGTGGTGGTGGTGATGAAAATGATGGTGGTGATGATAAAGATGGTGGTGGTGATAGTAGGTGGTGATAACAGGTGGTGATGGTGGTGATAGCTGTGTGGGTTTTAGTTTTTAGGATAAGAAAAAGTGTTATGAGAAAAGTGAGGATCTGGTCAAAAAAGGTCCCTTTTTTCCCCAGCGACAACCCCTGGTGACATGTCGCCAGGGATACTTTCTACTTTTGTCGTTTAGCCAAAAGCGCACGTGATTGAAATTTTTTGGAGGGTTGTGACCAAGTTTCCATGGCAACATGTCGCCAGGGATACATTTGACTTTTCAACGCATATATACGTACCTATTCTTTTGTCGTTTCTCCCACACCTTCCCTGGCGACACGTCGCCAGGGAAACTCTCCTGGCGACACGTCGCCAGGAAAAGTCCCAATTGTCGCAGGGGATAACTTTTGTCAAAATAAAATTTATTATTACTTATATATTATTATAATTAGTAATAAAATTATTATTATTATTATTATTATTATTATTATGTATAAAAAAATTATTATTATTATTATTATTTATAAAATAATAATTATTATTTATAAAATAATAATATCATCCCCGTCAGTTTAATTTCTAAATTAATTTCGATTTAGTCCGTTTAGTTTCTGGATTTATTCTAATTCGGTAACCATTGAACATCTAACGTTTAACAATGCATACCGACTCATCCATTGAACATCTAACATGTAACAAAGACATGTCGAGTCATCAATTGAACATCTAACGTGTAACCAAGACATGCCGACTCATGCATTGAACATCTAACGTGTAACCAAGACATGTCTACTCATCCATTGAACATCTAACGTGTAACCAACACATACAGACTCATCCATTGAACATCTAACGTTTAACAAATGCATACCGACTCATCCATTGAACATCTAACGTGTAACCAAGACATGTCGACTCATCCATTGAACATCTAACGTGTAACCAACACATACCGACTCATCCATTGAACATCTAACGTTTAACAAATGCATACCGACTCATCCATTGAACATCTAACGTGTAACCAAGACATGTCGACTCATCCATTGAACATCTAACGTGTAACCAACACATACCGACTCATCCATTGAACATCTAAGGTTTAACAAATGCATACCGACTCGTCTATTGAACATCTAACGTGTAACCAAGACATGTCGACTCATCCATTGAACATCTAAAGTGTAACCAACACATACCGACTCATTCATTGAACATCTAACGTTTAACAAATGCATACCGACTCATCCATTAAACATCTAACGTGAACCAAGACATGCCGACTCATCCATTGAACATCTAACGTGTAACCTAGACATGCCGACTCATCCATTGAACATCTAAGGTGTAACCAAGACATGTCTACTCATCCATTGAACATCTAACGTGTAACCAACACATACCGACTCATCCATTGAACATCTAACGTTTAACAAATGCATACCGACTCATCCATTGAACATCTAACGTGTAACCAAGACATGCCGACTCATCCATTGAACATCTAACGGGAAAACATTGGCGGGAAAACATTGGCGGGAAAATATTAGAGGAAAACATTAGAGGGAAAATGCTAACAATTTCCCTCACTTTTTTAGCATAAAAGGAGAACCACACACACTCCTTATCATCACAACCACCAGCAGATGACACACACTTATCATCACAAACACATTGTTATTATGAAGATGTTGAAGCATGAAGATTTTCCGTGCAAGTGTGGACATGGAGATGTAGTTCTTCGAGAATCGTGGCAAACTGAATCCTTTGGTAGATTGTACTATGCTTTTCCACGTTCACGGGTTCAACCTCCAATTTCATATGTGTTTAAGTGTCAGTGACGAATAAAATTATGTTTAGGAGTGTTTGTCTGTAAGTCTCCCATGTGATATTACAAAAGGTTTTATGTAATATTTGGAATTAATAAATATTTGTTTTATAAATGTCTCATTTTTATTATATAAACGTCGCAAAAATAAAATAACATCGGATCGATAGTTAAAATAATAATTATTTGGAATAAATAAATATTTGTTTTATAAATGTCTCATTTTTATTATATAAACGTCGCAAAAATAAAATAACATCGGATCGATAGTTAAAATAATAATTATTTGGAATAAGTAAATATTTGTTTTATAAACGCCAGGGAAACTCCGGTCACCTGTTCCCAGTTTTCTTGTAGTGCGATAGTGATTTCTATTAAGAAACCAAACGCGCCCCAAAAAGTCTTAGTTTCAATGGTTAAAGTCATGCATAAAACTTTTTCAAATAGTTAAAAGCTTTAATAAAACCATCTCTAATCAAGATGCTCTAAGTTTTGTGTTCAATCTTGAGTCTCGTGTTCATCTCTTACCGTTTTAAGTTAAAGAAAGTTATATTGACCAAAGAAATTAAATGCAATTACTTTTTGGGCACCCTTACTTTTTATAAAGATTAAATTTTTGTAAGAACCAAACTAATCACACTTATTCCAATATCATAACAGTCGTAATGACACCCTTGCATTTTGAATATCGATTTCTACTCACTTGTCACAAGTGTCACTACTGTGTTACATTTCTCGCTATTCATACATATGAACAACAGAAAACAGAAATCTTCGAATTAATATATGAATTTCAATGTGTTCAAGAGATAGGTACCATGACTTTATTCAATTCATAAATCAATCATTCAAAAGACACAAACATGAAACATCCAAGGAAGCATCACCATACTTGAATAAAGTTTTATTAAGATTATAGATATAAGAGTGTTGCTGAAACAATAGAGTCAACCAAAATTCACACAGAACTACTAGAACTAACGCAGCTCTATTTCAGCAACAGGGGAAGCTCTGTGGAGCTTTAACAACCTTTGAGGCTCAGAATCTTTATCTTCTATAGCAACATGCATAGGGGAACAAGCAAGTATATACTTTATAAGACATACTTCATTCTTTGAACCAAAAAAATTACCAAACGCCACATTCCGAAGCTGCAGCAGGTCCATCTTAGTGCAGTCTAAATCCAAAAAACAAGGTGCCAAAGGTGCGCTCATACTGCAGTAAGCCGACTGCAGAATTTGAATAGTATTCAGATTCATAACTGCACGTAAATTTAAAAGTAAATAGTTTGATTTATTATGTGCACCTGGAAGTTAAGAGTCTGCAAATTTGGGGAGCGACAAATCATTTCCAAGACAAAGGATACCACACTATCATAACTAAGTTTTGGATGTGATAATGTAAGAGTCTTGAGGCATAGAAAGGATGTAGGGACCTTCTTATAGACACCAGCTTCTGCCACAATCTAAAAAAACAGAAAGTCAGTTTCATTCATTTGTAAAAGCCTAGGCACAATCTTTAGTAATAACCCAACTTAGCCATACCTTGTGATAACATAAATTTAACTCAAGTGTTTGAAGCTTTGGAAGAACTGCAAGCTGAAAGATACTGGAACCTCTGAACATTTTGTCCCGCTCGGTCAATAACAAAGATAACATTTTGAGATTTCCAAGTTTAGAAATTTCAGCAAGTTCCAATTCCCCTACTATAACATCGTGATCAAGGTAACTCAAAATCTCAAGTAAGGGACAGCGAGCAATAAATTCTCCAAATGTATAGTCTTCGAATTGCACATTCTTCAAGTGTATGCTCAATAGATTTGGAAATCCACGAAACATATTTAAATGGTAAAAGCAAAAGTTACGAAGCTCCAAATGTTTCAACCCCATACAAGAGTAAAGTTGCGTTGGTAAATAAAGTACGTCTTTACATAGTTTATCTTTTAAAGTGAGCTCCTCAATTCCAGTTCTAGACAGGAAGAGAATCCAATGAATAATATCCTTATCCTCAAATGTGATGCCATCCGCGTCTGATACGTAGAAGACAAACTTTTTTATGGGACCTTTAAGATGAGGGAGAAGTCTGCTTACAATTATCCCAATCTTCTCATGATATATGTAAAACTATATTTAATTATATTACAGTTTCTGATATCATCATATACAGTAATAGTTATCTTTATTGGTAATCTATTCCTTTTTATCATTTTTTTATCGGTGATCGCTGATCTGAGTGTGTTTGGATGTGTATTTGAAAGTGATTAGTACGCTGAATATTGGAAATCATATCCATCTGTAAGAAACAGGTTGCAGAAAATAGTGTTTATATGTTTTTTCTACTGTCTGAAATTGCAGCAGTCCGACATAGTTAAAAGTTGTCGTTCTAAAAAAATGTACAAAAAAGTAAAGGTGTTTTACCCTAACCCACCACCTCGGCCCATCATCGGAAATCCTTGGCCCATGTCAATTCCCGGCTGGTTTACAATTCCATAACCAGTTCCGGACCCTGGCCCTGCAGTAAGTGAAAAAGGTTGGCTCGTTTGTGAAAAAGGATGAACTGATTGCAATAAAGGTAGCTAGGTTGGGATGCACAACCTGTTTCTGAAGAAATTTGACCCGTTTGTGGTGTCGTGCACCAATGGATGGGGAGGGCTGGAGTACCCTAGCCTCTAAAAATGGTTGGTTAATATCAAATAGATTGTGAAGGTATTGAAGTACGAGAAAAATATCATGAAAGTATCGAGTAAATGTCAAAACGAGTTACAAATGTGTTTCAGAAAACAGGTCCATAATTGCATATACATTATATGTAAGTGTGTTACTTCACTCAGGCCTTAGCATTTTTCTAATACATGTATGATGTATCTCCCAGGTGACATACTGGAGCGCAACGCTAACTACAGATAGTCATCAAATAAATATTTTGTACAGTAGATCCTAACTTATGAGAAAAACATATTCAAATAGCTAATGTTGATTAAACATATCGTAGCCGCTGTCAAAAGGATATTTGTATATCATAAATTCATAATGTTGATCAAACATGTCAAAAGGATGAGTAATCTATATATAATTTATTTATAAATAACCTGAAGTAATATGCAGTACGAAGATTTGATCATGATAACTGCATCCACTTTGATCTATTTGCCATTAATGGATGATGGAGTTGGACTGATGAAGCAAAAGTAGTGTTTCCGTGTAGGATATTATGCAAAGCGCATCATGCGTTCCTTTAATATTAATAACATTGATGTGTCTTGAGCACGATTTATAAACTTCATGTTCAAATGTTAATTTAGAAACGTCGTCGTAATTAAGATGAGTCCAGAATATAGCTTCGTTCTTCCTAAACCCTTCAAGTTTTCCATATATAATGGCCGGTAACTTGATAGTGAACATCCTAGCGAATAATTTTGTAACTTTATCCATCACCCATACACCATGAACCTGTATCTCACCATCTTTATAGTACTTTACCACAGCAAGAGATTCATTATGATTACGGATCCACAAGTTACATGAGTGTACTAAACAATCTGGAAGACACACTTCACCAAATTCTTCACTCTTAAAATCAAAAGAAACAATCTTATTAAATTTAGGTTTGCAACCCCGTTTAAATGTATCAAAACCAAGCCAATAAACAAACCCATCTATATGAACATGATAAAACGTCAAACGACATGGTTTGAATGGAGGGTTGATAGATAGACTTTTCCAAGCCCTGGAGCTTAACGTAAATACCTCAACTTCCCAATGAACACACGGCTCGACAACATCATGAATCCAAACAAGCTTGGGGTCATTAGTAACAGCACAAACCCCAAAACCAATATTAGCAGGACGTGATGAACTCAATCTATCAGGGACAACAATATCAACCGACTTTCTAACTATAGGATTCCAAAGAACAACCATTAGTGACCCTATATCTTGACGAAAACCATAAAAACATAATACTCCTTGTGTAGAACCACATATCCATGCGTCTTTAATTAGATTAACAGACTCGGGGACTGTATGGGAAATTTCGTGGTAAGGGGATGTATCATCATCAATTAATGAAACATATGTTCTATCATCACATCCAGGTAGTTTGTATCTTAAAAATAAATGGTGCGGTTGTGTTTGCATCCGATGTATGCGATGATCCTTGATAAATTTAGAGCTATCAATTAGAGACTTCCATGATTTTGAAACTGATCTAAACCTAATTAATGATTTGACTGGAAGCTTTTTCATGGTTTCAGCTTGGATATCAAAAGGTATGTAATCGGACATTATGATTTTGAAGATGTTTAGGGTTTTCAGAATATTAGGGTTTTTGAAACACGAATTGTATAGCATGTGTTTTACTTTTTGGTATGTAAATACGCATGCATTTGCCGGCTTTCAACCTGGGCTGCCCAATCGCACAGGACCCAAAATTTATAAAGGCATTGATACTTGAGTCAAGCCCAACTAAAAGGCCCAAAAAGATATAACTAAACCGACTCAGTACTATGACCCCGAGTCAAATCATATTCATGTGGTAAATACTTAAAGAATTTTTCATCAAATACGAGTTGCGTTAGCAATGTCGCCCACTTTCACCTCCAGCTGGTTGACAACATATCAGTCTTTACGGCAACTTGGATTGGCAAACGATCGAGAATATGACTTACCACATTCTCCGGCAAGTTGTTAATAACATCTTCTTCTGCTAGTTTCTTATGCTTTGTATGTCCCATGAACCTGTTCCTAATTAAACAATAATGTACACAATAATCTCAACTATGATTTTTGTTTTTTAATCTAAAAAATGAAGTAGATTCAGAAGTACATTAAGCATTAGGAACAATAAAATAATAAATCACTAGACGCATAAACAGCTTCAGAAATAAGTAAACTACAGTTCAGTTACACTAGCAACCATTTAAGCTACTTACCTGATTTGAGATTGTGAGATAGTAGTTTCAAACTCATACATAAAAAAATTGCAAAGAAGTTTGCTTTTAGTGCATGGGAGAGATCGTACCTGATAACAAGCCCTAACCCTATTTTGCTCTTGAGTTCGTCGTCTCCGGTTATGATGCCCACAATCACAAAAACAGGCTGGGCCATCTTAAAATAGATATGGGCAGATTGGACCTAACCACTATTCTCATTGGGCTATTGTGGCCTCAATAAGTAAGTAACCCCTTTTTGTTCGGCTCGAGCTCGGGAACACACATAACACGATCCAGGACACTTGAGATGATTTTATCGAAATATTTTCAAAAAGCAAGGGGCCTAGTGGCTTTCACAAATGAGAACTAAACGTTATAACTTTTCTCAAAGTTGTCATACATACTTGAAAGATTTTCTTATCACTATTCAAGATTAGAGCATACATACATGAAAAGATACGATATGATGGAATGGAAAGGTAAGAAACGGAATCGAGGTATTTCTCGTCTTTGTTTGAGCCTAAAAATGGATTCTCATTATCATGATATTTTAATCGATTTTGATGTTTGATTGTTTTCTTTTGTCAAACAGTGAAATCCGTTCTTCAATCTAGAAGTCATTTTCTTTCTTTATCATTTCATTCTCTACCATGTTTTCATTCTCGAAGTAATTTTTTTTTCTCATGTGACTTACGCGAGAATACGAAATGTAGACTTTAAAAATGAAGCATATGTATATGCACTTCACTAGTCCTAATTGTGTGAGCTCAAGAATAATCAATAGCGGTTTAATGCCAGCTCATCGCATGGTACTCGCGTAATACGACGACGGATACTCGATAATGATTTTTGAGATGACAAATGTTGCTACTCTTACCCGTTGTATTCAAAGGTTGGAGTTGTAAAAAAATAAATCAAAAGAAAATAAACTCTAAAAAACAAGAAAAACTAAAAATAATTAAAATATATAAAAGAGAGAATTTCATATATATCCTTATTTTTAGTCAAAATTACATATATATCCAACCTCACCAAAAAATTACATATATATCTAATCTAAAACATAAAATTACATATATGTCCAAAAACCCTTTTTTTCTTTTTTTCTTTTTTGAAATAACATATCATCGATTTAATGAGACTTTTTATTTTTTACTCAACATAAATCTCATCATCCGGTTCTTAGCTTCTTGGTCTCACGTATATGTGCTTGGACTCTTTAAGCACAATGTAAAGGTAATAAAAATTCTAACAAGAATGTAATTTTACGATTATTTAGTCAAATTATTTGGATTTGGATAATGAGGAAAAAAAGTGGTCGCAAGAAATGTGAACATTTCCCTCGCGTATTAGTGTTTGCTATCATATGATTGTATGCTTTATAATATTAATTATCATTAAAGAATTAACGGGCTTACTATGGTATTTGGCTTTGTGTGCCGTATATTTATTTTAATTCAATTATGAAATTTATAAGGTTTAAGGTGAACTCATAATGCGGTTGTTTATCTGTATAAAATTAATTATCATTAAAGAATTAATTTTATAAAACATATAATCATATGAGAGCAAATACTAATACACGAGGGAAATATTCACATTTCTTACGACCACTTTTTTCCTCATTATCCAAATCCAAATAATTTGACTAAATAACCGTAAACTTACATTCTTGTAAGAAATTTTATTACCTTTACATTGTGCTTAAAGAGTCAAAACACATATACGTGAGACCAAGAAGTTAAGAAACGGATGATGAGATTTATATTGAGTAAAAAATGAAATGTCTCATTAGATCGATGATAGGTTATTTCGAAAAGAAAAAAAAATTGGGTTTTTGGACATATATGTAATTTTATGTTTTAGATTGAATATATATGTAATTTTTTGGTAAGGTTAAATATATATGTAATTTTGACTAAAAATAAGGATATATATGAAATTCTCCCTATATGAAATTCTCCCTATATAAAAATTAATATTTAAAAAATATAATAAAATTAAATTATTAAAAACAGGCTTGTGCTATTGTGGCCTCAGTGGACCTAACCCTTTTGTTGACTTTATTTTGTTGACTCCAAAAACAAGTTTTGACCGGTAATGAAAAAGGAGACACTGGTGGGAAGTGGCTACGAAATGCTAACGATCGAGATCCCTACAGACTCGGTGTCTTCTACTTAGACCGATTTTGGGAGTTCGTTAGGCATCTTTTCTCGTAATCCGGATTACTCCAAAGTGCGATATGCTTTTCCCACTCCTCGGAAGTAATTTCCTGAGGACGCTCGCTGCGGACTCTGCCGATGTCTACCGTGCCGGTATCGATGTCTCTGCGCCAATGCTTCGTCTTCAACGTATTTTTTCGAGAATTGTAACTCTTTTGAAGCATGTGATTGATGCCACCACGTATACCCCTCCATACCTCAGGATCACTCTTGTGTGGCGTCAAAATAATGTATATAATTTATACATTATTTTGTTTATTTATTTAATGGCTTATATATTTATTTAAATTTTTATAATAAAAACAAAACAGCTTGTTCTGATAAGCTTATCAGGACAAGCTGTTTGAAAACAGCTTATCAGAACAAGCTGTTTGAAAACAGCTTATCCTGATAAGCATATCAGAACAAGCTGTTTTCACACAGCTTGTTCTGATAAGCTTATCAAGATAAGCTATATTCAAACAGCTTGTTCTGATAAGCTTATCAGGATAAGCTGTTTGAAAACAGCTTATCCAAAAAAGCTCATTACCTTATTCTCATCAAATATATATTTATTTAAAAAAAATGTATTTATTTAAAAAATTTTATATTTATTATAAAAAATTAAATGATATAAATAAATAAGATACAAATTGTATATTTATTTAAATTTGTTATTTATTTATATGATATAAATAAATAAAAAATTTATTTAAATATATACACCATTAAATAAATAAACACAATAATGTTATAAACATAAAAATGATAATTGACCTCTATATTCGCCCAAACCATCGCCGTGATCTCATCAGGGACATCATTCCAACTTGGGTAGTACAGTGGCATGAGCCTCCTGATACAATCCCCGACGTAATTAGCTAAATGTTGAGCATGCGAGCCGCGAGGCCGGAAAGAGACTTCTTCAAAATCTATCGGGACAGTGCCATGTTCTTCAACTTCGTCCAACAAATCGAGACATCGGGTAATGCCCCGAGTCTTTCTAGCGGCCTCTCTGCCGCCAAAATTTTCTTTTCTTTTGCCTTTGCCTACAAATATCAAGTGAATGACAAAGTAATAAAATATACACATTTAAACATATATATGCACCAAATTTATAATTATGTTACAATAATCAAAATATTCTTACCTTTATTTCTAAATACGGCGAAACAACCTCTGCGGATGTTTGGCGTAGGAGGTTCATCCTCACCACCACCGTGTGATCGTACAACATCTGCTGACATCTGTACAAGTACAATTAGCATAACATAGACAAATTCATGAACAAAATAATATAAGCATGCACAAATCCAAATACAACACATCCAAATAAATATACATATTTAAACAATCCACAACAATTAGATTCATTCATTCAAACAAATAAGTGTCTTTTGCAAGTTACAACTAAAGGTCAATCTTCTTCTTCACTTGAAGAAACTCTTTCTTCACCATCATCATCATTCACACGTTCTTCATCACTTAAATCTTGGCCATCTATATGCAAGGTCACATCACCCAAGTCATTCAAATCAGTGGAAAGTGGTAGATTAGATGCGTTGTCGAAATGTATAATATCAGGAACGGCATCTGACACAATGACACCCCCGTTGGAAAACTTTTTATGATTAACATGTTCAACGACCTTCCAGTTGGGTTTGTTCTTATCTTCAATGTAGAAGACTTGTTTGACTTGTGTTGCGAGAATGTATTGATCATCTTTCCACCACTCAGCTCTTGTGTCGGTGAGTTGTGTCATGTTGTTTCTATAGATAAGACGTTGTTTATGTAATGTGGGGCGAGTGTCGAACCACTTAACTTTGAACAACACAACATTGAACGACAAATAATGAAACACGAGGATCTGTTGAAGCTGACCATAAGCCATTGTGTTCTCAGGGCCAGGCATACAAATGTCACTATTTTGAGTTGTACGACGTTCATCGCGACTGTGCACGACATACCTCACACCGTCGACTATGCAAGAGTTTAGTGAGATTGGATGCTATGATGGTCCACAAGCCAAAACGAATAACTCGCTGGTTTTGATAACCTCTGGGTCTTTGTCACTCTCTAAGTGACGTTGACGGATCTATGAGGAATAAAGGATTAGGTACATAAAACTATTTATAATAATATTATTTTTTTACAGGTAAGTACACAAGATAAGTATAAGTTTACCTCTTTCCCAAACCACGCGGGGAATTCTTTTTTCGTGTCTTTGTCAGGATATAATCTTAAAAACGTTCATGGTATTAGAATAAGTCGTTATTGTTAAGAAAAAGAAGTTTCAAAATAAAATAAAAAACGCGTACCTCTTGAACTCGAAAATATACTTGTCAATTTCAGGACTGTTGTTTAGTACATACCATTCCACTTTCTTGAACTCTTGATAAGGGAACAGAATAAACGACTTTTTCCCAAGCGGGTTACATACCGATCGGAATACCTGAAACTGACACATTGGGGGAGGGGGGTCCACATTACGGTCGAGACGATTAAATTTAGTGGTAACATCATCCCGAAAATACTTAGAACAGAAAGTCAATGCTTCTTGTGCAACATAACCCTCCGCAATCGAACCTTCTGGCTTAGCTTTATTTCGTACATAACCTTTTAGCTCTTTAGTGTATCTTTCAAATGGATACATCCACAGGGGGCGGATAGGCCCGCCTTCAATGGCCTCATCAGGTAAATGGATAACCAAGTGAACCATAATGTCAAAGAAATCAGGAGGATATATGAGCTCAAGATCACACAAAATGTCAACCACCTTTTTTACAGCAGTCAACATGTCATCCACCATTAAAGTTACAGAGCAGAGTTGCTTAAACAAGTTACATAGGTCGATCAGTGGTCTTACAATCTCATCAGGCAAGTATTCCTGAAGTGCGAAAGGAAGTAAACGTTGCATCATATATGACAGTCATGAGACTTTATGCCCGTTATATTGGTATCGTTATCGGTCACTTTGTGCTTGAAGTTGGATCCAAACCCATCTGGTAGTTTAACACTTTTGATGTACTGACAAAACTTTTCCCTGTTCTCTGGTGTGAAGGAATACGAAGCCTGAGGCTTCTTGCACTTCCCGTTTTAATTTTGGGTGAGCCACAAGCTTTTTCGAATGCCTAACTTTTTCAAGTATTGTCTTGCCTTGACAGTGTCTTTAGATTTGTCATTCATTAACAAAGTGTTCAGGATGGACTCCAACACATTTTTTTCGATATGCATGATGTCTGAATTGTGTCTTAGTGAAAGAAAAGGCCAATACTCAAGCTCGTAAAAAATAGACCGTTTAGACCAGTTAGGCTCAAGACGAAAATTGAGTTTTATCTTCACACCCCCATAATCCTTATGTTTACCTGGCAGTCGATTTGGCAGTGAAGCATGTTGATCGTTAATCTGGTCCATGGTAAATGTTCTAGGACGGGGCTGGTGTTCAGGTTTACCATTGAATGAACGTGAAGACCTGGAGTTATGGCGGGGCGGTAAGAATCTTATGTGTCCAACATAATCTATTTTGCTTGCCACATGAAGAGATGGAGTGTCGTCATTACATGTAGGGCAAGCCTTGTAATCTTGCCCACTATACCCAGACAAACTAGTTCGAGCCGGAAAATCATTGATGGTCCATAAAAGCATCGCTCTCACGGTGAATGCCTCGCCATTAGCTTGGTCTATAGTACTGACACCATCCCATAAAATTTTTAGATCATCAATTAAAGGTCTCAAGTAAATATCAATGTCCTTGCCCGGGGATTTAGGGCCAGTAATTAACAGCGTCAGCATTAAAGAACTCTCTTTCATACACAACCACCGAGGCAGGTTGTATGTTGCCAGTATCACCGGCCACATGTTGTAAGTCTGACTAAGGTTGCCGAATGAATTGAAACCATCAGCAGCCAACCCTAATCGAACATTTCTTGGTTCTGCTGCAAAATCAGCATACTTGGAGTCAAATTTCTTCCAAGCCGCACAATCACACGGGTGTTGCATCTTACCGGGCTTCGTACACTTTCCAGTTGCATGCCAAATCATATCATTTGCACTTTTACTAGACTTGTACAAACGTTTTAGTCTAGGAATGATCGGAAAGTAACGCATCACCTTTTTAGGAACTTTCTTCCCCGGCGTGTTAGTGTCTTTCCATCTACTTGTATTACACACCGGACAGAAATCCAAATCGACGTATCCTTCCCGAAATAAGCAACAATGGTGTTCACAAGCATGTATCGAATTGTACCCTAACCCGATCGTTTTAAATGTCTTCTTTATTGCATAGTATGACGGTGGGATCTTGAATCCTCTGCTTGGGGGAAAGATAGTTTGCATCCACTCTAGAATATCATTGAATATGGTATCGGTGATTTTATCTTTGGCCTTATAATGTGTAAACTTTGCATAAATTCTAATCGAGTCGCTTCTACACAACCAGGGTACAGCGTCTCATTGGCACTGTGATATAACTCTTCAAACTCGTTAGCTTGAGTCGGTCTGTTACTTGAGTTGGGAGAAGGTGGAGGAGGAATATGGTCCAGAGGAATATAGGTAAGATCATCAAGTAACGATGTCATGCCACTAATCAAAGGTTGTCTTGTGTTATCTATTATTGGCAGTGGTGGCGGTGGTGGTGGAGGAGGTGTAGATGTAGGAGGAGTCGGTTCACCATGGTGTACCCCTGTTGTATAACTGTTGTCAAACCCGGATTTCATAACGTGGTTCGAAAGAAGGTCGATATGTACCGGGAGTCTTGTTCGACAACGCTTGCATGGACATGTTATCTGATTCAAACTATTCACAAACTTCCTGTAATGCTTGACTAAATTGGTAAGACCCAATATAAATTCTGGCTCATGACGCTCTAACCGTGTCCAACTTTTATCAATGATTACCATAACTGTGTTTTAACGATACATTTAGTTATTATATGCAACTTAATTAAAACAAGGAATTAAAAAAAATAATTATTATATATTTCATAAATAATAATATGTATTATATCAAATTATAAAAAATAATTATAAAATATATAATTATTATTTATAAAGTATATAATTATATAATAATATTTATAAAAGATATAATTATCAAGTATAGAAAATAGTATGTTCACCTAGTGTAACTATGGAAGGAAATCCTAACCCACCATTTGAATGTTTCGTCTCATATAGGAATGCGTAAAACCGATTTACTATTTGAGAAAATTTCGGCAGCATTTCCCCTCAACTCCCCAAATATGTGTTTAAAGACATATTCGTAGGAGTAAAGGAGAAACACTGTCGAAACCATCTCAAATAGTAAATCGGTTATACGCATTCATATTCTAAATGAGACAAAACATTCAAAAAGCAGTCCCAAACAGGGGACTTTCCGAAGTTAATTCCTAATAAATTAACTTCGGACGGGTTTTCTATAGGTTGATCAATTTTAGGCGGGAATTTTCCGAAATTAATCGCTAAAATCCTAAAACATTCCTATGGTTTAGTTCAATAAAACATTTATATCATATAATAAAAACAGCTTATCCTGCTAAGCTTATCAGAATAAACTGTTTGAAAACAGCTTATCCTGATAAGCTTATCAGAATAAGCTCAGAATAAGCTGTTTGATAACAGCTTATTTTGATAAGCTTATCAGGATAAGCTGTTTTCAAACAGCTTATTCTGATAAGCTTATCAGAATAAGCTGTTTGAAAACAGCTTATCCCGATAATCTTATCAGAATAAGTTGTTTGATAACAGCTTATTCTGATAAGCTTATCAGGATAAGCTGTTTTCAAACAGCTTATTCTGATAAGCTTATCAGGATAAGCAGTTATCAAACAGTTTATCCTGATAAGCTTATCAGGATAAGCTGTTTTCAAACAGCTTATTCTGGTAAGCTTATCAGAATAAGCTGTTTGAAAACAGCTTATCCCGATAATCTTATCAGAATAAGCTGTTAAGCTTATCAAGATAAGCTGTTTTTAAACAACTTATTCTAATAAGCTTATCATGATAAGCTGTTATCAAACAGCTTATCCTGATAAGCTTATTAGGATAAGCTGTTATCAAACAGCTTATTCTGATAAGCCAGGTTAACCTGTTTGAAATCAGCTTATCCAAAAAAGCTTATTATAATTTATTCTCATCAAATAGGTAACATAAGGAGTGTTTGGATTTACGTTTAACAAAAATTAACAAGTTTAAACATCTCGGACGACATGTCGTCGGGGAATCTAAAAAAAACTAAACATAAAACAATATGTATTATCAATTACAATTAAAAGTTAAAAAACATACAGTTAAAGAGTGGTCGGGTCTCGGCTCTGGTCGGGGCGCGGCTGTGGTCGGGGCTCGGCTGCGGTCGGGTCTCGGCAGTGGTCGGGCTCGGCTACGGTCGTGACTCGGCTGCGGTGACCGGATATGTAAAAACAAAACCAAAAATACTATCAATTATAATATAAGTTATATAAAAAAGTCAATTACAATATAAATTAAAAAAATATATATATAAAAAAACCTTAAACTATCAATTACAATATACATTATATAAAAAACCTTAATAGAGGACGGAGATGGAGTGGTGGTGGTAGCGGTGAACGTAGATGGCGGTGGTGGTGCTTCTGGCGGATGGAGAAGGCGGGGTAGTGCACGTGTGCAGGTGTGGAGAAGAGTTGTGGTGAGTGGTGGTGGTGATGAAAATGATGGTGGTGATGATAAAGATGGTGGTGGTGATAGTAGGTGGTGATAACAGGTGGTGATGGTGGTGATAGCTGCGTGGGTTTTAGTTTTTAGGATAAGAAAAAGTGTTATGAGAAAAGTGAGGATCTGGTAAAAAAAGGTCCCTTTTTTCCCCGGCGACAACCCCTGGTGACATGTCCCCAGGGATACTTTCTACTTTTGTCGTTTAGCCAAAAGCGCGCGTGATTGAAATTTTTTGGAGGGTTGTGACCAAGTTTCCCTGGCAACATGTCGCAAGGGATACATTTGACTTTTCAACGCATATATACGTACCTAATTTCTTTTGTCGTTTCTCCCACACCTTCCCTGGCGACACGTCGCCAGGGAAACTCTCCTGGCGACACGTCGCCAAGAAAAGTCCCAATTGTTGCAGGGGATAACTTTTGTCAAAATAAAATTTATTATTACTTATATATTATTATAATTAGTAATAAAATTATTATTATTATTATTATTATTATTATTATTATTATTATTATTATTATTATTTATAAAATAATTATTATTATTATTATTATTTATAAAATAATAATTATTATTTATAAAATAATAATATCATCCCGGTCAGTTTAATTTCTAAATTCATTCCGATTTAGTCCGTTTAGTTTCTCGATTTATTCTAATTCGGTAACCATTGAACATCTAACGTTTAACAATGCATATCGACTCATCCATTGAACATCTAACATGTAACCAAGACATGTCGAGTCATCAATTGAACATCTAACGTGTAACCAAGACATGCCGACTCATGCATTGAACATCTAACGTGTAACCAAGACATGTCTACTCATACATTGAACATCTAACGTGTAACCAACACATACAGACTCATCCATTGAACATCTAACGTTTAACAAATGCATACCGACTCATCCATTGAACATCTAACGTGTAACCAAGACATGTCGACTCATCCATTGAACATCTAACGTGTAACCAACACATACCGACTCATCCATTGAACATCTAACGTTTAACAAATGCATACCGACTCATCCATTGAACATCTAACGTGTAACCAAGACATGCCGACTCATCCATTGAACATCTAACGTGTAACCAACACATACCGACTCATCCATTGAACATCTAAGGTTTAACAAATGCATACCGACTCATCTATTGAACATCTAACGTGTAACCAAGACATGTCGACTCATCCATTGAACATCTAACGTGTAACCAACACATACCGACTCATTCATTGAACATCTAACGTTTAACCATACCGACTCATCCATTAAACATCTAACGTGTAACCAAGACATGCCGACTCATCCATTGAACATCTAACGTGTAACCTAGACATGCCGACTCATCCATTGAACATCTAAGGTGTAACCAAGACATGTCTACTCATCCATTGAACATCTAACATGTAACCAACACATACCGACTCATCCATTGAACGTCTAACGTTTAACAAATGCATACCGACTCATCCATTGAACATCTAACGTGTAACCAAGACATGCCGACTCATCCATTGAACATCTAACGGGAAAACATTGGCGAGAAAACATTGGCGCGAAAATATTGGAGGAAAACATTGGAGGGAAAATGCTAACAATTTCCCTCACTTTTTTAGCATAAAAGGAGAACCACACACACTCCTTATCATCACAACCACCAGCAGATGACACACACTTATCATCACAAACGCATTGTTATTATGAAGAAGTTGAAGCATGAAGCTTTTCCGTGCAAGTGTGGACATGGAGATGTAGTTCTTCGAGAATCGTGGCAAACTGAATCCTTTGGTAGACTGTACTATGCTTTTCCACGTTCACGGGTTCAACCTCCAATTTCATATGGATGCAAAAAAAATTTATGGAAAGACGAACGTTTCCAACTACTAATCAATTCTCTTGGAGGTTCAATGAGCTTTTCTCCTCCAAGCTCTTCTTCAAGACCTTCAACGAGCTTTTCTCCTCCAAGCTCTTCTTCGAGGCCTTCAAGGACTCCAATTTCTTCTCCAAGCTCTTCAACGTGTGCAAACTGTGTGCGCTTGAATGGAATGATAAAGGTACTTGAGAGTACAGTAGAGTTGTACAAAAACTGCGATAGGCACACAATGGATTCAGCTGCACTACTTCACGACCTTTACGATGTCATGGGGAACCTTAGTTTGAACTAATTTGTGGTGTGTTTTTTTCCGTGTTTACGAGTCTAATATCGTTGTAATATCCATGTTTAATTAAGCGTGTGTTTAAGTGTCCGTGACGAATAAAATTATGTTTAGGAGTGTTTGTCTGTAAGTCTCCCATGTGATATTACAAAAGGTTTTATGTAATATTTGGAATTAATAAATATTTGTTTTATAAATGTCTCATTTTTATTATATAAACGTCGCAAAAATAAAATAACATCGGATCGATAGTTAAAATAATAATTATTTGGAATAAATAAATATTTGTTTTATAAATGTCTCATTTTTATTATATAAACGTCGCAAAAATAAAATAACATCGGATCGATAGTTAAAATAATAATTATTTGGAATAAATAAATATTTGTTTTATAAACGCCAGGAAACTCCGGTCACCTGTTCCTAGTTTTCTTGTAGTGCGATAGTGATTTCTATTAAGAAACCAAACGCGCCCCAAAAAGTCTTAGTTTCAATGGTTAAAGTCATGCATAAAACTTTTTCAAATAGTTAAGAGCTTTAATAAAACCATCTCTAATCAAGATGCTCTAAGTTTTGTGTTCAATCTTGAGTCTCGTGTTCATCTCTTACCGTTTTAAGTTAAAGAAAGTTATATTGACCAAAGAAATTAAATGCAATTACTTTTTGGGTACCCTTACTTTTTATAAAGATTAAATTTTTATAACTAAGAACCAAACTAATCACACTTATTCCAATATCATAACAGTCGTAATGACACCCTTGCATTTTGAATATCGATTTCTACTCACTTGTCACAAGTGTCACTACTGTGTTACATTTCTCGCTATTCATACATATGAACAGAAATCTTCGAATTAATATGTGAATTTCTAATGTGTTCAAGAGATAGGTACCATGACTTTATTCAATTCATAAATCAATCATTCAAAAGACACAAACATGAAACATCGAAGGAAGCATCACCATACTTGAATAAAGTTTTATTAAGATTACAGATATAAGAGTGTTAGAGTCAACCAAAATTCACACAGAACTACTAGAACTAACGCAGCTCTATTTCAGCAACAGGGGAAGCTCGGTGGAGCTTTAACAACCTTTGAGGCTCAGAATCTTTATCTTCTATAGCAACATGAATAGCAATCTTCTTTAGCATAGGGGAACAAGCAAGTATATACTTTATAAGACATACTTCATTCTTTGAACCAAAAAAATTACCAAACGCCACATTCCGAAGCTGCAGCAGTTCCATCTTAGTGCAGTCTAAATCCAAAAAACAAGGTGCCAAAGGTGCGCTCATACTGCAGTAAGCCGACTGCGGAATTTGAATAGTATTCGATTCATAACTGCACGTAAATTTAAAAGTAAATAGTTTGATTTATTATGTGCACCTGGAAGTTAAGAGTCTGCAAATTTGGGGAGCGACAAATCATTTCCAAGACAAAGGATACCACACTATCATAACTAAGTTTTGGATGTGATAATGTAAGAGTCTTGAGGCATAGAAAGGGGGTAGGGACCTTCTTATAGACACCAGCTTCTGCCACAATCTAAAAAAACAGAAAGGCAGTTTCATTCATTTGTGATACAGATAAACCCGCCACAATCTTTAGTAATAACCCAACTTAGCCTTACCTTGTGATAGCATAGATTTAAGTCAAGTGTTTGAAGTTTTGGAAGAACTGCAAGCTGAAAAATACTGGAACTTCTGAACATTTTGTCCTGTTCGGTCAATAACAAAGATAACATTTTGAGATTTCCAAGTTTAGAAATATCAGCAAGTTCCAATTCCCCTACTATAAAATCGTGATCAAGGTAACACAAAATCTCAAGTAAGGGACAGCGAGCAATAAATTCTCCAAATGTATAGTCTTTGAATTGCACATTCTTCAAGTGTAAGCTCAATAGATTTGGAAATCCACGAAACATATGTAAATGGTAAAAACAAAAGTTACGCAGCTCCAAATGTTTCAACCCCATACAAGCGTAAAGTTGCGTTGGTAAATAAAGTAGGTCTTTACATAGTTTATCTTTTAAAGTGAGCTCCTCAATTCCTGTTCTAGACAGGAAGAGAATCCAATGATTAATATCCTCATCCTCAAATGTGATGTGATCCTCGTCTGATACGTAGAAGACAAACTTTTTTATGGGACCTTTAAGATGAAGGAGAAGTCTGCTTACAATTTTCCCAATCTTCTCATGATATTCATGTGGTAAACTAAATACTCAAAGAATTTTTCATCAAATACGAGTTGCGTTAGCAATGTCGTCCACTTTAACCTCCAGCTTGTTGACAAGATATCAGTCTTTACGGCATCTTGGATTGGCAAACGATCGAGAATATGACTTACCACATTCTCCGGCAAGTTGTTAATAACATCTTCTTCTGCTAGTTTCTTATGCTTTGTATGTCCCATGAACCTGTTCCTAATTAAACCATGTACATAATTATCTCAACTAAATAAGTAAACTACCTTTGAAATATTCTAAAATAATCGTAAACAGTTAGCCACTAACCCTATTTTGCTATTTGTCTAGTGTTTAAAAGCATCTGACTATTGAAAGAAAGTGTTTTACCTGATTTGAGATTGTGATAAGTTTGGCTTTAGGCTTGGGGGAGATGGAACAGATCATAACTCTTTTCCAAAGAAAAATGATTTGTATGCCTAATAAAAAGAATGATTTGTATGCCTAATTTGTATGGTGTAGATTTATTTGTAGGTCTATTAACTCTTTCCCAAAAAAACAAAACACCGTCTAATAATAGTAAGGTATAAAATAGCTACGTATTTTTTTGAAATATATTAATATGGTACGTGTACTTTTTTTATTGTCTATATCATAATGGTATTTTTTTATTGTCTATATCATATGTCTATTTTAGGAAACTGGATAATATGGTACGCGTACCCATTTTCCAACTGTTTTAACTGACTAGTTTGCTTATGTGGCAAATCATTAACGAGTGTTTGCACTGTTAGTCCTTTATACTAACGGGTGTTAGTTTTTTTTTTTTTTTCGAATTGATATTTTATGAATTTTTTTTAATCAAAGTTCTTTTCTTGAAAAGTTTTTTTCGAAAACAAAAAATTCAAATTTTCCTTTCAACAAAATAATTTTTTTCCGAATTTTTCTCATAATTTTTTTCCAGATTTTTTTCAAAATACTAGCCAACAAGGTTTTTTATGAATTTTTTTTTAAACAAAGATTTTCTTTTTTAAAAATTTTTGTCGAAATAAAAAACTCAAAATTTTTCTTTCAACAATAATTTTTTTACGAATTTATGTCATAATTTTTTATTTCAAAACCATAGCCAAAAGGATTTTTTATGAATTTTTTTCTAATCAAAGTTTTTGTTGTTTCAACAAAATTATCTTTTTTTCATACTTTTTTTCACATAAATAGTAGCGAAAAGAATTTTTTTTTTAATTTCTGTTGTCCCTAATATATGTGATGTTAATACACGAATTTAAAAGAAAGAAAGGAAGATATGAGAAGAATTCTAGAGAGAGAAAGTAGTGAGAGAAAGTAGAGAGAAAATGGTTGGTGAAACTTGTGGAATATTAGATTAGAGAAAATGAAATGACCAACACCCTTCCTAACATGCTAGGAAGGGTTTATATAGCCTTTGCTTACATGTAGCTTAATGGGCTATATGATCATGGGCCGGGCTTTCCTTTTGGGCTTTGGTTACTTATTAATGAACCTTAGCTTAAAGTTAAGCCCGTAATTACACGACTAATATACTACCTATTACAACGTTCTAAAGTACGATACATAATAAACATATGACCGAGGATTCTTGTTTGGCTCAATATTTTGAGGCTAACAATCTCCCCCAATGAGAGGTCATAAACCTTGGTCATTTAGGAAATTTGTAGAGATTACTAATCTCGCCATAAATGAGTCTTGAACGTGTAATCGTAGTCTTGTTCCTTCATGCTGTGATCTTTGAGCCTTTGTCATTGTCTTTCGACTTTGTCTTTAAGCTTGAGATCTTCAAATCATCCTTGACTTGTCTTTGCCATCTTGCGATCTTGTGTCTTCATTCACATGCTCACACTATTAATTGTTGAATATGTCTTTAGGCATGAGTATGTGGTTTCTGAATCTTTGACTTTGCTGAGTACACCGTGACGCCACCTTCTCGAGACAAAACATAGACACGGACAGAATGGCTTTGACATTCGTCCTAAATCGGTAGCGTTTTACCTCCGGTCGGTGAAGACCGTTATACGATATTAAATACCGTACCTGTGATCAGGTAGATTCAATTAAGAATCTCCTTGACAGGGTTTCGCGGCTGTACTAGCCGTTCTCTTTACTCGACCGTCTCAAAGCAAGACTGCGAACATAAAGAGTGAATCAATTGGATAAATATCCGCTTGATTAAAGTCGTCAATTCAAATTCCTGGAACAAGTTTGCTTCATTAAGAATCTTACCATTGTTGCTTTCCAGTTGACACAAGCTTGATTCATAAGAATCTCGCAAGTTACCTACCGTAGCGCTGTTTGATGTTGACGCTAGAAGGATTTCCATTCGTCACTGTGAATATTAATGAATATCACTCTGAATGTTCTGACAAGACCATAAAGATATTGCGTAGAAACCTGAAACGAGTTTGAATCAATTAAGAATCAAACCACTGTTGCTTTTCAGTTTTGCACATGTTCAATTCATAAAGAATCTTGCATATGACCTGTCGCAGTGCTGTTTGATGTTAACACTGGAAGGATTTCCACTCATCATTGTGAATACTAAGTAGTATCACTCTGAGTGTTCTAGCAATATCACAAGGATATAGCGTAGGACTCTCTTGATCTTCATCCGTGTGTCCTAACGAGATTTGATTGATCTCTTGGCTCTAGACTCTATTTGTGCACTTTTAGTGGTCGGAGGCTGGAGCAGATGCCACCTATTCAATATCAACTATCTCGGAGTGAGAAAGTCAATAGAAGTCGTGTTGATCTCCGTGACAATAAAACAAACTTCTTTTGAGAGAAGCCTGAGTAGCTAGGAAAGGGTTGTGCTTCACATCACTGGGTCCATGATGAGTTTGTCTTCATGATGAGTTGACCCGGTTTCTGCCTAAGTTGTATGGAGGGCTTCTTTCTTTAGACCCTTTATCCTTACATTTCTTTTTCATTCTTCAACCCCTTCAATGCTTACCAAGACATCATTAATAGCACCTTGTTGTGATTGTTCCAGTGCTATCATCAGTACTTAGTCGGCATTCAGCTACGTTCACATTCTACTCCATCTTTCCTAAGGACTTCTAATAATCTATTGGATTGTCCCTGGGAAGATCCCTCCGGTTCTGGTTGGATCATAGGACTTAAACCTAACCACCCTTTTGACACCAATAACGTCGTGAATTAAAGATGTTGTGGGTATTTGATCGTAACCATGAAAACCACTTTAAATTCTAACAAAGTGTTTGAAAAACATTTAACACCTTGCTAGTTTTGTCGTTTAAGAAATGCTCCCCCTTCACATGTGCATCGATAATCGAAAGTATTTCGCACATGTAGGTAAGAGTTAAAGTGCTTGAGTCTTATATTAGATCACATTTTAATCACATTTTCTCCCCCTATCTCTAATATATAAAATCTTTTGATATTAGAGATACCAAATTTGATTAAAATATATTTTGAAAAATAGTCTTGAAATCTCCGGGAGAAAGATGTGTGAATCTTTTGCATGAAGTTTAAAATGCTCCCCCTCAAAAATTGATCCAATTGAATTGTCATTGTGAGGATATGATCCACATTTCGCTTTTTGAGGATGGGAGTTGTTGAAGACACAATTTTTGAAAGATTTTGAATATCATTGAAAAATTCTTGAAAAAAATTGTGTTCAACGCTTTTTGAAAAATCAATTCTTTTTGTCGAATGGTTTTTCTAAAGAATAAACTTGAGTTCATAGACTTTTAATGTCTTGACGAATCCACTCAAGTGTAAGAAGATTTCTCTTCTTTTGCTGAGGGTAAGGGTACTAAATCGTACACTTCCCCGTGAATATCGATCCGGGTTGCAATCTGAAAGTGATGACAAGCCATTGTGTTGAGCTCAAAACGTAGAATGTTTTGTGACAAGCTCAACCCGTGATAGATTGCTCTACCCGTTGTTTGGAAATATTTGTCCAAAATAGACAATTTCCTTTATTAAAAGAAGAAATGACATGTTTTGAAAAATATTTATAACTTTCATTCGAGCTTTATGTACACACCCGTGTCGTTATTGAGCGACATTTCTAGGCACGTCCATATTATCGATACTGAAAGACATGTCGAGAAGAATATTTTTGGATTTTGAAAGATTTTTAATTTTGTGTTTTGCTTTTATATGTTTTATATTTTTGTATTTTGCTTTTTGAAAGATATTTACAAGTTGATGTTTGATAGATAAATCAAGCAGGCACCTTTGCCAGAATCTCCAGGTCTGCTGGAGTCAAACATCTCATACCAATTTGCCTAACGAGGTACTCAAACCTATCTTTCGACAGAGCTTTCGTAAACAAGTCGGCTAATTGGTAATCCGTTCCAACAAAGTATAATTCAACGATACCTCTTTCAACTTGTTCCTTTATGAAGTGGTATCTGACATCGATGTGCTTCGTGCGGGAATGCTGTACCGGGTTGCAGGAGATGGCTATGGCGGACTTTGAGTCACAGTACATAGGTACTTTATCAAAGTGGAAGCCATAATCCGTGAGTTGTGTTCTCATCCATAGAACTTGAGCACAACACGCAGATAGAGACACATACTCCGCTTCTGCTGATGAGAGCGACGTGCAATCCTGCTTCTTGGAAGACCATCCCACAAGCTTATCTTGACCTAGAAATTGTGCACCACCAGAAGTACTTTTTCGTGTATCAAGACACCCTGCGTGATCAGAATCTGAATAGGCCGTTAGAAAGAAACCGGTTTCCCTCGGATACCAGAGTCCCAAATGAATGGTATTCTTGAGGTACCGAAAGATCCGTTTAACCTCCTTGAGGTGCTTTTCAGTGGGTCGTGCTTGATATCGTGCACAATAGCATGTAGCATGATGAATATCTGGTCTGCTTGCTGTCAAGTACATGAGGGACCCGATCATGGAACGATATCTCGTTTGATCTATGGGTAATCCCTCCAAGTCAGCATCTAGCGATGTGGTTGATAATGGTGTCCCAACGGGGTCACATGAAGTCATACCATGCTTTTTGATTATCTCTTGACAATACTTAGCTTGGTTTATAAAGATACCACTTGGGGATTGGTGAACTTGAATTCCTAGAAAGAATTTTAGTTCGCCCATCATAGACATTTCAAATCTGCTGTGCATTACTTTTTCAAACCATTTTGAAAGTTTTGGGTTTGTAGACCCGAAAATAATGTCATCAACATAAATTTGCACAAGCAGAATGTCATCCCCATATTTATAAGTGAACAAAGTTAAATCAATGGAACCTTTTGAGAAACCTTTGGAGACCAGAAATTTCGAGAGCTCGTCGTACCACGCCCTTGGAGCTTGCTTGAGTCCATAAAGTGCTTTGTGGAGACGATACACCTTGTCAGGATAATGAGGATCGACGAATCCTTCCGGCTGCGTGACATAGACTTCTTCCTTCAAAGGACCGTTAAGAAACGCCGTCTTTACGTCCATTTGATATACGATGAATCCCTTATGTGCAGCATAGGCAAGGAAAATCCTGACCGCTTCCATTCGAGCTACTGGTGCAAATGATTCTTCAAAATCAATACCCTCTTTTTGTCCATACCCTTTAGCCACTAGCCTAGATTTATTCTTGATGATCGTGTTCTCTTCATCCATCTTGTTTTTCCAGATCCATCGAAGATTTAATGGTGTTACATCGTATGGTCTGTCAACAAGTTCCCAGACTTTAAGTCTTTCAAACTGTTGAAGTTCATCCGTCATCGATTCAATCCAAGCATGATCAGCCATGGCTTCTTTGATGTTTTTCGGTTCAGCAGTACTCACGGCGAGTGCGAACATACAAACATCGCCATCGGTTTCAAGCTGTCGTCTTGTACGAACTGGCTGTGAAGGGTTTCCAATTACGTGAACCAAAGGATGATCTCGAGTCCAATGATGTGTTGAAGGATGTCGTTGGTAGAACGTATGCATATTTGACGGATCAACATGGCGAGTAGAAGACTCTCCAGTTTCGTGTACCGGTGTACCGAATGGGTTGATAAATTCGTCTTCGTCAGATAATGCATCGTCTGCTTGATGTGTGTTCTCTGGAGCAATGACAGTAGTTGTGGATGTTGTAGGATCGAATGTTAATGTGATATTCTGAGGAGGTAAATCTGCAACAACCCGTGTTGAAGTAGATGAAGTTGTATCCTTTTGTTGACGATGAACGGTATCATCATTCTTATCATGAGTGACAGCGGAAGGCTTCGATGCAACTTGTTTCTCCCCCGTGAAATATTCATCATACATTGGTCCATATAACATTTCCAACTCTTCAAGTGTCGTGTCCACTGTCATATCTGCTCTAGGAACATGTTCAGGAACCAGCTTTAAACTTGACGGTTCATTGCTGTGGTCTTGAGTTCCGAGTTCCGTGCAGTTGTGAACGGAAGTCGTGTGTCGTTGTGGATCGGGACTTAAACTGTTTTGTTCAAGTGCCATTTCTTGCGATTCATCAAATCTGATATGAATAGTCTCGACTATCAATTTTGTTCTCTTGTTGTACACTCTGTATCCCTTAGACTGAGTTGCATATCCCACTAAAATGCATGCATCACCTTTCTCTTTCATCTTGTCCAGATTTTCACCATCTCGAATAATGTAACACGTACAGCCAAAAACATGAAGGTGTTTGAGTGAAGGTTTGCGATCATTAATTATGTGATATGGTGTCTTTTCGTGTCTTGGGATAACTAAGGAGCGGTTTTGTGTGTAGCATGCGGTTGACACGGCTTCGGCCCAAAAGTATAGTGGAAGTTTTGAAGCGGATAACAATGTTCGAGCAGCCTCAACTAAAGTACGGTTTCGTCTTTCAACAACGCCGTTTTGTTCGGGTGTTCGAGCAATAGATGTTTCATGTTCAATTCCTTCAGCTTCAAAATAGTTTCTTAGTTTTGAATTCAAAAATTCAGTACCTCTGTCAGTACGAACCACTTTAACTTGAGCTTGAAGACCACGTTGTATCACTTTAAGAAAGCTGATGAGAACATCGTGTGTTTCATCCTTGGATCTCAAGAAGTGAGTCCATGTGTACCTTGAGTAGTCATCGACAATTACCATAACGTATTTCTTCCCATTGATACTTTGAACACGCATGGGACCACACAAATCTATATGAAGAAGATCTAACCGTCCTTTAGAGCTGGGTGTAGTCTTTGTTTTGAAACTACTCCGTTTAGCTTTACAAAGTTCACAAGAAGAACAAAGATGATCTTTGATGAATTTCAAGTTAGGAAGGCCTCGCACAATATCTTTCTTAGAAAGCAAGTTGATGGTATCGAAGTTAAGATGAGATAAACGTTGATGCCATAACCAAGCTTGAGTCGTAGAAGCTTTAGCCATAAAACAGATTGGAGTTGAAGATGTGGAGTCTTGTAGTGAAATAGTGTAGAGATCGGTACCCCGTGTTCCGGTAAGTAAGTCATTCCCATCATAATCACGAACAAAACATGTCTTCTTTCTAAAAGCAACCTCCAAATCCGCATCACAGAATTGACCAACCGAGAAAAGATTATGATTGAGCCCTTCGACGTAGTAAACCCTTTTGATAGTGATATTCCCCTGAACCAAGTCTCCATATCCTAGGATCGGTGCAAATTGATCATTTCCGAATCGGACCGTACCCAGGAACTTCTCCACGAAGTTAATTAGAATCTTGAGATTCCCCGTCATGTGCTTCGTGCATTCGGAGTCCATTATGAAGAGAATTACTTCGATCACCTGCAGAAGAATTAGAACACGATGGAGCATTTGCTAAATTGGATTCCATGTTAGTTGTGATTTCCGATTCATTAGTTTCCCTAGTTTCATCACTTAGAGGCACACTAACGCTCGTAGTCACATTTTCTGTCCTAACCTTAGGCATCCATTTATATCCTGGAGGACATTGATTAGCAAACCACCATTTCCAAGGCTTGCTAGCAAACTCGTATAATTCCCTAATTCTACTTCTAGGGTTCTTAGTGGTGGAGTCTGATGCAATACTTTTCTTAGGGGGGGTTGCACCAGAATGGTTCACTTTGCGTTTGGGTTTTCTAGCACTAATAGGCATCACAGTTTGCTTCTTAGTTCTAGTTTCTACGCCTTTGACATTATTCGAAACACACATAGCATGATTAGCATTAGCACACTTTCCACATTTCACACAAACAAACTTAACTTTCATAGCATTCAAAGTCGAATCATTCAAATCGTCATTACACGCGATTACAGACGTTTTATTCTTAGAAACATTGAAAATCCTAGGGTGGTCTTCTACTTGCTTCATCTTCCCTTGACTTTTGTTTTGCCAGACCTTTTCATTCATGCGAGTGCTCTTAAGCTGGGGCCGGCTAACACTAGCAGTGGGGACTACTCCTGTAGTAAAAGACACACGTCTATTAGTGTTTCTAGAAGTCTGAGGTGATTGACTTTCTTTGTTTTGTGTGGGTTTAGTGGTCAATCTATACATCCCTGGTTTAACCACATTTGTGTTCTTAATGCTTTGTGATCGAATATTTGTTTTGAGAGTGTTTTGTGGTAACCTATCCTTCCCATCCGTCTTGGGGGCAAACGCAGGTTTTGCAAATGCAGAATTAGAGAAAACAGATGGTTTTCCCAAGACAGAGGGTCTAGTCACTTTTTGAGCATTGGGTTGTCTTACGACAGGTTTCTTAACACTAGGTTCCACAATCTTCCCACCCATCTTAGCAATGAGTTTTTGCAACTCTGCTATCGCTCTGTCCCTGTCTTGTAACTGAGCTTTCAACCCTTTAATTTCCAAATTCTGTTCGTTCATTTCTCGAGACGTTTGGGAAAGTTTTTCTTGCAATTTATTATTATGTGGAAAACTACCAACGTCTTTTTGCAAAGCAAGTTCAAGAGAATGACAATGTTTTTGAAGGAAATCAGTTTTGTGTTGAAGTAACTCAAAAGCCTTTTTATCAACATTTTCTTTATGTTTCGAAAGCTCAAGTTCAAGACGCTCACACTCTTTGATTTTATCAAGATATTTGCATGCAACATCAGAATATTCATCGATATCAGCACAAGATTGAAGAGTAACACACAAAATATCTTTGGAGAGACATTCTTCTAAGAGTAGATCATATTCGTTTGAAAATTCTAATTTGTCATTTTGAAGGTCATCAATTTCTTTTTCAAGAGACTCAACATATTTCAAATCATCAAACATTTCAGACTGAATTAAATTTTCAAACTCAAGAACATGTTCTTTTATTATCTTCGTATTTGGTATTAAAAGTTCTTTCACAAGCACAGTTATGTCGTGAGGAATTTCGGTTTTCCACTTATCCTTTTGACGTTTCTCCCAATCGCTTTCAACAATTGATTGAACATTATTAACGTGGTGTTTAAGAAAACCAAGTATTTTTCTACTTTTGCTTTTAGAAGCATCTAGAGGCAAATAATTAATATATTTAAAAACATTAGTTTTCCTCTTAGTGGCAAAAGCTTTTTTCCATTGAATTCTTTTTTGTTTGCATTCTAAAAATAATTCCTCACGAGACTTCTGTTTTTGTGGTGTGAAAAGACCATAAAGACTGTTTTCATAAGCATAGTTATATGGTTTCACAAAATCTTTATTGACCGGTGATCTACTCTCCTCATCCCAAAGGGACGTCTCTTCACTATCGAGGTTAGCTACAGGGCAATCATGATTGGTCCATTCGGACTCGTCAAGATATAAATGGGGGTTCGCAGCTTGAGCTTGTTCGAGGTACTTGGGGGTGTCAAAGCTAGGTTGACCCTTGAAAAACGACCGAGGTGCTATCATTCTTACGGTTTGAATAGAGTCATGTGTATTATAAACAACTTTTTTCAAAAAATCAACTTGTTCTTCGAGATCCTTTACTTTTTCAGTATCTTTGGTTTGTCTATTTTTGAAATCTTGTTTTAATGTTTCAACCTCTTGTTTCTTCTCGTCAAGAATTTTAGCAGAATCGGTGGTGTTCATAGAAATCCTCTGTTCAAGTTCATTAACTTTTGTTGTGGCAAGGTACGTTTTTTGACGTTCATCACTTAATAAAACATTAAATTGACGTTTTTCTTTAGTTAACAAAGCAAGAGCTTCATTGTATTTATTTTCAAAATCGTCCTTTTTAACGTTGATGACACGACTTTTGTACCCCTCAAGCTCGTTGGTCTTTTGAAGAAGCTCAGCCCTATAACTATCAATAGTCTCACTAGATTTTATAAGAGCGGCTTTGCATTCTTCAAAGTTTTGAGTGAGCGCTGCGTTTGCCTTCTTTAATTGCTTTTGATTCTTTCTATTTTCATTGACATCTTTTTGTAAACTAGCAATTAAATTAGCAAGCGCGACACGCTCCTCGTCATCATACTCATTTGCATGTTGATCATCCTCAAACCCATTATTGCACATGTCTGATGAATCGGGTGTGGTATTGCTATCAACCGTTTCCATCATACACGTGTCAGTAATTGTTGTTGGTAGATCACTATGCTCATGTGTATCACCAAACACATTATATTCAGCATCATCTTGTACCTTATCAATTAGCTCGGTATCAAAGATAGGACCATTGTCATCTTCAGTGACGTTAAGGACCTCATGAATCTTTGCCATGTATGAATAATGTGCCTCGAGTTCTTGGTCGGAGAGTTCATCATCTGTGTCGTCAAGCATTTCTCCTTCCTCAGCTGATAACTTGATTCCAGCTTCCATTTTCTTGCACAACAGCATCTTTTCCTTATGATAACCATAATCTTTAACCCTCTTTGGCTGCCTGCATTCCTTGGCCAAATACCCAAAACCTCTGCAGTTAAAACACTGAATCCCACTTTGTTGCACAACTTGAGTACCAACAGTTTCCCTATTTCCAACAACAGTAGCCACCCTCTGGTTATCATACTTAGGTTGTCGATCATACTTTGGAGGACTCTCAACACGTCTTCGTGTGTCATACCTTGGGGGACTCTGTGCATGGGTGTTCCTCGAGTTTGAAGATGTTCGAAGGTTGTTGTTGGTGGGTTTGTAGATTTTCTTATATTGCTTCATAACGAAAGCCATTTGTTGCTTGAATTCCCTGTCCCTTTGAGCTACTTCTTCATCACTGTCTTCTTCGGATGATTGCTCAGGTATGGGTGATGGTGCTCTTGCAACTTCTTTGCCACGGGATCGTGTTGGAACATGTGACTTGGAGACAATGGATGATCGTGGTGATGATGATTGAGTAGAGTAGGTCTTGGAAGTACGGGAGTGATAATCTGGGTAATGTTGAGTGGTAGACACCAAAGCAAGTGGATTGGAAATCTTTGCAACTCGTTCAGCTCGAAGTTCATTTGCCTCATTTTGAAATTGTTTCAAGATGTCGAAGAGCTTGTGATATGAAACTTCGTCTAATTTTTGTTGTTGTTTGACCAAGGTGACAAACCGTGTCCACTCTGGTTGAAGTTGCTGTAGAAATTGGACATTGACTTGCATGGTGGAAACTTGCAAGTTGTTTCGAGTCATATCATTCATCATTTTGTAGAATCGGGAGTAATAAGAATCAATGGATTCCCCATCCTTTGATGTAAACTTGCCAAAGTTCCAAAACATCTTGGTTTTCACATCTTGTTTGTTAAGTGATTCACCTTGTTGCAATCTTTCAATGGCCGTCCACATTTCTTGAGCAGTAGGACATGCGTCAACCGTAGAGTAAATTTCATCTCCAATGCCACTGAGAATTAAGTAGATTGCTTCCTTCTCTGCATCAAACCACGCACGATTCTCTGGGGTGAGGTCGGTCCTCTTCTCATCACGTTCATATGCGGGTTGTGCGTCACTTGTGTCTGTGGCTGGTACTGCAGGAACTTGAATCCTTGAGAGTTTATAGGGTCCTTCCAAAATACATTGCCTTAAAGCATCACCGTTAGGTTTTGTGTCAAGGTAACGTATAAAGCGGGATTGCCATTGATCATATCGACCCGACACTAGCATTGGTGGTCTTTCCTTGTTACCTGCCACCATTATGTTGTTGTTCGTCACACGATATTCGGCAGTAGAATCCATCTCAATATTCTCTGAAATGATGAATCGAATGTGGATCTTAAGTAGTTGTGTTGTGATTGTTTGGTTGTTGAAATTCCGAAAATTGCAATTTTTTCTCAGCCCGACAATAAATTCCTCAGTCCGACAAAACGGTAGACCTAAAAAATTTGTAATCACCAAATTTTGTAATTGAGCTAGAAATGTCCTAAAACTAGTATGGAAAAAATTTGATTTTACTTGACCTAAATTTTTTAACTTTTTTTTTTATTTTTTTTTTATTTTTTTTTTAATCTTCGTGTAAACTACGTTCCGAAACTAGTCTAGATGGTGGCTAAGTCTAAAAAATACTCAAACAAAATTTAGCTAAACATGTCATCGGAATGTCCATCGGAATGTGCCATCGGAATGCCCATCGGAATGTCCTTTAGATCGCAATGTACTGTCGAAATGTTCAGATCGGAATGTCCTTTAGATCGCAATGAATGTGTACCTATCGAAATCCCAGATCGCAATGTTCTGTCGTAATCCCAGATCGCAATCCCAGATCGGAATGTGGCTGTCGCAATGTGGGCAGAGTAACGTTTCAAGATTGCCTTAAATCCGTCGCAATCCAGATCGCAATAACGATCGGAATGTTCAGATCGGAATAAGGGGCAATCGCAATACTGATCGCAAAGTAAAACCCTAGGGTTATTGCGATCGAAACCGTACTAACCTTTCCGAAATTCAAGCTGTCGCAATAAGGGACTTTTTTCCAACTTTTTAGGCAACGATTTTTGCAACTTTTAGGCAACAAATTTAGCAACTTTTAGGCAACAAGATCGTGTTTTTAACCAAACCAAAACAACCAAATCTCTACAACAAGTATATAGAAGATTTGTAGCAAGATATAGAACACGAAAAGCACAAAGAAATATGAATTCGAGAAAGAAAGAAGGATGAAATCAAATGAAAACTCAAAAACAATCACAAAACTACCCCATGGCGATTGATACCAATTGTTGTCCCTAATATATGTGATGTTAATACACGAATTTATAAGAAAGAAAGGAAGATATGAGAAGAATTCTAGAGAGAGAAAGTAGTGAGAGAAAGTAGAGAGAAAATGGTTGGTGAAACTTGTGGAATATTAGATTAGAGAAAATGAAATGACCAACACCCTTCCTAACATGCTAGGAAGGGTTTATATAGCCTTTGCTTACATGTAGCTTAATGGGCTATATGATCATGGGCCGGGCTTTCCTTTTGGGCTTTGGTTACTTATTAATGAACCTTAGCTTAAAGTTAAGCCCGTAATTACACGACTAATATACTACCTATTACAACGTTCTAAAGTACGATACATAATAAACATATGACCGAGGATTCTTGTTTGGCTCAATATTTTGAGGCTAACAATTTCCTAAACAAAAAATTCAATTTTCTTTTGAAGTTTTTTTTATAATTCTTTTTTTCAGATTTTTTATTTCAAAATAGTAGCGGAAAGATTTTTTCTCGAATTAATATTTGGACGGCGGAATTACGATTAATGATTAGGATATTAGGTGGTGTTGTTAGAAAAACGTAAATTTACAAACAAAAATGGTGAAATACTGACGAAAACGTAAATTTACTGACAAAAATGTTAAATTACTGACGAAAAATTAAAATTACAGACAAAAACGTAAATATACTGACAAAAACGTGAGTTTACTGACGAAGCGTAAATTTCTTGACGAAAACGTAAATTCTCGGACAAAAGCGGAAAAAATCAGGTGAAATATAAAAAAATTCGAGTTAATAATAAGATCTAACTTTTTAGACTATTGAGTTTTTATTCGATAATTAGAATCATTTGACCTATTCTGAAACTTATTTGACCCAAACTTCATTTTACAAAAAAATAAAATAAAAAAAAATAAATACTCATTTAACCCATCACTGTATTTTTGTTCAACTCATTCAAGCCGTAAAGTTATAAAATTAACCCAAATTAACTTGCTTTTAGTTTTTTTTTTTTTTTTTTAACTGAAACTTACTTTTATTTGAATGGGTTGAAATTGCCACCTCTACTCACTAACGTGTTACAATTTCCACTATCCTTTATACCTGTCAACTATAAGAGAGAAAGGTATCACAAAGAGCTTCACTGCGCCACATCAGCGCCACGTCATACCAACTAATCTCTCTCCTCTTCTCCAAAAACACCCCATTTATCACAACTAGTCTCTCTCCTCTTCACTTGGGTCCCACCACTCACCATTTTATTTAATTTTTCAATTTTCACACAAAATAAAAATTCATTTCATAAAATTAAAAATTACAAAATACTAAAAAATAAAATACAAATACGAGAAATAAAATTACGCTACGAATATAAAAATACGGAAAAAAAAGACAATACGAAAAAAAAACAATACAAAAGAAAAACATCCTAGAGTTGATATTTTGCCGCGATTTGTAGTTGTTTCCTCATGATAACCGACTTTTGAGGTTCTGGCAAATCGTCGGTCCGAATGGAGAGAAACTCCAGCTCTTTAAACTCCATATCGGCATCCACTTTAGCCTTCTCGGCATCGGCTTTAGCTTTCCTCGACTCGTACAGCTCTTTACCCGCGTTTAATTTGCGGAGTAAAGCCTCGTTTATGTCTTCCTTCGAAGTGGTCGATCCACTACCCGTGCTGCTCTCAGTTGTTTCTGATCGTGTCTTCTTGGCGGGTCTCTGTTTGTCGGGTGGTCGACGCTTAGCATCTGGAGCAAATACGTTGCTATGATCAATTTGGTCAAGACCCTCGGGTGCGTTCCATTTTGAGAAGTTTCTAAGCACCCTCCACATATGTTCAAGCGTAAATTTTCGGCGTTCGTTACAAGCCGCGAATTCACGTCGTGCAGCTTCAAGCACGTCGTCTTCGTTTTCACCGCTAGCCTTTTTAAGGCTTTTGAAGATAGCGTGAAACTTTTGAACATCGGGGTGCGAACGACTCCATTTCCCGGTCAGCATATTCTTCGTACGCTTGATTGAGTTACGCCGGTTGAAATCTTCCAAAATCGTGTTCCAAAAAAACTCTTCAGTTTGATCATTCCCGCGTTCTTTGTCTTCGGAAGCGGCGACCCAAACCTCGGCCAGTATTTTTTCCTCATCAGGTGACCACCGTAGGGGTGCCGAAAATTCAACTTCCTCTACATCATCGATGTCGTCCTCGTCTGCGGACAAATCAACCGCAACATTTTTTTTTGCCGGCCGTTTCCCTCTGCCACGACCGGTATTTTTTTGCTTTCGTTGTGGCGGTTGAGATTGTGGTACTTTGAATTGAGTTTCGGGTACATTTTGAGATGGTGGATATTGAGATGGTAGATATGGATATTGAGATGGTGGATATGGATATTGAGGTGGTGAATATTGATTTTGGTGAAACGCTAGTTGTTGTTGATAAATTTGGTGGGGTGTTAATGGTGGAAAGTATTGTTGCGAATAGTTTTGACCGGAACCTTGGCCGGATGCTTGGCCGGATCCTTGGCCGGATTGCGTCGCGGGAGAAGAAGACGACGATTGATTCGGATCCGTGCCGTGGTTGAGGATGTTAACGTAGTTGAGGTAATCGTTTGGGAGGTTTGACATTTTTTTGTGATTTTTGGAGTGTTTTTTTTATTGTAGAATGTATTTTGTGTGTTTAAAAATGTATAAGGTAATGAGTTTATATAGGGTTTAAAAATAATAAAAAAAATTTTTTTTTTTTTTTTTTAAAATATAGCCGTTTGTAACGGTTAAAAAAAATTGTGGGCCCCACCTACTGCATCCAACGAGCAATGTCACTTTGTGACATTTGAGAACCGGCGAGGGGGGGTCGGTGTAACGGCGAAGGGCGGCGAGCCTGCCACCTAGGCACGGCGAGGCAGGCTAGCCGTGATACCGTTCCCTCTAATACAAAATAAACAAAACTTATGAATTTGTAATATCTTCAAGATAAGGACCATGATTATGTTAAATCAAAAATCAATAACCATCATTGATATTTGATTCAAGAGACATATATACGAAACAGAAACAGAACAGGAACCATCACCGTGGTTGAAGAAAGTTTTACTTTGCAGATATAACAGTACAGTAACGTTGAAGCCATAAGATTAGCCAACATACACACAAAAGATAGATGAGATATTAAACTAGTAAAACTTAACAAAGGTCTATGTCCACTATGGGGGAAGCTCGGTGGAGCTTCAACAGCCTACTAGCCATCATCCAACCAAGTCTGTTAAACTCGTCATGCCTCGCCCAAAAGTAACGATCAACACTAATTACAATCTTCTTTAACAAAGGGGAAGAAGCAAGTATAAACTTTATCAAACATACTTCATTCTCTGAACCTCTAAAAGATGAAAACGACACACTCCGAAGCTGTAGCTGCTTCATTGTGTTGCAGCCTAAATCTAAAGAGCAAACTGCTGAAGGTTTGACACCATAATCGCCAAATCCCTGAAAGATTAGATGCCATTCAGAACCATGAATGCAAGTAAATTTGAAGTAACTAATTTGGTGCAGTTTGCTCACTGTGATATTAAGAGTCTGTAAATTTGGGGAGTTACAAATCATTTTCAACACAAATGATGCCATAATTTCACAACTAAAATCTACGTCAGATAATGCAAGAGTCTTGAGGCATAGAAAGCTGGCATGGACCTTGTCGACACCAGCTTCTTTCATAAACTAAAAAATAGAAAGCCATTTTAATTTGTTAGTGATAAATTCTAGACACAATATTCTGTAAAGGGACTTTTAAATACCCAACTCACACTTATCTTGAAGAAACAACACTTACCTTGCCACATCCAAAGTCCAAATTAAGTTCTTTAAGTTTTGGAAGGGCCATAATCTGATAAAAACTGGAACTTTTGATCATGTTTCTTGGCGTTGATTCACCCATACCCACTGACCAAGATAATATTTTGAGGTTGCCTAGTTTCGAAATTTCAATGAGTCCCAGTTCGTATGTATTGTCGTCGTCAAAGTAGCTCAGAATCTCAAGTAAGGGACACCGAGCAATAAACTCTCCAAATGTAAAGTTTACGAACTCCACATTATTCAAGTGTAAGCTCAATAGATTTGGGAATCCGTGAAAACCAGAAAAGCTGGAAATACAAATGGAACAGAGTTCCAAATGTTTCAACTCCATACAAGAGTAAAGTTGGGTTGGCAAATCAGGCAGGTTCTGGCACCCGGTGTCACGCCACTTAAGAACGATCTCCTTAATTCCTCTTCTAGACAAGAAGATAATCCAATGCTTTATATCCTCATCATCTAATATACAAAATCCATCATCATCATTTGGCATGTACAAGAGAAACTTTGTTATGGGACCTTTAAGATGAAGGAGAAGTCTGCTTATAAATTTCCCCTTAAACTTATCGAAATATAGAAAGAAATCCTCATCAAATATGATACAGGTGAGCAAAGTCCACTTAAACTTCCAGTTTTTTGACAAGACATCAGTCTTCACAGTATCTCGTACGGGCAAACGGTTCAGAATATTGGTTATCACATTATCTGGCATGCTGCTAATGAAATCTTGGGGTTCAAATTTGGATGCTTTATGTGTCCATGAACTTGATCCATTATACTATATAGAAAAGAAGACCAGTATTAAGTTATAAGCCGTAGAGCAATGAGTAAGGTTTTGAAAATGTGCAGATCAAAGGTTCTAGTCATGAAAACTATTTGACAGCAAAATCAAAAGTAGCTATATAAGTAATGAACCTTGAGAAGAAGTAACACTGCTGGATTACTAATATATAAGGTTCATTGATAATTAAATAAATATACCAGCAAGAAGCTAGAAATACAATGATACCATCAAGACACTACCAGCCAACCTGATTCTACACTTGTAACTTATAACATAAGACCCTAAACTTTACGACCAAACCATATGGATTACCAACGACATTAAGGTATAAACCTAAACCTCAAATCCGCCAGAATATCATAAGAGCAATCACTCAGTAGTAAGCATGGAAGGGGTTACAAACCGACCACAACAACAAAGTGTAGCAACCCCATATTGATGCAATCTCGAACCCTGAAACACGGCCCTAGGTAAACAACCTGTAATCATACAGTTGCTGTAATACCCCAAAGGATGTCCCAAAATCGACCGGAACATCAGACCTAAACCCAGACCCCAAGCTACCTGAAAAACCTTCCCTGACCACAACAATGCCTTACCCAATGAAATAACGACAAGCAAACATCTATGATGACGCGAACAACATACTTTAACCGAACAACACACAATCTTCACAAAACCCAAGTGTAATACAGTAATAAATTAATAATACAAAACAAAAACAAAAAACAACAAGGACAGAGAACAAGCGCTGACCTTCTTTTGCTGGTGAAATGGTCTCCGGTAAATGAAGATGAAAATGACGATGAATTTGGTTTGTTTTCAGATCTAGTTTTAAGACTGTTCTATTGTACTACTAGATTTTAGCACCATTTTCGAAGTTGTAAACTTTATCTTTGCAATTTTATCTAAACTATCTAACCTTTTGTTCATAAATTTTGTAAGTTTTAAAAAGGGAAAAAGACCAAAATGATCAAGTTGAGCACTTGACATTCACTAGATGGTCAAAATAAAAGAAATTGACATATGGTCACAAATGCTCAACTTTATAGTCACAATGTTTTAAAACCCGGTTTTTTAGTTGACTCGGTTTAGTGACCGGTTTACGGGTCAACCCGGTTCCTTATATATGTATATTTTTCATATTTTTAATGTGTAATATTTATTTTTTACTCACTAGCCTTAGTTTTTAGTTGTATATTTATAATATTATTGTAAACATGTGCAAAAATAATTAATTTATACTTACAATTTGTAATAGATTATAACAAAATAATATTAGTGAACATTTTAAGTTAGTTTGACTTTATTTTAACTAACACTAGTAATTATTACTTCAATATATATCGTTAAAACTTAAAAATATTTATAAAAAAAGTTTTTGAAAATTTTTTTTATAAAAAATCATGACCCGGCCGGGTTAATCAAACCGGGTCAACCCGGGTCAACGAAAAACCGGCGGTTCAATCCGGTTCTCAAACAAGCAAAAACCCGGTCACATCCGGCCCGGTCTCCAAGCCGGTTCACGGTTCAACCGGCCGGGTAAACCCGGTTTTTAAAACATTGGTCACAAATGTTCAACTTTATAGTTCCAAGTGCTCAACAGCAAGTGATCAACTGAAAGTGCTCAACCATAAAATGCTCAACTTTACATTGTACTTTTTTATTTGAAATTGAGTATTTTGGTCCTTATGGTTTGGCCAAATTGTAAATTCGATCCTTGTCTTTTCAACTACATATTTTTATATTTCTACTGCATATTTTGATAGTACAAACAGGGCAAGCCGGATCATAACCTTTATTCTCAAAGTCAACTCTTCCCCCAAAATCTGATTGAAACAATTCCAAGATTGGAGTAGCTGTTGTTGTTGTTATATACCAAACTCTATAACAAAATAACCATCACCGCATAAATCTGATTGAAACAACTCCTCCCCTCATCACCACATAAATCTATAACAAAATAACCATCACACCGGCCACACCTTAATCAAGATCCGGCCACACCTTAATCAAGATCCGGCCACACATATATTTTGCATCCAAACATAGATGCCTCGTCCTCTCTTAGATACACTCCCTCATCACAAATCCAGTTAGTGAAATTATTTATGGTAAGCCCCCCGTTGGTTTCTCTCCTAAATACTTTATCAGAGTAACATCAATTAAAGTCAATGGAAAAAGTGTCAAGTTGCACAAATCGTTGTTTTCAATTGATAATAAAGGTATTGGTGGAAATCTTACCTGTTATGTTCAAATTGTATACACAATCAAAGCCTTCTGATTTTGCAATTACCATCCTTGTGGGAGAAGCATTTTTTGAAATATGCGACATCTATTCTTGTGTCGTTCAAAAGTAATATTTTTTAAAATTCATTACCGGTGTTAACGCTTCCTTGCATTTATGATATAAAATTTGTTGATGATCATGGTGATGATTAAAGGATTGAATTATCTAGATGTAGCTAAAAGCTAACCTCCACCGAGTGGTTGGTAGCAAGCAATATCTCACTCTTACCTCCACCGGAATCTGATGATGCCACCGGAGAAGACAAAGTTACAATGGTGATGTTTTGATTTTGATCGGTGTATGTTTTGTATGATAATGCAATTTACTCCAAACCTCTGGGACCAAAAATGTAATTTACTACAAAAAAAAAATAATGACAAGTTGAGCACTTGAGGGTTGAGCACCGTAAGTCAAGCATTTGCCATATGACATGTGTCATAATTATAGTGGAGTTGAGCAGTTGAGCATTTGTGCATGACCATATATGTCAAAAAAAATTGGCTTGACCATATAGTGGATCAAAGGTAAAAGATTTGACCAAATCCGTCTTTTTCCCTTTTAAAAAGAGATAGATCCTCTTTCGTATTTTTTTTTATAAAAAAATGTTAATCATTTGACACATGTAAAAAATAAATAATTTGATCAATTGACAAAAAAAGTACATAAGGTTACCCGCAACGGGAGCGATTTGTCTCGATCCCCACTCGGTCGCAACCGAGTCGGCCTGTTGTGACGATTCGGTCGCTGGCATTTGATCGAACGAATTCGACCTTACCCACGACCTTCATACTATCCGTTGGCAAAAAATGACCGTTGGGGATTTACGTTGGAAAAAAAAGAATTTCAAAATTTAAATTAAAACCTTTATAAACATAACATTTCTTCCATCTATTTCATACATTTCACACTCAAATTTCTACACAAACATATCCAACATGTCTAGCAAGAGAACCCCCAAAACCAAAACCCCAAGACCCCGAGTTCGTCAAGAACCTGTTCCACATGTGACATCGGATTCAGCTTTTCGATTATCCGGCGCGTCTCCTCAATTCCGGTTTAGACCCGCCGGTTTTGAATATCAATCACCACATCTGTAACACCTCACTTTGATAAGTGGACCGTTACATGATAATCATGACGTGACATCAAAGCATGCAAGGTAAATGTTTTACAAACATAAATGACCATAAAGGAAATCGGAATCAAACATCGGTCCCAAAACATAAGCTCACACATGCATAAGTAAAGAATATAGAAAAATGACTAAACAATGTCCAAGCAAAGCATAAGTATATAAATGCATAAAGGAAATGAAGTCAAATGGAGCCTCCATCCTATGCACGTACTCTTGGATGCCTAAGTCTGCCCTTTAGTACATGTCGTATGGGAACATGGAAATAAAATATGGTTGAGCAATACGCTCATTGAACGGATATAATGACATAACATAAGTAAAGTATGAAATACAGCGGAATAAGTCTAAGTCCTGGAAAACCTGGAACATGTTTTATAAACTGGTTTATATCTGAAAAGTCTTAAGTTTAATTCATAAAAATGTATTTTAAATGCCAAGAGCCCATATAGATCATGAGGGTATCAACGTGCATGAATACATAGAGGGGTGACTTCGTCATGCAATTAGAGGGGTTGCCTCTAATTATACTAGTCTAGGTGGAGGGATCAGCTCCATGTGACGGACGTAGAGCATACACCACAGTCACCGTGTAAATCTGCAAAACATGTACTAGGTGCACCCATATGCCCTACACGATAATAATAATGACCAAATAACTGAAAGGGGCGCCGCGAGTAATCACTCTCATCGCGGAAGAGTCATAACACCGGTGCCTCAAGTGTTATGGTTATGGTACCTTCATAACTAGGTGGACATGGTCATGCATGTATATAGCTCGGGCAGTTTAAAATGATAACATAGTAATTACTTAAAAGTTTTATGACATGTAAACTACTAGGGGAAAACAGATAGCAGCAAACGGGGAATCTTAATCATAGAAAGAGAATGTCCTTACTGAAGGACGGAATATCCGTACCTTATGTCCAGTAATGAAATGAAGATGAAAGCGGAAAGAAACTATTCCGACTTCACGAGTGCTACATAATAAAGGACGTGAATGAGTTGTATGTTCAATGTATAATTTACTGATTATTAGTTTACTTTACTTGTTCTTGACTTGGTTTACTTGTTATGGACTTGTTTTACATGTTCTTGACTTGTTTTACCGTTTCATGTTTTATCATGTGTTTTTTAGTGTTTCATGTGTTCTTGATGAACGTATTTCATGTTTTATGTGTTATTATACTTGATGTTTTATAACGAGTAACTTTCTAAAAATAGCAGGTATTTATATATAGTAACTTTCCAAAAAATAGTAGGTTTCCATATATAGCAACTTTCTATAAATAGTAAGTTTCCAAAAATAGAAGGTTTCCATAATTATTACGTTCCCAAAAATAGAAAGTTTCGATAAATAGTATGTTTCCATAAATAGCATATTTCCATAAATAGTATGTTTCCATAAATAGCATGTTTCCATAATTAGTAATAAGCTTGTTTAATAAGCATATGATATAAGCTAAAGCTTATTAAATATATTTTATTAGTCATGATTACATAATGATTATTAATTAATAATATAATACATGTGTTGATACAAAAGTTGGATGATCCTTACTTAATCCGAATTAGACTTAATTCAGATATATTGGGCTCCGACTCTTACACCAAGTGAATGTCTTGCTCAGATCCTGCACACTAAAACAACACGCGTTAAGCTTACCGTGGGAGCGTGTCCCACGATTAGACTCCGGCGTGAGAGTAAGTAATCAATTTAGGGTTAAGAATCGGGTGTAGGTTGAGAGTATGGAGAATACGATACCTTTGTGGAACCCTTGGGGGTTCCTTATATAGGCGGTGAAACCCTAATAGGTTGTCACCGATGCTTCGGCCCTAAGCAATGGATAAGTGCCATAATTAGTTTGATTGTTATCTTCTAATAATTGTGAGTGTATATCCTCCACTTTAGAGTAAATCTCAATCCTAATAAGATTGTGATTCTGTCTAACCCTGTACTGGCCGTGCCGGGTCGTGGGTCGCACAAATCTATGCGACCACTATTCATTCAAAGCATATCCAGCCCGTCTGTGATGAGTCGGATGCGGGTAGTACCCGTGGTCCGGGTCGATGACCCGGTTGGGGACTATACGTCATCATGTCCCCCAAGTCTAGTTGTTACAACCGCAGGCGTAACCTCTAGACTAACCAATGTCCCTTATTTCGTTTTTCAAATAAATTCGCACCACAAATCGATCGACCGGGACAACATTAATGAGTGCATTAATGATAGTCATGGTTCGCAGGTTTTGCTGCAAAAGTGCACCACATGGGCCCACCCTCGAGCTTCTCAAAACTGTTTAAGAGGTGACCCGTGGGTCCCTCTGTCGTTGGGTCCCTCTGTCGTTTCAGCTATGTCAGTAATCCCATCCGTTGGATGGGCGTAGTGGATTACACGTGGCAATCATCCATGCTACCTCGTAAACCGAGGCAACCCTATAAAAAGCCTGTGTGTGTGACTGTGCACACACACAATCCACACCTTCTACCACCATTGTTGTATTTCCATACCTTCCTTCTACTTACTTTCCACGGAAATCCGTCGTATCAGGTTAGATCACCGCGCCCTTCTACTCATAGTTATAAATCATGGTGAAAGACAACCCCACCATCACGACTGTACTCAATGTGATGTCGGCGGAGAAATTCATGGAGTTCCTGTCTGATTATTATATTCCTGAGAGCGTACACCTCACCTATCCGGGTGATGGTGAAGCGATCACGGATGCTCCTGCTGGGAAAATAGGCAAATATACGCGCCTGTTTGACTCGGCCAACTACCGCATTCCTCTCTCTAAGTTTCTTGTAGATATCCTTACGTATTATGATGTCCATATAACCCAACTACACTGTATAGGGGCGTGTAAGATCAATCAATTCGAGATTACATGCCACACATGTAGTATAACCCCTACCGTAAGTCTTTTTAGGTTTTTTTATGCACCTCAAATGGTCAACGGCTAGTTTAAGTTTAAAAAAGGGTCGTAGAATGCACCCATGTGTTATACCAAGGTGTTAGATTCGTTGAAAAGCTGGTAAGACCGTTATTTTATCGTAGATGCTAAGGTTTTTCCCACTCGCTTTCGCTTGAAAAATAGAGCTCCAATAGATTATCTGCCCCCCAAAAAGACATATAGCAGTAGGGAGGTGAGGATACTAGATACCAACCATACATACTCCCATAAAGGCCTACCAGAGAATTTCTTGTGCCTAGTAGGCATCAGTCGCAACTATTACGGCCTGGAGGACATATATCCCATATTTGTGAACAGCCGTAGAGAGGGTGGGTGTGTCTTTATATATATATATATATATATATATATATATATATATATATATATATATATATATATATATATATATATATATATATATATATATATATATATATATATATATATATATATATATATATATATATATATATATATATATATATATATATATATATATATATATATATATATATATATATATATATATATATATATATATATATATATATATATATATATATATATATATATATATATATATATATATATAGAGAGAGAGAGAGAGAGAGGAGGGTTAATGTGAGAGAATTTTTAAAATTATTAAAATGAGAACCAATCTACACCGTTGGATCTATTATGTTGTATTAAATAAGAATGATAATTAATGAGTGAAATTATGATCATTAAATGTAGATAAAAATATATTTTACTTACATTCTTTTTTTTCACCATCTATTAGTTAAATATCTCGAAAATAATTGATACGTCGTAGTACAATATCTCGAAAATAACTGATGCGTCGTGATATAATCTAAAAAATAACTGATGCACGTGGTACAATATCTCGAAAATACATGATGCGTCGTGGTACAATATCTCGAAAGTAACTCAGGGCGCGTGGTACAATATCTCGAAAATAACTGATGCGTCGTGGTACAATATCTTGAAAATAATCGATGCGTGATAGTACAGTTTTTTGAAAATAAAGGATCATTTATGTTTGGTGAAAATAAAAAATGAAAAATACCTATATTACATTCTTGGTTATATTTTTAATTTTCATTTCTTGTATTAATTACCATGCATTTAATTACCACTTCCTTTAATTCTATTGATTATTGAATGGTTCTTATTTTTATAACTTTAATTAGTTCTCATTTGATCCAAATTCTATATATATATATATATATATATATAGGGATGGGTTCTAGAGAAAACCCCATTTCAATAGAAAACTTAGAAAACAAATATAGATGGTCGCTTTTAAAACAATTCAAACTTCAGGGGTCGCGAATGAAAATAACAAAAAAGCGGAGGGGGTGATATTGCCAACCACCCAAACTCACTTTATTCATCCACCAAACATACTCCGATCTTCTCTCTCAAAACATTCCGATCTTCTCTCTCAAAACATTCCGATCTAAACACGCAAACACTCCGATCTAATAACTAGAACCACACGCTCCGATCAAGAAGAACAAACTCCGATCTAATAGCCAGAAACACACTCACCCAAATCACACAAGTTTTCTGTTTCACTCAAACGAATCATTCAGGTTTTGTATAAATCTCATTTTAGGCTTATTTCTTTCTTATTTATTTGGTTTTTATTTATACGACATAAATTAGATTCACTAATATTTCTTTATTATTTTATTTATTATTGGGTACACTATATTAAATTAATTTAATTGTGATTTGTATAAAATTTGGGCATATATTATGATTTTGAATGTTTATAATTAATAGTTGATATTCATTGAGTATTTTTTGTAAGAACAACGTCTATGACATTAAAAAATGTGTTACAGCATGTATGACAATAACATTAGCTTATAAATTGGCTCATTTGTTTGTTTTACTGAGATAGGTTTCAAATTATATTAGTGAATCATATACTGTAATAAGTTGGTGCATTTGTTTGTTGGATTATAGCATTAAAAAATATGTTACGACATTCTTTAGTATCAGTATGACAAATGCATCAATTTGTAAGTTAGGGCACCAACTCAGAACTATATTACGGCATCATATCTAAATTGATTTAGGGAATCAGTTCAAAATTGTTTTGGCGCATCATATTAAGAAGTTTAAAGGCATCGGGCTATCATCACGAACAAGGAGCGTATGTTTTAAGATTATATTAGATAATAAATTAATGCATCTAATTACTTGCGTGTTGCATGTAGATATTTTCTACATAGCGCAATCTCATACACCTTAAGGACTGAAAGTAAGGTACACATGTTCACGTCAAATATGGATGCTAAAGTTAGCTTATTTTAGTCGTTTAGTGCTTTTATAATTTCTGTTGTTAACCTTTAAGTAGCATTTGTGTAGACCAAAACGCGTCAGTTTCACCTTCAATTTATGGGCATGCATGGATCAAGAAATCAATTATTTTCCTGGTGAAATAGTGAAGAATCTAAATAACGAGACTCATTTATAAGGGTAAGCTGTCATATATTATTATGTCTGTATGAAACTTAATAAAATAAAACCAAACAGTAAGTAGGATACATGCAGTGATATAAACATGATGATGGTAGGAGACCCTTCTGTTACTAAGTCGCAGACTCACAACTTCTTAGAGCTATTATGAATGTCGCTCCTTCAGCAATACCAACGACGTGTTGTGTTTCTTTTGGGGTTGGTTTGACAGCTACATCTACTACTAATCAAGAAACATGTAAGAATTCTTTGATAAAGTGAAATAAAGCTGTATCGACGTCAATTTTTGTTGCTGGTTTTTTAGTTATATAAATTTGTAGGAGAAAGAAGGATGGAAGCTGGTGATATGGTTTTTGCAGACAGATGTGTTATTTGTATTGACGAGTTTGATAAGATGAACAAAGATCGTGTAGCAGTACATAAAGTATGGAGTATCAGACTGTGACTATTGCTAAAACTGGTATTCATGCTTCCTTAAATTCTCGTTGTAGTATTGTAGCAGCCTCTAATCATATCTATAGAACATTAAGTAGGTTAGTTACATGTTTTTAGTTATGTACATGCTAATTGTAAGCGATATTTACCTTCGTGTATACTAGTTAATCTATTGTAGTCGTTTAAAACTCAGGTGTCGATACCAGGCCTTTTTACCATGCTCTGATTTGGCAAACTTCTTCCATATGTTAAATCATAATGATTTTTATCAAAAGATAGCGCCTCTCCTCCAACCATCGCACGACACCGCTGACCACCACCGCGCCTCTCCTCCATCCATCGCACCTCACCTCCAACCATCGCACGAGATCGCTGACCTCCATCGCGACTTGATCGTTCCGGACACCACAATCGTTCCGGTACCATTAGCAATTCTGATCAAACTTATCAAATCATCGTTTCATATTCAGGTAAATATAAACCCTAACTAACTAATTGTAAAACTAATCATGTAATTAAAGATGCATCTGCTTTAGTTTTCAGTTGTGGTCTCGTTGCTTGATTTTTAAGTGTTTGTTATTAGAGCTCGTATAGGTTTTAAGATGCATCTTTGATTAGAACTGTGATTATTATAAGTAAAACATTATCCTTCTTCATTATTGGTGGTATTGGTATTTGGTGCTGCACCATGGTATTAGGAATGCCGATGATTTTACTAAAAAGGGTTAGGCATCAGTGTGCGAGTATGGTAGGGCATGTGGTTAGGAAAACATAATACCTACTGAACAAATAGTAAACCAAAACTGAATCCATAAGAACCATCGAGAATCATGTTTTTTCTTTGCAATTATGCTTGAAGCTTTTTTGGCTGCACTTGAAATGTTGTACATGTATAAGGAAATAGATAGGAACGAATTTACATACGAAAGAGCGAGACCTTTAGTTTTGGAGATATAAACCTAGTATTTTCAGACATAAATTTGTCAATAGATTCCGAACTTGTTTAGTCTTTAAAGTATTTGTAATGAAAAACTATTTTTCAGTTATAGTCTTGTTATTTTCCACGTCGAAAGTTTTTACCCTACCCCTGCATTTGAAAATTGTATACTTAAGTTTAGAAGGCTTAGCTATTATCTCAAGTCTCTAAGCGTGATGTAAAAAGAGTATGTTTAATGTTTTATGCGTCGATGAACATATTAGAGGCAAGACATAAAAATGCCATATTTAGTTTAAACATTAATTGCTTATACATGTAGTCAAGTTACATGGATGGATCAGTGCAATTTCTTAATTCTTGTATATTTACCGCATCATACAACCGGTGTATCCTAAGATGTATCTTCAAGCGGTTTTGGAGTCTATAAACTAACAAAAAGCCTTGACGTAAGCCTTTAGTGTATGAGTACCATTAGATTTAAGGCAATTACATGATAAAGCACCTGATTTAGTAAATCATATGTACGTAAACAAAAAAGGCATCACATCGATCAAGTAATATTAGGGCGTATGTTTGTTTTTATTAGGGCGTATGTTTTGGCATTACGGATGTGGCATCTTTTTAAAAATATGAAAGGACGTATGTTTTGGCATTATGGTATGGCATCAGTTAAAAAATATGCAAGGGCATTAGTTTAGTAATATTAGGGAACCAGTTTAAAAACTTTGTTAAGGTATCATCATATTATGAAAAAAATATCAAGTATGAATAGTTTAAGATTTACAGTATCTTTTTATTAAAATTATGGCATATGTTTTTGATAATGTTTTACGACATCAGTTTAAAATTGTTGTAAGGCATCAGTGTATAGTGAGAATAGTTGAAAACTTGAATCAGTATTGAAAGGTAACAAAATGGGTTGTAGGAGGCAGTGTGTCGACGTGTTTCGGGTTTTTGAATTTGCAATGATCACATATTTATTTTACTCGCGTGTTATTGAAATTTTGGTTATTTATGATTTACATGTAGAACGACCATAAATGACGAGATAAATACAATAATTTTTTTTTCCTAAATTGGTTGTCCGGAACTATTTATTGGATGTATACGAAAAGATAACAGGGGTGTTTGGGATTGCTTATTAAGCTACTTATATGCTTATTGTAATTAAGCACTTTTAACGATTTTTGGGATTACTTCTCAAACTACTTATTTAATAAATTGTCAATGAACCTTTTTCGACTTATGAAAGTACTAAGCAGTAAGCAGTAGCATATAAGCCAGCTAAAAACACAATAATGAATTGAATTACTAAGGCATATGTTTGTTATCATTTACGGCATCAATTATTACTACTAAGGGCATCAATTAGTTTTATTAAGGCATCTGTTTGCTATCATGAAGTTGCGGGTATAGGTATGCAATGAAGATACCACCAGTGATATCGATACCAACCAAGATTCTTACTAGGTTCAGATGTTGTCTTTACAATGGTTCTTAAAGTAGTTTCAAACAAAGAAAATGTAGCAGCTAAAGTACGTTCTAGGACAGCTAGTTAGTGATAATCAAATTGACATAAAGGAACAACGATTAAGTTTAGAAAGAAATTTGTCTAAAATGCACCTTTTATTCTTGAACTAGAAAAGGTGAACAAGGAGATGAAATGATGAAGCATGCGCCTCTTGAGGCTGCTCGGCAAGCTCATGCGTTAAAAGATTGAACTATTGGTCTATTAATACTAGTAGTTTTGAATAAATCGTTAAATATTGAACCTTGGAAAACTAAATAACAACTCCGATAAATAAATCATGTATATGCTCATGTGGTCTTTCATGGTTATGCGAATTTGCTGCTGTTAACACGATTCAAAATAATTTTCAGTGCAAACCTAGTGCAGAGCATTGAAAAGACTTTTCAACTTACAAAAGCGAAAAGGGAAGAGTTTGAACTTCAGGTTGGCTTTATTTACATGCTCGTGCAATGATTACCTATATTAGAATAGTCAATCATAACATGATGATGTACTTCAACAGAGATTCAGTTTTTATTCTGATAGTTAATTTGTTCATTTGATTAGGAATGCAGAAAATGTATTGTGATAGAGTAAGATCACATTTGAACATGCTTGGTATTGTTCGTGAAAGGGGTTGTTATGACTGCATATTCCTCCTATGTTTTAAAGCTGCAATCGTTTGTTGTTACCCTTGCAAGTTCTAATTTGGCATTCAACTTTGTGCCGACATAAGTTGATTAGAACTATATTCTGCTATATGTCATTGATAATGCTGTTATACAGTTATACGCTCCATGATATCTGATAGTGTGTTTTGTAGGTGTTCTCTGCATTTGGGTTTGTGCATAAAATCATGACTTTTGAGAAAACTATTGGATTCCAGGTACCAAAATCGTGTAGAAAACTTTCTTTGATTTCTCAAGTATGGCACTTCTGGAAAGCATATTCATGATATGTTATCTTTTCAGGCTCTGGTGGAATTTACCGATTCAGATATTGTTACTTCTGCAAAGGATGCTCTTGATGGAAGGAGTATTCCCAGGTGATTGAATGTAACTGTACAAACCGTGTTAAAAGAAGTATAGCATCAGTTGGAAAACATTGTTAAAATAGCATGTCATCTACTCTCTGGTACTAAGAGGTTTGGTTATTAGATAGTTGCAGGCACATGCCTGTCTTTCCCAGGTTTGACTCCCTACTGAGTAAACATATTCCTTAATTAACCCATATATATGTAAGTGGGTCTAAAAATGTCATATATAGAAGTTGGTCTTCTGTTACATTTTCAGTGTTTATCTAACTAGGACATCAGTGAGTATGGGTAGGGCATCAGCGGGTGAGTATGGTTAGGGTGTCAGTTTGTATCATAGTTAGGGCATTGGTTTGTATCATAGATAGGGCTTCGGTTTATATCATAGTTAGGGCTTCGGTTTGTATCATCATTAGGGCATCGGTTTGTATCATCGTTAGGGCATCGGTTTGTATCGTCGGCGAATCAGTTTGTACCGTCGGGGCATCGGTTTGTATCGTCGTTAGGGCGTCGGTTTCTATGGTCGTTTTCACAAAACTAATTACTAATCCAGCCGATTTGGTTAACTAATAAATGGAAAAAAACTAATTCAATGATAGCCCAAAATATTTTAAAGGAAGTTCAATCCGTGGGTGCAAAAGCAACATCGCAATCTGCTTACATGCCATTAAAAGATTTTGGGAATACGCTCCATTTTGGCATGAAGGTAATAAGACGTATCCAATTATTAATAAATCATCTGAACTCATTTTACCCGAAACTAAGTACTTTTACTCTTGAAAAGAGCATATGTTTGTGTTTATTATTATTGCATCAAAGTTTCATAAAAATAGCATTTGTTTGTTAGATTACAACATACTACAATATCCAACTTGTCTGTTGTGTTAGTTTGTTGCAAATATCAGATATGAAAGATCTGATTAACCAACCAACCAACCAACCAACGAACATTAGTGAAACCTAAAGTAGGAATGTATTCCTTTTCAAGTTTATCGATGAATAACAGAAATTTTTATGATGAATTCAAGTTATTTAGATGCTAGTATGAAGGTAGAAATGCATGCTACCTTTTAAATCTGTGGGAAGTCAAAGGAAATCTCACATGTGCATATGTAATTTTATAAACAATTTGTAGTTCATTTTAATGTGCATACAGGAACTTTAATCGTGGTCTTATTTGTTGTTTTCTCTTGCCTTTTCAAATTCATGACAATTTGCATTGACAAAGTATTTTTTAAAAAAACTAGACTTTAAGTTCCTTGGTTGTTAGATATCTGCCCATAAAGTATGACACTAATGAATATCTACGTAATTTCTATTTTTGATGCCATTACTCATTGTTTACCTCTCTACACCCTGCCAAAGATAGACCCCTGTGTCTGTTGTCGTTTCAGTATCTTCCCCTATGTTAATGCTTTCCTATACGGCTTCTATCAAATGTGGCATCTTAAACCATCATGTTAGAATAACGATAACTTCAAGTTTTTTTTATCATGATTGTAAATTGGCAACCTGCTCAATGTTAAAAGACGGTGCATGACAGCTGTTTGTAATCATTGGGGCAGGTTGCTTCAAGTGCACTAGGGTTTGGACCTCACTTGGCCATGCAGTTGGTGGAGCGCTTGTATACCCAAGGTTTTATCAAGTGCCTTTCCATTTACTTCACCCAATCATCTTTCTTGTTTACTTATTTTACGGCATTCTTTACATTTATGTGTGTTTCCTTTCCTGTGATTGATGTTCCATCTATCCACGGACACAGAGTACAACATACCCTTCGTCATTCAACTTTAAAGTAACTCTTGGCCCGTTGGCGAGTAATCCAGTATGGGGTAGTTATGCCCAGACACTACTTACCAGTGGTTATCATAAGCCTAAATCAGGAACTGATGTAGGTGACCACCCACCAATCACGCCTATGCGTTCTACTAATGAAGATATGTTAGGTGGGGATGCTTGGAGACTTTATCAATATGTCTGTCAGCATTTTCTTGGTACCGTCTCTCCTGACTGCAAATATGTAAGGTAAGATATCAAAATTTCATCTCAGTAGATCATTCTTACTAGTGTGGGGTGTAGATCAAGATTTTACAATCTGTTGGTGGTTTGGTTTCAGTTAGATTGTGCACTCACTTAATTCAGATAAAAAGATTAGCCAAGTCCATTATAATTGAAGTTATAAAAGCTTTCGTGTCAACTCATATTCATCCTAACCAAAACAGGTTACTTAAAGAATCTAAAATTAGTTATTTTATATATATATATATATATTACAACTAGTTTCCGCATAACTTCTGTTATCTTTAAGCCTTTATTCATACTTTCTCTCAAGGACATTCACAAAGTTTACTACATATTCACCCTAAATTTGAAACACGTCGATACAAAGTTGCCAATATGTACGTTTTATTGAAAGATTTTGCATTTATCTTGCCATATGATGCTCTGTTGTGTGATTCAGCAATACTATATGGTCTATGCCAAGTATAATTTCTTGGATACATATTTTTTATAGGACAAAAATTGAGTTTTCTGTGGGCGGAGAATTCTTCAATTACGTTGGGCAGCATGTTACAGTGAAAGGATTTACAGCCATAATGCCATGGTTGGCAGTGACCGAGAAGAATCTACCTCGGTTTATAGAAGGGGAGAAAATACATATTTTAATGGTCGAGTTATATGAGGTACTATTCCGGAGTAAAAGATGTTTTTAATGTGGAGAATTGTTATCTACAAGTTGTCATACACCGACCCTAGGCGGAACGAAAGGTAATATATTTGTTTTTTATAAATGCTAATAACCAATAACATTGTCTTATAAGAATGGTTGATTGAAGGAACTTGGTGCATCATGGAAATCATCCCGTTTGTTTATCCGTCATGGACCTGGTGCTGTTTGTAATGTTGCTACTCAGATTCGTGATGGGCTTCTTCAAGGCCATGTCGCCCACCACTGATTGATTGTGGACTTTGTAATTTGGATGCAGTTAGCTTTAAGTCTAATAGAACGGTGATGGTACAGCTTTATGCTACGTTAGAGAGATTATTTTCAAAAAAAAATTATCATTGCAATTTTATGGCGCCATATCTCCTAAAGAGAAACATGTCTTGTTTTGTTGAGTTTTGATGTATTAGATTGTTGTGTTGGCCTTTCTATGTGGCCATGGAAAATTTATTTTATCTTTTCATTGCAATAAAATTCACATTTTCATAAAGAAAAAAAATGCAAAAGAGTTGGAACTGGATGATATGCTATAATAAATAGAGAAGAAGATTTGATAAAAAATTAGAGAAGAAGATGGATCCATAGAATTATAAGCGAACTAAAGATAAAAAAATGGGAAAATATGATTAATAATAATACGGTTAAGAAAAAAATTTGGAGAAAGAAGAAAAAAAAAATCAACGACAAAACGCGGCTAAGAAAAAAATTGGAGAAAGAAGAAAAAAACAACGACAAAATAGTTAAGAAAAAAAATTTGGTTAAAAGTGACACAAATGACCCCTGAAAAAAAAGAATGTTACAAAAAGGCACTTGGACTTAGGAGGTAAAAATAAGGAAGGGAAGGAAGTTTGATCCAACGGTTGTGGATAGGTTTTCTAAGTTTTCTATTAAGATAAAGTTTTCTATTGATCTCATCTCTATATATATATATATATGTCCGTATATAACATTCTTTCCATCAGACTAACATACATGTATGCATGTGTCCGCAGAGATGAAGCTATTCGGGCTACTACGCCAAGGGGATCCGAATAAGGTGGAGGAGGGATTCCGACCACTACGTGAGGGTGAGCCCCCTCTACTTACCACGACTACAAACATGACCGTCCCCCTTGAAGAAACACCAGAGCTGAGTCCGGCGTACATGAACCAGTAATAGAGAAATCGACGCTGGACTTCACCAATGAAGATGGTGGTGAGCTTGTATTAGAGAACGCCACTGCCCTCCAAGGTGAAAACCAAGGTGAGAACATGGAGCATCCAACCGATCCGTCCATCAACCGTCTATTGTGATGACGATGAAGAGGAAGTGGCATATGAGACTGGAACCTCTATGCAACCAAAGCCTACGTCTAGGAAACGCAAATCCTCGAGGAGGGTTGTAAAAGAAATAGAAGTGGAAGTGGGGGCCTTTAACGCGCCCCGTAAGAGGCTACGGGAGGGTTACCCCCAATATCAAGAAGGGAGCAGCACTACCTTGCCGCAGGACAACCCCCTGTCCTACCATGTCGTAACAGAAGATCGGGTAGAGACGACCGTGCGGAAGGCGACACCTGTGAGTGTCGTGGCCCTACCATTACGGACCCTGCAATAGCTGAACGTAAGTATTCCTTTATACTCCTTATGTTTGTTGTTTAGAAAACTTCTAAAGACTTATAAGTGTTGGCTAAATAACAGGGTGTATCCTACAACCGTGGTGCAGGAGAGTGATGTTGGTGGAGAACCATCACCCATGATGACCGTCATTCCCCCATCTCCTCCTCTCATTCATGTAGAAGAGCCACACTCTGGGGGTCCCACCACCAGCCTACGCCCGACATGAAATCTGTCCGAGCTGACAAGGCTGGAGTCTTAGGAGGAATGCAAGGAGTTTGTGGACCACATAACTCCCCCTACCCTGGCGCGGGACCTTGATGAGCTCGACCACGGAACCCTCTTAGAGCAGTACAACGTCGCCTCGGCGCACCAGATGACTATTGGTGCGGCCCTGCGATGTCGTTTTGAAGCGGCCTTAGGCCATGTGCGGAGTGCTGATAGGAAAGTTTCCCGCCGAGAAAAACTGGTAGAGAAACATGAGCAAACAATATCTACCTTGCAATCGAACTTATACATGGCGGAAGCAACAATAAAAGAGCAGTCCAGCCACGCCGCTGCCCGAGAATGCCGTATCGAGGAAATGGAGGCCGATGCTCGAATCCTTCATGACAAGGTATGTTCCCCATCCTACAAAATACCCCAATAGAAGTAGCTTATGACCACAAAATAACCTTTAGTGTTTATACAAACAGGTAGCTGCAGCCGAGGCTTCTGCTAAGACCGCGTCTGACCAAGCATCCGCCCTCACAGAGGAACTAGAGAAGATGCGGATGTTGGTTAAGGGTGAGGAGGCTCTAAAGGAAGAGGTTGCCAAGGAGCGGACTGAAATGGAAAGGCAAATGTCTGAGACCCTGGATAAAGCGGACAATGAACTGAGCGCAATAGCTACGGATGGTGCTGAAGTGTTGTGCCCCCAACTTCTTACGGCCATTGCTGGTCGCAGGTGGATGGTGGGCCAAGGGACGCGTCTAGCAGTGATGCGAGTGATTGAGGCACCTCAGTTTGTATAGTCCTTTGACGACGTCGTGTCAGATGGTATAGACTGCGACCTACATGAAGGTATGACCAAGGCTGTCGAGGTAAAAAGCAAAAAAGAAGACATTACCAGGCACGCCTACTTCAACCCTGTGGCAGAGGCAAAAATGACTTCTTCCATGGGTGCCCTGGGAGACTTGGAGTACCCTTTCTTGTCTGAGTTTGAGGCTATGAAGGACGCAACCAACGAAGATATCATGGCGAAGCTTCGCCCAGACGTAGGGTCAGAAAGTTGAGTGGACCCTCGGGCCCTTCTTATACCGGACCCCAGCCAGCTTACCCTTCCAATTTATGATGCGAACTCAAAGGTCATGAAAGGCGAGAAGGCGTTGGGTGAGGCGCTGGAAGCGAACCTAGCCCGGGCTCGTAGCGGGAAAGAGGCCTGTGGTGAGGCACTCCGTTCATTGATAGCCGAAAGGAAGAAAGAAGTAGGTGAGTTACTTCCTCCTTTGTAATATGTGTAGTTGTAATGTTTTAAACACTTCTACTGCTCTAGTTGTAAGGTATACTCGTTCGTGGATGTCCATGACTTTATTCTGTAATTCAATTTCGAACACTTAGAATAGTTATTAATATATGCGTCCGTGATGATCACGGCGTCTTTTGCTTGTATATGTGAAACTTGTATTTATTCTTAGATATCATGTATCTTTTGCATGACGTGTCACGGCTGGTTAAGAATAATACCAAGTCTATAATTTACTAGATGTGCACTGTGTGTCTTTATCATGTCCGACACTATATAAGTACGACATGTGGAAACTTATTACAACGTCTTGTAAATAAGGTGTCTAGTAAGGATACATGATTCGCATCGCAGGGGTTGCATCCTTCTTATGCGACAAGTTGAATTATTAGGTTAACTTAATCCTCTTACTCCACCTGGGAGCGAACAGTACATGTACGGCTGAATGTATGCATATGAATAAGGAATTACACATAAGATTATAAACAAAAAATAATTTTAAGGACACAAAAGACAATAATTTGCACAAGAACAAGCCGTGGAACTAGTTAGCTACCACGACGTTTTATTATAACGGTTATGATTTTTGGACAAATAATAAAATCCTAAGACAAATAGAACCTAGAAAAACATGAAAGCAAAAATACATGGATCTTTATTGAAGCAGTCTACAACGAAGTGTCCGTGCAAAGGTCGTAGCCTTTTAGAGATAGCATCTTTTGAGGTTGGAAATATTCCATGTACGATCCAAGTCATGTCTCTCCGTATCACGTAATTTGTACGCGCCTAGCCCCAAAGCTTCAGTGACCTCATACAGCCCTTCCCACTTGGGACCAAGTTTTCCCGTGTTCTCCACGCGACTTGCTTCATTAGCACGATAGATAAAATCCCCCGGTCGAAAGGAAACACCCTTGACTTTGGAGTCGTAATAAGCTTTCATCCGTGCATTAGATTTAGCTTCATTGATAGCAACTATCTCCCTTTTCTCCTCTAATAAGTCTAGATTGACCCTGAGTTCCTCATCGTTTGTGACGATGTTAACTTCCGCCGTACGGATTGTTGGCGTCCCAATTTCTGCTGGGATGATAGCCTTGATTCCATAGGCCAGCGTGAATGGAGTGTCCCCATTAGCTGTTTGATCATTGTTCTATGTGCCCATAGGACATGTGGTAGTCCGTCCACCCATTTGGCACTTCTCTCATCTAAGTGCGCCTTTATTCCTTCACCTAGGCTTCTATTCGCCCGCTCTACTAGACCATTAGTCTGTGGGTGCTTAACTGATGCGAAGCGTCGTTGGATGTTCAGCGCTGCGCACCAATTCTTGAATGGATTGTTCGCAAATTGCTTTTCGTTATCCGAGATAATCTCACCTGGCAAACCAATACGACATACAATATTTTCCCAAACAAACTTTTTCACCTGTTTGCCCGTGATCGTTGAGACCGCCTTAGCTTCTATCCAGCGAGTGAAGTAGTACATAGCTACGATCAAGAACTTAACGCCTCCGGCTGCAACAGGAAAAGGACCTGGTATGTCAATTCCCCATTTGTAGAATGGCCATAGGGATGTGATGGGTGTCATCTCTTGTTGTGGATGTCGTAGTACTGGCCTGTGCACTTGGCAATCATTGCATTTAAGAATCATATCTCGTGCGTCTCGATGCATAGTTGGCCGATAGTATCCTGTGCGGAGAGCCCGTGCTACTACCGATCTGGGGCCGGCGTGTATGCCGCACGACCCTTCATGAATTTCACTAATCACATAACTAGCTTGGCGTGGTCCGACACATCGCAACCACAGCTGTAGGAATGATCATTTGTATAAGACACCCTCTCAGAGTTCAAAGTGTTGTGACTTCCTTTTGACGTGGCGCGCCTCTGTTTCATCCTCAGGAAGGGTTTCGTCCGTCAGATAGTTTATGATCGGGGTCATCCACGTAGGCCCCTCCTCATCAACTATTGTTGCGACCTCATTTCCTGCAATGGATTTATCCTTAAGTATTTCCACCAACACTTGTTTGGATAGATGGGCAAAACTCATAGACGCGATTTTGCTAAGAGCGTCCGCCATCTTGTTCTCGCCTCTCGGTACCTGCTTGATAGATAACTTGCCAAAACTAGCGATAAGTGACTTGACTTTCTCCAGATATTGGATCATATTTTCCTCCTTGGCTTCGTACCCACCTAGGATGTGATTCGCGACAAGCCGTGAGTCCACGTAGGCTTCTAGGTTGCGTACTCCCATCCTAGCGGCGATTTTCAAACCCGCAATCAATGCTTCATATTCTGCCTCATTATTCGTAGCTGTGAATTCAAAACGCAAGGCGTAGGTGAACTCCATGCCTTCCGGATTTGTGAGTATGAGTCTCGCTCCCGATCCGTCCGTGCAAGAAGATCCATCTGTGAACAAAACCCATGGTTCCGTTGGGATCTCTTCCTTTGGTACCATTGGCTCGTCCTCCTCGGGCTTCTCAATTATGAAATCTGCCAAGATTTGGCCTTTTATGGCTGTCCTTGGTCTATAGGAGATGTTGTATTCCCCCAATATGTCGCTCCATTTCTGTTGTCTTCCTGCCACGTCTGGTTTGGATATAACCTGTTTTATTGGTTGATCAGTGACCACCACTATTGGGTGTGCCTGGAAGTACCGGCGTAACCTTTTTGCGGCGTAAACCATCGATAAGACCAATTCCTCCATTGGTGAATAAATCAACAATAGCCCTTGCAGCGCTCTGCAGATAAAGTAGACCGGAGTCTGGACTGAATCCCGGTCAGTCATAAGGATTGCGCTTATTGCTCCGTACGTAGCGGACAAGTACATAATTAGCTCTTCCTTAGGTCGCGGGGCGACTAGCATGGGAAGAGCCGTTAGACGTTGCTTGAGCTGCCCAAACGCTTCCTCCGCCTCTCTTGTCCAGCGAAAGTCTTCTTTCTTCAAGCACTTCTTAAGTGTTTTAAATAAAGGAAGTGACTTCTCTATGGACTTTGATAAGAACCTATTAAGACCGGTCAGCTTTCCATTAAGTGATTGCACCTCTTAGAGTGCCCGAGGGGATGGTAGCTGTATCACGGCGTTCGTCTTCTCCGGACAAGGCTTGATGTCGTTTGGATTAATCATATACCCAAGGAACATTCCTCTAGTTTCCCCAAACGTGCATTTTTTGGGATTCCGTTTCATGTTGATTTTCCTCAAGACGAATGTCTCTTGGATATCACGGAGGAGTTCGTCCTCCGTATGGCTTTTGATAACCAAGTCGTCCACATAGACTTCAAGGTTACGGCCTATCTGCGAGTCAAAGGCTTTGTCAACAAGTCGTTGATTTGTCGTGCCTGCGTTCTTGAGTCCGAACGACATTTTTGTGTAACAATACATGCCCTGACTGGTATGGAACGCCGTTTTCTCCTCGTTTTCCTTCGCCATCTGGATCTGATGGTATCCTTTATATGCGTCCAAGAAACATTTAAAAGAGTACCCGTATAAGGATTCCACCTTCCAATCGATTTCTGGTAACGGGTAGCAATCTTGTGGGCAAGCTTTGTTCAAGTCTGTGAAGTCCACACACATGCGCCAGCTTCCATCATGCTTCTTGACCATGACTGGATTAGAGAGTCACTCATGGTAATACACCACGCGCATAATTCCTACGTCAACCAGTTTCCATACCTCGTCCAGTATTACCTGGCTGCGTTCTGGTGCTTGATCGCGCTTATTTTGTTTAACAGGGGGATATCCAGGGCGGATTTGAATCTTATGTTCTGCGATCGAACGCGGTACGCCCGTCATATGCTTTGGTTCCCATGCGAATATATTAGGAGAAAGCACATGGCCTTCTTCCCTTTCTCAGAGAGGGTTCCCCCGATAGCCACCTCTTGTTCTGGATATTCAGGGTGGATTACCACTTTCCAATTAGGGGGTGGTGATCCTTCCTTTATAGGAGCTGACTGGATTGGTGTTGTCACGGTGTGACACTCCGATGGTGTCACGGTTTAATTGTAAATAGTGACAATTCCCCCTTCCACCAGGAATTTAATCATGCCGTGTGTCGTGGACGGGACTGCCCGTATGGCCAGGATACCTGGTCTTCCAATAATACCATTGTACGGAGAATGTGAGTGTATCACCATAAAGTTCATCCATGCCGTAGTTGAATGCTCTTTATCTCCAATGGTTACCAGCAAACGTAATTGTCCTATCGGCCAGATAATGTCTCCACTGAAGCCAATAAGCGGCGACGTGGCCGACATCAATTGGCTTTTAATTTCTTGTTGTAGCTGTACGAAGCAGTGTTCGTAGAGTACTTCCGTCGATGATCCTCCATCCACATACATACGACGAACATTATGAGTTCCAATGCTTACCTCAATCGTGAGAGGTGCATCAGCCATGTTGCTCGCCGTGATCGGAGGGAATGAGATTTCCTTGCCGCGTGAAAATTTTTGACTAACTTTCTACTTCGTCCGGCGCTGCCATGATTGAACCATGTATATGGTCGTAGGCTTATCCTTTTGGGAATCTTTTTTGTCATACTTTTTGTTATCCTTCACATCCTTCCAATCCTTAACCAGGTGTTTCGGTTTTCCTGATTTAAACAGCGACTTTATATGCTTCTTGAGCTGAATACACTCTTCCATGTCGTGACCTTTGTCATTATAGAACTCGTAGAAGCGAGTGCCTTGACGACGATCAACTAGGGTTGTCATGGGGGGAAGTCTTGGAAAATTTGCTCCTTCTGTTAACAAGATATCTCGATAAGTCATATTTAGAGGGGTGAACTTGTCATCCGACTATCCTCCTTTTGCCTGACTTTTGTAATCCAAGCTCCTCCCATTGTCGTGGTTACCTTGGCCACCTGATTGCCTTATAGGCGGATCGTTTGATCGATAGCCGTGGTTCCCTTTTATGGGGTAAGCCGCAGCAACCACGGTCTCCCCTTCCACAAAACTTTGAACCCTTTCCATGAGTTAATCAAACTTCTCCGGATGTTTATCATTGAGGCGCCTAATTAGCTCCTTGTCCGTTATGGCGTGCATGTAGTTGGAAATTTTAAGGAGCTCTGGGCACGCTTTTGTGCGCGTATATTCGTCATTTAAACGCTCCGTGAATTATTCTGTAGACTCTCCAGGGCTTTGTTTGACTATTGCCAATGAGGCTGGATCTCTATTATACTTCTTTCTCTGAGTATAATTGTTTTGGAATGCTGTGCGTAACTCATCGAAGCTGTTGATGCTTCGATGGGGGAGCTTTTCAAAACAGTCGTGTGTATTGCCAATCAAAGTTGAATTAAACATTTGGAACCATATTGGCATCAGCCATCGTTCAATTTTAGCCTATGTGTCAAACACCTTTTGGTGATCCTCGGATCACCAGATCCGTCATAGGTTTTGACGCTTGCCGGCATGCGACACTTCTTTTCCTCGGAGTAATTCCGTATACGAAGAGTGAAGTCATCCTCCCTCTCGCTACACCATGGGAGGGAGAGATCTTCCTCCTTGTCAGCACGATAATGGGTATCGCCGTAGCGTCCTTTGTCATCCGATGGTTCATGGGCGGAATACCTGGGTAGGCGGCGTCTGGGGTGATGATCATCTGAGTCAGACCCCGAAGGGTTGTGATGGGGGGGGGGGGGGGGAGGGGGGGGGGGATGCTCCATCTTTTGATTGGCTATGATAACCACTTCTGTGAGAAGAGTTAGGAGCTTTCTTCCCACAAGAATTTATCCTACGCCACACACTAGTGTGGCGATTATCCACGGGAGGAGTTTCCAACACCGCGCGTCCAGTGGAGCCGTCGGATTTATCCTCATCCCCCTGGGCTTCTTGCAGTTCTTGCATGATGTGATCCCCTATGCGATCGAACACATTCCGTGGCCGAGGTGGTTCCTCGAAGGGAGGCTATTCCTGAGCTCGAGGCTTCCTCCTTTTTCGAGCTTGGGGGGAGTACCATGCGCGGCGCTGCTGAAGTTAAGTTTGGATCGGAGGTTCCTTCCCAGATTTAACCTTGCCGAGATGCCCGGGATGACACTATTGAAGTTTTGCGTGAGTACGCGTTCGAGGTCCTCATCATTGAGTGAACCAACTTCCGATTCCGCCTCAACCACTAGTGGCTTTTGAGACTCCTTAGTAGGGGCCTTTGGCACAAATCTTGGAACGGGATTATCCAGAGTGAGGGTTGTGGTGGGGTATTATCGGACGTGCTTGCCCCACGGAGAGATTGAAACGTGTTTCGACTATTCGGTCCTCTTGTTAGGCCACCAGGAGGCTGGGTTGAGGTGACTATCCCGTCACCCGTGGACTTCCGATTACTCGGATTCGTGTTCCTTGGGTTTCCCTGAAAATGTCCCTTCGTCATTGGTAGAGATTGAGTTATTGTAGGGTCCCACGGATGGCGCCAACTTGTAGATACAAAACTTGGATGATCCTTGCTTAATCCGAATTAGGCTTAAATCGGATATGTTAGGCTCCGGCTCTTGCACCAAGTGAATGTCTTGCTGAGATCCTGCACACTAAAACAACACGCGTTAAGCTTACCGTGGGAGCGTGTCCCACGATTAGACTCCGGTGTGAGAGTAAGTAATAGATTTAGGGTTAAGAATCGGGTGTAGGTTGATAGTATGGAGAATACGATACCTTTGTGGAACCCTTGGGGGTTCCTTATATAGGCGGTGAAACCCTAATGGGCTATCACCAATGCTTCAGCCCTAAGCAAAGGATAAGTGCCATAATTAGTTTAATTGTTATCTTCTAATTATGGTGAGTGTATATCCTCCACTTTAGGGTAAACCCCAATCATAATAAGATTGTGATTCTGTCTAGCCCTGTACCGGCCGTGCCGGGCTGTGGGCCGCACACATCTATGCGGCCACTATTCATTCAAAGCCCATAAGCTTAAATGATATTAATCCAGCCCGTCCGTGACGAGCCGGATGCGGGTAGTACACGTGGGCCGGGTCTATGACCCGGTTGGGGACTATACGTCATCAACATGGTTTATAAGTGATTATTAGTTAATAATATAACATGATTTATATTAATAAAACTTTACCATAACTGATAATTATATAATTAAATTAAAGTATAGTATTAGTTTAATTAAACCATGATTAGAATGTAATTAAATAATTAAGCTAAGGTCTTAATAAAATTAATTAAATGTGCCATGTAATTTATCATGAATAATTATATTAAATAATTATTATAAGTCTAAGTTAAATTTAATAAAGGGACCATGTTAATTTCATGCCTAATTATATAGCATAAGTATTTATATCCTAAGTCTTGATTTAGTTTATTAATCATAATTTATATTAATATAACTAATTAAATTAATATAAAGTAATTTTGAAAAACTAGAAGCCAAACACACCCTTGTGTGTTTTTCGTGTACCCGAGCCCCAACCAAGCCCTCACCGAGACCCCCATGGTTTCGGTTTGCTCGAACCACCAACACCACCACCGAAGCCTTACGGTTGTGGCCTTGCCGCCGCCTGCCGAGGCTAGCCATCAGCAACAGCCGGTTGCCACTACCGGCGCCCAAGTCCCCACCGAGAGCTAAAGCTCTCGGTTGCCAGTGTTTTAACCAAACACCCCCTGCTGTGGGGTTTTGTTGTTGCAGCTGACAAAGCAAAACAGTCACCGCCCCTTATAGGGTACGTCTGGCCGAGCAAAAATACCACCGAGAGCCTTTGGCTCTCAGTTCCCGTGACAACCAGAACCAAAACCTGACTTGATCTTTGATAAATACATGTTTTATTTGGTAAATCATCATGTGTTCTTATTTAATTATCTTAATTCATGATCAATTAAAATAATAAAAGAAAAGATTAAAGTTTAAGGATACCGAATGCGTGGTGATTTGGGACTTCAGAACACGAACAATACCCGTAACAATTCAAGGATCAACAAAGCTTTTCCCTTCCCTTTTCTTTTGTTTAACCGGCGGCCAAAGGAGAACCAGGAGCTAGGGTTTGCTAATTTTTGTAAAAACTTGTAAAATGAGTTTCCAGGGAATTGTTTTGTCATTAGTAAATGTTTAACGGTCCGGGCCATGGGCCCTTTTGTTCTTCTTAATAAACCGTCCAAACACCCCTTTATTTTATATATTTCGTTTTTCGTGTTTTAAATAATTCCCGTGTATTATTATTAGCAACGTGTGTTCGTGTTTTAACCGTTTTAATTCTTGTCGTGTTTTAAGTATTATACGTAAATACTTATCGTGTAATAATTTACATATGTAATACTTGTCGTAAATAAATAATGAATATACGTAATACTTGTGTTGATATATTAAATATTCATGATACGTGTCATTTATTTATTAATCATAAAGTTTTAATTAATCCGTGTTTTCATGTAATTAATGTTCTTATGTATTTTATGCGGGTTTTACAACATCCATCTCACCAAAACTATCTGAACCGTTCGTTCTATCGCCCACAATGTGATTACAACCAACAAGCTTTCTATGATTCATTGACGTGTGTGTATCGTCCTACTATGGATTCTTTCATTTCTTCCTATCCTAACCAGCAGTATTCTTCGATTAATCGTTGTCAGGTTGATGTCGAGTTTGATGAAATGATGTATAACCAAGACAACTATGTCGATGAACGTGCGGGCGAGGGTCCTAGCCAAGATCAGTCTATGGGCCAAGGTTCGGGACAATGGTCATTTCATGGTGCATATAACCTTGAAGACGAGGAAGATATGTCACCAATCAAACATAAGAAGCCCCTAGACGTGCTATGAAAGCCAAGAAAGTAGATTTAAGTGAGCCACCAAAAGAATGGACAAGTGATGAAGAGTCTGCGTTGTGCAGAGGTTGGTGTCATGTTTCCGAGAATAGCGTTGTTGGAAACAGTCAAAAAACAAAGGGCTTTTGGCTAAAATTATTGAAGTACTATGAATCCGAGACGGGTTCTACTAGAGAGTACGATGCGGTTATGAGCAAATGGAAAAACAGGTTGCGTCCCAGTGTTGGTTCTTTTTTTGGTATAATGGATAACATTAAGCGTACTCATGATAGTGGTGCCAATGATATCACTTATTACCCAAAAGCTTGTGTTGAGTACAAAGTGACTTACAAAAAAGAGTTTCAATACCAGGAGGCGTGGAAAGTGCTTAAAGATCACCCGAGTTGGATACAGGTTGAGATTCCAAAGTTTACAAACAAAAAAAGTAACAAAAAATCCAAGACTTCTGAAACCACTTCTGGTTCTGGACACACTAGTTACATGGATGTGCTCGATGATTCTGAAGATGAGGTGGAAGAGACTAAATAATATCGGCCAATGGGTCGTGATCAAGCTAAAAAGAAGTCATCAACATCTTCGTCAACAGGGAAGTCTTCATTTGTTGATGGCTTGATGATGTGACCAACAAATGGGAAAAGATGAAAGACATCGGGTGGGGAGAAAAGAAGCAGCAACAAGATGAGTACTTTACCATCAAGCAACAAGAGTTATATTTGAAAAAAGAAAAGCTCCAATTATAGTGTCAGGTAATTGATCTTGCTAAAACAAAGAAACGCGATAAAGACTTGATGTTTTACAACGCCAAAATCAACCCCAACTTGCAAGAAGCCAAACAACAAGCCTTGCAAGAAATGAAGGACCAAATCAAGGAACGCTATAATTTAAATTACTAGGATTATTGTAATGTTTTTAGTTTTATTGTTATGTTTTTTTAAAATTTGAATTATTATGTAATGTTTTTTTAAAAAAATGTAATGGTCTTTTATGAAATTTAATGTGTTTAAAAAATTTTTTGAACTAGGACGCCTTGTTAGGGAAAATAGGTCGTAGTAGGTTGCAGGAGAGAGAAAACTGAAAAATCAGGGTCGCGACCTAGTAACCGTTGCAGGTAGCCTAAAAGATTTGTGTCTTAGTTGAAGACCAAGAAGTAATACAGTGTCTACTTTTGTACTCTTACTTAGCCCTTTCATTTACTCGCTCTATATGTCGGTTTTAAGAGGCTTATTTTATACTTTCTCCGTCCCAAAACTAATAGTCCCTATACCATTTTTGACAGTTCCAAAATTATAATCTCATTCTTTCTGAATATAGATGTAAGTAATGTAACAAGTTTACCATATTGCACCTAATGGTATTATAAATTACAAATTATATACAAAGTTTTAATTAACTGCATAAAAGTAAGAGTGTCATTTTGCAAAAAAGTAAGAGAAAATTGCCCCTAAGCCCAAAATACAAGCAATTTTACCACTGAACCTTAATTTCTCGTGCATTTTTGCCCCTGAGTTGACGTTTTTTTTTACTTCTACCCGTTTTCCTTATTTAACTCCCACACGTGCCTATCGCGTGAGGGTATATTCGTCTTTTCCCGTGCCACCCCATCTCGTCATCCACTATCCACCTTTCTCTTATGCAATTTTCGTCCCCAAAAACATTTACTACCCGCCACGATTGATACCACAAACCGTTTTCCCGCAAAAAGTTGGTCCACATTCTGACACATTTACTCAAGGATGTAATTTGCACAACGTTTGAGTAACTAAAACTTTTTAGGGACTTAAATTGCACAACCTTTCGGACTTCTATATATTCTTAATACTCGATGGTTAATCAACATTCGCCTCTCATTTTAATTATCTGTAACCCTAACACTTTCACAAACCCTTTCAACTAATCAGTTTATCAAGTAAAATGACTGGAAGAACTCATTTCCTTAACGAAATCAAGGAAATATGCGGAGATTCTAATCTGAACGCATGTATGGGTCTAGACATAAGTCAAATGGTCGCGACCGAACAAGCTTATGTCGATGTTTTGCGCGGTCAGTGTGAGAAGCTGAGGACTACCCTAGGAAACATCAAAATGCCGATCGACGAGATCGAGACAAAGGTCGATGAAGATGAAGATAGGTGCGTCGATCGTTTGAAGGAAATGCGTGATAGTGACCGTTCTGACCAAATTCATTGAGAAAGCTATGCGATAAGCCAGAATCAAGCTTATGTAGATCTTATGGAAGATAGTGATTAGGATATCGACCATGTTTTTATTGTTTATGTTGTTCTAGTTTTAATTACCCTATTTTTATCGAGGTGTGTTTTTGTAACACCCCTATTACCACGCAACGGAATACCACTTTGGGCGTTACTTCATAGCACATCACACACACAATCATAGAAAACGACCTCAAAAAGAGACGTTTTAAATAAACATAAAAGAATATTTACAAAAATTGTCTAAAACATTACCAACCCAAAATAAAGTTTTTCATCAGAGTAGCGTTACTGTCCCCAAGGATCTCAACCAAAACATAACAATATTTTTACCAAGACATGAAATTTAATAATTTGATAAAAAGTGAAGGAAATCCATAAGTTTTAGACCAATAAAGCACCAACTCCCTCCATGCATGCTCCGCTGCTATCAATCTTGATTACCTGAAACACATGCTTAAAATCGTCAACATAATGGTTGAGCGAATCTATAGGTTTATCAAATCATAAGTTGAACACAAGTGTTAAAATCAATCATAATCGTTTAATAGCATTGTGGCCATACAATCTATTATTCAAAGTATTCCATATTTAGCAAAGCAAATGATTGTATTTAAGCTCATGACACCGACCCGTAAACTTAATCACTCGCGCCAAAGTGCCGGCATGATCAAAATGAAACCATTGCCCCTCTTAAGGTATTAGTTTCCAGATTTATACCTTATTTCTTATCACAAGTTATCCGTCCACAGAGGGTACTCAACGTACTAGCTCTCGTCTCGGATAGGGTCGTCAACCCCATAGTACTATCAATTGTATAAGCGGCTATTTCCATCCCACACAAGGGCGAGACAATAATTAACGGTTCATGAAATTAGGGCCTTTGGTAATAAGGTACTCAATACAATCCCAACAACATTCGGGTCCAAACAATCATTCATGACTTGTGTTCCATTTATTTCAAATAGCATGTATCCCCCTCGCGGTTAAAATCAATTAAAAGCTAGTAAAAAGCGAGGCTATAGACTCACCTTAAGTATTAATGATAGGAGTAGTAGCGAAGACGTAGACGAATACAATCACCGACGATGAAGATGCCCCGGGAAATCAAATACAACACCTAACAACAAACGTGAAATGAATCAACACCTTCAAGTACCTTAAAGTACTGTATGTACATAATTTAGAACACTCAAAGTTCACATAAACTCACACCAAAAATCCAAACAAGTGATATTTACTAGACACGTTGTAACACCCCACTTTGATAAGTGGACCGTTACGCGTAATTATGGCGTGTCATCAAAGCATGCAAGGTAATATGTAGTAAAACATACATGACCATAGGGAAAACTAGAATCAAACATCGGTTCCTAAAATCAGCCCAAAACATAAATAGAGTAAATGAAATGAATGAAAGACTAAACAAGCATAAGTATATGAAGGCAAAAATGAGAAGAAGTCTATGGCAGCTTCCATCCTATGCACGCCCTCCAAATGCTCGAGTCTGTGGGTACCTGCCGTTTTGGGACATGGAAAGGAAAGTAACGGCTGAGCATAACGCTCAGTGCGCGGATATATGACATAGTATGAATGACTGAAACATAATAAAGACTTGATAGCAGCGGAAATGTATAAGTCCTGGAAAACCTGGTATAACTTAGTAAAACTGGTTTTATAGTTTGAAAAGCCTTATGTTTATCTTATGAAAACTGTTTAACTAATTAACCATTAAGCTAATATAGGTCATGAAATGTCAACGTGCATGAATACTTAGAGGGGTGACCTCATCATGCAATTAGAGGGGCTGCCTCTAATTAATATAAGTCTGGGTAGGAGGGATCAACTCCTTGTGAAGGATGCAAGGCACACACCTCATTCACCTGATAATACTGCTAAACATGTAACTAGGATGCACCCATACGCCCCACATGAAAATATAATAATGGCCAAAAGTTGAAAGGGACGCCACGAGCAATCACTCCGCCGTGAGGAAGTCATAACATTGGTGCCTCGAATGTTATGGTTATGGTACCTCCATAACTAGGTGAAACTGGTCATGCATGTATATGGCTTAGGCATTTAAAACTAAACATAACCAATTCAAAAACATATAAAACATATACTGGGAAAATAGTTGGCTGCATACGGGGAATCCTAACTAAGGAAGAATGTCCATACCGAAGGACGGAGAATCCGTACCTTGTGTCTAGTGAACGGAACAGATGAACAAAGGGAATCCTACTCCGATCTCACTAATGCTACATAGAAGGATACATGTATAAGTATGCTGTTTACTGCGTACGTAATCTGATTATAATATGTTTGACTTGTTTTATATGTTTTAGTCTTGTTTTACTGACTTTAATATTATACTACTTATATCATGTGTTTAAATCTACTGATTAAGTATTAACTGATATTCTTGTGTTATTATACTTGTAGTGTAAGAATAAGTAACTTTCTAAAAAATTGCAGGTTTCCTAAAATAGAAAGTTTCCAAAAATAGAAAGTTTCCAAAAATAGAAAGTTCCCAAAAATAGATTATCTTCTTAAAATAAATAAGTTTCTAAAAATAGGAAGTTTCCATAAATAGATTAGCTGCTTAACATAAATAGTTTCTAAAAATAGAATGTTTCCATAAATAGAAATAAGCTGGATTATTAAGCAAATATGATAAGCTTAAGTTTTACTGATTAATATTCTAAGTCATGTGATTAAATAGTATAGTTTATTAATTATTACATGTAGATTAAATAAACTATAGGTTATATATTTAATTAAATATAAGCATGATTTAATTAAATTATGGTGTATAAATAAATACTTAGGTAAAAACATGTATTAATATATAAATTAATATAACCTAAGTCATGGAAATTAATTAATTATAAGTCATGATTTTAATAATTAATTAATTATATAGTCTAAATAAGAAGATAAATTTACGTTTTCGTCAGTATATTTACGTTTTCGTCAGTAAATTTACGTTTTCGTCAGTAAATTTACGTTTTCGTCAGAAAATTTTCGTTTTCGTCAGTAAATTTACGTTTTCGTCAGTAAATTTACGTTTTCGTCAGAAAATTTACGTTTTCGTTAGTAAATTTACGTATTCGTCAAAAAATTTATGTTCGTCAGTAAATTTACGTTTTCGTTAGTAAATTTACGTTTTCGTCAGTATATTTACGTTTTCGTCAGTAAATTTACGTTTTCATCAGTAAATTCACTTTTTCATCAGAAAATTTACGTTTTCGTCAGGAAATTTATGTTTTCGTAGTAAATTTACGTTTTCTTCTGTAAATTTACGTTTTCGTCATAAAATTAAGTTTTCGTCAGAAAATTTACGTTTTCGTAAGAAAACGAAAATTTACTGACGAAAACGTAAATTTACTGACGAAAACAAAATTTTTATGACGAATACGTAAATTTTCTGACGAAAACGTAAACTTACTGACTAAAACGTAAATTTTCTGACGAAAACGTAAATTTTCTTACGAATACGTAAACTTACTGACGAAAACTTAAATTTACTGACGAAAACGAAAATTTTCTAACAAAAACGTGAATTTACTGACGAAAACGTGAATTTACTGACGAAAACGTAAATTTACTGACGAAAACGTAGACTTACTGACGAAAACGTAAATTTACTGACGAAAACGAAAATTTACTGATGAATACATAAATTTACTGACGAAAACGTAAATTTTCTAACGAAAACGTAAATTTACTGACGAAAACGTAAATTAACTGACGAAAACGTAAATTTACTGACGGAAACATAAATTTACTGACGAAAACGAAAATTTACTGACTAAAACGTAAATTCAATGACGAAAACGTAAATTTTCTGACGAAAACTTAAATTTTCTGACGAAAACGTAAATTTTCTGGCGAAAACGTAAATTTACTGACGAAAACGTAAATTTACTGACAAAAACGTAAATTTTCTAACTAAAACGTATATTTATAGACGAAAAGGTAAATTTTCTGTCGAAAACGTATATTTACTGACGAAAACATAAAAATACTGATGAAAACGTAAAAAAAATCGATGAAAAACGTAAAACAAAAGTAATAAATTTACGTTTTCGAAGTAAATTTTCATCGATTTTTTTACGATTGTGGGTTTGGCTACTCATCCTTTAGCTACTACGTTTAATGATTATGGTGTGGTAAAGAGCGAATGTGGCATTATTTGTAATTATGTAAAAGAAGAAAAGGGTAATATTGTCATTTTAGGACCATATTGGTAAAGTGTATAATCAATTTGAAAGTTTATTGGTAATGTCTAGCGATTAAATTGTAAGTGTTTAAAGTCGGTACATTTTGCTAAGTAAGATGGTATTGTATAGCTTTTACCCTAAATACTTAGGTTAAAATCCATGTATTATTAATAATAATAATAATAACCTAAGTCATGTCTAGATTAAATTAATTATGTACATGTTCTAATTAATTTAATTAGTCTTGTAATAATAAACTTGTAAAAATATTTAACCTTGTAAAAATAATGTCGTGACTGAAACCCGTGTTTTATTTATTAAACGTGTCATGAAACGTGTTCGTGAACCCGTGAACCGGACCCGTGAACCGGTCAACAAACGCACCCTTAACAGTGGCTAACCGGCTTGACCGATTGCCACTGTTTTGCTAAAACAGCCACCGGTGCCCACCGGTGGTTTCCCTTGGTCTTGGCTAGCCGCCGGTTAGCAAAAGTTCCCACCGGCTAGCCGGTGTTCCCCCTACTGCCGCAGCCATGGTTCTACCTGCTTTCTATAATTAGCCACCGGCTTAAGCCGGTGGTGTTTGATTTGTTTTTCAGCCGAGACCCCCAAACAACCAAAACACACCCCGACATGAGGCGGGGTTTCCCTTGCTCTTGCGGTCGAGACCAACAACACCACACCGAGACCCGTAGGTCTCGGCTGTGATCACACGAGCCACACCGAGAGCTTTGGCTCTCGGTTTGTGTGCGACGGCCGAACCAAACACCCCTTAAACCCTATGTTTTAAACCCCCATGATTAATTACATGTTTTTTAATACTTGTTTTTAATAACTTATGATTTCATGTGTTCTTGATTTCATAACATAATTAAAGGAAATTAGAAGAAGGGTTTAAAAGATTACCAATACGTGGAATAATTATGGATTGATAACACGAACGATCTTGCAAGAAATCAATCACCAAAAATCAACAAACACACCTTCTTGGTGTGTGTATACCCGGCGGCCAAAGGAGAACAATGAGGAGAGAAAAGATCTTAGGATTTTGATCTTTTCCAATATTTTGTTATTATGAAAAATATCTTTCTCTTATTTCTTATTTTGACTAAATGAAAAGTGGGCTTGGTCCCCTTCCTTCCCTTCTAGCCGTGGGTATGTGGGCCCCTAAGGGGAAACCCGTTGTTTTCTCGTGTCTAAATATTATACGTGTTCTCGTGTCGTGTTTACGTGTTTTAAATAGTTATCGTTCGTGTCGTAATGTATTCTTATACATAGCCGTAATAAATATTACGTAATTACTTATAACGTGTTCGTGATTATTTTACGTTCATGATTTCATGTTCGTATGTTCGTGATTATAATTATTGTTGGAATAAGTATCGTGCATTAATACGTATTAAATACTTATCGTGTAATAACACGTAGGTAATACTTGTAATTAATATTCGTGAAACGTAAACATGTTATATATGGTAAGTTTTAATCTTGTACGTACGATTGTTAATGTACTGTTCATGGTAAACGCATGCGGGTTTTACAACTCTTCCCCCCTAAAAAGAATAATTCGTCCCCGAATTATAGATAAAGTAAACTGAAAGAGAAACATACTCGAATCAAACTGAGAGGGTATATAAGATAAAAGGACCTGAAGGAGACATGGTAGAAAGGAACGTGGAACGTGACATGTCTTGAAGGGACATGTAACGTGACGTGACTGAAAGAACATATCTAATTGATAAAAGAAAACGGATAAGAAGTCCAAATGTACTTCTCCATTCCAAGTGGCTTCCCTCTCGGAACGGTTCATCTACTAGATCTTGACACATATGATAATCTTGGTCTTCATGACCTTGATTTGACAATACTTAAAGATTCCCGGTTATCAACATAAAATAGCTTCTCCTGAATTTGTTTGAGGGAATAAGAAAGAACGTGTAAGGGTAACAGAAACGTTACGATGTAAAATAACCCGAAATATTTGAAACTAATAATGACTGAGCAATGATGCACGAGGCATGCTGAACGTAGTACGTGAACAATTGTGAACGTGATACGTGAGCAATTGTGAACGTGATACGTGAGATATGGTGAGTGTAATATGTGAATCATATGATGATCAATGATACATGTAACATATCGTGAGCGTGATATTTGAAACGTGGAATGTACATGACAAGTGAGACATATCGTGAACATAGCACAACTTAGATGATAATGGCAAACGGTATGAGGTAAAACGTGAATTGTGACGTGAAACGTCTGTCTGAGGATGGAAAGTTTATTAAACTTGAGTCTGGTCTCCCAAGTTCTTTATAAACTTTCCGGAATGAAAGTGGGAGTTAAATCATAAGCTGGAATACGATCATGAACGTGAATAGTTCATGAACGTGAATGCAGAAGCAAATCATGAACTTGGCTAAAGGCGTGATCGTAATAATCAATCCTAACGTGGGCCTAAATCTAATTTGATAGCTGAAAGAGGCCAAGTGATCGTACGATCTTTGGCTAAAATATCTGAGAATCTACTACATTGAAATCTTTGCGGATGCAAGGATTTGGCAGACTTGGTCAACTGTTGATAATTCCATGGAGTTACTGTATCATTTCCATTCGGAAAATGTTCCCAGTGGAGATAGCTACTAGTATGTAGGTGTTCTATCTTAACCTGATGGTATGTCAGGAAATTAGATATGAACATAACTGCATCTTGTTCCCTAGAACTGAATACATAGAAGTTTGGAAAACCATGAGTCTCTACAATTAGGCTTCTATTAGCGTAGGATCCTCTAGAACACATAATATCGTGTAGGATCCACTCATTTATGCGTAAGCTTAGACGTGGTAAGACTAACCGTGAGAAATAATGTGATTCAGCATATCACTGTAATCAACCAAAATTCATACTGGAAGAATTTCGTGTAGAAATTTCTTTTGCCGTAGAATTTGCAACATTGTGTGAATATTGTCATCGTGCCCTTCTCTAGACTTAGAGAAGATCCGGTTGTCATTTGATGGAAATACTGATGAATTTGTTTATGAGTTCGTGGAACTCCATTCATTAAGTCCATAATGTTGCTGGGGCATTTATATGACTAAAACAAAATCATTGGTTTAGCATGTTAAGTCGTACATAATTAGCAGTCATGGGAATGTCCTGCTCATTCACTTGTTAATGTTGTCAGCATGATCGTAAGTCGATCTTGCGAAAAGTGGTTGGCACCCTAAAGTTGGTCCTACCCATTTTCAATATGCAAAGGGAATAACGGTCATGAATGGTGATTTGTTTAAATCGACGGTAGTCGACACATAATCTCATGTTACCGTCATTCTCCTTGAAGGTTCTTTTGGAATTTATATCAGAAATTTGAAATGATCAGCTGATCATGAAAGAAAAGGAACTTCATAAGTGTGTCACAACTAATAGCTGGAAAATCTTCGCAGCTATGGAATAACAAACATGTGCTTGTTAAGCATGAATGATTTGTACAGGTTCTCATGATTGAATACCATGTTCATTTAATTCAGGAGCCTGAATATCACTGTACATAATCTGATATAGGTGGCGACTGGTCGTAGCGTAGTGTGTTGTTCATAGTCCCAGATCAGAATCATATTTAACTCGCATCTGTTCGAGGTAAGTGCGTTATCGGATTAGATCTTATCCTTAGACTGAACGAGAACCTTCGTATACATGGGTGATACGAATGGCGTCCTTTATGGTCGTGGATATATAATATATGAAATCAAGAAAGAGAGTGTCATGAGATAAGCGTGACAGATCTTGCTGAATGTGTTTTGCCTATCTTACGTTGAATGAACTCTGCGTGTCCAAGCGTGAATAAAACACCGTTGATGGTATGAAAATTCTTGTGGCCTGATTAATACATGGCACAACAAAGTAGGTATACCCCCCTTGTGGGGTGCCCTGAATTTCTTAAGGCTATTGTAGAAGATGGACGTGAGTCGTGTGTCTTGACCCGTGTCCTGAAAAATATACGTATGACATGTGTCTTGACTGGTGTCTTGACATGTGTCTTTGGAAAACATGCGTGAGACATGTGTCTTGACGGATGTCTTGGCATGTATCTTCAAAAAATATACGTGAGACATGTGTCTTGACTGATGTCTTGACATGTATCTCAAGGTGTGAAACGAATAACATTAAAAATCTTAGGTTATTCTGCCAAAATGGCGAATCAGTTGGACATGCTTTGGTCTAATGCCTTTGTATTCGTGTTGTTGGATCTCCAGGTAGTGAACATCATCATCATCTCGTAGCGTCTCCAACTAATCAGCAGCATCAACCTTTAGTAACAACTCCAAGTTATGGGCGACGTCAGCATCTTGTAGAACATCAACAAGTGGAATACGCATGAGATGAATTAAAATCGACTAGTGAATACTCATGGAGTATTGTAAGTGAAATGCACATAGATTATGGTACGTATGATACACATGGAATACGGTACGTGGAGTACACATGAAATGCACATGTATTGATAGATATGGGTCGATCATCTGACATGATTTTATAGGAAATAATTGGTTAACGGTTTGAATACCCAACTAGACTGATCATCATGATAGCCTAGCAATATCAGCATAGACATCATTCTGGTTACATAGGGAAGACACCTAGAAGGTTGGTGAAACGAAATTCAACAATGATTATCCTGAAAGCATGATTAATGAACACCAACCATGACTATCATAAAAAAACATGATTTAATGAAACCTTCAATGTATAGCATGAGGGCATGCTCAACATGACAAGAACATAATCAACATAAGGAGACTTAAGACATACTCAACATGAAGATGAAATCATCATGAAAAATCTTGGAATGAAATTAATCATGAGGGAACATAAAACATAATCAGCATGAAAATGAAGTTAACCATGATAGTATGAAAACATAATCGACATAAAGATCATGAAATTCTTAATGAGTGGACATGAGTAAAGATGAATGTAATGAATGAAATTGAAAATCACTGGTGTGAACGACTGGGGTCGGCTCACAAACAAAATTGATATGATTAATCTGATTAGAGTGTAACAGAAATAAACATGAAACAACATTTTATGCATTAATCATGAAAAAAATTTATGCGTGAAAACAGTGCATGAATGTATGATGTATTTTATAAAACTTATATGCGCGAAGGTAAAAGCCTACGGTCAGTTTACCCAAAACAAAATGACAGGGCGCGGGTACACCTATGGGTCGGTCCCAAAGTTAAAAGTTTCGACAAAAGCACATGCGACTAAATAGGACCAGTCCTGTACCAACCATTACTTAGTTAGAATTCCTACAACATATGACATATGATATAAATGCATGAATGCATGAAACATAAAAGTCATTGTCAAAACTTAACAGAAAAAATTTTATGTGACTAATTATTGTTGGAAATACGTTTTACGTATTAAGAAGGATCGGTCACTCCAACGATATTCCATGTAATAGCTCGTAGTTTAGTTAACTTTCGTTATTTAACAAACAAGTTCAAGCCTAGCCTACAACTTGTGTAGGCCGGCCCAAACGTGTAAACCCAAGCCCATTACAAGGCTTGGGTATATAAACCCTCTCCTTTGATGGAGAGGGTGGTGTGGTTTCATTATTTTCACATAGTTCCTTTTAACTTTCTCTCTCTAAAGTGTGAAATCCACCATCTCTCTATCTCTTTCTCTCTCTAAAACATAAGCATAGATTTACAAATCAACAAATGGTATCAGAGCTAACACATGACCCGGGACCAAATATGTGACCAAACTGAACCCATCTCAACCGAGTCAACTCGGTCATTACCGAGTTGACTCAGTTAAACTCACTGAGTCGACTCAACATTACTTCCAACCTTTTATCACCTCAACTCCAAAACTAAACCTAATACCCATCGACACCTATCCCATCTAGACTCAACATAAAACAGAAAACATCTTGATCTCAGAATTTTTTCTCACATGCATGCCGAGATCTATTTAGATCTACATGAAACCATCATATCATCACAGATCTATGAGAAGTGTATACCTTCTCTTTTAATTTTCGAACATAAAGATAGATCTATAACAATTATGTTATAATCTTCATTCTTTATTTTGGTTTTAAATTAAATCGACATGCAATTCGTCACATGACCTACCCGAGACCATAGGTTTCATGATCTTGATGTCGTATATGTCATCTCCTACTCTCGGCTTGATCATCAATAAAGGATTGGTGGGTTAAGTTGATTGTTAACATGGAATCATAAGATAGATGAATGGTATGATTGGATGCGTTTTGATAAGATGCGTTTTGTTTATTTGATATAAGAAGTTTTTGGCATGCAAGGAAGATTAAAGGATTCAATATGTTAAAGGTGATTGATGGGAGATGATTAATTGTTTTGATCTGATTGTTTGAGATGGGGATTAGATGAGTTTTTGGGGGACGGAGGATACGAGATGGAGGTGTGAGAGAAGTTAGGTGAGAGGCGGATTAACCAAGACAAGTGATTTAGGGTTATGTTTACTGTGAGTGGATTTAGGAAGTTGTAAGTGTTATAACCGAGTATTGATGGATCGGGTTTCAACTCAATTGGGCCTCATTCCTTTTTGGTTATGATATAACATTTGGGCCATGACAAACACAATTTGGGCCTTGGACACTCGAATTTTTTTTAAACATTGCATCATGGGCCGTATGTTTTCAAACTAAATATACACAAAAATTTTTGTTTCAAAATTATTCATTTTGAATAAAAATTTTGTGTATTATGGTATAATTTGGACATTATAGAGACAAATGTGATGTGACAAAGTGACGTGACAAAATAACGTGACGAGACAAATGTGACGAGAATTTATTTTAACCAGACCAAGAAAAAATTGGGCATTTTTAGTGGCTACAGATTTTGTTTGATCGGGTATTAATTACGTGACGTTGAAGACGGATTTTTCGAAGGCGTGTATTTATTTTATCTTTTAGTAGATAACTTGCTCGTGCTTAATCCTAGAATGAAGACTTGGTTATCTGGTTTCCGGGATCGGGGTGGATGGTTGATGACTCAGATAACTATCACTTAAAGGGGTTACGTTGTTGTACTCAGTGTCACGCGCTTAGTCGACGTGGATAATTTCAAGAGGTGTTGTTCTTATAGACTTCTTCAGTGATGCATTGAGTACTTAGAGATTTCTCCACCGTTCTTCATTCAACAATAGTGCAAGCTTAAATCACAAGATCGAAGGATTTTTATTCAGCTTCACGTTTGATGTATCTGGTTTATTCTTTCAGTGGTCGCTTCAAATTGCTTTCACGTGGGATGGTAAAGGTGGACATGGAGAGTTTATGAGAAGAGATTTTCGATCAACAGCTGATTCTCACAAAATATATAATTCAGCTTATTTATTATTCTCACGAGATTTCAGGTTCATGTGCGTACAATTTATTGATGGTTCCGAGTTTCGAAACCATCAAGGGGGAAGAAGAAGACACATTGAACGCACAACGAGTACACGTGATGAAATTCATACCTTCTTTTGATTTGAAGATATTCCGGGATGACATTTGTCATAGCCGCAGAGAAAATCAGTGTTTTAACTCGTGTCGTTATCAATCTCCAAACGGTACACTACTGATTCGAGGTTTAATTGTTTGATTCTTGCAATTAAACATCATCATTATCCTATATGCATTCCCGAGACTTAATTGACTCTGGTGCATCTCCGGAAGAAGACGTGTGCATTTCCGGGACTTAATTGACTCTGGTGTTACGATGTCAACTTCATGAATGGGATAAAGTGTCCACTTCAGTATTTGAGCTTCATAATTGGGATTGATTTACCTTCTTCAACTATGTGGGGGAAGAAGTGTCTTGATTCTTTCTGGTATGCATAACTTGAACTCTCAGGGGGAAGAAAAATTCAGAAGAATTATTCAAGCGTGAGAAGAAAAGTTGTTGATCAACTTGGTGTGCCCCAAACTTTCAATCCCTCTTAGCAACATTATCATGTTATATGATGGGATTTGCTTGTTAGATTCTGCTGTGCGCTTAATCATTCTAAGCTTTATTGAAAGCTTTGAAGTTGCTTACGAGGATTGTTGGTTTAGGGGGAAGCTATTTAAAATGCTTCTACATCAAGTTTACGTGGCATGAATTAGGGGGAAGCTAATTCAGAAGCTTCTCCTTAACCAGAAGTGTATGGGTTACTTAGCTCGTGCCGTTACAGTATTTCTACTACAAGTTAAAGATGAGTCTTTTTGAAGTCAAAGGCCTCAGAAGACATCATCAGCATTAGACGCTTCATGAAAGCTCTTGTTCTTAATTATTTTGTACTTGTTAGGAAGAATATTGTAAGGAATTCTACACGTCGTCCCATAAGGGAAGATTGTTGGAAACTCACTTTATGTGACGACATTTAAGAATTCCCGTTAGTTATCATAGTCACGCACATTTAGACTAGACTAGGCTCGTTGTAAAGTTTAGGTTGTGTGCGTGACTATATATACCCCTCCTTAGCTTCCAAGGAGGGGTGTTGATTGTCATTTGTTTTTGTTCAAATACATTTTCTCTTTCACTTTCAACCTCTCCTCTCTCTCTCTAAGCCAACAATGGCTTCCACCACCATTTACCACCACATTAGACCACCGGATCCATTTTAGCATTTCTACAATTATGAACTACTAGGGTTCAGTCCACATAGTCACAGTTCACGAGGATCATCATGCATAGACAATGACACATAACTAAGTATGGATGACGGTTATTCATTCCATATTAGTAAAACCAGTGTTGCAAAACAAGGTCTACAAGGCCGATTAATCTCCGACTAATGACTACAAGGCCCTCTACCTTGCCGATTAATGAAAAGGCGATTAATGGTGGTCAACTGTGGTCAACGGTGGTCATGGGAGGTTAAACTTGCCGAAAACTTGCAATTTTTGGCGAAAATACCAAAGACCCACTGTAAACATGTTTTTATCACTTATATTAACTATTCATACATGTTTTTATCACTTATATTAACTATTTATATGTATGATAAGTTGTATTTTAAGAAGAATATAGCCAAAAATAGCTAAAACTCGTTAAAAATACCCAAAACTTGCCGAAAATACTAAAAAATTGCTAAACTTCCAATTCGATTAATCGCCAATTAATCCCGCCTAGAACGATTAAAAGCTACAAGGTGGTCAACCGGCCAGCTAGCGATTCACGATTTTTGTAACATTGAGCAAAACGATACTGGTGAAAACATCATGGTTAAAACAACAAGGTGCTGAAAACGTTATGGTTAAAACAAAAAGGTGCTGAAAACATCAATACGTGGAATAACAAGCGTTGGCTTAGGAAGCTCCCGGTGACTACCCACTAGTCACATGTCAAGTTTAAGAGCCTACAGGTCGAAGCCTTGGCTATGATACCATAATTGTAGCACCCCACTTTGATAAGTGGACCGTTACGCGTAACTATGACGTGTCATCAAAGCATGCAAGGTAATATGTAGTAAAACATACAAGACGATAGGGAAAACCGGAATCAAACATCGGTTCCCAAAATAAGCCCAAAACATAAATAGAGTAAATGAAATGAATGAAAGACTAAAAAAGCATAAGTATATGAAGGCAAAAAGGAGAAGAAGTCTATGGGAGCTTCCATCCTATGCACGTCCTCCAAATGCTCGAGTCTGTCCTTGGGTACCAGCCATTTTGGGACATGGAAAGGAAAGTAACGGCTGAGCATAACACTCAGTGCGCGGATATATGACATAGTATGAATGACTGAAACATAAGACTTAATAGCAGCGAAAATGTATAAGTCCTGGAAAACCTGGTATAACTTAGTAAAACTGGTTTTATAGTTTGAAAAGACTTATGTTTATCTTATGAAAATTGTTTAACTGATTAACCGTTAAGCCAATATAGGTCATGAAATGTCAACGTGCATGAATACTTAGAGGGGTGACCTCATCATGCAATTAGAGGGGCTGCCTCTAATTAATATAAGTCTGAGTGGGAGGGATCAACTCCTTGTGAAGGATGCAAGGCACACACCTCATTCACCTGATAATACTGCGAAACATGTAACTAGGATGCACCCATACGCCCCACATGATAATATAATAATGGCCAAAAGCTGAAAGGGACGCCACGAGCAATCACTCTGCCGTGGGGAAGTCATAACATTGGTGCCTTTAATGTTATGGTTATGGTACCTCCATAACTAGGTGAAACTGGTCATGCATGTATATGGCTTAGGCATTTAAAACTAAACATGAGCAATTCAAAAACATATAACACATATACTGAGAAAACAGTTGGCTGCATACGGGTAATCCTAACTAAGGAAGAATGTCCATACTGAAAGACGGAGAATCCGTACCTTGTGTCCAGTGAACAGAACAGATGAACGAAGGGAATCCTACTCCGATCTCACTAATGCTGCATAGAAGGATACATGTATAAGTGTTGATCCCAAACTTAGATCGATTTAGCTTGTGTAAATGAGATTAAATCAAGTTAAACACGTAGAGAAACTTTGTTGTGTATAAAACAATTTAAGTATTATGCCAAATTAATACTCAAACAAGAACACACAAACAATGTAAACCAAACTTTCACTTGATTGATAAAACAAACTTGCGTACAATGAAAGTGTAAAAACGTATATTTATCTTATAACCTAAAGGCCTCCTTTTATAGACATAAGGAGCCTTGTACAAGAGTCTACGTATCAGCTATTTTAGGTAAAGATAAACATAAGAAATACATCGTCGATCATATCTTTACTAGAAACATACTAGAAACATAATACGTGTAGAGTAAGTCTTCTATCAGTGCTTGACTTCTTCTTATCAACGATTGACTTCTTCCTGTCAATGCTTGTCCTGTCAATGCTTGATTTCTTCTTAACAACGTCCAGATTGCTCTTGTCAGCGTCCAAGTATACTGGCTACATTTTATTCCCAACAATCCTCCCCTAAACTTGATATCTACTCTAGTAATCAAGTTTCTGAATAAAAACTAAGAATTAGGAGGATTCTTACAAATCTTATCAAGTTGGAAATAAACATATCTAATCAAATCTTTGGCCACGTCACTTGAGTAGTCAATTTCTAGCTGTGTTGTCTTCAATTTCTCCAAGACTTCTTTGGACATAGGATACTCAGCATCCACAAGAAGATACTTAGAAAACTTTGTAGAACTCAAATGATACACACCAGCTGCTGAATATAAACGCCATTGAAGTCCACTGATATCATCCTCAAGATCCTTCCAAATTGGATCTTCTTCATCTGGTGCACACATCCTTCTGAATGTTGACCAAATCTTTATTCCATTGACTGAAGTAGGTGCTTCAGTCTCATACTTGTCCTGCATTAACCTCCAAAGGTCTGCCAAGTCTTCTCTTTCCAAACTTGCAAACAAAGACATAAGAGTAGTAAAAGTATGTACCTCTTTCCCATATCTGCCAATTATCCAAAACCCACTTGCATCTTCTTCATAACTAATGATAGGGTTTCTGGAATCATGAGGTAATACTTTCACCATGTCTGAAGCTTCCATGGGTGAGAGCTTAATACTCTTTCTAATAATAGCTTCACTGGATTTACTCTATTCAAATTTGAAGGAAACTCAAGTGGAACTCCCTTCTTCAAAGGTCTTGGTGTAACCAAAGCCTTCTGAATCTCCATCTCTTCTGCAAGTTCTTCCTTTCTTTCATCTAAAAGATATTTAAGAGTGTTCATCTCTTGCACTCTTACCCAAATAGGATAAGCCTTATACTCCAATTCATCAAAGGACAATCCCTGCAATCTTATAAAAGTCCAACCTGTTTGATGACATCTGAGCAACATGTAATAGAGCTCCCTTCTTGCTGTTTTGTTATGTTCAAAAACCTTGCTAGCTCTATATTTCAGAATCACCTTGCAATCTCTTTGAACTCTGAGTAAAATTTCCAAACCCCAAATTTGATCTGACAAAGTCATGTCTGGATTCTCTATTACTCTGTTCTCCCATGCAAAGTACAACTGAGCAACCTCAGGCATATCATAATCTACCTTCATCTTCAATTCTGCAAGCTTTTCTCTTGCCAACTCATCACCATATTCAAGTCTTTCTGGTTCTTCAATAATCATAACACTTGAATCTGAACTCTCATCATTATTTCCTTCTTGTTCCTCAGAAGTAATCACAAATGTTGACTCAACAACTTCTTCTTCTCTTGTTCCATAAGTTGTGCAGCCAACTTTGAATCAAACTCTACTTGAGCTGCATCCTTGGGAACCACTGTTTCTACCATAATTACTTTACCCCTATCTAATGCATCAATGATGGGTAAAGATGATGATGGTACCTGTGAAGATACTTCCTTGATGATAGCTGATGACTGGAATACATCAACCTTATCTGCAGGTCTATCAACGTCCAAAACCTGTGTGTCAACGGCCAACTTACTCTTGTCAGCGCTTAACTTATCAGCGTCCAAAATCTGCTTGTCAACGCTCATCTTACTCTTTTCAGCGCTCCTTGTGAACTGCTCCATCATTGCTGTAAAGGATAAATTCAAATTTGTAGGAGTAACCAAAGAGACATCAAAACCTGGTTGCTTCTTTAAATTTGTAAGAGCTTCAGCCACACCCAAAGATTCTCCATCATGTGAGCCTTTGTCACTCACATTTATCTGCTCATCCTCCCTTTTGGAAGAATCCTCTATACCACGCCTATTGTTAGCACCTTCTAAAAGAACAATCCTCTCCCTCAATTGCTTGAGTTCAAGGCCTTGTGTAGTGACAGTTTGTACCAGGTCTGCATTTTGCTTTTGCAAGCTAATGCAGACAGCCGTCAATTCTAATATTTGTATATGGTTCCAATCTTCCCTCCTCTAGAATGGGTATTTGACCTCCCAAAATAGAGTCATGGGGCATGGATGAGGTCTTAATGGTGTTAGGACTGGCTTGGCCTGCATCTAAGCTAGAACCAATAGTCCTAGCCTCATCCATGTCACCAACCACACTTGTGGTGGTGGTTCTCTCTGCAACATGGCTAGGACCACTAGAGGAGAACACTCCAGTAGTCCTTGGGCGTTTTACCAACCTAAATTCAGGGGGTGTAGAAGATGATGTGGATTGGGTAGTAGTTTGAAGGTTAAGGGGTGTTTGGGTCTGTTGTAGAAAGGTGTCAAAGTCTGGATTGGAAGTGTCAACACCAACATTTAAAGTGTCAGCGTTGAAGGGATCTTGGTCAAGTTCCATATGTTGAGGTGAAGGTAATGGTTATGGTAATGGGTCGAGTGGTGGTTGTGGGTCAGGTTGAGGTTGTGCTGCTGCAATAACAGCAAGCATGGCTTGGTAAGGGGTAAATCTCTGTGAGGGGGTGAATTCATCTTACTAAAAATAGCTTTCTTTTGCACAAGGATCACATAAAAATAATCATGATCCCTGGTGCAATACCTTTGCTCATCAAAAATCATTTGTAAAAATCTTGGGTAAGCCAGAGTCATCTTATTACCCTTGTTTTTACACATGCCATCAAAAATCAGTTTAGAAAAATTATACTTTTGCCCATTAGTAATACACACAATTTCACTAGCAATAGACCTGTTAATTTCATTATGTGCAGTACATTTGGGACTCAAACATTAAAGGATGATATGTATTAAGTACTTCCAAGCTGGGGGAAATTCCTGTTTATTATATTTATTTAAAGTACCCTCTTCAGGGAAAGGATACCCTAAAGCTTGAAGTCCCTGTTCTATCTCACCAATGGGTAGAGTGGTTATACCATCTGCATCATTAAGATGCAAATCCTATCGAACAAGGCTTCAGTAACCACCCATGAATGCCCATGGATAATAGCAGTTAATGTAGTCACATTATTAAGCGTTGAGGGACTGACAGTGTTCCAAAACTGTTTAATATGTGTGACAGGGATAAGAGGAGCATGAGAAAGTGCATACCGTAATGGGGATGCATTCAAATACGCCACCATCTGAGTGTATTGAGGAAACAAAGCATCATCGTCCTCCAAATAGGCAACCATGTTATGCTGACTTCTGAATCCCAATACCAAGTCACTCGGTTTAAACTTAGGCGCCATTGATGTAGAAAGCTATTTGAAAGATTATAAAAGATGAAATATAGGAGAAAATTTTGTTAGACAAGAATATGAAAGTACCCTGTTTAAAAAGGAGCCAAATATATAGGAGAGGTAGGCACATGTGATTGGTAAAAAATGAGGCAGTTATTTTCAAAATACAATGATTAAAATCTTGAAAATAAAATAACTTATATTGTTCATTAATTAAATGTTACCAACTCCTAAAATTACGACCCCAATTTTCGTCAAAAATAACAACTGGGTAGGACCCAATGAGTGTCAACGGTAAAAAATAACCCATCAACGCCCAACGGCTATATTCTTGTCAACGTTTGAAAAAGCCATGTCAACGTCTAAACTGGTCATAACAACGTTTGAAAAGAAATCTGTCAACGTCCAAAAATAAAAATAATAAAAATGAAAAAGGACCTTAACAAAGTGATTTATCCTAGTGAAGATAACCTATAAACTGAAAATTACTATAGGGTGGCAAGCACTGTCCAATCATGCACACTTGCTTATGCAAGATAGAAATAACAGTCCTCTAGTGTCCCTTGCTAACCAAAGTTCTTAACATTGAAGTTATCTCATAAATCCCTTGTAACTTCCTAGGTAAGCCCAAAATAAATCATACCCAAGTCTCCCAACAGACTACATCTAATTCTAGGCCAAAAAGTCTTGGCAGCGTGCATAGTATATCAACTTTGCATGCTACAGTGCCTCATGAGTTAGTAAACTAAATCATACTCACCGGTGGACACAATCTAGAATTGTGATAAGAGTATTATAAGAATACCCAAAAAGTCCTAAAAGGTTCCTAAACCTCCCCTTAAACTATGATACATAAGTTGCCAAATAATATGCATGTAATAAAAATTTATGTCAAGATAGGAATATAAATATTCCAACCATCATCCATAAATGGAAACCTGCTCCAATAATGCTCCAAGAATCTATAAGCATCTGTGTATCCAATGGTACAATGCAAACAACGCCTGCATAATTAGATCAAAAACCACAAAACTAACATGTAGCTGACAACGTCACGATAACACTTATCAGCGTTAAGATAACCTTTGTCAGCGTTAGACAAATAAAGTGGAAAATCTAATTTCACATAAAGACCAATAACAATGCATATCCTGTATATACTTGTACAATATGATCCCAAAACACATATTAAGTGAGACTGATCATTCCAATACTTGTTACCAAGTATTGAAATCTTCCAGTATCTAAAGGTTTAGTTAATAAATCAGACACATTTTCTTCTGTGTCAACCCTATCTGGTTGTAGTAAACCTTTTTCAAAACAATCTCTTATAAAATGATGTCTAATTTCAATGTGTTTTATTTTAGAGTGATGTGCAGGATTTTTAATAATGCATAAAGTACTGTTATTGTCTACAAAAATCTTGGTATGCATGAAATTATACCCATAATCCAACAGCTGGTTCTGAATCCATAAAACTTGTCCACAACAAGTAGCTGCAGCAACGTACTCTGCCTCAGTTGTAGAATTGCCCACCACTGTTTGTTTCTTGCATTGCCAAGATATCAATCTACTCCCAAGAAACTGGCATCCACCAGTTGTGGATTTTCTATCAAATTTGTCACCACCATAATCACTGTCTAAATATGCAATAAGCTCCAATGGTGAATCTTTTGGATACCATAATCCCAGGTCTGGATAACACCTAAGATATCTAAAGATCCTCTTGACAGCATGAAGATGACATTCTTTGGGAGTCACTTGATGGCGTGCACATGCACACACAACAAACATAATGTCAGGTCTTGAAGCTGTGAGATACATCAATGAACCAATCATTGATCTATAATTCCTGACATCCACCTCTTTTCCATCTCCAACTTTTCCCCAAGGGTGTTCCCTATCCATAGGTGTGCTAGCCCATTTCTCATGTGGAGAAAAGCCAAACTTCTTCAAGATTTCTGCTACATATTTGTCTTGAGAGATGAAGATACCATCTTCTTTCTGCTGAACTTGTAACCCTAAAAAGAAGTTCATTTATCCCATTGCACTCATCTTGAACTTGTCTGTCATAAGCTTGGAAAAGTCTTCACCCATCTTTGGACTTGAAGAGCCAAAGATGATATCATCCACATAAACCTGAACAAGTAAGAAATCCTTACCAGTCTTCTTTGTAAATAAGGTCTGGTCTATGGTGCCCCTTTTGAATCCATTTTCCACCAGATAGGTGGACAATGTGCCATACCATGCTCTTGGGGCTTGATGAAGTCCATACATAGCTTTCTTCACTCTATACACCTTTTCTGGATGTTCTGAATCTTCAAAACCAGGAGGCTGCATAACATAAACCTCTTCTGCGATTGTGCCATAAAGAAAAGCACTCTTCAAATCCATTTGATAGACTGTAAAGCCCATGCAGGAAGCATAGGCTAGAAAAATCCTTATAGCCTCAATCCTTGCAACAGGTGCAAAGACTTCTTCATAGTCTATCCCTTCTTCTTGTGTATATATCCTTGAGCCACTAAACATGCCTTGTTTCTGACCACAATGCCTCTCTCATCCTTTTTGTTCCTAAGAACCCATCTTGTCCCAATAGGTCTGACATGTCTGGGACAATCAACCAACTCCCAAACATCCTGGATAGCAAATTGGTGAAGCTCATCCTGCATTGCTTCCACCCAACTTGGTTCTTTGAGAGCATCAAAAATCTTCTTGGGTTCCTGTTATGACAGAAAACAGGCAAACAAACATGCTTGAACAAGAGGGGTATCAACCTTCTTGTGAATATTGGCAATAAATCCTCTTTGATTCTGATGAGACCTTCTAGTTTGCACAGGATTCATTACATCACCAATAATTAGAGAAGGAGGATGATTTTTAATTGTAGAAGTAAGCACTCCTCCTTCAATGAGTGTATTGTCCTCAATCTCATCTTCCATGTTACCAATATCCTCTTCAGACTCTCTTCCATCATCACCTGAATGAACCTCTCCATTTCTGTTTGAAGGTTCACCTTGTTCAAAATTATTGGAAGAGAAAAGATGGTCAAAAGATCTGTCAACGCCTGAACCAAAGTTGTCAATGTTTGAGCCATCAATGCCTGAATTTGTCTTGTCAGCGCTAGAATTTCCTTTGTTAGCGTCTGAAAGATCATGCATGTTTTCAACTGGTGATACTTGGGGACCACCTTTTTCCTTTCCAGCAGTAGCAGCAACAGCAAATGCATCTGTCCATATGGGAATGGTAACATACTCAAGTATAGGTGCTGATTTGTTTGCTTGTGATCCAACCTCTTCATCAACCTGTTTACCTGAAACATCAACAACTGATTCTACCACAACATTTGAAGTCACCTTCATAATGTTTGGATTAGTAACAGGCATATAATTCAATGTCCTAGATAAAGGTTCCAAGTCAAATAACCAATTTGGACCACTTTCAGGATCACTAGGTTTACTCTCTAAAAACCTAACATGTACCTTTTCAAGTATACGTTTTTCTTTCTTAAGGTAAACTCTATATCCTCTACTCTGTACTGAATAACCCATGAAGTAGCCTTCATCACCTTTAGCACTAAACTTACCTAAGGCATCACTAGTATCCAACACAACTACATGACATCCAAAAGGTTTAAGAAAACCAATATTAGGTTTCCTGCCCCAAAGTAACACATAAAGTGTTTTGTTATGAATCTTGTTGACTAATGCCCTATTCTGAATATAACAAGCTGTATTCACAGCCTAAGCCCAAAAAGCAATGGGAAAGTGAGCATCAGCCAACATAGTCCTGGCTGCTTTTATGAGGGTTCTATTCTTTCTCTCAACAACCCCATTTTGTTGTGGGGTTCTAGCTACACTAAACTGTCTAGTAATCCCTTTCTTGGCATAAAAGTCATCTAACAACTTATTTCTAAACTCACCTCCATTGTCACTTCTAAGCATCTTAACCTCATTACCAGACTTCTTTTCAATTTGGGCAATAAAGTTAATCAATGTATCAGCAGTGTCACTTTTTAAGGCTAAAAAGAAAGTCCAAGTAAAACTAGAAAAATCACCAGTGATGACAAAACAGTAGGATTTACCATTTAAGCTTTCTATATTAGTTGGACCAAACAAGTCCATATACAGTAAGTGAAGTGGTTTAGAACTAGAGTGCACTGGTTTAGATTTAAATGAGACCTTGTGCTGTTTGCCTTTAAGGCATGCAACACAAGAGTGGTCATTTGGAAAGCCTTTTCAGGCAAACCATCAACTAAACCATGTCTCACAAGTCTATTTATATTTTTAAAATTAATGTGCCCTAATCTTCTGTGCCAAAGATTACTCTCATCAACTGAAGCCTTAGCATATAGACATGACAAATTATTATTCATCCTAATTCCATTAAGATTCACATTATAAATGTCCTTATGTCTAGGTGTTCTATAATCAATGAATTTCTCATATGGTATTTTAAAGTCTTTGCTCAACACCAAGCATTCAGTATCAGTGAAAAGAACCTTATTTTTGTTATCACAAACCTGTGATACACTAAACAGATTATAGTCAAGTTCTTTTACCAGAAACACGTTTTCAAAACGCAAATTGTTGGTGAGAAGAGTGCCTTTGCCTGTGATAGTCCTATATCCACCTCCAAAGTACACTTTGTCACCATCTTTAATGGGGATAAAATTTGTCAGATAATCTTCCTTCCCCGTCATGTGTCTAGAGCATCCACTATCCCAATAGCCATAATCATTAACCTGCTTTTGAATGCCCTGCACATAAAGAAAACAAATTAGTTTTCTTTGGGAACCCAAGCCTGAGCAGACTTGGATTCATTTGGTTGTTCAACAAGAACAGACTTAGTCCTGATGACAACCCCTTGTTCATCCCTTTTTAGATTAAACACCCAGTTCACCCCAATTGGTTTTGTTATGACCTTTGAAATATAATGAAATCTGTTACAGGTCATAGAAATCCCATCTGAATTAGGGTTTTGATCTTGCTTAGGTCTCCATGTAAAGCTAGAAGAAGCTTTAGACCCTTTTCCCTTTGGTTGCAAATATTTACCATTATTTGATCTGGCAACGTTCCTGTCAGTGTTCAATTTGTTCTTGTTAATAGCTCGATTTTACTCAGGTTAAAAGTTATCGTTATACCAATCTCTTCGAATTGAAAAACTAGATTTATGTGCGACTCTGCTGTTCTTTGGTGAAACAAAAGTGTTGTCGTTGTAGTATATTAAAAAGTGAAAAGACTTAAAAGTAAATGTCGTTAAAGTAAAAGCGTAAAATGAAATGGGCGATATTAAAATAAAACTAAGTCTAATTAAACGAAAGGGTGCAATATTTAAAAACTTTGAAAAGTAAAATAATAAAATGACAAAAATTAAAGGCGTGACGGAAATTAAAATCAGACAAGAAGTAAAATGAGAATGTAAAAATTAAACAAGACAAAACATGAAAAATAACCCAGATCGGAATATATTCCGATCAGCACCCCAATCAGAATACTCTTACCACCCTGGTCGGAATGAGGATCGGAAAATTCAATCGGAAAGCTGTCACCTTACCTTAATCGGAATACCAAACTTACCTCAGATCAGAATGCCAAAAACCTACCTGGTCGGAATGCTTCAATCGGAAAGTGGGAAAGAAGAGGCTATCGGAATCCTCCTCGTCGGAATGTAGTTAGAACTCAAATCGGAAAGCTGTCACTCTTACTGATCGGAATACCCACAATCCTACAGATCGGAATATCAAACACTTCCCAATCGGAAAGTTGTAAACCCTTTTCCGACCAAGCAAGGAACGCTGGTCGGAATAATAAACCCCTTTCCTATCGTACAGATCGGAATACGATGAAATGGATGAGAAATAAGCTAGAAAAATAAGCTATAAGTCTAATAAGCACAAGACGAAAATCCTAAAACAAACCGTGTAAAAATAAGCTACTAAACTGAAATTTAAAGACTTTTAAAACACGAAATGAAAAAGCTTTACGAAAAACAACTTTTATATAAAAATTAACTTTTATAAAAACTTTAAAAACTTAAAGATAAACACAATAAGCTATAAAAATCAATGATCTAAAACAATCAAAAGCATAAAAACACAACCTTTAATCAAATAAGCAACACAATAAGCATATAAACATAAAGATCAAGCAAAGAAAGAAAGGTAGAATGAGAGGTAAAAACAATGAATTTAAAGAACACTTACTTGGAAAATTAAAGGTATTAAAAGTGCAAGACAAGTATTTAAATGGACAAGTAATTAAAGAGCAAGTAACTAAAGGTGGAAGAACTAGTGTCACTCTAGCCAACAAAAACTAATGAAATGAATATGAAGGCTATTTATAGGGGATTAGGGAGATGGTTAGAGGAAGCTTCCTCCCCTCCTTCCTTTCTTCTTAATTGCACCATTAAGTCCTTCCCTTCTTAATCTTTTGTTAATCTTGGACTTTAATGACTTATGGCTCGGGATTTCTTTAGACTCGTCTTTTAATTCTTCAATAAAATAGACTTGAGTTCTTCGGCTTAAAGTAAACTTCCGTCTTTTGACTTTTTCTTCGATAAATCTTCAGAATTGGTCTTGGACTTCCGTTCTTTTTTGCACTCTTGACTTCTTGACCATGTCTTTCATCTTTTTCTTCAATAAAAGCCTGTAAATGCCGTGTTTTCTCCGCTTTTCACAATTTCGTCCTAAATCACAACAAAAACACAAACCACGCATAATTCCGACATAAAAGACATAAAATACACGTTTTGGTCCGGTTATTATTGTAATTAAGTTGTAAAAAGGATGGGTGTTTACACACATATCAAATCCCCTACACTTGACCATTGCAATGTCCTCATGCAATGTATTAGTTACAAAGCACGTTTACATTTTTCATCATAATCAATCCACATTGGCCTTTATTAAAGAGATAGAAAACTGTAAACATTCAAAGTAAAGAAATCAAAAGCATACCTTGGGTTTTGGAAATGTCATGAATAATCATCATCCTCAAGTTTTCACTTTCTCCAAACCAAGCTTAGAAACGAGATCATTGTTATTATAAGTTAGTAAACTAACACGAACTCATGTGGGCCAATTATTCACTTAGACTCCCTTATTCCTAGGTGTATCTCTTATATTTTATTGTTGTCTTGAATGATCACGAAGATGCATTTTGACTTATTTCGATAGTTATTTAGGCCGAAAATAAAGTGAACGATTTAATCAATAGTTAGCTAAAGGACAAAATCTTTTAAAACTGCTTCTCGGGACCTCATAAAGTTCATATCTTGGCATAACTCGCTTCGCGATTTGAGACCTTTCTCGGACCGATATTTGGCAGCAACTTCATACTTCAAACCTTGAGAGACGTTTATGAAATTATGGTCTTCTCTTCATATAGAAATTCCTTCACTTGAAGTTTTGAGAGATTCATACTTGGACCACGACTTCTTTATTTTTCTCCAATCTTTATTTTGGACTTTGATATACAACGATCCACCTCCTTTTATGACTTGGATCTATTTATCCTCATACCTTGCTAGGGTCTTTTCGGATAGACTTCTCCATGACTTTTGGGGAGTTTTTGCTTTTCGTCGTGTGTCTCGATCCTTCATATTGATCTTTGATAAATGATTCTTCACATCACTTGGATCTTTAGCAACAAAATATAGTCCTCATGTCTTGTTAGGACCTTTTTGGACTCGCCAATCTTCGCATCCCGCTTCAATAAGTTATGCCTTGGCTATGAACTCTAATCCATACCGAGCAACTTTTAAACGATCTTGGGCTAGAAGCTAAGTAACTTTTCAAATCGTGCAACCTTATTTATTGTAGATAAATTTATTAACAAGCGATGGGAGAATAGGCTTATAATTAACTCACATAAATTCACGAAAGAATACCGAACTTATAATTGGCTCTATCATCTCTCGTTCTTCACAGTTTAAAATCTCAAGTAATGAGACTCGTGGATGCTTAGCCTATTAAATCAAAGTTTTGGGTTTTCGAGTCGCCTATAGGATCTTGCAAACTCTTAGACTTTTTCAAGTTTAGAAATCGCGTTTTAAAGTTCCCTTGATAAACGACCCTCTAGGATCAATTATAGGAACTTGCGAAAAGTTCTTGTTCTTAACCCGTGAGAGTTAAGACTTGCGCGTTTTATAGCTCCCTATATAAAAGCCTAGCAAAACTTGACTTAAACATGTTAAGGATACTAGCTAGAGTAACTTAGACAAGTAAACTCGGGTTGAGTCAAAAGATTCACAGCGTTTGAAAATTAAAACCACTTTATTAAACATTTATTCTAGCAAAGAAAGAAAATAACTATACAAAGGGAAAAACTAATAGGCAAAAATAGATCAAAAATTTTGAAAAATGTCAAAAAATTGATTTTCCGGTTAAAATGAGGACAAATACAAGGAAAAGGCCACTTAACTTCGATAGAAGTCCCCCCTACACTTAAGATAAACATTGTCCTCAATGTTTAAGCATGTGGGAGTAAACTCCCCTACACTTAGGACATTGTGGACGTTGTTTAAATCTCGCTAAGGAAAAGACAACTAAAGTGATTCCTATTTTAATATTGAGAAAATATAAAATAGTGAATCGAAAAGAGTTTAGGATAGAACCGGAAAAATGGAACACGGAATCACGGGTCGTCAAGAATCATCAAGAGTGGATCATTGAGTGCGCGAATCCCTGATTAAGAGAGGAGAGGCAATAGCAAACCAACGCGTCTCCCCTACACTTAGGATAAAGAAAGCTAAAAGATAGATACATGGGTTGCCTCCCAAGAAACGCTTGATTTTTGATTACCGAGTCGTGAGCCTGACTCGACCTTGATCATCACAGGAAGAAGCATGAAACATATCCACCAGGATCAAAGACATAGTTTTCGTCCATCAAATAACACAAGCTTAAGGCAAACAAGGCAAGCCAAAGAAGAGTAAGAAAGGTTCCCTTAAGCAGCGATGGAGCACGGTGGAAGCAAGGGTGAAGTGGTGCAAGCAGATTTCCATAAGTTCCAAATATATTTCCTTTTATTTCATCAGGTGGATACTGAGATGGCTGCAGAATATCAATACCGGGGTCGAACACCTTTTCCTTTAAGGGAAAATAGCACTCAGGCTCAACAGAGTGTGAAGAAGATCCGCGAAGAAGCACAACCTCGTCCTCAGAAGGGGGACAAAGAGGTGTTAACTCATACGTGCTGCGGATATTGGTGTCGACCGATTTCTTCTCCTTTGAAAGTATGTTCTTCAAATCCAAAGTAGGATCAAGACGATAATCTTCAAAATCTAAAGGAGGTGCATCACTCTCATGAGGGAAGTAAGTATTGAGAAACGTAGAGAAATCTTCCTCAAATGAGTAATCGTCCAAAGTAGGATCGAGTGATGGCGGAGGATCTTCATTATGTGAAGAATCACTCGAAAGAGTATCAGCCTCATCGAAATCATCATACGTGGGCAGGTCGGGATACTCGGAAGTAAGGTCATCATAATCATCCGAATCTGAGCTAGAATCATCATCATCGTAAGCATCAAAGACCGGTGGAGAATCATAAATGGGTGAAGGTTCCAAATTGGAGAGAGAATCATCCACATCATCTTGAAAAAGTGGATTATCAATGCAAGAATCGAATAGAGGATTGTTGTAGACGACAAAGTCATCGAGCACATTAATCATATTCACTAATTCTCGGCCTTCAAAGGATTTACTTGTAAGCTTTCCCATTTTAAAAACTTGTGAATCATTCCTGACTCGTAAGATTAACTCACCTTTGGCAACATCAACTAAAGCTCATCCGGTTCTCAAGAATGGCCGACCAAGTATTAAAGGAATACGAGGGTCCATTTCATAATCAACAACGACAAAATCGACCGGGAAAGTAAATGTGCCAACTTTAATGAACACATCTTCGGCTATACCAACGGGGTAAGCGAGAGTGCGATTTGCAAGTTCAAGAGTCATATTTGTTGGAGTGAGGTCGGGTAATGATAGTGTTTTCCAAACACTCAATGGCATCAAATTAATACTGGCCCCGAGATCAGCAAGGGCAGTAAATTCTTCAGTTTTGTTGAACATGCAAGGTAACACAAAACGACCGGGATCTCTAAGCTTTTCCGGAAGTTCTTTAAGAATAACTGCAGAGCAGTTTTCATTTAAGCGTGTGTTGGCGAGCTCAATCAGCTTCTCCTTCTTGTTAAGCAATTCCTTAAATGCTTTAACAAATTTGGGCATGTGGACAAGTGCTTCAAGAAAGCTAATGTTGAAGTTCATTTGAGAGATCATCTTCATATAGCGTGACACTTCAGAGTCATCCTTGGTTAGCATTTTGGTCTTGCCTAAACGTGAAGGATAAGGGATATTGGGTGTGGGTGGTGAAGGTGTAGAAGGTGTAGCAGGTAAAGGTTGAGATGTTGAAGGGTCCTTCCTAGGTACATCGTCATGACGAGGCGGAGACGGTAATGGTGCACTAATACTAGGTGTAGGAGGAGTAGGGATAAATGGTGGTGGAGGAGGTGTAGATGATGGGGGCGGGATTGGTGGATCGACAATGGTAATTCCACTACGAGTAGTAATAGCACTCACATTTGCTCGCAGATTGGTGACGGTGTTTGAAGGTAGAGAACTCGAAGAAGAAGGTTGAGCTGCGGGCAAGAAACTAGCAAGCATATTCTTCAAATCATTTGTTTGATTGCTGAAGGAGGATTGGATATTATCTCGAAGTTCGGATCTAATGTCATTTCCTTGCTTTGTGATATCTCCTTTCAGGTTGATAATTTGGCTCTGAAGATTCTTGATTTGCTCACCTTGGGTTCTCATGATGGCTTCAACATCGGGGTTAATGGGTGGGGTTTGTTGAGCGGGTGGGTGATAAGGATTAGAAGCTCTTGGTGGGATTTGGTTGCTTCTATTGTAATTGTTGGCGGGGTTTTGGTTTTGAGGAGAAAAACCGAGTGAAAGGTAGTTGTTTGACCGGTAACTCAGCAAATTTCTATCCCCTTGAGGTCGAGCTTGGTAATTTTCCGTTGAATAATTACCATAAGCTGCATACACATTTTCCGGATTTCCTTGTGTCGAAGGACAATCGGTGTATGAGTGAGGACCGCCGCATGTTTCATAAGGATTAGCAACCGCTTTCACTTGTTGTTGTTGTTGGTTTGAAGCGAGAAGCGTGATACTTTTGCTCATTTCAGGCATCATGCGGGTGAGTTCGGTCATATCAGGGTTTGCTGAAGTAGAAGAAACATTGACTCTCGGGTTGTTCCTTGAAGAAGCGGAGGAATCCCAGTTTTTATGATGAGTAGTCATGTTCTCAATTAACTCTCTACACTCCTCGGGTCTCCTTTTCATAAATGTGCCACCGACGGCTGCATTAATCGTATCACGATCACGAAAAGTCAAACCGTTGTAGAAAGTATCAATTAAGGTCACAGGGAGCATGTTGTGGTTTGGACAATGATCAATCAAGACATTATATCTTTCCCAAGCATCAAAAACAGATTCATCGGGTTCTTGCATGAAACCGCTGATTTGATTGCGAAGGCTCGTGACCATGGATGGTGGAAAGTAGCGCGACAAAAAGCGTTGAGTCATGTCATCCCAAGTATGAATTGAATTCTTCGGGAGACGATCAAACCATTTCTCGGCGTGATGTGATAAAGTATGTGGAAAGAGTTGTAGGCGAAGAACATCCATTGTGACACCAGGCAACTTCATGCTTTGGGTGATTGTAATGAACTTGTCGAGGTGTTTGTTGGCATCATCATCAGGCAATCCACGGAATGGGTTTGTTTGCACTTGCTGAATCATGTGGTGCTTCAACGAAAACTCAGGAGCCGTGATTTGCATCGGCGCAATCGGTCCTCCTCGTCCAAACATGGTAGGTTGACAAAGCTCCTCCATTGTCCGAAGATCGGGCTGTGGAAGAACATTGTAGTTATTATTGTTGAGGTGCGGTGGATTATTGTTGTTGTTAACACCTGACATACTTAAATCTTCTCGAGTCTCGGGCTCTTGATAATTAGAAGATCTAGTACGCATACACGTGAAAATGCAAAAGAAAAAGAAACCAAACACAAAGACAATATATATACACAATAAAAATAAAATCGTTTTGGATTTTTTAAAATTTTTAATTTTTATGATTTTTTGAAAATTTTAATTTTTATGGTTTTTTGAATTTTTGAAGCAAGAAAAATAACGCTCACAAGTGAAAGGATCCCAAAAAGCAACGCGTCTCTCACAGAAAACCGTTAATCTTTACGAAAAGAGCCGGCAGCGGCGCCATTTTAATAACTCGATTTTACTCAGGTTAAAAGTTATCGTTATACCAATCTCTTCGAATTGAAAAACTAGATTTATGTGCGACTCTGCTGTTCTTTGGTGAAACAAAAGTGTTGTCGTTGTAGTATATTAAAAAGTGCAAAGACTTAAAAGTAAATGTCGTTAAAGTAAAGGCGTAAAATGAAATGGGCGATATTAAAATAAAACTAAGTCTAATTAAACGAAAGGGTGCAATATTTAAAAACTTTGAAAAGTAAAATAATAAAATGACAAAAATTAAAGGCGTGACGGAAATTAAAATCAGACAAGAAGTAAAATGAGAATGTAAAAATTAAACAAGACAAAACATGAAAAATAACCCAGATCGGAATATATTCCGATCAGCACCCCAATCGGAATACTCTTACCACCCTGGTCGGAATGAGGATCGGAAAATTCAATCGGAAAGCTGTCACCTTACCTTAATCGGAATACCAAACTCACCTCAGATCGGAATGCCAAAAACATACCTGGTCGGAATGCTTCAATCGGAAAGTGGGAAAGAAGAGGCTATCGGAATCCTCCTCGTCGGAATGTAGTTAGAACTCAAATCGGAAAGCTGTCACTCTTGTTGATCGGAATACCCACAATCCTTCAGATCGGAATATCAAACACTTCCCAATTGGAAAGTTGTAAACCCTTTTCCGACCAAGCAAGGAACACTGGTTGGAATAATAAACCCCTTTCCGATCGTACAGATCGGAATACGATGAAATGGATGAGAAATAAGCTAGAAAAATAAGCTATAATTCTAATAAGCACAAGACGAAAATCCTAAAGCAAACCGTGTAAAAATAAGCTACTAAACTGAAATTTAAAGACTTTTAAAACACGAAATGAAAAAGCTTTACGAAAAACAACTTTTATAAAAAAATTAACTTTTATAAAAACTTTAAAAACTTAAAGATAAACACAATAAGCTATAATAATCAATGATCTAAAACAATCAAAAGCATAAAAACACAACCTTTAATCAAATAAGCAACACAATAAGCATATAAACATAAAGATCAAGCAAAGAAAGAAAAGTAGAATGAGAGATAAAAACAAGGAATTTAAAGAACACTTACTTGGAAAATTAAAGGTATTAAAAGTGCAAGACAAGTATTTAAATGGACAAGTAATTAAAGAGCAAGTAACTAAAGGTGGAAGAACTAGTGTCACTCTAGCCAACAAAAACTAATGAAATGAATATGAAGGCTATTTATAGGGGATTAGGGAGATGGTTAGAGGAAGCTTCCTCCCCTCCTTCCTTTCTTCTTAATTGCACCATTAAGTCCTTCCCTTCTTAATCTTTTGTTAATCTTGGACTTTAATGACTTATGGCTCGGGATTTCTTTAGACTCGTCTTTTAATTCTTCAATAAAATAGACTTGAGTTCTTCGGCTTAAAGTAAACTTCCGTCTTTTGACTTTTTCTTCGATAAATCTTCAGAATTGGTCTTGGACTTCCGTTCTTTTTGCACTCTTGACTTCTTGACCATGTCTTTCATCTTTTTCTTCAATAAAAGCCTGTAAATGCCGTGTTTTCTCCACTTTTCACAATTTCGTCCTAAATCACAACAAAAACACAAACCACGCATAACTCCGAAATAAAAGACATAAAATACACGTTTTGGTCCGGTTATTATTGTAATTAAGTGGTAAAAAGGATGGGTGTTTACACACATATCACTTGTCAACGCTGAAATTACCCTTATCAGCGTTGAACCTAGGGTCTGCTACAGGAACCCATTGTCTGTTAGACCATATATTGGTCTTCTGAAAAGGTCTTTGTCCATAAGAATTAGATCCTTTAGTAAAGAATGGGGCTGGTCTAACAACTTGTGGACATTGCTGAACAAAAGGTTTGGGTTTAACAGTGTTTGACTTTTTATCAGCATTGACTTTTGAAGCTTTGACACACTTATAAGCTAAATGTGAAAAACTTCCACAAGTATAACAGGCTTTTCTAGACATAGCTCTAGGTCTAGAAGAAAAGAAACCTGTCCCATTATCACTAATTTAGCTTTTTGGTGACCTAGGTTTTCTATACATTTCTGCAAATTTAATACTAGGTTTCCTATCAACGTTTAATCCAAGGTCAACAGTCTTGCCAGTGGTTGGGTTTGTCACTTTTATGGGTGTAGACTCATTTGGGCTATCACTAAGCATGCCACCCTTAACAAACAAGGTAGGGTTGGCTTTCTTCCATTGGTCCAAATCAGTCAACTTCTGCTTGTATTCCTCTAATGGGGTAAGAACTCTTGGTGGAGGAATAAATTCCTCTTCTTGGAGTTCTGGTATACCAGTCCAAGACAAGTCCTTTCTAAGGACACCATAGAAGTTCCCAGCAGGTAGTGGAACACCAACATACTCTTTCATCCCAATCCCAGTCATATCCCTAGAATCCCTTTGTTCATTGACACATTTTTCTAGGGTTTATGAGGCTTTATCAAATCTCTGAATTTTAAGATCTACATTATCTTTGTTTTTGATAGCCTCATCTAACTTAGCCTGTAAAGCACCATTGACTCTCTCCATGATGTCTCTAACCTCAATACTAGCATTTAAATCATGAGTTAAAATATTGATTTGATATTTTAGGTCAAACTCCATTTTCTTATACTCAGCTACAGTCTTTTCAGTTTGAGTAAGAGCAAGTTGATAGTTAGATAACTTGCATCTTTCATTAACCACATCTGTTGTCAATTTTAAAACTTCTTTGTTAAGTTTTTTAGTGTTTAGACGACAACCCTTACTACAAAATGCATCATCATATACCTTATTGTCTGATGAAGATGAAGAGTGTGCCATGAGAGCATAGTGAACATGCTCTTCTTCTTCCTTTTCTACAACCAAAGCCTTGTTCTCTTCCTCATCCTTGGCCAAATAGCACCAATCCCAGCCAACACCATCAATGTCTTGCATTACAACCATAGATTTGGAATCCTGAGCCTTGATGATTTGGCTTGAGGGTTTTCCAGCATCAGATCTTCTTTGAGATCTGCATTCTCTCATAAAGTGTCCCATTCGATGACAATTATAACACTCAACCTTGGATTTATCAAATACAACAGTGTCTTTAGCATTAAAAGTCATCTTCTTCTTAAATCTTCTATTACATCTATTTGCCCTTATGCTTGCAAGAGCCATATTCCACTTTATGTCCATCTCCTCCAAATGATCATCACTAATTTGCTCAAGGTCCTCATATGTAATCACTGAACCATTGGGCAATGAAGCAATGTATGCACAAACAGTATCTAGATCAATACCAGCAGGCTTAACTCTTGGAGAGTCAACATTGTATGTGTCAGTGTCTGAACGTGAGGCGTTGACAAAGCTTGATCCAGCGTTGACACAAGTTGATCCAATAACGTGGTGCATGTATGACTCATTTTGATCAAATTGACCTTCACTATGTGAGAAGAAGGCCATATTTCCATTGGTAGACTTGCTTCCTTGATCCAAAAGAGTTTCATTCTCTACCAGCCTCAGTTTATTGTAAACATCATCAAAAGTAGAACTTTTGTGAGTATTATTAGCAATTATAGACCTTGCTTCAATATTCCATGCATCACCAAGACTTTTAAGAAAAGTGGTGATGATATCAACATCACCAAGCACTGTTCCCATAAAGGACAGCTTGCTTGTAATGTCAAGAAGTCTGCTTCTCACGCCACTTAGCTTTTCATTGGGTTGAGCTTTAAAAACAGCATACTTATGCAAGAGTTGCTTCTTTTTCTCTTGTACAGTATCAGCATTACCACCATAAGCAACTTCAAGGGCTGCCCAAAGATCTTTTGTAGACTCATAGCTTCTATATTTATGCTGATTGGCTTGTCCCAAAGAGAGTTTGAGAATGTTTAGGGTTTTCATGTCATTCCTTCTCTTGGCTATGTCCTCAGCTGAGACAGCTCTACCATATTCAGGTTTTTCTTTTCGATCCTCTTCAGTAGAGCCTTGAACACTTGATCTTGTCAAGATGGCAGCTGAAATCTTTTGAGCTTTATTGAATGTGTTTCCATATTTAATAATTTCCCATAGGGTGTAGTCATGGATTTGAAGATACTGTTCAAAGTTAAACTTCCACAACTCAAAATTATCTGGGTCTAGCATGGGAATCTTGATGTTGGGGGTTGATGAGGAGGATGAGGTTAACTCTGGAGTAGACATGTTGTTTTTAGGATTTCTTAAAAATTAGGGTTTTTGATGATTTAAGGGTTTTTGTGTTCTTTAGATCAAAGTTTCTCAACAAGCTCTGATACCACTTGTTGATCCCAAACTTAGATCGATTTAGCTTGTGTAAACGAGATTAAATCAAGTTAAACACGTAGAGAAACTTTGTTGTGTATAAAACAATTTAAGTATTATGCGAAATTAATACTCAAACAAGAACACACAAACAATGTAAACCAAACTTTCACTTGATTGATAAAACAAACTTGCGTACAATGAAAGTGTAAAAACGTATATATATCTTATAACCTAAAGGCCTCCTTTTATAGACATAAGGAGCCTTGTACAAGAGTCTACGTATCAGCTATTTTAGGAAAATATAAACATAAGAAATACATTGTCGATCATATCTTTACTAGAAACATACTAGAAACATAATACGTGTAGACTAAGTCTTCTATCAGTGCTTGACTTCTTCTTATCAACGCTTGACTTCTTCCTGTCAACGCTTGTCCTGTCAACGCTTGATTTCTTCTTAACAACGTCCAGATTGCTCTTGTCAGCGTCCAAGTATACTGGCTACATTTTATTCCAAACAATAAGTATGATGTTTACTGCGTACGTAATCTGATTATAATATGTCTTGACTTGTTTTATATGTTTTAGTCTTGTTTTACTGATTTTAATACTATACTGCTTATATCATGTGTTTAAATCTACTGATTAAGTATTAACTGATATTCTTGTGTTATTATACTTGTAGTGTAATAATAAGTAACTTTCTAAATAATAGCAGGTTTCCTAAAATAGAAAGTTTCCAAATATAAAAAGTTTCCAAAAATAGAAAGTTTCCAAAAATAGAAAGTTCCCAAAAATAGATTATCAGCTTAAAATAAATAAGTTTCTAAAAATAGGAAGTTTCCATAAATAGATTAGCTGCTTAACATAAATAGTTTCTAAAAATAGAAAGTTTCCATAAATAGAAACAAGCTGGATTATTAAGCAAATATGATAAGCTTAAGTTTTACTGATTAATATTCTAAGTCATGTGATTAAATAGTTTAGTTTATTAATTATTACATGTAGATTAAATAAACTATAGGTTATATATTTAATTAAATATAAGCATGATTTAATTAAATTATGGTGTATAAATAAATACTTAGGTTAAAACATGTATTAATATATAAATTAATATAACCTAAGTCATGGAAATGAATTAATTATAAGTCATGATTTTAATAATTAATTAATTATATAGTCTAAATAGGATGATAAATACTTACGTTAAAATCCATGTATTAATAATAATAATAATAATAACCTAAGTCATGTCTAGATTAAATTAATTATGTACATGTTTTAATTAATTTAATTAATCTTGTAATAATAAATTTGCAAAAATAATTAACCTTGTAAAAATAATGTCGTGACCGAGACCCATGATTTATTTATTAAACGTGTCGTGAACCGTGTTCGTGAACCCGTGAACCGGAACCGTGAACCGGTCAACAAAGGCACCCTTAACAGTGGCTAACCGGCTTGACCAGTTGCCACTGTTTTGCTAAAACAGCCACTGGTGCCCACCGGTGGTTTCCCTTGGTCTTGGCTAGCCGCCGGCTAGCAAAAGTTCCCACCGGCTACCCGGTGTTCCCCTGCTGCCGCAGCCATGGTTCCCCCTGCTTTCTATAATTAGCCACCGGCTTAAGCCGGTGGTGATTGTTTTGTTTTTCAGCCGAGACCCCCAAACAACCAAACCACACCCCGACGTGAGTCGGGGTTTCCCTTGCTCTTGCGGCCGAGACCAACAGCACCACACCGAGACCCGTAGGTCTTGGCTGTAATCACACGAGCCACACCGAGAGCTTTGGCTCTCGGTTTGTGTGCGCCGGCCGAACCAAACACCCCTTAAACCCTATGTTTTTAAACCCCCATGATTAATTACATGTTTTTTTAATACTTGTTTGTAATAACTTATGATTTCATGTGTTCTTGATTTCATAACATAATTAAAGGAAATTTGAAGAAGGGTTTAAAAGATTACCAATACGTGGAATAATTAGGGATTGATAACACGAACGATCTTGCAAGATATCAATCACCAAAAATCAACAAACACACCCTCTTGGTGTGTGTATACCCGGCGGCCAAAGGAGAACAAGGAGGAGAGAAAAGATTTTAGGGTTTTGATCTTTTCCAATATTTTGTTATTATGAAAAATATCTTTCTCTTATTTCTTGTTTTGACTAAATTAAAAGTGGGCTTGGCCCCCTTACTTCCCTTCTAGCCGTGGGTATGTGGGCCCCCAAGGGGAAACCCGTTGTTTTCTCGTGTCTAAATATTGTACGTGTTCTCGTGTCGTGTTTACGTGTTTTAAATAGTTATCGTTCGTGCTGTAATGTATTCTTATACATAGCCGTAATAGATATTACGTAATTACTTATAACGTGTTCGTGATTATTTTACGTTCATGATTTCATGTTCGTATGTTCGTGATTATAATTATTGTTGGAGTAATTATCGTGCATTAATACGTATTAAATACTTATCGTGTAATAACACGTACGTAATACTTGTAATTAATATTCGTGAAACGTAAACATGTTATATATGGTAAGTTTTAATCTTGTACGTACGATTATTAATGTATTGTTCATGGTAAAAGCATGCGGGTTTTACACACGTTCACTTTTATACTTTAATAAAACTATTGCTCTTTTTACAATTCTGCCGGTACATACCAAATGTACGGGCTGTTTTTATATACTTAGACATCACCAAAAATTATAAGAAAATTTGTAGAATTCATTTACAACCTGTAGATAGCCCATATTGAATTTCATAAAAAGTTCTCACTTCTAAGACCTACTGCACGTCACATTACTAAACTCAAAATTTCGGACAGTTTTGTACCTTGGCGTTGTAAAACAATTTTGACCTTCTTAACCAATACTATTTACAAATCCGACTCTTGATTATGAAAGTAGACTCAAAATGCTAAGTTTAGGGCCTAAGATCAGCCCTCAATCATTTTTAGAACTTAACTTATAGTCCCCGAGATTTGACCTAAAATCGAACACAATTTCGGATTGAGTCGACTTTCATCTCCCGGTACACGAAAATTCAGAATATCATAACTTTTGACCTGTTAGGAGTTAAAAGTTGTACCTTATACCGAATCGAAGGTAGAAAGAAGCTCTACAACTACATTCTATAATGAAGACCTAGACTTGGAATTAAAACCCACGAAAACAACTTTATATTCTGTTTGAAAATACCTCTTTCAAAATCATCACAAATCACCTTTCCAATCAATTCCATCTAATCCTATACCCCTAATATCATCTAATAATCATCCTAAACTAATCCGAAAATCCTAAATCACTTGTATGTTCATCCTCTTTCAAAACCCAAAATCAAAAATATCACATACAATATAATTAAATCATGTAAAAATAATAATAACATAATTATAGAACCATACCCATTGATAGATTAATCAAAAACACCAAAACTATCAAACCCCTAGGCTTGGCCGTGGGTTTTGGAAGCAAAAACACCAAAGAAAGTCTTTTTCCAAGATTCCATATTTCAAATCCATGTTCCTAAACATGATTAAACACAAACCCACAAATTAATTTAGATCAAATCATAGTATTTTTCAAAATATTTCAAAAATTAAATCTGGAAAAAAATGTTGTTGCATGTTTGATTTTATTTGTGGGATTTACTTACAATGATGTTAGAAACATGGGTATTTGATTAGATTTTCCAAAATCAAATTTTTGGTGGTGGTTTGTGGTGGTGATGTGGTGTTAGGCCGGCGGCCATAGAGAGAAAAAGAGAGATGGTGGATTTTTTTTTTGTAAAATGAAAGTATGTGTTTCCTTGTTTCCCCTTTTGTAAAAATGGAGGGACCTAGGTGGAAATTTTTGCTATCTTTTGGCCCTAATAATAAAACAATTATTTAAAGAGCGCGAACCGGCCTAGTAGTCGATTTTAAATTTTTATGGGAGTCGGGGTTCGTCCCGGCTACCTCAAAATACTTTCCAAAGGTTAAAACAAACACAAAATGAATACACATATGGTTCCGACTCGACTTAAAATGGAATAAAAATAAAATCTCGAAAACTCGAATATCGATCAATCGATAACAAAATATACATTTTTGGGCATCCGTCGGTATCGTAGTCGTTATCGGTTTTTCTCAAATCGTCAAACGTAAAAATAAAGCCTCAAACATCGGTTCCAACTTAAACCGTCAAATAATATTACCAACAAAATTTCTTAAAAATTTCAAAAATATACGTAAATTAGGATTAAATAATGGCGTTGGGTTTGGGTGTTACAGTTTTCTACCCACTTTTGTTTATCAATGAAAGCACTGTAAGTGCCCCCCTTTATTTTAAGGACCTAAATTGCACAATGTTTCAACTTTCACATCTGTATATATATATCAATGACTCTATGAACAAAGTTTATTATACCAAACATACAATGGCAAACATTCAATCCGAATCTACTTCAAGGTCCACTGACTTGGTCGTACGCCTAATTGGGTTCATGGAGAAGGAATTAGAGATGGAGCTGCAACTAGAGGAGAAATTCAAAACTCTATGTTCTAAGGTGGAGGAGGCTGTCAGAAAGAGATCAAGGTTCATTAGGAGGTGAAAGTTTTCTACGGGTTGAGGATAATGATGACGCTTACCAAACTGCAAGAGTCTTTAAGCATGCTTAATAGAAGGATAGGGGGAAGGCAGTGGATCTTCAAATTATGAAGGACCAATCGCATCTTGGTGCGCGTGAGATGGACAACCTTGTGAAAAAATTGAAGGACGGAATGATAGGATAATGTTTAGTTGCAAGTGGTTTGTCTAGTGCGTTTTGGATATCTAGATGTACCCTTGTGTAACTAAGGTTTAATGGAAAGAAGAATATTTTGTTTATGGTTTTTTTGACATGGAATTAGTATGCTTCCATGGATGTTTGACTCTAGAATGTCAAACATCGTAACAGATACATGTTGATTTGCAAGAGTCAGTGATTACATAATGTCATCACTCTTGAGTATATAATGTCAAACATAAAACTCACTGATTACATAACCAAAAGTAACATTAAAACATAACATCATATTATTCTACAACTTAGCTATGACAAAACATTAAGGGTGTTTGAAACCATTCATTTTGATTTATTTTCATCTTTCTTGTTAGTCATCACTGTCATGACTCTTCTTCTCTTGAGGTCTTCCACGAGCTCTTGTGTATCAGCATCATCACCATCATTTGCCTCTTTCTTCACCTCAAAGGCCTCTTGTTTAACCTCAACAGTCTCAGGTTTAACCTCAATAACCTCTTGTTTAACCTCAACAACATATGCTTCATCCAATTATTGCTAATAATAAGCATGAATGTCATCCATATCTTCACATTGAGTTATTTGATGAAGCTCGTCCGGTGCTTAATCAATGTCAACAAACATTTCACTAATCTCTTCAGGCTCATCACCAAGATGGTAAGGATTATCATTCCAGTCAACATTCATGACAATATTCACGACTTCTTCTAGGGTATATTCATCGTTTTCCCATGTAGGAAATTCCCCTGATTTGCCACTGATGTTATCACTAGTGTTACTATGATATTGATGAACCTCCATATCTTCACCAAAATCAACATAACCTACAAAATCTTCAAAATCAACCTCATCAAAAGAGACATCATCACAAGTGTCATCGTTTGAGACTTCTTCTTCTTCCTGGTTTGATTCATCAAACCCAAACACGTTGTCAAGCTCTTCCAATACTACCTTGAACTCATACTCAACACTCGCCCTTCTACTCCTATCTGCAAACAATTTTTCTATTGACCATGGTAGTGGGAACTCAATGTCAACACATACACGAAAATCATTAGCCACCACAGTTCCGTCCTTCTCAACAAAGCTAGTATGACAAAATGACAGTATCTTGTCACTGTTGACACTTTCTGGAGCCAACTCTTTCACAACATCATCACCAACATTTTCTTCTACCACCACAGACTTACCCTTACTTACCTTTTGTTCCAGCATGTATTGTTGTACCAACGAAACACCTGATTCAATATACACCTCCATTTCCTTAAACCTACGAACATACTCCAAAATCTGTCAACGTCTTCTTCAGATGACAGTGTTAGCAAACCATCGTCCAATAACTGGTCATGAATCCTAAAATGCGGGAACAAAACGATACCTTCTATGTACCCTAGATCCTTAAAATTTTCTGCGAATGTGAACATACCAAACTTGTCACAGTGAAATAAGTCAAACCAACTTATAGTACCAAACCGATAAATTCTTTCTGGTGGTGAGGTAAATTCACCACTGTGATGGATTTGCATATTAAACAAGTTTTGATTCGATTCTCTGAAAAAAATCACAACTTTGTTATAAACTTGGGGCAATAAAAATAGCAACATATCCAAACTAAGTGTACCATACATGACCAGAAGGAGACCGAAGCTTACCATAAAGGAGACCGAAATCAGGGATGATGATACCGCAAGAGCGATTTTGCCAAAATTTATCCATGTTCTGAGGTGTTGATTGGTGTTTTTGTGGTGAGATACAAAATTAATGGAAGAAAAGGAGATGATGTATTTATAACATAAATGATGGATACTTTTCATTGCAAATTCAGAACTCGAGCTGAATTTTTTAACCAAAAAAGCAATCGTGTCATGTTGGGGAAACGGTTTCAGGGACACAAAATGCATAAATCAAAGGTGGTATCAATCGTGGTGGATAGTAAATGTTTTCGAGGACGAAAATTGCATAAGAGAAAGGTGGATAATGGATGACGAGATGAGGTGGCACGGAAAAAGACGAATATACCCTCACGTGGCAGGCACGTGTGAGAGTTAACGGCAGAAAACGAACAAAAGTAAATCGTCAACTCATGGGAAAAAATGCACGAGAAATTTAAGTATAGTGGCAAAACTGCTTGTAGTTTGGACTGCGGGTAAATTTACGAAAATTGGAAAGTTCAAAGACGTTTTTTGCAATTTACCCTTTGGTTTACTAAACATTGCTCAACTTGTAAAAAATACTTTGTTAATGTTATTTAATTTTTAAAAGTACGATGTACTTTTATTTAACTTCTAAAACACGCTATTATATTAGTTAAGTTATAAAAAATAATTAAAAGAAAAACATAAGTTCAAAAGAATAAAAAAACTTAAAAGTTTTGGGTTTTAAAAAGCTTATTGATCCTATAGGCTATGGGCTTTATAGTTTTAGGTTTAAAAAAACAAAAGTTTTATAAATGAGCTATGGGCTTTATTATTTTGCGTTTAAAAAATGTATTCACCCCTCTGTCACATAGGGTTTTCTGTTTCTTTACAACCTGCCGGTCGTCTTCTCCATCTCAATACCTGCAAAACAAGAAAAAAAACTTTTGTAATCAATCAAAACAACCCCTAAAAAAGAATCAAGTAACTTTATAATTTTTTTAATCCTTTTTAGTCCATAGGGGGAGTTTTAAAAGATATTTTTTACAAAAACCACCCTTAACGCGCGTTGCCCTGGTAACGTCAGAGCTAACGTCGTTGGATGTTATCCATCGTCCTGTCGTAACGCTGGTCAACACCGGGCAACTCGCATTATGGCGTCAGAATACCTAGGACTCTAAGAGTAAAAGGTGTAGTGAGGGGGAAAAACTTCTCTATTTCGGCTACATTACTGTTACATTAGCGTTATTTCACACAAAAACAAGAACAAAATACTCTCTTAGAGCGAACGGTGTGGTGGCGAGGCACCCTCGCCGTGCCTAGCTGGCAAGCTCGCCGGCCCTCGCCGCCGTTCGCCGTTACACCGCCCCCCCCCCTCGCCGGTTCTTAAATGTCACAAAGTGACATTGCTCGCCGTTTAAAACAAGTGGGGCCCATTTGAAATATTACCGTTTCAAACGGCTATATTTCTTAAAAAAAAAAAAAAAAAAAATTTTTAAAAACTTTTTTTTCTTATAAATACTACCCAAATTTCTTTAAAAACCACACACAACAAAAACATTCAACTAAACTTTCACAAAAAACTTGAATATGAGCACCTCGTCGGATTCGTACCAGTCAGATATCGAAGAAATGGAAGAAGTAGAAATGGTGTGGAAGATTAACGAAGAGGAAGAAGATGAAGTTCATTCACATCGCAGATACATTTGGCGTGAACGTGACGTCGCCGAACAACGTTTAATGGAAGATTATTTTGGTCCAAATCCAAAATACCCGGCAGAAAAATTCAGATTACGATATCGGATGAGACGGGAGCTGTTTCTGGAAATTGTAGAAGGTATTGAAACTTATTGTGCAACAAATAATCCTTTACCCAAGCATTTTCATTTTTTTACTATTCGATATGATGCTACGGGTATGAAAAGTATGAGTGTCATCATGAAATGCACATCCGCTCTTCGCCAATTGGCAAACGCCACGGTGGCGGATGGGGTAGATGAATACTTGCAAATGGGTGAACATTGTGCCCGTGATTGTCTAGACTATTTTACTATGTGCGTTATAGATTTGTATATGCCCGAATTTTTAAGAAAGCCTACACCAAATGACGTTCAAAACATATATAACGCACATAATACGATTCACGGGTTACCGGGTATGCTAGGTAGCCTTGATTGTATGCATTGGGAATGGATTAATTGTCCTAAAGCGTGGCACGGGCAATTTGGGAGAGGTGATAAAAAACACCCAACCCTCATTCTAGAAGCCGTTGCATCATACGATTTGTGGATTTGGCATGCATTTTTCGGGGTTGCAGGTTCGAATAATGATATTACTGTGTTGCATCATTCACCATTGTTCGACGACCTTTTGGCTGACAACGAACCAGTGGCACCATATCTTGTAAACGGGCAGGTATTCGAAAGAGGGTACTACCTTACAGATGGTATTTACCCTAAATGGTCATGTTTTGTTAAGTCGTTCAGCCAAGCACGTGATGACAAAATCGCTGCGTTTAAACGGCGTCAGGAAAGTGCCCGGAAAGATATTGAAAGGGCATTTGGTGTCCTACAAGGACGATGGCGTATAATTGCTCAACCGGCGCGTGCTTGGACTGTGAACAAGCTACGCAGGGTCATGTACACGTGCATCATTTTGCATAATATGATTTTGAAGAATCAAGGGTATGCGATTTCCGAAGCAGTTGAAATGTACATCACTCCTGGGAACCATTTGTTAAGGTCATGGGTCGAGCGATGTGAAATACGTCGCAGGAAACAAAGAGAACTCCGAGATAGAGACGTACATGCAAGGCTTCAACGGAACCTCATTGAGCATGTTTGGGCACAAGAGCAACCATGAATAATCGACCGTATTGTATTTTTTTTTCGTATTGTCTTTTTCGTATTGTCTTTTTTTTCGTAGCGTAATTTTATTTCTCGTATTTGTATTTTATTTTTAAGTATTTTGTAATTTTTAATTTTATGAAATGAATTTTTATTTTGTGTGAAAATTGAAAAATTAAATAAAATGGTGAGTGGTGGGACCCAAGTGAAGAGGAGAGAGACTAGTTGTGATAAAGGGGGTGTTTTTGGAGAAGAGGAGAGAGATTAGTTGGTATGACGTGGCGCTGATGTGGCGTAGTGAAGAGGAGAGAGATTAGCCATGATACCTTTGCCTCTTACTAATAACATTCTTTTTCCTCAAATGGCCCCACCCACTAATTTTAGTTTTTTTATTTCTTAATTTTCACACAAAATAAAATTTCTTATATTAAAATAAAGATTACAAATACATAAATAAAAACACAATACGAAACCTAAAATACATCGAGGGGTGGAGGACGACGAATGATTCAGATTCGATGTGTTAAAAAATAAAAAAGTTTGAAAATTAGCCGTTGCCAAAGGCTATTTTTTTCTCTCTTTCTCATAGTTTGCTCGTCGAAAACTGGCGAACCGTCGACAAAATGAGGGAGGCGGTGTGGTGGACTATGCCAACGAAGCCCGGTGAAGGTGCCACCTAGGCTCGGCGAGCAACCCCTCGCCGCCACACCAAATGGCTATTTGAGAAGAATTTTTTTTTGAACATCGATAAATGATACATAAACAAACTAGAAAGGCGCTAGAAAAATATAAAAGTGACTGTAACCAAGCATTATAGCTAATACAAAGTTTACCTCTTAATTATAGCCAAGAAAAGGAAACAAAAACAAATGTAATCGAAAATATCACATTTCCTTATGAGCCGGGAGTTGAATGTGGTATTGTTTCCAAAACGCCAAAGTGTCCAACAGGTTGATGCGAAGATGGAATAAGCACTGTTCTTCTTGTCGAATCGACCAAAACCGAACCGACCATTTTCTGTTCGATTTTCAATTTTGTATATTTATGATTTTTGGTACGATTTATCGGTTCGATTCAAATTCGTTTGAAACCAAAAAAATACATGTAAACTATCTACTCGGTTCGGTTTGGTTTACACCTTTCTCAAAATCAGCGTTTCTTTTAATTTTTTTGATTAGGTTCGGTTTTAAATGCTCACCTATATGAGGTGCAAAATGCCATCCCTTGCTTATAAACGGAATCAAAAGACCAAGGCCTCATTTTTATTGTACAAACACTGTCGAATTAACATGTATTGTATCATTCCTATCCTGGCGCGACACATATGTATGGATCAAATGATAAAACATGTGCTAGATGTTTTAGAAAAAGAATTTCTATCAAAAGTGTTAGACAAACTTGCCAATATTACAAAGAAATAAATGTTGATGTTAACCGTTTGTAAGTAACGAGGATAGAAACTCACGTTTCGTTGCGGAACGCAAGAGTGGGGGAGAGAGGCTTTAGTTGTCTTTTACATATGAAAGATTTAATAAAATTTTAATATTAAAATAATGTTTGGTCCTACCTTTTTTCACACTCATGCAATTTAGTGGAAAAAGAAACACCCCTACTTCTCTATCATAAAGAACAAGGACTAAACAAATAAGCTAACGATTGTAAGTTAACGACCATAAGGTAACGATCGTTGAATAGTTGCATTTAATGCTCCTCTTCGATGATTGGGTGTGACATTAGCTATAAAATGAGTGATCAAAAGCAATGTTTGTAAATGTATAATAAATTAATAATATAGTGTTTGGCGAAAACAACCATTAGCATAAAAGATACACGTTGCAAAAGATCATTGACCAAATGGGTTAACGTGTAACTGTTAACATTAGTATATTTAATACTTATACCAAGAATGAAGCGTGCGCGATTCGTCAACGATATTAGTTTGAAATGAGGACGAGAGGTGACAGTGGGTGTAAACAACAAGGACGAAACATGCGATTTACTCTAAGATAAATTACATTATAAGTTAGTATTTTGATTTAGTGAGGTGATTTACTCTATGATAAAATGTTGGTCTTTTGGCATTTATTCTTACATTATGAAATGTGCAAATTAAGAGCATTTTTAATGTTAAAATCTTATGTTCAAAGAAAAAAAAATGTTAAAATTTTTTATAACTTTTTTCATTTAATGTCATAAATGCTACCGTATACATTTAATGAGTAAGAGTTTTACAAAAAGAGTTTATCAAAGTCTTTCATAAATTTATACAAAAAATATTTGGGGCAATGCTCAAAAACACCCTTAAAAACGTTTTTTCGAATAGTAAAAAGTCTTGAGAAAAAGATTTTGAATATTTAATAATTGGAGGAGATGCTCTAAAAAACCAATGTTAAGGGTATAAATGTTATGACACAATAATTTGATTGTGCAAATCAGAATGTGGAGTATGGGTGTTCACGGTCCAAAAATCGGACTATGTCGACCATGACCAGACCTGACCGAAATTGAATTCGCTCAAAATGCCGAACCAAGGACCGGAACAAAATGGGTTGGTCCGGTCTGAGTCGCTCTTCAGTCGGATCTGGTCCGATTTTAGAAGGCATAATCATCGGTTTCTTGTAAGATCAAACTAGACTGGACAATGTAACAAAAACTTGGACCGAAGACTTGACCGAAATACATTCGGTCCAATCATCGGTCCAGTTCTGTCCAATTTTCTAGTTTGGTCTGATAAGTGATGTGATATGCAGTGTGCAAATCACCTCAATTTAATTTAACTTTAATTTATTGTTTTAATTATCTTAACTAACATGAGTATTCTTCAATACTTTAACTTGTCAAGTAAACTTTAAGGGCCCGTTTGGTTCACGAAATGCTTTTGCACGGAATGGAATCTGTCAAAATGTCTGGAATCTGATGGAATTGGAATTGAAGGAATCAGAAGCTGTTATGCGGTTGGTTGTCAGGAATGGAATGCAACTCCTATCATGTTATACGTTAGGATTCTGGGATATTTTGACGAAACGAGATGTAATTACCTTCAAATGACCAATATAACCTTTTTACCCAACAAACTAGTTATTGTAAAAATGTAGCTACTGTTAGAATAATATGGCCACTAAATAGTATTAAGCACCCTCCAAAATCATATATATCAACTCATTTCTTGTGCACGAGAAAAGCAAATTTAAATCATCATGAGCACTAAACATCAATGCAAATAAAAAAAGAATTTTCATAGCCAAATCTTCCAAAACCTCAATCAAAAGCCAATTCAATAATCATTCTGTAACAAGTACTTGCAATATGGTGAAAGCAACTATTGATGTATTTATATCATAAAATCACATGCAAAATAACAAGTACCATAACAAGTACTGATGAAATCAACTATTGATACCCATGTCATTCTTCCAACATAAGCTTTACGAAATTTATTCGTTCATCTCCTTCCAAATTCCAGAAAGTTAGCACGGCTTCTGGCTCGCGCATTATCTTTCGACTCGCTCTGAATTTTTCCATGTCAGGCATTAATGGAAATTTTGATATTTCAGAACTTACTAGTGCTGTTTTTTTTGCAAATCCACTTCCGCTTTTAGAGACTCGGTCATAATTGCTGATGCTTCCCGCAGTTCTTTTCCAAGTAAAGTTGCTGCATTAGTGATTCCTTCAACAATAGGATCAAATCGACTTTTTCTTTTCTTAATACTCTACCATCAACTACGGACCCTTCCCATCCCGACAACACATAGATAAACTGCATATCTTGTGAGCATACCCCTAACACATTTGTAGCAATATCGTTTTTTCTTGTTCTAAATCTAGGCTTGTCTTCGAGTGGCACCAAACACTTTATGTGTGTTCCGTCTAAAGCTCCTAAACAATTCTATAATGTACCATAAAAACAGAAGGGATGAATATATTTTAACTGAGTAATCAAGCCTAAACTTCTATAATAATTAATATTTATATATACCTTGAACCATTTCCACCTATGATCAGTCGAGTTCTTAGGAACGGGTTCGGGTTTCTTTAGCAAATGTGGATGTAATCTTATCACCGTGTTGCAAACTCAGTTAAATATTCTACTAATTGTTTCCCCCGAACGATGAAAACGACAAATGATGACACGATTCTTAACATTATGTGCAAGAATGTGCAGAAAAATTGCAACTTGTTCATCGATGTTCACATTTCTACTTGCTCGTAAGCCACCTAATCTCTCAAGCATGTCACACAACTTAGTAAAATACCTTCGAGTCATCCTAAGTTGTGATATGCACATAGTGTCACTCTCGTAAGCGTATATATGTAAGATTAAGTACCTATCCAAATTTGACGAAATGCTTCGGATACGTGGTTTATCACTTCTATATTGAAACATCAACATACAAACCGTAGTAAAAAACCATACAAGTGTTGTCATAACTTGGTTCCAAAAAGCAACAATTATTTGCTTTCTCTTTTGCCTACGTCGACATGTTGTTAAACCAAGTCGCGGCATTTCCTACTCATATATCGTTGCAAGCACTGTCATATAACCAAGGTATATGTAGATTCTCATAGCCTATATGCATCATAACTAAGTAACATGATAACAAATAAATATAACCATGGACCACAATGTCAAGTTATAATACAGCCATCGTATAGCACACTTTAAATCCAACATTAATACATATATATAGTGAAGACATTGTATGGAGATATCATAGATCAATTAAACATAATTTAAACCGAAGATACAAATATTGAGAGGAGAAAAAAAAAAGCACAAAATACTACTAGTATATATGCAAAGATTATATAAAAACGGTTGATGTTAATTACCTACTACAAAGAGATGGATGCTACAAAGAGATGGAGTGAAAGATTATTGAGTTTTTTTCAATGGTGTCTGAGAGGGAAGATGATATTTTTATAGCGTGATGTGGTGTTTTGGTAGGGTTAATAGGGGTATTTTTGTCATTGACAAATTTAATGATGCGTAGGAATTAAAATCTTCCCCACCCTATATGGAATGTTGAATTCTGTAAACGGGCGAATGTTGACAATCCGACTGAATTTTTGGAATTTAATAATAACAACCAAAGGCGTTTTTTTTAAAGGATTTCCATATTCCATTCCATCATATTCCTACAGAATCGGTGAAACAAACACGCCCTTAAAGGTTTATGGAAACAATAAAGTTTTATATTTTGGATTTAAAAAAAATCATGAGCTACTCGTGTTTATTAAACCAAGCCAATGAAAAATAACGGTTCAATCTAATTATCAAACAATTCAAAATCTTCGAATCGACGTTATCTCGTGTAAGTTTTTGTTTTCTTATCATGGATGACAAGAATCAAAAGATCTAAAAAAACATTATTTTCTAAGAGGGTGTTTGAGATTGATTATTGAAAATATATTATACGTTTTTAAAACGAATAATTAGATAATCAACTTTTATAAAACGTGATTATAAAGTATAATGTTTGCATCTGATTATGTTGTTTGATATTTAGACTAATGAGATAATTTGTTTTTTAGCCTTTGTTAAATGTAAGTATTTTTTAAAAAAATGATAAAATCACAAATATAGACATCCACTGTATCTAATTATGGCATATGAAATTAAATGAGAAGGGTAAGATAGTAATTAAGCTTGTCTTGTTTGTGGGCCACATTGCGTTTTGGAAAAAGTAACAACATTCTGGATTATCAAAAACGTGGTTTTGGGCCATTAAATCGCAGATAATCAATTATTCAAGATAAATACCCAAACATCATTTATCAATTATTCATGTTTTCAAATCGGTGATAAGCAAATAAGTTGTGGCATAACGCAGATACAAACACCTTATATGCATTGAACTTATGTGGGACTATGAAATATGGTTCTGGTTTGAAAATGTATATTAGAGATTATGAATGTTGGGCGTGAAAGTAAGTACTCGATGTTGGATTGACACATGCACTCACAAGTCGTCACCGTTTGTGCTCAGGAGTCACGAATAAATTTTTATTCTTATATTTATTTTTTAATTTTTTAATTTTATTGTTATCCAAACGATACCATACACTTGAAATCCAACTTTCGAGTTAAACCATTCAAACTGACAAGCCCCGATACCCGAACCACTAAGAGAGACCCGTAAAAGAAATCCTAAAACTCACGACTTCACAGGAAGAAGAAAATCTGGGTTTTTTTTGTCTCTTGCAAGATTCGAACCCAGGTAAAACTCCTCCCAAAACTCCTGATACAAACCAGAAAACAAAATGTGTGAAATTGTAATTTCTTCAAGAGATAGGGACCAGGATTGTGTTGAATCAAAAATCAATAACCATCATCATTTATTCAACATACGCATGTAAGAAACAGAATAGAAACCATCACAGTTGAACAAAGTTTTAGTTGGATTACAGATTAAACGTACACTAATGTTGAAGCCATGAGATTAACCAAAATACACATACAACTACACCTAATAGATGAAATATTTCAACTAGTAAACTTAAAAAAGCGCTATGTCCACACTGGGGGAAGCTCGTTGGAGATTTAACAACTTCCCAACCATCCTCAAAGCAATATCAGCATGCGTTTTCAAAAAGCATTGATCAACACTAATTACAATCTTCTTTAACAAAGGGGAAGAAGTAAGTATAAACTTTATCAAACATACTTCATTCTCTGAACCTCTATAAGATGAAAACGACATACTCCGAAGTTGTAACAGCTTCCCTGTGTTGCAGCCTAAATCTAAAGAACAAACTGCTGAAAATGAGACATCATACTCGTCTGCTCCTTGCAAGTTATATACTATTTGATCAGAGCCAAAATTGCGAGTAAAATTAAACTACTTAATTTGGTGCATTCTGCTCACCATGATCTTAAGATTCTGTAAATTTGGGGAGTTACAAATCATTTCCAAGACAAATGATGCCATAATATCACTACCAAAATTTAATCCGGATAATGTAAGAATCTTGAGACATTGAAAGGCGGTAGGGACCTTCTTGTCGATACCAGCATCTGCCATAGACTAGAAAATAGAAAGCCATTTAATTCGTTAGTGATAGATTCTAGACACAATATTCTGTAAAGAGACTTTAAAATATCCAACTCAAACTTACCTTGCCACCAAGTCCAAAGTCCAAATTAAGTTCTTGAAGTTTTGGAAGGGCCGTAAGCTGATAAAAACTGGAACGTTTGATCATGTTTCTTGGCATGGATTCACCCATACACACTGACCAAGATAACTTTTTGAGATTTCCTAGTTTGGAAATTTTGATGAGTCCCGATTCGCATGTATTATCGTTATCATAGTTACTCAAAATTTCAAGTAAGGGACACCGAGCAATAAACTCTCCAAATGCATAGTCTTTAAATTCCACATCAATCAAGTCTAAGCTCAAGAGATTTGGAAATCCATGAAAACCAGGTAAGCTGGAAACAGAAAAGTTTGAGAGTTTCAAATGTTTCAACTCCATACAAGAGTAAAGTTGGGTTGGCAAATAAGGTTGTTGGTCGTCCTGAAAGTCAATAAGGATTTCCTTAATTCCTCTTCTAGACAAGAAGGTAATCCAATGCTTAATATCCACAAGATCTAACACGCCAGATACTACGAACAAGACAAACTTTGCTATGGGACCTTTAAGATGAAGGAGAAGTCTGCTTATAATATTCCCATCAAACTTTTGGGGTAAATAATTAAAGATTTCCTCATCGAATATGAGACGGGTGAGCAAGGTCCACTTAAACTTCCAGTTTTTTGACAGGACATCAGTCTTCACAGCATCTTGTATGGGCAAACGATCCAGAATATTGGTTATCACATTATCTGGCATGCTGCTAATGATATCTTGGGGTTCAAATTTGGATGCTTTATGTGTCCCATGAACTTCTTCCATTATAGTGCTAAATAGAAAAGAAGACAAGTATTAACTATTAAGTTATGAGCCATAAAGTAACAGTTCTGGATTTCTAATTGAAGGTTCATGGGTGATTTTAGTAGCAAACATCTTTTTTTAGAATTACAATGATACCGTCAAGACACTACCAACCAACTTCATTCTACACTTATCAATTATAACACCAAGACCCTAAACTTTAAGACCAAACCACAAGGATGACCCTACGAAGACATTAGATAATGAAACCTAACAAATTGAAGTATAAACCTAAACCTCAAACCCGCCAAACAGAATATCACTAAGGGCAATCATACAGTGGAAAGCATGGAACGGGTTTCAAACCGACCACAACGACAAAGTGTAGCATAACCCCTAACTAAAACCCATATCACTTGAAACACAACCATTGAGAAAACAACTGGTAATCACGATCCTGACCACGACTCAAACAGCTGTTGTAATATACCCAATGGATGTCCAAAAATCTACCCGAACATAAAATCTAAAGCGCAACCCCAAGCTACCTGAAAAAACCTTCCCTGACCACAACAATGCCTTACCCAAACATATAACCAAAACCCGAAATCCAAAAACTTGGTAATCGAAACTATAATTAATTAAACAGATAAGCTGCTTTAGATATACATATAATAATTAATTTTTTTTATCAACAAGTTACAAATGACAAATATCTTTACTACATTATAAAGAGTGTATTCTTTTGGTTGAAAGTTGAAATGTTGAATGTTGAAAGTTGAAATGTGGGTCCTACTAAAATATTGAAAAATATTGATCATTCCTTGGGGTCAGCCCTAATACACAAACATAATTAATTCACACACATACACACAAACTTTAATCTCTCTCTAAACCCTAATACCCACCATCCAAACCAAAATTTACACACACCAAATCAAAATTCAAAACCTAAAAAAATATTTCATACCAAGATACTTCAAAATCCCACCGTACAAATAAATACCCATAAAATACATCCCATAACATTTACTTCTACTTCACCACGATATATCGTATCGTTAATTTTCTGCCGCCAGGCAATTCCGCCGCTATGCGCGGGTAATCGTCTAGTTAATAATTAATAAAAACATGAAAACAAGTGCTAACCTCATTTTGGTTGTGAAGATGAAGATGTAAATGACTGAATTTGTGTTTTTTTTTGCATTTTATCAATTATTCATGTTTTCAAATCGTGATAATCAAATAAGTTGTGGCATAACGCAGATACAAACACCTTATATGCATTGAACTTATATGGGACTATGAAATATGGTTATGGTTTGAAAATGTATATTATAGATTATGAATGTTGGGCGTGAAAGTAAGTACCCGATGTTGGATTGACACATGCACTCACAAGTCGTCACCGTTTGTGCTCAGGAGTCACGAATAAATTTTTATTCTTATATTTATTTTTTAATTTTAAAATTTTCTTATTATCCAAACGATACCACACATTTGAAATCCAACTTTCGAGTTAAACCATTCAAACTGACAAGCCCCGATACCCGAACCACTAAGAGAGACCCGTAAAAGAAATCCTACAACTCACGACTTCACACGAAGAAGAAAATCTGGGTTTTTTGTCTCTTGCAAGATTCGAACCCAGGTAAAACTCCTCCCAAAACTCCTGATACAAACCAGAAAACAACATGTGTGAAATTGTAATTTCTTCAAGAGATACGGACCATGATTGTGTTGAATCAAAAATCAATAACCATCATCATTGATTCAACATACGCATGTAAGAAACAGAATAGGAACCATCACCGCAGTTGAACAAAGTTTTAGTTGGATTACAGATTAAACGTACACTAATGTTGAAGACATGAGATTAACCAAAATACACACAAAACTACACCTAATAGAGATATTTAAACTAGTAAACTTAAAAAACCACTTTTTCCACCATGGGGGATGCTCGTTGGAGATTTAACAACTTCCCAACCATCCTCCAAGCAATATCAGCATGCCTCTTCAAAAAGCATTGATCAACACTAATTAAGATGGGGAACTTTGGTTGGGTGCCATTGATTTTGATAAGTATCATCTTTGAACCAAATCAATTCTCCATTTGTAGTCCAAACTTTGAAAGGCTTCTTCGGTACATAATTGTCGTCCTTCTTTATCATTCTTCTACTTCCAACGCCATTCATTGATTTCAACTCCGCGTCATGAATTGACATTACATCATGTTCATACGTATTCTCCTTTTTGTTTAGGATATGCACGGTGTAATCCTTGGGAAAAGTTGAGTTAGAAATGATAGGTTTTGGTTTTGGCACGGTTGGAATAGGTTCTTCTTCTTCCTCAATAAAAGCAACATCACCCTTATCACCCTCGTTTCGGATAGAGGTTAGATCGTATCTTGATTTGGTGTTGGTGATTTGAGGAAGGGACTTGGTTTGTTGGATGAAATTTTTGACACGATCGGTTTTTGTCTTCAAGTCTTCGATTATGGCTGTATGGTTCCGGAAGTTTAGATTGATTTGAAACTCTAAGTAAACCAGATTGTGACACGTTCATTTTCTTCCGTTTGCCAAGCCATAAATTCTCTCATCATCTCCTCCATTAAGGCTTCGGGTTTTTGGTGATATTGTGATGAGTATGTCGACGCATCTCGCGGTCGAGATTGAGAAATAGGACGGTTCGGGTTTAGGGTAAGAATGTAAATTCCTCAAATTTTGGTTGTGATATCCTCAATGATATTCTTCGACATAATTCGCTTCATGAGGTTCACAAATTGGCGTGTCATCCTTCATGGTGGTTTTTGGATCGTGGTCGTCTCTACTATCGTCTCGCATATCTTTTAGTTTATTCCTTATGATTAGGAATTGGGAATCGATAAGCCTAGCGAGAGCTTTGAATTACTCCATCAAAGCGGTGTGATCGGAGATGAGGTTGTTTCCACCGGCGGAAACAACGGTTTTCGGTTTAGGATGGATATGAGAATCCTTTGAATAATCGAGTTTAAGAAGGACCTTGTCCTTGAGGATTTGGAAAGCTTCGTTGGGAGTATTGTAGAGGAAGATTCCTCCGGCGTCGAGGGATACTTGAGTTGGATTGTCTAAACCATGATAAAATGTTTCGATTATCGTTCTCGTCGTTAGATCATGTGCATAACAAGCGCGAAGCATTTCTTTCATTCGGAGCCAAGATTTAACGAGAGTCTCGTCATTGAGTTGGTGAAAGTTATGAATGTCGTTTAGGAGACGTTTAAACTTTGCGGATGAAAAGAATCGGCTTATGAAAGCTTCTCTTAATTCGTTCCACGAAGTAATGGTTCCTTCGTCAAGTTCATTCAACCAAGACTTAGCTTCTCCGGTTAATGAGAATGGGAATATCCTCAAGTTAATCGCTTCCTCTTGATTTTCACCATATTGAAAAAGGCTACTAATCTCAAGAAAATCGAATACATGTTGGTGAGGATCGAATAGGACTTGTCCATCAAATTAGTTTTCCCGAATCATTTGTATGTGGTTACTTTTGATAGTGAAATTGTTCAAAATAGGGATTTGAACAGTAGAGGAAATAGGTGTTGGAGCAATGATCCTAGTGTTAGACCACATCGGTTAATCATCGGGATCAATGGTAATAACGGTTGAGGAATCGGATTCGGTTTCATAGGTGAAGATTCCTTCGGCATGGAATGGGTTTTCGAATTTCGACTCGAGTATGTCGATTATGACAACACGTTCCTCGGTGAACGGTTCGGGTGAATCGATGTCAAATTTGGTATTATCGGGTTCACGAGTCTTCTTCTTGAACTTACGTTTAAGTTCATAGAATTTATTGACGAGGCCTTTACCTCTAAGACGTGGGTTTATGAAAAATATAAATACTTCGAAAAAATTTATTAACAACTAAAAATAAAAACGAGAAGATAAATAAAATATAAAGGAACTCAAATAGAAAATATTTTTGCATTTTTTATTTATTTATATTTTAACTAACGAAAACAAATAAATAAACAATAGAAAGTAAAAATAAAAACGTAAAAGAATTATTGTACCAAATCAATCAAACCAGACGGTTCGAATGACTTCGGGTTCTAAACACGGGGCTTGGGATCAAACCGGGGTGATTAGAAATACGAACGAGGCACAAAATATTAGAACGGGGTGGTTGGGTGGGTTATGAGTAAACAAAGATAATTGGTTCTAAACTCGAAGAACGGATGTTAAACGAGTGTAAAACGCAAATATGAACGGTTTTGGTGAAGGCCCGATGTAAACAAAAAAAAGAATATATATATATATATATATATATATATATATATATATATATATATATATATATATATATATATATATATATATATATATATATATATATATATATATATATATATATATATATATATATATATATATATATATATATATATATATATATATATATATATATATATATATATATATATATATATATATATATATATATATATATATATATATATATATATATATATATATATATATATATATATATATATATATATATATATATATATATATATATATATATATATATATATATATATATATATATATATATATATATATATATATATATATATATATATATATATATATATATATATATATATATATTATAAGTTGCCGGCGGCAAAAATCCGTGCCGGCCGGCAAAATGGAGTCTGTTTGGGAGATGCCGGCGGCAAAAGGTATTGCCAGCCGGCAAAAGTGATTCTGTTAAGAAGTTTTCGGCGGCAAGGTGGGTATGTCGGCGGCATGGTGGGTATGCCGGCGGCAACTTGGCTACTGATTAATTTTTTTTTAGGAACTAAAAATTAAGAACACTTAAAAAAAACTTTTTGGGGGTTGATGAAATAAGGACTAAAAAGCTTAATGTAAACACGCTTCAATTTTCGTAAAACAAATAAGCACAAAGGAGATTAAACGATACACGATGTGCAACAAAGATTCAAAACATGAAAAGCACAAAGCACAAATCCCTGGCAACGGCGCCAAAAACTTGATGGTGGCGATGCCGGATTATGAGATTCAAACACAAAATTATAGAACTTAATTCCTATAAAATAAACTAAACAAGCAATCACAAATAAACAAGAAGCGAGAAACAAAGATTCTAACACACGAAAAACACAAACAAAAATCCCCGGCAGCGACGCCAAAAACATGACGTGCTCTCGCGAGTATGCACAAGTTTTAAATTTATAAAGGATTACCGGATAAGCTTAGAACACATGGGAAAGTATGACCCTTTCGTTTGTAGCTAGCTTGTTGTGGTAAGCCGAGGTCGTTCACTGGGATTTGGGTGTTTTCGGTTGTAAAGAATCTAAGTAACAATGTAACGTTTGTGGTAAAAATGGTTGTCACTCCCACAATTACCATATAAGTAACAATTAACAATTAAGAAACAAGTAACACTAATATGATGATTAAGCTAATAAGATGAGATAACAAATAATAATAAAGATACTTGCTTGGAACTAGTATTCATTTCAATGGAGTGAATGGCTTATCGGGTAGATATTTAAGCAATAGAACACAAATTATAAATTTACACAAGTTAATGGGTAATATCATGGAATTGCACATGACACGGTTTAGAATAAAGAACCCTTTCGACCTATGATCAATATTACAAACTGGTAATTAAGTCCATTTGTGAGAAGTATGATTTTAGACAACTTGTTCATTAGAGCCCTTTTGACCTATACTCTAGATTAAACCTTTATAAATCCATTTAACTTTTTTACTCATTGTTGTCAATCATGATACACCAAATATATATGCGCATTAACTTTTGGAACAAAACATAACTAGGAATCCTTTCGACCTTTAGACCGATTTATGGTTTACAAACAAGTTATCAAGACTCATATTAATTTAAACAAACTTATAAACAAAATCATAATCCAACATTGCAAAATAATACACTCCATATCCATGTTTACATTATTCCAAACAAGTATAAGAACACTACTCCACAATCATATTAATCAAGAACAAACATTCAACATATGATATAGAGTTTAATATCATGAAAGTAAAAAAAGTTTACCAAAAGTATGATTACAATAAGTAAATGGAAGGAATTAGAGCAATCCTTAGGCCTCCAATTGACTACAAGTTTCTATGTGGTCTTTTGGGTTATGTAAATAGAAATTCGTATTTGATATTTGAGGCGGGTTTTGGAGAGGTTTGGTGAAGATTGGTGGTGATTTAGGCTTCAAGAAACACTACCAATGATAAGGGTAATGATCCCTTAGAGTTTGACAAGGTTATTTTGATGATTGGAGCTCTAAAAACGTCACTTTTTGACACACCAATATTAAATCCGGGAATTGGGACTTTCACCAAGGTTGGGAGAGTTCCCTTGGTGAATAATGAGGTTGGTTATGAGATTGATGAGTTGATCAAGTGGTTACATGATCCCAAGGGTCTTATTTATAGATGAATTCAAGGCCATGTCTTCAATGTTTAGCTTGGAGCCAAAGAAATATTCTTGGAGCCAAAGTTGTTCTAGAATGGTCCATAGAAGCTTGCATGAATGTGGACACAATTTTGTCTATACAAATGTTGGTGGCAACTTGAACTATGTTGGAGGCATCTTCAACTATGTTGGAGGCAAATCAGCTCCAATGTGATGGTGGCAACTTCACTCTTGCTAGTGGCAAGTTGGATGTGTGTTGATGGTGGAAATCTTCATGCTAAGTGACTTATTTGCTCCTTGGAAACACTTGTTCATGCACCTGAAATTGATCTTCAAAGGCTTGTAACTTGTACACGGGTCTTGAACTTGACTAGGATTCTTCGTACTCGTACAAATCTTCACTTTTACGTTGTTTTATACTCCATTCCTGCAATTAGCTACACAAAGACTTACAAACACAATTGGGCACAAATATGCACAAAAGTATCATATATATAACCAATATACATGTACAAAATTACGGATAACGCTCCTAAAAACATGTTGGATTTAGGTGTTATCAATCCACTACCAAAATCTCTCAATTCTCAACTTTCAAAGTAGCTGATGAGAAACCTTTAACAGTTGAAGAAATTGAGAAACAAGCACTTGAGTTCAAAACATTAAAAGAAATCAAGAAAGCTAAAGAGCTGGATGAAGCCAAGCTGAAAGCCATGTCTCCTCAACTCAGAGAGGAGCAAAGACAAAGGCTAAGAGAAATGGAGACAAAACACGCAAAGACTCTAAAAAAGGTAAACGCTGACTATGATGCGTGTGTTAACAAAAGATATGCTCCAGGAAAAATCACCAAGTTCAAATACACTGTTAAGAAATCAACTCATACCCCATAGATGGTTATTTGGAGAGATAACCAACAGGGAAACATGGATGTATTTGAGAACTTCAAACTTAAGACACTTGGTCTGTCTGAATGGTTTGAAATTGAAGCTTTAGCTACAAAGAGGACTGGACAGTCAAATTTCTTACTCTTAAAGACCATGAGAGCTAAGTTCAACTGGTTGAAAGAAACAGCTACCAAACTCAAAATTGATCCACCTCCACAGCTATTTGAACCAGAACCAACAAAGACTGAGAAGAAAAGGAAAAGGATGACTCAATTCCTTCAAGAAACCTTTGTGACTGATGATATCTAAGTGGATGGGATGCATAGGAACCTGATTCTTCCAAATGGGATTGTAGGTCCTGTTGATGGTCAAACTTACACTGAGGCTGAAAAAGGTATGGCCTACATGAACAGGGGATGCCAATATGTGTTCCAAAGGGAAGATGAGTTGGGGCTTACATCAACTGTTCAGGTTCTTATGTTTCAGAAGGTGCTTAAACTTAACACAGAGTACTCCAAGGAATTTGCCCAAGCTTTGAAGGCTGAACTGGATACTAGAACAGACATAGCTGAAGCTGAAGAGAAAATCAAGAATGATAATTACTAAAGTTTTCACAGCTAAACGTTTACTCTCACATTTTGTTTTACTTATGTATTTTACTTGCAATTTTTTTAAAGTATTAATGAAGTATGAAGTTGTTTGTTAGATCTATTATGTGTAAGAAGAAGCTGTTATCTCACTTACTATAACTCATTTAGATCTAGCTGTATTTATGTTTAAATAGGGGGAGATTTTGGGAATCTAAGTCTGTTATAATTCCCTTAGTCATAGATTTAAACTTAAATTAAGATGTTTGATATTAACTTGTCTGTGCCTAGGAGACATGCAAGTAACCTAAGACTCACAAAGTTCTAAGTCTCTGTGAGCAACCACAGAGGAGTCCATGTCAGAAACATTGTCAAGGAAGTCGAAGATTACTTGAAGACATACTCATTGGCTGTGTTGGATAACAGCCAAGATGTATCAGGGAATCTGAGTGGTTGAGGGTTAACATGGGTGGCAATACCATGTTAACACTCAGTACACTTTGGAAATACCTAAGTGTGTAGGCGGGAAGTTATGCAGCCTAAAGTACAAGGTATGAAGAAAAGGGAAACTATGTCAGCTATGTTTCCCTAAAGTGTTGTGGCAGACTACCAAGAATAAAAGAGCATCTTTCGACAGATGTCTAACATTGTCTGTTTTGCGTAGTCACCATCAACTAGTACTAGAAGTCAACCTCGTACCACTATAAATAGGATATGTAGGTTAGAGTTAATGTTGTTCACTTTGTTAGATTACATACATTAACTCTTTCGAACTTAGAGAAAGAAAAGTTGTGCCTGTTGATGAGACTGTATTTATACATAGTCTCATCGTCCAAATCGGGCTTAAAACGCTTAAAATATCGTCAAAATACCCAAATATATGCCTGTGTCTGTTCATTGTGTATTTTAGGTATGGATATCGTGAATTCACCAAAAGATCAAAGGAATCAAGCAAAAACGAACACGGGAAACAAAGCTGCACAAGAAACCGGACCCAAATATGGAATTTACAAAAATGCCCTTGAAGTTTTGAAGATTGGCAAGAATGGTCCCTCAACTTTGGAAGACTTGACATTTTATACCCTTGCAAAACTCATAACTGCATTTGGGTCCCTAATATTTCAAGTATATTCTCATTTGGCCCTTGAAGAATGCAATTTATGCATAAAAAGCCCTTTAAACAAAGTTTGGATATGCATGTGCCAAAAGTGACAAGTTGCTGAAAGATTTTACAAAGGAAAATAGTTTATTAAGCTGTTTTATACAAAGTGATGAAATCTTGGAACAGCAGGGGGGTCTTTTGCCATAAACAAAACCCAAACCCACCAAATACCCAACCATACCCGTTTTTACCCACCCATTTTACCCATTTAACCCGACCAAGCCCACCTAAATCCCCTTACCCGGCCCAAATATTCCCACACCCAGTTTATTAAACAAACCGGTCAAATTAAGTCAACCCACCCACGTTTAAACTAACTTTTTTAATTAAAAGAGGTGGGAAACAAGGACTATTCACCAGCTTCTCCTAATTACCCCCAAATCCAGTCCCATAAACCCTAAATTCCCTCTTCTTTGTTGATGACAATTAAGAGGCCACCTCATCCAGTTTAGTAATTCACCCACCTACAAACCAAACCCACTCACAAGAAATTTACCTCGTGACCATAGAGGGCCCCACGAACCTCCCCTGTCTCCCCTAAAATGGCAACAAGAGAATCTTGCATACCAATCAGCGGCTGGCAGCATAAACTTGCTCCCTAAGGAGTTTTCAACGCTTGAGATTAAATATTCCATCTGTCAATCCATCAGAATCATCACATGGGCAAGATTGAAGACTTTTTGACCAAGGGCAGAGTAGGAATTTCATGTTTAGGGTTTACTTAATCTAGAACAATCTATGCAGTAGTATATAAGCATCCTTCAATCTGTGAGAGGAGCTTGTTCCAACATTTGTAATTTTTTTAATTTTTTGAATATTTAAAGTACAAATTTATTAAATTTTCAAATGTTGAGTTCCAGTAGTTAAGTTATTGATTTAGTTTAAGAATCATTGTGCTCTTGCAAAATTAGATTAATTTTCAGTTTTTTTAAGCTTTTCTAGAAATCCGTTTTTGTTAATTAGAGGCAAAGTTTATCAAAATATTACATCCAGTTTTTGAATGAAGTGATAGTGGATTTCAAATATCTGATTGTTTGTTTTGATAAGTTTTAATCATAAGTTTTCCAAAAAGTCAGTTTGGTTTCATTTAGTTGAAGGAAAAATCTGTTTCATTATTTTTTTTTATTTAAGCTCATAAGCTTTAAGCAGCTTAATCCATAAGCTTGCTTATAGCTTATTGGCTTTAATCTGAGGTCACTGTTTTTGTTTACTTTTATTTTGTGCAGGGTTCCAAGAACATCAAGTCCTCATCATTTTCATTTTTTCCATTTTTGAAGATATTTGGGGTGTGTTTGGGACTGCTGTGGTCCCCACACTGTTTCTCTACATCAAACTCTTACATCCAGCTTCTCATAAGCTCAATAAGCCCAAAAGGATTGGACCAGTGGAAGGCATCAGCTTGTAAGTGGCTTTGAACCCCACTTGCCTTGATTTTTTAAGGTTTTTATGTGTTTGTGTGTTAGTTTGTAGGAATCTGTTTTGAATGTTGATTTATCTGTTTTAATTTGATTAAATATATCTCATATGCATGTTATGATAGTCCTTAATCGGTATTGAATTGATTTGAGTGATTGTGTTTTGAAAATTTCCATTTCTGTATTTAAGGGGGTGTTTGGGTCTGCTTGATAGGCTGGGTATTTGACACATATTTGGCTTGTAATCTGCCTAAACACACTCCAGTAGGGTAGTATTGGTTAATAGGTTGCATGGTTTGAGTTTTGATAGGTTTAAAAAACAATTGCATGCTCATTTCTTAGTAAAATTAGCTAAATATCAGTTAGGCCCCTTATTGACTGTTTTCTATTGATTTGGATCAAAAATCTTTGTAAATTGTTAGCTAATCCGTTTACCTAGGGCTTGTGATTGATTGTTTGTGATTTGGTGGATGTGTGATTGAGATTTTGAGCTTTGAAACTCACCAAAAGACCATTTGCATCAGCAAACTGCCCCCACAGCCCCCTATTTCATAACCGTGACTGAAATTTGCTTTGTGTGAGAGATTTTTGTACTGTACTTGCCGATTTTAGAATTTTTGTGACTCCCCACAACCCAACTGGTTGTGGGGGTGCCAATCTTGTCCAACAAAATCAACCATAGCTCAAGTTACAAGCATATCTTTCCACAGACCCGTTTTTTTATACAAGGAGTGGGAACTCCTTTCCCACTGCTAGCTTTGCTGTTCCCACTGCCTAGCTAAAAGACAAAAACAAGAAAAAGTGTCACTATCAGATTTAACTTTTTTGTCTTTAGTGGTAAAAAATAGGAATTAGCATTTCATTCCTTTTTCATTATTTTTCTTTTTTAATCCTTGATTTTTTAGTATAATTAATTTTTATTTTACTGTTCATTTACTATTTTTTACAATACTTAGCTATTTTTAATTAACTTTTTATTTTCTGTTTTTGGCATTTAGTGCCAAAAATTATTCTTTTTCATTTTAAACATTTTTCCTAGGTTTAGGATAATATTTTAAGGTTTTTAGTTAAAAAATTAGTCACTGTTCACTTTTTAATTATTTTTTATAATTAAATTAAGTTAATTAGGGTTTAATTATTAAATAGTTTTGTCTTTTAGTGCAAATTTTTACTCTTTTCAAACTTTTTCAATTTTCTACTGTTCTTTAGGATAATTTAGGATTTTTAAAATTGTTAAATTAATTTTGTCATTATTTTATTATTTTTATGATTATTTTAGTTTTAAAAATAGTTTTTAGTGATTAAAATATAGAAAAATAGTTTTTAAAATTTAGAAAAAATACTTTTTAGTCATTAAATAATATAAGTTAGTTATTAGTTCAATAAATTAATATTTTGGGCACTTTGTTAATTATATTTAATTTTTGGGCTTTAATTAGCATTAAAAATTGAATATTTAATTAATAAAAGGTTTTAAAATATATTTGTTGAATTTTTATTCTTATTTATATTATTTAAGACTTAGTTTAATATTTTAATTAATTTTTAGGTTTAATTTTTATTTCGTCACGTTTTACGTATTTACGTTCGCGTTTTACGTCAACGTCGTAGCGTAATCGTAGTCATAGCTCGTCTTTTATTTTTCTCTCTTTAAACCAAAAACGACACTAATCCAAACATTGTTATTTTATATATTGGCACATTAATCCACACACCTCCTTCGAGAACGAACCCGCATTTATTCGGTTTTACGTTTTTCGTAAATCGTGCAACTTAATACTTGCCACGGTTATTTGTTTTTCCTAAAACAAGGGACTAAAAACTACTGCATCAATTTTTGGCGCCGCTGCCGGGGAGGTGTTTGTGTGCCATTATTATTAGTATCGTGTTTGTGTGAGTAGTGCGTTTTTGCTTTTCAATTTTTGAAAAGCGTGAATATCGTACATACTCATTTTTGTTATTTTTCATTACTATATTATATTATCCAAATAAATCGTGTTTAGTTTTCCTAAATTAAACACAAAACAATCTTTTACTATATTGTAGATATATTGGTTTTCGTTTTTATTGTGAATATTATTAATATATTGTACTACGTAAGAACAAATAAATATACAAGTACTCCAAATACGTGAGAAATCACAACCTTGATTCGGGATTTCATCACTCGATCATTGTATTCGAATCCAAAGCAAAAGTTTAAAGGCAAAATAGATAAATACTTTCGTGAGGCTTAATTTCAATTAACACAAACTATAAGGTGGGTATAAGGCGGTTGTATTTCACGACCTAAAGGAAAAAGGCTCTTAAGTGCTTCGCGCCGCCTCGTTTCCTCCGCTTGCTTGTGCGTGTTTTGAGAAAGAAGGCTAATCGAGGGTTTGCCGCCCAAGTATTATCTACGTATATTATATTTGCTTGTGTTTTCAAGATTAAACCCTCTTGAACGTTTTGGTGTTCCACCAACGTTCTAAAGTCATCGAGAACGTTCACTCTACGTGATCGTTTTCATTCTTTGAGGCTCCTTTAATCGAGAAAGTCGATTCGAGGGGAGATTTGTAGATTTGTGTCTACGTAATACAACAAAAAAAAATCCAAAAAAAAAATTAAAAAACCAATCAAAAACCAAAAAAAGAATCTTCTTTGCTACCACCCATTCTACGCTTAGTGCATGCGCACTCGATCGAAGGACTATTCCAATTCTAGCGAAGCTTCGAATCGACGCAATCGTAATCGAAGGAATCGACGACGTAGACGAGAATTAGAAACCGACGTTCCTAATTTCGTTGTTGAAGAAACCGTAGAGGAGATGGCCGACAATCGTTCGATGATGGAATTGCTCCAAGCGCCCACCGAGGGTTACGGAGACGCGATCGTAATTCCCGCTATCGAGGCGGAGAATTTTGAGATCAAGAGCGGAATGCTTTCGTTGATCCAAGCTACAAAGTTTCGAGGTCGTGAAGCCGATAATCCTCACGACCATATTCGGAATTTTGATCGTCTTTTAGCCACGAGCAAGTTTAAGAACGTCGACACCGATGTCGTCAAGCTTATGCTTTTTCCGTACTCGCTCGATGGTGCCGCCAAGGATTGGTACGAGAAAGAGCCACCTAATTCCATAGTTACGTGGAAGGATCTCGTTTCCAAGTTCGTTAATTATTTTTTCCCACCGTCTAAGACAATGTTTTTCAAAAACGAGATTACGAAATTTGAGCAAAAACCGAATGAATCTTTTAGAGACGCGTGGGATCGTTTTAAGGAATTGCTTAGGCAATGTCCTCACCATGGTTTTTCCGAGTTGCACCAAATCGATACGTTTTACAACGGTCTTAATTTTCACGAACAAGACTCGTTGAATTCCGCCGCCGGTGGCAACTTTTGTGTAAGACTCCGAGAGAAGCTTTGATAATTATCGAAAACCGATCCAAGGTTTACCAACTCCGCAACGCACCGAGTGTTGCCAATGTCGCCAATGTTAGTAGTTCTAATCGCGACATTGAGAGAGTTGATGCAAAAGTCGACAAGTTGACGAATGTGTTTACGTCTTATCTCATTGAGATGCAAAAGAAAGACGCTCCCGCTACGGTGAAAGCGGTTGAGGTTTCGTGTACGTTTTGTGGTGGACCTCATAATTATTACGAGTGTGCGGCTACGGATGGCCAAACGTCGAATGTGAGTGCGTTAAACAACAATTTTTCAAATCAAAATAACGCCGGTCCATCACAACAAGGCAACTATAACCAAGGCAACAATTTTCAAAACCGAAACAATTTTCATGGAAATAATCAACAAGGAAATTTTTCGAATCAAAATCAAGGAGGTTATAATCAAGGTCGTAATATAACTTGGCAAAATAGAGATAACAATCAAGGAAACAATTTTTCAAGTGGGAATCAAAACAATTTTCAAAGAAACAATCAAAACCAAGGGAACTTTAATTATAATCAAAATAGTTCGTCAAACGATTTTCAAAATTACATGAAAAAGAATGAGGCTAATATGAGACGATTAGAGGGAGAAATTGGTACTTTGAAAAACGACTTTTCTAATACATTGAAATTGCAAAACACGAAGATTGAGCAAGGGCAAATTGATATAAAAAAGATGTTTTTGGCTATAATGAACAAAGCCTCGGGTTCGTCATCAAATTCGTTACCTAGTGACACCGTTGCTAATCCGAAAGAACAATGTAAAGCCGCCTCGTCTCGTGAGAAAGGTCGTGTGATTACCCCTAACCTTGAAGGATTCCGTGTTGTTTATCCCTCTCAACCCTCGACTTCTAAGACGTCTTCTTGTTCTAAAGTCAATGGGGTGAACGTGGCGACCAAGGAAAGGAGTGCACATCCTCGTGTACCTCAAATTCCATCCACGGTTCAAAAAGAGAGCTTTGTCGACCTCACCAAAGTAACCCTTGAAGAAACTTGTGCATCGATCCTTCTTAAAAAACCCAAAAGGCGTATGCCGAGAAAGGAAAAGGATCCGGGCCAATTTCTACTACCTTGTGATTTTTCCGAGATTGAGGGATGTTTAGCCCTTGCCGATTTAGGTGCTAGCATCAATCTCATGCCTCATTCTCTTTGGAAATTGATGAGATTGCCTTCGCTTACCCCCACGAACATGACAATCGAGCTTGCAAATTGTACTCCACTAATACCAATTAGAATAGCCGAGGATGTCTATGTTAGGATTGGAAAGTTTGTTTTTCCCGCGGATTTCGTTATATCCGATTACGAGTGTGACCCTAAATGTCCCATTATTTTAGGCCGACCATTCTTATCGACGGCTCGAACCGTAATCGACGTTCACGAGGGGAGACTTACTATGAGATATGGGGATGAGAAAATAGACTTTTTCGCTAGAAAATCCCAAGGATTTTATGAGAATGAAAAAACCGAGGTTTCAAAACCTAATGATTCAAATTCTAATGATTTCAAAATATTTACTTTAGCGGAAAGAATGAAGCTTGATGCATGTTTTGAAAGAATTAAGAAAAACGGTTTTAAAGATGATGATTTTAATGATAAAGAATACGTGTACCTAATTCAAAAGGGTATGTGTAAATTTATGGATGAAAACTCACTTTGGGATGTTTTTAGCGAAACAAGTGAAACACCAATTCCGAAGGGTGACGTTAATGCCATCACAACAATGACCAAAATGGATTCGTCTTCACCACCTTCGAAGGACCACGTCTTTGAGGCTTCAAATTCTAACTCCATCGAAGTGCCTCCCTTGCCTAGCCCAACACCCGTTGAGGCTAAAGGGTTTATCGACATCGATCCTCTCATCTTAGAAAAGTCACCTAAGCATAGTCATTTGACTTGTAAGTCCATGGTTGTGAGTGCTCACATCGACTCTTTCTTTGACGATGACGATGGCGATTTTGCCGAGCTTGATCACGTACTTCGAAATCCACATGCTATTTTTGATTCTCCTAAGAAGAAACATGTGAAGTACGATGATTATGAATTTGATCCCGAGATTGAGGAAATCATTGAACGAGAGCTAGCTCTTATGCCTTCACTTCCACCTACAAGTGAGGTCGACCTTTCCAAAATCGAGGATGAACTAAATGAGTTGGAACGTCTTATTTTCGATGACGAACCAACTCATGTGACCACAAATCCCATTCTCGAGGAGTTACCTAATCAACACTCCTCATTTGAGAATGACGTTTACCACATTCGTGAGGATCTAACTTATCAACGATCCCCACAAAAGAATGATGGTTTCGTGCTTGATCGTGATCTTTTCGAGAGAGTTTCTAAGATACTCAAGGAGGGGAATGACAAACCTTGGTTTGACAAGCCTATCTTTGATGAAGAAATCGATGAGATTGACGTTCATGACGATGACGAGTATGTTGACCCCGAGGGGGCGGTGTTCTTTATTGACAAACGTTTTGAGAACTTATACAATCCGCCACCCCCTCCCACCAAAGACTTAAATGTGAGGATTTTTAGCGCGACTAATTTGGAATTTGACACGCCAAATATTTTCGACATTATTCAATCGGGTTTTCATAAAGAGTTTAAAAACGATGAAAAAGGAAAGGATTTTAAAAATGTTTTAAATGATTTTTCTACATTGCTAACTCCGTCATCACATCGTTTTCTGAGTGCTACCACCTTGTCTACTCCTTTTGATGACGGGTGGTGTGGTTTTAGTGTGGGGGAAGCCCCAAATGTTCCCTCACATTTCTCCACCGAGAACGAGATTTACGATCCCGGAATTGCTTGTAAAGGGAAATCTCGGTCTTCCACCGATGCAATAAATGGAAATCTTATCTATTTGCTTGGTGTGAGTCTACCTCGAGTAGCTCATAAGTTTGACTTACCCATTGCCCCACCTTTCTACTTCTTATCTCTTTTATTCTACCCCATTGGGGTTTGTGTTGAAGTAGCGTTGTTTCGTCTTTCATCCGAAAACGAGGACGCTATCTTTGACCCCGGTATTCGTGTATCGGGTTTTTAAAGTACTCCATGTACTTTTGGGCCTTGTTTATCATGTAAGCCCCACCAAAAATGACCATACCAAGATTATCCCTAAATGATCACATTTATGGGGATTCGAGTCGAGCATTTGACTCGGTTATCAAAAACAAGGTGCCTCGTGGGGGATTCTCATGCTTATCCTTGTACATATTATTGCTTTCTTAGTTTAACGTAATGAGGGGACTTGTGCTCTTCAAACCTTTGTTTCGTGGTTGTTTGTGATTGTGATTTATTAGGTTCATCGTCATCATTGAAGCCTCTCGTGTTCGTTTTACGGATCACTCGAGCTTCGATCGTTGTCTTTGGAGATTCCGATATCCGATGATATCCTTTTATGTTCTAACGATTATCTTATTAGCACAATTCATAAACGGCTTTTAGGTTATTCGTTTTACCCTTTCCATGCTCGAGATTAAGCATTCGACTTCGTCTCTAGTATGGGGGTGTTTACACCCCTAGACTCGAAACATTGAGGACAATGTTTAGTTTTAGTATGGGGGGGGGGGGGTGAGTAGATACTTCACCTTGCTTACGTCAACACGCAATCCAATTTCATCTTTTTGTTATCGTTTTATGCAAAATAAGGCTAAAAATGGCCAAATTTTAAAATTTTTCTAGTTTTTCATAAGTGTTTAAGACACGAATGTAGGTTTTCCGATGGTGAGAACGAGAGTAATTTTTGATTCGACCGTGCGTGTTGAGCACTTAGCTTCGATTCCTTAACTTTTTAGGCTAAGTCTCTTAAATGAGGACGAGAAATGATAGAGTTATTTATAAGTCTCCTAATCGTCACGATCTTATGTGTAGTAATTATTAGCTTATTCTCCCAACGCTTTTGCATAATAAATTGTTAATAAATATTGATTTGGCGGTTTAGTCACTATTGTTGGGTTTCTAATTTGTTTTGGTAGCTTCCATGTAATTAAATTGGGAAAACATTAAGGTATCGCCAGCGTCACGGTTTTGAAGTATTGGCACCCGAATAATCGAAAGCTTCACCTAATAATAAGATTTCAAGTGCTCACCTAAATTAAGCAAAAATTTGAAGCTCACAAGGCCGAAAAATCTATGCCCAAATTGAAAGTGAATCAAGCCTTAATCTTCGAAGCTTTAAAGATCCAAAATTCGCCTTAGCGTGAGGATATACGTCTTTGGCTAATAAAACCACCGATGAGGCGGATAATAAAAGGCAAGGCAAGACCGAAGTCATAATAAAAGCTTCATGGCGAAGTTGAATAAAAGATGGAGGTAAACCAAAGATAATAAGGCCCTTCCGTTAGGGGGCGTATAAAAGTCTTGGTAATAAGTCTCATGTTCAAAACCGTTATAAAATCGTGTTTATCGATCCTTCTTGTTGACTTAATTTTTTGACATCGTTGTCTATTGGGATGAATTATTGATTTAATGATTTTGGCTACACCGTTAAGTTTCTATTTTTAGACTTAATCTCTATTCACGCATAAGTCAATGATGTATCCTCGTGATCATTAAGACATAATAAAATATAAGAGATACCAAGTAGGACTAAGGGAGTTTAGGTTCGTAATTAACACTCATAAGATGTGTTCGTGTTGCTAACTTATAATAACAATGATCTCGTTACACGCTTAGCATGGAATTGGGTGAAAATCGAGGACGACGAAATTATTTCTAACGAAGCATTCACGTGTTCTTGTTCTATGATCCTAAAAGTCACTTAATCATGATGAAAACAATACATTATGTCTAACACGTGTAGTAGTTTATTTAAATTTATGTCTTGAATAAAAGTCATCATAAAATGAATTTTGGAAGTGCTATGATACTTAATTCTAGCATTGCATGGGGACACGGCAATGGTTTAGTATGGGGGAGTGATGAGACTGTATTTATACATAGTCTCATCGTCCAAATCGGGCTTAAAACGCTTAAAATATCGTCAAAATACCCAAATATATGCCTGTGTTTGTTCATTGTGTATTTTAGGTATGGATATCGTGAATTCACCAAAAGATCAAAGGAATCAAGCAAAAACGAACACGGGAAACGAAGCCGCACAAGAAACCGAGCCCAAATATGGAATTTACAAAAATGCCCTTGAAGTTTTGAAGATTGGCAAGAATGGTCCCTCAACTTTGGAAGACTTGACATTTTATACCCTTGCAAAACTCATAATTGCATTTGGGTCCCTAATATTTCAAGTATATTCTCATTTGGCCCTTGAAGAATGCAATTTATGCATAAAAAGCCCTTTAAACAAAGTTTGGATATGCATGTGCCAAAAGTGACAAGTTGCTGAAAGATTTTACAAAGGAAAATAGTTTATTAAGCTGTTTTATACAAAGTGATGAAATCTTGGAACAGCAGGGGGGTCTTTTGCCATAAACAAAACCTAAACCCACCAAATACCCAACCATACCCGTTTTTACCCACCCATTTTACCCATTTAACCCGACCAAGCCCACCTAAATCCCCTTACCCGGCCCAAATATTCCCACACCCAGTTTATTAAACAAACCGGTCAAATTAAGTCAACCCACCCACGTTTAAACTAACTTTTTTAATTAAAAGAGGTGGGAAACAAGGACTATTCACCAGCTTCTCCTAATTACCCCCAAATCCAGTCCCATAAACCCTAAATTCCCTCTTCTTTGTTGATGACAATTAAGAGGCCACCTCATCCAGTTTAGTAATTCACCCACTCACAAGAAATTTACCTCGTGACCATAGAGGGCCCCACGAACCTCCCCTGTCTCCCCTAAAATGGCAACAAGAGAATCTTGCATACCAATCAGCGGCTGGCAGCATAAACTTGCTCCCTAAGGAGTTTTCAACGCTTGAGATTAAATATTCCATCTGTCAATCCATCAGAATCATCACATGAACAAGATTGAAGACTTTTTGACCAAGGGCAGAGTAGGAATTTCATGTTTAGGGTTTACTTAATCTAGAACAATCTATGCAGTAGTATATAAGCATCCCTCAATCTGTGAGAGGAGCTTGTTCCAACATTTGTAATTTTTTTAAATTTATGAATATTTAAAGTACAAATTTATTAAATTTTCAAATGTTGAGTTCCAGTAGTTAAGTTATTGATTTAGTTTAAGAATCATTGTGCTCTTGCAAAATTAGATTAATTTTCAGTTTTTTTAAGCTTTTCTAGAAATCCGTTTTTGTTAATTAGAGGCAAAGTTTATCAAAATATTACATCCAGTTTTTGAATGAAGTGATAGTGGATTTCAAATATCTGATTGTTTGTTTTGATAAGTTTTAATCATAAGTTTTCCAAAAAGTCAGTTTGGTTTCATTTAGTTGAAGGAAAAATCTGTTTCATTATTTTTTTTTATTTAAGCTCATAAGCTTTAAGCAGCTTAATCCATAAGCTTGCTTATAGCTTATTGGCTTTAATCTCAGGTCACTGTTTTTGTTTACTTTTATTTTGTGCAGGGTTCCAAGAACATCAAGTCCTCATCATTTTCATTTTTTCCATTTTTGAAGATATTTGGGGTGTGTTTGGGACTGCTGTGGTCCCCACACTGTTTCTCTACATCAAACTCTTACATCCAGCTTCTCATAAGCTCAATAAGCCCAAAAGGATTGGACCAGTGGAAGGCATCAGCTTGTAAGTGGCTTTGAACCCCACTTGCCTTGATTTTTTAAGGTTTTTATGTGTTTGTGTGTTAGTTTGTAGGAATCTGTTTTGAATGTTGATTTATCTGTTTTAATTTGATTAAATATATCTCATATGCATGTTATGATAGTCCTTAATCAGTATTGAATTGATTTGAGTGATTGTGTTTTGAAAATTTCCATTTCTGTATTTAAGGGGGTGTTTGGGTCTGCTTGATAGGCTGGGTATTTGACACATATTTGGCTTGTAATCTGCCTAAACACACTCCAGTAGGGTAGTATTGGTTAATAGGTTGCATGGTTTGAGTTTTGATAGGTTTAAAAAACAATTGCATGCTCATTTCTTAGTAAAATTAGCTAAATATCAGTTAGGCCCCTTATTGACTGTTTTCTATTGATTTGGATCACAAATCTTTGTAAATTGTTAGCTAATCTGTTTACCTAGGGCTTGTGATTGATTGTTTGTGATTTGGTGGATGTGTGATTGAGATTTTGATCTTTGAAACTCACCAAAATACCATTTGCATCAGCAAACTGCCCCCACAGCCCCCCTATTTCATAACAGTGACTGAAATTTGCTTTGTGTGAGAGATTTTTGTACTGTACTTGCCGATTTTAGAATTTTGTGACTCCCCACAACCCAACTGGTTGTGGGGGTGCCAATCTTGTCCAACAAAATCAACCATAGCTTAAGTTACAAGCATATCTTTCCACAGACCCGTTTTTTTATACAAGCAGTGGGAACTCCTTTCCCACTGCTAGCTTTGCTGTTCCCACTGCCTAGCTAAAAGACAGAAACAAGAAAAAGTGTCACTATCAGATTTAACTTTTTTGTCTTTAGTGGTAAAAAATAGGAATTAGCATTTCATTCTTTTTTCATTATTTCTCTTTTTTAATCCTTGATTTTTTAGTATAATTAATTTTTATTTTACTGTTCATTTACTATTTTTACAATACTTAGCTATTTTTAATTAACTTTTTATTTTCTGTTTTTGGCATTTAGTGCCAAAAATTATTCTTTTTCATTTTAAACATTTTTCCTAGGTTTAGGATAATATTTTAAGGTTTTTAGTTAAAAAATTAGTCACTGTTCACTTTTTAATTATTTTTTATAATTAAATTAAGTTAATTAGGGTTTAATTATTAAATAGTTTTGTCTTTTAGTGCAAATTTTTACTCTTTTCAAACTTTTTCAATTTTCTACTGTTCTTTAGGATAATTTAGGATTTTTAAAATTGTTAAATTAATTTTGTCATTATTTTATTATTTTTTATGATTATTTTAGTTTAAAAATAGTTTTTAGTGATTAAAATATAGAAAAATAGTTTTTAAAATTTAGAAAAAATACTTTTTAGTCATTAAATAATATAAGTTAGTTATTAGTTCAATAAATTAATATTTTGGGCACTTTGTTAATTATATTTAATTTTTGGGCTTTAATTAGCATTAAAAATTGAATATTTAATTAATAAAAGGTTTTAAAATATATTTGTTGAATTTTTATTCTTATTTATATTATTTAAGACTTAGTTTAATATTTTAATTAATTTTTAGGTTTAATTTTTAATTCGTCACGTTTTACGTATTTACGTTCGCGTTTTACGTCAACGTCGTAGCGTAATCGTAGTCATAGCTCGTCTTTTATTTTTCTCTCTTTAAACCAAAAACGACACTAATCCAAACATTGTTATTTTATATATTGGCACATTAATCCACACACCTCCTTCGAGAACGAACCCGCATTTATTCGGTTTTATGTTTTTCCTAAATCGTGCAACTTAATACTTGCCACGGTTATTTGTTTTTCCTAAAACAAGTGACTAAAAACTACTACATCACCTGTGTTCTTGAGTTAGCTTTATTTTGTCCAAAGTGTACACAACACATTGTCCTCAAACTATGTTATCTATAACACATGTAATACTTGTTATACAGTTATAAAGTACTACGTTTGAAAAGTATTTACTTGTGTTATTTATCCTTCTTAATCGTTTCAAGCTAGGTTTAGGGACTATCAATATAGGTCGAGTCTATCATCGTTGACAGATATATTTACTTTGAGTCTGCTGCGTTTCGGCCGATAGATATAGGTTGAGTATGTCACTTTGAAAGATAGATGTACCTCGAGCATGCACCGTTTCGGCCGATAAATATAAGCTCTGTCATCTCTGACGGATAAATATACTTTGAGTCTTCCGTGGTTATTATTTTATTTTATGTTCTTATGTTTACAATTTTATTTTGTTTTATACTTCGGTCCGAGATTTCGTGATTTCGCCGCTCAGATTGCGGGGGTGTATTAGAGGCCTAAGCCCGGTTTGTGGGTCGGGTCGGTGTCCAGGTTTTATACTTTATAAATACCTGATGAATAAAATGGAGATCTCATTGGGTTATAATCATTCTAACACGAATCAATAACTACTATAACTCACCGTTAAAAAAAACGAACTAAAAATTTGATTACATTCGGGCCAATATCTATACCGATTTTTGTTCATCCGAACGGGTCAGCGGAGGTTTTAAAACATTGGTTTACATCCATGTCTCCTCCTCCACTGAAACCTTGTAGCCATCTTTACGTTGGCCACCTTGTAACGGTTCATCTAACACGTGATACATGAAAACACTTTATATTCGGCCGATAGATATAGGTTTAGTCTGTCATCATTTGACAGACAAATATACTTTGAGTCTGCCGCGTTTTAGCCGATAGATATAGGTTGAGTCTGTCATCTTTTGACAGATAGATATACCTTGAGTCTGTCGCGTTTCGGCCGATAGATATAGGTTAAGTCTTTCGTGTTTCAACCGATAGATATAGGTTCAGTCTGTCATCGTTGACATATAGATATACCGTGAGTCTGCCACGTTTCGGCCGGTAGATATAGGCTGAGTCTGTCATCTTTGACAAACAGATATACCTCAAGTCTGCCGCGTTGCTACCGATAAATATAAGTTAAGTCTGTAATCTTTGACGGATAGATATACTTTGAGTCTACCGTGTGATACGATACGACCCTCTCGGGTAGTATCAGGATAAGGCACCACTATAGCGTGTGCTGGCTCCGTAAGAAAAAGAGACAAGAAGACTTAGAGATTTATTGATCAACTTTGATTGATTGATTACAATGATAATAATGACATGGTATTTATAAGGCATAATAATAATAAAACTAATGTAGGAATTTTGCAATTCTTAAAAGTCTATATTTTTCGTTCCTCGACTCACTCGAATTGATATCCAGTTTAAACGTGGATTAATTGTTCTTGGTAAAAATACTTTGTTTGGTATTTTAAAACTAAAAACGATTTAACCTAATTAAAAAAAATCTTTAATTAAAAAAATACTTTTCTACTATTAAAAATTCTAATTAAAACTAATTTAAAAACTATTAATTTTATTCTAAAAATAATTAACTTTACTTTTAAACTAAACAAACTCTACTTTTAAAAACTATTTTTATAAAAGTCCAATTTAATTAAAATCTAATTTATCTTGAAACTAAATTTTAAATAACAATTAAAAATATCTAAAAGTAATTAAAAGTCTATATGTTTTTTTATTTTTTTTATTTTTTAAAACTTTATAAAAGTAAATATAAAACTAATAATTAATCTTAAAATTAAAACTTGTAAACAAATCTATTTAAACAAAACTGACAGCTATAAGGAGCCTATATTAATTACTAAAACTATAATTAAAAACAAAAGAAGGGCTAGACGGATTGGTTAACGCATTGTACAGTTATACTAAAGGTCACGGGTTCGAGTCCCTGCAAGGACTTTTTGTTTATATTTTTTTTTATTTTTTGGCAGTTTAAACTCTATCAGATTAAATGAATCTGATAGCTTAAGAAATCAGCAAAATAAGATCCAAACAGCAAAACAATCAAACCAAACAGAATCAAATAAGCAAATAAGCTAAACTGAAAATAAGCAAATTAAACCTGAAAACAATAATAACTTAATAAAAATCAAATAAGCAAATAAGTCCTTAATTAGCAAATTTAAACCTAGTAAAACTAACAGACACAAAACCATAATCAGATAAGCTAATCAGAAAACAAATAAGCACAATCCTACTCTATCACATTAACTAGACAGGCTTCATCAGTAAATAAATCCCAAGCAGCAGAGTAAATAGCAAAATCAAATAATCAGCAAAAACTAATCAGCACTACTAACCAAGAAAAACCAAACTTAACACAGATTTAATAAACTCAAACTCAAGCAAAACTTAAACACAAATCAGCTAAAGCAAAAGCAGATTTAATAAGTTTAAAACAGTTATAACACTTATACTAAACCGATTAAAAAAACTTAAATCTAAACAGGGAAACAAATTAAAATATTAAACAGTTAAGCAAATGATTTCAGAAAAACTTAAACAATAAAACTCATTAAACCTCAAATAATAAACTAAATCACTTAAACATCTAACAAAATTAATCTAAAAATAAAACATGAATATTTAAAAAGGAATGAACCTGGTGAAGAAATCCGTTGAGATGAAGGACGGCGCTGAGCCTCCTTATGAACCTAATCAAGACCACCACCTTGACCAAGCCAACCTCCGAATCATCAACACCACTATTTGAACCAGTTTTGATGAACTTTCCAGTGGGGAAAGTTTTCTAATCCACTTTTACTTTTATTTAACCAATTTAAACTATTAATTAGTTTAAATCAACTAAAATTAATTATTATGATAAAATAGATTAATACTAGATTGCAGTAAACTTAAACAAATAAAATGAGACAAGATTAAATTGAAATAAAATTTTATTAATAATCGAAAATTGAGTACAATACTTGAAAAAAGAAAATTACAATTAATCTAAAACTATTTTTGCATAATAAAATCAAAATAAAATTGGCACCTAAACATTACAGAATATAGGGGTATTTATAGCCAACCCCTATGGCTTGTTGATGAAGTTTTTGAGCCTAATCTTCAATCATAGCCGTTAAATCCTTCTTTTCTCCTTCTCTTTCTTCAATTTTTTAATCAAACGGCTGAAAACATGCCTTTAATCACACGGATCGCCAGCATGGCTAAATCTTTGTTTCTTGTGTTTCTTTGAAGCTGAGTTGGCACATTCTTATTTGAGGAGTGATGGTGGTGATGTTTTAAAGACAATCAAGATTGAGAATGGGGCCACATAGCTTGTATACTCCATCGTGCTGCTCCGAGAAAATTGGGGATTTAATTACCATACGTGTGAATCAAACGTATCCATAAAAGCCCCAATTTATTTGGTGTATTTTTTTTATTAGGGTTTTGGAATAGTGTTTTCATAGTTGGGGAGAGAGTGAAAAAAAGGAGAGGTTGTGTTTGTTTTGGTGAGAGAGAGGGTGAGGGTAAACATAGGTTGTATTAATGGTTTAATGTGTGTGGGTAAATGTGTTGGTAAATAAAACGTGTGAGAGATAAGGGTAATAAACGGTTGAGATTTTTGACCAAAAAAGTTTATAAACTTTGTATAAGCCCGAATTTACTCCTTTCGTTTATTTTAGCAAGAAACATGGGCTTTTGGCCCAAATAATTCCATACGTCACATGTATTATAAACTTGGGCTTTTGTTAACTAGACCAAACCAATTTCTTTCCATCCGTTTATATTGGAAGTGAATTTGGGCTTTTGTTATGGTCCTTTGGTTAAAAGGTGAATTCATAAATCCATTATTGGGCTTTTGTGCCCAATAACCAAATGTGGGACCCACAAGCCCAATTAACTTCTTTTAAGATTAAATCCACTAAAATCGAGCTTGATTTTGGCTTCCTTGATCTGTAAAACCCGCATGCTTTTACCATGAATAGTACCCTTAAGATCGTACGTACTAGATTAAGACTTTCCTAATATAGCATGATTATGGTTACGTGTTAGGATTTTACGTATTACGTACGTGTTACAACACGATAAGTATTTACTACGCACGATCACGTAATAATTATTTGACGATAATTAATCACGAGCATGCGATCATGAAATCATGAACGTAATTAAAACACGAAATATTATTAATTACGTATATATATTTACTACGAGCGTAATTAAATATATTAGATCACGGTATTTACGTAACGAGAACACTTAAAACGCGAACACAAATAATCACGAACGTATAACTTAACATCGAGACACTGAAAAAGGTACGGGTACCCCAAGTGGGGCCCCCTACCCGCGGCTACAAGGGACAAATGGGCCAAGCCCATTTGTCAAAATTTACTAAAAGGGAAAAAGGATTTTCACTACTCATTTTTTTTCATTTACAGAAGATTTTAGAAAAACCTAAAACCCTCCTTCCCTTTTCCTCTTTGTGCCTCCACCCTACAAACACCACAAGAAGGTGGTTGTTGATCTTGGATCTTGGATTATTATTTGGTGATCGTGTTTGTTCTTCGTCCTTTTGATCCACGGATTCGGTAAATCCTTTTTAAACTTTTTTTTTGATTTGATCTTTTAATAAATCAAGAACATGTTATGTTTTTTTTACAAAAACCTAATAAATAAACATGGATCTAACATGAATTAAGCTTTAATAAAATCAAAAGTATGTTTTAGGGGGTGTTTGTTTTTGGCCGCAGGCTGCACCGAACCCGAAAGGGGTTTCGGTTTGGCCAACCGACCACCACCAAGACCATATGGTCTTGGTTGGTTGGTGTGGGTCCCACGGCAGCCTCAAGACACGGGGTACCCCGATTTGGTTCGGGGTACGGTGTCGATTTCATGTCCGGTTCATGGTGTTTAGTCTAGATCCGGTTCATGGTGTATGTTTAGTTTTTTTATGTTTTATGATCTTATGTTAAAATTAAATTAATAAAATGACATGATTAATTTAATAACATGACTTAGTTTATTTTAATTATTAATAAGCATGAAATTAATTAACCTAAGTATTTTTATATTTTAGACTTATAATTAATTAATTATTTAAAAACCATGATTATAATTAATTAATTAACATGACTTAGGTTATATTATTAATATATAATAATACATGTTTTAACCTAAGTATTTAACTTTATTTAATTAAAAACATGTTATACTTTAATTAAATATTTTAACCTATAGTTTAATTTAATTACATGAAATAATTATTAAACTATACATTATATCATATGACTTAGAAAATAATCATGAAAACACTTAGGCTTATATACTTAGCTTATTTAACCAGCTTATTTATAATTATGAAAACTTTCTATTTTTAGAAACTTAATTAAATAAGGCAGCTAATCTATTTATGGAAACCTTCTATTTTTAGAAACTTATTTATTTCAGGCAGCTAATCTATTTATGGAAACTTATTTAATTAAGGCAGCTGATCTATTTATGGAAACTTTCTATTTTTAGAAACTGATCTATTTTAAGCAGTAAATTTATTTTTGGAAACTTTCTATTTTTGGAGACTTCCTATTTTTGGAAACTTTCTATTTTTGGAAACTTTCTATTTTTGGAAACTTTCTATTTTAGGAAAACCGCTAGTTTTTGAAAGTTACTTATTATTACACAGTAAGTATAATAATACATGAAATACCAGAAATACTTAATCAGATTAAACAGAATATAAGATAAACATAGTTTAAGGCTTTAAAACAGTAAAACATGGTAAGAACACATAAAATAAGCTAAGACATGACATAAAACTAGCTACGTATTTAGTAAGCAGATACTTATTCATGTATGTATTTATGTAGCACTAGTGATTCGGAAGTAGGATTCCTCTCAGTTCATCTTCTTCGTTCACTGGACATAAGGTACGGATTCCCGTCCTTTCAGTATGGACATTCTTTCCTTATTAGGATTCCCCGTATGCAGCCAACTGTTTTCCTGTAGTATAAGTTACGTGTTTGATTGCTTATGTTAATTAAGATTACCTATAGCCATATACATGCATGACCAGTTTCACCTAGTTATGGAGGTACCATATCCATAACATTAGAGGCACTGATGTTATGACTTCACCACGGCGGAGTGATTGCTCCTGGCGTCCCTTCAGCTTTTGGCCATTCATATTATATTTATCATGTGGGGCGTATGGGTGCATCCTAGTTACATGTTTTATTTCAGGATTTCATGGTGAATGTGGTGTGTGCCTTCCATCCTTCACAAGGAGTTGATCCCTCCTACCCAAAACCAGTATATTAAATTAGAGGCAGCCCCTCTAATTTGCATGATGAGGTCACCCCTCCTAGTATTCATGCACGGTGGATTTTCATGACCTATATTGGCTAATGGTAAAATATGATAAACAGTTTTTACAAGATAAACATAAGACTTTTCAAACTATAAAACCAGTTTACCAAGACTTAACCAGGTTACTCGGGACTTAGTTTTCTTCCGCTGTTATATGTTATATGCTTATCCTATTCATGCTTTATTGTACATCCGTGCACTGAGCGTATTTGCTCAGCCGTTTTCCTTTTCTATGTTCCCAAAACGGCAGGTACTCAGGGACGCTCGTAGACACTAAGAGTACGTGCATATGGACTGGAAGTTGTCTAGCCTTCTTTACTTTATGCATTTTCTTTCTTATGATACATTTGCTATGGACATTGTTTAGTCCTTTCCTTTACTATACTGTAACACCCCCCAAATTTATACAACACAGTACAGCGGAAGACTAGTTGGTGTTACGGGATAGCACATTACTCACATCATAGACAACGCATAAAAATCGCGTCTTTTCTTTATAAATCATTTCCATTCATAAATATCAAAGTTATATCGGTCCCAAGTCATTTTATTTCATACAAAGTTTTACAAAGTATTTGAATGGAAAATATTGTTTAAGTGCGGGCCATGAATTCTTGTTGTCTTCCCGAGAATTACCTTCAAGTACCTGAGATAAAACATGTTAAAAGAAAAGGTCAGCGATAACGCCGAGTGAATTCATAGAGTTTAATAAATTCCATCAATATAACTTTGGTATAAAATTAGTACCAAAAATAAATTCGTACAAATCATTGTAATAGGCCGTAAAATAGCCAAAATCATTTTATACAAATCTTTGTAATAGGCCAAAAATAGCCAAAGTCATTTTATACAAATCCTTATCGAAAATCATAATATAGGCATTTGCCTTAAATATCATTATACGAGCCAATGTCGTAAAAACATCATACAATACGTCTTATGACGTTGTATAAAATCAAATAAAACCCGTTATATGAATATGGTTATGAAAACCAAAATACAATCATAATATCAATAGTATGACCCTGTATTGCTAGTCAGGCAATACATCGTAATTCGAAGCGTCTATTAGTATTTCGTTAATTCGGATTATTATAAGCCGCATGACTTTGTTACCTTACTAAACCAACAACGGGTAGCTAACCCGATACCAATTTTGCCCATCTAAAGTAGCGTGTCGTCACAAAGGTCACGCTATTGAAATCTTCTCATACATAAATTCTCTTACCAATCAATGTGGCACGACGGGGATCAACCGTTAAGGCGCGAACTGGGGTGATCGTCCCCAAATAGTACTATTAAATGCATAAGCGTCTACCAACTCCCGGTAGTTCACAATTCATGCTAATGGGACTTTTAGTGACATAACCTAACTTTAATAATCCATTTTATTTCATCTATCGGGTCCATTAATCATTTATCGGGTCATACAATCGGGTCATTCAATCATTCGGGTCCAAAATCAATAAACAAACAATCGGGACAAATGGTGTCCTATTTTATAAAAACTAACATGTTATCTCCCTCGCGGGTTTATAAAACATTTATAAAAACATTTAAAAGAGTGCGAGGCTATGAACTCACGTTGATGTGGGAAGACGATTATCGACGATTTGGATGTACGATACGTGCTTCAATCACGGAAACCTAGACAAATAATAATCGGTCTTAGACGTTTGTCCAATGACTTTATAAAAATAACAATTATGTATACATATGATGATTATATATATATGATGATCAAGTGGGTTTACATATTCGCGTTTACTCATTTTAGAGTTATGTGTCGATAACTTTTATACTAGTTTTCTCGTTTTACCTATTTACGTGTTTTAAGTCCAATAAACTTATTATAAGTTATTTAACTTATTTTAATCTATTTTGTACTTATATTATCAGTACTTAAACTTCACAAGTTGGGCCTAAATGGGTTAAGCCCAATAAGTTCTTTTTACAAGTTTTTATCTTATTTAGTCCAATATGCTTAATTAGCTCGTAAATGTCCGTATTTCTTATAGTTCGGGTTTTATAGGTTTTTACTTGTTATACATGTCTATATATCAGTATATAAGTTTTATAAAGTTTTCATTAGACGGGTCCAACCATCTAAGTTTTATTTAGCAAAAACGTTAATTTTACGGCGATAGCCGAAAAAGTCGTAAAAATCAAGTTTATAGTTTTATAACTTATAAAACTTAACAAGTTACCATTTTTATAAAATGTCCACTTATTTAACCTTTTATATACTTATATAAATAAAATCCATAAGTTAGTGGGTTTTTATTTTACATTTTATACAATATTATTTTGAGTGCTTATATAATAGTATTATACTTTATTTTCCAAAATCTGATTTTTATTTTCATCTTCACCAAAACTGCCATATCTTGAGTTCTATATGGAGATAGAAGCTCAAATTTTTATCACATAAACTACATGATATGTGCTACAATTAACTCTTCTATAGCTACTGTTGAATCATCTTCTAAATATTTTCTAAAAATCGTCCAAAACAGTAACCTCAGATTTATACCCTAAACTTGTTTTGATCATATCTCACTTATTATTTTGATTCCATTGCATGGCCAACTCTCACATGTGTACAAGACATTTAGCTTACTGTAAATGGATCCTACTTCATTATTTCATCAGTTCATAACATGTTTCTTTACTGTTTTATACAGCCATGTAAATTAATCAAGATTTTAACCTTGTTTCATATGGTTTTTCACCTTTTTAATCATGTCTATCAACAACAAATCCCCACATAACATTTTTATCATCATATAATCATCATAAATATATACAATAGGAAATAAAATACATGTTTACATAATCAAAATAACAAGAAGTTGAGGAGGACAATCTTTATACCACCAAGTTGATGTAGGTTATGATCAAAACATGGTTTTTGATGGAGAAACTTGTGCTTAGCCAACACCATCTTCAAGACCATCAATCTTTATGATCACCTTGTAGAAAATCAGCCCTCCTACTCCATGAAAACTCCTCCTTGGATGTTATAAGCACCACCAATCAATAGGGTTTCAAAAGGGCTTCAACATATGTGTAAATAACATAGGATTCCATGGTTAATTTTGATCAAATTTGGTGTTTAGGGGCTGAATTGGGACGGCATGGATGGAAGAGATGAGAGAGTTTGAGGTGGTTTGCATGAGTTGCAAATGAATGTGTGGTTTGAGGTTTAGTGGTTTTGAGGTGGTTAAGCTTAAGGTGTAAGCTAAGTTACACTTGTAACTAGCTAGCTTTAAAGCTTGACACCTCATGTGTTGAGGCAAAGTTAGCCGTCCCATGTGTGCTAGTGGGGTGGGACAATGTATTTTGTCCCATCTCACTAGTTTACGGGTATTTCTCGATTCTAGTTTTCTCGATTTGCGTGCCCTCAGGTCGTTTTACGAAAAACGTTTTTATAAATTATGAATCAACGTCACAAAACGAATCCAATAAAAATTGTCTCATCAAAAACGGAGTTCGAAAACGTAAATACGTAATCCTAAGGTTTCCGATTTAGTCGTAAAGGACGTTAAAATAAAATCGTAAGTCCTAATCTCTTCTCGTAAATTTGTGAGTTTATGAACCAACTCAAATTTAAAACTCCAAAATAATATTCACAGATAAATTTATTTTCTGAAATGTCGGACTGTCACCAAGGACGGTGTATGTAAACGCAAGCACGTAACGTTGAATCCTCCGGTTTAAACGTAGTCGATGCTACTTCAAGACGTAAATCCAAATTTCTTCCCAAAAATAAGTGAGTTCATATTGTAACATTAAAATAATATTTTCAAATAATATTTGAGAATAAAATATCAATCGTAAATTGACGGATTGTCACAGCATTTACCCCTAAACAGGATCTTTGTCCTCAAAGATCATCTTACCTTACTACTCGCTTCTAATAGAGTTAAAGCCATGTGGGTATTTCCTCCACACTCGGTCTTTTCTCACAAGTGTAATCCATTATAATACGCGAGTTTCATCAAACATAACTACGGGAATAAGATCAGGCTTAATGTTGACTTACTTTCTCTATCCATGATGTTCACGGGTTTTTGATGAATGCAACTTTTCGCCGATCTAAGCTTTACTAAGAACAATCAGATTTTCACTTGATAGATATTCCATCAAGTTCGATTTACGAAACATAAGTCACGCAGTCTTTGAAGTCCTAGGGTAGATCCAGCTTATATGCCTTTCAATCCCAACTTTTTCATCATCTCAATGGTCCCAAACAACGGGGACTTATATCCCATGATTTGTCAGATCATGAATTCATTTTTCCAAGGTTAAAAATTGTGGCATAACTTCGCTACCCATTTGGCACTTCAAGATCTACATTTCACATTTATATAACCTCTTGCCCACTATTGGCAGTTAATAATCAAATCCTAATTTCAACAATCATTTCAGATCTCGCGGGTCGGGTATTTTGCAAGGATAGGTTCGCCATCATAGGAAACCTTAAACCTAAGAGACATGTCCAACTCACAATGGGTGTATGTCGGATGTCTTTATATCAACTCTTGCTTACAGATGCTCTAATGTAGATTCTAACAAGATTCGATTTCAATCCTAATACGATAATTATCAATGATAATCTTTCCAAAGGAAAACGATTATACGGTTTATTACCAAAGGTCAATCATTCAAACATAGAACAGCGCTTATATTATTTTGTATCGTTACTTTACCTCGTCCCTTCGATTTGGGGTGGTACATAGTACTCTCATCAAGGTTCGTTCTCAATGATTTCTGAGCAAATCTCTAGAAATTCGATGCGAAGCGAGGATCTTGATATAGATGTTCGATACAGGCACACTATGTTTACGTAACTCTTTTGCATTTATCATTAACGGGAATGATATTAGCAGATTTGGTCAGTCTGTCGACGATGACCCAAATCGAATCAAATTCAGATGATGACCTTTGAAATAGCTAGACGTTTACTAATGTATGAGGCGATGTCTGCCTTCATAATTGCCATCAGTACAACTTCTTCAGACAAAGATACTTTTAGTCATAAATGGCATAAATAGAATACTTATACTTACAAATTCCAACATAACTATATCTCACAATCTTCATATTTAGACAACCACAAGTGGCCTTTTAAAATATTTAACGCTATCGGCTTCTCAATTCTAATGGTTTACACTAGCCGTGAAACCTTTTTATTATCTATATTATCCTTCTTACAACCATCGTTTATTTTTATATCGTTCGGCAATTTATTTTGCACCTTCATTATCAAGGAACATGTCCTAACTGGTTCTTTATCTTTTCTACATAATGCGTCGGTATCTATATTCACTTCTCATGATGATATAATTATCATGTCCACAATTCACTCAGATATTCTTTCTATATTATGCGTTAGTAATTACGTTCACTTTCTCCTGATGAAATAAATATCACAAGCGTATTTATTCAAAATTCTTTCTTCATTTCTTCTATGTTTTAGTTTCGTCTTTACTATCATTTTTATCCGTTTTACTCAATCCGTCGTCTAAAGCGTCGATAATTATTATAATTAATAAATAATTATTAGTTAATCTTTATGAAGCGTAAACGTAAAAGTTTTAAATTTCTTAGTCCATCCAATTATATAAAATGTTCAAAATTAAATTTGAATTTAATTAACAAGATTTAAAAAAATATTTAATAAGATTCGTAAATGTTTGAAAAACCTTTGTTTATATTTTGGTCAAAGTTTTCTTAGTTTGAAAAGCAAAAATTGTCGTTTCAAATTACAAGTTATGGTTTAAATGGTTTTCCTCAATCCTTTTTAAGTTATCTGGAGGTATACACAAACATTTACCTCTAAACAGAAGTTTAGTTAAATGGTTTGTGTATAAGGGAATAATCCCTTTTTAAAATCCTTTGTTAAATTATTTGTCAAAACATATTTCCATTTCTTTTTGGTAATATCCAAAGTCTTAAAAGGGCTCTTAATTTTTGAAGAGTCAATTTATATTCCATTATCCTTTTAATCACATAGTCAAATCATGTAAATGTTCAAGTCTTTAATCATATGTTAATTATTCAAGGTTCAGGTTTACACCGTTCGGGCAATTCAGGGCAATCTATAAATATTTATTAACTCATTCCTATTCTTGTAAACAAACAAATGATCCTTAATGATCACGAGCATGAATTTATCAAATTACAGCCTACACACGTGATTCACCAAATTTATGAATGCTACATGTGCATTGGTCAATCCAAACGACATCACGTGGAACTCATAATGTTCATTACAAGCACCGGATGTAGTGATTGGAATAGATAATCTTTTTTTTGCAGATGCGAAGTTGATGATAACTATGCTGAGGATCAAAAACCTTGTAAATGATCGAACAAATCTTCCATTTCGAGTTATGGATATTGTTTTCGATTGTTAATTTACTCAGTCCACAATAATCTATAAATATAAGGAATGATAACACCATAGCTCTTCAGGATGACAGGCTTGGTATAATAAAATCTTTCTCCGACAACTCTCTCAGTTGTACGGTAATTCCTTTAATTTAGATGGTGCTGACGTACAGTGCACAAGCCACAAGTGCAGCACTGGGAATACGATCAATACCAATTTCAACTTGCCTTAATGGCAAAAGTCTAGGTAATTCACCAATAAATACCTCCTAAAGTTTTAGATAACATAAACATCTTTTAATAAATTCATATTAAGTTCTTCTAGATTACAATATCTATAACTAGTTCACAACCATTCACGGTATAATTTTAAGTCTAAATAGAGGATATGGTCATCCATCAAGAATTATTTAGATCACTTTTGATAATCAACATCTTATCATTTAGGGGGAATTCTATTCGAGTTCCCATCAATTAAGACAATGTCGTCATGTCATAATTATTCAGTCCATTCTACGGGCACTATCAACTTTCCAGTTGCATTGCTATCGATAAGATGTGAACTTCTCAAAAGTCTAATAACTCATAATCCTTCACAAATTCAGGGATATATGGAGACACAACTACCATCTAAAGAGTAAGGTCAACGCATAATCTACGCGAGAGAATTTCAAATCAGATTCAGACGAAAACATTTAACGAATATGAATATATCCCATGTTTTCATGATTCGAGTACGCATTCGAAAGCTCCTCAGATCGTTACCCAGGTCATTCAAATGAAATCAAATCAAGAGAAATGATAAGAACGTTAATACATCCAATCGGGTATCAACACTCGGTAATCAGATACTTTTCCTAAGAATCTCACTACGGGAGAATTGGACAAGAAAGAATTGTCAATTGTCAAATAAGACAATTTCCACAGATGAGTAAATTCGACTCAGAAGAATAGATGGTTCGGGCACATATGTAGATATCTCTAACATTATGTCCTTATTTTTCACTTCTTGCAGATCTCTTTAAAATTTTAATCTTTCACAATCTTCAAAGAAAATGTAGTGTTTATTCATTAGTTTTATGGTGACTACTAATCAGTCTTGCATAGTCCATTCCAAATTGTATGTAGGCGCGCAACTATATACAATTTCAAGATTAACGATGCAATACTCAGTTCGTCAAAACTTTATCATCATGTTTATAATGAAAACCTTTTCATGCTTAATAAGAATCAAGAATAAATTTACAAAGATTTTCTTTATCATGAAAACAATTAAGTTTTCCAAGGTGTTTTATAAACAACCTCATTTTGATAACAATCACTTATAAATCTCACTTTAAATAATCCATATAGTGTTGAAAATCCAATTTTCCTCAAGGGATACTGTTTTAACTTTATAAAAACAATGTGTGATCTGCAAAAGAGTGATGGAAAGATGTTCACCAAGAACTTAACTATGATATGATAGGGAATGAGCTTAGCCACTTAATCATGAAATTCATGACCTCGATGGCACTCACGAAGAATAATTCACAACATAACTCAAATCAAGATGAGTACTTGTTCAATGGTTACATTACTAATGCGAACATTAGGATGAAGAAAGAAAAGATAGATAACATCGATACATGTAGAATTTAGCAATCAAAGGTAGTCTTTTCATTAATCACAAACAAGTCAAAATTGTACCGTAACACATTACGTGTCACTATGTCATACAATTCTCAAAACTCATCCTACCAACTGATATCTCAGTTAAGTTAGGGATTTTTAAAAGATACCACAATGAATACTAATCTACAAGAGTCATTAGGTGTTCCACATGTCCCAGAAGATCCATCGGTCTCGATTCAGAAGAAGATTTCTTCAATTTATTTCTTGGACTCTGGGCATCCTCATTAGTGGACAATGGCCTAGGAACAACCCTTAACACGAACCTACAATCATTTAAAACCTCATAATTCAATCAAATAACTTAACGACTTATATTAACAATCTCATATTCCATATAGGTTAAGTTTTTATTTATTCAAGTTCCAACCAATTTTATACTCAATTCGATATCCTACCTCATTTTCCAATACTTTCAATCTTATTCTTCGGCCTTGTAAAGGCAATATAATCTCAATATGAATCAACACTTAATTTCCAATCCTATTAGCTCTTACAACAACAATTATCAAATGAGTCATTAATATGAAATGACTTGATCATTCAACTAGACTTATCGGGAAGGTATTAGTGGCATGAGGCTTTTGGGTAATGGTTCCAATAACAGCCTCAAGTGCAACATTCACCCTTTCGATTTCAATTTAAGAATTGGGTGACAACGAATCAGATGACATCTTTCTAGGTGGTAATGTTTTGTCAAACTCCACTCTATAAGAAAAGATCGTCATGACATCGATATCAGATTTAATCTCGCCAATTCTTTTTCAATATCACAGTCAACTAATATCTACATCTACGAATATTAACCATTTGTTGGGATCATAAATATCCACAACTTGGTTTAGATCTAGGATAGCTAGAATTCCTACGAGAATAGCTTCGATTAATTTACTAGGGGATTTAGGGTTTCTTGTGACAATCGACGTCGTATAAATACCTCGTATAAAAATCAAAATAATCATCAAACAATCATGTAATAAAATTACATCATATATATATAATCCAAGTTATATATATATATTAAAATAACACTTCTCAGTCTTGGCCTTGTCGGTAACTCGGGAATTCTTCGGCACCATTATAGTCAAAAGATTTTTAGACATTTAGAAAAATGTTTATAGTTAAAAGATTTTGAAAAGTTTTATTCAAAACCTTAGTTTTAAAAATCTTTCGTTCTCTATAACGAGAGCTCTGGTACCAAACTGTAACACCCCCCAAATTTATACAACACAGTACAGCGGAAGACTAGTTGGTGTTACGGGATAGCACATTACTCACATCATAGACAACGCATAAAAATCGCGTCTTTTCTTTATAAATCATTTTCATTCATAAATATCAAAGTTACATCGGTCCCAAGTCATTTTATTTCATACAAAGTTTTACAAAGTATTTGAATGGAAAATATTGTTTAAGTGCGGGCCATGAATTCTTGTTGTCTTCCCGAGAATTACCTTCAAGTACCTGAGATAAAACATGTTAAAAGAAAAGGTCAGCGATAACGTCGAGTGAATTCATAGAGTTTAATAAATTCCATCAATATAACTTTGGTATAAAATTAGTACCAAAAATCAATTCGTACAAATCATTGTAATAGGCCGTAAAATAGCCAAAATCATTTTATACAAATCTTTGTAATAGGCCAAAAATAGCCAAAGTCATTTTATACAAATCCTTATCGAAAATCATAATATAGGCATTTGCCTTAAATATCATTATACGAGCCAATGTCGTAAAAACATCATACAATACGTCTTATGACGTTGTATAAAATCAAATAAAAACCGTTATATGAATATGGTTATGAAAACCAAAATACAATCATAATATCAATAGTATGACCCTGTATTGCTAGTCAGGCAATACATCGTAATTCGAAGCGTCTATTAGTATTTCGTTAATTCGGATTATTATAAGCCGCATGACTTTGTTACCTTACTAAACCAACAACGGGTAGCTAACCCGATACCAATTTTGCCCATCTAAAGTAGCGTGTCGTCACAAAGGTCACGCTATTGAAACCTTCTCATACATAAATTCGCTTACCAATCAATGTGGCACGACGGGGATCAACCGTCAAGGCGCGAACTGGGGTGATCGTCCCCAAATAGTACTATTAAATGCATAAGCGTCTACCAACTCCCGGTAGTTCACAATTCATGCTAATGGGACTTTTAGTGACATAACCTAACTTTAATAATCCATTTTATTTCATCTATCGGGTCCATTAATCATTTATCGGGTCATACAATCGGGTCATTCAATCATTCGGGTCCAAAATCAATAAACAAACAATCGGGACAAATGGTGTCCTATTTTATAAAAACTAACATGTTATCTCCCTCGCGGGTTTATAAAACATTTATAAAAACATTTAAAAGAGTGCGAGGCTATGAACTCACGTTGATGTGGGAAGACGATTATCGGCGATTTGGATGTACGGTACGTGCTTCAATCACGGAAACCTAGACAAATAATAATCGGTCTTAGACGTTTGTCCAATGACTTTATAAAAATAACAATTATGTATACATATGATGATTATATATATATGATGATCAAGTGGGTTTACATATTCGCGTTTACTCATTTTAGAGTTATGTGTCGATAACTTTTATACTAGTTTTCTCGTTTTACCTATTTACGTGTTTTAAGTCCAATAAACTTATTATAAGTTATTTAACTTATTTTAATCTATTTTGTACTTATATTATCAGTACTTAAACTTCACAAGTTGGGCCTAAATGGGTTAAGCCCAATAAGTTCTTTTTACAAGTTTTTATCTTATTTAGTCCAATATGCTTAATTAGCTCGTAAATGTCCGTATTTCTTATAGTTCGGGTTTTATCGGTTTTTACTTGTTATACATGTCTATATATCAGTATATAAGTTTTATAAAGTTTTCATTAGACGGGTCCAACCATCTAAGTTTTATTTAGCAAAAACGTTAATTTTACGGCGATAGCCGAAAAAGTCGTAAAAATCAAGTTTATAGTTTTATAACTTATAAAACTTAACAAGTTACCATTTTTATAAAATGTCCACTTATTTAACCTTTTATATACTTATATAAATAAAATCCATAAGTTAGTGGGTTTTTATTTTACATTTTATACAATATTATTTTGAGTGCTTATATAATAGTATTATACTTTATTTTCCAAAATCTGATTTTTATTTTCATCTTCACCAAAACTGCCATATCTTGAGTTCTATATGGAGATAGAAGCTCAAATTTTTATCACATAAACTACATGATATGTGCTACAATTAACTCTTCTATAGCTACTGTTGAATCATCTTCTAAATATTTTCTAAAAATCGTCCAAAACAGTAACCTCAGATTTATACCCTAAACTTGTTTTGATCATATCTCACTTATTATTTTGATTCCATTGCATGGCCAACTCTCACATGTGTACAAGACATTTAGCTTACTGTAAATGGATCCTACTTCATTATTTCATCAGTTCATAACATGTTTCTTTACTGTTTTATACAGCCATGTAAATTAATCAAGATTTTAACCTTGTTTCATATGGTTTTTCACCTTTTTAATCATGTCTATCAACAACAAATCCCCACATAACATTTTTATCATCATATAATCATCATAAATATATACAATAGGAAATAAAATACATGTTTACATAATCAAAATAACAAGAAGTTGAGGAGGACAATCTTTATACCACCAAGTTGATGTAGGTTATGATCAAAACATGGTTTTTGATGGAGAAACTTGTGCTTAGCCAACACCATCTTCAAGACCATCAATCTTTATGATCACCTTGTAGAAAATCAGCCCTCCTACTCCATGAAAACTCCTCCTTGGATGTTATAAGCACCACCAATCAATAGGGTTTCAAAAGGGCTTCAACATATGTGTAAATAACATAGGATTCCATGGTTAATTTTGATCAAATTTGGTGTTTAGGGGCTGAATTGGGACGGCATGAATGGAAGAGATGAGAGAGTTTGAGGTGGTTTGCATGAGTTGCAAATGAATGTGTGGTTTGAGGTTTAGTGGTTTTGAGGTGGTTAAGCTTAAGGTGTAAGCTAAGTTACACTTGTAACTAGCTAGCTTTAAAGCTTGACACCTCATGTGTTGAGGCAAAGTTAGCCGTCCCATGTGTGCTAGTGGGGTGGGACAATGTATTTTGTCCCATCTCACTAGTTTACGGGTATTTCTCGATTCTAGTTTTCTCGATTTGCGTGCCCTCGGGTCGTTTTACGAAAAACGTTTTTATAAATTATGAATCAACGTCACAAAACGAATCCAATAAAAATTGTCTCATCAAAAACGGAGTTCGAAAACGTAAATACGTAATCCTAAGGTTTCCGATTTAGTCGTAAAGGACGTTAAAATAAAATCGTAAGTCCTAATCTCTTCTCGTAAATTTGTGAGTTTATGAACCAACTCAAATTTAAAACTCCAAAATAATATTCACAGATAAATTTATTTTCTGAAATGTCGGACTGTCACCAAGGACGGTGTATGTAAACGCAAGCACGTAACGTTGAATCCTCCGGTTTAAACGTAGTCGATGCTACTTCAAGACGTAAATCCAAATTTCTTCCCAAAAATAAGTGAGTTCATATTGTAACATTAAAATAATATTTTCAAATAATATTTGAGAATAAAATATCAATCGTAAATTGACGGATTGTCACAGCATTTACCCCTAAACAGGATCTTTGTCCTCAAAGATCATCTTACCTTACTACTCGCTTCTAATAGAGTTAAAGCCATGTGGGTATTTCCTCCACACTCGGTCTTTTCTCACAAGTGTAATCCATTATAATACGCGAGTTTCATCAAACATAACTACGGGAATAAGATCAGGCTTAATGTTGACTTACTTTCTCTATCCATGATGTTCACGGGTTTTTGATGAATGCAACTTTTCGCCGATCTAAGCTTTACTAAGAACAATCAGATTTTCACTTGATAGATATTCCATCAAGTTCGATTTACGAAACATAAGTCACGCAGTCTTTGAAGTCCTAGGGTAGATCCAGCTTATATGCCTTTCAATCCCAACTTTTTCATCATCTCAATGGTCCCAAACAACGGGGACTTATATCCTATGATTTGTCAGATCATGAATTCATTTTTCCAAGGTTAAAAATTGTGGCATAACTTCGCTACCCATTTGGCACTTCAAGATCTACATTTCACATTTATATAACCTCTTGCCCACTATTGGCAGTTAATAATCAAATCCTAATTTCAACAATCATTTCAGATCTCGCGGGTCGGGTATTTTGCAAGGATAGGTTCGCCATCATAGGAAACCTTAAACCTAAGAGACATGTCCAACTCACAATGGGTGTATGTCGGATGTCTTTATATCAACTCTTGCTTACAGATGCTCTAATGTAGATTCTAACAAGATTCGATTTCAATCCTAATACGATAATTATCAATGATAATCTTTCCAAAGGAAAACGATTATACGGTTTATTACCAAAGGTCAATCATTCAAACATAGAACAGCGCTTATAGTATTTTGTATCGTTACTTTACCTCGTCCCTTCGATTTGGGGTGGTACATAGTACTCTCATCAAGGTTCGTTCTCAATGATTTCTGAGCAAATCTCTAGAAATTCGATGCGAAGCGAGGATCTTGATATAGATGTTCGATACAGGCACACTATGTTTACGTAACTCTTTTGCATTTATCATTAACGGGAATGATATTAGCAGATTTGGTCAGTCTGTCGACGATGACCCAAATCGAATCAAATTCAGATGATGACCTTTGAAATAGCTAGACGTTTACTAATGTATGAGGCGATGTCTGCCTTCATAATTGCCATCAGTACAACTTCTTCAGACAAAGATACTTTTAGTCATAAATGGCATAAATAGAATACTTATACTTACAAATTCCAACATAACTATATCTCACAATCTTCATATTTAGACAACCACAAGTGGCCTTTTAAAATATTTAACGCTATCGGCTTCTCAATTCTAATGGTTTACACTAGCCGTGAAACCTTTTTATTATCTATATTATCCTTCTTACAACCATCGTTTATTTTTATATCGTTCGGCAATTTATTTTGCACCTTCATTATCAAGGAACATGTCCTAACTGGTTCTTTATCTTTTCTACATAATGCGTCGGTATCTATATTCACTTCTCATGATGATATAATTATCATGTCCACAATTCACTCAGATATTCTTTCTATATTATGCGTTAGTAATTACGTTCACTTTCTCCTGATGAAATAAATATCACAAGCGTATTTATTCAAAATTCTTTCTTCATTTCTTCTATGTTTTAGTTTCGTCTTTACTATCATTTTTATCCGTTTTACTCAATCCGTCGTCTAAAGCGTCGATAATTATTATAATTAATAAATAATTATTAGTTAATCTTTATGAAGCGTAAACGTAAAAGTTTTAAATTTCTTAGTCCATCCAATTATATAAAATGTTCAAAATTAAATTTGAATTTAATTAACAAGATTTAAAAAAATATTTAATAAGATTCGTAAATGTTTGAAAAACCTTTGTTTATATTTTGGTCAAAGTTTTCTTAGTTTGAAAAGCAAAAATTGTCGTTTCAAATTACAAGTTATGGTTTAAATGGTTTTCCTCATTCCTTTTTAAGTTATCTGGAGGTATACACAAACATTTACCTCTAAACAGAAGTTTAGTTAAATGGTTTGTGTATAAGGGAATAATCCCTTTTTAAAATCCTTTGTTAAATTATTTGTCAAAACATATTTCCATTTCTTTTTGGTAATATCCAAAGTCTTAAAAGGGCTCTTAATTTTTGAAGAGTCAATTTATATTCCATTATCCTTTTAATCACATAGTCAAATCATGTAAATGTTCAAGTCTTTAATCATATGTTAATTATTCAAGGTTCAGGTTTACACCGTTCGGGCAATTCAGGGCAATCTATAAATATTTATTAACTCATTCCTATTCTTGTAAACAAACAAATGATCCTTAATGATCACGAGCATGAATTTATCAAATTACAGCCTACACACGTGATTCACCAAATTTATGAATGCTACATGTGCATTGGTCAATCCAAACGACATCACGTGGAACTCATAATGTTCATTACAAGCACCGGATGTAGTGATTGGAATAGATAATCTTTTTTTTGCAGATGCGAAGTTGATGATAACTATGCTGAGGATCAAAAACCTTGTAAATGATCGAACAAATCTTCCATTTCGAGTTATGGATATTGTTTTCGATTGTTAATTTACTCAGTCCACAATAATCTATAAATATAAGGAATGATAACACCATAGCTCTTCAGGATGACAGGCTTGGTATAATAAAATCTTTCTCCGACAACTCTCTCAGTTGTACGGTAATTCCTTTAATTTAGATGGTGCTGACGTACAGTGCACAAGCCACAAGTGCAGCACTGGGAATACGATCAATACCAATTTCAACTTGCCTTAATGGCAAAAGTCTAGGTAATTCACCAATAAATACCTCCTAAAGTTTTAGATAACATAAACATCTTTTAATAAATTCATATTAAGTTCTTCTAGATTACAATATCTATAACTAGTTCACAACCATTCACGGTATAATTTTAAGTCTAAATAGAGGATATGGTCATCCATCAAGAATTATTTAGATCACTTTTGATAATCAACATCTTATCATTTAGGGGGAATTCTATTCGAGTTCCCATCAATTAAGACAATGTCGTCATGTCATAATTATTCAGTCCATTCTACGGGCACTATCAACTTTCCAGTTGCATTGCTATCGATAAGATGTGAACTTCTCAAAAGTCTAATAACTCATAATCCTTCACAAATTCAGGGATATATGGAGACACAACTACCATCTAAAGAGTAAGGTCAACGCATAATCTACGCGAGAGAATTTCAAATCAGATTCAGACGAAAACATTTAACGAATATGAATATATCCCATGTTTTCATGATTCGAGTACGCATTCGAAAGCTCCTCAGATCGTTACCCAGGTCATTCAAATGAAATCAAATCAAGAGAAATGATAAGAACGTTAATACATCCAATCGGGTATCAACACTCGGTAATCAGATACTTTTCCTAAGAATCTCACTACGGGAGAATTGGACAAGAAAGAATTGTCAATTGTCAAATAAGACAATTTCCACAGATGAGTAAATTCGACTCAGAAGAATAGATGGTTCGGGCACATATGTAGATATCTCTAACATTATGTCCTTATTTTTCACTTCTTGCAGATCTCTTTAAAATTTTAATCTTTCACAATCTTCAAAGAAAATGTAGTGTTTATTCATTAGTTTTATGGTGACTACTAATCAGTCTTGCATAGTCCATTCCAAATTGTATGTAGGCGCGCAACTATATACAATTTCAAGATTAACGATGCAATACTCAGTTCGTCAAAACTTTATCATCATGTTTATAATGAAAACCTTTTCATGCTTAATAAGAATCAAGAATAAATTTACAAAGATTTTCTTTATCATGAAAACAATTAAGTTTTCCAAGGTGTTTTATAAACAACCTCATTTTGATAACAATCACTTATAAATCTCACTTTAAATAATCCATATAGTGTTGAAAATCCAATTTTCCTCAAGGGATACTGTTTTAACTTTATAAAAACAATGTGTGATCTGCAAAAGAGTGATGGAAAGATGTTCACCAAGAACTTAACTATGATATGATAGGGAATGAGCTTAGCCACTTAATCATGAAATTCATGACCTCGATGGCACTCACGAAGAATAATTCACAACATAACTCAAATCAAGATGAGTACTTGTTCAATGGTTACATTACTAATGCGAACATTAGGATGAAGAAAGAAAAGATAGATAACATCGATACATGTAGAATTTAGCAATCAAAGGTAGTCTTTTCATTAATCACAAACAAGTCAAAATTGTACCGTAACACATTACGTGTCACTATGTCATACAATTCTCAAAACTCATCCTACCAACTGATATCTCAGTTAAGTTAGGGATTTTTAAAAGATACCACAATGAATACTAATCTACAAGAGTCATTAGGTGTTCCACATGTCCCAGAAGATCCATCGGTCTCGATTCAGAAGAAGATTTCTTCAATTTATTTCTTGGACTCTGGGCATCCTCATTAGTGGACAATGGCCTAGGAACAACCCTTAACACGAACCTACAATCATTTAAAACCTCATAATTCAATCAAATAACTTAACGACTTATATTAACAATCTCATATTCCATATAGGTTAAGTTTTTATTTATTCAAGTTCCAACCAATTTTATACTCAATTCGATATCCTACCTCATTTTCCAATACTTTCAATCTTATTCTTCGGCCTTGTAAAGGCAATATAATCTCAATATGAATCAACACTTAATTTCCAATCTTATTAGCTCTTACAACAACAATTATCAAATGAGTCATTAATATGAAATGACTTGATCATTCAACTAGACTTATCGGGAAGGTATTAGTGGCATGAGGCTTTTGGGTAATGGTTCCAATAACAGCCTCAAGTGCAACATTCACCCTTTCGATTTCAATTTAAGAATTGGGTGACAACGAATCAGATGACATCTTTCTAGGTGGTAATGTTTTGTCAAACTCCACTCTATAAGAAAAGATCGTCATGACATCGATATCAGATTTAATCTCGCCAATTCTTTTTCAATATCACAGTCAACTAATATCTACATCTACGAATATTAACCATTTGTTGGGATCATAAATATCCACAACTTGGTTTAGATCTAGGATAGCTAGAATTCCTACGAGAATAGCTTCGATTAATTTACTAGGGGATTTAGGGTTTCTTGTGACAATCGACGTCGTATAAATACCTCGTATAAAAATCAAAATAATCATCAAACAATCATGTAATAAAATTACATCATATATATATAATCCAAGTTATATATATATTAAAATAACACTTCTCAGTCTTGGCCTTGTCGGTAACTCGGGAATTCTTCGGCACCATTATAGTCAAAAGATTTTTAGACATTTAGAAAAATGTTTATAGTTAAAAGATTTTGAAAAGTTTTATTCAAAACCTTAGTTTTAAAAATCTTTCGTTCTCTATAACGAGAGCTCTGGTACCAAACTGTAACACCCCCCAAATTTATACAACACAGTACAGCGGAAGACTAGTTGGTGTTACGGGATAGCACATTACTCACATCATAGACAACGCATAAAAATCGCGTCTTTTCTTTATAAATCATTTCCATTCATAAATATCAAAGTTACATCGGTCCCAAGTCATTTTATTTCATACAAAGTTTTACAAAGTATTTGAATGGAAAATATTGTTTAAGTGCGGGCCATGAATTCTTGTTGTCTTCCCGAGAATTACCTTCAAGTACCTGAGATAAAACATGTTAAAAGAAAAGGTCAGCGATAACGTCGAGTGAATTCATAGAGTTTAATAAATTCCATCAATATAACTTTGGTATAAAATTAGTACCAAAAATCAATTCGTACAAATCATTGTAATAGGCCGTAAAATAGCCAAAATCATTTTATACAAATCTTTGTAATAGGCCAAAAATAGCCAAAGTCATTTTATACAAATCCTTATCGAAAATCATAATATAGGCATTTGCCTTAAATATCATTATACGAGCCAATGTCGTAAAAACATCATACAATACGTCTTATGACGTTGTATAAAATCAAATAAAAACCGTTATATGAATATGGTTATGAAAACCAAAATACAATCATAATATCAATAGTATGACCCTGTATTGCTAGTCAGGCAATACATCGTAATTCGAAGCGTCTATTAGTATTTCGTTAATTCGGATTATTATAAGCCGCATGACTTTGTTACCTTACTAAACCAACAACGGGTAGCTAACCCGATACCAATTTTGCCCATCTAAAGTAGCGTGTCGTCACAAAGGTCACGCTATTGAAACCTTCTCATACATAAATTCGCTTACCAATCAATGTGGCACGACGGGGATCAACCGTCAAGGCGCGAACTGGGGTGATCGTCCCCAAATAGTACTATTAAATGCATAAGCGTCTACCAACTCCCGGTAGTTCACAATTCATGCTAATGGGACTTTTAGTGACATAACCTAACTTTAATAATCCATTTTATTTCATCTATCGGGTCCATTAATCATTTATCGGGTCATACAATCGGGTCATTCAATCATTCGGGTCCAAAATCAATAAACAAACAATCGGGACAAATGGTGTCCTATTTTATAAAAACTAACATGTTATCTCCCTCGCGGGTTTATAAAACATTTATAAAAACATTTAAAAGAGTGCGAGGCTATGAACTCACGTTGATGTGGGAAGACGATTATCGGCGATTTGGATGTACGGTACGTGCTTCAATCACGGAAACCTAGACAAATAATAATCGGTCTTAGACGTTTGTCCAATGACTTTATAAAAATAACAATTATGTATACATATGATGATTATATATATATGATGATCAAGTGGGTTTACATATTCGCGTTTACTCATTTTAGAGTTATGTGTCGATAACTTTTATACTAGTTTTCTCGTTTTACCTATTTACGTGTTTTAAGTCCAATAAACTTATTATAAGTTATTTAACTTATTTTAATCTATTTTGTACTTATATTATCAGTACTTAAACTTCACAAGTTGGGCCTAAATGGGTTAAGCCCAATAAGTTCTTTTTACAAGTTTTTATCTTATTTAATCCAATATGCTTAATTAGCTCGTAAATGTCCGTATTTCTTATAGTTCGGGTTTTATCGGTTTTTACTTGTTATACATGTCTATATATCAGTATATAAGTTTTATAAAGTTTTCATTAGACGGGTCCAACCATCTAAGTTTTATTTAGCAAAAACGTTAATTTTACGGCGATAGCCGAAAAAGTCGTAAAAATCAAGTTTATAGTTTTATAACTTATAAAACTTAACAAGTTACCATTTTTATAAAATGTCCACTTATTTAACCTTTTATATACTTATATAAATAAAATCCATAAGTTAGTGGGTTTTTATTTTACATTTTATACAATATTATTTTGAGTGCTTATATAATAGTATTATACTTTATTTTCCAAAATCTGATATTTATTTTCATCTTCACCAAAACTGCCATATCTTGAGTTCTATATGGAGATAGAAGCTCAAATTTTTATCACATAAACTACATGATATGTGCTACAATTAACTCTTCTATAGCTACTGTTGAATCATCTTCTAAATATTTTCTAAAAATCGTCCAAAACAGTAACCTCAGATTTATACCCTAAACTTGTTTTGATCATATCTCACTTATTATTTTGATTCCATTGCATGGCCAACTCTCACATGTGTACAAGACATTTAGCTTACTGTAAATGGATCCTACTTCATTATTTCATCAGTTCATAACATGTTTCTTTACTGTTTTATACAGCCATGTAAATTAATCAAGATTTTAACCTTGTTTCATATGGTTTTTCACCTTTTTAATCATGTCTATCAACAACAAATCCCCACATAACATTTTTATCATCATATAATCATCATAAATATATACAATAGGAAATAAAATACATGTTTACATAATCAAAATAACAAGAAGTTGAGGAGGACAATCTTTATACCACCAAGTTGATGTAGGTTATGATCAAAACATGGTTTTTGATGGAGAAACTTGTGCTTAGCCAACACCATCTTCAAGACCATCAATCTTTATGATCACCTTGTAGAAAATCAGCCCTCCTACTCCATGAAAACTCCTCCTTGGATGTTATAAGCACCACCAATCAATAGGGTTTCAAAAGGGCTTCAACATATGTGTAAATAACATAGGATTCCATGGTTAATTTTGATCAAATTTGGTGTTTAGGGGCTGAATTGGGACGGCATGGATGGAAGAGATGAGAGAGTTTGAGGTGGTTTGCATGAGTTGCAAATGAATGTGTGGTTTGAGGTTTAGTGGTTTTGAGGTGGTTAAGCTTAAGGTGTAAGCTAAGTTACACTTGTAACTAGCTAGCTTTAAAGCTTGACACCTCATGTGTTGAGGCAAAGTTAGCCGTCCCATGTGTGCTAGTGGGGTGGGACAATGTATTTTGTCCCATCTCACTAGTTTACGGGTATTTCTCGATTCTAGTTTTCTCGATTTGCGTGCCCTCGGGTCGTTTTACGAAAAACGTTTTTATAAATTATGAATCAACGTCACAAAACGAATCCAATAAAAATTGTCTCATCAAAAACGGAGTTCGAAAACGTAAATACGTAATCCTAAGGTTTCCGATTTAGTCGTAAAGGACGTTAAAATAAAATCGTAAGTCCTAATCTCTTCTCGTAAATTTGTGAGTTTATGAACCAACTCAAATTTAAAACTCCAAAATAATATTCACAGATAAATTTATTTTCTGAAATGTCGGACTGTCACCAAGGACGGTGTATGTAAACGCAAGCACGTAACGTTGAATCCTCCGGTTTAAACGTAGTCGATGCTACTTCAAGACGTAAATCCAAATTTCTTCCCAAAAATAAGTGAGTTCATATTGTAACATTAAAATAATATTTTCAAATAATATTTGAGAATAAAATATCAATCGTAAATTGACGGATTGTCACATATACTATGTTTGTGTGTGATGAGCTTTACTTTTGGACTACCGATGTTTGATTCTGGTATTTTCCTTTTATGATCAAGTAATGTTTAGACATTTTTCCTTGTATGCTTTGATGACACGCCATAATTGCATGTGACATTTCCATTATCAAAATGGGGTGTTACAATTATGGTATCAGAGCCAAGGCTTCGACATGTAGGCTCTCAAATATGACCTGTGATTAGTGGGTAGTCACTACGGTCTTCCTAGAACTGACAATTGTTTTCATGCATTCATCATTTTTTAAGCATACATATACATGTCATTGTCGCTGATTTTTGACTAAGTAATGGTTGGTACAGGACTAGCCCTATTTAGTCGCATGTGTTTTATCGAAACTTTTAGATTTGGGACCAACCCATAGGCGTCCCCTCGCTATGTCTTTTCTTTTAGGTGAACTGACCAGAGGCGTTCACTCTCGAGCATTCAAAAGTTTTCATAAAACTGCATCATGCATTCATACACAAAATTTTCTTGCATAAAATTTTTCTCGTGAAATTTTGGTATAAAATTTTTTTCATGTATATATATATATTTTTTGTAACACCCCCAAATTTATACAACTCAGTACAGCGGAAGACTAGTTGGTGTTACGGGATAGCACATTACTCACATCATAGACAACGCTTAAAAGTCGCGTCGTTTTAATAATAAAGCATTTCCATTCATAAATATCAAAGTTACATAGGTCCCAAGTCATTGTATTTTATACAGGTTTTACAAAGCATTTGAATGGAAATTAATATTTTAAGTGCGAGCCATAAATTGTTGATGTCTTCCCGAGAATCACCTTCAAGTACCTGAGATAAAACATGTTAAAAGAAAAGGTCAGCGATAACGCCGAGTGAATTCATAGAGTTTAATAAAACCATTAATATAACATCGGTATAAAATTATTACCGAAAATCATTTTGTACAAATCATCGTAATAGGACATAAAATAGCCAAAGTCATTTTATACAAATCCTTATCAAAATCATAGTATAGGCTTTCGCCTTCAAAATCATTATACGAACCAATGTCGTAAAAATATCATACAATACGTTTTATAACGTTGTATGGAGTTAAATAAAAACCGTTATATGAATATGGTTATGTAAAACCAAAACACAAACATAAAATCAAAAATAAGACCCCATATTGCTAGTCAGGCAATATATCGTAATTGTGCGTATAGCAGTATTTCGTTATTTATGGATTATTACAAGCCGCATGACATTGGTACCTTACTATAACAAACAACGGGTAGCTAGCCCGAAACTCATTTGCCCATCTAAATTAGTGTGTCGTCACAAAGGTCACGCTATGGAAATCTTCTCATACATAAATTCGCTTACCAATCAACGTGGCACGACGGGGATCAACCGTCAAGGCGCGAACTGGGGTGATCGTCCCCAAATAGTACTATTATATGTATAAGCGTCTACCAAATCCCGGTAGTTCACAATTCATGCTAATGGGACTGATAGTTGTAAAATTACACTTGTTTAGGAAAACAAGGTAAAAGCGGTAAGTATTAACGAGCGGTTTAGGAAAACCACAAGTTATGACCCAAATGGGAATCGTTCTCTCGAGGAGGCACGTGCGTTGTGTGATGAATGATTGATTTATGTTTTTGATTATTAATGAGAAGAAAAGAAGAGAAAATGACGAAGACGAAAAAAATAGAAAAATAAGGCGAAAACACTACTAGAAAGTTACGACGTAAAACGTAAAAAGTGCAAAATTTAAAATTTAAACCTAAAAATTCCTAAAAATTACTAAAAATCCACAATAAAGTTCTAAGAGTTTACAAAAAAATCCAAACTTGCCAAAACCTTTTAATTAATTTATTAATGACTTTTTAATGCTAATTAAAGCCCTAAAAATCACTTTTAAATATTAAAAAGCCCTAAACAAGATTTTATAGCTTGTAAACCTCAAAAATGACCTAATTAAACTAAAAACTATTTTTAAAAATTTTAAAACCAAATTAAACTATTTTTAAACTCCTAAAAACTATTAAAATCTATTTAATCTTAAATTAATTCTAAAAATTAATTGAAAAGCCTAAAAATTAATCTACAAATGGGAAAAGTCCTAATTAATGATAAAGAACCTAGGAAAAATGAAAAAGAAATAAAAATAAAACTTTGACTTTTTATGATTAAAATAATATTAAAATATTCTAAAAAATAAAAAGTTTTCAAATAAATTCTAAAAAATTCTAAAAAATCCTAAATATTCTAACTAGAAAGAAAATGTAAATTAAAGTTCCTAAAACCTTTTAGTTAATTTTATATTAATTTTTAAAGTTGTCTAAAAACCCTAAAATTAAATAAAATTAAAAATTAAAGTTTTTGAAAACTTTTTGATATGTAAACCTCAAAAATACAAATTAAAACCTAAAAACTATTTTTTTGTATTTTTTAACTACTGTTCACTATTTTTTTAAGACTTTCTAAATATAAAACTAAAAATAATCCTATTAATTAATTAAATAAAAGGAAAAATAAAACTTTGACCCAGAAAAATCTTAAACCCTAATCAAATCCTAGGAAAAATGAAATAAGCTAAAAAAGTTACTTAAATAAGCTAAAAATAGACAAATAAGCTACGGCTTATTTAAATAAGCCAAAATCAAAACGTGGTTAAATAATATTTGAAATGAGAGTCTAACGTAAAAAGGGCATCTGGATCACTGGTAAACACGTTAAGTCCCCCAGCGAGGGGTCGCGTGTTCGAGTCCAGGCGGGGTGACCCTTTTTACAAATTTTTTTTTTTTTTTTTTTTTACACTTGATCAGTAACTCTTGTAAGCCATAAAAACACAACAAAATCCAAACTTATCAAAGATTCAAGCTATATTAAGCCAAAAACGTGCCCAGGTCTTGTTTATGGACTGATGAACACACAAGTGTTTTCACTTGTGTGCTATAGACCAAGAGGAGCTTGGTTTTGTGCTTTGGTGGTGTTTCTTTGGAACAAATAGGCACCCTTGTGCTCTTTGGAGCACAAGGAGTCAAGATGAGCAGAAAACAAACAAGCAGCACAAGTATTTAGCACAAATTAACCACAAAAATGAGCACACAAAGCAAACTTAAGTTGCTGAGGTCTAGCAGGGGGTCTGGTGGTGATCTTACCAAGCTACAAGCATAAAAATGGTTTTCTAAGGCTTATATTTTGCACACAATCTCACCACATATCAAACCATCAATCTCAAGTCCTAAATTAACCTAACTCTTAACAAAAATCAAGATGCAAGCACAAAATTCATACAAAACAAGCAGAAACTAGAACTTGCTGATTTTAAGCTTCTAGTTCAACATTTTAGCATGCAATGTGCTCCAAAACTTGTCCAAACTGATAACAATCCTATACTATCCTATAAAGTGATTCTGAACAGATCCTAACCAAGATTAAAACCTTTTTAATCCTTACAAACTCTTATCCCAAACATTCCTTTAAAAACTTAGAAACCAAATTTTTCAAAGCAAATGACTTTAAACAAACTCCAAACTGATATAAAACGTTTTTATCATGCATATAACACCAAGTGAACACAAATCAAACCAATAATACACACTTAGCATACAATCCAACAAATCTCATACCAAATTTCACTTTTCTGAAAATTCTAAAAGGGACAAGGACTTTTACCTTAGAACCTTACATCCAAGGTTCTTGTGGTTGCAATACCACCTCCAAATACACCCGGGTGTATGCAGAAACAAAGATCAACAACAACCTTCCAAGAACCTGCAAATCAAAAACAAGAACAAACACAAGAAAATACCACTTTTCTGAATTTCTTAAAAAACTTCCTTAAAAACTTTTCCAACAACTTCCAAACCTTTTCAAACACGTTTTAAAAACTCTTTCAATATCAAACCTCCAAAAAGTTAGTCCACTTTCACTTCACAACTTTTTGGATTTTTGAAGATTAAAAGGACTTTTTCAAAACCTTTTTTGAAACTTCAACACAAGAAATCTTAAATGGAACTCAGCTTAAACTTTTAACACAACACACAACTTTAAAAACATAAAAAGGAATTACACTTGACTTCACAAATACCAAACTTTTATTTTCTTAAAAGGAATTACAAGTGCAAAAGTTTAAAACTGGAACAAAGGGCATTACACATGTTGTAAGCTCCTTTTATAGGCTAAATAGAACTATCTAGAACCTATAATAAAATAATACAATGCTTGAAACCCTAATACTGGAAATGCCTAAAAAGCCCCTTTCTTCTTGGACGGATTCTTGGTCAAAAGTCACCCATGTGATGCCAGTAATGTTTGAATGGATTTGGGACGTTGGATGAGCCTTGGGGACCAAGGGGAGTGATCCTGGGTGTTGGTTTGGTCGGGCATTGGGTTTGGGTGAGTGAGACGTGAGCAGGGGAGGGGTCCACCTTCACATGGGGTTGTCCAGGGTCACGGTTTGGGTGTGGGATGTGATGAGGGTGAAGTGAATTACCCATCTGGAGTATTTGGGGTAAAACCCCTTTTGTTTGTTCTCAATTGGACCTGGTGATAATTAGGGTTTAAGTGGGGGATTAAGGGGTTTTAATCTGTTTTTGGTAAAAAGGATTTTAAATGAAGTGTTTGGGAGGGAAATTAAATGGGGTGTTGACCAGTTTAATAATAAACCGGGTTATGGACTTGGGTGGTGGTGGGTACGGGTAGGGTATTTGGGTTGGTGGGTGGGCAGGGCTGAGGTGTCAAGGGCTGAGTGGCTGGGAGAGTTTGGTGGTTTGGCAGGTTGAGTCCCCAAGTTATCACATTCTTTCCACTTTGTATTAAAACCCCATCAGCGCCAAAATTGCCTTTATCAACTTTTGATAACTTGTCAAAAGTGGCACATAAACTTTTAAAACTTTATCCAAGGGCTTTTTTTTTGTATTATCTTCAAATTCCAGGGACTGATCTTGAACAATCTTCAAACATTAAGGATAATACTTGTACAATTGACATTTTGAGGGTCAAATGTGACAAGTTATTCAAAGATGAGGGACCATTTTTGCCAATCTTCAATTCTTCAAGGGTCATTTTGCAAAATCCAAACTTGGGCCCGGTTCATTGTGCGACTTCGTTTCCCGTGTTCGTTTTTGATTGATTCTTGTGTTCTTTTGCCAATTCCTCAATATCCGTACCTAAAAATACACAAGTAACAAACACGAGCATATATTTGGTCTATTTTATGATATTTTATGCAATTTAAGGCCGTTTTGGACGATGAGACCATGTATAAAAGCAGTCTCATCACTCCCCCATACTAAACCATTGCCGTGCCCTCACGCAATGCTAGAATAAAGTATCAAAGCATCTCCAAAATTTAATTTTATGACTTTATTTGAATGATAAACTAGCTACACTACTACTATTACTACTACTTGTGTTTTAGACATAATGTATGATTTTCATCGCAAAATGGGACGTTTAGGTTCATAGAATAAGAACACGTGAATGCTTCGTTAGAAATAATTTCGTCGTCCTCGATTTTCACCTTAATTCCATGCCAAGCGTGCAACGAGATCATTGTCATTATAAGTTAGTAATGCTAACACTACTCATATGCCCTAATCACGTACTTATTCTCCCATTATTCCTAAGTTGTATCTCTTATATTTTATTTTGTCTTGAATGTTTCACGAGGATACATTGTTTGACTTATGCGATAATAGAGATTTAGGTCTAAAAATAGAGTCCTAACGGTGTAACTAAGACCATCAAATCAATAACCCCTCCTAATAGACAACGATGTTAAAAAATTAAGTCAACAAGAAGAATCGATAAACACGGTTTTATAACGGTTTTGAACATGAGACTTATTACCAAGACTTTTATACGCCCCCTAACGGAAGGACCTTATTATCTTTGGTTTACCTCCATCTTTTATTCAACTTCGCCATGAAGCTTTTATTATGACTTCGGTCTTGCCTTGCCTTTTATTATCCGCCTCATCGGTGGTTTTATTAGCCAAAGACGTATATCCTCACGCTAAAGCGAATTTTGGATCTTTAAAGCTTCGAAGATTAAGGCTTGATTCACTTTCAATTTTGCATAGATTTTAGGCCTTGTGGGGCTTCAAATTGTTTGCTAAATTTAGGTGAGCACTTGAAATCTTATTATTGGGTGAAGCTTTCGATTATTCGGGTTGCCAATACTTTAAAACCGTGACGCTGGCGATACCTTAATGTCTTCCCAATTTAATTACACGGAAGCTACTAGAAAAGACTAGAAACCCAACAATCAAAATTAAACCGCTAAATCAATATTTATTAAGCAAAAAAAATATTTACATGCGAAGGGAGAATAAGCAAACAACGAGAACACATGAGTTTTTGAAAGAATACGAGTATTCTACGTTTAGCATAGTAACTTATAATTAACTCTATCATTTCTCGTCCTCATTTAAGAGACTTAGCCTAATGTATAGTTAAGGAATCAAAGCTAAGTGCTCAACACGCACGGTCGAGTCAAAAATTACTCTTATTCTCGCCATCGGAAAATCTACATTCGTGTCTTCAAACACTTATGAAACATGAGAAAATTTTAAAATTTGGCCATTTTTAGCCTTATTTTGCAAGAAAACGATAAACAAAACGATAAACTTTGGAAAACGTGAAGGTTTGGCAAGGCAAGTATCTATTCACCCCCCATACTAAAGTTAAACATTGTCCTCAATGTTTCGAGTCTAGGGGTGCAAACACCCCCATACTAGAGACGTAGTCGAATGCCTAATCTAGCATGGAAAGGGTGTAACCAATAAGTAATAGCTGTTTATGAAGTGTGCTATAAACCTAAGGTTAGAACATAAAAGGATATATCATGATGTGGATATTGGGAAAGGCCTCCAAAGCAAACGATCGAGTGCTCCCATGAACGAACACGAGAGGCTCCAATCGTGAAGATGATGATCTAAAAGACACAATTCACAAACAACCACGGAACAAAAGTTGGAAGGGCACAAATCCCCTCACATTACACTAATTAGAAAGCAATAATATGTACATGGATAAGCATGGGTCTCCCCCACGAGGCACCTTGTTTTTGATAACCGAGTCAAAAGCTCGACTCGAATCCCCAAAAATGTGATCATTTAGGGATAATCATGGTATGGTCAATTTTTGGTGGGACTTACATGATAAACAAGGCCCAAAAGTACGTGGAGTACTTTAAAAATCCGATAAATGTATACCGGGGTCAAAGATAGCGTCCTCGTTTTCGGATGAAAGACGAGACAACACAACTCTAACACAAATCCCAATGGGATAGAAGAAAATAGGAGAGAAGAAATAGAAGGGTGGGACAATGGGTAAGTCATAACATTGAGCTACTCGAGGTAGACTCGCACCAATCAAATGAAAAGATTTTCCATTTATTGCATCGGTGGAAGACCGAGATTTCCCTATATGAGCAATTCCAGGATCAAATATCTCGTCCTCGGTGGAGAAAGGGGAGGGAACATAAGGGGCTTCCCCCACACTAGGTCCACACAAAGCATCGTCAAAAGGAGAAGACGAGCTTGTAGTACTCAATAAACGTGGTGATGACGGAGTTAGAATTGTAGAAAAATCTTTTAAATTAAATTCAAAATCTTTTCCTTTTTCATCTTTAACACTCTCCTTGTGAAAACCCGATTTGATTATGTCAAAAATATTTGGTGTATCTAAAACAATGTTAGTCACACTAAAAATTCTCACATTTTGAAATCTTTTTGGTTTAGGTGGTGGCAAGTTTTCAAATCTTTTGTCAACAAAGAAAACCTCCCCTTCGGGATCAACGTATTCATCATCCGAAGAATCACTCGAGATTGGAATCATAGGCTTAACACTCTTAACCTCCATCGGCGGAGGGGACGGAACTTCATTTTTATCAACAACTCCTAAAACTCTATTTGAAATCCTTTGACGAATGTTTTTGATGGGATTGACATTGTACAAAGATGTGATCGAATAAACATGAGAAAGAGTGGAGTTTTGGGTTGCATTAATGACGAGTTCTTCCTCATTGAAACGAAGAGTGATTTTTCTTGCATGCACATCGATAAGTGCTCTCGAGGTATCCAAAAAAGATCGACCTAAAATTAACGGAACTTTAGGATCGATGGGAATATCAACAACAATGAAGTCTACGGGATAATAGAATTTCCCAACTTTCACAAAGACGTCCTCGGCAACTCCACAAGCTAGAATCGTAGAATGATCGGCCATTTCGATTGACATTCTTGAAGGAGTGAGATTTGGAAGATTGAGTGATTTAAAAATCTCAAGAGGCATCAAATTAATACTAGCACCAAGATCGGCCAAGGCGTAGCATTCTTCCATGTCTTGGATAGCACATGGGATTAAAAACTTTCCAGGATCACCGACTTTTTGAGGTATGCGGCTTAGAAAAACCGATGAACAACTAGACGATTTTTGCAATTTTTCTTTGTTATTCAACATACTTTTGAAGTTTGCGGCAAATCGAGGCATCATGACTAAGGCGTCGGCAAAACTTATATTGAAATGCAAGTCACGAAACATTTTCATAAAAAGTTCAAATTGATAATTATTTCGTTCTTGTGCCTTTTCCTTGTCTCGTCTTGATGGGTAGGGTAAAGGTGGTGTGGGTTGGGGCAAATTAGGCATAGGCATCGGCCTTGGAATCTCGGGTTCCATAATGGGTATTGGTTCAACCGTAGGTGTGGTTTGAGCGGTACTTCGTGGGATTGTAATGTGCTCCTTTTCAACCACAACCTCGGGTTCTTTCTCTTTTTCCTTCTCCATAGAAGTACTTGGACGAGAAATGGGTTCTTTGAAAGTTTTACCACTACGAGTGGTAATAACCTTCAATTCTCCTTTCGGGTTCACGATGGTATCACTAGGAAGACCACCCGAAGAAGAGGGCTTACACATGATAGCTTCAAACATTTTAGCCATACGGTCTTCAAACTTAGATTGCCTAGCATCCGCTTTTAACAATTCTTGCTTAATCTCATGTTGTCCTTGCTCCATTTTTTGTTGATTTTGTTGGAGACGTGTGACATTTCCTTCCATTTTATTTGCATGAGTTTTAAGTTCATTAGCAAGTTCGGTTTTAAGCTCGTTTTTCAACTCGGGCCTTAAGCTAATCATCTCACGTTGCATGTTATCAAACTTAGCATCATTAGCCTTAGCATAATCTAAAAATTCTCCTTGCAAATTTTTAGTGTGAGCATTTTGAAAACCTTGAGTAGGAGTTTGAAAATCACGGTTTTGGTTTTGGTTTGAAATTTGCCCATTTCCACTTTGGTAATTACCTTTGTTATAATTCCTTTGATTTCCTTGGTAATTTCCACCTTGATTGTTGTTTCGATAGTTATTAGCATTTTGATTTTGTGGAGCTTGATTTTGGCGGGAACCTTGACCGATTTGTTTATAAGTTCCCGTGGCTACATAAGCATTCGAAGTGTTACCATCCGCGGTAATGCACTCGGAAAAATCATGAGCTCCACCACATGAAATACAACTCTTAGCAACCGCTTTAACCGAAGCGGTGTTTGAAGCTTCTTGAGCTTTCCAATGAGACATAAGAGTCGAAAACCTATCGAAAAACCGATTCTCCTCATTTGCTTCATCTTGCAAGGCATTAATGGAACGAGATGATGACGAGCCCAAATTGGCAACACTCGGTGTGTTACGAGGGCTATAGACCTTAGACCTATTTTCTATGATTTTCAAAGCCTCATTGGTCGTTTTGCACAAAAAATTACCACCCGCGGCGGCATTTAAATAATCTCGTTCATGTTCATTAAGCCCATTATAAAAAGTGTCAATTTGATGCAATTCGGAAAAATCATGGTGCGGACATTCATGCAACATTTCTTTAAACCTTTCCCAAGCCATTGAAAAACTTTCATTTGGTCTTTGTGTAAAACGTGAAATCTCGTTTTTCAAATGTGTTGTCTTAGATGGTGGAAAAAATTGATTCACAAATTTAGACACGAGATCGGCCCATGTCAAAATCGAATTCGGCGGTTCTTTCTCAAGCCAAATCTTGGCGGGTCCATCTAACGAGTAAGGAAACAACATCATCTTAATGGCATCGTGTGGTACATCCTTAAACTTGCTTGTCGCGGTGAGACGATTAAATTGCCTAATGTGATAATGTGGGTTGTCTTTTTCGTGACCGCGAAACTTGTTTGCTTGAAGCATAGACATTAAACCCGTCTTGATCTCAAAGTTCTCCGCAAGGATGGCGGGAATCACAATGGCCTCTCCAAAACCCTCGGTGGGTGCTTGAAGCAACTCCATCATAGTACGATTAGCCATGATAGCTTCTTGTTCTACAATAGGTTCCTCACTTGGAGACTCCTCACTAGAATGAGTTTTAGTAGGAGTTTTGTTCTTGCGTCTACGTGCACGTTTTGCTTGATTACGAGTGAGCATAAACGTCACGTACAACGTGGAGACGAGCAAAGAAGATTCTTTTTGGTATTTTGTGTTTTTTCAATTTTTTTTGTGGTTTTTGATTGTATTAACTTTTTTGGAAATTGGTGAATATATTAAGTAGACAAAAAGTCCACAAATCTCCTCCTCAATCAAATCTCTTGATTAAAAAGGCCTCAAGGAATGAAAACGATCACGTGGAGTGAACGCCTTCGATGACTTTAGAACGATGGTGGAACACCAAATCGTTCAAGAGGGTTTAATCAATATGAAACCAAGAAAATATATATGATATGTAGTAATACTTTGGGCGGCAAAACCCTCGATTCACTCTCAAAATCAAATACGCACAAGCAAGCGGAGGAAACGAGGCGGCGCGAAGCACTTAAGAGCCTTTTTCCTTTAGGTTGTGAAATACAACCGCCTTATACCCACCTTATAGTTTGTATTATCAAGATCAAGCTTCACGAAAGTATTTATCTATTTTTGCCTTTTTCTTTGGTTTGAGATTCGAATACAATGATCGAGTGATGAAATCCCGAATCAAGGTTGTGATTGCTCACGTATTTGGAGTACTTGTGTATTTATTGTTCTACGTATACAATATAGTAATAATAATATTCACACAAAAACCGAAAAACGATAATACGTATTAATAGAGTGCTATTAATACAATTACTATTATGGCTAATATAGAAAACAACAATGTTCAATCAAAACACAACACGCCTCCCCGGCAGCGGCGCCAAAATGATAGTTGTAAAATTACACTTGTTTAGGAAAACAAGGTAAAAGCGGTAAGTATTAACGAGCGGTTTAGGAAAACCACAAGTTATGACCCAAATGGGAATCGTTCTCTCGAGGAGGCACGTGCGTTGTGTGATGAATGATTGATTTATGTTTTTGATTATTAATGAGAAGAAAAGAAGAGAAAATGACGAAGACGAAAAAATAGAAAAATAAGGCGAAAACACTACTAGAAAGTTACGACGTAAAACGTAAAAAGTGCAAAATTTAAAATTTAAACCTAAAAATTCCTAAAAATTACTAAAAATCCACAATAAAATTCTAAGAGTTTACAAAAAATCCAAACTTGCCAAAACCTTTTAATTAATTTATTAATGACTTTTTAATGCTAATTAAAGCCCTAAAAATCACTTTTAAATATTAAAAAGCCCTAAACAAGATTTTATAGCTTGTAAACCTCAAAAATGACCTAATTAAACTAAAAACTATTTTTAAAAATTTTAAAACCAAATTAAACTATTTTTAAACTCCTAAAAACTATTAAAATCTATTTAATCTTAAATTAATTCTAAAAATTAATTGAAAAGCCTAAAAATTAATCTACAAATGGGAAAAGTCCTAATTAATGATAAAGAACCTAGGAAAAATGAAAAAGAAATAAAAATAAAACTTTGACTTTTTATGATTAAAATAATATTAAAATATTCTAAAAAATAAAAAGTTTTCAAATAAATTCTCAAAAATTCTCAAAAATCCTAAATATTCTAACTAGAAAGAAAATGTAAATTAAAGTTCCTAAAACCTTTTAGTTAATTTTATATTAATTTTTAAAGTTGTCTAAAAACCCTAAAATTAAATAAAATTAAAAATTAAAGTTTTTGAAAACTTTTTGATATGTAAACCTCAAAAATACAAATTAAAACCTAAAAACTATTTTTTTGTATTTTTTAACAACTGTTCACTATTTTTTTAAGACTTTCTAAATATAAAACTAAAATTATTCCTATTAATTAATTAAATAAAAGGAAAAATAAAACTTTGACCCAGAAAAATCTTAAATCCTAATCAAATCCTAGGAAAAATGAAATAAGCTAAAAAAGTTACTTAAATAAGCTAAAAATAGACAAATAAGCTACGGCTTATTTAAATAAGCCAAAATCAAAACGTGGTTAAATAATATTTGAAATGAGAGTCTAACGTAAAAAGGGCATCTGGATCACTGGTAAACACGTTAAGTCACCCAGCGAGGGGTCGCGTGTTCGAGTCCAGGCGGGGTGACCCTTTTTACAAAATTTTTTTTTTTTTTTTTTACACTTGATCAGTAACTCTTGTAGGCCATAAAAACACAACAAAATCCAAACTTATCAAAGATTCAAGCTATATTAAGCCAAAAACGTGCCCAGGTCTTGTTTATGGACTGATGAACACACAAGTGTTTTCACTTGTGTGCTATAGACCAAGAGGAGCTTGGTTTTGTGCTTTGGTGGTGTTTCTTTGGAACAAATAGGCACCCTTGTGCTCTTTGGAGCACAAGGAGTCAAGATGAGCAGAAAACAAACAAGCAGCACAAGTATTTAGCACAAATTAACCACAAAAATGAGCACACAAAGCAAACTTAAGTTGCTGAGGTCTAGCAGGGGGTCTGGTGGTGATCTTACCAAGCTACAATCATAAAAATGGTTTTCTAAGGCTTATATTTTGCACACAATCTCACCACATATCAAACCATCAATCTCAAGTCCTAAATTAACCTAACTCTTAACAAAAATCAAGATGCAAGCACAAAATTCATACAAAACAAGCAGAAACTAGAACTTGCTGATTTTAAGCTTCTAGTTCAACATTTTAGCATGCAATGTGCTCCAAAACTTGTCCAAACTGATAAACAAACTGATAACAATCCTATACTATCCTATAAAGTGATTCTGAACAGATCCTAAATAAGATTAAAACCTTTTTAATCCTTACAAACTCTTATCCCAAACATTCCTTTAAAAACTTAGAAACCAAATTTTTCAAAGCAAATGACTTTAAACAAACTCCAAACTGATATAAAACGTTTTTATCATGCATATAACACCAAGTGAACACAAATCAAACCAATAATACACACTTAGCATACAATCCAACAAATCTCATACCAAATTTCACTTTTCTGAAAATTCTAAAAGGGACAAGGACTTTTACCTTAGAACCTTACATCCAAGGTTCTTGTGGTTGCAATACCACCTCCAAATACACCCGGGTGTATGCAGAAACAAAGATCAACAACAACCTTCCAAGAACCTGCAAATCAAAAACAAGAACAAACACAAGAAAATACCACTTTTCTGAATTTCTTAAAAAACTTCCTTAAAAACTTTTCCAACAACTTCCAAACCTTTTCAAACACGTTTTAAAAACTCTTTCAATATCAAACCTCCAAAAAGTTAGTCCACTTTCACTTCACAACTTTTTGGATTTTTGAAGATTAAAAGGACTTTTTCAAAACCTTTTTTGAAACTTCAACACAAGAAATCTTAAATGGAACTCAGCTTAAACTTTTAACACAACACACAACTTTAAAAACATAAAAAGGAATTACACTTGACTTCACAAATACCAAACTTTTATTTTCTTAAAAGGAATTACAAGTGCAAAAGTTTAAAACTGGAACAAAGGGCATTACACATGTTGTAAGCTCCTTTTATAGGCTAAATAGAACTATCTAGAACCTATAATAAAATAATACAATGCTTGAAACCCTAATACTGGAAATGCCTAAAAAGCCCCTTTCTTCTTGGACGGATTCTTGGTCAAAAGTCACCCATGTGATGCCAGTGATGTTTGAATGGATTTGGGACGTTGGATGAGCCTTGGGGACCAAGGGGAGTGATCCTGGGTGTTGGTTTGGTCGGGCATTGGGTTTGGGTGAGTGAGACGTGAGCAGGGGAGGGGTCCACCTTCACATGGGGTTGTCCAGGGTCACGGTTTGGGTGTGGGATGTGATGAGGGTGAAGTGAATTACCCATCTGGAGTATTTGGGGTAAAACCCCTTTTGTTTGTTCTCAATTGGACCTGGTGATAATTAGGGTTTAAGTGGGGGATTAAGGGGTTTTAATCTGTTTTTGGTAAAAAGGATTTTAAATGAAGTGTTTGGGAGGGAAATTAAATGGGGTGTTGACCAGTTTAATAATAAACCGGGTTATGGACTTGGGTGGTGGTGGGTACGGGTAGGGTATTTGGGTTGGTGGGTGGGCAGGGCTGAGGTGTCAAGGGCTGAGTGGCTGGGAGAGTTTGGTGGTTTGGCAGGTTGAGTCCCCAAGTTATCACATTCTTTCCACTTTGTATTAAAACCCCATCAGCGCCAAAATTGCCTTTATCAACTTTTGATAACTTGTCAAAAGTGGCACATAAACTTTTAAAACTTTATCCAAGGGCTTTTTTTTTGTATTATCTTCAAATTCCAGGGACTGATCTTGAACAATCTTCAAACATTAAGGATAATACTTGTACAATTGACATTTTGAGGGTCAAATGTGACAAGTTCTTCAAAGATGAGGGACCATTTTTGCCAATCTTCAATTCTTCAAGGGTCATTTTGCAAAATCCAAACATGGGCCCGGTTCATTGTGCGACTTCGTTTCCCGTGTTCGTTTTTGATTGATTCTTGTGTTCTTTTGCCAATTCCTCAATATCCGTACCTAAAAATACACAAGTAACAAACACGAGCATATATTTGGTCTATTTTATGATATTTTATGCAATTTAAGGCCGTTTTGGACGATGAGACCATGTATAAAAGTAGTCTCATCAGGGACTTTTAGTGACATAACCTAACTTTAATAATCCATTTAATTTCATCTATCGGGTCATATAATCATTCATCGGGTCATAAAATCATTCGGGTCCAAATCAATAAACAAACAATTGGGACAACTAGTGTCTTATTTCATAAAAACTAACATGTTATCTCCCTCGCAGTTTTATCAAACATTTCATAAAAACATTTATAAGAGTGTGAGGCTATGAACTCACGTTGATGTGGGAAGGCGGGTTATCGGCAATTCGGACGTACGGTACGTGCTTCAATCACGGAAACCTAGACAAATAATACTCGTCTTAGACTCATGTCCAATGACTTTATAAAAATAACAATTATGTATACATATGATGATCAAGTGGGTTTACATATTCTCATTTACTCATTTTAGTGTTATGTGTTGATAACTTTTATACTAGTTTACTAGTTTTACCTATTTACATGTTTTAAGTCCAATAAGCTTATTATAAGTTCTTTAACTTGTATTAATCTATTTTATACTTGTATTATTAGTATTTACCCTTTACATGTTAGGCCTAAATGGGTTAAGCCCAATAAATAAGTTTATAAGTGTTTTAGCCCATTTTGTTGTATTATTAGTCCAATAACGTTAACTTTGCCCGTTAATGTCCGTATGTTATATAATTCGGGTTTTATCGGTTTTTATTAGTTATATATGTTTATATATCAGTATATGAGTTTATAAAAGTTTACATTAGACGGGTCCAACCGTCTAAGTTTTATTTAACAAAAACGTTAATTTTACGGTAATAGCCGAAAATGTCGTAAAAATCATGTCTATAGTTTTATAACTTATAAAACTTATCAAACTACCATTTTTATAAAATTTCCATTTATTTATCCTTATACATATTTATATAAATGAAATATATAAGTTAGTGGGTTTTAATTTTACATTTTATACTATATTATTTGAGTGCTTATATAATATTATTAATCTTTAATTTCACAAAATATGATTTTTAGTTTTACTTTCACCATTTTTATCATATCTTGAGTTCTATAAGGAGATAGAAGCTCATTTTTGGATGACATAAACTTCATATTATGTGCTACAAATAAGTTAGTTGTAGATACTGCTCAATCCATGTCTAAGTATCCTTAACAGTCCCTACAAAATAGACTATTCAGATTGGTATACAAATTTTGTTTTGATCATATCTCACTCATTTTGATGATTCCATTGCATGGCCAACTCTCACATGTGTATGACATCTAATAATTACTGTAAATTGATTCCACCATTCCATTTTATCAGTTTAACATTTGGTTACTTACTGTTTTTATACAGCCATCATATTTAGCAAGATTTTAACCTTGTTACCTATGGTTTTTCATCTCTTTAATCATATTTATCAACACTTGATCCTCACACAACATTTTTATCATCATATATTCATCATATACATATACAATAAGAAAGAAAATACATGATTACATAATCAAAATAACAAGAGGATTGGGAGAACAATCTTTATACCACCAAAGTGATGAAATGATGAGCTTTTGGATGAACAACACAAGGTTTTGGGTAACCAATCTTATGAGATATCAACACCACTTCTAGGATCACCAAGTATTTGTAGATTCCTCCAAAAATCAGCCCTTGTTCTTCATGAAAACTCCTTGAGAAATAAGCCCCAAACTCCCTTGAAAACTCCTTTTTACATGTTAAGATCACCTCCAATCTTCATAACTTCAATGGGTTTTCATCATATGTAAATTATACATATGATTTATGGTTGAATCAAGATCAAATGGGGGTTGTTTTGGATGAGTTTGGGACGAATTTTAGAGAGAGGGAGGAGAGTGTTTAGTGGTTTGCATGTGTTGAAATGAATGAAAATGGTTTGAGGTGGTGGTTTTGATGTTGGTTGCTAGTTTACAAGTAAACTAAGACATGTGTCTCAACTTATCTTGTAAGCTTGACACCACATGGTGTTGTTAGCTTTGTTTAGCCATGTGTGGGGGTGGGACAAGTATGTACTTGTTCCATCCTCATTAATTTACGGGTATTCCTCGATTCTAGTTTCCTTGATTTGCGTGCCCTCGGGTCGTTTTACCAAAAACGTTTTTATAAATTATGAAGCAACGGCACAAAACAAATCTAATAAAAATTGTCTCGTCAAAAACAGAGTTCAAAAATGTAAATACGTAAACCTAGGGTTTCCGGTTTAGTCGTAATGGACGTTAAAATAAAATCTTAAGTCCTAATCTCTTCTCGTAAATTTGTGAGTTTATGAACCAACACAAATTTAAAATCTCAAAATATTCACGGACAAATTTATTTTCTGAAATGTCAGACTGTCACCAAAATGGTGTATGTAAACGTAAGCACGTAACGTAGAATCCTCCGGTTTAGACGTAGTCGATGCTACTTCAAGACGTAAAATTCAAATTTCTTCCCAAAAATAAGTGAGTTCATATAATAACATTAAAATAATGTTTTTAAATAAATATTGAGAATAAAATATCAACCATAAATTGACGGATTGTCACAGCATTTACCCCTAAACAGGATCTTTGTCCTCAAAGATCATCTTACCTTACTACTCGCTTCTTATAGAGTTAAAGCCATGTAGATATTTCCTCCACCTTCGGTCTTTTCTCACAAGTGTAATCCACTACAATACGCGAGTTTCATCAAACGTAACTACGGAAATAAGATCAGGCTTAATGTTGACTTACTTTCTCTATCCATGATGTTCACGGGTTTTTGATGAATGTAACTTTTCGCCGATCTAAACTTCATTAAGGAATAGTCAGATTTTCACTTGATAGGCATTTTATCAAGTCCGATATACGGATCATAATTTACGCAGCTCTGGAAGTCCTAGGGTAGATCCAGCTTATATGCCTTTCAAACCAATCTTTTACATCATCTCAATGGTCCCATACAACGGGGACTTATATCCTATGATCTTTCAGATCATCAATTCATTTTTCCACGGTTAAAATTCTTGGCATAACTTCACTACCCATCTGGCACTTCAAGATCTACATATTCACATAACCTCCTGCCCACTACCGGCAGTCAATAATCAGATCCTAATTTTCAACAATCATTTCAGGTCTCGCGGGTCGAGTATTTTGTAAGGTTAGGTTCGCCATCATAGGAAACCTTAAACCTAAAAGACATGTCCAACTCACAGTGGGTGTATGTCGGGTGTCTTCACTCCAAAACCTGATTACGGATGCTCTCATATAGATCTTAACAAGATTCGATCTCGATCCTAATACGATAATTATCAATGATAATCTCTCCAAAGGAAAGCGATTTTACAGTTCATTACCAAAGGTCAATCATTCAAACAGAAAACAGCACTTATAGTAGTTTGTATCGTTACTTTACCTCGTACCTTCGATTGGGATGGTACACAGTACTCTCATCAAGATTCGTTCTCAATGACTTCTGAGCAAATCTCTAGAATTTTGATGCGAAGCGAGGATCTTGATAGAGATGATCGATACATGCACACCATGTTTACATAACTCCTTTAAATACAAAAGAGTCAATTTCTTCATCAAGAATCTATCATTAACAGGAATGATATTAGCAGATTTGGTCAGTCTGTCGACGATGACCCAAATTGAATCAAATTCAGATGATGACCTTTGCAATAGTCAGACGTTTACTAATGTATGAGGCGATGTCTGCCTTCATAATTTGCCATCAGTACAACTTCTTCAGACAAAGATACATTTAGTCAGAAATGACAGGAATAGAATACTTATACTTACAAGATTCCCACATAACTATATCTCACAATTCTCCATATTTAGACATTCACAAGTGGCCTTATATACATTTAACGCCATCGGCTTCTCAATTTTAATGGTTCATATTAGCTGCGAACCCCTTTTATTATCTATATTATCCTTCTTACAAGCATTGTTTATTTTTATATCTTTCGGTAATTTATTTTGCACCTTCATTATTAAGGAACACATCCTATGTGATTCTTTATCTTTTCTACATAATGCGTCGGTATCTACATTCACCTTTCCTTATAAAATAATTATCATGACTGTATTCATTCAAAATTTCCTTCTTCATATTTTCTAAGTTTTAGTTTCGTCTCAACTATTATTTTTTTATCAGTTTTGCTCAATCCGACGTTTAAAGCATCGATAATTACTACAAGTAATTAAATAATAAATATTTAATTTTTATGAAACGTAAACGCAAAAAGTTTTTAAATTTTCTCAGTTTGTCCAATTATATAAAAATGTTCAAAATAAATTTGAATTTAATTAACACAATTTTTGTTGATTTATCGAAATAATTAGTAAGATCCGTAAATGTTCGAAAAACCTTCGTTTATTCTTTGGTAAAAATTTTCTTAGTTGAAAAGCAAAAATTGTCGTTTCAAATTTTAAGTCATGGTTTAGCGGTTTCCTCAATCCCTCTTAGGTTGTCTTGAGGTATACACAAATATTTACCCCTAAACAGGAGTTTAGTTAAATGATTTGTGTATAAGGGAATAATCCCTTAAAAATCCTTTTGTTAAAACATTTGTCAAAACATATTTGCACTTTCTTTTTGGTAAAGCCAAAAGTCTTAAAAGGGCTCTTAATTTTTGAAGAGTCAATATAGATTTCGTTTTCTATTAATCACACGGTCAAATAATGTAAAAGATTAAGTCTTAAATCACATATTAATAATTCAAGGTACAGTTTTCATTGTTCGGCCAATTCAGGGCAATCTATAAATAATTATTAACTCCTTCTTATTCTTATAAACAAACAAATAGTCCTTAATGATCACGAGCATGAATTTATCAAATTACAGCCTACACACGTGATTCACCAAATTTATGGATGCTACATGTGTATTAGTCAATCCAAACGACATCACGTGAAACTCATAATGTTCATTACAAGTTCTGGATGTAGTGATTGGAATACATAATCTTTTTTTTGTGGACGCGAAGTTGATGATAACCATGCCGTGAATCAAATCTTTAAAACATACGCTAGAACCTTGTAAATGATCGAACAAATCTTCCATTTCGAGTTATGGATATCGTTTTCGATTGTCAATTTACTCAGTTCACAGTAATCTATAAATATAAGGAATGATAATACCATAGCTCTTCATGATGACGAGCTCGGTAGAATAAAATCTTTCTCCGACAACTCTCTCAATTGTACGGTGATTCCTTTAATTCAGATGGTGCTGACGTACAGTGCATACGCCACAGGTGCAGCACCGAGAATTTAATCAATACCAAATTCAACTTGCCTTAATGGCGAAAGTCTAGGTAATTCACCAACAAATATCTCCTAAAGTTTTAGATAACGAAAACATCTTTTAATAAATTCATTTTAGGTTCTGTCTAGATTATAATATCTATGACTAATTCACAACCATTCACAATATAAATTCAAGTCTAAATGCAGGATATGGTCATCCGTCAAGAATTATTTAGGTCACTTTTGATAATCAACATCTTATCATTTAGGGGAATTCTACTCTATTTCCCATCAATTAAGACAATATTGTCACGTCATAATCAATCAATCCATTCTACTGGCACTATCAAATTTTCAGTTTTATTGCCGTCGATAAGATGTGAACTTCTCAAAAGACTAACAATAACTCATAATCCTTCACAATTTCAAGGATATCAGGAGACATAACTAACCTAAAAAGAGTAAGGTTAACGCATAATCTACGCGAGAGAACTTCAAATCAGATACAGACGAAAACATTTAACGAATATGAATATATCCCATGTTTTCATAATTTGAGTACGCATTCGAAAGCTCCTCGGATCGTTACCCAGGTCATTCAAATGAAATCAAATCAAAAGAAATGATAGGAACATCGATACATCCAGTCGGGTATCAACACTCGGAAATCAGATACTTTTCCTAAGAATCTCACTACGGGAGAATTGGACAAGAAAGAATTGTCAATTGTCAAATAATACAATTTCCACAGATGAGTAAATTCGACTCAGAAGAATAGATGCTACTGGCACATATGTATGTGTCCCTAACACTATGTCCCTATTTTCCACTTCTTGCAGATCTCATAAAATTTAATCTTTCACAACTTCAAAGAAAATGTAGTGTTTATTCATTAGTATTATGGTGACTACTAATCAGCCTTGCATGGTCCATTCCAAATTGTATGTAGGCGCGCAACTATATACAATTTCAAGATTAACGATGCAATACTCAGTTCGTCAAAATTTTATCATCATGTTTATAATAAAAACATTTTCATGCTTAATCCTTAAATAAGAATCAAAAATAAATTTACAAAGATTTTCTTTGTTATGAAAACAATTAAGTTTTCCAAGGTGTTTTATAAACAACTTCATTTCGATAACAATCACTTATAAATCTCACTTTGAATAATCCTTATAGTGATGAAAATTCAATTTTTCTCAAGGGATACGGTTTTATCTTATAAAAACAATGAGTGATCTGCAAAAGAGTGATGAAAAGTTGTTCACCAAGAACTAACTACAACATGATAGGAAATGAGCTTAGCCAAATAATCATGAGGTTCATGACCTCGATGGAATTCAAAAAGAATAATCCACAACGTAACTTAATTCGAGATGAGTACTTGTTCAATGGTTGCATCACTAATGCGAACATTAGGATGAATGATAGGTGTGTAAACACCCATCCTTTTACCACTTAATTCGGGCTAAAACGAGACCAAAACACGTATTTAATATCATTTGTTTGGAATTATGCGTGGTTTTTGTGTTTATTGTGTTTTCAGAGCCAACTGGATGAATATTGAAGAAAACATGGGATTGCACGGGTTTTACTGAAGAAAAAGACTCAAGATAAAGTCTATTGTCCAAGAGATGCAAAAGATTTGAAGTCACTGGGCCTATTCGAAGATTTATCGAAGAAAAGGACCAAAGATGGAAGATTTATATAAGTCGAAGAAACTCAAGTCTATTAAACGAAGAAATTAAAAGACGAGTTGAATTTAATCGACGACAAATCCCGAATCAGAATCGAAAACGGAAACTTTTCTGAAAAGACGAAAAGACAAGAAGAACGGGAGAAAGCCCACTCACCAACCAAAGGACAAGCCTATAAATAGCCCTCCCCTCACACACATCCAGGAGTTAGTTTAGTTTTTTTCTTCTTCCCCATTTTTTTCTCTGTTCCGTTTCATCACCATCACCATTAGGGTGATTGGTGATTATCATCTTTAATTTTTTCTCATCTTGTAATTTTAATCTTTGTTTTATCTTGTCAAAACATCAATCATTCAATACTAAGTTCTTGTTTAATCTTTCAATTTTATCTTGTTCATCATCATCTTTACCTTCAAGTTTTTAAGTTTTTATTTTCTTGATTTGATCTTCAAAAGTTGTTGGGATTCGTGTTTTTATTGATGGGATTAGTAGTTTATGATTAGTAAATGCTTTGTGATTGATTTATTTTAGTTTTTGGTGAAAAACTTGGTGAATTTTGGATTAAAAACAGTCTCCGTGTTCTTCGTATGTCTGCTACTGTTCTGGGTTTCCAAACTTCCGAACCAGCTAAAAGTTCCGAATGAAGCCTTCATTCGGAAGGTTCCGAACCAAGCATTAAGTTCCGAATAAGTCTTTAAGTTCCGAATCAAGCTAAACTTCCGAATCAAGAAGAAGTTCCGTACGAAGAAAAGTTCCGGATCAAGCCGAAACTTCCGAACCAAGCGCCTTCATCCGGAAGCTTCCGAACCAAGCGCCTTCATCCGGAAGTTTCCGAACCAAGCCTTCATCCGGAAGTTTCCGAACCAAGTCTTCATCCGGAAGTTTCCGAACCAAGCCTTCATCCGGAAACTTCCGAATCAACCCCTTCATCCGGAAGGTTCCGAACCAAGAAAACTTCCGAGTCAATCTTCAGACTTCCGAATCAGTGAGTTCCGAATGAGTGAATAGTAACTTCCGAATCAGAAAGTTCCGAATGAGTTCTTAAGTTCCGGATGAATGAAAGTTCCGAACCAAGGTTAAAGTTCCGAATCAAATTTTCTTTTAAAGTTGCTGTTTTACTGTTTCTTTACTCATATTTCACAATTTATATTTTAACTTTAATTTTAATTTGAACTTTAATTTGAACTTTAAATTTTAATTTTAATTTTGATTTTAATTTCAAACCAAGTCTTTGTTAATCATAATTAAAGTAATTGTCTTTGATTTAAATTTTCATTTCCACTTTTTATTAGACTAGAAAACCAAACCCTTTTATTTAGTAACCAAGAACAATCATTCCACTTAAGACTGAGATCAATTCGAGAGGATATCGAGAGTAAAATTGAACCTAGCAAAACCACAATATTAAATGGCGCCGTTGCCGGCTCTTCTCGTTAAGATCAAAAGTTTTTTGTGAGAACTTGGATTTTGGGATCCGTTCCCCGTGAACGTTACTCTTTCAAAAATTTTCAAAAACAACTAAAAATATAAAATTTTCAAAAATACAAAAAAAATAAAAAACATAAAAACCAAAAATATTTTTGCTTTGTTTCTCTTTGTTCGTTCTTTTGCAGGTGTATGCGCACTCGATCCACGTCATATCAAGAGCCCGAGCCTCTCGATCACTTAGACATGGCCGGTGTACCACCTCCAAACAATAATAACAACAACAACCCACCTTTCAACAACATGAACAATAATAACAACAATGAGCCCCTTCCGGATAACCGCCCAATGATTGAATTGCTGCAAGCTCATGTCGATGGCAACACGGATCCAATTGTTATACCACCAATTGCCGCCAACAATTTCGAGCTTAAATCAGGCTTTATCCAGATGGTCTTCGCTCAACCGTTTTTGGGACGAACCATTGATGACCCACATGACCATATCAAGAGATTTCTACAACTCACCAACACGGTCAAGTTCAATGGAGTTCCACAAGAGGTTATAAGGTTACAACTTTTTCCCTTTTCTTTAGAGGGACAAGCCCGACATTGGCTTGCTAAGGAACCGCCACAGAGTATTCTCTCGTGGACGGATTTGGAAACAAAGTTTATCAACTACTTTTTTCCACCCTCTCGTACTACCGCTTTGCGGAATGAGATTATAAACTTTGAACAAAAGTACGATGAGTCATTCAGTGAATCTTGGGATCGCTTTAAAGATCTTTTAAGAAAATGCCCACAACATGGTTTTACCAAAGTTCATCAAATCAATACTTTTTACAATGGTTTAAGCATGAATGACCAAGATTCACTGAACAGTGCCTCGGGGGGTAATTTATTGGCTAAGACTTCCAATGCTGCTTGGGATATCATTGAGAACAAGTCTCGTGTGCAAACCAAGAGTGTTCGGACCAATGTTGCTAGTGCTTGTTGATCCCAAACTTAGATCGATTAGCTTTGTGTATACGAGATTAGATCAAGTATAACACGTAGAGAAACCTTTGCTTATGAATAAAGTAACAAAGTGTTATGCGGAATTAACACTTGATCTAAAACACAATGATGTTAAACAAACTTTCACTTGTATTAGAATAATCGTGTTGATTACAATGAAAGGTTTAACTTGCGAATTCTATGAAAACTGATATATAACATTAACCTAAAAGATCTTCTTTTATAGAACAAGAAGTCTTGTACAATAAGCTACGAATCAACTATTCTAGGTAAAGATAAACATAGAAAATACATTGTCGTTTCTATCCTTACTAGAAGTAATCTAGAATATAATATACGTGTAGCTCACATCTTCCATCAGTGCTTGTCTTCAATCTGTCAACGCTTGACTTTATCTTGTCAACGCTTATGCTGTCAGCGCTCACTTTGCTCTTGTCAACGCTTGAGTTGTTCTTGTCAGCGTTCAAGTGTTCTGACCTAAATTTATTCCCAACAATCCTCCCCTAAACTTGATATCCACTCTTATGATCAAGTTTCTGAATAAACATTAAGAACTTGGAGGAGTCTGACAAACCTTATCATATTGGTAATAAATAAATCTGATCAAATTATTTGCCACGTCACTTGTATAGTCTATCTCCAACTGGGTGTCCTTCATCTTCTCCAAAACAGCCTTGGATATGAAATACTGAGCATCTACAAGTAAATACTCAGCAAACTTTGTAGAACTCAAATGGTATACACCTGCAGCTGAATATAACCTCCATTGAAGACCACTGAGGTCATCTTCAAGATCCTTCCATATTTCAGGATCTTCTTCTTTTGTCCCACACATTCTTTTGAATGTGGTCCAAAGTTTTATTCCATTGGCTGAAGTTGGTGCTTCAGCCTCATACTTGGTCTCTAGCAACCTCCAAAGGTCTACCAAGTCTTCTCTGTCACAACTTGCAAATAAAGATATGAGAGTGGTAAAAGTGTGTACCTCCTTGCCAAATCTTCCAATTTTCCAGAATCCACATTCATCTTCCTCATAACTTACAATTGGATTCCTGGAATCTAGTGGTAACACATGAACCATATCTGAAGCTTCTAATGGGGAGAGCTTAAGGCTCTTTCTAATGATTGCTTCACTTGGATACAGTTGAGACATATCTTTTGGAAACTCAAGAACAAATCCCTTCTTCACTGGTCTAGGGACTATCATAGCTTTCTTGATTGCCATCTCTTCTGCAAGTTGCTCCTTTCTTTCATCTGAAAGAAGTCTGAAAGTGTTCTCTTCCTGCACTTTCACCCAAATAGGATAAGCCCTATGTTCCAACTCATCAAATGTCAAAGCCTTCAGCTTCTGATGTGTCCATCCAACTCCATGACATTTGAGCAACATAAAGTAGAGCTTCCTTCTATCCCTTTTTAACTCAGAGAGAATGTTGCTTGCCCTGTACTTCAACATCACTTTACAATCCTGCTGAACTCTAAGAAGAATTTCCAAACCCCATATCTGATCTGAAATGGTCAAGTCTGGATTATCCATGCAGCTTTCTTCCCAAGAATTGTACATCTGAACTACCTCTGGCATATCAAAATCAATTTGCAACTTCAAATCTCTCAGCCTTTCCTTAGCAAGCTCATCACCATACTCAAGTCTTTCTGGTTCAACAATCATCACACTTGAATCTGAGCTATCACTTTCTTCCTCAGAAGTCACAACAAATGGTGACTTTTCCTTCTCACCTTGTTCCATCATTTGCTCAGCTAATCTTCTATCAAATTCAACCTGAGCTGCATTCTTTGGAACATTTTCTTCTACCAACTTACCCTTACCCTTATCTGTTGGTTCAATTGTTGGTAGGGTAGATGATAATACCTGAGTAGGAACATCTTTGATGATAGATGATGACTGGAATACATCACCTCCATATGCAGATCTGTCAACGCCCAAATTTCCTCTATCAGCGCCCAAAATACTTCTGTCAGCGTCCAAACTTGTCTTATCAACGCTTAAATATTTTCCCTCAGCGCCTTGTGTAACCTCTCTCAGCATATCTGTAAATGATAAATTTAAATTTGTTGGAGAGATTAAGGACGTATCAAAACCTTTTTGTTCCTTCAATGTAGTAAGAGCTTCAGCAATATCCAATGATTGACCATCTTGACTGCTCTTATCACTCAGATTTCTTGCTTCCTCCCCTTTGGAAGACTCCTCCATACCTCCCCTTGAATGAGCACTCTCCAAAACAACAATCCTCTCCCTCAATTCTTTGGTTACTGACAATTTGTACCAAGTCTGCATTTTGCTTTTGCAAGCTAATGCAGACAGCCGTCAATTCTAAAAGCGTCATTGGTTCCAGTCTGCCCTCTTCCAAAATGGGAATTTGACCTCCCAAGTTAGGTTCATTGGGCATGGATGAGGACTTAATTATGGTGGGACTGTCTTGGCCAGCTTCTAAGCCAGAACCAATAGTCTCAGCCTCATCCAGGTCACCAGCCACACTTGTGGTGGTGGTTCTCTCTGCTACATGGCTAGGAACACCAGAGGAGAACACTCCAGCAGTCCTTTGGCGTTTAATCAACCTATATTCTGGTGGTGTGGAAGATGGTGTAGAAGATGGTGTAGATGTAGGTTGGTTAAGGGGTGTTTGGGATTGTGATGGTTGGGTGTCAGCGGTGGAAATAGGCATATCAACGCCCACATTAGATGTGTCAGCGTCGAAGGGATTTTGGTCTATTTGCATTTGGTCAGGTGAGGGTAAAGGTTCAGGAATAGGTTCAAGTTGTGGTTGAGGGTCAATATGAGGTTGGGGGTCTGGTTGGGGTTGTGCTGCTGCAATAACAGCAAGCATGGCTGGGGTTAATGGTAGGTTTCTATGAGGTGGTGAATTCATCTTGGTAAAAATAGCCTTCTTTTGTTCAGGGATCTTATAAAAGTCATTGTGATCCCTTGAACAATATCTTTGAGCATCAAAAACCATTTGCAGAAAACGGGGATAAGCTAAAGTCATTTTTGTCCCCTTGTTTTTACACATTCCTTCAAAAATCATTTTAGACCAATTATAATTTTGCCCTGTTGCAATACACACAATAGCAGATGCAATGGATCTATTGATCTCATTGTGTGCAGTACATTTGGGACTCAAACATTGAAGGAGAATGTGAATTAGGTACTTCCAGGCTGGGGGAAATTCCTGCTTATGGTACTTATTAAGAGTACCTTCATCAGGAATAGGGTATCCCAAAGCCCTAAGCCCTTGTTCTATTTCAGATATGGGAAGCATGGTTATACCATCAGCATCATTAAGATGCAAGGCCTGGCGTACCAAGGCCTCAGTAACCACCCAAGGTCTCCCATGGACAATAGAATTCAATGTTGTCACTCCATTAACTGTTGAGGAACTGACAGTGTTCCAAAACTGTTTAATGTGTGTGACTGGAATGAGTGGGGCATGAGAAAGAGCATACCTTAATGGGGATGCATTCAAATACTCCACCATCTGTGTGTATTCAGGGAACAAAGTATTATCAGCAACAAGATATGCAATCATGTTGTGTTGAGACTTGAACCCCAAATCCAATTCTGCTGAGTTAAATCTTGGTGCCATTGATGAAAGCTGTTAAGTTGATGTATAAAAGATGAAGGTTGATAAGAGAAAAGTGTTAGACAAGAATTATAGATACCCTGTTTAAAATAGGAGCCAAATTTATAGGAGTGGATGAATGCACGTGATTGGCCCAAAAATAGGCAAAGATTTTCAAAAATCAATCATGAAAATATTTAAAAAGTTTATAAGTTATCTCATGCATTAAATGAAAGTAACAACTCCTAAAATTACGGCTTGAAAATATGTCAAAAAGTTACAACTGGGTAGGTCCCATTGTTTGTCAACGGTCAAATATAACCCATCAACGCCCAACGGCTATAATCTTGTCAACGTTCGCCTAAAGCCATGTCAGCGTCCATTTTGGTCACAACAACGCTTGGAAAAATCTTGTCAGCGTCCAAAAATAAAATTGTTTTAAAAAGTGAACAATGACCTTAACAAGTAATTTATCCTAGAGAAGATAACCAAAAGCTGATAATTATCATAGGGCGGCAAGCACTGTCCAGTTATGCACACTTGCATAAGCAAGATAGACATAACAGTCCTCTAGTGTCCCTTGCTAACCAAAATTCTTAACAACCAAGTTACCTCATAAAATCCTTGTTACTCCCAGGTAAAACCCATATCAAAAGGATTTCCAAGCCTCCCATCAGACCATAACCAATTCTAAGTCAAAAATGTCTTGGCAGTATGCAAAGTTGATATACTATGCATGCTACAGTGCCTCATGGTTTAGTAAAACTAACCCATACTCACCAGTGGACACAATCTAGAATTGTGATGAGAGTATTCTAAGAATACCCAAGAGTCCTAAAGGTTCCTTAAACCTCCCCTCAAACTATGATACATGAGTTCTCAAAATATATATATGAACATTAAAAATTTATGTCAAGATAGGAATATAAATATTCCAACCATCATCCATAAATAAAACATGTCCAAATAGCTCTCCAAAGCTCCATAAGCAACTCTGTATCCAATGGCATAAAGCTACCATTACCTGCACATTTAGATGAAAACCACAAAACTAACATTTGTTGCTGACAGCGTCCCGACAACACTTATCAGCGTTGAAGGAACTCTTGTCAGCGTTAGACAATAATATCTCCAACAATGGCAAAATAACACTTGACAGCGTTGCATTTACCTTTGTCAGTGTTAGAAAAATAATGTGGAAAATCTAAATCATCACAAAGACCAATAACAATGCTTTATCCTGTACATACTTTTACAAAAATGTTCCAAAACACATATTTAAGTGAGATTAACCATTCCAATATTTGTTACCAAATATTGAAATCTTCCAGCATCAAAAGGTTTAGTTAATAAATCAGCTACATTATCTTCAGTATCTACCCTATCTGGTTGTATTAAACCTTTCTCAAAGCAATCTCTTATAAAATGATGTCTAATTTCTATGTGTTTGGTTTTAGAATGATGTACAGGATTTTTAATAATGCATAAAGTACTGTTATTGTCTACAAAAATCTTGGTATGCATAAAATTATACCCATAATCCAACAGCTGGTTCTGAATCCATAAGACTTGTCCACAACAAGCAGCTGCAGCAACATATTCTGCTTCAGTTGTAGAGTTTGCCACCACTGTTTGTTTCTTGCATTGCCAAGATATTAATCTGCTCCCAAGAAATTGGCATCCACCAGTTGTGGATTTCCTATCAAACTTGTCACCACCATAATCACTGTCTGAATATGCAATAAGGTCCAAAGGAGAATCTTTTGGGTACCATAATCCAAGATCTGGATAACATCTTAAGTACCTAAAAATTCTCTTCACAACAAAAAGGTGACATTCTTTGGGAGTCACTTGATGGCGTGCACATGCACACACAGCAAACATGATGTCAGGTCTTGAGGCTGTAAGATACATCAATGATCCAATCATTGATCTATAGTGCCTAACATCCACATCCTTTCCAGCTCCAATTTTTCCCCAAGGGTATTGTCTATCCATAGGAGTGGAAGCCTCCTTCTCATGTGGAGAAAAACCATATTTCTTCAAGATTTCTGCTACATACTTGTCTTGGGAGATGAAGATACCATCTTCTTTCTGCTGAACTTGTAAACCTAGAAAGAAGTTCATCTCACCCATTGCACTCATCTTGAATTTATCTGTCATGAGCTTGGAAAAATCCTCACTCATTTTTGGATCAGTAGACCCAAAAATGATGTCATCAACATAGACCTGCACCAGCAACACATGTTTTCCTTTCTTCTTTGTAAATAGTGTCTGATCTATGGTGCCCCTTTTGAAACCATTTTCCACCAAGTAGGTGGACAATGTACCATACCATGCTCTTGGGGCTTGATGAAGGCCATACATTGCCTTCTTTACTCTATAAACCTTGTCTGGATTCTCAGGATCTTCAAAACCAGGAGGCTGCATTACATAAACCTCCTCAACAATTGTGCCATAGAGGAAAGCACTCTTCACATCCATTTGATAAACAGTAAAATTCATGCAAGAAGCATAAGCTAAGAAAATTCTGATAGCTTCAATTCTTGCAACTGGAGCAAAGACTTCTTCATAATCTATGCCTTCCTCTTGTGTATAACCCTGAGCTACCAAACGTGCCTTGTTTCTGACCACAATGCCTCTTTCATCTTTCTTGTTCCTTAGAACCCATCTTGTCCCAATTGGTCTCACATACCTAGGACAATCAACCAGCTCCCAAACATCCTGTATAGCAAATTGGTGAAGCTCATCCTGCATTGCTTCCACCCAACTTGGTTCTTTGAGAGCATCAAAAATCTTCTTGGGTTCTTCCTGTGACAGAAAACAGGCAAACAAACATGCTTGTACAAGAGGGGTATCAACCTTCTTGTGTATATTGGCAATAAATCCACCAAGACCTTGATGGGATCTTCTTGTCTGAACTGGAGCCATAACATCACCAATGATTTGAGATGTGGGGTGATCCTTTGCTGTGGAAGTGAGAACTCCTCCTTCAAAAAGTCTGGTGTCCTCAATTTCACGCTCCATGTTGCCAATATCTTCTTCAGATTCTTCTTGATCAACAGGAATCTCTTCATGGATATTGGAAGGTCCACCCTGTTCAAAATGGGAAGAGAAAAGTTGTGTAAAGGTGTCTCCAAAGTCTGATCCTTGTCTGTCAGCGTTTGGGCTAACAGCGCTTGAACTGGTGTTGTCAACGTTGGAGCCATCAGCGTCTGAATTGGTCGTGTCAGCGCTTGATTTCCCTTTGTCAGCGCCTGAAGAATCATGCATGTTTGTATTTGGTGGTATTTGAACACCACCATTATCTTTCCTTGCAGCAGTAGCAGCAGTAGCAGCAGCATAATACTCATCTGTCCATATAGGAAGTGTAACATATTCTTGTGTGGGAGATGATTCACCTGCTGGTGGTCCATCCTCCTTAGCAACCTGTATACCTGAAACATTACCAATTCTCTTTTCCAAAACACTTGAAGTTACCTTCACAATGTCTGGATCAGTAACAGGCATATAATTTAAAGCTCTAGATAAAGGTTCTAAGTCAAACAACCAATTTGGACCACTCTCAGGATCACTAGGTTTACTTTCTAAAAACCTAACATGTACTTTTTCAAGTATACGTTTTTCCTTTTTAATGTAAACCCTATATCCTTTACTCTGCACTGAATAACCCATGAAGTAGCCTTCATCACCTTTTGAATCAAATTTACCTAGGGCCTCACTAGTTTCTAACACAACTACATGACAACCAAAAGGCTTGAGAAAGCCAATGTTGGGCTTCCTTCCCCAAAGTAATTCATAAGGTGTCTTATTATGTATCTTGTTGACCAATGCCCTATTTTGAACATAACAAGCTGTGTTAACAGCTTCAGCCCAAAAGGCTATAGGAAAGTGGGCATCAGCCAACATGGTTCTGGCTGCTTCAATAAGGGTCCTATTCTTCCTTTCAGCAACCCCATTTTGTTGTGGGGTTCTAGCTATACTAAACTGCCTAGTAATCCCTTTCTTGGCACAAAAATCATCTAACAACTGATTTCTAAACTCACCCCCATTGTCACTTCTAATAATCTTGACCTCATTACCATTTTTCTTTTCAATTTGGGTAATGAAATTAATCAGACTTAGGGCAGTTTCACTTTTCTTGGCTAAAAAGAAAGTCCATGTAAACCTGGAGTAATCATCAGTAATGACAAAACAATATGATTTACCCTTCAAACTTTCTATATTAGTTGGACCAAAGAGGTCCATATGCAATAAGTGAAGTGGTTTAGAACTAGAGTGCACCTGTTTAGACCTGAATGAGACCTTGTGCTGCTTGCCCTTAAGACATGCAACACAAGAGTGGTCATTGTGGAAAGCCTTTTCAGGCAAACCATCAACTAAACCAAGCCTCACAAGCCTATTAATATTCTTAAAGTTTATGTGCCCTAGTCTCCTGTGCCAAAGATTACTTTCATCTACTGAGGCTTTAGCATACAGACATGACATCTTATTATTTACCTTAATTCCATTAAGATTCACATTATATATGTCTTTATGCCTTGGTGTTCTAAAATCTATGTATTTCTCCTCAGGGAGCTTATAATCTTTGCTTAACACCAAGCACTCAGTATCTGTGAAAAGAACCTTATTTTTGTTATCACATACTTGTGATACACTAAACAAATTATAATCCAGGTCTTTCACCAAGAAGACATTATCAAACCTAAGATTGTTGGTGACAAGGGTTCCTTTTCCTGTGATTGTGCCGTAGCCACCCCCAAAGTATACCTTATCACCATCTTGAATAGGAGAGAAATTGGTCAGATAGTCTTCCTTTCCAGTCATGTGCCTTGAGCATCCACTATCCCAGTATCCATAGTCATTGATCTTCTTCTGAATGCCCTGCAGATAAAGAAAACACATTAGTTTTCTTTGGGAACCCAAGCCTTAGAAGACTTGGATTCATTTGGTTGTTCAATAAGAACAGACTTGGTTCTCATAACAACCCCATTTTCATCCCTGTTTGAATGAAATTCCCAGTTAACCCCAATTGGTGTTGACAATGCCTTAGAAATATAATGAAACCTGTTGCATGTCATAGAAATACCAGTATTATTAGGGTTCTGGTCTTGTTTTGGTCTCCATGTTAAGCTAGTAGAAGCTTTAGACCTATTTCCCTGTGACTGCAAATACCTAGGTTTAGCAGTGTGTCTGTCAGCGCTGAAATTACTCCTGTCAGCGCCCCGATTGCTCTTATCAGCGTTGAACCTAGGGTTTGCTACAGGAACCCATTGCCTATTTGACCAAGTATTTGACTTTTGAAAAGGTCTTAGTCCTTGTGTGTTAGACCCTCTAGAAAAGAATGGGGCTGGTCTAACAACTTGTGAACTTTTGTTCACAAAGGTATTGGGTCTGACAGTGTTTGACCTATGTTGACTTTTGTCAGCGCTGAAATGGTTCCTGTCAGCGTTGACATTGGAAGCGTTGACACATTTGTAGGCCAAATGTGAAAAGCTCCCACATGTGTAACAAGCTTTTCTAGATATAGTCTTAGGTCTAGAAGCAAAGAAGCCTGTTCCATGGTTACTAACTTGGCTTTTTGGTGACCTAGAATTTCTATACATCTCTGCATATTTAACACTAGGTTTTCTAACATTTTGTGGGCCAAGGTCAACAGGTTTGCCAGTGGTAGGGTGTGTGATCTTAATAGGTTTAGGATCATCAATTGGTTTTGTGATTGGTGTGGGCTCATTTGGACTTTCACACAATAACCCTCCCTTAACAAACAAAGTGTGGTTAGCTTTCTTCCACTCTTCTAGGTCAGTCAGCTTTTGCTGATATTCCTCAACTGGGGAAGTCACTCTAGGTGGAGGAATAAACTCCTCCTCTTGGCATTCTGGCAAGCCAGTCCAAGATAAGTCCTTTGATTGGACACCATAGAAATCCCCAGCTGGTGGTGGAACAACAGTATAATTATTCATCCCAATCCCACTCATATCCTTAGAGTCTCTTTGTTTACTAACACACTCTCCTAGGGTTTGTGTGGCCTTATCAAATCTCTGGATTTTAAGACTCACATTATCTTTATTTTTGTTAGCCTCCTCTAACTGAGCTATCAAATCAAGATTAACCGTATTTACTATATCTTGCACATCTTTACTCTGAAATAACTCATGTTTTAAGATGTTTATTTGATCCTTTAAATCAAACTCCATTTTCTTATACTCAGCTACTGTCTTTTCTGTTTGGGTAAGAGCAATTTGATAGTTAGATACTTTGCATCTTTCAGTACTTGCCTCATCTGATAATTTAACTATCTCTTGTTTTAATTTTTCAGTATTTAAACGACAACCCTTAGAACAGAAAGCATCATCATATACCTCATTATCTGATGAAGAGGAGGAGTGTGCCATGAGAGCATATTCAGCATGCTCTTCTTTAACTTCAGCAACCAAAGCTCTGTCCTCTTCCTCATTCTTAGCCATCCAGCTCCAATCCCATTCTCCAACGCCATCAATTTGTTGAACAGCAACCATGGCCTTGGGATCTGGGTTCTTAATCATTTGGCTAGAAGGCTTCCCAGCATCAGATCTCCTTGGAGATCTACATTCCCTCATAAAGTGCCCCATCCTATGACAGTTGTAGCACTCTACCTTGGACTTGTCAAAGCCAGCAACATCCTTAGCATTAAAGGTCATCTTCTTCTTGAACCTTTTATTGAACCTGTTTGCTCTTAAACTTACAAGAGCCATAGTCCACTTGATGTCCATCTCTTCCAATTGTTCATCACTTATCTGCTCAAGATCTTCATAAGTAATCCTTGAATCACTAGGCAAAGAAGCAATGAATGCACACACAGTATCAAGATCAAAACCAGCAGGTTTAATTCTATCAGCGCCATGATTGTGTGTGTCAGCGCTTGAGTACAAAGCGTTGACAGGGTATGATCCAGTGCTGACAGATTGACATCCAGCGCTGACACCTTGAGATCCAGTTGCTGAATGTCCATAGAAGTTCATGGAATCAAATTGGCCTTCACTTTGTGAAAAGAAGGCCATGTTGCTGCTGGAAGATTTGTTATCACTCTCCAATTGCCATTCATTCTCCAACAGCCTTAACTTGTTGAAGATGTCATCAAACCTGGAAGTCTTGTGGGTGTTATTGACAAGAATAGATCTTGTCTCAATCTTCCATACATCACCAAGGCTTTTGAGAAAAGTAGCATTCAATTCAGGGTCATCAATCTGTTTTCCCATGAAGGAAAGTTGACTTGTGATGTCAAGAAGTCTACTTCTCACACTGCTGAGATTCTCATTAGGTTGAGCTTTAAAGACAGCATACTCATGCAAGAGTTGCTTCTTCTTTTCTTCTTTTGTGTCAGCATTGCCACCATGTGCTACTTCAAGAGCTTCCCAAAGCTCTTTTGCAGACTCAAAACGTTTGTACTTATGCTGATTCTCATGACCTAGGGCATGTTTCAAGATGTTCAAAATTTTCATGTCCACCCTCTTCTTGGCTATATCTTCAACAGCTACCGCTCTCCCATCATCAGGCTTTTCCACTTTATCAGCTTCAGGACAATTAGGAACAGCTGTCCTTGCGGCAATTGCAGCAGTAATCTTTGCTGCTTTATCGAATGTGTTCCCATATTCGATAATTTCCCAAAGAGTGTAGTCATGAATAGCTATGTATTGCTCAAAATTGGACTTCCAGAGTTCAAAGTTCCTGGCATCAAACATGGGAATTTTGATACTAGGGTTTGAGAAGTTGTTTTGAAGCAAAGCAGGAGGTTGATTTGTGCCAGACATGATGTTTTTAGGGTTTTGAGAATTTTAGGGTTTTTAGGGTTTGGTGTTTTAGGGTTCTGCGTTACTTAAAGATCAAAAGTTTCTCAACAAGCTCTGATACCACTTGTTGATCCCAAACTTAGATCGATTAGCTTTGTGTATACGAGATTAGATCAAGTATAACACGTAGAGAAACCTTTGCTTATGAATAAAGTAACAAAGTGTTATGCGGAATTAACACTTGATCTAAAACACAATGATGTTAAACAAACTTTCACTTGTATTAGAATAATCGTGTTGATTACAATGAAAGGTTTAACTTGCGAATTCTATGAAAACTGATATATAACATTAACCTAAAAGATCTTCTTTTATAGAACAAGAAGTCTTGTACAATAAGCTACGAATCAACTATTCTAGGTAAAGATAAACATAGAAAATACATTGTCGTTTCTATCCTTACTAGAAGTAATCTAGAATATAATATACGTGTAGCTCACATCTTCCATCAGTGCTTGTCTTCAATCTGTCAACGCTTGACTTTATCTTGTCAACGCTTATGCTGTCAGCGCTCACTTTGCTCTTGTTAACGCTTGAGTTGTTCTTGTCAGCGTTCAAGTGTTCTGACCTAAATTTATTCCCAACAGTGCTAGCACTAATGACAGCAACAAGCGACTTGACAAAATCACCACGCTTCTTGAATCGCTTGTCACCCACACCGTCAGCAACAACAACAGCAACAACGCCAAAAACGCTCAAGTGAACGCTGTTAGCCAACCTTGTGAGATATGCGGTGGTCCTCACTCTTACACAACTTGTACCGCCACCCAAGATTACCCTGCTGAGAATGTGAATGCGGCATATAGCACCTACCCTCAACCTGCTTATCAAGCCAGACCTCAAGGTGACCGTAATTTGCTTAGCTATCGATCCAACAACTATCTTTCACCACCTGGCTTTCCTCCTACCAACCCAAACCAACAACAAAACCTTAACCGCCCTCCTCAACAACAACAACAACCTCGACAACCATACATCCCACCTCACAAGCAGCAACAACCACCTCAACGTAACAATCAAGTCTACCAACAACCTGCTTACCAACCACCTGCATACAATGCTCCTCCAAACCAAAACACCACTGCATTATACCAAGAGGTTGCAACCTACATGAGAACCAATGATGTGATAGTGGGAAATCTCCAAGAGGAAGTGCGCAATTTGAAAGCAGACTTGGTCAAGCAAGGAAACGATTTGAGAGCTGACATGAGAACTACGTTGGATACCCAAACTAATGATCTGAGGGACATGATGGCTAGTTTCTTCAATGGTAATCAACCCTCTTCTTCGGGTACTCTTCCGAGTAACACCGTTGCAAACCCAAGAGGGGAGATGAAAGCAATCACCACTCGAAGTGGTAAAGGTACCAAGGAACCCGAGCTTCCTATACCTCCACCGGTGGTTGTGACTAAGGAGAATGAGTCGCCTGCTCCTATTCCTCCTCCTTCTCCTTCCCCAATTTCTCCACCTCTTCTTTCTACCCCTCCTCCACCCGTGGTTGTGAGTGATCCTATTCCCCTAAAGCCTTCCTCTTCTTCCAATATACCTTATCCTTCAAGGTTGAGGAAAGAGAAGCAAAAGAGCAAGGATGATATTCAGGTTTCGAATTTCCTTAAAATGTTCAAACAACTGAATTTCAATATCTCCTTCGCTGAGGCTCTCGCTCACATGCCCAAATACGCCAAAATGTTTAAAGACCTTCTGAGCGACAAGGAAAAGCTCCTCGATATTGCCAACACCCAACTTAATGAGAACTGCTCTGCAGTACTCTTAAGGAAATTGCCAATCAAGCTTGGTGATCCGGGTCGTTTTCTTATCCCTTGCAATTTCCCGGGAGTAGAGAATTGCATGGCCCTAGCCGATCTAGGTGCCAGTATTAATCTCATGCCTCTAAGTGTTTGGAAGCAATTATCTCTCCCAGAGCTAGTCCCCACCAAAATGACTTTGGAATTAGCTAACCGTACGGTTGCTTATCCAGTGGGGATAGCCGAAGACGTCATTGTAGGAGTCGACAAATTCACCTTTCCTGCTGATTTTGTTGTCGTCGACTACGAGATGGACCCTCGTGTGCCACTCATTGTTGGTCGTCCATTCCTTAGGACCGGTCGCACTCTCATTGATGTTGAAGCCGGTGAGCTTATCATGAGAGTGGGTGACGATAAAGTAGTCTTCAACATGGGCAAGTTGTCTAAACATCCTTATTCATATGAGAGCGTTAATTGTATTGACGTTCTTGATGAGGCTTGTGAAGAACACTTTAATGATGCTTGCAAAAGTATTCCTACCTCTCTTCCCACTGTTGAGACCGTGTCCTCCATTGATTCATCGTTGTCTCTATTTGGAGATGGTGATTTATTCTGGAACAATCTTGAAGATACCATGGGAGATGCGAATTTAGCTACTAATGATTCCTCTATCGATGGGGATGAAGACATGAATTTCTTTGATAATCTTCTCACCGAAGACAATCCTTCGCCTCCATCTTCCACGGTTATTGCTATCGATGCCACGACTTTGAAAACGCCTCCCGTCGAAAATCCTACGGATTTGGAACTTAAGGAGTTGCCGCCTCATCTCGAGTACGTGTTCCTTGACGACAACAAGAAGTCGCCCGTCATTATTGCAACGGATTTGAAAGATGAAGAGAAGACTCGCCTCGTTACCGTGCTGAAAGCTCATAAGAAGGCTATTGCTTGGAAAATCTCGGATATTCGTGGAATTGATCCTCACTTCTGCACGCACAAAATTCTCATGGAGGACGACTATAAGCCCACTATTCAAAGCCAACGAAGGGTGAATCCAAAAATCCATGAAGTCATCAAAACAGAGGTTATCAAACTTCTTGATGCGGGTATGATTTACCCTATTTCAGATTCACCATGGGTTAGTCCAATCCATTGTGTGCCCAAGAAGGGCGGAATAACCGTTGTTCCCAATGAACACAACGAGTTGATTTCCACTCGTCTCGTTACTGGGTGGAGAGTTTGTATAGACTACCGCAAACTCAATGATGCCACGAGAAAGGATCATTTCCCTCTACCTTTTATGGACCAAATGCTCGAACGTTTAGCCGATAATGAATATTACTGCTTTCTTGATGGTTTCTCGGGTTATTTTCAAATACCCATCGATCCCCAAGATCAAGAGAAGACTACATTCACTTGTCCCTATGGCACTTTCGCTTACAAAAGAATGCCTTTTGGCCTATGTAATACGCCCGGGACATTCCAAAGGTGCATGTTAGCCATCTTCCATGACATGGTTGAACAAACCATGGAAGTCTTCATGGATGATTTCTCGGTCTTCGGGGATTCCTTCTCTGCTTGCCTTGCCAATTTAGAACGTATGCTAAAGCGGTGCGAAGACACTCGCCTAGTTCTAAATTGGGAAAAATGCCATTTTATGGTAAAAGAAGGCGTCGTGCTTGGACATAAGATCTCGAAAGCCGGTCTTGAAGTTGACCGTGCTAAAGTCGATGTTATCACAAAGTTGCCTCCACCTTCAACCGTGAAGGGTGTGAGAAGTTTTCTGGGTCATGCGGGCTTCTACCGTCGATTCATCAAAGATTTTTCTCAAATCGCCCGCCCGATGACCCACCTCTTGGAAAAAGATACTCCTTTTATCTTCTCCAAAGAGTGTCTTGAAGCCTTCAACTCGCTTAAGGATAAGCTAACTAAGGCACCCGTCTTGGTTACCCCTAATTGGGAGCTTCCCTTTGAGTTGATGTGTGACGCTAGCGATTTTGCTATTGGAGCGGTTCTTGGACAAAGAGTGAACAAACACTTCTAACCGATCCATTACGCTAGCAAGACAATGACTGGGGCACAATTGCATTACACGACAACAGAAAAAGAGCTTTTAGCTGTTGTCTATGCTTTTGAAAAATTCCGCCCCTATCTTGTCCTTTCTACCACCATTGTGTATACTGATCATTCCGCGTTGAAGTACTTGTTGACAAAGCAAGATTCCAAACCAAGACTTCTTCGCTGGGTTTTGTTGCTCCAGGAATTTAAAATCGAAATTCGCGATAAAAAAGGAGCAGAAAACTTAGCCGCGGACCATCTCAGCAGACTTGAGGATCCATACCAAGGGGATCATCCGACCAAAGAAATCAATGATTCTTTTCCCTTGGAGACCTTAATGTCTATAAACTCGAAGCCGAATGAAACCCCGTGGTTTGCAGACTTTGCAAACTACTTGCCAGGTGGAATTCTCAAGGAAGGGTAAACGTCTCAACAAAAGAAGAAGTTCTTCACCAACATCAAGACTTACTTTTGGGACGACCCTTACCTATTCAAACAATGTGCTGACCTGATTATTCGCCGATGTGTTGATGGACCGGCAGCGTCGAAAATCCTTGATGCTTGCCACAAAGGACCCACCGGTGGCCACTTTGGTCCCAACTACACCGCTAAAAAAGTGTTTGATTCCGGATTTTATTGGCCCTCCATATACCGTGACGCTCACGATATGGTCAAACGATGTGATGTTTGCCAAAAGCAAGGCAAAATCACACATAAAGACGAGATGCCTCAGAATTTCATTCAAGAGTGTGAAATTTTTGATGTTTGGGGTATCGACTTTATGGGGCCATTCCCTTCTTCTAAAGGAAACAAATACATCCTTGTAGCCGTTGACTACGTTTCTAAGTGGGTTGAAGCCAAAGCTTTGCCTACTAATGACGCAAGGGTGGTTTGTAACTTTTTGAAAGCTCTTTTCGCTAGATTCGGTGTGCCTCGTGCCATTATTAGTGATCGTGGGACTCATTTCTGCAATGACCAATTTGCTCGAGTCATGGCTAAGTACGGTGTAAATCATCGTCTTTCCACAGCCTACCACCCACAAACTAATGGCCAGGCTGAAATATCCAACCGAGGGCTAAAGCGAATTCTTGAAAGGACTGTGGGAGAGCATCGTGCCTCATGGGCTGATAAACTTGATGATGCTTTGTGGGCTTTCCGTACTGCTTACAAGACCCCAATCGGCTGTACGCCTTATCGTCTTGTGTACGGGAAAGCGTGCCACCTCCCCATTGAGTTGGAGCACAAGGCTTATTGGGCCTTGAAGTGGGCTAATTTTGATATTAACAAAGCCGGTGACCTACGCAAGATCCAACTCAATGAGCTGAATGAACTCCGTAATGAGGCTTATGAAAATTCTTTGATCTATAAGGAAAGAACTAAGCTCATTCACGACTCCAAGATCAAAAACCGAGAGTTCCATGTTTGAGACAAAGTCTTACTTTTTAACTCTCGGTTGAAAATCTTCTCGGGAAAGCTCAAATCTCGTTGGTCCGGCCCATTCACCATTGCCCAAATTTTTCCATATGGTACTCTCGAGCTCGCTCAACCTGATGGACCAAATTTTAAGGTGAATGGCCAACGAGTGAAGTTGTACTTTGGTGAGGACACCTCTCAGGAGGTGATTCCATCCCTCACCACGTTCCCCATGAACTAATTTTGGGTCGAGTCAGGCTCGTGACTCGGTTATCAAAAACAAGCGCTCCTCGGGAGGCAGCCCGAGTATCTATCCTTTTATGTTCTAATCCCCTAAGTGTAGGGGGGACTTCTACGTGTTTGTCTTTGTGTGGTGTGATTACAGGGATAAGTGCACTCTTGGAATTTTGGAAGAACCGTGCTCCCGTGTTATCCGAAATCCGGTTGTATCTCTCAACTATCGTGATTCAATTTTTTCATACTCACATTTGAAATTGATCACTTTAGTCGTCCCATCCTTAACTTGAGTTAACCAACTTGCACAATGTCATAAGTGTAGGGGAAACTTTTCCCACACGCTTAAACATTGAGGACAATGTTTATCTTAAGTGTAGGGGGGACTTCTATCGAAGTTTTAAGTGGTCTTTTCCATGAAAATGCCCTCAATTAACCGGAAAATCATATTTTTCAACATTTTTCAAATTTTTAATTAACTTTGGCCATTTAGTTGTAATTTTTAAATTTTTATCGTTGCTTTCATATGTATATATTCCGCAATAAAGTCTAATTTTAATAAAAGTGGTGTGGCTAGTTTAGAAATTTTTGACATGTTAGGCCCGTTGCGTTTATTTTGACTCAACCCGAATAGACTTATCCAAGTTTATTCTAGCTAGTATCCTTAACCATGTAGACCTTAATTGGTTTATTAGGCTAAGTATCCACGAGTCTCATTACTTGAGATTTTAAATTGTGGAGGACGAGAAATGATAGAGTCAATTATAAGTCGGTATTCTTGCGTAAGCTCACTTGGTGTAATTATTTGCCTATTCTCCCATCACTTGCTAATAATTTATCTGCAATAAGTAAGGTCGTACAATTTGAAAAGTTACTTAGCTTCTAGCCCAAGATCGTTTAAAAGTTGCTCGGTAATAATAAGAGTTCATAGCCAAGGCATAACTTATGAAGCGGGGCGCGAAGATTGGCGAGTCCGAAAAGGCCCTAACAAGGCATGAGGATTCAATTTTATTGCTGAAGATCCAAAGTGATGTGAAAAGCATTATTCCTAAAGTCAATATGAAGGATCAAGACTCACGACGAAAAGCAATCAACTCCCATAAAGATCATGGAGAAGTCTATCCAAAAAGACCCTAACAAGGTATGAGGATAAATAGATCCATGTCCGAAAAGGAGGCGGATCGTTGTATCTCAAAATCCCAATTAGAAATTGAAGAATAATCATGAAGTCGTGGTCAACAAAGTTGGAGTACCCCTCAAAAGTCTCCAAGCGAAGAAACTCTATTATGATGAGAAGACCATTATCTCAAGAACGTCTCTCGAAGATATGAAGTATGAAGTACATGCCAAATATCGGCCCGAGAAAGGTCTCAAATCGTGAACCAAGTTATGCCAAGATATGAACTTTTTGATATCCCGAGAAGCAGTTTTAAAAGATTTTGCCCTTTAGCTAACTATTGATCAAATCGTCCTACTTTGCTTTCAGCCCTAATAAACTATCGAAATAAGTCCAAAAATGCATCTTCATGATCATTCTAAGACAAAAATAAAATATAAGAGATACACCTAGGAATAAGGGAGTTTAAGCATTTAATTAAGCCATGTGTGTAAGTGTTTGAATTGCTAACTTATAATAACAATGATCTCGTTTTTAAGCTTAGTTTGGGGAACGTGAAACTTGAGGGTGATAAATCTTCGCAGCACAAAAGCCCTAATGTAAGTCATTGATTTCTTCGCAAGTTATTTCCATGTAGCTATTTTCAAGTGAAAATGGGTTTCTATCCCTTTGATACCTTTGAAGTTTTATTTCTTTAATTTTTGTTAAGTAGAATTTAAATAAGGCCAAGGTTGATTAATTATGAGAAAAATGTAAAATTTGCTTTATCACTAAGCATTGCATGAGGGCATGGCAATGGTTAAGTGTAGGGGATTTGATAGGTGTGTAAACACCCATCCTTTTACCACTTAATTCGGGCTAAAACGAGACCAAAACACGTATTTAATATCATTTGTTTGGAATTATGCGTGGTTTTTGTGTTTATTGTGTTTTCAGAGCCAACTGGATGAATATTGAAGAAAACATGGGATTGCACGGGTTTTACTGAAGAAAAAGACTCAAGATAAAGTCTATTGTCCAAGAGATGCAAAAGATTTGAAGTCACTGGGCCTATTCGAAGATTTATCGAAGAAAAGGACCAAAGATGGAAGATTTATATAAGTCGAAGAAACTCAAGTCTATTAAACGAAGAAATTAAAAGACGAGTTGAATTTAATCGACGACAAATCCCGAATCAGAATCGAAAACGGAAACTTTTCTGAAAAGACGAAAAGACAAGAAGAACGGGAGAAAGCCCACTCACCAACCAAAGGACAAGCCTATAAATAGCCCTCCCCTCACACACATCCAGGAGTTAGTTTAGTTTTTTTCTTCTTCCCCATTTTTTTCTCTGTTCCGTTTCATCGCCATCACCATTAGGGTGATTGGTGATTATCATCTTTAATTTTTTCTCATCTTGTAATTTTAATCTTTGTTTTATCTTGTCAAAACATCAATCATTCAATACTAAGTTCTTGTTTAATCTTTCAATTTTATCTTGTTCATCATCATCTTTACCTTCAAGTTTTTAAGTTTTTATTTTCTTGATTTGATCTTCAAAAGTTGTTGGGATTCGTGTTTTTATTGATGGGATTAGTAGTTTATGATTAGTAAATGCTTTGTGATTGATTTATTTTAGTTTTTGCTGAAAAACTTGGTGAATTTTGGATTAAAAACAGTCTCCGTGTTCTTCGTATGTCTGCTACTGTTCTGGGTTTCCAAACTTCCGAACCAGCTAAAAGTTCCGAATGAAGCCTTCATTCGGAAGGTTCCGAACCAAGCATTAAGTTCCGAATAAGTCTTTAAGTTCCGAATCAAGCTAAACTTCCGAATCAAGAAGAAGTTCCGTACGAAGAAAAGTTCCGGATCAAGCCGAAACTTCCGAACCAAGCGCCTTCATCCGGAAGCTTCCGAACCAAGCGCCTTCATCCGGAAGTTTCCGAACCAAGCCTTCATCCGGAAGTTTCCGAACCAAGTCTTCATCCGGAAGTTTCCGAACCAAGCCTTCATCCGGAAACTTCCGAATCAACCCCTTCATCCGGAAGGTTCCGAACCAAGAAAACTTCCGAGTCAATCTTCAGACTTCCGAATCAGTGAGTTCCGAATGAGTGAATAGTAACTTCCGAATCAGAAAGTTCCGAATGAGTTCTTAAGTTCCGGATGAATGAAAGTTCCGAACCAAGGTTAAAGTTCCGAATCAAATTTTCTTTTAAAGTTGCTGTTTTACTGTTTCTTTACTCATATTTCACAATTTATATTTTAACTTTAATTTTAATTTGAACTTTAATTTGAACTTTAAATTTTAATTTTAATTTTGATTTTAATTTCAAACCAAGTCTTTGTTAATCATAATTAAAGTAATTGTCTTTGATTTAAATTTTCATTTCCACTTTTTATTAGACTAGAAAACCAAACCCTTTTATTTAGTAACCAAGAACAATCATTCCACTTAAGACTGAGATCAATTCGAGAGGATATCGAGAGTAAAATTGAACCTAGCAAAACCACAATATCAATGAAGCAATAAAAGATAGATAACATCGATACATGTAGAATTTAGCAACAAAGGTAGTCTTTTCATTAATCACAAACAAGTCTAAATTGTACCGTAACACATTACGTGTCACTATGTCGTACAATTCCAAAAACTCATCCTACCAACTGATGTCTCAGTTAAGTTAGGGATTATTTTTGAAAGATACCACAATGAATACTAATCTACAAGAGTCATGGGGGTTCCACCTGATCCATCGGTCCCAATTCAGAAGAAGATTCCTTCAATTTATTTCTTGGACACTGGGTATCCTCGTTATTGTACAATGGTTTAGGAACAACCCTTAACACAAACTAACAATTATCTAAAACCTCATAATTCCATCAAAGAACTTAACGACTTCCTCCTAACAATCTCATATTCCATACAGGTTAAGTTTCACTTTATTCAAGTTTTAACCAATTTTATACTCAATTCGATATCCTACCTTATTCTCCCATACTTTCAACCTTATTTATAAACCTTAATAGGGCAATAAAAGCTCGATATGATCAACACTTAATTTCCGATTCTATAACTTCTTCATCAATAGTTATCAAATGAGTCACTAGTATGAAATGACTCGATCAGTCAATTAGACTTCTCGGAAAGGTACTAGTGGCATGAGGCTTTTGGGTAATGGTTCCAATGACAGCCTCAAGTGCAACATTCACCCTTTCGATTTCAAATTTAAGAATTGAGTGACAACGAATCAGATGAAACCTTTCCAGGTGGTAACGTTTTGTCAACCTCCACTTTATAAAGAAAGATCGTCATGGCATCGATATCAGATTTAATCTCGCCAATTCTTCTTAAGTTTTACAATCAACTAATATCTACATTTCTACGAATATCAACCATTTGTTGGGATCATAAATATCCAAAACTTGGTTTAGATCTGGAAAAGCTAGAATTCCTACGAGAATAGCTTCGATTAATTTACTAGGGGATTTAGGGTGCCTTGTGACAATCTACGTCGTATAAATACCTCGTATAAATATCAAAATAATCATCAAACAATCATGTAATCAAATTACATCATATGTATATATAATCCAAGTTATATATATATATATATTAAAATAACACTTCTCAGTCTGGCCTTGTCGGTAACTCGAGAATTCTTCGGCACCGTTATAGTCAAAAGATTTTTAGACATTTTTAGAAAAATGTTTATAGTTAAAAGATTTTGAAATGTTTTATTCAAAACCTTAATTTTAAAAATCTTTCGTTCTCTATAACGAGAGCTCTGGTACCAAACTGTAACACCCCCAAATTTATACAACTCAGTACAGCGGAAGACTAGTTGGTGTTACGGGATAGCACATTACTCACATCATAGACAACGCTTAAAAGTCACGTCGTTTTAATAATAAAGCATTTCCATTCATAAATATCAAAGTTACATAGGTCCCAAGTCATTGTATTTTATACAGGTTTTACAAAGCATTTGAATGGAAATTAATATTTTAAGCGCGGGCCATGAATTGTTGATGTCTTCCCGAGAATCACCTTCAAGTACCTGAGATAAAACATGTTAAAAGAAAAGGTCAGCGATAACGCCGAGTGAATTCATAGAGTTTAATAAAACCATTAATATAACATCGGTATAAAATTATTACCGAAAATCATTTTGTACAAATCATCGTAATAGGACATAAAATAGCCAAAGTCATTTTATACAAATCCTTATCAAAATCATAGTATAGGCTTTCGCCTTCAAAATCATTATATGAACCAATGTCGTAAAAATATCATACAATACGTTTTATAACGTTGTATGGAGTTAAATAAAAACCGTTATATGAATATGGTTATGTAAAACCAAAACACAAACATAAAATCAATAATAAGACCCCGTATTGCTAGTCAGGCAATATATCATAATTGTGCGTATAGCAGTATTTCGTTATTTATGGATTATTACAAGTCGCATGACATTGTTACCTTACTATAACAAACAACGGGTAGCTAGCCCGAAACTCATTTGCCCATCTAAATTAGCGTGTCGTCACAAAGGTCACGCTATGGAAATCTTCTCATACATAAATTCGCTTACCAATCAACGTGGCACGACGGGGATCAACCGTCAAGGCGCGAACTGGGGTGACCGTCCCCAAATAGTACTATTATATGCATAAGCGTCTACCAAATCCCAGTAGTTCACAATTCATGCTAATGGGACTTTTAGTTACATAACCTAACTTTAATAATCCATTTAATTTCATCTATCGGGTCATATAATCATTCATCGGGTCATAAAATCATTCGGGTCCAAATCAATAAACAAACAATTGGGACAACTAGTGTCTTATTTCATAAAAACTAACATGTTATCTCCCTCGCAGGTTTATCAAACATTTCATAAAAACATTTATAAGAGCGCGAGGCTATGAACTCACGTTGATGTGGGAAGGCGGGTTATCGGCAATTCGGACGTATGTTACGTGCTTCAATCACAGAAACCTAGACAAATAATACTCGTCTTAGACTCATGTCCAATGACTTTATAAAAATAACAATTATGTATACATATGATGATCAAGTGGGTTTACATATTCTCATTTACTCATTTTAGTGTTATGTGTTGATAACTTTTATACTAGTTTACTAGTTTTACCTATTTACATGTTTTAAGTCCAATAAGCTTATTATAAGTTCTTTAACTTGTATTAATCCATTTTATACTTGTATTATCAGTATTTACCCTTTACATGTTGGGCCTAAATGGGTTAAGCCCAATAAATAAGTTTATAAGTGTTTTAGCCCATTTTGTTGTATTATTAGTCCAATAACGTTAACTTAGCCCGTTAATGTCCGTATGTTATATAGTTCGGGTTTTATCGGTTTTTACTAGTTATATATGTTTATATATCAGTATATGAGTTTATAAAAGTTTACATTAGACGGGTCCAACCGTCTAAGTTTTATTACACAAAAACGTTAATTTTACGGTAATAGCCGAAAATGTCGTAAAAATCATGTCTATAGTTTTATAACTTATAAAACTTATCAAACTATCATTTTTATAAAATGTCCATTTATTTATCCTTATACATATTTATATAAATGAAATATATAAGTTAGTGGGTTTTAATTTTACATTTTATACTATATTATTTGAGTGCTTATATAATATTATTAATCTTTAATTTCACAAAATATGATTTTTAGTTTCACTTTCACCATTTTTATCATATCTTGAGTTCTATAAGGAGATAGAAGCTCATTTTTAGATGACATAAACTTCATATTATGTGCTACAAATAAGTTAGTTATAGATACTGCTCAATCCATGTCTAAGTATCCTTAACAGTCCCTACAAAACAGACTATTCAGATTGGTATACAAATTTTGTTTTGATCATATCTCACTCATTTTGATGATTCCATTGCATGGTCAACTCTCACATGTGTATGACATCTAATACTTACTGTAAATTGATTCCACCATTCCATTTTATCAGTTTAACATTTGGTTACTTACTGTTTTTATACAGCCATCATATTTAGCAAGATTTTAACCTTGTTACCTATGATTTTTCATCTCTTTAATCATATTTATCAACACTTGATCCCCACACAACATTTTTATCATCATATATTCATCATATACATATACAATAAGAAAGAAAATACATGATACATAATCAAAATAACAAGAGGATGGGGAGAACAATATTTATACCACCAAAGTGATGAAATGATGAGCTTTTGGATGAACAAGACATGGTTTTGGGTAACCAATCTTATGAGATATCAACACCACTTCTAGGATCACCAAGTATTTGTAGATTCCTACAAAAATCAGCCCTTGTTCTTCATGAAAACTCCTTGAGAAATCAGCCCCAAACTCCCTTGAAAAATCCTTTTTACATGTTAAGATCACCTCCAATCTTCATAACTTCAATGGGTTTTCATCATATGTAAATTATACATATGATTTATGGTTGAATCAAGATCAAATGGGGGTTGTTTTGGATGAGTTTGGGACGAATTTTAGAGAGAGGGAGGAGAGTGTTTAGTGGTTTGCATGTGTTGAAATGAATGAAAATGGTTTGAGGTGGTGGTTTTGATGTTGGTTGCTAGTTTACAAGTAAACTAAGACATGTGTCTTAGCTTATCTTGTAAGCTTGACACCACATGGTGTTGTTAGCTTTGTTTAGCCATGTGTGAGGGTGGGACAAGTATGTACTTGTTCCATCCTCATTAATTTACGGGTATTCCTCGATTCTAGTTTCCTTGATTTGCGTTCCCTCGGGTCGTTTTACGAAAAACGTTTTTATAAATTATGAAGCAACGGCACAAAACAAATCTAATAAAAATTGTCTCGTCAAAAACAGAGTTCAAAAATGTACATACGTAAACCTAGGGTTTCAGGTTTAGTCGTAATGGACGTTAAAATAAAATCGTAAGTCCTAATCTGTTCTCGTAAATTTGTGAGTTTATGAACCAACACAAATTTAAAATCTCAAAATATTCACGGACAAATTTATTTTCTGAAATGTCAGAATGTCACCAAAACGGTGTATGTAAACGTAAGCACGTAGCGTAGAATCCTCCGGTTTAGACGTAGTCGATGCTACTTCAAGACGTAAAATTCAAATTTCTTCTCAAAAATAAGTGAGTTCATATAATAACATTAAAATAATGTTTTTAAATAAATATTGAGAATAAAATATCAACCATAAATTGACGGATTGTCACATATTTTATGTTTTGATTTGTTTAATCATATGTTTTATGTTATAATGTCAGATGGCAAACACAGACAATCTCTGGGCAATATTTGCAGATGCTGATGCAGAAATGCAAGACGCCCTTCATCACAACGACGGCTATCCTCCCCCGCCTAACATCTTCCCCATGGAAGGAAGGAATCGGCTCATGAGGGAATACTATAGCCTTAGACAACGACCTGACGAAGACAGCAATGACTTCATGCAGCGTTTCCTTCGCTATGCTGGTGTCCTGAGAGCAGCTGTGGGCACCACTGAGTAACAAGCACTACATTTCCGTTGGGCTCTTAATCCAAGGATCACAAATAACTTATCAGGTGCTCCGTTGGATACGGTAGCACAAGTGGCTGACGCAGCACGAAAACTGGAGCTGCTGCAGGAGAGAGATGAGTTCGGGGAAGCTGAAAGACCCGACAAGAGGTAAACATTCGTATTCAAGCGGTGACCAATCCGTATACTTTCTATATGTCAATTATTCATCTCTTTAAACGTATCTTTCAGGCAGAAAACTGGGGACCGGTCTTAGCCGGCTACTCAGCAGCAGCCTCATCAGCCCAAGGGAAACGGTCAGACTAACGACCGTTCTGCTACGGATAGGCGTGGTGGTAATGATAATTACCGTAACAACGCTGGGCACTCCAACAGCAGCAGGTCCTAATACTTACGCGTTTCCTTATGTTTTCATGTTATAACTCATATTCCGACACTTTAGCAAAACTTCTACCAGGAACCATGGAAACGGTAGGGACCAGAACCAGAGAGGTTCGCAGCCTAGCCGTCCAGCTATCACTGGTATTAAATCTTACGATTATCCACTTTGACCTTTGTACCCAATTACCATGTCTTATGTAAAATGTTTTATCAGGTTCTCAGCCAGCCAGAGCACCTGCTGGAGGATACACTCATCCTCTTTGCTCTACTTGCCATCGTAGGCACCCAGGACCATGTCGCCGTAATACTGATGTGTGCTTCAAGTGTGGTCTTCCTGGCCATATTATGAAGGATTGCCGTAAGGGCAAGATGGAGGGTACATCGGGACATGCTGATACCAAGCCGCCTCCTACTGCCGGGCGTGTCTACACAACATCTCGAGACCAGGCCAACAAGTCTACAAGTACCATCACTGGAATCTTGTATATGTATGGTCAAGCTGCATGTGTTCTTTTTGATACGGGTGCTACTCACTCGGTTATTTCTACTACTTATGCTAAGAACATTAGGATGCTCCCCATGCCACTAGAAAATAGGCTTACTATTTCCACGCCTTTGAGGGACTCTGTATTAATCACCCATGTATACAAGAGTCTTCCCCTAGAATTTGACGATAAGGTTCGACCTGTCGACGCACTTCCGCTGGACATGAATGACTTCGACATGATTTTGGGCATGGATTGGTTATCCAAACATCATGCTACCATAGACTGCCATTCATATCGAGTTATCTTCGGTGATGTTAATGCACCAGAGTACATTGATACACGATATTTTCTATGGGTTCAGATTTAATCTCGGAATCTTCTCGAATTGATCACAGCTCAAAGTGGAATGATTGTTCTTGGTGACAAATAGGGGGTTTGGTTTTCTATTCTACTAAAAAGATAAATGAATGAAGTAAATAAAGATTTAAAACAAAAACAGTCAATGAAATAAAACTTGAATTTAAATTAAACAATTAAATGATAAAGCAGTAAAAGAACCTCACTAAAAACTTGCTTGATTCGGTATAATGTTGTTGATGTGGAATAACTGAAGAAAAGCTCTATCTGGAATATAAGTCTATGCGGAATAATAGATCCATTCGGAATAATGTGCTACTCAGAATAAATGCTACTCGGAATACAATGCCTATCCGGAATAAAAAAGCTATTCGGAATAAATAGGCTATTCGGAATAAATGGCCATCCGGAATATTGGTGCTATCCGGAATAATGTGCTATTTAGAATAAATGGCCATCTGGAATATTGGTGCTATCCGGAATAAATGCTACTCGGAATAAAAGGCTATGCGGAAGAAATGAGCTATCCGGAATAATAGATATTCGGGATGGAAAAACTCTATGCGGAATAAAAAGGCTATTCGGAATAACTGTGGAATGAAGAACAGTAGAGAGAAACAAAACAGGGGAAGACGATTTTTGATCAAAATAAGCCAAATAAACAAAAAGGTTTAAACCAAACTAACCAATGATCATCTACTAACCATAAACAACATATCAAATCATTAAAAACACAAAACCCACTTACTTTTGAAGATCAAAATCAACTAAATAAGAACTTTAGAACTTTGAATCAAAGAACAAGATGAACAAGATGAAATGGAAAGATTGTATTGATGATTAAGGTTCAAACAATCAAAGGAAAAGATTAAAACTACAAGATTTGTGAAAACAAGAATCAAAATCACCAAACACCCTAATGGTGTTGGTGATACCTCCGAACAAGAAGGAAAGAAAAGAGGAAAAACTAAAAACTAAAACTGGTTGAAAAGTGTGAAGGGAATCCTTTATATAGTCCTTGTATTTGGTTGGTGAGTGGGCTTTCTCCCGTTCTTCTTGTCTTCTCGACTTTTCAGAAAAGTTGACGTTTTCGATTCTATTTCGAGATTTGTCGATGATTAAATTCAACTCGTCTTTTAATTTCTTCGTTTAATAGACTTGAGTTTCTTCGACATATGTAAATCTTCCATCTTTGGTCCTTTTCTTCGATAAATCTTCAAATAGGCCCATTGACTTCAAATCTTTTGCATCTCTTGGACAATAGACTTCGTCTTGAGTCTTTTTCTTCGATAAATCGCGTGCAATCTCATGTTTTCTCCAATATCCATCCGGTTGGCTCTGAAAACACAATAAACACAAAAACCACGCATAATTCCAAACAAATGATGTTAAACATGCGTTTTGGTCTTGTTTTAGTAAGAAATAAGTGGTAAAAGGATGGGTGTTTTCACACCTATCAAACCCCTACACTTAACCATTGACATGTCCTCATGCAATGCTTAGCGATAAAGCAAGTTTACACTTTTCTCATAATTAATCAACCTTGGCCTTATTAACATACTAAACAACAATTAAAGTACTAAGAGAAATTAAAACCTTTAAAGTAATAAAAAGGATAGAAAACCATTTTCTCTTGAAAATAGCTATATGGAAATAACTTGCAAAGAGATCAAGGACTTACATTAGGGCTTTGGTGCTGCGAAGATTTGTCACCCTCAAGTTTCACGTTCCCCAAACTAAGCTTAAAAACGAGATCATTGTTATTATAAGTTAGCAAATCAAACACTTACACACATGGCTTAATTATATGCTTAAACTCCCTTATTCCTAGAGGTATCTATTATATTTTATTTTTGTCTTAGAATGGTCATGAAGATGCATTTTTGGACTTATTTCGATAGTTTATTTAGGCTAAAAGCAAAGTAGGACGATTTGATCAATAGTTAGCTAAAGGACAAAATCTCTTAAAACTGCTTCTCGGGATATCAAAAAGTTCATATCTTGGCATAACTCGGTTCACGATTTGAGACCTTTCTCGGACCGATATTTGGCATGTACTTCATACTTCATATCTTCGAGAGACGTTCTTGAGATAATGGTCTTCTCTTCGTTAATAGAGTTTCTTCACTTGGAGACTTTTGAGGGGTACTCCAACTTTGTTGACAACGACTTCATGATTATTTCTTCAATCTCTAATTGGGATTTTGAGATACAACGATCCGCCTCCTTTTCGGACTTGGATCTATTTATCCTCATACCTTGTTAGGGTCTTTTCGGATAGACTTCTCCATGATCTTTATGGGAGTTGATTGCTTTTCGTCGTGAGTCTTGATCCTTCATATTGATTTTGGGAATAATGCTTTTCACATCACCTTGGATCTTTAGCAATAAGATTGAATCCTCATGACTTGTTAGGGCCTTTTCGGACTCGCCAAACTTCGCGCCCCGCTTCATAAGTTATGCCTTGGCTATGAACTCTTATCATTACCGAGCAACTTTTAAACGATCTTGGGCTAGAAGCTAAGTAACTTTTCAAATCGTACGACCTTACTTATTGCAGATAAATTATTAGCAAGTGATGGGAGAATAGGCAGATAATTACACCAAGTGAGCTTGTGCAAGAATACCGACTTATAATTGACTCTATCATTTCTCGTTCTCCACAATTTAAAATCTCAAGTAATGAGACTCGTGGATACTTAGCCTAATAAACCAATTAAGTTCTATATGGTTAAGGTTACTAGCTAGAATAAACTTGGATAAGTCTATTCGGGTTGAGTCAAAATAAACGCAACGGGCCTAATATGTCAAAGATTTCAAAACTAGCTACACCACTTTATTAATATTTTTGACTTTATTGCGGGATATATACATATGAAAGCAACGATAAAAATTTAAAAATTACGACTAAATGGCCAAAGTTAATTAAAATTTTGAAAAATGTTGAAAAAGATGATTTTCCGGTTAAATGAAGGCATTTTCATGGAAAAGTCCACTTAAAACTTCGATAGAAGTCCCCTCTACACTTAAGATAAACATTGTCCTCAATGGTTAAGCATGTGGGAAAAATCTCCCCTACACTTATGACATTGTACACGTTGGTTAAATCAAGCTAAGGAAGAGACGACTAAAGTGATCAATTTCAAATGTGAGTATGAAGAAAATTGAATCACGATAGTTGAGAGATAGAACTGGATTTCGGATAACACGGGAGCACGGTTCTTCAAAGGTTCCAAAAGTGCATTCATCCCTGTAATCACATCACCACACAAACACAAAGAAACCTATAGAGGTCCCCCTACACTTAGGAGGTTAAAACGGAAAATGATAGATACTCGGGCTGCCTCCCGAGGAGCGCTTGTTTTTGATAACCGAGTCACGAGCCTGACTCGACCCAAAATTAGTTCATGGGGAACGTGGTGAGGGATGGAATCATCTCCTGAGAGATGTCCTCACCAAAGTACAACTTCACTCGTTGGCCATTCACCTTAAAATTAGGTCCATTAGGTTGAGCGAGCTCGAGAGTACCATACGGAAAAATTTGGGCAATGGTGAATGGGCCGGACCAACGAGATTTCAGCTTGCCCGAAAAGATTTTCAACCGAGAGTTAAAGAGTAAAACTTTGTCTCCAACTTGGAACTCTCGGTTCTTAATCTTAGAGTCGTGAATGAGCTTAGTCTTTTCCTTATAGATCAAAGAATTTTCATAAGCCTCATTCCAGAGTTCATTCAGCTCATTGAGTTGGATCTTGCGTAGGTCACCGGCTTTGTTGATATCGAAATTAGCCCACTTCAAGGCCCAGTAAGCCTTGTGCTCCAACTCAATGGGGAGGTGGCATGCCTTTCCGTACACGAGACGATATGGTGTACAACCAATCGGAGTCTTGTATGTGGTACGAAAAGCCCACAAAGCATCATCAAGTTTATCAGCCCATGAGGCACGATGCTCTCCCGCGGTTCTTTCAAGAATTTGCTTTAATCCTCGGTTAAAGATTTCAGCCTGGCCATTAGTTTGTGGGTGGTTTGCGGTGGAAAGACGATGATTTACACCATACTTAGCCATGACTCTTGCAAATTGGTCATTGCAAAAATGAGTCCCGCAATCACTAATAATGGCACGAGGCACACCGAATCTAGCGAATAGCGACTTCAAAAAGTTACAAACCACCCTTGCGTCATTAGTGGGTAAAGCTTTGGCTTCAACCCATTTAGACACGTAGTCGACGGCGACAAGGATGTATTTGTTTCCTTTAGATGAAGGGAATGGCCCCATAAACTCGATACCCCAAACATCAAAGATTTCACATTCTTGAATGAAATTCTAAGGCATCTCATCTTTATGTGTGATCTTGCCTTGTTTTTGGCAAGCATCACAATGTTTAACCATCTCGTGAGCATCACGATAAATGGTGGGCCAATAAAATCCCGAGTCAAACACTTTTTTGGCGGTGTAGTTGGGACCAAAGTGACCACCGGTGGGTCCTTTGTGGCAAGCGTCAAGAATGTCTAAAGCGGCCGGTCCATCAACACATCGGCGAATAATCAAATCAGCACATTGTTTGAATAGATACGGGTCATCCCAAAAGTAAGTCTTAATATCTTTGAAGAACTTCTTCTTTTGTTGGGATGTTAACCCGTCAACGAGAATTCCACCCGCCAAGTAGTTTGCAATGTCCGCAAACCACGGGGTTTCATCAGAAGTCGAGTTGATAGACATTAAGGTCTCCAGGGGAAAAGAATCATTGATTTCTTTGTTCGGATTGTCCCCTTGAAAAGGATCCTCAAGTCTACTGAGATGATCCGCGGCTAGGTTTTCAGCTCCCTTCTTATCACGAATTTCGATTTTAAATTCTTGGAGTAGCAAAACCCAGCAAAGAAGTCTTGGTTTTGAATCTTGCTTAGTCAACAAGTACATCAACGCAGAATGATCGGTATAAACGATTGTGGTAGAAAGGACAAGATAGGGGCGGAACTTTTCAAAGGCATAGACAACAGCTAAAAGCTCTTTTTCGGTTGTCGTGTAATGCAATTGAGCCCCCGTCATTGTCTTGCTAGCATAGTGGATTGGTTGGAAGTGTTTGTTCACTCTTTGGCCCAAAACCGCTCCAATAGCATAGTCGCTAGCATCGCACATCAACTCGAAAGGCAGCTCCCAATTAGGGGTAACCAAGACGGGTGTCTTAGTTAGCTTGTCCTTAAGAAGGTTGAAGGATCCGATACACTCTTTAGAGAAGATAAAAGGAGTATCTTTTTCCAAGAGGTGGGTCATCGGGCGAGCGATTTTAGAAAAATCTTTGATGAATCGACGGTAGAAGCCCGCATGACCAAGGAAACTTCTCACACCCTTCACGGTTGAAGGTGGAGGCAACTTAGCGATAACATCAATTTTAGCACGGTCCACTTCAAGACCGGATTTGGAGATTTTGTGTCCTAGCACGATGCCCTCTTTTACCATGAAATGGCATTTTTCCCAATTAAGAACAAGGCGAGTGTCTTCACACCGCTTAAGCATACGTTCTAAATTGGCAAGGCAAGCAGAGAAAGAATCGACATAAACCGAGAAATCATCCATGAATACTTCCATAGTTTCTTCAACCATGTCATGGAAGATAGCCATCATACACCTTTGGAACGTCCCAGGAGCATTGCATAAACCAAAAGGCATACGTTTGTAAGCAAATGTTCCGTAGGGACAAGTGAATGTGGTCTTTTCTTGGTCTTTGGGATCGATGGGAATTTGAAAATACCCGGAGAAACCGTCTAAAAAGCGGTAATAGTCATTACCAGCTAGACGCTCGAGCATTTGATCCATGAAAGGAAGAGGAAAGTGATCTTTTCTCGTGGCATCATTGAGCTTGGGATAGTCGATACAAACTCTCCACCCAGTAACGAGACGAGTGGGAATCAACTCGTTGTGTTCATTGGAACAACGGTTATTCCGCCCTTCTTAGGCACACAATGGACGGGACTTACCCAAGACGAATCCGAAATAGGGTAAATCAAGCCGGCATCAAGAAGTTTGATAACCTCTTGTTTGATGACGTCATGAATGCGAGGATTAACCCTCCGTTGGCTCTGGATTGCGGGTTTAAAGTCATCTTCCATGAGAATCTTGTGAGTACAAAAGTTTGGATCAATTCCGCGGATATCAGAAATTTTCCAAGCAATTGCCTTCTTATTATCTTTAAGCACGGCGATGAGGCGAGATTTCTCTTCTTCTTTCAAGTCCTTAGCAATGATGACGGGCGACTTCTTCTTTTCTTCAAGGAACACGTACTCGAGATGGGGCGGCAACTCCTTAAGTTCTAAATCCGGAGGATTTTTGATGGGAGGCGTATTCAAAGTCGGTGCACCGATAGCAATATCCTTGGGAGATGGTGGAGAAATATTGTCTTCTTTAAGAAGGTTCTCAATGAGGCGAAGATCTTCATCCCAATCGGTGGGAGAATCGTCATGTTCTAAGTTCACATCTCCCATGGTGGCTTCCAAATCTTTCCAAAGGAAATCACTTTCTCCAAATAGAGATAGTGATGAATCAATAGAGGAAACGGTCTCAACATTGGGAAGAGAGGTAGGAATACTTTTACAAGCATCTATGAAGTGTTCTTCACAAGCCTCATCAAGAACGTCAATACAATTAACACTCTCGTATGAATAAGGTTGTTTAGAAAGCTTTCCCATGTTGAAAACGATTTTATCGTCACCCACTCTCATGATAAGCTCACCGGCTTCAACATCGATGAGAGTGCGACCGGTCCTCAAGAATGGACGACCAACAATTAATGGCACACGAGGGTCCATATCGTAGTCGACGACGACGAAATCGGCAGGAAAAGTGAATTTGTCAACTCCTACAAAGACGTCTTCGGCTATCCCCACTGGATAAGCAACCGTACGGTTAGCTAATTCCAAAGTCATTTTGGTGGGGACTAGCTCGGGGAGAGATAATTGCTTCCAAACGCTTAAGGGCATTAAGTTAATACTGGCACCTAGATCGGCTAGGGCCATGCAATTCTCTACTCCCGGGAAGTTGCAAGGGATTAAGAAGTGACCCGGATCACCAAGTTTGGTTGGTAATTTCCTTAAGAGCACTGCATAGCAATTCTCATTAAGTTGGGTGTTAGCTATATCAAGAAGCTTCTCCTTGTCGCTAAGAAGATCTTTGAACATTTTCGCATATTTAGGCATGTGAGCGAGAGCCTCAGCGAAGGAGATGTTGAAATTCAATTGTTTAAACATTTTGAGAAAGTTCGAAACTTGAATATCATCCTTGATTTTGAGCTTCTCTTTCCTCAACCTTGAGGGATAAGGTATATCGGAAGAAGAGGAAGTCTTTGGGATCGAAGGATCACTCACATCCTTGGGTGGAGGAGGGGTAGAAGTAAGAGGTGGAGGAGTTGGGGAAATAGAAGGTTGAGGAATAGGAGCAGGTGACTCGTTTTCCTTAGTCACAATCACCGGTGGAGGTATAGGAAGCTCGGGTTCCTTGGTACCTTTGCCACTGCGAGTGGTTATTGCTTTCATCTCCCCTCTTGGATTCGCAACGGTGTTACTCGGAAGAGTACCCGAAGAAGAGGGTTGATTACCTTGGAAGAAACTAGCCATCATGTTCCTTAAGTCATTCGTTTGACTTGCTAAAGTGTTTCTCATATCAGCTCGAAGATCGTTCCCTTGTTTCACCATGTCTGCTTTCAAGTTGAGCACTTCCCGCTGGAGATTTTCCACGATCACATCATTGGTACACATGTAGGTTTCAACATCTTGGTGTAATGCGGTGGGTTGGTTGGGAGGAGGAGCATGGTAGGCGGGTGGTTGATAAGCAGGTTGTTGGTAAACTTGGTTGTTTCTTTGAGGTGGATATGGTTGTTTGTGAGGTGGTTGGTATGGTGCACGAGGTTGTTGTTGAGGAGGGCGATTGAGGTTTTGTTGTTGGTTTGGGTTGTTAGGAGGAAAACCGAGTGGGGAAAGAAAGTTGTTTGAGCGGTAGCTAAGTAAGTTGCGGTCCCCTTGAGGACGAGCTTGATAAGCGGCCGGAGGATAGGTACCGTATGCATCATTCACATTCTCAGAAGGGTAGTCTTGGGTGGAGGTACAAGTTGTGTAAGAGTGAGGACCCCCGCATATTTCACATGGTTGGCTGACAGCATTGACTTGAGCGTTTTTAGCGTTGATGTTGTTGGTGTTGCTAGCGGTTTGGGTAGCAAGCGATTCAAGAAGCGCAATGATTTTGTCAAGTTGCTTGTCGTTGTCACTAGTACTAGCACTAGCGGCATTGGTCCGAACACTCTTGGTTTGCACACGAGACTTATTTTCAATGATATCCCAAGCGGCATTAGAAGTCTTAACCAAAATATTACCTCCCGAGGCACTATTTAGTGAATCTTGGTCATGCATGCTTAAACCATTATAAAAAGTATTAATTTGGTGAACTTTGGTAAAACCATGTTGTGGGCACTTTCTTAAAAGATCTTTAAAACGGTCCCAAGATTCACTAAAAGACTCATCGTACTTTTGTTCAAAATTAATGATTTCATTCCGCAAAGCGGTAGTACGAGAGGGTGGGAAAAAGTAGTTTATGAACTTGGTCTCCAAATTCGTCCACGTCAGAATACTTTGTGGCGGTTCCTTTGCAAGCCAATGCCGGGCTTGTCCCTCTAAGGAGAAAGGAAAAAGTTGTAAACGGATTACCTCTTGTGGAACACCATTGAATTTGACCGTATTTGTGAGTTGCAAGAACCTTTTGATGTGGTCATGTGGATCATCAATGGTACGCCCCAAGAATGGTTGAGCAGAGACCATCTGGATAAAACCAGATTTGAGCTTAAAGTTGTTGGCTGCAATCACGGGTATGACAATTGGATCATTGTTGCCGTCTACATGTGCTTGCAGAAGTTCAATCATCGGGCGATTGTCCGGTAGAGGTTCATTGTTGTTGTTATTATTGTTGTTGAGAGGTGGATTGTTATTGTTGTTATTGTTTTGAGGTGGGTTATTGTTGTTGTGTACACCGGCCATGTCTAAGTCTTCGAGAGGCTCAGGCTCTAGATAAGACGTTGATCGTGTACGCATGCACCTACAAAAGAACTAACAAAGAAAACAAGAAATATTTTTGGTTTTTAGGTTTTTTCAATTTTTAGGATTTTTGAAAATTTATATTTTTTTTTAGGGTTTTTGAAGGTTTTTATGAAAAAGTAACGTTCACGGCGAACGGATCCCAAAATCCAAGTTCTCACAAAAAACTGTTAATCTTAACGAGAAGAGCCGGCAGCGGCGCCATTTGATACACGATATTTTCTATGGGTTCAGATTTAATCTCGGAATCTTCTCGAATTGATCACAGCTCAAAGTAGAATGATTGTTCTTGGTGACAAATAGGGGGTTTGGTTTTCTATTCTACTAAAAAGATAAATGAATGAAGTAAATAAAGATTTAAAACAAAAACAGTCAATGAAATAAAACTTGAATTTAAATTAAACAATTAATTGATAAAGCAGTAAAAGAACCTCACTGAAAACTTGCTTGATTCGGCATAATGTTGTTGATGTGGAATAACTGAAGAAAAGATCTATCTAGAATATAAGTCTATGTGGAATAATAGATCCATTCGGAATAATGTGCTACTCGGAATAAATGCTACTCGGAATACAGTGCCTATCCGGAATAAAAAAAGCTATTCGGAATAAATAGGCTATTCGGAATAAATGGCCATCCGGAATATTGGTGCTATCCGGAATAATGTGCTATTCGGAATAAATGGCCATCTGGAATATTGGTGCTATCCGGAATAAATGCTACTCGGAATAAAAGGCTATGCGGAAGAAATGAGCTATCCGGAATAATAGATATTCCGGATGGAAAAACTCTATGCGGAATAAAAAGGCTATTCGGAATAACTGGGGAATGAAGAACAGTAGAGAGAAACAAAACAGGGGAAGACGATTTTTGATCAAAATAAGCCAAATAAACAAAAAGGTTTAAACCAAACTAACCAATGATCATCTACTAACCATAAACAACATATCAAATCATTAAAAACACAAAACCCACTTACTTTTGAAGATCAAAATCAACTAAATAAGAACTTTAGAAATTTGAATCAAAGAACAAGATGAACAAGATGAAATGGAAAGATTGTATTGATGATTAAGGTTCAAACAATCAAAGGAAAAGATTAAAACTACAAGATTTGTGAAAACAAGAATCAAAATCACCAAACACCCTAATGGTGTTGGTGATACCTCCGAACAAGAAGGAAAGAAAAGAGGAAAAAATAAAAACTAAAACTGGTTGAAAAGTGTGAAGGGAATCCTTTATATAGTCCTTGTCTTTGGTTGGTGAGTGGGCTTTCTCCCGTTCTTCTTGTCTTCTCGTCTTTTCAGAAAAGTTGACGTTTTCGATTCTGATTCGGGATTTGTCGATGATTAAATTCAACTCGTCTTTTAATTTCTTTGTTTAATAGACTTGAGTTTCTTCGACATATGTAAATCTTCCATCTTTGGTCCTTTTCTTCGATAAATCTTCAAATAGGCCCATTGACTTCAAATCTTTTGCATCTCTTGGACAATAGACTTTCTCTTGAGTCTTTTTATTCGATAAATCCCGTGCAATCCCATGTTTTCTCCAATATCCATCCGGTTGGCTCTGAAAACACAATAAACACAAAAACCACGCATAATTCCAAACAAATGATGTTAAACACGCGTTTTGGTCTTGTTTTAGTAAGAAATAAGTGGTAAAAGGATGGGTGTTTTCACACCTATCATACATTCATAATGGTTTCATACCCGGAAGGTCTATACAAGTCATATCCACCCTGCAAGAGCGTGCACTACTGTGACATGGCTGCGAGGGTTATCTAGCTACGGTTCACGACATGGATGCTGAATCCCCATCAATTCAGGATCAACCAATAGTGTCGGAATTCCAAGATGTTTTTCCAGCAGAACTTTCGGGCATACCACCTGCACGAGAAGTGGAATTCAGTATCGAGTTGGTTCCAGGAGCTGAACCAATCTTCAAGGCTCCTTATCGCATGGCTCCCATAGAGCTAAAGGAGCTGAAGGATCAACTGCAAGAACTTCTTGAACGAGGTTTTGTTCGACCGAGCGCATCTCCATAGGGCGCACCGGTCTTGTTTGTTAAGAAGAAGGACGGCAGTATGCGTCTTTGTATAGACTATCGTGAGCTCAACAAGATTACCATTCGGAATAGGTATCCACTGCCACGCATTGACGACCTGTTTGACCAACTCCAAGGGGCCAAACACTTATCCAATATTGATCTTAGGTCAGGCTATCATCAGCTACGGGTCAAGGAGCAGGACATCGCTAAGACTACCTTTCGTACCCGTTATGGCCACTACGAGTTTGTAGTTATGCCATTTGGCCTGACAAATGCTCCAGCAGTGTTCATGGATTTGATGAACAGAATCTTCCATGAATTTCTGGACAAGTTCGTCATTGTCTTCATCGATGACATCCTGATTTTCTCAAAGTCTAAGGAGGAACACGAAGACCATCTTCGTACAGTACTACAGATTCTTCGCCAGAAGCAGCTATATGCTAAATTCTCCAAGTGTGAGTTCTGGTTAGACAAGGTGGCATTCTTGGGTCACATTGTATCAGCAGAAGGAATCACTATGGATCCAGCGAAGGTTGAGGCCATTACTAAGTGGCCAAGGCCGACATCAGCGACGGAAGTCCGCAGTTTCTTAGGCTTAGCTGGCTATTACCGTAGGTTCGTGGAGAACTTTTCCCGCCTAGCACTACCATTGACCTAACTGATGCGAAAAGGAGAGAAATTCGTCTGGACTGAAGATCGAGAGAAGAGCTTTGAAGACACGAAGCAGAAGCTAGTATCTGCACCTATTCTTACTCTACCATCTGGAACGGGTGGATTTCAAATCTATAGCGATGCATCGGGGAAGGGACTTGGCTGTGTTCTCATGCAACATGGGAAATTGATCGCGTACGCTTCACGGCAGCTTAAGCCTTATGAAGAAAATTACCCCACGCACGACCTGGAACTTGTTGCAGTCGTGTTTGCATTGAAGATATGGAGGCACTACTTATATGGAGAATCATGTGACATTTTCACGAACCATAAGAGCTTGAAGTATATCTTCACTCAGCGTGAATTGAACATGAGGCAGAGGAGATGGTTGGAGCTGTTGAAGGATTATGACGTTAATCTACAGTATCATCCCGGAAAGGTAAATGTAGTAGCAGATGCTCTTAGCAGGAAGTCCGGAATGATCAACGGCATTAAAATCAAAGAGGAAATCATCAGAGACTTGGAGCGACTAGACATCGAGATCATGGTACGTGGACAGCATGGTTACTGGGCTAATCTTAGAGTAGAACCTGAGTTACTCTCTAAGATCAAGGAAGCTCAGAAGGATGACGGAGAAATATGGGCGATAGTACAGAATTTGGAGAAGCAGACAGAATTCAGAGTAGATGCAGATGGTCTCCTATGGCAGGGCACGAGACTTTGTGTTCCTGATGACCAAGAACTCCGGGAAGCTTTGTTAGCTGAAGCTCATAGCTCCCCATTCTCTATACATCCTGGTTCGACTAAGATGTACCATGACATCAAGCAGTACTTTTGGTGGAGTGGTATGAAACAGGATGTGGCCACTTACGTCTCCAAATGTCTTACCTGCCAGCAGGTTAAGATCGAGCATCAGCGATCTGGCGGTCTCCTTCAACCGTTAGATATCCCAGAGTGGAAGTGGGACAAAATCACCATGGATATTGTTACTGGTCTTCCGCTTACCAAGAGGAAGCACGATGCAATTTGGGTTATCGTTGATCGACTTACCAAATCAGCTCATTTCTTACCGATCCGCAAGGAAGATTCGGTAAGTAAACTCGCAGATACGTACAGAAGAGAGATCATGAGACTCCACGGTGCACCATCCAGCATCGTCTCAGACAGAGATCCTTGATTCACTTCGCGCTTTTGGAAAAGTCTGCAGAAAGCTTGGGGTACACAACTTAAGCTTAGCACGGCTTTTCATCCTCAAACGGACAGACAGTCGGAGCGAACCATTCAGACATTGGAAGATATGTTGAGGTCTTGTGCGTTGGAATGGATGGGTGATTGGGACGATTACATCTGTTTGGTGGAATTTGCATACAACAACAGTTGGCACGCAAGTATCAAGTGTGCTCCATTTGAGATGTTGTATGGCAGAAAGTGTCGCGTTCGAATCTGCTGGGATCAGGTTGGCGAGCGAACACTTGAAGGACCGGAAATCATAGAGATGACCAATGAGAAGATCGCAATAGCTAAGCAGAAAATTCAGGAAGCACAATCACGTCAGAAGAGTTACGCCGATAAGCATCGTAGGGATATACACTTTAACGTAGGAGATCACGTCTTCCTTAAGGTTTCGCCGGCACGTAGTGTTAGACGCTTCAGGATTAAAGGGAAGCTCAGTCCTCGTTTCATCGGACTGTTTGATATCAATGAACGAGTCGGTGAAGTATCTTACCGATTGCCGTTACCTCCGCAGCTTTCGCATGTGCACAATGTGTTTCATGTGTCCTTACTCAGAGGGTACCAGTATCATCCCCTTCACATGGTTCAGTATCCACTGGAACATATACGTGAAGATCTCACTTTTATAGAAGAACCCGAACGAGTTCTTGACAGACAAGAACGAGTCATGAGAAAGAAGACGATTCCATTCGTCAAAATTCTATGGAGGGATCATACCGAGCGGAAAGCCACTTGGGAAACAGAGGAGTCTATCTGGGCTTCTTACCCTCATTTCATATTTTGAATTCGGGTATGTTCTTCTTTTCCAGTTTACTTTATCTATAATTCGGGGAGGAATTGTTCTTTTTAGGGGGGAAGAGTTGTAAAACCCGCATGATTTTACCATGAATAGTACCCTTAAGATCGTACGTACTAGATTAAGACTTTCCTAATATAGCACGATTACGTGTTAGGATTTTACGTATTACGTACGTGTTAGAACACGATAAGTATTTACTATGCACGATCACGTAATAATTATTTGACGATAATTAATCACGAGCATGCGATCATGAAATCATGAACGTAATTAAAACACGAACTATTATTAATTACGTATATATATTTATTACGAGCGTAATTAAATATATTAGATCACGGTATTTACGTAACGAGAACACTTAAAACGCGAACACAAATAATCACGAACGTATAACTTAACATCGAGACACGGAAAAAGGTACGGGTACCCCAAGTGGGGCCCCCCTACCCGCGGCTACAAGGGACAAATGGATTTTCACTAAAAGGGAAAAAGGATTTTCACTACTCATTTTTTTCATTTACAGAAGATTTTAGAAAAACCTAAAACCCTCCTTCCCTTTTCCTCTTTGTGCCGCCACCCTACAAACACCACAAGAAGGTGGTTGTTGATCTTGGATCTTGGATTATTAGTTGGTGATCGTGTTTGTTCTTCGTCCTTTTGATCCACGGATTCGGTAAATCCTTTTTAAACTTTTTCTTTTGATTTGATCTTTTAATAAATCAAGAACATGTTATGTTTTTTTTACAAAAATCTAATAAATAAACATGGATCTAACATGAATTAAGCTTTAATAAAATCAAAAGTATGTTTTAAGGGGTGTTTGTTTTTGGCCGCAGGCTGCACCGAACCCGAAAGGGGTTTCGGTTTGGCCAACCGACCACCACCAGACCATATGGTCTTGGTTGGTTGGTGTGGGTCCCACGGCAGCCTCAAGACACGGGGTACCCCGATTTGGTTCGGGATACGGTGTCGATTTCATGTCCGGTTCATGGTGTTTAGTCTAGATCCGGTCCATGGTGTATGTTTAGTTTTTTTATGTTTTATGATCTTATGTTAAAATTAAATTAATAAAATGACATGATTAATTTAATAACATGACTTAGGTTATTTTAATTATTAATAAGCATGAAATTAATTAACCTAAGTATTTTTATATTTTAGACTTAAAATTAATTAATTATTTAAAAACCATGATTATAATTAATTAATTAACATGACTTAGGTTATATTATTAATATATAATAATACATGTTTTAACTAAGTATTTAACTTTATTTAATAAAAAACATGTTATACTTTAATTAAATATTTTAACCTATAGTTTAATTTAATTACATGAAATAATTATTAAACTATACATTATATCATATGACTTAGAAAATAATCATGAAAACACTTAGGCTTATATACTTAGCTTATTTAACCAGCTTATTTCTAATTATGAAAACTTTCTATTTTTAGAAACTTAATTAAATAAGGCAGCTAATCTATTTATGGAAACCTTCTATTTTTAGAAACTTATTTATTTTAGGCAGCTAATCTATTTATGGAAACTTATTTAATTAAGGCAGCTGATCTATTTATGGAAACTTTCTATTTTTAGAAACTGATCTATTTTAAGCAGTAAATCTATTTTTAGAAACTTTCTATTTTTGGAAACTTACTATTTTTGGAAACTTTCTATTTTTGGAAACTTTCTTTTTTTGGAAACTTTCTATTTTTGGAAACTTTCTATTTTAGGAAAACCGCTATTTTTGGAAAGTTACTTATTATTACACAGTAAGTATAATAATACATGAAATACCAGAAATACTTAATCAGATTAAACAGAATATAAGATAAACACAGTTTAAGGCTTTAAAATAGTAAAACATGGTAAGAACACATAAAATAAGCTAAGACATGACATAAAACTAGCTACGTATTTAGTAAGCAGATACTTATTCATGTATGTATTTATGTAGCACTAGTGATTCGGAAGTAGGATTCCTCTCAGTTCATCTTCTTCGTTCACTGGACATAAGGTATGGATTTCCGTCCTTTCAGTATGGACATTCTTTCCTTATTAGGATTCCCCGTATGCAGCCAACTGTTTTCCTGTAGTATAAGTTACGTGTTTGATTGCTTATGTTAATTAAGATTACCTATAGCCATATACATGCATGACCAGTTTCACCTAGTTATGGAGGTACCATAACCATAACATTAGAGGCACTGATGTTATGACTTCACCACGGCGGAGTGATTGCTCGTGGCGTCCCTTCAGCTTTTGGCCATTTATATTATATTTATCATGTGGGGCGTATGGGTGCATCCTAGTTACATGTTTTATTTCAGGATTTCATGGTGAATGTGGTGTGTGCCTTGCATCCTTCACAAGGAGCTGATCCCTCCTACCCAAAACCAGTATATTAAATTAGAGGCAGCCCCTCTAATTTGTATGATGAGGTCACCCCTCCAAGTATTCATGCACGGTGGATTTTCATGACCTATATTGGCTAATGGTAAAATATGATAAACAGTTTTTACAAGATAAACATAAGACTTTTCAAACTATAAAACCAGTTTACCAAGACTTAACCAGGTTACTCGGGACTTAGTTTTCTTTCGCTGTTACATGTTATATGCTTATCCTATTCATGCTTTATTGTACATCCGTGCACTGAGCCGATTTGCTCAGCCGTTTTCCTTTTCTATGTTCCCAAAACGGCAGGTACTCAGGGACGCTCGTAGACACTAAGAGTACGTGCATATGGACTGGAAGCTGTCTAGCCTTCTTTACTTTATGCATTTTCTTTCTTATGATACATTTGCTATGGACATTGTTTAGTCCTTTCCTTTACTATACTATGTTGTGTGTGATGAGCTTTACTTTTGGACTACCGATGTTTGATTCCGGTATTTTCCTTTTATGGTCAAGTAATGTTTAGACATTTTTCCTTGTATGCTTTGATGACACGCCATAATTGCATGTGACATTTCCGTTATCAAAATGGGGTGTTACATGATCTTTCCTTAAAACCCGTGTTGATTTTGCCGGTTTTCATGATCTTCGGTACACTTTTGGTTCTTTGACTTTGTCTCTGTCTTTTTCTTGGACTTTTCTTCAACAATTGACCGTGAAATCCCGTGTTTTCTTTCCTTTTGATCTTTTGTACCTATTTCGCACAAAACCACGCGTAATTTTGACTTTTACGATATTAAACACATGATTAGGTCTTGTTTTTCATTGATTTTAGTGGCAAAAGGATAAGTGTTTACACACTTATTAGATCCCCTACACTTGACCATTGCAATGACCCCATGTAATGCATAATTTTAAAGCATAAAGTTACATTTTCATCATAATTAATCAATTTTGGCATTTATTAAGATATACGATTACTACTACGATGAAAAGATAAAAACTTTAAAAGAAACAAAAGTTATAACAATTTATTAACTTGGAAATTATTTGATGGAAGAAACTCGTAAAGAAATCTAAACGTAGATTAGGGCTTTGGTGTCATGAATATTAATCACCCTCAAGTTTCACGTTCCCCATACCAAGCTTAAAAACAAGATCATTGTTTACCATAAGTTCTTAAGTTAAAACCACTTATATAAGACAATTGTGTAATACTCTTTCTCCAATTCCTAAGTTGTATCTCTAGCTTTTAAGGATTGTCATTCACCCGTAGGCTCATTTGACTTATTTGATAATTATTAGTCCAAAAATGAAGGCAAAACGGTGCAAACCCGACACTCAAAACCTAACCTCGTCCTAAAAAACGTTGTCACTAAAGTAAGCTCACATCAAGGATGATTTAACACGATTTGGGGAATAAATTACCGGATCTAAAATTTGGCCAATAGTATTACTTATTATTTATTCCTCCAAAGTCATGTTGACTTTATGTGGAGTTTAGCAAATTCACATCATATACCCTTGGGCTCTTTAAGATGTAAAAATGCTCCTCATCTATTGTCCACACCCTAAGGTTCCTTGAACGATAAACAGGGGAATTGATTTTTGATCAATTTTTATTCAACACTTACCATGCCATACACCCTAAGGCTCTAATGACAAGGTTCGTGCTACATGCCCCACACCCTAAGGCTCCTTGAGGTCATGTTTTAATCTTATTCTTTCTTTATTTATGAAATATATATATATATTAGGCCAAATTCTATGGTCCCATGGTCTGAATACCTCCTACTTAGTGGTTATGAGCCACCTTAGTCGGAAGTCCACAACGCTGGCACCCTCAATGTGTTCATGCTTTAATTACAATGAGATAAAATATTTGGCTAAGAGCTAAGATATCGAATCTACACCGCAAAAATCCTCATTTATTAAGCAATTAAATATACAAGCGGGAAGAAAGAGCAACAAAAACTCATATAAGCAAGAATTAACCCTTAAAATTATTATCAACTCTACCATCTCTCGTTCTCCACAATTTAAAATCTCAAGGAATGAGACTCATGGATGCGTAGCCTAATAAACCAATTAAGGTCCATATGGTTAAGGATACTAGCTAGAGTAAACTTGGATAAGTAAACTCGGGTTGAGTCAAAATATTCACGACGGGCCTAATATATCAAAGATATCTAAACTTGTTAAAACCATTTTATTCATTTATTTATTTTTGACTTTATTCTTGAAATGGAATATATAAATATGATGCGATGACAAAAGGAAAGAAAATAAAAGAAAATAAATGGAAATACAACTAGGCCAAAATAGATAAAAAATTTGAAAAAAATGTTGAAAATTTTTAATTTTCCGGTTAAATGATATCAAATTCATGGAAAAGCCCACTAAAATTCAATAGAAGTCCCCCTACACTTAATATAAACATTTTTCTCAATGTTTAAGCATGTGGGAGAATAAACTCCCCTACACTTAGGACATTGAGTACATTGTTTAAATCGAGCTAAGGAAGAGACAACTAAAGTGATTACATTTATTCATCTTATTTATATACATGTATGAATCACAATAGTTTTGATAGAACCAGGTACACGGGAAAACGGGATCACTTTGGTCGCGTCAAAAAACACCAAAAGTAGATCTTGAAAGCACACATTCCTGCACAACATCACAAAACAAACAACCTACTTGGCTCCCCCCTACACTTATTGGTGGAAATGGGTGAAGGTGAAAAAGGGTGGAAAGGATGGAAAAGGTAAAAAGTTAACCTAGTTAAACGATGCTTGATTTATTTAGCACGAGTCTCTAGCTCGACTCGATTTCCCGAATATCATCATTCAAATGGGAAAATCATGGGAAAACCGAGATTTCCAAGGGAGGAAAATCTCTCCATGATAAAGGGTGAAACAAAGTCATATAAGGAATACCCATTAAAATCCACCCGGGTCAAACACATAATTTCCATCACAAAATGAAATAAACCTCGAGGTGGTAAAATCACATAAGGCAAAGAAAAGTGGGGTACCCTTAGTCAAAAATTTCTTACGAGGAAAGGTGTTATGGTGATATTGCAATAAAAGCACTAAAGTCTCTATTCCGGGATCAAACACCGGTTCCTTAACGGGAAAATAGCAAGAGGTGTTAACATTAAAGCTCAAAATGTCATTTTGATCCAAAGTAGGGGAGTCGTCCTCTTCCAAACTCGATGTGAAAACATAAGTATCATCGGAGTCATAGGAAAACTCATCCTCGTGAGGAAAATAGGAATTTAGAAAGATATCTAAATCCTCCTCAAATGGAATATCCTCTAAAATAGGGGCAACCTCTAAAGGTGAAGGATCCTTTTCAAAAGTCGTAACCCCTAATATAGGAATATAAGAGTCAAAGGGAGGCTCAATAATGGGAGGATCACTCATAGAGATAGTAGGATCATTAGGCTCACTAGGTGTCTCGCCAAAACCCAAAGAAATGAGATCACTTAAAGAAGTGTCGTCATCATAGTCATCGTAGATTGGGCTATCAAAGATTGGAGGCTCTAAAGGTATCTCACTAAGATTGAAAGGAAAGTGAGCACTTGAAGAAGTGTCATCACTATAGGTATCATAGAGTGGGGTATCCTCAAAATCCGAAGTGGAATGATCACTTAAAGAAGAGACATCATTAGCTTCCTCATTTTCTTCAAAAATTGGATTATCATTTGAAGTTTCAAAAAGTGGATTTGAATGTACCATAAAATCATTAAGGTTAAACTTTTTAGTTTCAAAAGGATTGATAAAACTTTCTTCATTATCAAAATTAAGCACATCAATCATATTGACCGATTCTTTTCCGTTTGATTTATTTACCATTTTCCTCATTTTAAACACTTGTTGATCATTCCCTACCCTAAGAATTAATTCCCCTTCGGCTACATCAACTAATGTTTTTTCGGTTCTTAAGAACGGTCTACCAAGTATTAACGGAATACGAGGATCCATCTCATAGTCGACTACAACAAAGTCCACGGTAAAAGTGAATGTACCAACTCGAACAAAAACGTCTTCGGCAATACCAACGGGGTATGCGAGAGTTCTATTGGCTAACTCGAGAGTCATGCGAGTCGGTACAAGGTCGGGTAATGATAATCGTTTCCATACCGAGAGTGGCATAAGATTGATGCTAGCGCTGAGATTCGCTAAAGCCATACAATCATCAATTTGAGGAAACGAGCAAGGTAACACGAACCGTCCGGGATCTCCTAGCTTTTCGGGAAGCTCTTTGAGAAGAATCGCGGAACAATTCTCATTTAAACGAGTGTTAACGAGCTCTACCATTTTTTCTTTCTTATTGAGCAAATCTTTTAACATTTTCACAAATTTAGGCATTTGAGCAAGTGCTTCAATAAGGCTAATGTTAACATTCACTTGGGAAATTATTTTCAAAAAGTTGAAAACATGAACGTCATCTTTGGTGAGAACTTTAGCCTTGTCCAATCTAGAGGGATAAGGGATATTGGGCTTAGACGTTGAAGGTTGAGGAGGAGAAGGACTCGCTTCTTGAACAACCTTAAGGTTAGGCTCTTTAGGCAATGGAGAACTAGTACTAGGAGTGGTAGTGGGAGGGATCATCGGAGGGGGAGTAGGATTACTCATTATGACCTCCGGGCCTTGTCTCTCCTTTATGGGCGAAGAGATGGAAGGTCCCACTAAAGTGGCTCCACTTCGAGTAGTGATAGCACTCACATTAGCACGAGGGTTAATCTCGGTATTAGAAGGTAAGGCTCCTTGGGTTCTAAGGGCTTGCAACTTTTGCACGAACTTCCTATCGGTGGACTCTTGCATTTGTTTCATAGTTCTCTCATGTTCGGTCAATTTTTGTAGAACCAAGTCCATTTGAGGATTATGCATGTTCATTTGATTATACCCTTGATTTGAAAAACCTTGGTTTTGTTATGGAGATTGAAAATCGTTGTTATTATGAAAACCTTGGTTGAAGTTATTATTTTGAAACCCCTGATTTTGACCATTAAAATTCCCTTGATTGGCATTCCCTTGAAAATTTCCTCTTTGAGGAGATTGGTTCCTATTTTGGGCGGGTGGGGGTTGTCTTTGTGGAGCTACAAAACCCGGGGAGCCAAATAATTAGTACTCTTATATGATAAATGGTTAACATCAACATTTGGTTTGAAATGAACGTGATCATTTTCATTGTTGTTATAAGCATAAACTTGTTGTTGTTGATTGTAAACCTCGTCACAATTATAATACGAATGTAGTCCACCACAAGTCTCACACGTTTCACAAGTCTCTTTTAAGGCATTTACTTGCACATTAATGGCTTTCGTATTGTTAGCGGTTTGTAGAGCAATTGTTTCAACAAGCAAAGTAAGCTTATCAATTCTCTTATCGCTCTCACTAGTACTAGCACTTGCCATAGTTGTCACACCCCACCATGGCGGAATATGGGGCGCTGATACTAGGCTTTTATATGGGTTCAGATTAAATTTCTCGGAATCCTCTCGAATTGATCTCGGTTCTAAGTGGAATGATTGTTCTTGGTTACTAAAAAGGGGGTTGGTTTTCTAATCTATTAAAAGGTTTAAATGCATTAACATGAAAACTTAAATCGAAACTTAAATCAAAAGTAATTAATTTAATAACAATTAATAAAACTAGATTTAAAGTTAAAAGATAAAAATAAAATGGACAAACAGTAATGAACAAACAGTAAGTAAGAAGGAACAGTAAGTAACACTTGAAAAATACTCAAAAGAAATTTGAATCGGAAGTTTGACCTTGATCCGGAACTTTTCACCCGGAAGTTTACTCGGAACCCTTGATCCGAAACTTCGTTCGGAACTTAACTCGGAACCTTCATCCGGAAGTTTATTCGGACCCTTCACTCGGAACTTTACTCAGAACCTTCATGCGGAACTTGATTCGGAAGTTAGTTCGGAACTTTCTTCGGAAGTTGATTCGGAACTTTGGAAAATCCTTCACCCGGAACTTTGAGTCGGAACTTGATTCGGAACTTCGTTCGGAAGTTTATCCGGAACTTGGTTCGGAACTTTTGGTCAAGATGCTTCACTCGGAACTTTTGAAAATTGATTCGGAAGTATTTTGAAAGGAAATTTACTCGGAACTTTTAAAAGAAAAACTCATTCGGAACTTTAAACTCATCCGGAACTTTCAGTTCGTTCGGAAGATTTGTTCATCCGGAACTTTCAGCTCATTCGGAACTTTTGTGTTCATCCGGAAGTTTTGTTCATCCGGAACCTGGGAACACTCAAGAACAGAAACTTCTATCGAAGAACAAGGAAAACGATTTTAATCCAAAATCAAACTAAGTAAGCAAAAAGGTTTTACCAAATTAACCACAAATCATCTACCAACTACAAAGATCAAATCCCAATCACAAAAACACAAATTCAACAATTTTTTAAAGATCAAATCAATCAAATAAGAACTTAAGAACTTGAAATCAAAGATGATGATGAACAAGATGAAATGGAAAGATTAAACAAGAACTTGTATTGATGATTAATGTTGAACACAATAAAACAAAGATTAAAATTACAAGATTTAAAAAACAAAGATCAAAATCACCAAACACCCTAGTGGTGTTGGTGATGCTACGAACAGAAAAGGAAGAAAAAGAAGGAGAGAAGAAAAAACTAAAACTAACTGCCACTATTGTGTGTGGGGTGGACTTTATATAGGTCTTCCTTTTAGTTGGTGAGTGGGCTTTCTCCCGTTCTTCTTGTCTTCTCGTCTTTTCAGAAAAGTTGACGTTTTCGATTCTGATTCGGGATTTGTCGTCGATTAAATTCAACTCGTCTTTTAATTTCTTCGTTTAATAGACTTGAATTTCTTCGACTTATGTAAATCTTCCATCTTTGGTCCTTTTCTTCGATAAATCTTTGAATAGGCCCAGTGACTTCAAATCTTTTGCATCTCTTGGACAATAAACTCTGTCTTGAGTCTTTTTCTTCGATAAATCCCGTGCAATCCCATGTTTTCTTCAATAATCATCCGGTTGGCTCTGAAAACACAATAAACACAAAAACCACGCATAATTCCAAACAAATGATATTAAATACGCGTTTTGGTCTCGTTTTAGCCAGAATTAAGTGGTAAAATGATGGGTGTTTACACACCTATCAAATCCCCTACACTTAACCATTGCCATGCCCTCATGCAATGCTTAGTGATAAAGCAAATTTACACTTTTCTCATAATTAATCAACCTTGGCCTTATTAAAATATTACCAAACAAAAATTAAAGAACTAAAAGAAATTAAAACTTTAAAGTAAACAAAAGGATAGAAAACCATTTTCACTTGAAAATAGCACATGGAAATAACTTGCAAAGAGATCAATGACTTACATTAGGGCTTTGGTGCTGCGAAGATTTATCACCCTCAAGTTTCACGTTCCCCAAACTAAGCTTAAAAACGAGATCATTGTTATTATAAGTTAGTAAATCAAACACTTACACACATGGCTTAATTAAATGCTTAAACTCCCTTATTCCTAGGTGTATCTCTTATATTTTATTTTTGTCTTAGAATGATCATGAAGATGCATTTTTGGACTTATTTTGATAGTTTATTTAGGCTAAAAGCAAAGTAGAACGATTTGATCAATAGTTAGCTAAAGGACAAAATCTCTTAAAACTGCTTCTCGGGATATCAAAAAGTTCATATCTTGGCATAACTCGGTTCACGATTTGAGACCTTTCTCGGGCCGATATTTGGCATGTACTTCATACTTCATATCTTGAGAGACGTGCTTGAGATAATGGTCTTCTCATCGTAATAGAGTTTCTTCACTTGGAGACTTTTGAGGGGTACTCCAACTTTGTTGACCACGACTTCATGATTATTTTTCAATCACTAATTGGGATTTCGAGATACAACGATCCGCCTCCTTTTCGGACTTGGATCTATTTATCCTCATACCTTGTTAGGGTCTTTTCGGATAGACTTCTCCATGATCTTTACGGGAGTTGATTGCTTTTCGTCGTGAGTCTTGATCCTTCATATTGACTTTGGGAATAATACTTTTCACATCACCTTGGATCTTTAGCAATAAAATGGAATCCTCATGCCTTGTTAGGGCCTTTTCGGACTCGCCAATCTTCGCGCCCCGCTTCATAAGTTATGCCTTGGCTATGAACTCTTATCATTACCGAGCAACTTTTAAACGATCTTGGGCTAGAAGCTACGTAACTTTTCAAATCGTACGACCTTACTTATTGCAGATAATTTATTAGCAAGTGATGGGAGAATAGGCAAATAATTACACCAAGTGAGCTTGCGCAAGAATACCGACTTATAATTGACTCTATCATTTCTCGTCCTCCACAATTTAAAATCTCAAGTAATGAGACTCGTGGACACTTAGCCTAATAAACCAATTAAGGTCTACATGGTTAAGGATACTAGCTAGAATAAACTTGGATAAGTCTATTCGGGTTGAGTCAAAATAAACACAACGGGCCTAATATGTCAAAGACTTCTAAACTAGTTACACCACTTTATTAAAATTTGACTTTATTGCGGGATATATACATATGAAAGCAACGATAAAAATTTAAAAATTACGACTAAATGGCCAAAGTTAATAAAAAAAATTTGAAAAATATTGAAGAATATGATTTTCTGGTTAAATGAAGGCATTTTTATGGAAAAGTCCACTTAAAACTTCGATAGAAGTCTCCCCTACACTTAAGATAAACATTGTCCTCAATGTTTAAGCATGTGGGAAAAGTCTCCCCTACACTTATGATATTGTGCACGTTGGTTAAATCAAGCTAAGGAAGAGACGACTAACGTGATCAATTTCAAATGTGAGTATGAAAAAAATTGAATCACGATAGTTGAGAGATAGAACCAGATTTCGGATAACACGGGAGCACGGTTCTTCAAAGGTTCTAAGAGTGCACTTATCCCTGTAATCACATCACCATACAAATAGAAACACCTATAGAGGTCCCCCTACACTTAGGAGGTTAAAACATAAAAGGATAGATACTCGGGCTGCCTCCCGAGGAGCGCTTGTTTTTTATAACCGAGTCACGAGCCTGACTCGACCCAAAATTAGTTCATGGGGAACGTGGTGAGGGATGGAATCACCTCCTGAGAGGTGTCCTCACCAAAGTACAACTTCACTCGTTGGCCATTCACCTTAAAATTCGGTCCAGTAGGTTGAGCGAGCTCGAGAGTACCATATGGAAAAATTTGGGCAATGGTGAATGGGCCGGACCAACGAGATTTCAGCTTGCCCGAAAAGATTTTCAACCGAGAGTTAAAGAGTAAAACTTTATCTCCAACTTGGAACTCTCGGTTCTTAATCTTAGAATCGTGAATGAGCTTAGTCCTTTCCTTATAGATCAAAGAATTTTCATAAGCCTCATTACGGAGTTCATTGAGCTCATTGAGTTGGATCTTGCGTATGGCACCGGCTTTGTTGATATCAAAATTAGCCCACTTCAAGGCCCAGTAAGCCTTGTGTTCCAACTCAATGGGGAGGTGGCATGCTTTCCCGTACACGAGACGATATGGCGTACAACCAATCGGAGTCTTGTATGCGGTACGGAAAGCCCACAAAGCATCATCAAGTTTATCAGCCCATGAGGCATGATGCTCTCCCACGGTTCTTTCAAGAATTCGCTTTAGTCCTCGGTTGGATATTTCAGCCTGGCCATTAGTTTGTGGGTGGTAGGCTGTGGAAAGACGATGATTTACACCATACTTAGCCATGACTCTTGCGAATTGGTCATTGCAAAAATGAGTCCCACGATCACTAATAATGGCACGAGGCACACCGAATCTAGCGAATAGAGCTTTCAGAAAGTTACAAACCACCCTTGCGTCATTAGTAGGTAAAGCTTTGGCTTCAACCCATTTGGAGACGTAGTCAACGGCTACAAGGATGTATTTGTTTCCTTTAGAGGAAGGGAATGGCCCCATAAAGTCGATACCCCAAACATCAAAGATTTCACATTCTTGTATGAAATTCTGAGGCATCTCGTCTTTATGTGTGATCTTGCCTTGTTTTTGGCAAGCCTCACAACGTTTAACCATATTGTGAGCGTCACGATATATGGAGGGCCAATAAAATCCAGAGTCAAACACTTTTTTGGCGGTGTAGTTGGGACCAAAGTGACCACCGGCGGGTCCTTTGTGGCAAGCGTCAAGGATTTCTGAAGCTGCCGGTCCATCAACACATCGGCGAATAATTAAATCGGCACATTGTTTGAAAAGATAGGGGTCATCCCAAAAGTAAGTCTTAATGTCGGTGAAGAATTTTTTCTTTTGTTGGGACGTCAACCCTTCCTTGAGAATTCCACCCGCCAAGTAGTTTGCAAAGTCCGCAAACCACGGGGTTTCATCAGAATTCGAATTGATAGACATTAAGGTCTCCAAGGGAAAAGAATCATTGATTTCTTTGTTTGGATGATCCCCTTGGTAAGGATCCTCAAGTCTACTTAGATGATCCGCGGCCAGGTTTTCGGCTCCCTTCTTGTCACAAATGTCAATGTTGAATTATTGAAGGAGCAAAACCCAGCGAAGAAGTCTTGGTTTGGAATCTTGCTTTGTCAACAAGTACTTCAACGCGGAATGATCGGTGTATACGATTGTGGTGGAAAGGACAAGATAGGGGCGAAATTTTTCAAAGGCATAGACAACAGCTAAAAGCTCTTTTTCGGTTGTCGTATAATGCAATTGTGCCCCCGTCATTGTCTTGCTAGCGTAATGGATCGGTTGGAAGTGTTTGTTCACTCTTTGTCCCAGAACCGCTCTAATAGCAAAATCACTAGCATCGCACATCAACTCAAAGGGAAGCTCCCAATTGGGTGTAACCAAGACGGGTGCCTTAGTTAGCTTATCCTTATGTGAGTTGAATGCTTCAAGACACTCTTTGGAAAAGATAAAAGGAGTATCTTTTTCCAAGAGGTGGGTCATCGGGCGAGCGATTTGAGAAAAATCTTTGATGAATCGACGGTAAAAGCCCGCATGAACCAGAAAACTTCTCACACCCTTCACGGTTGAAGGTGGAGGCAACTTAGCGATAACATCGACTTTAGCACGGTCTACTTCAAGACCGGCTTTGGAAATTTTGTGTCCTAGCACGATGCCTTCTTTTACCATAAAATGGCATTTTTCCCAATTCAGAACAAGGCGAGTGTCTTCGCACCGCTTAAGCATACGTTCCAAATTGGCAAGGCAAGAAGAGAAGGAATCCCCGAAAACCGAGAAATCATCCATGAAGACTTCCATGGTTTGTTCAACCATGTCATGGAAGATAGCTAACATGCACCTTTGGAATGTCCCGGGGGCATTGCATAAGCCAAAAGGCATTCTTTTATAAGCAAATGTGCCATAGGGACAAGTGAATGTTGTCTTCTCTTGATCTTGGGGATCGATGGGTATTTGGAAATAACCCGAGAAACCATCAAGAAAGCAGTAATATTCATTACCCGCTAAACGTTCAAGTATTTGGTCCATAAAAGGTAGAGGGAAATGATCCTTTCTCGTGGCATCATTGAGTTTGCGGTAGTCTATACAAACTCTCCACCCAGTAACGAGACGAGTGGAAATCAACTCGTTGTGTTCATTGGGCACAACGGTGATTCCGCCCTTCTTGGGCACACAATAGATTGGACTAACCCATGGTGAATCCGAAATAGGGTAAATCATACCCGCATCAAGAAGTTTGATAACCTCTGTTTTGATGACTTCATGTATTTTTGGATTCACCCTTCGTTGGTTTTGAATTGTGGGCTTAAAGTCGTCCTCCATGAGAATTTTGTGTGTGCAGAAGTGAGGATCAATTCCACGAATATCAGAGATTTTCCAAGCGATAGCTTTCTTACGATCTTTCAACACGGCGACAAGTTGGGCTTTTTCTTCTTCTTTTAGGTCCTTTGCGATGATGACGGGCGACTTCTCGTTGTCTTCAAGGAAAACGTACTCAAGATGAGGAGGCAACTCCTTAAGCTCTAAATCCGGAGGATTTTTGATGGGAGCGTTTTCAAAGTCGGCGTATCGATAGCAATAACCGTGGGAGATGATGGAGAAGGATTGTCTTCGTTGAGAAGGTTGTCAAAGAAATGCATGTCTTCATCCCCATCGGTGAGAGAATCATCATTAGCTAAGTTCACATCTCCCATGGTGGCTTCAAGATTGTTCCAAAACAAATCACTTTCTCCAAATAGAGACAGCGATGAATCTATAGAGGAAACGGTTTCAACATTGGGAAGAGAGGTAGGAATACTTTTACAAGCATCATTAAAGTGTTCTTCACAAGCCTCATCCAGAACGTCAATACAATTAACACTCTCGTATGAATAAGGTTGTTTAGACAACTTTCCCATGTTGAAGACGATTTTATCGTCACCCACTCTCATGATAAGCTCACCAGCTTCAACATCGATGAGAGTGCGACCGGTCCTCAGGAATGGATGACCCACGATCAAGGGAACACGAGGGTCCATCTCGTAGTCGACGACGACGAAATCGGCAGGAAAAGTGAATTTGTCGACTCCTACAAAGACGTCTTCGGCTATCCCCACTGGATAAGCAACCGTACGGTTAGCTAATTCCAAAGTCATTTTGGTGGGGACTAGCTCGGGGAGAGATAATTTCTTCCAAACGCTTAGAGGCATTAGATTAATGCTGGCACCTAGATCGGCTAGGGCCATGCAATTCTCTACTCCCGGGAAATTGCAAGGGATTAAGAAACGACCCGGATCACCAAGCTTGGTTGGCAATTTCCTTAAGAGCACTGCAGAGCAATTCTCATTAAGTTGGGTGTTGGAAATTTCGAGAAGCTTTTCCTTGTCATTCAGAAGATCTTTAAACATTTTCGCGTACTTAGGCATGTGAGCGAGAGCCTCAGCGAAGGAGATGTTAAAATTCAATTGTTTGAACATCTTAAGAAAGTTCGAAACCTGAATATCGTCCTCGCTTTTGAGCTTCTCTTTCCTCAACCTAGATGGATAAGGTATATTGGAAGAAGAGGAAGGCTTTGGAAGAATAGGATCACTCACATCCTTGGGTGGAGGAGGGGTAGAAGTAAGAGGTGGAGGAATTGAGGAAGGAGAAGGATGAGGAATAGGAGCAGGTGACTCGTTCTCCTTAGTCACAATCACCGGTGGAGGTATAGGAAGCTCGGGTTCCTTGGTACCTTTGCCGCTGCGAGTGGTGATTGCTTTCATCTCCCCTCTTGGATTCGCAACGGTGTTACTCGGAAGAGTACCCGAAGAAGAGGGTTGATTACCTTGGAAGAAACTAGCCATCATGTTCTTCAAGTCATTTGTTTGGCTATCCAACGTGTTTCTCATATCAGCTCTCAGATCGTTCCCTTGTTTGACCAAGTCTGCTTTCAAGTTGAGCACTTCTCGCTGAAGATTTCCCACGATCACATCATTGGTCATCATGTAGGTTTCCATTTCTTGGTGTAAAGCGGTGGGTTGGTTGGGAGGAGCATTGTATGCGGGTGGTTGATAAGCAGGTTGTTGGTAAACTTGGTTGTTACGTTGAGGTGGTTGTTGCTGTTTATGAGGTGGTATGTATGGTGTACGAGGTTGTTGTTGTTGTTGAGGAGGGCGATTGAAGTTTTGTTGTTGGTTTGGGTTGGTAGGAGGAAAACCAGGTGGTGAGAGATAGTTGTTGGAGCGGTAGCTAAGCAAGTTACGGTCACCTTGAGGACGAGCTTGATAAGCAGGTTGAGGGTAGGTGCCATAAGCTGCATTCACGTTTTCAGAAGGGTAGTCTTGGGTGGCAGTACAAGTGGTGTAAGAGTGAGGACCCCCGCATATCTCGCATGGTTGGCTAACAGCACTGACTTGAGCGTTTTTAGCGTTGCTGCTGTTGTTGTTGTTGACGGTGTGGGTGACAAGTGATTCAAGAAGCGTAGTGATTTTGTCAAGTCGCTTGTCGCTGTCACTAGTACTAGCACTAGCGACATTGGTCCGAACACTCTTGGTTTGCACACGAGACTTATTCTCAATGATATCCCAAGCAGCATTGGAAGTCTTAGCAAAAAGATTACCCCCGAGGCACTGTTTAGTGAATCTTGGTCATTCATGCTTAAACCATTGTAAAAAGTGTTAATTTGGTGCACTTTGGTAAAACCATGTTGTGGGTATTTTCGTAAAAGACCTTTAAAACGATCCCAAGATTCACTGAACGACTCATCGTACTTTTGTTCAAAATTTATGATTTCATTCCGCAAAGCGGTAGTACGAGAGGGTGGGAAAAAGTAATTGATAAACTTGGTCTCCAAATCCGTCCACGGAAGGATACTCTGTGGCGGTTCCTTAGCAAGCCAATGTCGGGCTTGTCCCTCTAAAGAAAAGGGAAAAAGTTGTAAACAGATTACCTCTTGTGGAACACCATTGAATTTGACCGTATTAGTGAGTTGTAAGAATCTCTTGATGTGGTCATGTGGATCATCAATGGTACGCCCCAAGAATGGTTGAGCAGAGACCATCTGGATAAAGCCGGACTTGAGCTCAAAATTGTTAGCAGCAATCGGAGGTATGACAATTGGGTCATTGTTGCCGTCTACATGAGCTTGTAGAAGTTCAATCATCGGGCGATTATCCGGAAGAGGCTCGTTGTTGTTATTATTGTTTTGAGGTGGATTATTGTTGTTGTTGTGTACACCAGCCATGTTTAAGTTATCGAGAGTCTCGGGCTCGGGATAAAACGTGGAGCGTGTACGCATGCACCTGCAAAAGAACTAACAAAACAAACAAAGCAACAATATTTTTGTTTTTTTTTATGTTTTTTAATTTTTTTATATTTATGAAAATTTTATATTTTTTAGGATTTTTTGAAAATTTTTGCGAAAAAGTAACGTTCCCGGTGAACGGATCCCAAAATCCAAGTTCTCACAAAAAACTTTTGATCTTAACAAGAAGAGCCGGCAGCGGCGCCATTTGATACTAGGCTTTTATATGGGTTCAGATTAAATTTCTCGGAATCCTCTCGAATTGATCTCGGTTCTAAGTGGAATGATTGTTCTTGGTTACTAAAAAGGGGGTTGGTTTTCTAATCTATTAAAAGGTTTAAATGCATTAACATGAAAACTTAAATCGAAACTTAAATCAAAAGTAATTAATTTTAATAACAATTAATAAAACTAGATTTAAAGTTAAAAGATAAAAATAAAATGGACAAACAGTAATGAACAAACAGTAAGTAAGAAGGAACAGTAAGTAACACTTGAAAAATACTCAAAAGAAATTTGAATCGGAAGTTTGACCTTGATCCGGAACTTTTCACCCGGAAGTTTACTCGGAACCCTTGATCCGGAACTTCGTTCGGAACTTAACTCGAAACCTTCATCCGGAAGTTTATTCGGACCCTTCACTCGGAACTTTACTCAGAACCTTCATGCGGAACTTGATTCGGAAGTTAGTTCGGAACTTTCTTCGGAAGTTGATTCGGAACTTTGGAAAATCCTTCACCCGGAACTTTGAGTCGGAACTTGATTCGGAACTTCGTTCGGAGGTTTATCCGGAACTTGGTTCGGAACATTTGGTCAAGATGCTTCACTCGGAACTTTTGAAAATTGATTCGGAAGTATTTTGAAAGGAAATTTACTCGGAAATTTTAAAAGAAAAACTCATTCGGAACTTTAAACTCATCCGAAACTTTCAGTTCGTTCGGAAGATTTGTTCATCCGGAACTTTCAGCTCATTCGGAACTTTTGTGTTCATCCGGAAGTTTTGTTCATCCGGAACCTGGGAACACTCAAGAACAGAAACTTCTACCGAAGAACAAGGAAAACGATTTTAATCCAAAATCAAACTAAGTAAGCAAAAAGGTTTTACCAAATTAACCACAAATCATCTACCAACTACAAAGATCAAATCCCAATCACAAAAACACAAATTCAACAACTTTTTAAAGATCAAATCAATCAAATAAGAACTTAAGAACTTGAAATCAAAGATGATGATGAACAAGATGAAATGGAAAGATTAAACAAGAACTTGTATTGATGATTAATGTTGAACACAATAAAACAAAGATTAAAATTACAAGATTTGAAAAACAAAGATCAAAATCACCAAACACCCTAGTGGTGTTGGTGATGCTACGAACAGAAAAGGGAGAAAAAGAAGGAGAGAAGAAAAAACTAAAACTAACTGCCACTATTGTGTGTGGGGTGGACTTTATATAGGTCTTCCTTTTGGTTGGTGAGTGGGCTTTCTCCCGTTCTTCTTGTCTTCTCGTCTTTTCAGAAAAGTTGACGTTTTCGATTCTGATTCGGGATTTATCGTCGATTAAATTCAACTCGTCTTTTAATTTCTTCGTTTAATAGACTTGAATTTCTTCGACTTATGTAAATCTTCCATCTTTGGTCATTTTCTTCGATAAATCTTCGAATAGGCCCAGTGACTTCAAATCTTTTGTATCTCTTGGACAATAAACTCTGTCTTGAGTCTTTTTCTACGATAAATCCCGTGCAATCCCATGTTTTCTTCAATAATCATCCGGTTGGCTCTGAAAACACAATAAACACAAAAACCACGCATAATTCCAAACAAATGATATTAAATACGCGTTTTGGTCTCGTTTTAGCCAGAATTAAGTGGTAAAAGGATGGGTGTTTACACACCTATCAGGCGCGATGTATGGATATCATCACAACATGGCGTGTCTATAGAGATAACTATATGAAATAAGAATTGTCATTAAATGATGACACAAAAGTCATGACAATATCGCATCAAATGCAGGAGTCTAGGTAAGTAGGTAACAGTCCTACCTCTTACCCAAGACAAACAAGTAACATAATCAAAACAAACATATGTGTACCACAGTATCACTTATTAAATGAACAAATAAAAAAAACTAAGAAGGAAACGGGGATGTCCTTCTATATGCATTCCTACGCTCTCCAAATCCTAGCCACTTAAGTTCTCACGCCTAACCAAAGCATCACCTGAAAGAGACACTAAAACACGTCAACATAAAGTTGGTGAGAGTCATAGTTTTAGACTCCAACGCTAAATCAGTTACAAGCTGTGAATAACAACCATCAACACAATAACATATGGACAATGTGTTACAATTATGCATTAACAACTAGCATTCAAGATAAATCAATCCACAATTCCAAGGCATCACGCCTTACCAACAACCACAATTACCAAGGCATCACGCCTTACCAACAACCATGGTACCATAGGCGCCCATACACCTATGTACCTATCCCAAGGCCACTACCTTGTCATTTTCCATTGGTCTCATAGACGATCACGCTATGTACCTATCCCAAGGCACCTACCTTGTCAAACCACAATAACTGAGACGGCACGTGTCCCCCGATCCAAATCATACACAATCAAGAATCACATAGCAGTTAATCATACAATGTACACACAAGTCCATCTCAAATCACAAAAACATTCATAGCATCAATTTAGAAAATAACTCAACACAGTGTCTCTTCCATCCCATCTAGAAGTCAAAATCAATAATAAACATGGGACTATGAAACTCACTTGATTGCTTCTTCACAAGTCCTCGCACTAGCAACAAGCTAACAAACCAAAAACACGCAATCAATACACGAACCAATCACTAAGATGGCTCATCAACCTATGATGGAAATATAGCCTATTCCCATATAAATACCTCATAGATAAGCTCTAATCACCCCATTACCCTTCCTTAACAAGTCCTTAACTTGGTTAAGTTCAATAACTATCCCGTTCGTATTTTACACAAAACAGCCCCAGTTTTTAGGTCTCAAAACTTTAAGTCAAAAGTCCACTTAAACATACCCATGGTTTCTATAAAAGGAATATTCATATCTTTACATATGTTAGCTAAACCCTCCCACTTGCCCTAACCTTAAAGCTACTGTTAAGGTCCTGATATATGTGTATATATTGCTACCTATCCAGAATTCACTGATTTTAAACGTATGAAAAGTTTGTTACAATTAGGGGGTCTTACCCTAAACCACAACCTTAGCCCAAGTGCAGATACTTACTATAATATATAAACCATCTCTCATATTCGTGAGAAGATCCCAATGCAACCCTAAGTACCCCAAACAACCCAAAACTTAAAAAGAAAACAGGCTGAATTCAAAATTGTTTTGACCTTCGACTGTTGTAACCTGTTTTTGACCCACTTCCCGACCTCCAATTTAGTTCTAACTTCTTGCATTGGAAAGCCACTTCAATTACCTTTTCAGGGATACTTGGATCGCAATTTGAATGTTCCTAGAACTCTCGATATGATCAAAACAATTGACTCAAAATTCTGCCCAGTTTTTAAAAACGGGTTTAATCAAATTAACCTCATTAATTAACCCTAATCCCACTAATTACAAACCCTAATTTATGTAATCATTATGAACTCATTAAATACAGATTTTTATTAAAACCCTAACCTAAATCCATCATAAGGTGATTATGTAAACATTACAAACAATTAAATTAAAAAGGGATTACGAAAGTTTACCTTTGATTTATGAAAACCCTAAATATTGATGAAGAACCCTAAAAGTTCTCCATAAACCGTCGACCATAATGTAACAAGAATCCTAGTCCAAATATAAAACCCAACTTTCCTTTTTCCTCTTTTTTTTCCTTTTTTCCTTCTTTTCTTTTTTCCAAACCGACCTAAACCCCCTTTAAATTCGTTTTTTTTCTATTTATTATTAATATATGTATTAATAATATTACCTTAATTTTCCTTAATTTATTTCAGCTCCTAAAGCCTCCAAAACCTCAAAACCGTAAAACTAGTCAAATTTACGCGTTTTACCGTAAAAGACGTAAAATATACACTTTTAAAAAAAATCTCAAATTTTGAAATAAACTTTATAACTAAGTCCTAAATGACTTAAAACCATCCCAAAAAATATCCATATGACTAATTACCTCATCCGAGCCCTCTAAAAGCTAAACCGTAAATCCTAAAAAATACTATTACTATAATACTTATACGTATACGTAAACACCAAAATATCACCATTTCATTTCATAGTCACAACTTGTAAGCTCATGAACATGAAATAACCGTTCCTCGATTTACTTATGAGTACTTCTATACTCATAAACGATAACCACACCAACCTTAATCACTCAAAATAAACACGTAATCACACAAATTAAGTAAGCACACGTAAAATAACCTAAAAGTAAGACCAAATGACAAATCCAAAACCTAGGGTTGTCACAATAGTAGCCCTAACACTCTTGGTTTGTACTTTTGCCTTCCCAAGCCTCGTTCATGGATTTCACAAGAATATTGCCCCACGCAGCACTATTAAGTGAGTCTTGGTTAAGAGTTAAACCGTTGTAAAACGTATTGATTTGATGCACTTTTGTAAAACCATGTTGTGGACATTTTCGTAAAAGCTCCTTAAAACGGTCCCAAGACTCACTAAATGTTTCCCCATATTTTTGTTCAAAGTTAATGATGTCATTCCTTAAAGAGGTGGTCCGTGATGGTGGGAAAAAGTAGTTAATGAACTTGGTCTCTAAATCCGCCCATGTAAGAATGCTTTGGGGTGGTTCCTTATCAAGCCAAATCCGGGCTTGTCCTTCGAGGGAAGAAGGAAAGAGCAACAAACGTATTGCTTCTTGAGTCACCCCATTGTATTTCACCGTATTAGTCAAATGGATAAATCTCTTAATATGATCATGTAGGTCATCTTGGGAACGTCCCAAAAATGGTGTAGCGGAAACCATTTGAATAAAACCCGTTTTGATTTCAAAATTATTTTCTCCAATTGCGGGGACAACGATAGCGTCATCGTTTCCCTCAACGTGTGATTGCAAAATCTCGATCATAGGTCGGTTATCCGTTGCCATCGGTCGGTTATCCGTTGCCATCGTATTGTTCAAAGCTCGATTCTCGGGATCGGCTTGATTGACGATCTTTTTGTTCTTCTTCTTCTTTTTGGAAGAATTAGAAGTATTTGGTACACCACTCGAGAAGTGTGCACGCGCGCGAGTGCGCATACAACTAAACTTGAGGAATGAGGTAGGAGACCTCGGTCGACTTTGAGAGGAAAGGGATTATCGCTCTCGAGGTTCAATATGAAAAAGCTACAAAAGATATATGCTAATACTACTTGAGTTGGCAAACCAATAATCGGTCACTCCTCTCAATATACGCACAAGCAAGCGGGGAAACGAGGTGGCACAAAGCACTTAAAAACCTTTTTCCTTAGACGGCCTTTTTATAGCGCGTCGCCTTATACCCACCTTATAGTTTGTATAAATCGAGTTCAAACTTTTTACTTGTATTTATCTATTTTGCCTTGATTTTTGTTTGTTTTGGATTCGAATATAATAGCTAGGTGATGAAATCCCAACTAAGGTCTTATTTAGAAGTAGGTAAATTAATTGTTCTACGTAATATAATATAGTAAAAAAAAATTTGTATTTTTAGAAAAATATATATTCACAATAAAAAGCGAAAGAAATCGAAATAAGAAAAATAACAATAATACGTAATATTTTTTGTGTAATACTTTAGGAAAAGTATTACTTTTGGATTTTTTTAATATTTTTTTTTTGGTGCAAATCTTAGGAAAGAGTTTGCTTTTGATGATTTTTTATTTTTTTGTATTTTTAAGTTTTTTATTTTTTATGTTTTTGATTTTTTATGTTTTTGATTTTTTAACAAGAAAAGTAACGTTCAAAATTGAACGGATCCCAAAATCCAAAGCTTCTCACGAAAAATCGTCAATCGTAACGAGCAAAGCGGCAACGGCGCCAATTTAATATAGGAATTTTGCAATTCTTAAAAGTCTATATTTTTCGTTCCTCGACTCACTCGAATTGATATCCAATTTAAACGTGGATTAATTGTTCTTGGTAAAAATACTTTGTTTGGTATTTTAAAACTAAAAATGATTTAACCTATTTAAAAAAAATCTTTAATTAAAAAAAATACTTTTCTCCTATTAAAAATTCAAATTAAAACTAATTTAAAAAGTATTAATTTTATTCTAAAAATAATTAACTTTACTTTTAAACTAAACAAACTCTACTTTTAAAAACTATTTTTATAAAAGTCTAATTTAATTAAAATCTAATTTATCTTGAAACTAAATTTTAAATAACAATTAAAAATATCTAAAAGTAATTAGAAGTCTATATGTTTTTTTATTTTTTTTATTTTTTAAAACTTTATAAAAGTAAATATAAAAACTAATAATTAAGCTTAAAATTAAAACTTGTAAACAAAACTGACAGCTATAAGGAGCCTATATTAATTACTAAAACTACAATTAAAAACAAAAGAAGGGCTAGACGGATTGGTTAACGCGTTGTACAGTTATACTAAAGGTCACGGGTTCGAGTCCCTGCAAGGACTTTTTGTTTATATTTTTTTTATTTTTTGGCAGTTTAAACGCTATCAGATTGAATGAATCTGATAGCTTAAGAAATCAGCAAAATAAGATCCAAACAGCAAAACAATCAAACCAAACAGAATCAAATAAGCAAATAAGCTAAACTGAAAATAAGCAAATTAAACCTCAAAACAATAATAACTTAATAAAAATCAAATAAGCAAATAAGTCCTTAATTAGCAAATTTAAACCTAGTAAAACTAACAGATACAAAACCAAAATCAGATAAGCTAATCAGAAAAAAAAATAAGCACAATCCTACTCTATCACATTAACTAGACAGGCTTCATCAGTAAATAAATCCCAAACAGCAGAGTAAACAGCAAAATCAAATAATCAGCAAAAACTAATCAGCACTACTAACCAAGAAAAACCAAACTTAACACAGATTTAATAAACTCACACTCAAGCAAAACTTAAACACAAATCAGCTAAAGCAAAAGCAGATTTAATAAATTTAAAACAATTATAACACTTATACTAAACCGATTAAAAAAACTTAAATCTAAACAGGGAAACAAATTAAAATACTAAACAGTTAAGCAAATGATTTCAGAAAAACTTAAACAATAAAAATCATTAAACCTCAAATAATAAACTGAATCACTTAAACATCTAACAAAATTAATCTAAAAATAAAACATGAATATTTAAAATGGAATGAACCTGGTGAAGAGATCCGTTGAGATGAAGGACGGCGCTGAGCCTCCTTATGAACCTAATCAAGACCACCACCTGGACCAAACCAACCTCCGAATCATCAACACCACTATTCGAACCAGTTTTGATGAACTTTCCAGTGGGGAAAGTTTTCTAATCCACTTTCACTTTTATTTAACCAATTTAAACTATTAATTAGTTTAAATCAAGTAAAATTAATTATTATGATAAAATAGATTAAGAATAAATTACAGTAAACTTAAACAAATAAAATGAGACAAGATTAAACTGAAATAAAACTTTTATTAATAATCGAAAATTGAGTACAATACTTGAAAAAAGAAAATTACAATTAATCTAAAACTATTTTTGTATAATAAAATTAAAATAAAATTGGCACCTAAACATTACAGAATATGAGGGTATTTATAGCCAACCCCCATGGCTTGTTGATGAAGTTTTTGAGCCCAATCTTCAATCATAGCCGTTAAATCCTTCTTTTCTCCTTCTCTTTTTTCAATTTTTTAATCAAACGGCTGAAAACATGCCTTTAATCACACGGATCGCCAGTATGGCTAAATCTGTGTTTCTTCTGTTTCTTTGAAGCTGAGTTGGCACCTTCTTATTTGAGGAGTGATGGTGGTGATGTTTTAAAGCCAATCAAGATTGAGAATGGGGCCACATAGCTTGTATACTCCATTGTGATGCTCCGAGAAAATTGGAGATTTAATTCCCATACGTGTGAATCACACGTATCCATAAAAGCCCCAATTTATTTGGTGTATTTTTTTATTAGGGTTTTGGAATAGTGTTTTTACAGTTGGGGAGAGAGTGAAAAAGAGGAGAGGCTACGTTAGTTTTGGTGAGAGAGAGGGTGAGGGTAAACATAGGTTGTATCGATGGTTTAATGTGTGTGGGTAAATGTGTTGGTAAATAAAACGTGTGAGAGATAAGGGTAATAAACGGTTGAGAGTTTTGACCAAAAAAGTTTATAATCTTTGTATAAGCCCAAATAATTCCATACGTCACCTGTATTATAAACTTGGGCTTTTGTTAACTAGACCAAACCAATTTCTTTCTATCTGTTTATATTGGAAGTGAATTTGGGCTTTTGTTATGGGCCTTTGGTTAAAAGGTGAATTCATAAATCCATTATTGGGCTTTTGGGCCCAATACCCAAATGTGGGACCCACAAGCCCAATTAACTTCTTTTAAGATTAAATCCACTAAAATCGAGCTTGATTTCGGCTTCCTTGATCTTTCCTTAAAACCCGTGTTGATTTTGCCGGTTTTCATGATCTTCGGTACACTTTTGGTTCTTTGACTTTGTCTTTGTCTCTTTCTTGGACTTTTCTTCAACAATTGACCGTGAAATCCCGTGTTTTCTTTCCTTTTGATCTTTTGTACCTATTTCACACAAAAACACAAAACCACGCGTAATTCCGACTTTTACGATGTTAAACACATGATTAGGTCTTGTTTTTCATTGATTTTAGTGGCAAAAGGATAAGTGTTTACACACTTATTAAAAACCCTAACCCTAAGATAGATAGTAGTGGCTCGTTCTGGCCGACCCACACAACCCCGAGTGTATCAGTCCCCACTCCTTCGAATTCACCTTTCCCTCAAGGTGATGTCTTGAAAATCACACTTGATTCCGGGATCCCATATTCTAAGCATACCGCAAACCCGCCTTTCACTCCAGCGGTTACCCCGTCTTCCGCTACCACAAGCAACGCCCTTTTTGCTCTTCCTCCCCCGCTACCTTGGACATAACACAACACCATTCTGTCCACTTCCGCTGTCCAAGCTCTAATACTCCTCACTCCTTCAAAATTCTCCTTGCCCTCAAGGTGATATGAAGAATATGCCGATTGGAGTCTGAAATCCATTGCCACACATTCAGTTGAACTAAATTATGGATGCGCCAAATATACATGAGCTCATGAACATCACCGATACCAAGTCTTTCCATAGTTGGAGAGTTAGCGATTTTTCATGTTCTACCAAAGAAGTTAGTGCAGAACTATTTTCGTTGTCTACTATTCCCTCCACTCGTGTCTCCGGACTCGAAGCTATTGAATCATCACCACCATCCTTAAGTACCGATATCACTTTATCTAACTCATCCTTGCCAACCTCACACACTTCACCGCCATCCATAAGAACTTCATCAACGCTCCTTTTATTTTCTGAAAACTCGTCAAACTCGTTAAGAACTTCAATGCCTCCCACATTACTCTCACAAATATCATAAACACCGTCTATCGCGCCACTAACCTCAACAACACTAACATCTTCATTAACATCTAATGACCCTTGAACCACAGTTTGAGCTTCTTTACTTGGCCATGATAGAACGACATCTAATTTTTCTCAAATGCTAAGCTTTCTCCCTTCAGTTGCCGCAAAACAAGCCTCCATTATACGGGCTAAAGAAAAGGCTTCTCCTAAATTTGTAGACGCCGATCTTGAGAGTGCACATTGTAAAAGCGGTTTAAGTCCACATACATAAAAATATATGTAAGTATATCTCTAGAAATTCCTGTTTCTTGATTTGAAAGTAACACAAACTCCTTTTCATATTCGGTCACCGTGCCCTTATGTAAAAGTTTAGATAATGCATCCCGATCGCTAGTGCCCAATGCCATAAAAAATAAATCGAGAAAAATATTTTTTTTTCATTGATGAACAGTACCCGTGAATAGTAACCAGGTGAACAGTACGTCGGATGAATAGTGTCGCGGATGAACAGTACCCCCCGACAATGAACAATACTTAGTCTTACAACACTAGAGTGCTACACGTGAACAATACTTCTGATGAACATTACTCCGGGTGTGTGAACATTTCTTTCGATGAAGAGTAGCCACGATGAACAGTACCACCGATGAACAATATTTTTTTATTGGAACCCTAAATTAAAACCCCTCAACGAGTTGAGGGCTCTCAATGAAAGCACCAATTGATACGACTCTCTCTGGTTGTATCGGGATAAGGCACCATTATAGCGTGTGTTGGCTCCATAAGAAATAGAGACAAGAAGGCTTAGAGATTTATTGATTAACTTTGATTGATTGATTACAATGATAACAATGACATGATATTTATAATGCATAATAATAATAATAAAACTTTGACACTAAGATAAATAGTAATGGCTCGTTCGGCCCGACCCACACAACCCCAGATGTATCATCGTGGTTATTATTTTATTTTATTTCTTATGTTTACAATTTTATTTTGTTTTATTTTCGTGATTTTGCCGCTCGAACTGCGTAGGAATATTAGAGGCCCAAGCTTGGTTTGTGGGTCGGATCGATTTCTAAGATTTATTTATTCTTTATAAATATCTTATGAATAAAATAGAGATCTCATTGGGTTATAATCATTCTAACACAAATCATTAACTATTATAACTCGTCGTTAAAAAAACAAAGTAAAAATTCGATTACATTCGGGCCAATCTTTGTACCGGTTTTCGTTCATCCGAACAGGTCAGCGGAGGTTTTAAAACATTAGTTTACATCGATGTATCCTCCTCCACTGAAACCTTGTAACCAACTTTACACTGACCACCTTGTAACGGTTCATCTAACACGTGATACCCGAAAACACTTGATATTTATGAAAAAAAAATTATCAACTTTACTCCTAATAAGTTTTTGTTTTCTTATCATGGATGAAAAGAGTAAAGTTATTTTAGATACCATATCTGTCATAAATACTAAAGGATTCATTCTCACCATCCATTTTCACCATATCTAATGATTTAGATTAAAAGTATTTAATTATTTCACTTATTTTTAAAACTTAAATATCTTTTAAACCGTTAAGTGTTAAACCGAAAAAAATATACCATCGCGACGAGCATTTAATTAGTTTTCTACAGATATGCAATATGATATGCTTTTGAAGAAAAAAAAATTCGTTTTTTTTTAATTTTGCGTAAAATATCATATATGATAATAGTGTTTTATCATATATGATATTAGTGTTATGTTACAAATTATTACAGAATCATATATGATATTAGTTTATATCATATATGATAAGTTATATCATATATGATATTTAGTATCATATATGATAGATTACGGAAAAAAACAAAAAAAAAATTGTCGAAAGTATATCATATAGCATATCTGTAGAAAGATAATTAAATGCCCGTCGTAATGGTATAATTTTTTTTCGTATAACGATTGACGGTTTAAAAGATATTAATGTTTGAAAAAAAAAGGAAATTGATTTTATGTTCAATCTTATCCGTTAGATTAAAATGAAGATAAGTGGTGGAGATTAGTTCCATGGTATCCAAATAAAGTTTGGTATAAATTAAATCGGATGAAAATAATAAAAGATATAAAAACGTTATTTTCTATATATCACTCACTAATGTGTTGCATTTCCCACCAAAAAACGGAAAACAAAATATGTGAAATTGTAATTTCTTCTAGAGATAGGAACCATAATTCTGTTAAATCAGAAATCAATAACCATCTACACATTGTAAGGGTGAGCTTTGGACCGGAACCGAACCCAAAAAAAAACAAAAACCTGAACCGAAACCGAAAAGGTTCGGTCCGGTTTAATCTCAGTTTCAGTCGGGTTATACCGAAACCAAAACCTTACCCCAAACACCCCTTTTAACAGCAACAAAAAAATCTAAGAAAAAACACCCATTAGATCTCATACCTGGTACTTTTTTTTAATTTTTTGAAAGATTGTTGTAATTTAACACAAATCATGGTCGATCTATGTGAGTTTCAACATCTTTTTATTATTCAAACATAAAGAATAACTAATAACAAATATGTTATCGGTTTTCGTAAATCCTACCCGAGATCAGTTGGCTGATCTTGAAGGGTTTATGTTCGTGGTTGGTTTCTTTTTCCTCAATTGTGGTAGTGATAACTGAGAGATTATTCTTTTCAAGATTTGGTTTATGCGTTTGGTAGAAGAGTTGTGATGAGGGTGACGGTGACTATATGTTGAGATTAACCTAATTATTTACTCGGGCCAGTCGGGTTGTAATCAGTTTTTAGACCGAACCGGCCCAAAACCCAAATCTGGGCAATTTACAAACCGAAAACCAAACCGAAGAACTCGGTTTCGTTTTCGGTTCACCTCGGTTTTTCGGTTTCGGTTGGGCCATTTTGGTTTCGGTCGGGCCTGCTCAGCCCTAATCATTGATTCAAGACACATATACGAACCAGATCAGGAACCAACACCGTGTGTTGAATAAAGTTTTATTTGGATTACAGATGAAAACGTACAGTGATGTTGAAGGCATAGGATTAACCAAAATACAGATAAAACTACACGTAATGATATTTGAACCAAGGCTGTCAAGATCGCGATCTCACCTGAGATCGTTTTTGTCTTTGCAAGATCGAGATTGTAAGATCGGATCGAGATCGTAACATCCTACCTATTTATCATGTTATGCAAGTAATTAATAAGCGAGTCAAACTTGTTTTACTTCTACCCATCATCAAAGATAAATTTATATAATATTAGCTTGAAAATGTCAAGTTCAAATTTAGAATACCAAAGTAAAAGTAAAACATAAAAAAGTCAGGTCTCATTCGTCACATTCATGATTACATAATATGCGTATATACGTCTCAAAACAACATACATCACTAGTATCACTATGAATAAGCTATCTGAAGAAATACTTAAAGGTTAATAGTTAAAACTATGAAAAAGGTAAAAAAACGACAATTACATGTAAAACTTTTTGCTACAGGCAACAAGAACATAAAAAGAACCTTAATTTGTTTAATGTAATTTAGATTCAGCGGACTCATATTTATCTTTTTTGGGCCTAAAAAGTAATGGGTTAGTAAGTATGTAAGCGAGTAAGTTAATAACTTGGTAATTTGGTAAACTCGTATCGACACGCGATCTTACGATCTTACATGCGATCCTACACCAATCTTACGATCTTACCTCTGATGCGATCCTACACCGATCTTTTCACGATTCTATCAGGTGGGAACGTAAAATCGTACGATCTTACGTGTAAACTCGCGATCTTGACAACCTTGATTTGAACTAGTAAACTTAAAAAGGCGATATTTCCACCATGGGGAAAGCTCGTTGGAGATTTAACAACTTCCCAGTCCTCCTCCAAGCAATATCAGCATGCCCATTCAAAAAGTATTGATCAACACTAATTGCAATCTTCTTTAACAGAGGGGAAGAAGAAAGTATAAACTTTATCAAACATAATTCATTCTCTGAACCGCTAAAAGATAAAAATGACACACTCCGTAGTTGTAGCTGCTTCCCTGTGTTGCAGCCTAAATCTAAAGAACAAACTGCTGGAAATGAGACATCATAGTCGTCTGCTCCCTGCAAAATTATATACTATTTGATCAGAACCAAAATTGCGAGTAAATTTAAAATACAGTATTAATCTGGGGCATTCTGCTCACCGTGATCTTAAGATTCTGTAAATTTGGGGAGTTGCAAATCATTTCCAAGACAAATGATGCCATAATATCACAATCAAAATTTACGCCGGATAATGTCAGAATCTTGAGACATTGAAAGGCGTCAGGGACATTCTTGTCGACACCAGCTTCTGCCATAGACTAGAATATAGAAAGCCATTTTGATTAGTTAGTGATAGATTCTAGACACAATATTCTGTAAAGGGACTTTTAAATATCCAACTCACACTTACCTTGCCACCATGTCCAAAGTCCAAATTAAGTTCTTGAAGTTTTGGAAGGGCCGTAAGCTGATAAAAACTGGAACGTTTGATCATGTTTCTTGGCATGGATACACCCATACACACTGACCAAGATAACTTTTTGAGATTGCCTAGTTTGGAAATTTTGATGAGTCCCGATTCGCATGTATTATCGTTATCATAGTTACTCAAAATTTCAAGTAAGGGACACCGAGCAATAAACTCTCCAAATGCATAGTCTTTAAATTCCACATCAATCAAGTCTAAGCTCAAGAGATTTGGAAATCCATGAAAACCAGGTAAGCTGCAAACAGAAAAGTTTGAGAGTTTCAAATGTTTCAACTCCATACAAGAGTAAAGTTGGGTTGGCAAAAAAGGTTGCTGGTGGTCCTGAAAGTCAATAAGAATTTCCTTAATTCCTCTTCTAGACAAGAAGGTAATCCAATGCTTAATATCCACAAGATCTAACACGCCAGATACTACGAACAAGACAAACTTTGTTACGGGACCTTTAAGATGAAGCAGAAGTCTGCTTATAATCTTCCCATCAAACTTTTTGGGTAAATAACGAAAGAAAGCCTCATCAAACATGAGACGGGTGAGTAAAGTCCACTTAAACTTCCAGTGTTTTGACAAGACATCAGTCTTCACAGCATCTTGTATGGGCAAACGATCCAGAATATTGGTTATCAAATTATCTGGCATGCCGCTTATGAAATCTTGAGGTTCAATATTGGATGCTTTATGTGTCCCATGAACTTGTTCCATTGTACTAGATAGAAAAGAAGACAAGTATTCAGTTATAAGCCATAGAGCAATCAGTAAGGTTGAGAAAAAAGTGCAGACTATACGACAGCAAAATCAAAAGTACCATTGCTGGATTACTAATATAAGGTTCATGGGTGATTTTAGTAGCAAACTTTTTTTTTTAAATATATATACTAGCAAGAAGCTAAAACTACAACGATGTCATCACAACACTATCAACCAACTTGATTCTACGCTTGTAAGTTATAACACCAAGACCATAAACTTTAAGACCAAACCATAATGATTACCCTACAATGAAACGAAGACGTTAGATAGTGAAATCTAACACATTAAGGTATAAACCTAAACCTCAAACCCGCCAAACAGAATATCGTACAGTAGAAAGCTGATACGAACCTATCGCATACTAGGCTCGTAATCGGTTCATAAGTTCCAAGTGTAGAACTCACTCAAAAAGCTAGCTTGTTTGAGGAGGGGACACCTGGACATTATAAACCATCAATGTCCAGAATTTAGTATTAAGATCGATTATTATTATTAGTTATTTACTTGGCTTTATTGCATTATCTTAGGGAACAAGTTAAGTCTAGGGATCTTTTATTATATCTAGGGCATTAGGTTGTAACAGAGAGGATGTGGAATATGAATTAAAGTATTGATTTGGTTATCAATCAGGGGTTGATTTATCTCATTAATATAAGTCATCGGGGGGTCGGGTTATCCCATTATTATATCATATCTATCCTTTTATCTCTATAATCGATCCGGTTCTTATCAAAAGCCTCGACAGGTTGCAAACCAACCACAACAAAAAATGTCTAGCAAGACCGCTGTCAACTAAAACCCCATGTTTATGCTATCTGGAACCTTGGAAAACAGCCTGTAATCACGACTCAAACAGATTCTGTTCCCATGGATGTCCAAAAATCCACCCGAACATCAAATCTAAACAGTAACCCCAAGCTACCCTAAAAAAACCCTCCCTGACCACAACAATGCCTTACCCAATCATATAACCACAACCCATACAACTTGAAATGAAACCATACCCTAATCTTAAACCACACAAAATCTGAACCTGAAAACTCAAAAACTTAGTAATCGAAACTATTATTAATAAATCAGATAAGCTGATTAGACATACATATAATAATCCAGTCTATTTTTGCTTATCAACAGGTCACGAGTAACAGAAGTATAATAACTTAACAAACAATAATTAAAAAACAGAACAAGTGCTAACCTTAATTTTGGTTGTGAAAATGGTTTGTTTTCAGATCTGCTGCTACTATTAACTAAATAAAAATTTCTTTTTATTTTGGCAGCACTTTCGAAGTAGTGAGCATTCTTTGCAATTTAATTTTTGTTTTCATGTTTTTCCTATTGGCCCCTCCTTTATGTTTTGCAGCATATAACAATCCCTGCTGTTTGCTGCAGAGATGATTTCCCCTTTCATTAAATAGAGAAAATAAAATGAAATCAGAAAAGAAAATTATGCTTTTGAGTTAGTCCACATCCACACCATAATTTACCTAAAAAAATAAATAGTTTAATAAAAATATAACTTTTTTAACTTTTTTTTAGTTTTGACACAATGACAATTTTAATATTAACTAATTAATTTATAATTTTTTATTGTTTATAATAATACTTACAAGTAAAAATAATATCATAAACTTAATTTATATTTTTTTATCTTTTCTGAAAGTGAATTATTAATTTAAAAACATTCAAAAATAATAATATTAACTATAATTATAAGACGAAGAAAGTACTAAAGAAAAGAAAAATAAGTATAGTTTGATTGATCTCACCGAATATTAAGATAAAATACTTTATTTTATTTTTAAAACTCAAGAATATACATACGCATGTTAATTTAAACCAGCCATTCAGGCAATGAATAAGAAAACCCATTTTCTTCAAAAATAGACATAAGGGTTCGATTTTTATAATTATAGTATTATTTTTAAAAAGATACTAGCAGGTACCCGTGTGATGCGGCGGTATGTACCCTGTGATTGATCAGTTTGAAAACAGTGTCGATTAGGTACGGTTTACTTATTTTTATAATTTTCGGACGAATTTCTTCATATCGTTTTCGAACAAATTTTATTTGACATCATAGCCGGTGGCCACTTTTGTTCCTGCTTGAATCTATGGTCCAGTTTGATTTTCAAAACTATATAAATTAGCATTATAATTTTATAAACTTTATGTTTAGGGGTAGGAATCGGGATGGGTTCGGGTCAATCGGGTCAAGGCTGAAATTAAGTTACCTAAACCTGACTCGATTTAAACTCGGATTACAAGGATTCGTGTCTATTCGTGTCGGGTTTACTCGGGTCGGTCAATTCGGGTCTACGGAGTTAGGTAAAACAAAAACTTATTTTTACCTTTTTAAATCTTTATCTTTATTCTCTAATAAAAGAAAATATTTTTGAATGACATATCCCCAATTCTGACGTCATAAATTGACGTCATAATTCTAACCCACCGTTTTAAACTTCAACTTAATCTGCGACTTTCATGGTAAAAAAAAAAATAACCTCTCATATTCCTGATCCTTCTCACATAGCAACTGCTCTCCTATCTTTGATCTTAAAAACTTCTCCCTTAATTTCTACTAATAAACATCAGATAATGATTGTAAGTTACTCTCATCTTCTAAATTAAGCGATTTTCAATTTTGTTATAACTTTCACTTAATTTTTTTTTAATTTCTTAATAGGATTATCCGATTTTTTTTTAATCAAGTGTCTAAATCTAACAATTAAAGACATGAAACTCATCTCGGCATAGGGCCGCCCACAACGATCTTCAACCGTCCAATGGAAATCTTCAATTCGATGTTATCATTTTCCGATTGTCATCTACTGCCTGATCGTAAGATTTGAATTCGATTGCATATGTTTTAACCTTTTTAGAGTTTAGATCATCTTTTTTATTGCAGTATTAATATAAACATAATTTTGTTGATTGATTAGTGATAGTTTTATTTGACTTTTTATGTGATTCAAGGTCAGAGTTATACAAAATCAATACTACCATTTATAGATTGTGTGTTTTTATGTAGTGCCTTTGTTATATTATATTAGCTATTAGTTAATATATTTCATAAAAGCTGTTCGCGAAACATGTGAAAACGAGTATATGCATGTAGTTATGGTTGGTTGCAAAGGATGTATGTACGTTACGCAGACATATACTTTCATTAACTTCAGATAGATTCTAGTGCAGATGCAAACACCAATTATGTTCTAAGTCTCTTCAGATTGTTATGTGTTTTTTGTTTTAAGTTTCACATGATAAAGCTGGGTCACTTCATATCCTACAGATTATGATTATTTTAAAAAAGACAAGTTATTGAATGGTGCTACTGTAACAATGATTGGTTATCAGAAAGATTAGTAAAGGCGGGACGTCATTTTTATGTGTTCTCGTAGTTTGCTTGCTCATTATTTTGCTGAAGTAAATGATGAATCACGACCATCATTTTTATGTGTTCCAGTAGTTTGCTTGCTCATTTATATAGTTGACTTATGGTTCACCGTTTTTGTTTTGTTTTTTTCCAGGTTTAATTCGTTATCTTTGTTTCAGCAATAAAGATGTGAGAGGATATGAGCCTACGAGAGCTGGAAGAAGGTCACAGGCAATGATGTGATCCGGATGGGTATATGTTTTTTCTTTTACATATTGCTGGTGTATTTCCACAAGGAAGACATACAATCATCTAGACATTAAGCATTCTAACTTTCTAATAAAACAAAAAGGACAAGTGAAATTTCTTATTCTTTTAACCTTTTGTCATATATTGATATTCCTTTGTTTATCAAATCATAGTCGAACAAATAAAAGATACAATCAAGGTAACATGTCATTTTTAAGATATAATTTATTTACTACATCTTTTTTTAGTTCTAAACAAAGAATTCCAGATTTACATTGGTACATGTGTGTTCAACGTATCATATTATTAAACAAACACTTATATATGCGACCCGCGAATTATGCGGGTTATAGTTTATTTTATGTTCATACACTGCTATATATGCCACTATGATAATTTAAATTATGATCTATATCTAAGCACCTCTTAGGTTGTCCTAATGTAGAGATTGTATAATGTAGAGACAAAACTAAGGAACATGTTGTGCCTGCTGATAATCATATGGCGATTGAGGTAAAAAATGAGTAGCCAAAGCTTTCAGAGACTATGGACAATAATGAAAGCGAAGAAAAGGATGAAGACATCCCAAGTAACAATAAGGTAAAAAACTTTAATACAACACCAAAAATCGTCGTTGTAGCTATAGAAGAAGGGTAATTTAGAACATAAAAATAGGATTATATAGTATCTTTGGCTTTAGTGATCTCGTGGCCAAATCTTGTTAAGATGATATCATGCGTTATTTTCATATTATGAAAACATGTTTGATTCTATAACGTCTTTAAGTAAGATGAAAGGAAAATATACGAGTTGTATGCTAATATAATACCGACAGGGTGATGGCATTGAATAAATGGTTTAGGTTGGCAGTGACTAACGTGACTATGGTTTTGACCATAAACCTGCAAATTATATGTTTTAGATTTAGCAGATTAGTAGCTTTACTGTCAATCGGATAGAAAATGTACCGTTCACAAATTTGTGTGTTTGGCCATTTTGTGTCTTGCTGTTGGGTCAAGTGAGTTTTGATTGACCCGCGCAAACTTATTCATCACTAATTTTGATTAAAAACCAAGCTTATTATCAGATAAACACATAAGAGTAGAAATTTATGAATCGTGCGACTCTAGCAGCAGGTATCTAAAATATTTTGAAATTCAGTGGCATCTTTTTAGAGTTAATCGTATTCTGGATTAAGGTGTTGGGTATTTCGGAGAAAATAAATTTTTTTTCCTTCAATGTAGTTGGAATATTTGGTTTTAATTGGAAAGTGTATTTGGAATGATTGGGATTGTTCAAGAGGTCTAATATGATATCAAATCTATGACTGAAAGAGTTGGTCATAATTTTAGTAGTAGTAAGTTGAAACTCTTAAGTTCCATAGATTTTTCACTTATCCTGAGTGTTTGGATTTAGACAAACAACCCATGCCTATATCTACTTACGCTTACCTGCCAAAAAAACGTCCAGAATGAAATAAAGTAGCAGCAAGTAAAGAAGGGCGAGATCACTTCTTTGTATCTCATTAAAAACTTATTAACATTCCGTAGTCATTCATTGATTTTACTTCGCCTTAGTTGTTGTGAGTTTATGGGCAGCCGTGTGACATTGGAGTTGTTCTCTAACAAGCTTGCTAGAAAAGTGCCCGCTTGCTTCAAGTAGGGTGACAAATATAGAAGTAATTCTGATGGAAAAAAGCAACAGCAATAAAGAAGGGCGAAAACACTATTTTTAATCTTATTACAAACTTATTATCATTCGGTAGTCGTTCATTAATTTTACTTGGTCTTAGTTGCTGTTAATCTAGGTACAACCATGTCACATCGGAGTTGTTCTCTAACAATATTGGTAGAAAACATGAAGAAGTTAATTGTGGTGCTATTAAGTGATTACCTAAAAGAAAGATCAAGGCTAGGTTTGTTGCAACAGTTGACACTAGAATATAAGTATGGTAAGTAAGAAAGAATAGTCAATTTGGTTGAACTGCCTGTTGTGAAAAGTATTTTTAGGTTGTGATAAGATGGTTGTTAACCAACTTTGATTTTCAGGTGTAGCTCACTCATATGCTGTCGGTCAGCGTCGGTGAATTGATGGTCCGATTTGTAGGGGCAGGCGTCAACGCGTGTCGTATCGCTGTACAGCTTTAGATAGCGTGTCACCTTTCGTAGACGGCGTTTCCAATGATGATGTTGAAGGTAACGACGTGTTGTTTTCTGTATTTTTTTATTAAATTTTTTTCCATGAATTGCATTCATACATTTTTTCCCTTTTCGATGAATTTCAGGCGTTAATGCAGTGTATGTCGATGCCAACAACACTAATTCCCTGCTCCGCTTTGCCATGCATCAAATGGATCTGTAACACATAAAACCAAAAATAAAAGGCCCCGCAGCGAAGCGCGGGCACACCCGCCTTGTTAGATCATGTATTCAGGTCTATGACTACAAAGAAGTTTTATTTTATGTTATTTTATAAGTAGACAAATCATATTAGAATTTTGATCATGTATTGACACATGAACAACTTTATGTTGCGGTCTTTTCTTGAGTTTTTCAAGAGGATTGAAGGCATGGATCAAATAAGGTATTTATCATGATAGTTTGAAAAACTGATATTCTAAAGGTAACTGAATTTTGTTTTTACCACCTACGCCGTGTGATGTTTATTTTAACTAAGTGATTGCATATATGTATTCTATTTTTCAAGTTATATTTTCTCATAATTTTCTTATTGCCACCCGCGAAATTCGCGGGTCTATAGTCTAGTATAAATTATATATGATTTTAAAAAAAAATATTACTTGGGTCACCCAAACCCGAGTTACACATAAATAAATTGTCCGATACTCGACCGATTTTTAATTCGGGTTAGTAGGTGGTCCGATTAACCCGAAGAATTTGTACCCACGTAACTCGACCCGAATATACTCGGATTGGGTTGGGTTGGGTTCGGGTTGGATTTTTTGACACCCCCTATTTGTGTTTGTTATTAGTTTACATAATGTGTATAACTACAAGTACTTCTCATTTTATGGGTATTTTTAATAAAATAATATTATTAGTTTGTTTAATTTATTAAGATGTGTTTTAAGAATAACATTAAAAAATATGTGTTTTACATTGGTTAATTGTACATATAATATAAATATGTGTATTTTTAAATAATAAAATTGTGTAGTTTCAATTTCGAATGTGTATTCTGTTAATATATTAACAACATGATTCTTATGAAAAATAAAGTTTGAAAATATTAATGCTTAAAAGAGTTTTTATGCTTTCTTATACTTCTAAAATGTGTAATTACGAATTGATATTCATATAATGGGTTTTTTAAATATGAGAATTAATTATCTTTTATGTTTAATGTTTGAGTCATGTTTGTACGTATGGTACATTATGCACGTATATTTGTAAGTATGATATTTTTATTGTGATGTTTTAATTACATTTATGTTATTATAATTATTATATTATTAATTACATTTGTAAATGTTTTATTATTTATATTATGTGTTGTTTTAGTTATAAAATGAGGTGAGGGGTGTTTTAATTATAAAACTTAATGTAATTAATTATAAATTTTAATGTAACATATTATAAGTTTTTTATTTTTAGTATGCATGCTTGTCTTTCTTATACAAATAATATTATTATATTATATAAATTAAAATTTCAACTATTTTAAAAATAAAAGTGCAAAATATTTTATAAAAGAGTTAGATAGTCGTGTTTGATTGAGTCATTTGAAGGGATTTTAAAGGTTTAGAATTTTAAATTCCCGCATTCATCGTATTTGATAAAATTAATAAGGAAACATTTAAATACTTTACACTTAAAGTTTTTATTAGATGAGTCATTTTAATATTCATGGCCGTGGTTAGAGGAGGAAAAGTCATCCTAATATCTTAAATTATTATTATTATTATTTTTAACGGCAAATGTTAGTGATTAGTGAGTCGAGTCGTGTAATGATTAAGCGGATGAATGTCTTATTCGAACTTTCGTCTAGTTATATTAGACTTTTTATCCGTTTTGTTTGAAAAGCTTTTGGAATGTCTTGAACCTAAGACCATCAAGAATCATTCTTCAAAGAAACTACTTAATGTAACTATAGTAGCTAACTTATTTTTCTTTTTATATTCTACAAGTTGTAAAGATGAATAAAAAAATATGAGTGTTTAGAAGGGGAAATGATTTGCACACTCATTATATTGATTGGGACACTCAAAATTAGTATATCTTGACATATATACCCTCGGTTCAGTTTTAATCATGTTTCATTTATAAGGGTATATGTGTCAAAACACTTATTTAGAGTGTGTCAATCAATTTGAGGAGTGTGCAAATCACCTCCCGTTTAGAAGGCTTAAAAACAGACTTATATTTGCGTGTTTTGTTAGTGATTTGTGAATACAGTCGATTTGATAAAGTTTAGTATATTATTTTTATTGAAATTATTATTGCATGTTTTAAATAAGATATTATTCAATTAAAAAAAAGTTATTTTTACTAAATTTGTATTTTTTTTTATTAGAAGACAATCATTTTAAAACAAAAATATTATCCTTTTGAGAAAAGCAATAAAAGAAGGTTACAAGGGTTGTTAATTTCTTTGTTTTGAGATAAAGGTTTACTAGTTTTAATGCCCGTGCACGCACGGGAATTAAAAATAAAAAATAAATTAAGTAATAATTTTGTTATTTCGATTTTATATATATTATATATGTTTTTTTAAAAACATTTAATGTTTATATGTTTGATTATACTGTTGTTTTACTGTGCAATGTGTCAACTAATATATACTCACTTTAATTTTTATTTTTCAAATTTTATATTCTTTTTTACTTTCGAAATTAATCAACAAACCATTTACATAAACCTTACACGTACACTATTTATAAATTCATGATTTTGTAATGTTTAATATTATTCTATAAAACAGTATTGAAATTTTAATACTCAAATAGATACGATGCTTATGGACCCACAAGTTTTACTTGATTTTTCATTATGTGATCATATTAATTAATATTTTGAATAAATATTTGTTGCACAAAGGATTTAACTTTGTTTAACTAAAATATTAGATATTTTTTCTAGACATTGTGTGTTTAGTAACACATAACGACCTTGGAAAAATATATGTTGTTGTAATATGTAGAATCCCGTCTATTCATTTCATCTTACACCGATGTCCGAGGTCCTGCATTCATTTTTGTATTTATATTTATGTTAATAATAATTTACGTAGATTTCATTGTTTGACTTTGTTAAGTGTCAAAATACATATAGACAATAATTTATATTTTTATTTGAATTTTATGATCATGTGATTTATTGATATTTTTAATATAACATATATGTTGTATTTTTAAAATATAAATTTTGAGGGTATAAATTTTAAAGGGTATTTTGTTTATTTTATAAAATTAATAAAATACATGGAAAATTATAAGCTTACATTTAAGTCCATCTAATTATATTTAAAATTCAACCATGAAAGTTTTATTAATCCACTCCTCCTTTTTTTAAGTTTTTATTTTCACAAATTTGACACATATATCTTTTTGTGTTTACATCAAAATCTTCCATCAAAATCTTTAATTTTGACCAAATTGAATTCAATTTTGACTTTTCTCTACCAATCACATCGCTTGATTTTGCTTATGTGTCAAAATAAAGTCATTTGATTGGTCCAATTAATTTTTCTACAACCTCCACTTTTTACTAAAACTCTTAAAAAATCTAATTCTTTTATTATATAAAAGATATAGACGAGTTAATTTGCGCACTATCATTCTAGTTGTACATACAAGTATGCAAATAAAAAATCATCAAATTGTGTCGATCAATTCCTTTTACAAGATGAAAGGTTTTTGGACATCTCCAAAAACCCAAACAAAGCCATTTAGATCTCACATACATCAGACCAGAAAGACTCCTATTACAACATCTATCTGAGATCCCAAAACACAAACAATGAAAGGCCATCCAAAGCATATGCCAAACATATGAACAAAAGGCTACATTTGTATGTACCTCCTTCGCATTTGCCAGCCAAATTACACACAATAGAATGCCTCACGTTTTGTTGCATCCGAATAGAAACTGAGGTACAAACAATTTTTTTCTTGCAACATGAAACAACCTTAAGACCCATATGAAGACATCTCCAAACCCATAAAACCTCACATATAGTCAAAAGGAGCACCAAAGGTGATCTTCGTCTACTGTTACTATCTAAGGCCAATCAAATAGGCCAGAGTCCAACTATACCGCAGAACTACATTTCCTTCAATATAGAAGATTCCAGCCATAATGTAGCATACTGACCTCACATCATGGAAAACCCTCCTATGCAGAGGCATCATCCTAAGGAATAGTCATCCTCCAACTCTACGTTGCAAAGTAACATCCCAGACTTTTTCAACTTTCTTTATCAGGGTAGACAGACGCTTATTAAGACAAGTCAATTTGAATTCTATAGCCTCAACTATCAAATTCAACAATACCTCACAACTTTCGTCTCATCAGTAAAAGCCTAAATCAGGTAATGTGGTCAACAGATCTTCTATTTCAGAGCATCCTAAATTCATGTAGCATAATCACGTTGAAAGAATAAGTGGTCATTAGAGCCTGCACATTGCTTACAAAAGGGACAGTTGAGATCAACATTTTGCTTCAACTTGAGCATCGTATCTTGTTAACAACAAAGAAAACAACTTGTCAATTGCATGTGTATCTTTGTAATATGTTCAAGAGCTACCAACGATGAATCTATTCATCCATCAACTAATAACCGTCTGCACTGATTCAGTATACACAGATACGAAACTAACAGGAACCATCACCATTCACGAAAAAAGTTTCACTTCGATTACAGATACAAGAGTGCTGTTGTGACCTAAGATAAACGAAAATTCAAACACCACTACACAAAATAGATGAGAGATTCAAACTAGTAAACTTAACAAAGGTCTATATCCACTATGGGGGAAGCTCGGTGGAGCTTCAACAGCTTCCTAGCCATCTCCCAAGCAAGATCAAGACTTTCATACTCAGAATGCTTCATCACAAAACACTGATCAACACTAATGACAATCTTCTTCAACAAAGGGGAACAAGCAAGTATAAGCTTTATCAAACATACTTCATTCTCTAAGCCTCTAAATTCTGAAAACACCACCTTCCGAAGCTGTAGCTGCTTCATTGTGTTCCAGCCTAAATCCAAAGAACAAACTGCTGAACGTGAGAAATCGTCATTGTATTCTCCCTGCAAGAATATATACTATTTGATTAGAACCACAACTGCGAGTAAATTTACAGCAAGTAATTTCGGGCATTCTGCTCACCTTGATATCAAGATTCTGTAAATTTGGGGAGTTACAAATCATTTTTGAGACAAATGATGCCGTAATATTGCAACTAAAATTTAAACCGGAAAATGTAAGAGTCTTAAGGCATAGAAAGGCGGCAGGAACCTTGTCGACACCAGCTTCTGCCATAAACTAGAAAATAGGAAGCCATTTTGATTTGTTAGTAATAGATTCTAGACACAATATTCTGTAAAGAGACTTTTGAATACCCAACTCGCACTTCTTGCCTTCAAAAAAAATAACTAACACTTACCTCGCAACATCCAAAGTCCAAATTAAGTTCTTCAAGTTTTGGAAGGGCTGTAAGCTGATAATAACAGGAACTTTTGATCATGATGGTTGGGATCATTAAATCACTCATACCCACTGACCAAGATAATTTCTTGAGGTTGCCAAGTTTGGAAATTTCGATGAGTCTGAGTTCGCATGTATTGTCGTCATCGAAGTTACTCAAAATCTCAAGTAAGGGACACCGAGCAATAAACTCTCCAAATGTATGGTCTTTGAAATCCACATTATTCAAGTGTAAGCTCAACAGATTTGGAAATTCATGAAAACAAGGTAAGCTGGAAACATAAAAGTTAGAGAGTTCCAAATGTTTCAACTCCATACAAGAGTAAAGTTGGGTTGGCAATTTAGTTAGCCATGGGGCGTTCTTACAGTCAATAATGATTTCCTTAATTCCTCTTCTAGACAAGAACGTAATCCAATGCTTAATATCCTCAAGATCTAACATGCCTTCATCTCTAAATGGTACGACCAAGACAAACTTTGCTATGGGACCTTTAAGATGAAGTAGAAGTCTGCTTATAATCTCCCCATCAAACCTCTCGGGAAAATAATCAAAGAAACGATTATCAAAACTGAGACGGGTGAGCAAAGTCCACTTAAACTTCCAGTGTTTTGACAAGACATGAGTCTTCACAGCATCTCGTACTGGCAAACGGTTCAAAACATTGGTTATCACATTATCTGGCATGCCACTAATGAAATCTTGGGGTTCAAAATTGGATGCTTTATGTGTCCCATGAACTTGTTCCATTGTACTAGATAGAAAAGAAGACAAGTATTCAGTTATAAGCCATAGAGCAATCAGTAAGATTGAGAAAAAAGTGTAGACTATTTGATAGCAAAATTAAAAGTACCATTGCTTACTAATATAAGGTTCATTGGTGATTTTAGTTGCAAACTTTTTTTAAAAAATATATATACTAGCAAGAAGCTAAAATTACACCGATGTCATCACAACGCTACCAACCAATAAGCTATTAAGTACTTCTTACGTAAGTTTCCGGGTAAAGTTATAGTACTTTTAAACTACATTTAGCCATTAAACGCCTCCAAAACGACACATCTTACAATTAATTAGAGGAACCACAACAACATTTCTATACACACGAGTTCATCAACGGGTCAAAATAGGTGTTACCTAAATACATGGTTGTAAAACTCGCTAGGCGGCCGGCTACCTTGTAGCGAGTAATTGGCCTAGGCGAGGAGAACTAGGAATGGAATTTTTTTTCCACGGATGAGGTTCTCCCTATTTAGATTACCCAAGGAGGGAGAGCGTTTTGACTCAAATGTGGCCTCACCAGGTTGATCCCGGGGCCGTTACCAGCCCTTCTCTAGCCACCCCCGAATGTACAAACCTAGCGAGGTGTGACCTCTTGTGAGGAAACCAAGGACATTACAACTAGGCCATTTTATAGTAAAAGACAACATAAATCCTAAAAAGATCCAAAACCCAGAAAACTCTACCTACATTTGAGTTATATTAACAAGAACAACAAAAATCCTAAAAAGATCCAAAACATAATTAACCAAAACAGAGTCGTTTATATAAACAAGTTAATTCATTACTAGCATATGAGAAGAGCAACAAATTATAGTAGCTAACCTTAAAATAGGCTCTGGTGACGTATACTCAGGTGAAAAGAGCAACAAATTATAGCTTACCTTTATATGGTCTCTGGTGGGTGACTAAATTAATGATTGATTCAATGACTTTTTTAACCAAAGTGAAATGAATTTCAAGGCTTATTTGTTGAAGAAGTGTATCTTATGAAAGAAAGTACAACGAGATGTTATCTGTGACTCTGTGAGCGATTGAGCTTATATTATTGAGGTGAAAAATGTGTTTGTTTCATTGGGAATGGGAATAAGTAGTGTTTGGTTAAATGATATCTGAACCAAAAGAAATACAGTCAAACATTGAATGGGAAAATCGTAACCAGGTAAGGCTTTAAACACATGAATCTGCTGTCAAATTTCTATTTTTAATTCTTGAAAAGAACTATACCAATTATAAGAAACAAAAAGATAAAACCAGAACCTAAAAGAAGCAGTCGTCCACTTTTACAAAAGGAGACAAACAACTAGATATGGAACGCAAGCCTAACCCAATAATAGATGGAGCATGTTTACAAATCCCACCAAAAAGATTTATAAGATAGTCAAACACAAGCAAAAACTAACACTCTGATATATGGATATGGTACAATCTCCGAAACCCAAAGCTTTCAACATGTAAGATTAACCCTCTGTTCATGAAGTAAGTTGGATCAAGGACTTTAGTCACGAAAGAAATTCACTACAAAATGCAAATAGACCCTGAACCACAGCAAAATCGATAAAGGTTGACGCATTAGCAAAACCCTATTAGCCTTTATTTAAGCTTAAAGTTTGAAGCTTTATTGGGGGTATTTGGATAACATTATGTCTTTCGTGAAAGAAATCTTCTGAGGGCTTAAAAAAAAACACTCTTTTTTGGCCTCCCAAGTTACTAATTAAGAAATTCTTATATTAATGTTGAGTAAACTTTAGGGGGTGTTTGCCTAAACTTATTTGATGGGCTTTCGTGGTTATTAAAAAATTGATAAGCTCCTTTTGTAGGCTTATTAGTTTGACATCTCCAATGCACAACTCGTTGTGACTTTTCACTATTCTACAAAGTTTTATCATTTATGCATCGGACTTTGAAGCTTATAGAATCAAGTCTTTAGTAGAAAACTTCTACACATTAAATTGTAAATTTTAGTTGTTGGAAAAAGCTTCTTAGAATACCTTTTCACAAAAGCTGTTTCATAATTAAATACAAGAAAAAACATGATGTGAAACATCAAGTATTTCACAACTTATGTATTGTGAGTGCTTTATGAAATTTATAAACTCATAAGCTCATAAGCCTAAAAAAATGAGCTTATGAGCTTATCATATATTAAATAAGCTTAAAACCCCATCAAATAAGTTTAGACAAACTGATACGGTCCAACATGTCCCGTCGCCTAGCCCACATCAGCAGATAACTCAGGCCCAAGCAAGGCCCGTAAGAGAAGTCAAGAAACCTGTGAGATATATGGATTGACTCATGATTCCACGTTTCCCTTTACTTTACTGCATTGTTTTGCATTGTTTCACTTTGAAGAAGTCTCCTGCATATTAGGACAGTTATCACATGATTAGAGTAGTGGCATAAAATAAGGGATATGGGTGATGAACCCACATTCTTAGCATGTTTAAATTCAAGTTCTTGGCATTGGGAAATACACAGAAAATTGCTCCAGCTTGTCTCTTTATTTTCTTCTTTACCTCCCTGTTCTCAAGGCAGTGCCATCATTTGGTGCTTTCATTCTCAACTCACCTACCGCCATGCCACCCCGCCGGGATACCACCGGTGATGATAACCAACCACCACTCACCGATCTCCTAACTCAACTCATTTCAGCCACCAACACCGCGGCAGACCGCAACACAACTCAACTGACTGCCTTAATTGAAGCCACCAAATCCTTAACAACCAAAATTGATTCCCAAACAGCGACCACCGCAAACTTAGTTACCCACATCGCAAATCTTTCGGACAACCTAAACACTAACACCAACAAAACGCCACACATCAACTTTCCGAAAAACAAGGAACCCACTTCCTCGTCCTACTCGAACAACCCACGACCACCCAAAATTCTGCTTCCATCGTTCGATGGCACAAACCCCCTCGGTTGGATTTTTCAGGCAGAAAGCTTTTTCTCGTACTACAAGATTCCACCGGAGGAACGAATAGCACTAGTAGCGTTCCATGTTTCTGGCGATGCTCTCGCCTGGTACCAGCACTTAGACAGTAACCAACTCCTCGGATCCTGGGATGCATTTAAACACCAGATTGAAACCCGTTTCGGTCCGTCTTCATACGAAAACCATGAAGCAACGCTCCTCAAATTACACCAAACCACCACGGTTCGCACCTATCAAACGGAGTTCGAAAAACTCAGTAACCGAGTCACCGGGTTATCCCCACAAACCCTAAAGAATTGCTTCATCTCGGGTCTTAAACCAGAGATCCAAACTGAACTAGCGATCCTTAAACCCACTACGTTTCACGATGCATGTGGCCTGGCCCAACTTGTGGAAGACAAAATATCACACCAACCTAAACCTAAAAGCCCATACTTCCCCAAACCATTCTCCACCACCCCCACGTCAAACCCTTCTTCCACTACACCTCAATCAACCTCCATCCACAAACCCTATTCCAATACAGAACCAACCCTCCCTCATAACCCACCAAAACCGTTACCGTTTACAAAACTCTCACCCGAAGCCCTCCAGCAACGCCGCAAAGAAGGCCTTTGCTTTCGTTGCCCAGAAAAATTTGTCCCCGGCCACAAGTGTTCCCCACCCCAGTTCCTTATCATCGTGGATAACGACGACCAACGACCTCTACCGGATCCAAACATCCCCGTTCCGCAGTTGCACAATTTGGAAGAAACGCCAACACCACAATTGTGGTCCTTATCCGCAGCCGCATATTTTGGTATGTCGTCCTCTCAAACCTTACGAATCACGGGCTTCATCAACAAATACCCAGTCACGGTGCTAATCGATTGTGGTAGCACCCATAATATTGTGCAACCACGCATAGCAGCATACTTAAATCTCTCACGCGAGCCGTTGGAACCATTCAGAGTTATGGTTGGCAATGGCCAGTTTATTCAGTGCTCAGAGTATTGCTCAGACGTCACTCTCCAACTTCAGAAAACTAAATTCACAATTCCCTTTTTTGTGCTTCCAGTAGAAGGGGCCGATGTTGTCTTGGGTATCTCGTGGTTGGGTGCACTCGGAACCATCACGGCTGATTTCTCAGTCCCACAAATCTCATTTATACAGAATGGAAAGCAATGTACTTTACGAGGAGAACCACGAAACCAACAGGTTTCCTTGAGCTCGTTATCCACTATGCTCAAACATGACTTCGTTGCATCCATTCATACCCTCACCATGGAACCACAACCAATCACACCCAAACCAAACGACACTAATGCCGACCCCCACATTACAGCCTTATTAGATCTATTCCAAACCATTTTTGCAACACCACACACCCTCCCACCAACCAGACACCACGACCATCACATTCCCTTACTCACCACTGACCCCGTCAATGTACGACCATATCGATACCCCCACTTCCAAAAACAGATCATGACACAACTCATCACTGAAATGCTACAAGATGGAATCATTCGACCCAGCCAAAGCCCTTTTTCATCCCCTGTTTTGTTAGTAAAAAAGAAAGACGGTTCTTGGCGTTTTTGTGTAGACTACCGCGCCTTGAACACGGTCACAGTCAAAGATAGATTTCCCATTCCAACAATTGACGAGCTCTTGGATGAACTACACGGCGCAACAGTGTTCTCCAAGATAGACTTGCGCTCAGGATATCATCAAATACGCGTCGCTGAAGCCGACGTCCACAAGACAGCCTTTCGAACAACGGATGGCCATTATGAGTTCCTAGTGATGCCGTTCGGTCTCACGAACGCACCCTCCACATTTCAATCTGCCATGAATGACTTATTTCGTCCGGTGCTCCGTCACTTTGTGTTGGTTTTCTTCGATGATATATTGATATACAGTAGTACCCGTGAAGAACACTACACGCACCTCCGTTATGTATTTCACAAACTACAAGAGCATCAATTTCATGCGAAAGCTTCTAAATGTGTTTTTGGGGTCACAGATATCTCGTTTTTGGGTCATCGAATTTCAGGTCAGGGAGTAGCACCGGAAGCCGAGAAGATAGCAGCCATCCAACAATGGCCACAACCCTCTTCATTCACCACTATACGGGCATTCTTGGGTCTTACAGGTTACTACCGACGGTTTGTTCCGCATTATGCACAAATAGCCGCCCCCCTAACCGACATTCTGAAGATGAAGGATTTTGAATGGACGGATTCCGCCGATGCCGCCTTCAAAGAGTTAAAAGCTAACATGCAGCAACTTATCACCTTGGCACTTCCAAACTTCACAAAACCTTTTGATGTTACAACCGATGCCTCGGGTAAGGCTATTGGGGCAGTTCTATCGCAAGAAAATAAACCAATTGCCTTCTTCAGCAAAAAGTTATGCCAAACCATGCAGGGTCAGTCCACGTATACAAAGGAGTTTTACGCCATCACTGAGGCAGTTAAGAAGTGGCGTCAATATTTATTGGGTCGTCGGTTCCGCATTTATACGGATCATCATAGCCTCAAACATATCCTCACACAAACAATACAGTCACCAGAACAGCAGAAATGGGTCACAAAACTCTTGGGGTATGACTTCGAAGTCCTTTACAAACCGGGTAGAGAAAATACAGTGGCTGATGCGCTTAGCCGGGTCGATATTCCTTCCATGCTAGCTATCTCCTACCCTACTGCCACATGGCTCGACGACATTCGTGATTACTATGCCACTGACCCAAAAGGCAAAGAATTTACAGCTAGTGTTACCGCCGACCCCACTGCCTTTCCGAACCATGTGTTTCGTGACGGGCTTGTTTTCATTACAGGGAAATTGTTTATTCCCCCGATTTCCAAGATTCGCGAACAACTCCTCGCAGAATTCCATTCATCATTTATTGGTGGCCACGCCGGTATCAACGCAACTGTAAAGAGGCTCTCAAGTACTTTCACATGGCTAGGGCTAAAGAAGGATGTTGCAAACTTTGTTAAAAGTTGTACAGTTTGCCAAGCTATCAAACATCCCAATCATAAACCATATGGTCTCCTTCAGCCGCTTCCAACACCATCACAGCCATGGCATGACATATCAATGGATTTTATCACACAGTTACCGCCGTCCAAAGGGAAAGTTTGTATATGGGTCATCGTCGACCGGCTTTCAAAGTATGCGCACTTTCTTCCTTTGTCTCCTAATTACACTGCTATTACCTTGGCTTCAATCTTTATGCATGAGATCTATCGTTTACACGGGCTCCCAAAGACCATTGTCTCGGACAGAGATCCGTTGTTTCTCAGTCGGTTCTGGAAAGAGTTATTTAAACTGATGGGCACGAAACTAGTACACTCCAGCGCTTACCATCCACAAACGGACGGCCAAACCGAAGTCGTTAACCGCTGTTTGGAAATGTATTTACGTGCATTTGTTTTTGATGAGCCGCGCACATGGGCAAAACTGTTATATTTGGCTGAGTTTTGCTACAACACTAGTCATCACTCATCAATCAACATGTCCCCTTTCAAAGCGTTGTATGGACGCGATGTCACGTCAATACATAATTATCTACCGGGGTCGACCACAACAGGATCCATAGAGAATTCTCTCCTCGAACATCAGAAAATCATGAGCTCCTTGAAGCAGTCCATCGAAGTGTCCAAACAGAAGATGGTCACACACGCCAACAAACATCGACTGGACAAGCAATTTGAGGTTGGTGAATTTGTTTATCTTCGCTTACACAAGTACAGGCAAACCTCAGTCCACAACCGTACCAACCATAAGCTTTCGCGACTTTTTTATGGCCCTTACAAGGTCATCGAGCGGATAGGGGAAGTTGCCTACAAACTCGAGTTACCTGCTGGATCGAAAATACACCCAGTATTTCATGTTTCATTATTGAAACCATCCTATGGCACAATGGCAGACTCTAAAGGCAACCTAGCTACCTTTGATCCAAAGGAAGACTTGGCGTTTTTACCAGAAGCCATAATCAGCTCACGTCTCAACTCGAAAGGCGATCCTGAGGTTTTAGTCAAGTGGGAGAAGCATAATTTAGAAGAGGCGACATGGGAAAATTTGGCTTCACTTAAGCTGCAATTTCCAGATTGCGATTACATTGAGGACAATGTAAATTCTGAAGGAGAGGGGGATGATACGGTCCAACATGTCCCGTCGCCTAGCCCACATCAGCAGATAACTCAGGCCCAAGCAAGGCCCGTAAGAGAAGTCAAGAAACCTGTGAGATATATGGATTGACTCATGATTCCACGTTTCCCTTTACTTTACTGCATTGTTTTGCATTGTTTCACTTTGAAGAAGTCTCCTGCATATTAGGACAGTTATCACATGATTAGAGTAGTGGCATAAAATAAGGGATATGGGTGATGAACCCACATTCTTAGCATGTTTAAATTCAAGTTCTTGGCATTGGGAAATACACAGAAAATTGCTCCAGCTTGTCTCTTTATTTTCTTCTTTACCTCCCTGTTCTCAAGGCAGTGCCATCACAAACAACCCCTCGTTATCCAAACTACTATAAGCCGCATTAAATGTCTCAAAAACCTTAGAAAACCAAGAGCGAAAAGCCGAAAACAGTTGTTACCTAACTACATGTTTGTAAAACTAGCTAAGGGCAGTACTTTAGCATCCGGGTACCATGTAGCGAGTAATTGGCCTAGGCGGGGAGTACTTTGATCGGAATCAAGATTATATGTATGACATGTTCATAGAACCCAAGAAATATGTTAAGAAACATCAACACAGTTGATCTAAATACTTCAAACTAAGTTTTGACCGAATTTTGACCAAAGATTATTTCAGCCGAATCCGCTCAATTTGCCACGGTGACTATAGTTTATAGTAAAAGACAACATAAATCCTTAAAAGATCCAAAACCCAAAAAACCCTACCTTATAGTAACAAGTAAACCAAACACACAGTCATTTCTATAAACAAATTAATTACTGTATTAATTAGCATATATAAAATTATAGTAGCTAACCTTGAAATGGTCTCTGTTGGTGGGTGACTAATTGATGGAGCGACTTTTTTTAACCCAAGCGAAAGAAACCCATCTCATCCATTATCTTTGAGACAAAATGAATTTCATGCCTTCTTTCTTTCTTTCTTTTTTTGTTTGTTGAAAGTAACTATTGAGCTCAGAGCATCTTCAATGGGGCCAAGTTTACACTTATGTAAGGTGGGTTTAGAAATATTTTAGAGACAAGTTGTGCGCGAGTTAGGGAGGAAGGGTGGGCAAGTCATGCGTGAGTTGGCCATTTAAGATGCGAAGCCACCACCACTACGCTCTACTTATCGTTTAATAGCTCGGTCGCCAAATATAGTTTTTTGTTTATTTATTTGGTTTAATAGCTGCGTGATCGAGTCATTTGTTCTGGTTTTTCTATATCAACTGGTTAATCAAATCGAGTCAACGGAAAACCAACGGTATTTTCTAGTTTTCAAACAAGTAAAAATCCGATTACAATCTGGCCAATCTCTGTACCGGCCTTCGTTCATCCAAACGGGTCAGTGGGGGGTCTTTAAAACATTGGTTTACACTCATGTCTCTTCCTCCATTGAAACCTTGTAGCCATCTTACCGCTGGCCACTTTGAAATGGTTCATCCACACATGATATACGAAAACACTTTATAAAAGTTCATAAAAAAGTTTATTAACTTTATTCCCAGTAAGTTTTTGTTTTGTTATCATGGATGAAAAGAATCGTCGGACCGGACCGGAAAACCCAACCGGACCGACCCAGACGAGACAGAGCAAACTTGGTCCGGTCCTCGGTTCGTAATTTTGGACCATTTCAGTCCTCGGTCCGGTTCGATTTTACCAAAAATTCGTTTATTTTGCCTAATTAAGACCGGACAAGACCGGACCGACCCAGACCGGACCATTTCGGTCCGGTCTCAGTCCATGGTTTTAGACCAATTCGGTCCTTGGTCTGGTCCGAGTCTACCGCTCAGCCAACAGGGACTATGAAATATGGTTCTGAGTATGAAAATTTATATTACACTGAAAAAATCTGTCACATATGGGCGTGAATGTACTCGATGTTATTTGAACCATCGTATAAATATTGCGAACGAGTTTACACATGCACTCACAAGTCCTCATCGTTTATGCTCAGGAGTCATGAATAAACCAGAAATCAATAACAATCTTTGATTCAAGACACACATACGAACCAGATCAGGAACCAACACCGTGTGTTAAACAAAGTTTTACTTGGATTGCAGATAAAAACGTACAGTAATATAGGATTAACCAAAATACAGAAATAACTACACGTAACAGATGGAGAGATTTGATCTAGTAAACTTAATAAACTGCTATGTCCACCATGGGGAAAGCTCGTTGGAGATTTAACAACTTCCCAGTCATCCTCCAAGCAATATCAGCATGCCACTTCAAAAAGTATTGATCAACACTAATTGCAATCTTCTTTAACAGAGGGGAAGAAGAAAGTATAAACTTTATTAAACACAATTCATTCTCTGAACCGCTAAAAGATGAAAACGATACACTCTGTAGCTGTAGCTGCTTCCCTGTGTTGCAGCCTAAATCTAAAGAACAAACTGCTGAAAATGAGACATCATAGTCGTCTGCTCCCTGCAAGATTATATACTATTTGATCAGAACCAAAATTTGCGAGTAAGACTAAAGTACTTAATTTGGTGCATTCTGCTCACCCTGATCTTAAGCTTCTGTAAATTTGGGGAGTTGCAAATCATTTCCAAGACAAATGATGCCATAATATCACAATCAAAATTTACGCCGGATAATGTCAGAATCTTGAGACAATGAAAGGCGGCAGGGACATCCTTGTCGACACCAGCTTCTGCCATAGACTAGAAAATAGAAAGCCATTTTGATTAGTTAGTGATAGATTCTAGACACAATATTCTGTAAAAAAAAGACTTAAATATCCAACTCACACTTACCTTGCCACCATGTCCAAAGTCCAAATTAAGTTCTTGAAGTTTTGGAAGAGCCGTAAGCTGATAAAAACTGGAACGTCTGATAATGTTTCTTGGCATATGTTCACCCATACACACTGACCAAGATAATTTTTTGAGATTGCCTAGTTTTGAAATTTCGATGAGTCCCAATTCGCATGGATTATCGACATCATGGTTACTCAAAATCTCAAGTAAGGGACACCGAGCAATAAACTCTCCAAATGTATAGTCTTTGAATTCCACTTCAATCAAGTCTAAGCTCAATAGATTTGGAAATCCATGAAAACCAGGTAAGCTGGAAACAGAAAAGTTAGAGAGTTCCAAATGTTTCAACTCCATACAAGAGTAAAGTTGGGTTGGCAAATAGGTTTGCTGGTCGTTCTGACAGTCAATAATGATTTCCGTAATTCCTCTTCTAGACAAGAAGGTAATCCAATGCTTAATATCCTCAAGATCTAACATGCCTCCATCTCTAAATGGTATGAACAAGACAAACTTTGCTACGGGACCTTTAAGATGAAGCAAAAGTATGCTTATAATCTTCCCATCAAACTTTTCGGGTAAATAAATAAAGAAATCCATATCGAACATGAGATGGGTGAGCAAAGTCCACTTAAACCTCCATTTTTTTGACAAGACATCAGTCTTCACAGCATCTCGTACGGGCAAACAGTTCAGAACATTGGTTATCACATTATCTGGCATGCCACTAATGAAATCTTGGGGTTCAAATTTGGATGCTTTAAGTGTCCCATGAACTTGTTCCATTATACTAAATAGAAAAGAAGACAATTATTAACTATTAGTAAGTTATAAGCCATAGAGCAATGAGTAAGGTTTTGAAAAAGTGCAGATCAAAGGTTGAGTCATGGAAACTATTTGACAGCAAAATCAAAATAGCTACAAGGTTCATGGGTGAAGTAACACTGCTGGATTACTAATACACGGTTCAGGGGCGATTTTCGTAGCAACCTATTTATTTAATAGGCAATATATAATATTCAAATATATATACTAGCAAGGAGCTAAAATTACAACGATGTCATCACAACCAACTTGATTCTGCACTTGTAAGATAACACCAAGACACTCAACTTCACGACCAAACCATAAGGATTACCCTACGATGAAACGAAGACATTAGATAGTGAAATCTAACATATTAAGGTATAAACCTAAACCTCAAACCCGCCAAACAGAATATCACTAACGGCAATCACACAGTAGAAAGTCTGGACTGGGTTACAAACCAACCACAAGAAAACCCCATGTTCATGTAATCCCGACCCTTAAAACACGACCCTTGGAAAACAACCTGTAATCACGATCTTCACCACGACTCAAAACAGTTGTGCTAATACCCCATGGATGTTCAAAAGTCGACCCGAACATAAAATCTAAACCGCAAGCTACCTGAAAAAGCCTAACCTTCCCTGACCACAACAATGCCTTACCCAATCATATAACCACAACCCATACAACTTGAAATGAAACCATACCCTAATCTTGAACCACACAAAACCTGAACCTGAAAACTCAAAAACTTGGTAATCGAAACTATTATTAATAAATCAGATAAGCTGATTAGACATACATATAATAATCCAGTCTATCTTTGCTTATCAACAGGTCACGAGTAACAGAAGTATAATAACTTAACAAACAATAATTAAAAAACAGAACAAGTGCTAACCTTAATTTTGGTTGTGAAAATGGTTTGTTTTCAGATCTCCTGCTACTTTTAATTAAATAAAGTTTTCTTTTTATTTTGGCAGCATTTTCGAAGTAGTGAGAGCATTCTTTGCAATTTAATTTGGTTTATGTCGCTTTCAAGTTTTTTCATTAAAAAGAGAAAATAAAATGAAACCAGAAAAGAAAATTATGCTTTTGATTTAGTCCTCAGTATCATAATTATATTTCGCCATAATTTACCGTTAAAAAATAAGTATTTTAATAAAAATATCACTTTTTAGTTTTTTTTTTTTTTTTTTTTTTAGTTTTGACATAATGATAATTTTAATATTAACAAATTAATTTATAACATTAAAAAATAATAACATTAACTATTAACTATAGTTATAAGATGAAGAAAATATTAAAGAAAAGAGAAAAATAAATAGAAAAAATAAGTATGGTTTCATTGATTTCACCGAATATTAAGATAAAATATTTTATTTCTTTTTATTTCTTTTTTTTTAATAAAAAAAACTCAGAGAACACATACGCATGTTAATTTAAGCGAGCCATTTAGGCAATGAAAAAGAAAACCCATGTTCTTTAAAAATAGACAACATAATGGTTCGATTTTTACTACTATAGTATTATTTTAAAAAAAACACTAATAAGTACACGCGCGATGCGGCGATAGGTATTTTGTGATTGACCAGTTTGAAAATAATTTCGATCAGGTACGATTTATTTATTTATATAATTTTCGAACGAATTTCTCCAGATCGTTTTCGAACGAATTTTATTTGACATCCGAACTGGTGGCCACTTTTGTTCCTGCTTGAATCTATGGTCTAGTCTGATTTTCAGAACTATATAAATTAACATATAAGTTTAGAATCTATGTGTTTAGGGGTGGGAATCGGGTCGGGTTCGGGTCAATCGGGTCAAGGCTTAAAATAAGTTACCCAAACCTGACCTGATTTAAACTCGGGTTACAACGGTTCGTGTCTATTCGTGTCGGGTCTACTCGAGTCGGTCAATTCGAGTGAACAGAGTTAGGTAAAATAAAAACTTATTTTTACATTTTTTAAATATAAATTATATATGATTTAAAAAAAATATTACTCGGGTCAATCGGGTTGCCCAAACCCGAGTTACACAAAATAAATTACCCGATACCCGACTGATTTTTATTTCGGGTTAGTAGGGTGGCCCGATTAACCCAAGAATTTGTACCCGAGTAACCCGACCCGAATATACTCGGGTTGGGTTCGGTTCGGGTCGAATTTGTTAATGCAATGATGCCTAAAAACGTTACTTGCATTTTTCGGTCTCGCTTTATTTTGATTACGACAATATGTAAAAACAAGCATTTACGAAAACAACGAAAAACGAATTCTTGAGTTCAAGTATGTTTCATTTCAACCATTATCACTTAAGGTATGTACAAACAAGTACTCATCCTAATTAAGTGATCAAGGATTTAATTTTTTCGTAAAACTCACTTTTTATTAAGTGTGACAAGTTTTTATTAAACTTTTTTTTTTAAGAAAATGTTTTATTAAATTAATTATGTGAAAATTTGAAAAAAATGGCATATTCTATCTAGGTTTAGAATATCCTTTCAGGATATTTTAATCTCCAGATTCAAACCATACCACTAAAAGACAAAAAGGAGCGGAGTCTACTCCGACGGTTCCTTAAGTGGCTATAGCGGTTCCTTATCGATTAGGAACCGCGGGCTGCAATAAGGAACCGCGGGCAGATATAGCCGTTGGAAGTTTGTCTTATAAATAGTGGACCATTCTTAGATTTTCTCTTCACCTCTTTTGCACATACATTTCTAGATTCTTTCATACTTCTTAAATCACTCAAATCCTTGGTCATTTGGTTGATTACTACTTGTTTAAAAGTGAATCTTTCTCCTCTCATCTCTTCCTCTCAAAAGTGCAAAGAGAATAACACTTTCATCCTTGAAGTGTTGTGTCTACCTCAAAGATCCATTGAAAATCCAAACTTATTTATTCATTGTTGTGTTATTGTTGTGAAGATCCAAGTAGATGTGTCTATTTGGAAGTTGTGTATGTATTAAGGTTAATACTTGGTCCTTAAAGTATATTGGTGTAGATTGGTCCTAGCTAAGATTAGGGCTCGACTTTTAGCTTAGAGTCAGAAATTAGATAAGCGACATTGTGTACGGTTTCTCCACCTTAAGGAGCTTGTTGATTAGTGAACTCTCGAGTAAGGAGTACTCGAGGAGTGGAGTAGGAACGAGGAGTGAGCTTCGTTACCGAACCCCTATAAATCCTTGGTGTTTGGTTTGATATTTCCTTCCCTTATCTCTTTACATTTATTATTCTTTATACTTGTGATTATTAGTTTAGTTGCACTATACCTTGTTCATATTGTGTATAAGAAGATTTCACATAAATACTCAAGCCTAAGTTTTTTAAAAGGATTTTTTTAAAAACCATCTTTTAACAAGTTAATTTAAGAAACTATTCAACCCCCCCCCCCCTTCTAGTTTCTACAATTGGTATCAGAGCGTGGTGCTCAAGCCTTTTTAAAATATATTGTATTTTAAAACTTGATTCGATCTATGTATTCCAACAAGTATCTAGAAGGGCAATCTATGTAAAGACCACCTCTTTTTGAAACCGATAGTTTTATTTATTTAAAAAATAGATTTGAGACTCATATGAAATCAAAAGATTTAGATCTTTGTCATGTTATTACTCATGGTGATTTTTTGTCTTATCAATATAATGAAGTTTCTAAAAGTAAAGAGGTAGTCACTTTTGACAAAGCTAATGATGATACTAAAAGGAAACTTGCTAAAAATAATGAGGCTAAAATGGTGATTTATAATGTTTTACCAAAGAAAGAGTACGAAAGGATTTTTATGTGTGAAACCGCTAAAGATATTTGGAAGACTCTTTTAGTAACCCACCAAGGTAATAGCTAAGTCAAAGAAAGAAAAACCGATCTTCTTGTTCAACAATATGAACAATTTGTCGTCTTAGAAGATGAACCTATTGATAGTGCATTTGCTTGATTTAACACTATTATTACTAGTCTAAAAGCACTTGATGAAGGTTTTCCTAGCAAGAACAATGTTAGGAAGTTTCTTAGGGCGTTTGATAACGACCTAAATATACATATTCAATCTATCATTATAATGCCACTTTGTAGTATAAATAAGAGCTTCCGATACTTAATATGTTGTGTTTTATATGCAGATATAAAGTTTGAAGGAGCAAAGTGAAGGCATACAAAGAAGGGTCCTCAATATGCAAATAAGCCAAAGTTATTGATAGAAGATCCTGGAACGCCCAGAAGTGCGGCGCATAATCTCAAAAGTGCGGCGCACATTCCCGTCTCCAAAGTGCGGCGCACTTTCGGAGAAGTGCGGCGCACATTTGACCCCAGACAGCACTATAAATATAGGTTACTTCTACTCATTTTACACACACCTCTCTCTCTCTCTCTCTCAATACTCCATAGCTCGAGTATTTTAGATTTCTTAGCTAAATTTCAGTATTATCCACTTTTGGGAAATACTTGTAACGAGAGTATTCCACCCTTCGATTCTTGGAGGAACCATACAATCGTGACACTTGTGTACTCGTTCATTCAATCCAATCTAACTATGATGTTCTCTTACTCTTTTCCAATTGTTACTTTGATTACTATGTTAGGCTAAGCTATTTGTGAATATATGGGTATGTGACTATAATTAGTGATGATGCTATGATATGATCCTTTATAAATGATTTCAAGCTAATGTTGTAGAACCATTTTACCACCTAGTTTTATAAACCATATTTTATCTAAGTTGATTTGTTACGATAATTTGGCGTTGAGAAACGCAAATTGTTATAATAAGTTTTTAAGAACTTGTCTATGGTCATGAATCTTTGGTTGGAGAGATCCACTTAGAAACTTGATAAAATATTGAACTCGTTGGCAACTTGTTTTGAGCTTAGTCGCTTAATTAAACGTAAGTCTTGAATCAAACCCAAGTAAATTATGCAAACATCGTTTTGACGAAAAAGGATTATCACTCTTTACCTACATAAATATATCTCGATCATTATTATCATCATCACGAACTTATACGAACTATCCCATATTAGTCATACTTGTTACTATTGATATCATTTCAACTATTTCTTTCTTCAATTATTATCTTGATTACCAGAACGAAATTAAGTCTCAACGAACGATCCTGGCTTACCACTACAAAGCTATATTACGAACGAAAGGGTATACTTGCCCGTGTTTGTCTTCTAGTCCCTTGTTTTGTCTAAACCTTGTAATATAAATTTAAGACTTACGAACGAACATCAGTGTTGCATCCAAAATGGAGTACTAAAGTCACGGCGATTGAAGAATCAAAGGATCTAGCCAAATTATCATTCGATGAACTCATTGGCAACTTGAAAGTTCATGAGATGATACTTTTGAAGGACTCGGAAATGGTGAAAACCATGAGTGAAAGAAAGTCTCTTGCACTTAAGGCTAAGAAGGCGCAAAGTGACCATGAAAGCTCCTCGGATAGTGATGATGAGGAATATGCCATGGTGGTTAGAGACTTTAAGAAGTTCTTCAAAAGACGAGGTCAACACGTGAGGCAACCAAACACCGACAAGAAACCCTTCTCCAAAAACTGATTTGCCAAAGATGATAAAGGTGATAGGAAATGCTTTAGATGTGGTGATCCGAATCATTTCATCGGTGATTGTCCTAAACCTTCACGCGACAAGAACCACACGGCATTCGTTGGAGGTTCATGGAGCGATAGCGGTGAAGATGCTAATGACAACCCCAAAGATGAGAAATGTCTTATGGCTCACACTTCTAAAGAGGTACATTCCGAAACCAATTACTATAGCAATAATAGTTCTTCTCAATATGATAGTGAATTAGAAGGCGAATACAATAACTTACATAAGCTTAGCTTCAAATTCATTAAAAAGAACAAAGTGCTAAAATCAACTAGAACTAAGCTTGAAAATGAGATCAGTGAGCTAAGAGAGATATTAGCTAAGCTTAAGAAAAACAAAGAAGTTGATTTAGGTTGTGTAAATTGCGAAAACCTTATACAAGAGAATGAAGATCTCAAGAGTACCTCCATTAAATTGGAAAAGTTCATGAAAGGCAATAGTGCTCTTGATGACATGTTAAACAAACAAATTCATTCTAAGGAAAGACTTGGGTTGGGTTATAACACTAATGAAGCATCTACTAGTTAACCAAAAAAAGTTAGGCTTTCAGAAAAACGAACCCATGTACGTGGTAAGCCAGTATATGGCGCGGTTCCTTATTGCTATGGAACCGCGGGTATAGATAACAAATCGCGGACAGAGGATAGTTTTTGTGAAAATCCTGAACTTTCCGAAAAGTCTATTTTAGGTGAAGGGCCAAAACATCTTCTTGTTAACAAGGTAAAAGTACCTATTCTTGAAAAGCCTACTCTAGATAAATTCTACAATCCCTTGAGTAAACCTCTAATGGGAACTAGAAACTTATCTAGACAAACATCTACTCCTCCAAGAGTACGAAATGAGTCAAAACCTAGAAGTAGAACACCTACACCAAAAAGAGACAATCAAGCTAAGTCACGACCTAGAAGTAAAACTCCAACACCTAGAAGAAATAACAATAATTCTAGATCAAGATCAAAGACACCTAGGAGAAACTATGGACAACAAAATGGCCATATGAATTGGAACAATTTTCAACAACAATACTTTTCCCCATGGGGAATGTCTTATCCATTCATGCATCTCAACGAAATTCAAGGGATGTTTAGAACTAACAACTTTGGACCCATGAGATATTGAGGACCAAATGTTAGATCTTGTGTGTTGTTACCTAGATATGCTTGGGAATCGATTTAGAGCCGACGAGTGGATTAAGGATAGTGGATTTTCTAAACACATGACGGGTAATCGAAGTTTGTTCTCGCACTACAAAGCATATGATGGAGGTAACCTTACTTTCGCTAGTAATCGACGTGGCAATATCATTGGCAAAGGTACGGTTTCTCTTGACTCCATGACCATTGAAAATGTAGAGCACGTAGATAACTTAGATTTTAACCTTCTAAGTATAGGTCAAATTTGTGACAATAAGTGTAAGGTCATCTTTTCGGAATATGACAGTGAAATCCTAAAAGATGGAAAGGTTATTAGAAAAGGTGTTAGAAAGCATGGGCTTTATTTCATGAAGTTCAATAGGAAGTCAAAGGAAAACTTATGTCTAGCGACTTTAGATGATGGTTCTACTCTTTGGCATAAGAGATTAGGTCACGCTAATATGCATTTAATTCAATCATTAGTCTCTAAGGAGTTGGTAAGACATCTCCCTAAGATGAAGTTTGATAGTCACTTTTGTGATGCTTGCAAAGTTGGAAAGCAAGTTCACTCAAGTCACAAAGCCAAGAATTTGGTTTCGACCTCTCGGTGCTTAGAGCTCCTACATATGGATCTCTTTGGACTTTCCGCCATACGGAGTTACGGAGGTAACCTTTATACCCTAGTTATAGTTGATGACTATTCTAGATTCACTTGGACTAGATTTTTGGCGTCTAAGAATGAAGCTTTCAATCACTTCGAAACCTTTATTCAAAGAATTCAAAATCAACTAGGATGTTCAGTTGTCTCTATTAGGACGGATCATGGTCGGGATTTGATAATAAAGTGCAATTTTGTGCCTTTTGTGAAGCTCATGATATTACCCATAGCTTCTCGGCACCTCGCACTCCACAATCAAATTGGGAAGTTGAAAGGAAAAATAGGACCATCCAAGAGATGAGTAGGACGATGTTAAATGATCAATATTTGCCTCAAAAATTTTGGTGCAATGTCGTGGACACATCGACATATATTCTCAACCGAATTCTTATTCGACCTTACCTAGGAATGACCCCCTATGAGATTCTTAAAGGTAAGAAGCCCTCATTTGTATACATTAGGGTGTTAGGAAGCAAGTGCTTCATTCTTAACACCAAAGATTACTGTTAATGCAAGTGATGCCTAAAAACATTATTAGTGTTAACTAATCTTTCTTAGTTTTGATCACAACAAACTATACAACACATTTAATGTAAAACACAAAACAAATTATTTAACTAACACTATCATCAAGGTAATAATCATATCACTAACTTTTCTTAATCATAATTAGTGATCATCAAAGTGATTATCCTTAAAACTCACTTTTGTTAATATGACAAAAGATTTTTTAATAAACTTTCTTTTTAAGAAAATGTTTTATTAAAATGGAAAATATAAATTTGAAAATGGCATATTCTATATGCCATAAGAATATCCTTTGAAGGTTTAAAAAACCTCAGATATTCCCTACCCCACTAAAAGACAAAAAAAGGAGCGTAGTCTACTGGGCGGTACCTTAAATAGCTAGGCGGTTCTCTAGCGATATGGAACCGCCGGGCTAGTTAAAGAACCACGCCCAGCTAGCCATTGCACTTTGTCTTCTATAAATAGTGGATCAAATCTCATTTTCCAACAACCCTCTTGGACGTTTTTCTCAACCCCCTTTCTCTTTTCTATAGCACAATCATTAGTAAAGGATCACTTAATGTGTTAAGTATGTTTACATATGATTATCCTCTTGATCCCCTCCTTTACCTTGTCCAAAGAGAAGATCACTCACTCACTAGTGTTGTGATAAAGATGAATCCATGAATTAGTCATGTTCATCATGTTAGCCTTTTTGTTTTTGTTGATCCATTTATATTTATGAATACTTGGACTAGTTGTGTTCATCCAAGCTATTTCTGAATACTTGGATTTGTTGTGTACATCCATTGCATATGTGTTTGCTTGGATTTGTGTTGTGTAGATCCAAGCTACATGTGTGTACTTGGATATGTCTAGTTGAGTTGTAATAGATTGTGTAGTAGTTCTCACTAAACTATAAAGTGATGTGGTTGTGTCTTGTGAGTTCTCACTAAACTTGAAAGTGATTAGTAGTTGTGTTGTGTGAAGTTCTCACTTAGCTTCAAAGTGAAGAGTCGTGAAGATTGATTCTAGCTTTGGATTAGAACTCGACATCTAGCCTTGTGTCGTAAAATGGTGAAGTAGGAAACGTCGTGAAGATTGGTTCTACCTTGAGATTAGAACTCGACATCTAGCCTTGTGTCGTTAAATTATGAAGTAGGCAACGTTGTGTAGATTGATCCTAGCTAAAGATTAGGTCTCGACATTTAGCTTAGTGTCGGAAAATAACATAAGCGACGATGTAAGGCTTTCTCCGCCAAGAAGGGAGCTTGTGGATATAGTGGAAATCTCGAGTAGGTGTACTCGAGGAGTGGAGTAGAAACGAGGATAGAGCCTCGTTGTCGAACCACTACAAATCTTGGTGTCTTGTCATTAGGTTGTCTCTTTCCTTACTCTTTACTTATTTCATTATCATTATACTTACCTATTACAATTGCTAATGCATTTGAATTGAATCTAATCATTATGCAACTTAGCTTCAATTAAAAGATAGGTTTGATACAAACCTAATTGAAAGTAATTTTAATTAGGTGACTAATCGAAGAGAAACTATTCAACCCCCCCCCCCCCCGTTATAGTTTCTACAATTTGTATCAGAGCGATGGTCACTCAAGATATTTGAAGTATATTATACTTTAAAACTTGTATCGATCCATTGTCTCCTCAAATTAGAAGTTCAAGTTGTACTAAAATTTCTCTTTGGTCAAAACTATTTTTTTGAATTAGGTCTTTTAATTGGTAATATTGCATCCCTCTTAGATTAGTAGCTTTTATGCATTTTAGATCTACTCTTGAAATGTATCTACTAGTTTGCATCTTGCTTTGTGTAGGTACTCATGAAGATCAATCATTTAATTGGTTGTGAATTGAGTTACTTGCACTTGTAGAAGACTCATCTTCATTGATCTTCAACGTCTTTGAATGATGATATCAAGATGATTGGGAATGATACTAGTCCTTAAAGACTTAGTACTCATCATAGTCATTGTTGGGCATTGCATTGATTCCTTGATGGATTGGAATGCTCTTTGTGGCCAAGGTACGCTTTCGTTCTTCCACACGCCCTTTGATCATTCTTTTGATCATTACTTGACTATGTGCTTGTTCCTGGCATCATTGCCTTGACATTTGTTTGTGGTTTGTGATTCTTTTCTTTTATCCTCTCAAACCTTCATTGCTTGGATACTTGACTCACTATGGTGATGTAGAGTGAGTTAGTAGTAGCTTAAAGTATCAAGCATGATATCCATGGTTTGCACCCATACGGTTAGTAGGCCCTTTGTGGGAGAGAAAGTGAATTAATACCTTGCTCATATTTTGGTTTAGACTAAGACTATTATTGAAAGTGATCTTAGTCTATGCATCAATATTTGCTTTGCGTTTATTCATTACCAAAGCCGTTTAACACTTCGCCGGAAAGGCACGTCTTAAACCACTATATATGACACAAGCTCTTCGTCTCCTCGATTTGAAGATTGTCATTAATTCCTTGAGCATTGGTCTTAGTCTTGATTCACTTCCCTTGACTTCTCTCCACTTTGCTTTTTCGCTTCGAGTAGTAGTTTGTCCATTTCGGTTCTTTTCGATCTCGATTCAACTCGTAATCATTCATTAAGGCATATTGCTTAGTGTTATGATGATCCAATGATATTCTAAAAGGTTTAAGATATATTTTTATGTATTTTAGAAAACTTGGTTTTCAAAAATTTGGCGTATTTCACTGATAAAAACCAGCCTCTGTAGGCGGTTCTTTATCTCTGGCGGTTCAAACCCGCGGTTCTCTATCGATATGGAACTGAGGGCAGTAAAGCTTGTCAGAGCGCCAAAAACACACAGCCGACGGGTTCCACCTTTTCCACCATTGTTGAAGCTTCAAAAACCTTCAATCACTCAAATTAATTGATTCCAAGTTGTGGGTTTCACTCATCCTTCATTAAACATCAATTAAGTACTTTCTTTCAATTTCATCTATTTTGTTCTAGGATTCATCCTTTCATAATTGGGGATTTTTAAAATTGAAATTGAATTAGAACCTTAATAGGAATATGGGTTGACATGGTTATTTTACTATGATTCCTTAGGTTCATATTCATTAAGATTTCACTAAAACCCAATTGTAGAACAAATCCGAATTTTGGCTAAATGATTTTGGTTAAAAGATGAAATTGAGATGAACCCATGAACAAATAGGTAATTGCATTGTTAATGCTTACCTAAAAACCTTGTTTTGAAAAACCAATGTTCTAGTCCATTGTTGATCCAACATAGTTCATATGTTCTTGGTTCATAATGGAATAGATACATTGTGAACATGAGAATGATATGGATTCAATCCTTTGTTTGTCAAGAAATTGATATAACACATTCTCATATTTTGTTTTTTTTTTGTTTTTTTCATATGAGTGATTGGAAATATACTTTCTTGTGTTTATATTAGGTACTAATCATGCCTTCACAATAGCAAAAGGATCATCAACTCACTAGACAATATATGCCAAACATTTCCCAAACCTTTGCTTCCACTCAACTTCGAAACTCCTTTTCATCTCTTTCAACTCGAAATTTCCATGAGGGTAGAGTTGTTGATGAGGGAATAACGGGTTATGTTTATATCAAATCTATGTTTGAGCATACGGGGTTTGATTGCTTGCTCAACATAGAAGAAGATATTTACCCCTTGTTTCTTCTAGAATTCTTTAGCACTTTCTCCATGTTTGAATACAATGGCGAAATCTTCATTCGATTCTTGTTGAACGATCAAATGATTCAATACTCTCTCGAAGATTTTGGTGAAATTCTTGCTGTGCCATATGAAGGCACTTGTCGTTTCACGGATAAATGGATGCTCTCTTGGAATCCAACGACAAACCTCCAAATGACCACGCCAAAATTGATCCGGAATTTATCCTTGATATCATTTCGAAAGAGCGTGATGGAAACGTTGTGAGAAGCCTTCATTCTAATGTGCGAAATGTGAATCGCTATGAAGTGCTCTCAAGCGATCTTAAGGATTTTATGGTCCAATGGGCAAATATCCTTAGGGAGAATGTATTTTGTCTTGGTGGAAACCGAGATCATACCCCGGCTTGTATGGTGCATATGTTGTGTTGCATCTTTACATCAACCAAGTACAATTTGGCATTCTATATCGCTCGACGAATAAATTATGCTATTTCAAAGCCCAAAACAAACCTTACCTATGCTATGCTTCTTACTCGCCTTTTCAAAAGGGTTGCACATGACCTTCCCCACCTCGACCTTTCTCGCTTTCACCCGGTTCATCGGGTTATGTTGCCTATTCATAAGGTATATGAAAGAAAGCCTAGTAAAGATCGAGGTTCGCGAAAATCCGATCATCAAGAGACGGATGATGAGGACACCTATATGCCAACAAGTGATGGTGATGGCATAGGTTCTGGTTCTCATTTCAACTCTTCGAGTAATTCCCACCCATCCTCAAACTCATTCGTGGATGGACTTGAAGACTTAGCTCCTCCACCTTATTATTCCTCTAGTGAAGTTCCGGAAGATCTCAATATGGAGCATCTCTACCGTGAATATCTTAGAACTCGAGGTGAATTACATGAACATCGGGTTGAGTCAAGGAAAGGGTTCAAGTACTTGGGGAATATGATCAAGGGATTGGGCAAGAAAAGAAGGTGAAGACTTTGAAGTGTTTCAAAGTATACATGTTGGTAAACATGTAATGTGATGTTGAACAATTGCTTTTTTTCTTTATTTTGCTTGTGTATTAACTAACTCTACTTGTTTGGATTACTTGTTATTGTTATCCTAATGATTGTCTATGCCATCGTGTTTACGATTTGCATAGCTTTGTGCATCCTATGTGTTAGTTAGCTTCCTAGATTTTGGCCAGTAGTTAACTTTGGCTTGATAATCCTTTGGTAAAAATCTGGGCTAACCAAAGTTTGAGGAAGTGTCATTTTTGAACACCTCTGGTCGCGGTTCCATATCGACCAGCGGTAACTTATTGATAAGGAACCGCCCACCCTAGATAAGGAACCGCCGGCTACTGTGTCCGACAGAATCTTTGCTTTACACTATTTTCCTTAATCTGTGTAAACCTTGCTTGATTCTCTGCAAAAACCTGCACATTTCCTAAATTAGGTTACCTAAATTCATTATTCACATAAATTTTTTTTAACCCATTACTAGTTTGGATCATCCCCTCACCCTTTTAAACCCACGTTGTTAGCCATGTTCTTCACACATCAAACCATTCATTCTTAACCCTTAAACCTCTCATTACAACCATGGTTTCTACAAGAACCTCAAACTCATCCAAAACCTCCACTTCAAGGAAAAATCTTAAGATTAAGATTAAGTTGACCAAACCTAACTCTTCACCCTTTCACACACCCAAGAATGAGATTGTCCCAATTCTCATCTCTTCATCAACCTCACCACCTCTTGCTCCATGCAAGACTACCTCAACCCATGGTACCAACCATTCTCATGGTTCTACCTCCTCTTCATTCCAATCTAGAATGAATGAGCTAACCTCACCCTTCACTCCAATTACTCTCTTGGATGTGACTACCCAACCTCAACCCTTCCAAAGCATTCCCATTGTGAATGACTCTGTTGATACCTTGGTGACTTCACCATTTACCCCCTAACTCACCCATTTCACCCTTGGAGAGCATACCTCCACACTCACCCACATCACCCTTGGAGAATATACCTCCTCCACCTCCACCTCCCTCAAACACTTCTATTTTGGGTGTTCCACTTCCCTTCTTTATGGGTGATCCTTACTTCCTTGGGTTCCTAGAAGCTCATGGTTCTCATTGTCCATGTTGCCTCTACAATAACTACATCATTCAAAACCTTAGGATGGAGATGTTTGGACTTCATAGGAGGTTTCAAGATTTCTTTCTCACCTTGTTTACCATGCCTCCTCCTAGGAGATGAATGGTGATTTTCTTTAAAAATATTTTTCAAGAAAAACCAAGCCAAGGAAGACTACTCATCAAGACCTAATTTTAAGCTAACTTTGTTTTAGTTAGTTGTTTTTTTATTTCCTTAATGTATCTCTTTCCCTCCATGAGTCTTTCATGAGGATGAATTATAGATTTAGCTTTATGTGTTTCTATCTTTATGTGCACATTAATCAACTTTAATTTTAAATTAAAATTGAACCTAAATCTACCACAACCTCTAAAACTTGACTAAAATTGGTTCAAAATGTTATCTAAATATTTTGTCACCCTTTGTCAAGAAGTTCTTTGTGAATGTGTTGCTTTTATGCAACCCTAACATAATTTAGTGCTCATAGAGGTAAAATTCCAAGATTTGCAAATTTTTTTTTGAAAAAGTCTTAGTTTTTCTCAAAACCTTGGAAAATCATGGTTTCAAGTCCACTGCACGCGGCTCATTAAAGTCGTGCGGTTCCTTAAGTGCTAAGGAACCGCCGGTCCCTATAAGGTACCGCGGACAGAAAGCCAAGTTTTGGCTCGTTTTTGGTCTTTCTCCATCACCATATCCCCTGTCAAGATTCCATGTTTACTCAATTTGGCTAAACATTCCTTGACTTTACATTTGTTTTCTAGACCTTTGCCTTGTCTACTTTCTTCTTATACCCCCACCTTGAGATTTCATTCTCACACCTCAACAATGCCTAACTCATCCTTTCATAACCTTGACATTTCATTGTCACAAACCTCCTCACCTAAAGCTTCCTCATCCAAGCTTTCCAAGAAACCAAAGATCTCGGTTCAACCTATTTGGATTAAATAAAATGAACCCTCTTCATCCAAACCTCCCAAGAACCCTACCTTCTCTCCAATCAAGTATTGGAATGAGACCTACTCCATTAACCCCATCACCGGAGAAAAGGAAAATCTTCCCCCACCACCAAAACTTTTTGACACCCCCCAACTCAATGACCTTTCAACCTTCCCAAACCTCACAAGGCATTGTGAAAACATTTCCTACCCACTCTCCTCACCACCACCAAACCCTAGGTGTGATGTCCTTCCCTCATCAACCGAATTTGTTTTGCGTCATGGATCCTTGTGTGCTTGTTGTCGATTTCAACAAATTGAACTTGCTCATGTGTATGAGAAGTTAAATTTTATTGAATTCCTCCTCACTCGACCTCCTCTCAAACTTTTCGTTCCCGTGGACAAAACTTCGAATGATGCCTCGTCGTCTTATTTTTCCAATTAAAGGACTAAGCACTCTTGGAGTCAATAATACTTTAGTTGTTTTGGAGTCAATAACTTTTTAAGCAATCTTGGAAAATTATCACTAGTAGAATAGCTTATGCTTTGTGGTTTATTTTCCATATCTTTTGCTTTAGATACTCATATTGTGTGTATGACTATCTACTTTGTTTGTTTCTTTCATATTTATGTAATATGAAACCTTTGTGTTGTGTTTGTTTTCTCTATTTGATCATTCTCTCTTTCTTTTGAGTTGATCGTGGTTAATCTCTACAATTGATTATGGGTGATTCCATCAATTCTAAATTTTAACCCCTTGACAAATTTATCATCTTCATTGGTTGGATGTTTCCTTTCTACCTCCATTCCACCAATTGAACTTTGATTTTGTCATTTACCTCTTTGGATATACTTAGCAAATACTTGCTTCTAATTTGAGATTTCTTCTCCTTCTCCCTCTCAAGTTACTTAGTAGGTAGTGATCATATATACATTGGTGTTTCTTTTCTTTCTACTAACCTTTGTGTAGCATGTCACCATAGCTCATACACTTGGTGCCCCAAGCAAGGGGGAGCAACCACCAAAGGGGAGCTACTAGCAAAGTCCGGTTCTCTTCAAAGACTTGTGCTTACCTTTTTGCTACGACAAAGGGGGAGAAATGATAGTGATAAACTCGTTAATAAATCAATATTTTGTGTTTCTACCTAAATGAGTTTATAGTTTGTCGTAATCAAAATAGGGGAGATTTTTAATGCAAGTGATGCCTAAAAACATTATTAGTGTTAACTAATCTTTCTTAGTTTTGATCACAACAAACTATACAACACATTTAATGTAAAACACAAAACGAATTATTTAACTAACAGTATCATCAAGGTAATAATCATATCACTAACTTTTCTTAATCATACTTAGTGATCATCAAAGTGATTATCCTTAAAACTCATTTTGTTAATATGACAAAAGATTTTTTAATAAACTTTCTTTTTAAGAAAATATTTTATTAAAATGGAAAATGTAAATTTGAAAATAGCATATTCCATATGCCATAAGAATATCTTTTGAAGGTTTAAAAAACCTCAGATATTCCTACCCCACTAAAAGACAAAAAAGGAGTGTAGTCTACTGGGCGGTACCTTAAATAGCTAGGCGGTTCTCTAGCGATATGGAACCGCCGGGCTAGTTAAAGAACCGCGCCCAGCTAGCCGTTGCACTTTGTCTTCTATAAATAGTGGATCAAATCTCATTTTCCAACAACCCTCTTGGACGTTTTTCTCAGCCCCCTTTCTCTTTTCTATAGCACAATCATTAGTAAATGATCACTTAATGTGTTAAGTATGTTTACATATGATTATCCTCTTGATCCCCTCCTTTACCTTGTCCAAAGAGAAGATCACTCACTCACTAGTGTTGTGATAAAGATGAATCTATGAATTAGTCATGTTCATCATGTTATCCTTTTTGTTTTTGTTGATCATTTGTATTTATGAATACTTGGACTAGTTGTGTTCATCCAAGCTGTTTATGAATACTTGGATTTGTTGTGTACATCTATTGCATATGTGTTTGCTTGGATTTATGTTGTGTAGATCCAAGCTACATGTGTGTACTTGGATATGTCTAGTTGAGTGTAATAGATTGTGTAGTAGTTCTCACTAAACTATAAATTGATGTGGTTGTGTCTTGTGAGTCCTCACTAAACTTGAAAGTGATGAGTAGTTGTGTTATGTGAAATTCTCACTTAGCTTCAATGTGAAGAGTCGTGAAGATTGGTTCTAGCTTTGGATTTGAACTCGACATCTAGCCTTGTATCGTAAAATGGTGAAGTCGGCAACGTCGTGAATATTGGTTCTACCTTTAGATTAGAACTCGACATCTAGCCTTGTGTGGTTAAATTGTGAAGTAGGCAACGTTGTGTAGATTGGTCCTAGCTAAAGATTAGGTCTCGGCATTTAGCTTAGTGTCGGAAAATAATGTAAGCGACAATGTAAGGCTTTCTCCGCCAAGAAGGGAGCTTGTGGATATAGTGTAAATCTCGAGTAGGTGTACTCGAGGAGTGGAGTAGAAACGAGGATAGAGCCTTGTTGTCGAACCACTATAAATCTTGGTGTCCTGTCATTATGTTGTCTCTTTCCTTACTCTTTACTTATTTCATTATCATTATACTTACCTATTACCATTGTTAATGCATTTGAATTGAATCTAATCATTATGCAACTTAGCTTCAAGTAAAAGATAGTTTTGATACAAACCTAATTGAAAGTAATTTTAATTAGGTGACTAATCGAATAGAAACAATTCAACCCCCCCCCCCCTTCTAGTTTCTACAATTACTTTACTAAGTTCGATCCAAAGTCTTACGAAAGTATCTTTTTAGGTTATTCCCAAACTAGCAAAGCCTACATAGTCCTCAATAGAACCTCAGGTGTAATTAAAGAATCACTTAATGTAACATTTGATGAAACCCCTCCTTCATCTAAGACACCACATTTGGTAGATGATGACTTGGATAAAATAGAAGTAGTTAAAGCCAAAGATGTTAGAAACATAGGAGTTGAAGACCTTAATGTTGAAAAGGGAGTAAACATTAAGGAGTCAAAGGATCATGCTCTCGACACCGTCATAGGCGAATTAAATCAAAGGACCCTAAGATCTCAAGTCCTTAATCGAAGTAGCTTCTTTTGTTTCGTCTCCTTGATTGAACCAAAGAATGTTAAAGAAGTTTTGATGGATGAGAGTTGGGTCATCGCTATGCAAGAAGAATTGAATCAATTCATTGCTAATGACGTTTGAGAACCTGTTCCTCCACCTAGAAGTTCTACCATTATAGGAACCAAATGGGTATATAGGAATAAGTTAGACGAGAATGGTGTTGTGTCTCGTAACAAGGCTAGACTTGTAGCTCAAGGCTATAATCAATAAGAACGTATTGATTATGACGAGACATACGCACCCGTAGCAAGATTAGAATCCATTTGAATCCTTTTAGCTTATGCTTGTGCCTTAGACTTTAAGCTTCAAAAATGGATGTAAATAGTGCATTTCTTAACGGTTTGATCAATGAGGAGGTATATGTGGATCAACCTCCCGGCTTCATTGATTTTGAGAAACCGGATCATGTTTACAAGCTTAAGAAAGCTCTTTATGGTCTTAAACAAGCACCCAAAGCTTGGTATGATAGACTTAAAGCGTTTCTTGTTAAACATGAGTATACGATGGGAATTGTAGACAATACGCTCTTTACAAAGAATAACCTCATTATCGTACAAATATATGTTGATAACATTATATTTGGTTCAACTTGTCAATCATTGTGTGATGACTTTGCCAAAATAATGCATGACGAGTTTGAAATGAGTATGATGGGAGAGCTTAACTTCTTTTTAGGACTCCAAATTAAACAAATGGACGATGGTATATTCTTTAATCAATCCAAGTATGTTAAAGAAATGCTAAAGAAATTTGGATTAGAAGACTCTAGACCGATGAAGACCCCTTATGGCCTCGGATACTAAACTCACCGCAGATGATGATTGTGAGTCGGTAGACAACACCAAATGTAGAGGTATGAATGGTAGTTTGTTTTACCTAACGCATTTTTAAAATTTAAATAAACAATTAAAATTACAAATTTTCTTTACAAAGTTTTTATACTTAAAATAATTTTTAGAAAAAATTATAAAAACTTGAAACATTTTTTTAACATAAAAAATTGAAAGATTAAATTTCTTTAAATACATAATCGATGGATTTTTAGAAAAAAACTATAAGAAGTTTTCAGAAAAAATTTAAAAATTTAAAATCTAAAATTTTCATCAAAAAAGATATTCCCAAAAAAGTTAAAACTATCAAAAAGTTAAGAAAAAAGATTTCCAAAAAATTTAAAATTTTTAGAATTTTTAAAACATTCGATGTTTTCTTAAAATAAAAGTAAAATTTAAAACTTCAGTTTTTTAAAAAGATTTAGTTTTATCTAAAGAAAAATAAAAATAAAGTGTTAAATTTTAAATTTTAATTTTTTTTTTGAAAAGACATGTTTAGTTATTTTTAACCTTTTTTTAAAAAAAGTTTTAAAGAAAAACCTTTAGTTAAAAACTAATTTTGTCAAAAGATTGAAAATATGGAAAAAAAGAAAAAAAATATAATGTTTCCGGTAAAACAAGTTTCAGTGTGTAAATCGACACAAAATCTGAAAGTACATTACGTTGAGTGGAACATAAAATAGTTCACGTACCAAGATATCATTGATCCGTTTACTACTTCGTCCACCTTTAATACAGTCGATTTGATAAATATTATTTTTATTGAAATTATTATTGCATGTTTTAAATATGACTAGTCGGGTACCCGCTCAATGCGACGGCGGGTACTCACTGACAAATTTTGTGACGAACCGATATTATACAGGTCTTAACTTTTTCGAACAATAATTTTACGAATAAATGACAACTTTTAATAATAATTCTCACAACACAAAGTGAGACATTTATCAAAAGGTTAAAATAATTATAACTCAAAAAGGTGGCTAGATTCTTTAAGTATAATAACAATTTTTCTTATGTTGGGTTCCCGTTCAGGGAAATTTCAAAGTTGTGTTGAGAGCAACTTTGTAAAAGCCCAATAATAAAAATGGATACAAGAAAGCAAATGAAAAAGCACGCAAAAGACAATGATAAAATAAATTTACAATCTATTGAATGAAAAAATTAAAAGTAGTATTCAATACCAACTACACCTATTTTGTATTTAAAGGCAAATCATAGAAAAAAAAATGAATGACTCTTTTTTCTCCAACTTTTAAACTACATTAAATTTATGAACTAAAATAATAAAATATCATAATACTATAGTGACCAAACATAGAATATGATAATACATACGGGCTACCAAAATGTTGTTTTCTTGTTACTTTTCTCTTTCTTTTAAAGAGTTGAGACAACCGAAATCCATCAAAACCGTCCGAGACAGCCCAAGTTCATAGAACACATCTTAGATTTATGGTGATAGTTGCGATGGACAACCATCCAAATAACCAAAGATGAAACCAAAACGAACAACTTGGTCTTATACCACCAAGACTTTGTGATAGGTAATAATAGATTAAAAAAAACAGAAAAATTTCATCGAAATAAAAAAACACGAGCAAAAACACTCAAACTTAAACACCTGATTAGCGAAATATGTGACGGTGTTGCTGGTGGATCCCGATGGTGGTGGAGGGAACAGTTAGATGACGTTATGCCAAAGAAATGAATATGTTTTATGTTTCTGTCTTGTTTGATTTGTTTTTTTCATTTTAGGGGTAACTATATATAGTTGGTGTCTAATTTTAATATTTGGGTTGTTACAATTATTTATTTAATTTTCATTAAATTGGAATTGTCTTTATGATGAAATAGTAGCTGTTACAAATCTAATGCTGTTACAACTTTATATAATAGATATTTAATTTCCTTAAATGTGTATTTGTTACGGACGGTTACATTTTTAGAAATTGTGATGCATTTAGTGAATAGCTACGGATGGTTACATTGTATTTATAAAAAAATTACGTTTTGCTTTCCAGGTTGACTATTTTTAAACAAAATTGACTCAATTGTTAAAACTTCTTTTTTAGCAATGTTTGAGGCTTAATTTTTTTAAGAATTCTAAAAATAAAAAGTGCTAAATATTTTATAAACTAGTATAAATATTATTAATTAAAAAAAGTTATTTTTACTTTATTTATATGTTTTTTTATTAGAAGACAATCATTTTAAAACAAAAATATTATGCTTTTGAGAAAAGCAATAAAAGAAGGTTAAAAGGGTGGTTAATTAGCTGCTTCTCTTTTTTGAGGTAAAGGTTTATATAGAAGAGTTAATTTGCGCACTATCATTCTAGTTGTATATACAAGTATGCAAATAAAAAATCATCAAAGTGTGCCGATCAATTCCTTTTACAAAGTATGAAAGGTTTTTGGACATCTTCAAAAACCCAAACAAAGCCATTTAGATCTCACATACATCAGGCCAGAAAGACTCCTATTACAACATCCATCCGAGATCCCAAAACACAAACAATGAAAGGCCATCCAATGGAGATGCCAAACATATGAACAAAAGGCTACATTTCCTTGCCAGCCAAATTACACACAATAGAATGCCTCACGTTTTGTTGCATCTGAATAGAAACTGAGGTACATACATTTTTTTTCTTGCATCATGAAACAACCTTAAGACCCATATGCAGACATCTCCAAACCCAGAAAACCTCACATATAGTCAAAAGGAGCACCAAAGGTGATCTTCGTCTACTGTTACTATCTAAGGCCAATCAAATAGGCCAGAGTCCAACTATACCACAGAACTGCATTTCCTTCATTATAGAAGATTCCAGCCATAATGTAGCATACTGACCTCACATCATGGAAAAACCTCCTATGCAGAGGCGTCATCCTAAGGAATAGTCATCCTCCAACTCTATATTGCAAAGTAACATCCCAGACTTTTTCAACTTTCTTTATCAGGGTAGACAGACGCTTATTAAGACAAGTCAATTTGAATTCTATAGCCTCAACTATCAAATTCAGCAATACCTCACAACTTTCATCTCATCAGTAAAAGCCTAAATCAGGTAATGTGGTCAACAGATCTTCCATTTCAGAGCATCCTAAATTCTTGTAGCATAATCACGTTGAAAGAATAAGTGGTCATTAGAGTCTGCACATTGCTTACAAAAGGGACAGTTGAGATCAACATTTTTCTTCAACTTGAGCATCGTATCTTGTTAACAACAAAGAAAACAACTTGTCAATTTCATATGTATCTTTGTAATATGTTCAAGAGCTACCAACGATGAATCTATTCATCCATTAACTAATAACTGTCTGCACTGATTCAGTATATACACAGATACGAAACTAACAGGAACCATCACCATTCACGAAAAAAGTTTCACTTCGATTACAGATACAAGAGTGCTGTTGTGACCATAAGATAAAAGAAAATTCAAACACCACTACACAAAATAGATGAGAGATTCAAACTAGTAAACTTAACAAAGGTCTATATCCACTATGGGGGAAGCTCGGTGGAGCTTCAACAGCTTCCTAGCCATCTCCCAAGCAAGATCAAGTCTTTCATTCTCAGAATGCTTCATCACAAAACACTGATCAACACTAATGACAATCTTCTTCAACCAAGGGGAACAAGCAAGTATAAGCTTTATCAAACATACTTCATTCTCTAAGCCTCTAAATTCTGAAAACACCACCTTCCGAAGCTGTAGCTGCTTCATTGTGTTCCAGCCTAAATCCAAAGAACAAACTGCTGAACGTGAGAAATCGTCATTGTATTCTCCCTGCAAGAATATATACTATTTGATTAGAACCACAACTGCGAGTAAATTTACAGCAAGTAATTTCGGGCATTCTGCTCACCTTGATATCAAGATTCTGTAAATTTGGGGAGTTATAAATCATTTTTGAGACAAATGATGCCGTAATATTGCAACTAAAATTTAAACCAGAAAATGTAAGAGTCTTGAGGCATAGAAAGGCGACAGGAACCTTGTCGACACCAGCTTCTGCCATAAACAAGAAAATAGGAAGCCATTTTGATTTGTTAGTAATAGATTCTAGACACAATATTCTGTAAAGAGACTTTTGAATACCCAACTCGCACTTCTTGCCTTCTAAAAAAATAACTAACACTTACCTCGCAACATCCAAAGTCCAAATTAAGTTCTTCAAGTTTTGGAAGGGCCGTAAGCTAATAAAAACAGGAACTTTTGATCATGATGGTTGGGATCATTAAATCACTCATACCCACTGACCAAGATAATTTCTTGAGGTTGTCAAGTTTGGAAATTTCGATGAGTCTGATTTCGCATGTATTGTCGTCATCGAAGTTACTCAAAACCTCAAGTAAGGGACACCGAGTAATAAACTCTCCAAATGTATGGTCTTTGAAATCCACATTATTCAAGTGTAAGCTCAACAGATTTGGAAATTCATGAAAACAAGGTAAGCTGGAAACATAAAAGTTAGAGAGTTCCAAATGTTTCAACTCCATACAAGAGTAAAGTTGGGTTGGCAATTTAGTTAGCCATGGGGCGTTCTTACAGTCAATAAGATTTCCTTAACTCCTCTTCTAGACAAGAACGTAATCCAATGCTTAATATCCTCAAGATCTAACATGCCTTCATCTCTAAATGGTACGACCAAGACAAACTTTGTTATGGGATCTTTAAGATGAAGTAGAAGTCTGCTTATAATCTCCCCATCAAACCTCTCGGGAAAATAATAAAAGAAACGCTTATCAAACCTGAGACTGGTGAGCAAAGTCCACTTAAACTTCCAGTGTTTTGACAAGACATGAGTCTTCACAGCATCTCGTACTGGCAAACGGTTCAAAACATTCGTTATCACATTATCTGGCATGCTACTAATGAAATCTTGGGGTTCAAAATTAGATGCTTTATGTGTCCCATGAACTTGTTCCATTGTACTAGATAGAAAAGAAGACAAGTATTCAGTTATGAGCCATAGAGCAATCAGTAAGATTGAGAAAAAAGTGTAGACTATTTGACAGCAAAATTAAAAGTACCATTGCTTACTAATATAAGGTTCATGGGTGATTTTAGTTGCAAACTTGTTTTTAAATATATATACTAGCAAGAAGCTAAAATTACACCGATGTCATCACAACGCTATCAACCAGTAAGCTATTAAGTACTTCTTACGTAAGTTTCCGGGTAAAGTTATAGTACTTTTAAACTACATTTAGCCATTAAACGCCTCCAAAACGACACATCTTACAATTGGGGATGGCAACGGGGCGGGTTTGGGGCGGGGCGACCGTCCCCATACCCAAACCCGATTAGTAAAGTTTTCCCCAAACCCGCCCCGATCCCCGTCGGAGATTTAATCGGGGTGCCCCGTTGGGACGCAATGCTCCCTCAAACCCGCCCCGTACTAATCGGGGATCTTATCCGGTACCCTCTTTGGGTGAAATTTTCTATCAAAACCGCATCATTTTACATTTATTATTATTTTTAGACTGTTAGAAATAAGCTTGAAGTATTAAAAACTTACTAATTATATAATAATGAATTACAAACAAGACTTATAAGGTTTATAACGATACAATTATACATAAATAATGATATGTTACACCACAAAGAACTTACAATACATTAAACAAGTTTATGTAATAACAATTTGCAATATTGAAAAGATAAAATATTAACGAAATATTTATTATGACGTAAATAGTAAGTAAATACTATATAAAAATACTTATATTTATATATGTGTATATTAATCGGGCGGGGCGGGGTGGGTCGGGGACCTTATTCCCCATGTTTACCCCAAACCCGATTAAAAATCCCCGTTTAGGCCCAAACCCGCCCTATAACCCAATAAAGTTAACCCGCCCGCCCCAATTATTCCGGGTTTCGGGTTTCCCCGTCGGGTTCGAGTTTTTTTGCCATCCCTACTTACAATTAATTAGAGGAACCACAACAACATTTCTATACACATGAGTTCATCAACGGGTCAAAATAGGTGTTACCTAAATACATGGTTGTAAAACTCGCTAGGCTGTCGGCTACCTTGTAGCAAGTAATTGGCCTAGGCGAGGAGAACTAGGAATGGATTTTTTTCCATGGACGAGGTTTTCCCTATTTAGATTACACGAGGAGGGAGAGATTTTTGACTCAAATGTGGCCTCACCAGGTTGATCCCGGGACCGTTACCAGCCCTTCTCTAGCGACCCCTAATTGTACAAACCTGTGTGGTCTCTTTTGAGGAAACCAAGGACATTACAACTAGACCAATTTGTATATAAAATTTGCAAGTATAGGACTATAAAACCCAATTATTGACCGATTCAGCGTAACTCGCCTCAGTCACTCACCTTGTAACGAGTAATCACTGACTACTAGGCGTAACTATACTTTATAGTAAGAGACAAAATAAATCTTAAAAGGACAAAATAAATCCTAAAAAGATCCAAAACCCAGAAAACCAACACACAATCATTGCTATAAAGAAATTAATTTATTAATTTATTATTATAGCTAACCTTGAAAGGGTATTTGGTGGGTGACTAAATGATTGAATGACTTTTTTTAACCAAAGTGAAAAAAACTCATCTCCATCATCATCTTTGAGACAAAATGCATTTCACGGCTTCTTTGTTTGTTTGTTTGTTGAGCCATATTATTGAGGTTAAAAGTGTGTTTGGTTCATTGGAAATGGGAATAAGTGAAGGTGCTTGTTTGTTAGAAAAAATTTAGGAGTTGTTTGGTATGGGGAGATTACCCTAAAAATAAGGGTTTTCATTTATTGTAAATGTTTGGTTGCCAGTTTAGAATACCATGGTCCCACTTAAAACCGAACTCATGGGGATATAACAAAAGTAGTCTAGTAACCCAACATTAGGATAAAAACAAACCACTTTTTCTGATTAAGATGACGTGGAGCATTCATGTGTTAAAGTCTACATTTTCTTTTGTCTTTTTATAAGATAAATTAATATGCTTTTTTATTAAATAATTTTATAAATACATTTTTTCACCAATATTAAATTCAAACCCAAACCTTAAAACTAACTTTAAATTAAAATCAAAACCTACTCCTAAACCCGCCTACAAACCAAACGAGCCCTTAGGTTCTATGGTTCATACCCACCCTATTTAACATACTCACTTGGCAAAAGTTTAATGTACCATTTTTAAAGCATAAACTCAAACAAATAATAATAGTCATTTATTTTTATCATCTAGCAAAAAAAATTTCTTTCGTTACTTATTTTTAAATTTAAATATCTCACAAACTGTTACTCGTTACATAAAACATAATATATAATTACGACAAGAATTATATCATCTTTATATCGAGAGGCACATTTTTAAATTTGGGAAAAAAAAATTGTCTGAGAAACTTATATATAATTCGTATCATGAATTATATATAATTTTCTAAAATCATATATCATAAATCGTATATGATTGGTATATGATTTTCTGAAATTATATTATGATCTTTTAAATTTATATATGATTTTTTTAAAAGATCATATATGATTCGTAATATGAATTATATATGATTTTTTTAAACAAAAAAATTTTTATTCTAAATATCAACATTAGTCTCGTTTAAACATTTTTTTTTCTGCATACACTTTTCTATAGCAACGTGTGAAAAAAAAGTTAGTATATTTTCTTTGTGTCTAAAAGAAAAACGCTGGACAACGTTGATGAATTATGAATTGTACATTGATTTTTAGTACCATAAATGATGCGCAGCAACACCATGGTCATTTAATAAATGATGTCTAGAAACTTTAAAAAAATTCACTAACTAATGAGACAGTAAAAGTCAAAGGTGGGTATAATTCCTAAAAGGGTGGGATATGAACCAACAGGCTTAATTAATTAGCTAATCATTAACTACTATTAAATAAGTAATCATTAAATATTATTAATTAGCTAATCATTTACTACTAATTACATTTTATTTATTTTATTTTAAATAAAATTAAACATTAAAATAAATTTTATTTATTTTATATTAGACAAAATTAGACATTATGATAACTTTATTAAATTAAAATTAAAATTACAATCACGAAAATATTATATTTTTCTTCGAGAACGAATATATTCTTCAAACACAAGTTGCCGACTTGAATACATGTCTTCCCATGCAGCTGCCCTATAAGTCCTATACGTCTTCCATTGTGGGTGAGTTGACAGTATTAGAAAACCTTCTCGTAGCAACAAATTAATGAAATGAATTTCCTTCACACGTGCAATAACTATAGGGTTAGTTGATTCTGAGTCATGCGGATCCGACCAAAAAGGAAAACACGTAGAACTAAGTACATCACTTCCTACCATAGATATGAATACAACCGGCCTCCTATAAAATGAAGCGATAACAAATCCTGTATCTGGCATAGACATCCATTTCTCTCTTGGGGCAACCAGTTCCCAAAAAATTCACTATCTTCCAAATGTAATCAAAGTCGTTAGAAGTAAATATATTCATGTAATATTGCATATGATTCCTTAACTCTTGCAACAACTCTTGTCGAACTAGAGGTCACATATTTTCATCACGACCAACGCCAACAGACCGGAATCCACAGTTTCTGTCACCTTTGACATTGTTTAATTTTCTGATATAAGGATGAAAAATATCTGGAATATGATAAAGTAAAGGGTTTTCTAAAATCTCCTGGTTTAAGTTTGGGACTTCATTTAAATCAACAAATATTCTATGTCTCGCTGGTTATGTATTTAAATCCACGAACATATTATGTCTCATTGACACTTCATTTAAATCCGCAAACATACTATGTCTCGCTGGCTCCTCATTTAAATCCAGAAATGTACAATGTCTCGCCGGATCCTCATTTAAATCCGCACACATACTATGTCTCGCCGGCTCCTCATTTAATCCATAAACATACTATGTCTCGTCGGCTCCTCATTTAAATCCATAAACATACTACGTCTCGCCGACTCTTCATTTAAATCTGAAAACATACTATTTCTCGCCGACTCTTCATTTAAATATGAAAACATACTATTTCTTGTCGGCTCCTCGTTTTGATAGTTCGTATATGAACTATGTCTTCCCGGTTCGAAGTTCAAATCAACACCAGAAAATCTCGTTGACTGGCAACGTGTTCGTGATTCTGTATTCTTAGGAAGAGCATGTCTCTTTTGTTGTTGTTGTTGTTTTTTCAAACTCGGTCGACCGCGAGTGTTACTTCTAACCGTGGGTGGTTTCATAGTAGTTTTACTTGGATTGAATATTTCAACCAACTTTCTTAGAAAACTTCTTTTTCCAGGTTCAGACTGAATTTTGAATTGTTCTTTAAACTGGTTAACTTCAGTCTCGTAACGAATAGTGTCACTTTGAAAATATGTTGTCGGTGAAATTTTTAACGTTCTCCAGAATATATCTATTGCATTCAAAGGAATAAACTCACCTGCATATAAAAATATATTTCGTCTTTAATATTATATTATAAAGACTTGATAATATTAAATTAAACAAATGTAATGGTATTTACGAACCTGAATTTACATAAAATAAAAGTCTGCAAGCACACGGTAACCCACAATTGCTATGTAGTTGACAACCACACATTTAGGAATCTAGTTGAGAATCATCCAACCGATTAATTTCCTTCACCATCAAATCAAGAGCTTTATTTGAGACGAAACCCCGTAATAAACTGAAGCATGGTATATTGTGTTTACGGTAACGAGAAATTTCACTTCTCCCAAAACTTTCTTTGATAGCCGCAAGTTGTGACTTTACAATCTTATCATATCTAATATTCATAGCCACCTATTTCTAATATTCACTACCATCATATCTACCAAACCCATTTCTAATATTCACAAAAATCCACACAATGTAAACACGAAAATCGTGCCCCAGGTGACGAATAGAGATTTGATTTTTGAATTTTCTTTTTTTCGTCATCTTTTAGATGTCACTAAAGAAAAAATGGTGTTTGTCAAATTATAGAAAGTGGAAAAAATGGTGTTTGTCAATTTTTTTTCTTGGTGATTTTTTTTTCTTCCTGATCTTCATGATCCCAACTCATTTTTATTTTCTACTACTATTATAAAGTGGAAAAAATATTTAGATAATCTTTTTTTTCTACTAGATCTTTTAGATCTCATATTAAATAAAAAATAATGTTTGCAGTTTCTGAAAAATAGTGTTTGTCATATTACAATATTTTATTATTTTTAAGAATTTTATTTACATAATATTTGGATTACACTTGTACAATAATATATTTGTTTACGAGAAAAATAAATATTTGGAAAGTAAAATCCTATGACTTCTATCAATTTGGGCCTGAAATTAATTTCATTGATCATGGATCCACAAAAGGTTTCAAGTTGTTAATGGTTTAATAATGTCTCTATTTGGAGTATTTCGTATAGTTTTTTACATAATATTTGTAAAAGATTTTTTTTTTCAAAATGTCTTGCCGGTTATATAGTTTAAAAAAAGTTATTATAAAAAGATCAGTTTATTTAAAAAAATTATTATCGATTTTTTTAAGTAAATGTCAGATTTGGGTCAAGTTGAGTTATCACACTAAACTTAAATAATGAGCATTTTTTTCTTACCACTTAATTAATAAATTACTAATGTGATTACAACAATTTACCTTTTGGTACACTTGAAACTTATTTTTTTAATAAACTTGTGAGTAGAAGTATATAAGTGCATCATAAACTAGAAGATAATAATGTGTGAGGTATCCCTATCTTACTTTATGAAAAATTATAAAATGTAAAGAATGTAGATAAATGTTACGTACCTTATAAATTCTTATTCACCCATTGCTTTTAGTAACCTTTTCTGCCATATCATAATACAAAATCAGCCACCTCTTCAACCTAACCCTTATCTTTTAAATTTGTTTTGAATGACCTTTGCTTGAAATCTACTAGAGAAAGATTCTTATAAATATATAAACAAGTCTGGTTATGTATTACAATTAAATGAGTTAGTTAGAACTCAAGTAATTAATAAAAAAAATAACATTTCCAAAAAATATACAGTTTACAAAAAAAAGAAATTACAAATGGTTTAACTCATAGATTTCAGAGATTTTGGTCAGGGGGGAAGGGGAACCGTAGGACTCGAAATTTATTAAATCATGTTTAATTAAAATATGACTTATTTTATTATTTAATATATTAAATTATATTCTTTTATTAAGTCAAAAACAAATATTTTTTTATCTAACTTAATAAATTTAATTTTATTCTTATTAATTCAATTAATTTATAATCAAAATTAATGCATAAGTGTCAAAAGGCTTGTTTGATTATTTTTCTATTAATTTCTGTTAATTAAACAGATGACTCATTACGGACAGTTTCAATTTTATTACTTTTAGGCATCTTAATTTATTAAGTTACAAACAAACAACTTTTTTGTAACTAAAAGCATCTGTAATGGAGTAAATCCTTTAAAGGTTTTTGCATTTAATGCATTGAATGCAAAATATTTTTAACAAACAAATTTATATGAAAGACTTTGTGTATGCAAAGTTATTCTACAAATCTTATGAAAACTTTTTTAAAAAGCTTTTGGTGCAATGAAAAAAACTACTTCCAAAATTTTTTTAGAATAGTGAAAAGCTATGTATAGCTTTTCTCCATTGGAGATGCTCTAAATAGATTCAGTTTTTTTCATATTAAGTCATTTAAGTTTTTATCAAACACCACTTAAGTGGTAATAATTTAATGTTTTTTTTATCAAAGATTTTGTGCTATAAAATTTACTGTATTTTATAAAAAGTTATTAAGAGTATGCTTAATACTAATATTATAATCAAACATCAAAATCAAATTTTTTGCAAGTGTTCGATTAAAAATTTTAAAATTAAATGAGATAATGATAATTTTAAACTCATAGGAGAAGGACTTGATGCAATTTCTCATATCATTCTCATAGGACTTAAATTTCTTTAATTTATTAATATTTAAATATATTTTTTTAATGTTATAAAGTATTAAGAAAATATGTAAAAAGTTTTAATATGTTTTTAGCAAATAAGAATAGTTATACTTGAAATTTCATATAAAAAAATAATTGATATTAATATAATTGATTTTATACTTTTTTATATCAAAATCATATCGATAGTGATTTCTATTAAAAAACACACCCTAAAAAGTTTTTACTTCAATAGTTAAAGTCATGCAAAGTCTTTTTCAAATAGTTAAAAGCTTTTATAGAACCATCTCTATTAAAGATGCTCTAAGGGTTTAAATTCAATCTTAAGTCTCATACTCATCTCTTAGCCTTTTTAAGTTAAAGAAAGTTACATTGATCTAAGAAACTAGTGTAATACCCATGCGTTTCACGGGTCACGTGTTAAAAATCAATTGTAGTTTTTTTCCGACAACCTATAGCAAATAACATATACCATCTATCAACACAAACATAAAAAATATTAGTATAATTTAACAAAGTAAACATATAAGTTGAAGTTCAAAGTACAGCGTGCAATTAAAGTTAAAAGTAGGTGAAAATAAATGTTTAAATATGCATATAAAAGACCAAATGCGATTAACACAAGGATCATCCACATCAACTGCTTCAACTTCGACTCACCAACCACACCCTCATCCGCCTTAGTCTAACCAACTTGATGGTTCTCAACCTTAGCATCCTTAAACATTAAAAAATGCATCTTAAATGTCTAACAAAAATAATGGTTTAGAATATTAACATGTTAAAAGAGCTGGTGATCCAGTAGTCAGACAATCAAATGGTTATTTGACACTCTGAAAGGGTTAGAAACGATGGGATGACGCCAAAGACTTAAGGCACACACATTTTTGCAAAACTATTTACTATATGAATTTAAAATTTTGTATTTTTGAAATTTTGAAAGTTGGTATATACTTTTATGTTTATCCTTCAAGGTTGTTAAATTTAAATGATATAAATTTATAATAAAAAATGGCGGCAAGTATCGGATGTTAAAATTTAAATATTTGGTTATTTGTATAATGGTTGAAAAAATGTAAAAAAAAGAACATCTTTTATTAAGTTTTAGTAGGAAAGCGACGATTGCTTCTAAATAGGTATATATAGTTCCTAAATTCAAAATATACATCAAATGACTAAAAAGACAAACGAAAATTTGAAATTAGTATAACAAAACCCATTTAAATTAGTAGTATATGTTAGTATCTAGTATTGAAAGATAAGCCACTTCCACTGAAATACATGAAGTGGTTGTCTAGTATGCATACTATATGTTAGGTAAAGATATATTTGTTAAATTGATCTTATTACTACTTATTTGATTGGTTTATACTATCTTTTTTAATGCTACATGTTTGCAACAGGAAGTTATACCCATTTTGAAGTGGGAGACGAAGAAATTAAGCAAGCCTGTGCTAGCAGCTTTTATATTCGCTTCTATTAACGCAAGTGATGCCTAAACACATTATTTGTGTTAACTAATCTTTCTTAGTTTTGATCACAACAAACTATACAACACATTTAGTGCAAAACACAAAACGAATTATTTAACTAACACTATCATCAAGGTAATAATCATATCACTAACCTTTCTTAATCATACTTAGTGATCATCAAAATGATTATCCTTAAAACTCACTTTTGATAATATGACAAAAGATTTTTTAATAAACTTTCTTTTTAAGAAAATGTTTTATTAAAATGGAAAATGTAAATTTGAAAATGGCATATTCCATATGCCATAAGAATATCCTTTGAAGGTTTAAAAAACCTCAAATATTCCTACCCCACTAAAAGACAAAAAAGGGAGCGGACTCTACTGGGCGGTACCTTAAATAGCCTAGGCGGTTCTTTATCGATAAGGTACCGCCGGCTAGATAAGGATCCGCGCCCAGCTAGCCGTTGGACTTTGTCTTCTATAAATAGTGGCTCAAATCTCATTTTCCAACAAGCCTCTTGGACGTTTTTCTCAGCCCCCTTTCTCTTTTCTATAGCATAATCATTAGTAAATGATCACTTAAAGTGTTAAGGATGTTTACATATGATTATCCTCTTGATCCCCTCCTTTACCTTGTCTAATGAGAAGATCACTCACTCACTAGTGTTGTGATAAAGATGAATCCATGAATTAGTCATGTTCATCATGTTAGCCTTTTTACTTTTGTTAATCCATTTGTATTTATGAAATACTTGGACTAGTTGTGTTCATCCAAGCTATTTGTAAATACTTCGATTTGTTGTGTACATCCATTGCATATGTGTTTGCTTGGATTTGTGTTGTGTAGATCCAAGCTACATGTGTGTACTTGGATATGTCTAGTTGAGTTGTAATAGATTTGTGTAGTAGTTCTCACTAAACTATAAAGTGATGTGGTTGTGTCTTGTGAGTTCTCACTAAACTTGAAAGTGATTAGTAGTTGTGTTGTGTGAAGTTCTCACTTAGCTTCAAAGTGAAGAGTCGTGAAGATTGGTTCTAGCTTTGGATTAGAACTCGACATCTTGCCTTGTGTCGTTAAATGGTGAAGTAGGCAACGTCGTGAAGATTGGTTCTACCTTGAGATTAGAACTCGACATCTAGCCTTGTGTCGTTAAATTGTGAAGTAGGCAACGTTGTGTAGATTGGTCTTAGCTAATGATTAGGTCTCGACATTTAGCTTAGTGTCGGAAAATAATGTAAGTGACGATGTAAGGTTTTCTCCGCCAAGAAGGGAGCTTGTGGATATAGTGGAAATCTCGAGTAGGTGTACTCGAGGAGTGGAGTAGAAACGAGGATAGTGCCTCGTTGTCGAACCACTATAAATCTTGGTGGCTTGTCACTAGGTTGTCTCTTTCCTTACTCTTTACTTATGTCATTATCATTATACTTACCTATTACCATTGCTAATGCATTTGAATTGAACCTAATCATTATGCAACTTAGCTTTAAGTAAAAGATAGTTTCGATACACACTTAATTCAAAGTAATTTAAATTAGGTGACTAGTTAAAGAGAAACTATTCAGCCCCCCCTTCTAGTTTCTACAATTGGTATCAGAGCGATGGTCACTCAAGATCTTTGAAGTATATTGTACTTTAAAACTTGGATCGATCTATTGTCTCCTCAAATTAGAAGGTCAAGTTGTACTTAAGTTTCTCTTTGGTCAAAACTTTTTTTCTTGAAAAATAGGTCTTTTAATTGGTAATATTGCATCCCTCTTAGATTAGTAGTCTTTATGCATTTTAGATCTACTCTTGAAATGTATCTACTAGTTTGCATCTTGCTTTGTGTAGGTACTCATGAAGATCAATCACTTAATTGGTTGTGGATTGAGTTACTTGCACTTGTAGAAGACTCATCTTCATTGATCTTCAACATCCTTAAATGATGATACCAAGATGATTAGGAATGATACTAGTCCTTGAAGACTTAGTACTCATCATAGTAATTGTTGGGCATTGCATTGATTCCTTGATGGATTGCTCTTTGTGACCAAGGTACGCTTTCGTTCTTCCATACGCCCTTTGATCATTCTTTTGATCATTACTTGACTATGTGCTTGTTCTTGGCATCCTAGCCTTGACATTTGTTTGTGGTTTGTGATTCTTTTCTTTTATCCTCTCAAACCTTCATTGTTTGGATACTTGACTCACTATGGTGATGTAGATTGAGTTAGTAGTAGCTTAAAGTATCAAGCATGATTTCCATGGTTTGCACCCATACGGTTAGTAGGCCCTTTGTGGGAGAGAAAGTGAATTAATACCTTGCTCATATTTTGGTTTAGACTAAGACTATTATTGAAAGGGATCTTAGTCTATACATGAATAATTGCTTTGTGTTTATTCATTACCAAAGCCGTTTAACGTTTCACCAGAAAGGCACGTCTTAAACCACTATATATGACACAAGCTCTTCGTCTCCATGATTTGAAGATTGTCATTAATCCCTTGAGCATTGATCTTAGTCTTGATTCACTTCCCTTGACTTCTCTCCAGTTTGCCTTTTCGCTACGAGTAGTCGTTTGTCCGTTTCGGTTCTTTTCGATCTCGATTCAACTCGTAATCCTTCATTAAGGCATATTGATTAGTGTTATGATAATCCAAATGATATTCTAAAAGGTTTAAGATATATTTTTAAGTATTTTAGAAAATTTGGTTTTAAAATTTTTGGCGTATTTCATTGATAAAAACCAGCCTCTGCAGGCGGTTCTTTATCTCTGGCGGCTCAAACCCGCGGTTCCTTTTCGATAAGGTACCGCGGGCAGTAAAGTTTGTCAGAGCGCCAGTTTTATTAAAATAACCTTTTTCAAACCAAACCTTCTCTCTCCCAAAAACACACAACCGGCGTTTTTCATCTTTTCCACCATTGTTGAAACTTCAAAAACCTTCAATCACTCAAATCAATTGATTCAAAGTTGTGGGTTTCACTCATCCTTCATCAAACATCAATTAATCGTAAGTACTTTCTTTCAATTTCATCTATTTTGTTCTAGGGTTCATCCTTTCATAATTGGGGATTTTTAAAATTGAAATTGAATTAGAACCTTAATAGGAATATTGGTTGACATGGTTACTTTACTATGATTCCTTAGGTTCATATTCATTGAGATTTCACTAAAACCACTTGTAGAACAAATCTGAATTTTGACTAAATGATTTTGGTTAAAACAAGGAATTGAGATGAACCCATGAACAAATAGGTTGTTGCATTGTTAATGCATACCTAAAAACCTTGTTTTGAAAAACCAATGTTCTAGTCCATTGTTGATCCAACATAGGTCATATGTTCTTGGTTAATAATGGAATAGACACATTGTGAACATGAGAATGTTATGGATTCAATCCTTTGTTTGTCAAGAAATTGATATAACACATTCTCATATTTTTTAGTTTTGAATTTATTTTCTTATGAGTGACTGGAAAAATATTTTCTTATGTTTATTTAGGTACTAATCATGCCTTCACAATACCAAAAGGATCGTCAACTCACCAAAAAGTATATGCCAAACCTTTCTGACTTTTGTCACTCAACTCACCTTGCCCATACTTTTTCCTCCCTTCAATCCCGTTGCTTTCATGAGGGTAGAGTTGTCCAAAAGGATATCAAGGATTATGTCTACATCAAGTCCATGTTTGAAAACATTGAATTTGATTGTTTGTTGAACATTAAGGAAGACATCTATCCTCGTTTCCTATTGGAGTTCTTTAGCACATACTCCGTCTTTGAAAACAACGATGGAATATTTGTTAGGTTCATCTTGAAAGATCAACTCATTCAATACTCTCTCGAAGTTTTTGGTCAAATTCTTGATGTCCCATTTGTAGGCACTTGTCGCTTCACGGATAAATGGAAGCTTAGTGCACTCCTCGAATCCTACAATTGTCCTCCAAATGATCATGAGGAAATTGATCTTGACTTCATTGTTGACATTGTCTCCAAAAAGCGTAATCGACCCGTTAAGAGAAGCCTTCATACTAAGGTACGTTCGGTGAAACGTCATGAGGTTCTCTTAAGTGACCTTAATGATAATATGGTCCAATGGACCAATATCCTTAGGGAAAATGTGTTTTGTCTTGGTGGAAACCGGGATCATGTTCCGGCGTGTTTAGTGCATATGTTATATTGCATCTTTACCAACACCAATTACAATTTGGCATATTTTATCGCTCAACGGATCAATTATGCTATTCACAAGCCTAAAACAAACCTCCCTTACGCAATGCTTCTCACTCGCCTTTTTAAAAGGGTTGGCCATGATTTTCTAAATCTTGATCTTTCTCATTTTCAACCGGTCAAACGAGTCATGATACCTATTCAAGAGGTATATAAGAGAAAGACAAGATGTGATCGTAAATCAGACCAACAAGAATCCTATGATGAGGACATGCACATGCCAACAAGTGATGGTGATGGCATTGGCACAAGTGCTCCCATTCATTCTTCGAGTACTTCTCACCACTCCACAAACTCATTCGTGGATGGTTTAGATGAAGTTGCTTCCCCTCCTCATCATTCTACTAGTGAAGTTCCTAATAATCTTAATTTAGAGGAACTTTACCGTCAAAATCTTCGAACCCAAGGTGATTTGCATGAACACCGGATTGAGTCAAGAAAGGGAATCAAGTACTTAGGAAACATGATCAAGGGATTGGGAAAGAAGAGAAGATGAAGACTTTGAGTTGTTTCAAAGTATGCATGTTGGTAAACATGTTTTGTGATGTTGAACATTTGCTTCCTCTTTTTTTTTATCTTGGATGTGTATTAACTATATTCTACTTGTTTGGATTATTTGTTATTTATCCTAAATGTTTGCCATTGTGATTTGCATAGCTTTGTTTTTCCTATGTGTTAGTTAGCTTCCTAGATTTTGGTTAGTAGTTAACTTTGGCTTGAAAATCCTTTGATAAAAAATCTGGGCTAACCAAAATTTGAGGAAATACCATTTTTGAACACCACTGGTCGCGGTTCCTTATCAACCCGCGGTACCTTATTGATAAGGAACCACCGGTCTTAGATTAGGAACCGCCGGCTACTGTGTCCGACAGGATCTTTGCTTTACATTATTTTCCTTAATCTGTGTAAACCTTGCTTGATTCTTTGCAAAAACCTGCACATTTCCTAAACTAGGTTAGCTAAATTCATTGTTCTCATAAAATTTTTTTAACCCATTACTAGTTTGGATCATCCCTTCACCCTTTTAAACCCACCTTCCTAGCCATGTTCTTCACACATCAAACCTTCTTCCTTAAACCTTAAACCCTTCATCTCAACCATGGTTTCTACAAGAAGCTCAAACTCATCCAAAACCTCCACCACAAAGAACAATCTTAAGATTAAGATTAAAATTGCTAAACCCAACTCCTCACCCTTTCACACTCCCAAAAATGAGATTGTCCCAATTCTCATTTCCTCATCAAACTCACCACCTCTTGCTCCATGCAAGACTTCATCAACCCATGGAACCAACCATTCTCATGGTTCTACCTCCTCTTCATTCCAATCTAGGATGAATGAGCTTTCCTCACCCTTCACTCCAAGTAATCTCTTGGATGTGACCACCCAACCACAACCCATCCAAAGCATTCCCATTGTGAATGACTTTGATGATACCATGGTGACTTCACCATTTACCCCTCCCAACTCACCCTTTTCACCCTTGGAGACCTTGCCTCCACACTCACCCACATCACCCTTGGAGAACACTCCTCCTCCACCTCCACCTCACTCAAACACTCCAATATTGGGTGATCCTAGATTTTATGGGTATTTCATGCACAATGGCACTAATTGCCCTTGTTGCCTCAACAACTTCTATCTCCTTGATATCCTAAGAATGGAGATGATTGGGGCTCACATAGAGTTGCAAAGCTTTTTGTTGAGTCTCTTTGCCAATCATCCTCCTAGGAGATAAAGGATGATTTTCCTTAATAAGTTTTTCATTAAACCAAGCCAAGGAAGACTTCTAATCAAGACCTAGCTTTTAATCTAGTTTTGTTTTTTAGATAGTTATTGTCTTTCTTTATGTATCTTTCATGAATGTTGTATGAGAATGAATTATGGATTTAGCATTGTGTGCTTCTATCTTTTTGTGGACACTAATCAACTTTAATTCCAAATTAAAATTGAACCTAAATCTATCACAACCTCTAAAACTTGACTAAAATTGGTTCAAAATGTTATCCAAAATTTTGTCACCCTTTGTCAAGACATTCTTGGTGAATGTGTTGCTTTTATGCAACCCTAGCAAAACTTAGTGCTAATAGAGGTAAAATTCCAAGATTTGCAATTTTTTGAGAAAGTCTTAGTTTTTCTCAAAACCCTAGAAAATCTAGATTTCAAGTCCACTACATGCGGTTCCTTAAAGAACGCGCGGTTCCTTAAGTGATAAGGAACCGCCGGTCCCTATAAGGTACCCCGCACAGAAAGCCATTTTATGGCTCGTTTTTGGTCTTCCTTCATCACCTTATTCCCAGTCAAGATTTCATGTTTACTTAATTTGGCTAAACATTCCTTGACACTTTACATTTGTTTTTCAAACCTTTGCCTTGTATACTTTCTTCTTATACTCCAACCTTGAAATTTCATTCTCATACCTCAACAATGCCTAACTCTCCCTTTCATAACGTTGACATTTCTTTGTCACAAACCTCCTCACCCAAAGCTTCCTCATCAAAGCTTTCAAAGAAACCGAAAATCTTGGTTAAACCTATTTGGATCAAGAAAAATGAACCCTCTTCATCCAAACCACCCAAGAACCCCACCTTCTCTCCAATCAAGTATTAGAATGAGACCTACTCCATTAACCCAATCACCGGAGAAAAGGAGAATCTCCCCTACCACCAAAACTCTTTGACACCCCTCAACTCAATGATCTTTCAACCTTCCCAAACCTCACAAGGCATTGTGAAAACATTACATACCCACTCTCCTCACCACCACCAAACCCTAGGTGTGATGGCCTTCCCCCATCAACTGAATTTGTGTTGCATCATGGATCCTCGTGTGCTTGTTGTCGATTTCAACAAATTGAACTTGCTCATGTGTATGAGAAGTTAAATTTTATTGAATTCCTCCTCACTCGACCTCCTCTCAAAGTTTTCGTTCCCGTGGACAAAAACTTCGAATGATGCATCGTCGTCTTATTTTTCCAACTAAAGGGCTACACTCCATTGGAGTCAATAAAACTTTAGTTGTTTAGAGTCATTTTTTAAGCAATCTTGGAAAATTGTCACTATTAGACTAGCTTATGCTTTGTGGTTTATTTTACATATCTTTTGCTTTAGATTCTCATATTGTGTGTATGACTATCTACTTTGCTTGTCTTTTTCATATTTATGTAATATGAAATCTTTGTGTTGTGTTTGTTTTCTTTATTTGATCATTCTCTCTTTCTTTTGAGTTGATCGTGGTTAATCTTTACAATTGTTTATGGGTGATTCCACCAATTCTAAATTTTAACCCCTTGACAAATTTATCATCTTCATTGGTTGGATTTTTCCTTTCTACCTCCATTCCACCAATTGAACCTTGATTTTGTCATTTACCTCTTTGGACATACTTAGCAAATACTTGATTCTAATTTGAGATTTCTTCTCCTTCTCCCTCTCAAGTTACTTAGTAGGTAGTGATCATATATACATTGGTGTTTCTTTCCTTTCTACTAACCTTTGTGTAGCATGTCACCTTAGCTCCTACACTTGGTGCCCCAAGCAAGGAGGAGCAACCACCAAGAGGGAGCTACTAGCAAAGTTCGGATATCTTTAAAGACTTGTTCTTACCTTTTTGCTACGACAAAGGGGGATAAATGATAGTGATAAACTCGTTAATAATTCGATATTTTGTGTTTCTAAGTAAATGAGTTTATAGTTTGTCGTAATCAAAAAGGGAGAGATTGTTAATGCAAGTGATGCCTAAAAACATTATTAGTGTTAACTAATCTTTCTTAGTTTTGATCACAACAAACTATACAACACATATAGTGTAAAACACAAAACGAATTATTTAACTAACACTATCATCAAGGTAATAATCATATCACTAACCTTTCTTAATCATACTTAGTGATCATCAAAATGATTATCCTTAATACTCACTTTTATTAATATGACAAAAGATTTTTTAATAAACTTTCTTTTTAAGAAAATGTTTTATTAAAATGAAAAATGTAAATTTGAAAATGGCATATTCCATATGCCATAAGAATATCCTTTGAATGTTTAAGAAACCTCAGATATTCCTACCCCACTAAAAGACAAAAAAGGGAGCGGACTCTACTAGGCGGTACCTTAAATAGCCTAGGCGGTTCCTTATCGATAAGGTACCGCCGGCTAGATAAGGATCCGCGCCCAGCTAGCCGTTGGACTTTGTCTTCTATAAATAGTGGCTTAAATCTCATTTTCCAACAAGCCTCTTGGACGTTTTTCTCAGCCACCTTTCTCTTTTCTATAGAATAATCATTAGTAAATGATCACTTAAAGTGTTAAGGATGTTTACATATGATTATCCTCTTGACCCCCTCTGTAGAAACTAGAGGGGGGGTTGAATAGTTTCTAGTTAGTTTTCAAAACATTTTGGCGTAATCCACTGTGCGCGGTTCCTTATGTGTACCCGCGGTTCCTTATCAATAAAGAATCGCCGGTCCATTTATGGAACCGCCGACAGTAGACAAAACTGTTTATTACATGTTTAAACTTTGACAATCCTTTGTATCAAATTCTCGATCAAGCTTGACTAGATATGAGATGTGTTTGATTGAAAGATAAATACTACAAGTAAGTAAACACACAAACACATCAAATCAAGAGTACATCAAGCAATAGTCTAAGCACTAAGCACACACGTACTAAGCATAAGCTTTTCCGCAACTAGGATGTTTAGACTAAGTGATGTACACTTGACCATAATCTAAACACGAAGCACACACGTACTAAGCCATAGCTTTTCCGCAACTTAGATGTTTAGATTATGAGATGCACACAACACACAACACAAGTATGCAACTATAAATACATCTACAAAGGTAAAGACATGAATGTAAAGGAAAGTACCGACACGATGATTTATAGTTGTTCGGTCACGAAGCTCCTCTTCGCCCTACTCCACTCCTCGAGTACACCTTACCCGAGAGTTACTTCACTAGTAAACAAACTCCTTAAGGTGGAGAAACCATACACAACGTCGCTTATCCAATTTCTGACTCTAAGCTAAAAGTCGAGTCCTAATCTTAGGTAGGACCAATCTACACAACGTCGCTCACTTCACCATTTAACGTCACAAGGCTAGATGTCGAGTTCTAATCGAAAGCTAGAACCAATCTTCACGACTCTTCACTTTGAAGCTAAGTGAGAACTTCACACAACACAACTACTAATCACTTTAAAGCTAAGTGAGAACTCACAAGACACAACCACATCACTTTAGAGTTTAGTGAGAACTACCTAGACACAACCACATCACTTTAGAGTTAAGTGAGAACTACAAAGACACAACCTAATCTACCCACTAGTTATGTTTTATGGCCCAACATAACAAACCTTGTGTTTTATGACCTAAACACATAAACCATATAGATCTAAGCACACATCACTTAGATCTATAACTCTAACACTATATCCAAGTACTAACAAGACTTGGATCTACACAACTAACACCTAATCCAAGGATACCCATAACTTGGATATTCTACCCTTACAAACATATCCAAGTGTACCCAACACTTGGATCTTCTACATATACATAGTAGGAAGACTAAAAACATAACTTAGATCTATAGAAGGAAAGATCTTCATCATGTAGTGAACCCAACACATCATGGTAATGATAGTGTTCTTCTCTTTGCACTTGAGAGGATGAGGAGATTGAAGATTGAATCACATCTTAAACAAGATTAATCAAAACTAACTAATCAAGGATCTAAGATGGTTTTTGAAAGAAACTGTGCAAAAAAGGGTTGGAAGAAAACCTGGAAATGATCCACTATTTATAGGACAACATTGCAACGGTCAAAAACACCCGCGGTTCCTTATCTCTACCCGCGGTACCTTATCAATAAGGAACCGCGGGTTCCTTTAAGGAACCTCCGCGTCGGAGTCCGTGCAAATTTGTCCTTTAGTGTGGATATGCCATCTGGGGTAGTTTATACCCTCAAAGGATATTCCTTTGGCATATGGAATATGCCAAATTCAAATTTCCATTTTCTTTTTAATAAAAAATTTTCTTAAAAATAAAGTTAATTAAAATCTTTTGTCACATCTGATTAAAATGTGAGTTTTAAGAAAATATTAATCCTTGATCACTTAGTTAGGTTAGTGACATGTTTGTACATACCTTGAGTGATTCATGCCGAATGCGGTCTTGGAGGTGTCGAGAGAAGTATACAAATGTATTCTTGAGTGATTACGAGTACCTTAACATTTTACATAATGTACTGCGAATTATACGTTTGTCATCAACAAAACACAAAGAGATTATATCGACAAAGCATCGTAATGTTTGCACTAACAATCTCCCCCTTTTTGATGATGACAAACAAGTAAACCGCAACACATATTAAAATGCATAAGTTACTCGTTTACACTTACTTCTCCCCCTTTTGTCGAATCAAAAAGGTAGTCTTCATTTGTAGAAGAGGAGGATTGACTTCGAGAGAACATGCATCCAAAAATCTAATCATCCATAGTGGTTGTCGTTTGAGAGGCGAGAATCCAAACCATAAACCCATCATACAAAAATATTGAGCTTGCGTCATCCTAGTGAAGTCTTCAATCACCATAGGTTAACCAACTCCAATCATAATAATATGCTTATCTACGAGTGTCCAAAATGCATTACTTGCAAGATGTTCGATGAATGCAATTTGAGTGAGTCAACGATCGCAAATGTAATGACTTGAACTCTTGCAAATGCTCCCCCTTGATATGAGCTCCCCCTTGCTTGAGATACCAACAAAGCAAGAATAGTGACGAGCTACAAAAATAGGTTAGAAGTGTCCTACAAAACAAGGTTAGTAGACAAGAGCATATATAAAAAGAGGATGATAAACAAGTCGTTTGCACAAACAATGACAAGCATTGAAGAAAGAAGTGTGCACGCTATGCTATCAACCCAAAAAAAATAAATAAAGGAGAGGATCGTGACAAGATCAATTCACAATTGTTGGAATAGAGATAGAAAAGAAACATCCATACCAATTGTAATGATAATATGTCAAAGGGTAAAAAGCTTAGAATTTTTGGAATCACCCAAGAAAATTCAAGATTTAACCATCAACTCTCAAAGAAAAAACAAGGAGAGGATTTTGAGAAAATCAATTCAAAATTGTTGGAATAGAGGTAGAAAAGAAACATCCAAGAATTTGAAGATATCATCTCAAGGGGTTAAAAACTTAGAATTGATGGAATCACCCATACTAATTGTAAATTTTAACCGCAATCAACTCTCAAAAATAGGAACAAAAATATCTCAACCTAGAGACATTTTTGACCAAAAAAAAATAAAGGAAAACCAAAAGCGGATAAATTGACGCTTTAAAAAAAGGGGATATAGGACATTATAGGCAAAAATGCGTATGAATGTTGACACTAAATGGTGTTTAGCATACGATAAACTACATGCTCAAAGTTTCGTAGCTCTTCTCAATCATTATGGATGTTCAAAGAACAATTACATGATGAGGAAAGGGTAAGGCTCGACTCAACTTAGTTTAGAAAGACAAGAAGAAAGAGACTCGACTTAGAAGAGCATGATTAAAATGAACTGAGAGAGACTCAATAAAGAAGTTAAGGATAACTTCACAAATTAATTCATGAATACTATACCTTAGAAGGTGATAGTGAAATCTCGAAAGAAAATGAGAGAAGAAACTCAAAAGAAGCTCAAGAAGACATGAAGAGTTAGTACAAAATCTAACACATAATCAAGTAAGCACATAGGATAATTCATGCAATGCCTTATGAAGTCTACAATAAACCAATGTAGAGAAGGTGCGCAATTAACACATATGGCATGCAAGAAACAAGATTACTTAAAAAGAGAAGACTAAGTAAAACATGTTAGCACGTAGCATTTAAGGACATGCATGAGTTACACACATCTAAGAGATATTATATCGGAATTGCTTGACAAAGACAAAACCTTTATAATAAGCATGCATTCATTAACTAATCAATTAAGCATATAACATACGGATAAGCAAGAAGATATATAAGCAGGTAGCATACAAGCAAGTCATCTATCTAGATATCACAAATCAAGCTACATGAAATGTAAATCTCCAAGAAGATTCCTAATTCTTATTAGTTTAAGAAAAGGACTCAAAATAAGAGAAAAGACAAAACATAATAACAACAAGATCCAAGACTCAAATAAAAATCATGTTGAAAAACATGAAAGGAAATACAAGATAATAAAGATCATACAAAGATGTAGAAAAAAAAATGCCTAAAACTTAAGCATAATTTTAATCTTAGTTACACTAGAATCCTAAGATTTGCTTAAATTAGATGTCTTAGCAATAAGCAATCACATGCTTAAATGAAAGACAAGGGTGGTGGCGGAATTTGGTGGGGTGAAAGGTGAAGTCACCAAGGGTTCAACAAAGTCATTCACAATGGGAATGCTTTGGATGGGTTGAGGTTGGGTAGTCACATCCAAGATAGTACTTGGAGGGAAGGGTGAGGTTAGATCATTCATTCTAGATTGGAATGAAGAGGAGGTAGAACCATAAGAATGGTTGGTACCATAAGGTGAGGTAGTCTTGCATGGAGCAAGAGGTGGAGAGGGTGATGAAGAGATGATAATTGGAACAATCTCATTCTTGGGTGTGTGAAAGGGTGAAGAGTTAAGTTTGGGTAACTTAATCTTAATTTTGAGGTGCCTCTTTGAAGAGGAGGTTTTGGATGAATTGGAGGTTCTTATAGAAACCATGGTAGTAATGGGTCGTTTAAGGGGTAAGGATGAATGGTTTGAGGTGTGAAGAACATGGCTAACAAGGTGGGTTTAAAAGGGTGAGGGGATGATCCAAACTAGTAATGGGTTAAAAAGGGAAAGCCCAAGATATTTTGGGAGTGATCAAAGGTTTGAAACAAAGATTCCAAAGGGTGTTGGAACAATTGGGAAGTTTCAGAAAACCCGAATTTGAGAGCTTCTTCCCGCGGTTCTTTATCCCCACCGGCGGTTCCATATTGATATGGAGCCGCGATCTATTCAAAGAACCGCCTACAGAGGCTAGGTTTAGGTGGTGAAGGAGGATTTTCTAATTTAGCAAATCCTAATGTTCTAGTCTAACTTATCATAAATTCATGATTAAGAGCAATAAAAACTAGAACACACACAAAGGAAAGACACATAGGTTCAATTAGCACGTAAGAGGAAAGTGTTAGTGCAAACATTACGATGTTTAATCAAGATGATCCCTTCATGTTTTGGTGATGACAAACGTATAACTCGCAATACATAATATAAAATGTGTAAGGTACTCGTAATCACTCAAGCATACTTATGTAAACTTCTCTCGATACCTTGAAGATTACATTCGTCATGAAAGACAAGAAGGACGCGCGGTTCTCTTATAGAACATGCGGTTCCTTAGTGATATCGAACCGCGGGAAGATATGGAACCGTGGGCAGTCAAGCCGGTTTAGGCTAACTCAAGATTTCTGGAAGCTTCTAGAAGATGGAGGGAAACTAATAAATTCAAAATTCAAATTTTGAATTTGGGCTCCAAGAATAAAAGGTGCATCCTTTTATCCAATGGGTAGTCCACTCTTTTATCCATTGGGTAAAAAGGTGCTCTCCAAGGCAAGGTTTAGCTATAAATAGAAGACTCCTCTCTTCCATTTTACTTGCACCAAAACACGCAAAACCTTCCAACATCCCATTCCTCATCCTCCTCAAGAGCAATGAGAAGAACACTTTCACCCTTGTGAAGTGTTAGTGTCTAGAGTCATAACATGATGAAGATCTCTCAAGATCAAGTCATGATTATTGTCTTCCTACTATGTATATGTAGAAGATCCAAGTTGTGGGTACACTTGGATGTGTTTGTAAGGGTAGAATATCCAAGTGATGGGTATCCTTGGATTAGGTGTTAGTTGTGTAGATCCAAGTCTTGTTAGTACTTGGATATAGTGTTAGAGTTATAGATCTAAGTGTTGTGTGCTTAGATCTATATGGTTTATGTGTTTAGGCCATAAAACACAAGGTTTGTTATGTTGGGCCATAAAACATAACTAGTGGGTAGATTAGGTTGTGTCTTGGTAGTTCTCACTAAACTCTAAAGTGATGTGGTTGTGTCTAGGTAGATCTCACTAAACTATAAAGTGATGTGGTTGTGTCTTGTGAGTTCTCACTAAACTTTAAAGTGACTAGTAGTTGTGTTGTGTGAAGTTCTCCCTTAGCTTCAAAGTGAAGAGTCGTGAAGATTGGTTCTAGCTTTCGATTAGAACTCGACATCTAGCCTTGTGTCGTTAAATGGTGAAGTAGGCAACGTTGTGTAGATTGGTCCTACCTAAGATTAGGACTCGACATCTAGCTTAGTGTCGGAAATGTGTACGCGACGTTGTGTATGGTTTTTCCACCTTAAGGAGTTTGTTGACTAGTGAAGTAACTCTCGAGTAAGGTGTACTCGAGGAGTGGAGTAGGGCGAAGAGGAGCTTCGTGACCGAACCACTATAAATCATCGTGTCGGTACTTTCCTTTACATTCATGTCTTTACCTTTGTAGATGTATTTATAGTTGCATACTTGTGTTGTGTGTTGTGTGCATCTCATAATCTAAACATCTAAGTTGCGGAAAAGCTATGGCTTAGTACGTGTGTGCTTCATGTTTAGATTATGGTCAAGTGTACATCACTTAGTCTAAACATCCTAGTTGCGGAAAAGCTTGTGCTTAGTACGTGTGTGCTTAGTGTTTTGACTATTGCTTGATGTACTCTTGATATGATGTGCTTGTGTGTTTTCTTACTTGAAGTATTTATCTCTCAATCAAACACATCTCACATTTAGTCAAGATTGATAAGGAATTTGATACAAAGGATTGTTAATGTTTCAAATTAACAATGTTGCTACGTCCACTGTCGGCGGTTCGTTATTGGACCGGCGGTTCCTTATCAATAAGGAACCGCAGGCAGAGATAAGGAACCGTGGGCAGTAGATTGAGCCGAAATGTTTTGAAAATGAACTAGAAACTATTCAACCTTCCCTTCTAGTTTCTACAATTGGTATCAGAGCGAGGTTACTCAAGATCTTTGAAGTATATTGTACTTTAAAGCTTGGATCGATCTTTGCTCTCTTTTCCAAAACAAATGGTTTTTAAAAATGAAAACGGTTTTTAAAAATAGAGACGATCTTTGTATCAAATTGTTCATCAAGAGTGATTACTTATGACATGTGTTTCGTTGTTTCATTCGTACAAGTTTTGGTGTTAAATAAACTTTGTATAATAGCTTGAATTAAATCTTTTCATGTTTGGAAGTATAAAAATCTTTTGTGTCATAATTAACTCTAAAATACGAGTTCTATGTGTCTAAAATGATTTTTTAGAGTCCTAAGTCCTTCAAAAAAGTTACCAAATGATTTTGGCCAAAAACTCATTTTTTGTCCTCTGACCGCTGTTCTTTATTGTTCCCCGCGGATCCTTATCAATAAGGAACCGCAGTCAGTCTGACTCAGATTTTTGAAAACTTTGAAAAATCATATAAAATCAACCGTAAGTCCGTAGAAGTCGTGCCACCCGTCATTTCGAACGTAATTGAATTTTCTTTCAATTAAAAATGCGTCCAAACCTTTATTCAAACTTTAAAATTTGGATGGTTTCTAAGTTCCATACTTTGTCCAAAGTATTGAGCGTCGGGTTGTCGTAAAACTTGTGTTTTACTCTTTTCTATTAAGTTGGACATCTCTTGGTGATATATCTTTGAAAATTGATATATTTACAAAGTGTTAAACTTAATTAAATTTTAAATGGGTCAAAGACTATTGTCAAATAAAATCAAGCTATGAATACTTTGTTGTATCTAACACTCAAAACATGGACGAATGGTTTTATGTGTTAAACTAATTGTTTGTGTATGTTTCCTTGTGTGTTATTATTATATGTAGATATTATTAAGTGTTCCTTGCTATTTGTAGTAGTTTTGCTTATATGTCTAGTCTCTTGTGCCTTGCTTGGTATTTGTTAGTATCTAGTTTTTCCTTATTAGGATGTATGCTAGATTTCTTGCATTTTGGTTGAAACATTATTTGTGCATTGCATATAGGATCAACATCTCTAGGTTTATATATGTTATATAAACATCATGTACACCTTGTTATGTTTATTAACACTCTTAGGTTTGAAAGCTTTGGGAGCTTATCAAATCTATTGATTTGGGTCGTCTTACTCGATCATTGTGTTATTAGTTCAAGTAGATAAATGTCTCACTATAAAACATGAAACACCCTTTGAAAATCTTAGCTATTTCTCTTAAAAGAGTGTTTGTGGGAATCAAGAAAGATTTCGATTAAATATCAATGCATTATTCAAACTATGATTGGTATCATTATCGAATCTAATTGACATGTTTTTTTAGTGTAGACATGAATGTGGTTTATTAATAATATACATCGGATCATAACTCACACTTATGTTGACGGTGTTATATTGAATCTACTTGTTCAAATTGTTAGACATATTTTGTTTAATAATTACTTATAATGCACAATAGAGTCGGTTTGATAACTTGGATGTTTCATCCAAAATACTCAAGTAATTTACATTGCTATGTAATTTTTAAATGTGTCATTTCCGAAAGACCAATCAAGAGTGTTCTAACAAACTGTGTAAACTTGGTTTGTACAATTCAATGTTATTGGCCTCAAGATCTATTAAGGTAATTAACCTTAACTAGACTCTTTTGTCAAGATATGCAATGGTGCATTCTTAACCCTCATTAGGTCATGCATTGTGTCGCCATGCAAGTTTCTCCTTGCTAAACTTTATTAGGCAAATGTTGGAATTACATTTTGTCTAACTTGAGAATGACTACTAGAGAATTTATGCATTAGGATCTTAATTTGACCTAACGGTTGAATTACTTCCACGTGGGAAGTTGAGTTGGTGTATAACTCGTAAAAATGGTCGTGTTTAGCCTTAATTGAGCACCTCTAGTGATAGTCTCATACTCATTCTCTAAATTGGCTAAATGGCTCTTCCTATATATGACTAATGATAGTTTACTTTGATGAACTTTGTATGTCATTAGGAGTCTTTTTTTGTAGCCATTAGGTTTTTCTTAGCTTTCTTCTTACGTGCTAATTAAACCTATGTGTCTTTCCTTTGTGTGTGTTCTAGTTTTTATTGCCCTTAAGCATGACTTTATGATAAGTTAGACTAGAACATTAGGATTTGCTTAATTGGAAAATCCTCCTTCACCACCTTAACCAAGCCTCTGTAGGCGGTTCTTTAAATAGACCGCGGCTCCATATCAATATGGAACCGCCGGTGGAGATAAAGAACCGCGGGCAGAAGCTCTCAAATTCGGGTTTTCTGAAACTTCCCAATTGTTCCAACACCCTTTGGAATCCCTGTTTCAAACCTTTGATCACTCCCAAAATATCTTGGGCTTTCCCTTTTTAACCCTTTACTAGTTTGGATCATCCCCTCACCCTTTTAAACCCTCCTTGTTAGCCTTGTTCTTCACACCTCAACCCATTCATCCTTACCCCTTAAACCACCCATTACTACCTTGGTTTCTACAAGAACCTTCAATTCATCCAAAACCTCCTCTTCAAAGAGGCACCTCAAATTTAAGATTAAGTTACCCAAACTTAATTCTTCACCCTTTCACACACCCAAGAATGAGATTGTTCCAATTCTCATCTCTTCATCACCCTCACCACCTCTTGCTCAATGCAAGACTACCTCAACCCATGGTACCAACCATTCACATGGTTCTACCTCCTCTTCATTCCAATCTAGAATGAATGAGCTAACCTCACCCTTCACTCCAAGTACTCTCTTGGATGTGACTACCCAACCTCAACCCATCCAAAGCATTCCCATTGTGAATGACTTTGTTGATACCTTGGTGACTTCACTTTTTACCCCTTCAAACTCACCCACATCACCCATCCAAAGCATTTCCATTGTGAATGACTTTGTTGAACCATTGGTGACTTCACGTTTCACCCCACCAAATTCCGCCACCACCCTTGTCTTTCATTTAAGCATGTGGATTGCTTATTGCTAAGACATCTAATTTAAGCAAATCTTAGGATTATAGTGTAACTAAGATTAAAATTATGCTTAAGTTTTAGGCTTGTTTTTTTATATACATCTTTGTATGATCTTTATTCTCTTGTATTTCCTTTCATGTTTTTCAACATGATTTTTCTTTGAGTCTTAGATCTTGTTGTTATTTTGTTTCTTTCTTTATTTTGAGTCCTTTTCTTAAACTAATAAGAATTAGGAATCTTCTTGGAGATTTACATTACATGTAGCTTGATTTGTGATATCTAGATAGATGACTTGCTTGTATGCTACTTGCTTATATATCTTCTTGGTTATCCGTATGCTATATGCTTAATTGATTAGTTATTGAATGCATGCTTATTATAAAGGTTTTGTCTTTATCAAGCAATTCCGATATAATATCTCTTAGATGTGTCTAACTCATGCATGTCCTTAAATACTACGTGCTAACTTGTTTTACTTAGTCTTCTCTTTTTAAGTAATCATGTTTCTTGTATGCCATATGTGTTAATTGCGCACCTTCTCTACATTGGTTTATTGTAGACTTCATTAGGCATTTCATGAATTATCCTATGTGCTTACTTGATTATGTGTTTGATTTTGTACTAACTCTTCATGTCTTCTTGAGCTTCTTTTGAGTTTCTTATCTCATTTTCTTTCAAGATTTCACTATCACCTTCTAAGGTATAGTATTCATGAATCAATTTGTGAAGTTATCCTTAACTTCTTTGTTGAGTCTCTCTCAATTCGTTTTAATCATGCTCTTCTAAGTCGAGTCTCTTTATTCTAGTCTTTCTAAACTAAGTTGAGTCGAGCCTTACTGTTGTCCCTAATATATGATTGTTATAATCACACGAATTAAAGAAAGAAAGGTAGATATGAGAAGAATTTTAGAGAGAGAAAGTAGTGAGAGAAAGTAGAGAGAAAAATGGTTGGTGAAACTTGTGGAATATTAGATTAGAAGAAAATGAAATGACCAACACCCTTCCTAACATGCTAGGAAGGGTTTATATAGCCTTTGCTTACATGTAGCTTAATGGGCTATATGATCATGGGCCGGGCTTTCCTTTTGGGCTTTGGTTACTTATTAATGAACCTTAGCTTAAAGTTAAGCCCGTAATAACACGACTAATATACTACCTATTACAACGTTCTAAAATACGATACATAATAAACATATGACCGAGCATTCTTGTTTGGCTCAATATTTTGAGGCTAACAATCTCCCCCAATGAGAGGTCATAAACCTTAGTCATTTAGGAAATTTGTAGAGATTACTAATCTCGCCATAAATGAGTCTTGAACGTGTAATCGTAGTCTTGTTCCTTCATGCTGTGATCTTTGAGCCTTTGTCGTTGTCTTTCGACTTTGTCTTTAAGCTTGAGATCTTCAAATCATCCTTGACTTGTCTTTGCCATCTTGCGATCTTGTGTCTTCATCCACATGCTCACACTATTAATTGTTGAATATGTCTTTAGGCATGAGTATGTGGTTTCTGAATCTTTGACTTTGTTGAGTACACCGTGACGCCACCTTCTCGAGACAAAACATAGACACGGACTGAATGGCTTTGACATTCGTCCTAAATCGGTAGCGTTTTACCTCCGGTCGGTGAAGACCGTTATATGATATTAAATATCGTACCTGTGATCAGGTAGATTCAATTAAGAATCTCCTTGATAGGGTTTCGCGGCTGTACTAGCCGTTCTCTTTACTCGACCGTCTCAAAGCAAGACTGCGAACATAAAGAGTGAATCAATTGGATAGATATCCGCTTGATTAAAGTCGTCAATTCAAATTCCTGGAACAAGTGTGATTCGTAAAGAATCTTACCATTGTTGCTTTCCAGTTGACACAAGTTTGATTCATAAGAATCTCACAAGTCACCTACCGTAGCGCTGTTTGATGTTGACGCTAGAAGGATTTCCATTCGTCACTGTGGATATTAATGAATATCACTCTGAATGTTCTGGCAAGACCATAAAGATATTGCGTAGAAACCTGAAACGAGTTTGAATCAATTCAGAATCAAACCACTATTGCTTTTCAGTTTTGCACATGTTCAATTCATAAAGAATCTTGCATATGACCTACCACAGTGCTGTTTGATATTAACACTGGAAGGATTTCCACTCATCATTGTGAATAATAAGTAGTATCACTCTGAGTGTTCTAGCAATATCGCAAGGATATAGCGTAGGACTCTGTTGATCTTCATCCGTGTGTCCTAACGAGATTTGATTAATCTCTTGGCTCTAGACTCGATTTGTGCACTTTTAGTGGTCGGAGGCTGGAGCAGATGCCACCTATTCAATATCAACTATCTCGAAGTGAGAAAGTCAATAGTAGTCATGTTGTTCTCCGTGACAATAAAACAAACTTCTTTTGAGAGAAGTCTGAGTAGCTAGGAAAGGGTTGTGCATACATCACTGGGTCCATGATGAGTTTGTCTTCATGATGAGTTGACCCGGTTTCTGCCTAAGTTGTATGGAGGGCTTCTTTCTTTAGACCCTTTATCCTTACATTTCTTTTTCATTCTTCAACCCCTTCAATGCTTACCAAGACATCATTACTAGCACCTTGTTGTGATTGTTCCAGTGCTAGCATCAGTACTTAGTCGGCATTCAGCTATGTTCACATTCTACTCCATCTTTCCTAAGGACTTCTAATAATCTATTGGATTGTCCCTGGGAAGATCCCTCCGGTTCTGGTTGGATCATAGGACTTAAACCTAACCACCCTTTTGACACCAATAACGTCGTGAATTAAAGATGTTGTGGGTATTTGATCGTAACCATGAAAACCACTTTAAATTCTAACAAAGTGTTTGAAAAACATTTAACACCTTGCTAGTTTTTTCGTTTTAGAAATGCTCCCCCTTCACATGTGCATCGATAATCGAAAGTGTTTCGCACATGTAGGTAAGAGTTAAAGTGCTTGAGTCTTATATTAGATCACATTTTAATCACATTTTCTCCCCCTATCTCTAATATATAAAATCTTTTGATATTAGAGATACCAAATTTGATTAAAATATATTTTGAAAAATAGTCTTGAAATCTCCGGGAGAAAGATGTGTTAATCTTTTGCATGAAGTTAAAATGCTCCCCCTCAAAAATTGATCCAATTGAATTGTCATTGTGAGGATATGATCCACATTTCGCTTTTTGAGGATGGGAGTTGTTGAACACACAATTTTTGAAAGATTTTGAATATCATTGAAAAATTCTTGAAAAAATTGTGTTCAACGCTTTTTGAAAAATCAATTCTTTTTGTCGAAAGGTTTTTCTAAAGCGTAAACTTGAGTTCATAGACTTTGAATGTCTTGACGAATCCACTCAAGTGTAAGAAGATTTCTCTTCTTTTGCTGAGGGTAAGGGTACTAAATCGTACACTCCCCCGTGAATATCGATCCGGGTTGCAATCTGAAAGTGATTACAAGCCATTGTGTTGAGCTCAAAACGTTGAATGTTTTGTGACAAGCTCAACCCGTGATAGATTGCTCTACCCGTTGTTTGGAAATATTTGTCCAAAATAGAGAATTTCTTTTATTAAAAGAAGAAATGACATGTTTTGAAAAATATTTACAACTTTCATTCGAGCTTTATGTACACACCCGTGTCGTTATTGAGCGACATTTCTAGGCACGTCCATATTATCGATAGTGAAAGACATGTCGAGAAGAATATTTTTGGATTTTGAAAGATTTTTAATTTTGTGTTTTGCTTTTATATGTTTTATATTTTTGTATTTTGCTTTTTCAAAGATATTTACATGTTGATGTTTGATAGATAAATCAAGCAGGCACCTTTGCCAGAATCTCCAGGTCTGCTGGAGTCAAACATCTCATACCAATTTGCCTAACGAGGTACTCAAACCTATCTTTCGACAGAGCTTTCGTAAACAAGTCGGCTAATTGGTAATCCGTTCCAACAAAGTATAATTCAACGATACCTCTTTCAACTTGTTCCTTTATGAAGTGGTATCTGACATCGATGTGCTTCGTGCGGGAATGTTGTACCGGGTTGCAGGAGATGGCTATGGCCGACTTTGAGTCACAGTACATAGGTACTTTATCAAAGTGGAAGCCATAATCCGTGAGTTGTGTTCTCATCCAAAGAACTTGAGCACAACACGCAGATAGAGACACATACTCCGCTTCGGCTGATGAAAGTGACGTGCAATCCTGCTTCTTGGAAGACCATCCCACAAGCTTATCTTGACCTAGAAATTGTGCACCACCAGAAGTACTTTTTCGTGTATTAAGACACCCTGCATGATCAGAATTTGAATAGGCCGTTAGAAAGAAACCGGTTTCCCTCGGATACCAGAGTCCCAAATGAATGGTATTCTTGAGGTATCGAAAGATCCGTTTAACCTCCTTGAGGTGCTTTTCTGTGGGTCGTGCTTGATAACGTGCACAATAACATGTAGCATGATGAATATCAGGTCTGCTTGCTGTCAAGTACATGAGGGAACCAATCATGGAACGATATCTCGTTTGATCGATGGCATTTCCCTCCAAGTCAGCATCTAGCGATGTGGTTGATAATGGTGTCCCAACGGGGTCACATGAAGTCATACCATGCTTTTTGATTATCTCTTGACAATACTTAGCTTGGTTTATAAAGATACCACTTGGGGATTGGTGAACTTGAATTCCTAGAAAGAATTTTAGTTCGCCCATCATAGACATTTCAAATCTGCTGTGCATTACTTTTTCAAACCATTTTGAAAGTTTTGGGTTTGTAGACCCGAAAATAATGTCATCAACATAAATTTGCACAAGCAGAATGTCATCCCCATATTTATAAGTGAACAAAGTTAAATCAATGGAACCTTTTGAGAAACCTTTGGAGACCAGAAATTTCGAGAGCTCGTCATACCACGCCCTTGGAGCTTGCTTGAGTCCATAAAGTGCTTTGTGGAGACGATACACCTTGTCATGATAATGAGGATCGACGAATCCTTCCGGCTGCATGACATAGACTTCTTTCTTCAAAGGACCGTTAAGAAACGCCGTCTTTACGTCCATTTGATATACGATGAATCCCTTATGTGCAGCATAGGCAAGGAAAATCCTGACCGCTTCCATTCGAGCTACTGGTGCAAATGATTCTTCAAAATCAATACCCTCTTTTTGTCCATACCCTTTAGCCACTAGCCTATATTTATTCTTGATGATCATGTTTTCTTCATCCATCTTGTTTTTCCAGATCCAACGAAGATTTAATGGAGTCACATCGTATGGTCTGTCAACAAGTTCCCAGACTTTAAGTCTTTCAAATTGTTGAAGTTCATCCGTCATCGATTCAATCCAAGCATGATCAGCCATGGCTTCTTTGATGTTTTTCGGTTCAGCTGTACTCACGGCGAGTGCGAACATACAAACATCGCCATCGGTTGCTAGTTGCCGTCTTGTACGAACAGGCTGTGAAGGGTTTCTAATTACGTGAACCAAAGGATGATCTCGGGTCCAATGATGTGTTGAAGGATGTCGTTGATAGAACGTATGCATATTTGACGGATCAACATGGCGAGTAGAAGACTCTCCAGTTTCGTGTACCGGTGTACCGAATGGGTTGATAAATTCGTCTTCGTCAGATAATGCATTGTCTGCTTGATGTGTGTTCTCTGGAGCAATGACAGTAGTTGTGGATGTTGTAGGATCGATTGTTAATGTGATATTCTGAGGAGTTAAATCTGCAACAACCCGTGTTGAAGTAGATGAAGTTTTATCCTTTTGTTGACGATGAACGATATCATCATTCTTATCATGAGTGACAGCGGAAGACTTCGATGCAACTTGTTTCTCCCCCGTGAAATATTCATCATACATTGGTCCATATAACATTTCCAACTCTTCAAGTGTCGTGTCCACTGTCATATCTTCTCTAGGAACATGTTCAGGAACCAGCTTTGAACTTGACGGTTCATTGTTGTGGTCTTGAGTTCCGAGTTCCGTGCGGTTGTGAACGGAAGTCGTTTGTCGTTGTGGATCGGGACTTAAACTGTTTTGTTCAAGTGCCATTTCTTGTAATTCATCAAATCTGATATGAATAGTCTCGACTATCAATTTTGTTCTCTTGTTGTACACTCTGTATCCCTTTGACTGAGTTGCATATCCCACTAAAATGCATGCATCACCTTTCTCTTTCATCTTGTCCAGATTTTCACCATCTCGAATGATGTAACACGTACATCCAAAAACGTGAAGGTGTTTGAGTGAAGGTTTGCGATCATTAGTTATGTGATATGGTGTCTTTTCGTGTCTTGGGATAACTAAGGAGCGGTTTTGTGTGTAGCATGCGGTTGACACGGCTTCGGCCCAAAAGTATAGTGGAAGTTTTGAAGCGGATAACAATGTTCGAGCAGCCTCAACTAAAGTACGGTTTCGTCTTTCAACAACGCCGTTTTGTTCGGGTGTTCGAGCAATAGATGTTTCATGTTCAATTCCTTCAGCTTCAAAATAGTTTCTCAGTTTTGAATTCAAAAATTCAGTACCTCTGTCAGTACGAACCACTTTAACTTGAGCTTGAAGACCACGTTGTATCACTTTAAGGAAGTTGATGAGAACATCGGGTGTTTCATCCTTGGACCTCAAGAAGTGAGTCCATGTGTACCTTGAGTAGTCATCGACAATTACCATAACGTATTTCTTCCCATTGATACTTTGAACCATGGGACCACACAAATCTATATGAAGAAGATCTAACCGTCCTTTAGAGCTAGGTGTAGTCTTTGTCTTGAAACTACTCCGTTTAGCTTTACAAAGCTCACAAGAAGAACAAAGATGATCTTTGATGAATTTCAAGTTAGGAAGGCCTCGCACAATATCTTTCTTAGAAAGCAAGTTGATGGTATCGAAGTTAAGATGAGATAAACGTTGATGCCATAACCAAGCTTGAGTCGTTGAAGCTTTAGCCATGAAACAGATTGGAGTTGAAGATGTGGAGTCTTGTAGTGAAATAGTGTAGAGATCAGTACCCCGTGTTCCGGTAAGTAAGTCATTCCCATCATAATCACGAACAAAACATGTCTTCTTTCTAAAAGCAACCTCCAAATCCGCATCACAGAATTGACCAACCGAGAAAAGATTATGATTGAGCCCTTCGACGTAGTAAACCCTTTTGATAGTGATATTCCCCTGAACCAAGTCTCCATATCCTAGGATCGGTGCAAATTGATCATTTCCGAATCGGACCGTACCCAGGAACTTCTCCACGAAGTTAATTAGAAGCTTGAGATTCCCCGTCATGTGCTTCGTGCATCCGGAGTCCATTATGAAGAGAATTACTTCGATCACCTACAGAAGAATTAGAACACGATGGAGCATTTGCTAAATTGGATTCCATGTTAGTTGTGATTTCCGATTCATTAGTTCCCCTAGTTTCATCACTTAGAGGCACACTAACACTCGTAGTCACATTTTCTGTCCTAACCTTAGGCATCCATTTATATCCTGGAGGACATTGATTAGCAAACCACCATTTCCAAGGCTTGCTAGCAGACTCATATAATTCCCTAATTCTGCTTCTAGGGTTCTTAGTGGTGGAGTCTGATGCAATACTTTTCTTAGGGGGGGTTGCACTAGAATGGTTCACTTTGCGTTTGGGTGTTCTAGCACTAACAGGCATCACAGTTTGCTTCTTAGTTCTAGTTTCCACGCCTTTGACATTATTCGAAACACACATAGCATGATTAGCATTAGCACACTTTCCACATTTCACACAAACAAACTTAACTTTCATAGCATTCAAAGTCGAATCATTCAAATCGTCATTACACGCGATTACAGACGTTTTATTCTTAGAAACATTGAAAATCCTAGGGTGGTCTTCTACTTGCTTCATCTTCCCTTGACTTTTGTTTTGCCAGACCTTTTCATTCATGCGAGTGCTCTTAAGTTGGGGCCGGCTAACACTAGCAGTGGGGACTACTCCTTTAGTAAAAGACACACGTCTATTAGTGTTTCTAGAAGTCTGAGGTGATTGACTTTCTTTGTTTTGTGTGGGTTTAGTGGTCAATCTATACATCCCTGGTTTAACCACATTTGTGTTTTAATGCTTTGTGATCGAATATTTGTTTCGAGAGTGTTTTGTGGTAACCTATCCTTCCCATCCGTCTTGGGGGCAAACGCAGGTTTTGCAAATGCAGAATTAGAGAAAACAGATGGTTTTCCCAAGACAGAGGGTCTAGTCAATTTTTGAGCATTGGGTTGTCTAACAACAGGTTTCTTAACACTAGGTTCCACAATCTTCCCACCCATCTTAGCAATGAGTTTCTGCAACTCTGCTATCGCTCTGTCCCTGTCTTGTAACTGAGCTTTCAACCCTTTAATTTCCAAATTCTGTTCGTTCATTTCTCGAAATGTTTGGGAAAGTTTTTCTTGCAATTTATTATCGTGTGGAAAACTACCAACGTCTTTTTGCAAAGCAAGTTCAAGAGAATGACAATGTTTTTGAAGGAAATCAGTTTTGTGTTGAAGTAACTCAAAAGCCTTTTTATCAACATTTTCTTTATGTTTCGAAAGCTCAAGTTCAAGACGCTCACACTCTTTGATTTTATCAAGATATTTGCATGCAACATCAGAATATTCATCGATATCAGCACAAGATTGAAGAGTAACACACAAAATATCTTTGGAGAGACATTCTTCTAAGAGTAGATCATATTCGTTTGAAAATTCTAATTTGTCATTTTGAAGGTCATCAATTGCTTTTTCAAGAGACTCAACATATTTCAAATCATCAAACATTTCAGACTGAATTAAATTTTCAAACTCAAGAACATGTTCTTTTATTATCTTCGTATTTGGTATTAAAAGTTCTTTCACAAGCACAGTTATGTCGTGAGGAATTTCGGTTTTCCACTTATCCTTTTGACGTTTCTCCCAATCGCTTTCAACAATTGATTGAACATTATTAACGTGGTGTTTAAGAAAACCAAGTATTTTTCTACTTTTGCTTTTAGAAGCATCTAGAGGCAAATAATTAATATATTTAAAAACATTAGTTTTCCTATTAGTGGCAAAAGCTTTTTTCCATTGAATTCTTTTTTGTTTGCATTCTAAAAATAATTCCCCACGAGACTTCTGTTTTTGTGGCGTGAAAAGACCATAAAGACTGTTTTCATAAGCATAGTTATATGGTTTCACAAAATCTTTATTGACCGGTGATCTACTCTCCTCATCCCAAAGGGACGTCTCTTCACTATCGAGGTTAGCTACAGGGCAATCATGATTGGTCCATTCGGACTCGTCAAGATATAAATGGGGGTTTGCAGCTTGAGCTTGTTCGAGGTACTTGGGGGTGGCAAAGCTAGGTTGACCCTTGAAAAATGACCGAGGTGCTATCATTCTTACGGTTTGAATAGAGTCATGTGTATTATAAACAATTTTTTTCAAAAAATTGACTTGTTCTTCGAGATCCTTTACTTTTTCAGTATCTTTGCTTTGTCTATTTTTGAAATCTTGTTTTAATGTTTCAACCTCTTGTTTCTTCTCGTCAAGAATTTTAGCAGAATCGGTGGTGTTCATAGAAAGCCTCTGTTCAAGTTCATTAACTTTTGTTGTGGCAAGATACGTTTTTTGACGTTCACCACTTAATAAAACATTAAATTGACGTTTTTCTTTAGTTAACAAAGCAAGAGCTTCATTGTATTTATTTTCAAAATCGTCCTTTTTAACGTTGATGACACGACATTTGTACCCCTCAAGCTCGTTGGTCTTTTGAAGAAGCTCGGCCCTATAACTATCAATAGTCTCACTAGATTTTATAAGAGCGGCTTTGCATTCTTCAAAGTTTTGAGTGAGCGCTGCGTTTGCTTTCTTTAATTGCTTTTGATTTTTTCTATTTTCATTGACATCTTTTTGTAAACTAGCAATTAAATTAGCAAGCGCGACACGCTCCTCGTCATCATACTCATTTGCATGTTGATCATCCTCAAACTCATTATTGCACATGTCTGATGAATCGGGTGTGGTATTGCTATCAACCATTTCCATCATACACGTGTCAGTAATTGTTGTTGGTAGATCACTATGCTCATGTGTATCACCAAACACATTATATTCAGCATCATCTTGTACCTTATCAATTAGCTCGGTATCAAAGATAGGACCATTGTCATCTTCAGTGACGTTAAGGACCTCATTAATCTTTGCCATGTATGAATAATGTGCCTCGAGTTCTTGGTCGGAGAGTTCATCATCTGTGTCGTCAAGCATTTCTCCTTCCTCAGCTGATAACTTGATTCCAGCTTCCATTTTCTTGCACAACAACATCTTTTCCTTATGATAACAATAATCTTTAACCCTCTTTGGCTGCCTGCATTCCTTAGCCAAATGCCCAAAACCTCTGCAGTTAAAACACTGAATCCCACTTTGTTGCACAACTTGAGTACCAACAGTTTCCCTATTTCCAACAACAGTAGCCACCCTCTGATTATCATACTTAGGTTGTCGATCATACCTTGGAGGACTCTCAACACGTCTTCGTGTGTCATACCTTGGGGACTCTGTGCATGGGTGTTCCTCGAGTTTGAAGATGTTCGAAGGTTGTTGTTGGTGGGTTTGTAGATTTTCTTATATTGCTTCATAACAAAAGCCATTTGTTGCTTGAATTCCCTATCCTTTTGAGCTATTTCTTCATCACTGTCTTCTTCGGATGATTGCTCAGGTATGGGTGATGGTGCTCTTGCAACTTCTTTGCCTCGGGATCGTGTTGGATCATGTGACTTGGAGACAATGGATGATCGTGGTGATGATGATTGAGTAGAGTAGGTCTTTGAAGTACGGGAGTGATAATCTGGGTAATGTTGAGTGGTAGACACCAAAGCAAGTGGATTGGAAATCTTTGCAACTCGTTCAGCTCGAAGTTCATTTGCCTCATTTTGAAATTGTTTCAAGATGTCAAAGAGCTTGTGATATGAAACTTCGTCTAACTTTTGTTGTTGTTTGACCAAGGTGACAAACCGTGTCCACTCTGGTTGAAGTTGCTGTGGAAATTAGACATTGACTTGCATGGTGGAAACTTGCAAGTTGTTTCGAGTCATATCATTCATCATTTTGTAGAATCGGGAGTAATAAGAATCAATTGATTCCCCATCCTTTGATGTAAACTTGCCAAAGTTCCAAAACATCTTAGTTTTCACATCTTGTTTGTTAAGTGATTCACCTTGTTGCAATCTTTCAATGGCCGTCCACATTTCTTGAGCAGTAGGACATGCGTCAACCGTAGAGTAAATTTCATCTCCAATGCCACTGAGAATTAAGTAGATTGCTTCCTTCTCTGCATCAAACCACGCACGATTCTCTGCGGTGAGGTCGGTCCTCTTCTCATCACGTTCATATGCGGGTTGTGCGTCACTTGTGTCTGTGGCTGGTACTGCAGGAACTTGAATCCTTGAGAGTTTATAGGGTCCTTCCAAAATACATTGACTTAAAGCATCACCGTTAGGTTTTGTGTCAAGGTAACGTATAAAACGGGATTGCCATTGATCATATCGACCAGACACAAGCATTGGTGGTCTTTCCTTGTTACCTGCCACCATTATGTTGTTGTTCGTCACACGATATTCGGCAGTAGAATCCATCTCAATATTCTCTGAAATGATGAATCGAATGTGGATCTTAAGTAGTTGTCTTGTGATAGTTTGGTTGTTGAAATTCAGAAAATTGCAATTTTTTCTCAGCCCGACAATAAATTCCTCAGTCCGACAAAACGGTAGACCTAAAAAATTTGTAATCACCAAATTTTGAAATTGAGCTAGAAATGTCCTAAAACTAGTATGGAAGAAATTTGATTTTACTTGACCTAAAATTTTTAACTCTTTTTTTTTTTAATCTTCGTGCAAACTACGTTCCGAAACTAGTCTAGATGGTGGCTAAATCTAAAAAATACTCAAACAAAATTTAGCTAAACATGTCATCGGAATGTGTCTTCGGAATGCCCATCGGAATGTTGCTTAGATCGGAATGTCCTTTAGATCGCAATGTGCACCTGTCGGAATACTTAGATCGGAATGTGTACTTGTCGAAATCCTTCAGATCGGAGTGTTTAGATCGCAATGTGTACCTATCGAAATCCCAGATCGGAATGTCCAGATCGCAATGTGTACCTATCGAAATCCCAGATCGGAATGTGGCTGTCGCAATGTGGGCAGAGTAACGTTTCAAGATTTGCCTTAAATCCGTCGCAATCCAGCTCGCAATAACGATCGCAATAAGCGTCGGAATAAGGGGCTATCGCAACTGATCGCAAAGTAAAAACCTAGGGTTATTGCGATCGAAACCGTACTTACCTTTCCGAAATTTAAGCTGTCGCAATAAGGGACCTTTTTTCCAACTTTTTAGGCAACAATTTTAGCAACTTTTAGGCAACAAATTTAGCAACTTTTAGGCAACAAATTTAGCAACTTTTAGGCAACAAGATCGTGTTTTTAACCAAACCAAAACAACCAAATCTCTACAACAAGTATATAGAAGATTTGTAGCAAGAGATAGAACACGAAAAAACACAAAAAAAATTCGAATTCGAGATGATTTATGGATTAAATCACACGAATCATATGAAAACACAACAACCAATCACAAAACTACCCCATGGCGATTGATACCAATTGTTTTCCCTAATATATGATTGTTATAATCACACGAATTAAAGAAAGAAAGGTAGATATGAGAAGAATTCTAGAGAGAGAAAGTAGTGAGAGAAAGTAGAGAGAAAAATGGTTGGTGAAACTTGTGGAATATTAGATTAGAAGAAAATGAAATGACCAACACCCTTCCTAACATTCTAGGAAGGGTTTATATAGCCTTTGCTTACATGTAGCTTAATGGGCTATATGATCATGGGCCGGGCTTTCCTTTTGGGCTTTGGTTACTTATTAATGAACCTTAGCTTAAAGTTAAGCCCGTAATAACACGACTAATATACTACCTATTACAACGTTCTAAAATACGATACATAATAAACATATGACCGAGCATTCTTGTTTGGCTCAATATTTTGAGGCTAACACTTACCCTTTCCTCATCATGTAATTGTTCTATGAACATCCACAATGATTGAGAAGATCTACGAAACTTTGAGCATGTAGTTTATCGTATGCTAAACACCATTTGGTGTCGACACTCATACGCATTTTTGCCTATAATGTCCTATATCTCATTTTTTTCTTGAAGCGTCGATTTATCCGCTTTTGGTTTTCCTTTATTTTTTTTGGTCAAAAATGTCTCTAGGTAGAGATATTTTTGTTCCTCTTTTTAAGAGTTGATTGCGGTTAAAATTTATAATTGGTATGGGTGATTCCATCAATTCTAAGTTTTTAACCCCTTGAGATGATATCTTCAAATTCTTGGATGTTTCTTTTCTACCTCTACTCCAACAATTTTGAATTGATTTCCTCAAAATCCTCTTCTTGTTTTTTTGAGAGTTGAGGGTTAAATCTTGAATTTTCTTGGGTGATTCCAAAAATTCTAAGCTTTTTACCCTTTGACATATTATCATTACAATTGGGTGATTCGAACAATTGTTAACTGATCTTGTCAAGATCCTCTCTTTTGACTTGTTTTTGGATTGATAGCATCGCGTGCACACTTCTTTCTTCAATGCTTGTCATTGTTTGTGCAAACGACTTGTTTATCATCCTCTTTTTTTTATTTTCATCATAGTCCTTCTTTCTCTCTTTTCGACTATGTGGAATTGTTTTTATTGTCCATGTCATACTCTCTTTAGTTTGGTATTTTTGCCAAGATATTAAAGCGGAGTATGTCCTCTCGACAATATATGCTCTTTTTATATATGCTCTTGTCTACTAACCTTGTTTTGTAGGATACTTCTAACCCATTTTTGTAGCTCGTCACTATTCTTGCTTTGTTGGTGCCTCAAGCAAGGGGGAGCTCATATCAAGGGAGGGCATTTTCAAGAGTTCAACTCATTACATTTGCGATCGTTCACTCACTTAAATTGCATTCATTGAACATCTTGCAAGTAATGAATTATGGGATCTTGAAGACATAGAGGTGGTTAACCTATGGTGATTGAAGACTTCACTAGGATGACGCAAGCTCAATATCTTTGGATGATGGGATTACGGTTCGGATTCTCGCCTCTCAACCGAATATCTTTTGGATGCAAGCTATCTCAAAGTTGATTCTTCTCTTCTACAAACGACGACTACCTTTGGATGCATGATCTTCCTCAAATGATATGGATTCTACTCTTCCTCAAATGACGACTACCTTTTTGATTCGACAAAAGGGGGAGAAGGAAGTGTAAACGAGTACGTTTCACATTTTACTATGCGTTACGGCTTACTTGTTTGTCATCATCAAAAAGGGGGAGATTGTTAGTGCAAACATTACGATTTTTAATCAAGATGATCCCTTCATGTTTTGGTGATGACAAACGTATAACTCGCAATACATAATGTAAAATGTGTAAGGTACTCGTAATCACTCAAGCATACTTATGTAAACTTCTCTCGATACCTTGAAGATTACATTCGTCATGAAAGACAAGAAGGACGCGCGGTTCTCTTATAGAGCACGCGGTTCCTTAGTGATATCGAACTGCGGGAAGATATGGAACCGCAGGCAGTCAAGCCGGTTTAGGCTAACTCAAGATTTCTGGAAGCTTCTAGAAGATGGAGGGAAACTAATAAATTCAAAATTCAAATTTTGAATTTGGGCTCCAAGAATAAAAGGTGCATCCTTTTATCCAATGGGTAGTCCACTCTTTTATCCAATGGGTAGTCCACTCTTTTATCCATTGGGTAAAAAGGTGCTCTCCAAGGCAAGGTTTAGCTATAAATAGAAGACTCCTCTCTTCCATTTTACTTGCACAAAAACACACAAAACCTTCCAACATCCCATTCCTCATCCTCCTCAAGAGAAATGAGAAGAACACTTTCACCCTTGTGAAGTGTTAGTGTCTAGAGTCATAACATGATGAAGATCTCTCTAGATCAAGTCATGATTATTGTCTTCCTACTATGTATATGTAGAAGATCCAAGTTGTGGGTACACTTGGATGTGTTTGTAAGGGTAGAATATCCAAGTGATGGGTATCCTTGGATTAGGTGTTAGTTGTGTAGATCCAAGTCTTGTTAGTACTTGGATATAGTGTTAGAGTTATAGATCTAAGTATTGTGTGCTTAGATCTATATGGTTTATGTGTTTAGGCTATAAAACACAAGGTTTGTTATGTTGGGCCATAAAACATAACTAGTGGGTAGATTAGGTTGTGTCTTGGTAGTTCTCACTAAACTCTAAAGTGATGTGGTTGTGTCTAGGTAGTTCTCACTAAACTATAAAGTGATGTGGTTGTGTCTTGTGAGTTCTCACTAAACTTTAAAGTGACTAGTAGTTGTGTTGTGTGAAGTTCTCACTTAGCTTCAAAGTGAAGAGTCGTGAAGATTGGTTCTAGCTTTCGATTAGAACTCGACATCTAGCCTTGTGTCGTTAAATGGTGAAGTAGGCAACGTTGTGTAGATTGGTCCTACCTAAGATTAGGACTCGACATCTAGCTTAGTGTCGGAAATGTGTAAGCGACGTTGTGTATGGTTTCTCCACCTTAAGGAGTTTGTTGACTAGTGAAGTAACTCTTGAGTAAGGTGTACTCGAGGAGTGGAGTAGGGCGAAGAGGAGCTTCGTGACCGAACCACTATAAATCATCGTGTCGGTAACTTCCTTTACATTTATGTCTTTACCTTTGTAGATGTATTTATAGTTGCATACTTGTGTTGTGTGTCTATGTGTGCATCACATAATCTAAACATCTAAGTTGCGGAAAAGCTATGGCTTAGTACGTGTGTGCTTCATGTTTAGATTATGGTCAAGTGTACATCACTTAGTCTAAACATCCTAGTTGCGGAAAAGCTTATGCTTAGTACGTGTGTGCTTAGTGTTTAGACTATTGCTTGATGTACTCTTGATTTGATGTGCTTGTGTGTTTTCTTACTTGAAGTATTTATCTCTCAATCAAACACATCTCACATCTAGTCAAGATAGATAAGGAATTTGATACAAAGGATTGTTAAGGTTTCAAATTAACAATGTTGCTACGTCCACTGTCGGCGGTTCGTTATTGGACCGGCGGTTCCTTATCAATAAGGAACCACGGGCAGTGGATTGAGCCGAAATGTTTTGAAAATGAACTAGAAACTATTCAACCCCCCTTCTAGTTTCTTCAGAAAGCTAAGGAAAACCTAATGGCTACAAAAGAAAAAGACTCCTAATGACATACAAAGTTCATCAAAGTAAACTATCATTAGTCATATATAGGAAGAGCCATTTAGCCAATTTAGAGAATGAGTATGAGATTATCACTAGAGGTGCTCAATTAAGGCTAAACACGACCATTTTTACGAGTTATACACCAACTCAACTTCCCACATGGAAGTAACTCAACCGTTAGGTCAAATTAAGATCCTAGTGCATAAATTCTCTAGTAGTCATTCTCAAGTTAGACAAAATGTAATTCCAACATTTGCCTAATAAAGTTTAGCAAGGATGAAACTTGCATGGCGACACAATGCATGACCTAATGAGGGTTAAGAATGCACCATTGCATATCTTGTCAAACAAGTCTAGTTGAGGTTATTTACCTTAATAGAACTTGAGGCCAATAACTTTGAAGTGTATAAACAAAGTTTACACAAACCAAAGGAACACTCTTGATTGGTCTTTCGGAAATGACACATTTATAAATTGCATAGCAATGTAAATTACGTGAGTATTTCGGATGAAACATCCAAGTTATCAAACCGACTCTATTGTGCATTATAAGTAATTATTAAACAAAATATGTCTAACAATTTGAACAAGTAGATTCAATATAACACCATCAATACAAGTGTGAGTTATGATCCGATGTATATTATTAATAAACCACATTCATGTCTACACTAAAAAACATGTCAGTTAGATTCGATAACGATACCAATCATAGTTTGAATAATGCATTGATATTTAATCGAAATCTTTCTTGATTCCCACAAACACTCTTTTAAGAGAAAATAGCTAATATTTTCAAAGGGTGTTTCATGTTTTATAGTGAGACATTTATCTACTTGAACTAATAACACAATGATCGAGTAAGACGACCTAAATTTATAGATTTGACAAGCTCCCAAAGCTTTCAAACCTAGAAGTGTTAAAGAACATCCCGAGGTGTACAAGATGTTTATGTAACATTTGTAAACTAAGAGATGTTAATCCTATATGCATTGCACACATAATGTTACAACTAAAATGCAAGAAATCTAGCATACATCCTAATTAGGAAAAACTAGATACTAACAAATACCAAGCAAGGCACAAGAGACTAGACATATAAGCAATACTACTACAAATAGCAAGGAACACTTAATAATGTCTACATATAATAATAACACACAAGGAAACACATACAAACAATTAGCTTAACACATAAAATCATTCGTCCATGTTTTGAGTGTTAGATACAACAAAGTATTCATAGCTTGATGTTATTTGAAAATAGTCTTTGACCCATTTAAGATTTAATTAAGTTTAACACTTTGTAAATATATTAATTTTCAAAGATATATCACCAAGAGATGTCCAACTTAATAGAAAAGAGTAAAACACAAGTTTTACGACAAACCGACGCTCAATACTTTGGACAAAGTATGGAACCTAGAAACCATCCAAATTTTAAAGTTTGAATAAAGGTTTGGAAGCATTTTTAGTTGAAAGAAAATTAAATTACGTTCGAAATGACGGGTGGCACGACTTCTACGGACTTACGGTTGATTTTATATGATTTTTCAAAGTTTTCCAAAATCTGAGTCAGACTGACTGCGGTTCCTTATTGATAAGGATCTGCGGGGAACAATAAAGAACCGCGGTTAGAGGACAAAAAATGAGTTTTTGGCCAAAATCATTTGTTAACTTTTTGGAAGGACTTAGGACTCTAAAAAATCATTTTAGACACATAGAACTCGTATTTTAGAGTTAATTATGACACAAAAGATTTTTATACTTCCAAACATGAAAAGATTTAATTCAAGCTATTATACAAAGTTTATTTAATAACAAAACTTGTATGAATAAAACAACAAAACACATTTCATAAGTAATCACTCTTTATGAACAATTTGATACAAAGATCGTCTATATTTTTAAAAACCGTTTTCATTTTTAAAAACCATTTGTTTTGAAAAAGAGAGCAAAGATCGATCCAAGCTTTAAAGTACAATATACTTCAAAGAACTTGAGTAACCTCGCTCTGATACCAATTGTAGAAACTAGAAGGGGGGGGGGGGGGGTTGAATAGTTTCTAGTTAGTTTTCAAAACATTTCGGCGTAATCCACTGTGCGCGGTTCCTTATGTGTACCCGCGGTTCCTTATCAATAAAGAACCGCCGGTCCATTTATGGAACCGCCGACAGTGGACGAAACTATTTATTACATGTTTAAACTTTGACAATCCTTTGTATCAAATTCTCGATCAAGCTTGACTAGATATGAGATGTGTTTGATTGAAAGATAAATACTACAAGTAAGTAAACACACAAACACATCAAATCAAGAGTACATCAAGCAATAGTCTAAACACTAAGCACACACGTAATAAGCATAAGCTTTTCCGCAACTAGGATGTTTAGACTAAGTGATGTACACTTGACCATAATCTAAACACGAAGCACACACGTACTAAGCCATAGCTTTTCCGCAACTTAGATGTTTAGATTATGAGATGCACACAACACACAACACAAGTATGCAACTATAAATACATCTACAAAGGTAAAGACATAAATGTAAAGGAAAGTACCGACACGAGGATTTATAGTGGTTCGGTCACGAAGCTCCTCTTCGCCCTACTCCACTCCTCGAGTACACCTTACTCGAGAGTTACTTCACTAGTCAACAAACTCCTTAAGGTGGAGTAACCATACACAACGTCGCTTATCCAATTTCCGACTCTAAGCTAAAAGTCGAGTCCTAATCTTAGGTAGGACCAATCTACACAACGTCGCCCACTTCACCATTTAACGACACAAGGCTAGATGTCGAGTTCTAATCGAAAGCTAGAACCAATCTTCACGACTCTTCACTTTGAAGCTAAGTGAGAACTTCACACAACACAACTACTAATCACTTTAAAGCTAAGTGAGAACTCACAAGACACAACCACATCACTTTAGAGTTTAGTGAGAACTACCTAGACACAACCACATCACTTTAGAGTTTAGTGAGAACTACCAAGACACAACCTAATCTACCCACTAGTTATGTTTTATGGCCCAACATAACAAACCTTGTGTTTTAAGGCCTAAACACATAAACCATATAGATCTAAGCACACATCACTTAGATCTATAACTCTAACACTATATCCAAGTACTAACAAAACTTGGATCTACACAACTAACACCTAATCCAAGGATACCCATCACTTGGATATTCTACCTTTACAAACACATCCAAGTGTACCCAACACTTGGATCTTCTACATATACATAGTAGGAAGACTAAAAACATAACTTAGATCTATAGAAGGAAAGATCTTCATCATGTAGTGAACCCAACACGTCATGGTAATGATAGTGTTCTTCTCTTTGCACTTGAGAGGATGAGGAGATTGAAGATTGAATCACATCTTAAACAAGATTAATCAAAACTAACTATGCAAGGATCTAAGATGGTTTTTGAAAGAAACTGTGCAAAAAAGGGTTGGAAGAAAACCTGGAAATGATCCACTATTTATAGGAAAACATTGCAACGGTCAAAAACACCCGCGGTTCCTTATCTCTACCCGCGGTACCTTATCAATAAGGAACCACGGGTTCCTTTAAGGAACTTCCGCGTCGGAGTCCGTGTAAATTTGTCCTTTAGTGGGGATATGCCATCTGGGGTAGTTTATACCCTCAAAGGATATTCCTTTGGCATATGGAATATGCCAAATTCAAATTTCTATTTTCTTTTTAATAAAACATTTTCTTAAAAATAAAGTTAATTAAAATCTTTTGTCACATTTGATTAAAATGTGAGTTTTAAAAAAATATTAATCCTTGATCACTTAGTTAGGTTAATGACATGTTTGTACATACCTTGAGTGATTCATGCCGAATGCGGTCTTGGAGGTGTCGAGAGAAGTATACAAATATATTCTTGAGTGATTACGAGTACCTTAACATTTTACATAATGTACTGCGAATTATACGTTTGTCATCAACAAAACACAAAGTGATTACATCGACAAAGCATCGTAATGTTTGCACTAACACCCTCCTTTACCTTGTCCAATGAGAAGATCACTCACTCACTAGTGTTGTGATAAAGATGAATCCATGAATTAGTCATGTTCATCATGTTAGACCTTTTATTTTTGTTAATCCATTTGTATTTATGAAATACTTGGACTAGTTGTGTTCATCCAAGCTATTTATAAATACTTGGATTTATTGTGTACATCCATTGCATATGTGTTTGCTTGGATTTGTGTTGTGTAGATCCAAGCTACATGTGTGTACTTGAATATGTCTAGTTGAGTTGTAATAGATTTGTGTAGTAGTTCTCACTAAACTATAAAGTGATGTGGTTGTGTCTTGTGAGTTCTCACTAAACTTGAAAGTGATTAGTTGTTTTGTTGTGTGAAGTTCTCACTTAGCTTCAAAGTGAAGAGTCATGAAGATTGGTTCTAGCTTTGGATTAGAACTCGACATCTAGCCTTGAGTCGTTAAATGGTAAAGTAGGCAATGTCGTGAAGATTGGTTCTACCTTGAGATTAGAACTCGACATCTAGCCGTGTGTCGTTAAATTGTGAAGTAGGCAACGTTGTGTAGATTGGTCCTAGCTAATCATTAGGTCTCGACATTTAGCTTAGTGTCGAAAAATAATGTAAGCGGCGATGTAAGGCTTTCTCCGCCAAGAAGGGAGCTTGTGGATATAGTGGAAATCTCGAGTAGGTGTACTCGAGGAGTGGATTAGAAACGAGGATAGAGCCTCATTGTCGAACCACTATAAATCTTGGTGTCTTGTCACTAGGTTGTCTCTTTCCTTACTCTTTACTTATGTCATTATCATTATACTTACCTATTACCATTGCTAATGCATTTGAATTGAACCTAATCATTATGCAACTTAGCTTTAAGTAAAAGATAGTTTCGATACACACTTAATTCAAAGTAATTTAAATTAGGTGACTAATTGAAGAGAAACTATTCAAGCCCCCCTTCTAGTTTCTACAGCTTCAATGGCTTTATTTCCAGGCATCCGTTTACCGTCTACACCTTCTATGTTTCTATGTGGCTTGCAAGAATGACTTTCGGGCTACGCCTATTGTTTTTAACTTTTTATTGATCATTGGTGGTGTAGTTATCAGCAGATATTTTACCTTAATTTATCGGATCTTTATTTTACAACAAAAATGAAGAGAGTGTTTTCATTAGTACTAAAATGGGTCAAAACGTAGGGTGGTTGGTTCTGAAAGAAAATGGTCAAAACTGTTTGGTAGTGTTTTGTTCTGCAATAAGATGGGTCACATATTAATCATGCGATAATCTGTGATGATGGGTCCTATGTGTCAGTTCGTAGGTCTGTTGTTTGGTTAGCAACAAACGACACTATGTAACAACTAACAAAGGGTGTTTCGTTCTGCATCAGGTTAGATGCTTATGTCCAAATACAATTTGCAGCAAGGAAATACTGACGAGTAGAATAGTGCTTAAAAGCTACTGAACTTTTTTTTTATGATTGACTGTACAAAAAATTGCATTTAAAAAAACTACTGAAAAGAATGGCAATATCTTCTATTGTTGCAGTACTGTAAAAATGACTTATGTCAGTGAAAAGATCTTATAGCAAACAATCAAATTAAGATAACTAATTGAACATAAATCTTTCCTTGAAAAATGGACAGTGTATCTGCAATAAGTTAAGTCATATTATAAGTTACTGATAATAATATAATGCCTTTTTTTTCTGACCCATAGTATGAATATGGGCAACAATATGACACATCAATAAAAAAAATATGTTGATAATCTACTACATTTATAACTGTGAATATCATAAAATGTCAAAACCACAAATGTGAAAATACTTTTATAACCTACTGATAATAGTATGCTTCATCTATAATGCAAATATCAGTTACAGATCTATTGAATATTGCATAACAATTGATAACTCAAGAGGTGACCAAAAGAAACTACAACGACACGTATGAAAAGAACATTATAATTAGATTAATAAGATATAAGGAATTACAGACACAAACAAACTTTAAGAAAATCATGAAAATGCAATATTAAAAGTACAATAATACTTAATACTACGTAGTATTAGGAAATACATTTATAAGAACTCAAACATGTCAATAAATGCATTCATCACTTTTATCCTCGATACAACCTTATTTTACCAGTTATTTTGACGCCACGTACAAAAATTGAAGGAAATACTGAAAATGCATCTCAACATTACCCTGGTTTTGATTATTTTTCATAGCTACTTTTGAAAAGTGATAGCGACTAATGTGATTGAGAGTTATACAATACTCCTGTGTCTATTCTACTCTTTATATATAGTCAAAAGTGAAAACTGACGCCAAACTTTATAACTCAAAAGTAGCAACAAAATATTCACAGTTTGTTATGATATATATCCCTGAAACATAGGAGTGCAAGTTATATCTTTTATCCTCATGTCCTTTATTGTCAAACTCATCTACGCATTTGCATTCAAAGATTTTTTATAAGAACCAAGGAATTTATACGGTTGAGATTTAACAATTATGTGATCTAAGGGTTTAGAGATAGTGACATGTCATATTTTTTTCTCTCTGCTATGTTGGCAATAAGAAGGGAAATAAAATGCAGTTACTTTTTGTAAAGATTAAAGGCTCCGTTTGATAAAATATTATGATTTAACGCTTAATGAATTTGGATGCTCCGAGAAACCTTACCTTTCAATTTGAATGATTATTGTTTTGATTGAAAAGTATTGTTTGATAGTTGTTTTTAGAAAAAAATAATCCTAACTCTTAGTAGTATATTAACATTGTCATTTATATGATTTAGAATTGAAGACCATATTAATTTATCGCATTTTTTTTGTCAAATTTAAAAAGCATACATCGGATAGACATAATTATTAGACGTTTATGCTCTGATACCATGTAAAAAATCAACTACAATATACTATTAATTAAATGTTTTATGTGATTATATAATAAAAATTGTCAATGTATTTATAACACATAAATTGACTTATTCAACAAGTAAACCAAACCTTAATGAATCCTAATGTTTGGGCCATGCACAACCGTCTAATACTCCCCGCAGTTTGAACGGGAGGCTTTCGAACATTCAAGCTGAAATAAATATTGAGAACAACATCTTCTTCTTCATCTTATTTGTTTGTTTGAGCCAAAATATAATTGTATTGGACGGCATAATTGTTTGCTTGTTGCGGCTTCTTCCTTTGCGTGGCTTGCTTTGCATTTAGGTAGGAGCGGTATTTTGTTTACCAACTATTTTTTAAAAATGACAATGATCTTCGACAGTAAAACAAAGAGTAATGGCGAGATGAGAAGAAAAAAACATTTAATGATTGTTAAACCAATATAATAGGAGATGTGTTATGACGGTTAATGTTTTAGATGCTAAGGTTTATGGGATAAAAAAGGCTAATTATTGAAATCAATAAAGCAGAATAAAATTAAACGGGGTCCCTCCAAATTGTCGACGAGTGACGGATGACCGGAGGATAGCTATTTTGTGCCGAGTTGTACCTAAACCTCTGATACCATGTAACATATCAAAGATACTATTAATTAAATGTTTTGTGTGATTACATAATGAAGATTGTCAATGTATTTATAACACATACATTGACTTATTGAACAAGCAAACCTAACCTTAATGGACTCAAACCCATAAAACCCTAATGGACCCAAACCCACAATCAGGTTTGAGCCATGCATAACCGTTTATTAAGAACTAGATATAGGCTATGTTTGGCGCGTGATGTCACACATGTGAATTTTTGAATCTATTTGATTTACGTTAAACGCGATGGTTCGGGTTAGACTTGAGTGTCTATTGAATGTCCCGATTGATTACGTGTATTTTATGTACGAATTTAAAATTTTTATGAATGACAGTCATGAATTATTACGTGAATGACTATTATTCATTTCGTCGGTTGTTAGGAATGTTTTAAGAAACGATGTTTAGTTATATCAACGAAATCTCATTTAAGAGTTCGCGACACAAAACAAATATTTTGTTCACTCCATCTATATTAAAGACACATTAATGAGTTTCTAAATTGCTACCAGTTTGCCTAAATCTATTGTTTGTAAACCAATACAATACTTCCATATAAACAAACAATGTTAGTATACCAATATAAAAAGAAAACAAGTTCTCTTTTCCTTGTCACATTTGTCAAACCGCCCCCCCCCCCCCCCTCAACATAATACAAGCCCACGTTTTAAATCTACATCCACATACCACATTGAATTTGGGTTAGTACCCTCATCTACCAATTAAAGCTTGTACCACCTTGTCCCACCTTGTCCCCTTCCTCCCAAGATAAACCAACGGACACACCCTCAAACTCCCATATTTCTCTCAAATCTTTCATGTACCACCATCCTTATTAAGGATAGTCAAACGAGTACACCCTTGTTAGCCCTATATTTCATATAGTAGAACAAGAATGTAATAGGTCATCTTAGTCGTTAAAAGGTCTTGTATTGTAATAGGTTAGTCGGGAAAACCGGGCTTGGACTTTAAGCTAATATTGTATAAGTTAGGGGCGTAAGCCCAAAGCAAAGCCAAGCCAAACCCGGCCCAAGATGAAGCCCACAAAGTCCTTAGGCCGTGGCATATATAACCCTCTTCCACATGTGGAAGAGGGTGTTGGTTCATTTCATTAAACACATAGTTTTAGTGTAAACCTTCCACTTCTCTCTCTACTTTCTCTCTCTACTTTTCTTCTCTAAATATCTCTTCTAGATCTTGTGTTATGGATTAAATGGGAATAACATTTGGTATCAAGAGCCTATAGTGGATAGGTGATTGAAGATTAGTGTGGTGTGTTCTTGATTTTTCGTGGTCATTTTGATCTTTATATCACGTCCAAAAATTTTTCTTGTGTTTTTTATGGTTTTTTTCTTGATACAAATCTTCTACATAGTTGTGGTAGAGATTTGGTATTGTTACCTTGGCTAAAAACACAAAATTTTTGGGTGTTTTGATCATTTTTTGGCTTAAAATCACGAACTGGTTGAGTTTTGTCCGAGAAAAGGGGGAATTATTCCGATCAGGTCATCAGAAAAGGGCTTTCAGTTATTCCGATTGGTGTAATCGGAATAGGGTTTATACATTCCGATCAATCATTCTGATTGGACATTCCGATTTTGGACATTCCGATCAGTCATTCCGATCAGTCATTCCGATCAGTCATTCTGATTGGTCATTCCGATTGGTCATTCCGATTGGTCATTCCGATTGGTCATTCCGACTGGACATTCCGATTGGTCATTCTGATTGGACATTCCGATAGGGTTTATTCCGACAAGGGTATTCCGATCAAGGATATTCCGATGGATATTTTGTTTGAGTAATTTTTAGACTTAGCCACTATCTAGACTAGGTTCGGAATATCGTTTCCAAAAAAAAAAAAAAAAAAAAAAAAAAGAGTTTTTTGGCGGGAAAACCATAGAAAAATTTATTTTTTCCTAGACCATTTTTAGGCCATTTAAACCTCAATTTCAAATTTTGGAGACGCGAAAAATTTTTCGTCCAAAAATTCAAATTTTCGGACCAAAATTCAAATTTTTAGGCCAAATTTCAAATTTTTTAGGTTTTATTTTTCGTTAAAATTTTCACTTTTCAAATTTTTTCCCTACTATTTTTTGGCTATTTCTAACCCGATTTCAAAATTTGGTGATTCAAAATTTTTTCGCCTTACTGTTTTGTCGGACTGAGGAATTTATTGTCGGACTGAGAAAAAATTGGAATTTTCGGAATTTCAACCACAATCAAATCACAACACATCCACTAAGATCCGTAATCCATACACATCATATCCTCTTCGAGACATCCGTTCAATGGACATCTTCGTGGATTCAACACCAACAACGTCCATGGCTGAGATGAATAAAGAGAAGATGCAGAATCCAAAGGTTCAGACAAACATTGAGACTCCAATCAGTAAACCTACTAACAAGGATTCTACCACCAAAACCGTTCATGCAATCAAATACAAGATGTCGAAAGCAAAAGAAAGATGCATGGAACACATAAAGTTGCTTCAGTCACACCTTCAGGTTCTTTCAAGAGAAGACCTAAAAGGCACTCGTCTTGAAATTGGATTCAAACGGGTATTCTTTTTACTATTTGGTCAAGATGTTGAGACATTCATCAGAACGATGCTACTTAATGTGGACCATCTTCAACAAGAACTTGACAGAGACGATTTTCACGAGAATATATCCATGGAGGTCCTTTTAGCTCTCAACAATCAGTTCCAGCAATTCATTGACTCAAGTGGCTTATCCAAAAACGATCGAGAGTTCACAAGCACATACTTTACCAAATATACTCTCGTAGATCTTCAAGCGTTCAAAGAGACACTTCTTCAACATATGAGCAACATAAAGAAGTCAATTGCTGAAAGAACACGCCATCAAAGGCACTTTCAAAGAAGGGTGAATCAAATACTGATGCAGACGAAAGAGAGCACTGTCGATAGAGATCAAGCATTGGATGCTTCTTCGGTTGATACAGAGAGCAGCGGGACAGAATCAGAAACGCAGCATATCAGTACCAGCTCAGGGAATGATCAAACAACCAATGATGCGGATATCAGACCCATTTATGATGATCAGCCAATGGCTATGGTACATTTAAATGCTGAATACGATGTCTCTCAACATACTGAGCAATCTGAACCCATTCTTGACACGTATCTAGTGGAAAAGGTTGATAGCAATACCACACCTGATTCATCAGATACGAGTACTAATGGTGGAGAGACTTCTCAGGATGTTAATTCTAGGATTCACGAGCTTGAAAGTCTGTTAGCTCAGAAGACAAAAGATTTTGAGGATGCCAAACTCGAATTTTCAAAGAAAAATGACAAATTTGAAGCTTATTTTGAAAAACTTGAAAAAGCAAATGTTGTTCTTGAACAAATATTGGATCGTAAGATTCAAGATTTCAACGCGGAAAAAGAACATTTTGTGAAACAAATAAATTTGTTAGAATCAAAGTTGGCTTCTCAAAATCCAAGTCCTCCGCCTGCTTCATTAAGTGAAATATCTGTGCAAACTATCGACACTGTAGAAAGTAATGATACGAATGCTGATAACGCCATATTTGATAATATGAACATTAAGTTAGAACAACGCGTTGCTCAATTACTTCTACAAAATGAGCAATTAAAGGCTCAGATTCAGGAAAAGGTTTTTGCACTGACAGCGGTGAAAAACGAATTAAGGAAGATAAAAGGAAATAGTGTGGATACTAAGTTAGCAAAACAGTCAGTATTGGGGAAACCTCCTTCTCAACCAGTCAGAAATCGCTCAGTTGCTAGACAACCGAATGCGTTTAAATCTGAACGACTCAAAACGTCGAATCTGAGGTTTGCATCCCAAGTTGACGTGCGTAGCAATTTTCCTAAACCAGTCACTCCACAATCTAGACCGACTTTAAGACAAACTGCTTCTGCAAAACCCGATCACATGAATGCTTCAAGCAACTTTAGATCTAGCTCCAAGAACATGCCTAGGCGTAGTTCAAATGACACGGGTCATAAAAGCTATCTAGAGGATGCTAAAAACAAGACACAAGCAAGAGATAGGACCAAACCACAACCTAGGAGCGTTGTTCACACATCTAGGAATTCTAGACCCTTCTATGATGTGCACAATTCTGCCAACCCTAGGAACTCTAGAGCCTTCTCAGATGCTAAGAACTTTGTTTGCACGAAATGTAACAAATGCGTGTTTAATGCCATTCATGATGATTGTATCACTAAAGTCCTGAACAAGGTGAACCAAAAAGCTAGAGCACCTCAGAGACGGAACCCTAAAGGAAATAGGTTTTCTCCAACTAAGTCTTCCGCTGTGCATGAGAAAACTATGTCTCCTCGACCATGTCTTAGGTGGATACCAACAGGTAGAACCTTCAAAACAATAGGTCTTAGGTGGGTTCCTACTGGAAAGATATTTCCCTCTAGCTCGACAAAGGTTCAAGGTGAACCCCCACATGGTTCTCATCAAGATATCGCTAACCCACATGCAAGCATACAAACTACTGATGAAAGTGCTGGTAATAAAGTAAAGGTTCAACAAGAACACAAAGGTTTTCCATATTCATACCGCTCAACAAAAGACACTCTCAGAGTTTGGTTGCTGAAGAAGCAGATATCAGTGAAACAAGCGTCTCAGGGGCTTCAAAACTAAGCTTCTACAATGACTTACAGTCACATTTCAGGCTGTAACTCGAACGTCAAAGAAAGGGAACTTTATCTCTTCAACGATAAGTTACCCTCAAAACGAGAAATTCATATTTCTCGGTCACAAGCTTATAGTAAAACTATTAAAAAGTTTTATGCTCGTGTACATGGCTTATAGTCAAATTACAGACTGTAACCCGGGCTCACAAGACAGGAAAGTTCATCCCGATGATGACTTATCCTCAGAACGAGAAATTAAGTTTTCTCGGACATGAGCTATCTGTAAAAACATTCAACGTTTTTAAGCTCATGTACAAAGACTTACAGTCACATGTCAGACTGTAACTCGTGCTTTAAAAATAGGAAAGCTCATCCCGAGTATGACTTATCCTCAAAACGAGAAATTCGATTTTCTCGGACACGAGCTAACATTAAAACTATTCGAAAGTTTTAAGCTCGTGTATATGACTTCTAGGCGCATTACAGCTTAGAACTCGGACCTCAACTAAGGAAAGTTTATCTCGGACGATAACTTATCCTTCTCAACGAGAAATTCATATTTCTCGGTCATGAGCTTCTCCTAAAAACATTCAAAGTTTTTAAGTTCATGAAAAACGATTTCTAAGTAAATGTCAGCTTAGAACTCGAACTTCAACTTAAGGAAAGTTTATCACGGATGATAACTTATCCTTCACAACGGGAAATTTATTTTTCTCGGTCATGAGCTAGTCACAAAACAATCAAAGTTTTGAGCTCATGAGAAACGGACCCGAAAGGGGAGTGTACGTTTCAGTGCGCTTTTCCTAATCATAGAAGAGAAGTCTTCTATCCTGATTATTTTAAAACCGTTGAACACAACTTTTCAAGAATTTCTCAAAAGGTTTTTCTAAATCTTTCAAAATTGTGTGTTCAACACTCCCTTCCTCATAAGTGGTTTTTATATCTCAAAATTGTCATATGTTATTTTGATCAATTTTTGAGGGGAGCGTTTTAAAATCAAGCCTTTTAATGTTGTTGGGTACATCTCTAAAATTGTCATATTTTATGTATCCAACACATCCTGAAAATGATATGAAATTGTCAAATGTAATATATTATATCGGAAAAGGCATCTCAACTCCGTACCTCAACATATTTTGTGGTGTCGTTTTTCTAAAATTTTGTCAAATTTTGTCTCAAGACACACATATATTGTTGAGGGGGAGCGACCCGACTGAAAATGTTCCATGATTCACGCGTGCACACATGTTTCTCTCCCGTCGATTTTTCGGAAAATGTCATATTTTAATCAATTGGTATCTCTAATATTATATTTTTATATTAGAGATAGGGGGAGAAAATGTGATTAAAATGTAATATATCGCAACATGTGATCTTAAAGACTCAAGTGCAACTCTTTCCTTCACATGCCAAACTATTTCGTATATCGATGCATGTGTGTAGGGGGAGCTTTTCGGAAATGTAAAACTTTCAAGTGTTAAAAGTTTTGATTTTATCAAACACTTTGAATGGTTTTCAATGGTTTAATGGTTACGATCTATACCCAAAACAACCTACTATCCACGACGGAACGATGGAGTCAAAAGGTGGTTTAGGATAGGAAACTAAGTCCTATGATCCAACCAGAACCGGAGGGATCTACCCAAGGACATTCCATAGCTAGAAATAGTTGTCCTTAGGAAAGATGGAATGGAATGAAGCTGAATGCGGACCAATTACTTAAGTTAGCACTGGAACAATCACAACAAGGTGCTAATGATGACGTATTGGTAAGCATTAAGGAGTTGAATATTCTATGCAACTTAGGTAGAAACCGGGTTAACACATCTTTTGAAGACAAGTGTCATGGACCCAGTGATGCGATGCACAACCCTTCCCCAGCCATTCGAGTTTCTCTCAAAAGAAACTTGTCTCATTGTCACGGAGATCAACACGTATCTATTGACTTTCTCACTCCGAGTCAGTTAATATTGAAAAGGTGGCAGTCTGCTCCAGCCTCCGATTACCAAAAATGCACTTATTGAGTCTAGAGCCAAACGAGATCAATTTATCATCTCATTAGGACACAATCGAGTCCTACGCATTATCCTTGTGATATTGCCAGAACATCTGAGTGATACGATTCACAATGAAGATGGAAATCCTGCTTGAGCCAGCATTAAACAAGCTCATGGTAGGTAACTTGTGCGATTCTACACGAATCAAACTTGTGAGAACTGGAAAGCAACTAAGTTTCGATTCTTAATTGATTCAAACTTGATTCCAGGTTTCTTCGCAAAATCCATGTGATCTTGCCAGAACATTCAGAGTGACACTCTTTAGTGTTCACAGTGACGAATGGAAATCCTTCCAGTGTCAACATCAAACAGCACTGCGGTAGGTAACTCGCAAGATTCTCTATGAATCAAGCTTGTGACAAACTGGAAAGCAACAATGGTGCGATTCTTTTAGAATCAAACTTGTTCCAGGAAATCTGAATTGACGACTCTAATCAGACGGATAATTTATCCTTATGATTCACTCTTTACGTTCGCAGTCTGCTTTGAGACGGTCGAGTAAAGAGAACTGGCTACTACCGCCGGGAAACCCTGTCAAGGAGGTTCTTAATCGAATCTACCTGATCACAGGTACGGTATTTTAATACCGTTTAACGGTCTTCACCGACCAGAGGTAAAACGCTACCGAGTTAGGATGAAATGTTCAAAGCCATTTTATCCGTGTCTATATGTGTTGCTGCATATCAAGAAGGTGGCGTAGCTGTGTAACCGATGTCGATTCAGAAGTCACAAGAGCACAAGATGGCGATAATCAAGATACCTAAGAATGTAAGAATGTAATAGGTCATCTTAGTCACAAGGAGCACAGATGAAGATCTCAAGCACCCAAAGTCAAATGACAAAGGCTCAAGATAAAGATCACGAAAGCATGAAGGAACAAAGCTGTTACAAAACAAGATCAAGACCAAGATACAAGACCAAAGCAGGAAGATCTCCTCTATAAGAATGTATTCACTCAATCATCTTATGCTTTTTAAGCTTTTTAAGATGACCGATACATTGGGGGAGATTGTTAACCCTATATTTCATATAGTAAAACAAGAATGTAATAGGTCATCTTAGTCGTTAAAAGGTCTTGTATTGTAATAGGTTAGTCGGGAAAACTGGGCTTGGACTTTAAGCTAATATTGTATAAGTTAGGGGCGTAAGCCCAAAGCAAAGCCAAGCCCGGCCCAAGATGAAGCCCACAAAGGCCTTAGGCCGTGGCATATATAACCCTCTTCCACATGTGGAAGAGGGTGTTGGTTCATTTCATTAAACACATAGTTTTAGTGTAAACCTTCCACTTCTCTCTCTACTTTCTCTCTCTACTTTTCTTCTCTAAATATCTCTTCTAGATCTTGTGTTATGGATTAAATGGGAATAACAACCCTTCTTCCACTTCTTTCTGCCCTAGACGCATCAAAAGAAGCTTTGCTTCTTCCCCATGAAAGATGCCATTTCCCATGCTAGTTCATTTACTTATCCCTAGTTAAAATCAAACCACAAAGCCTAACTAAACCCTAACTAAGTTGGTTAACCCTTAACACTCCCCATTTGCCTATAAATACTACCCTGTTTCTCACTTGAAAACACACACTCAAAAACTAAAACTCAACAAGAAAAATATTGAACACCCTTGGTGTTAGGGCACGGCAGAAATATGCTAAGCTAGAAGTCAAGTTGATTTAGTAACAAGCTAGGAGGACCAAGATTGGGTCGGACGTGAGTATTCATTCGGGTTAAAGTTCTCTAGTTCTTGTTCCATCTTCACCGAATGTCTTAGGACCTTTTGTAAGTAACCATGACCTTTGTTCATCCCACCTTGGTTGATAACATACTTGCTATAGACTTTCAAGAACTAAACTCACATTAATGGAACATGACTAAGTCACGGGTTAGGGTTGTGATGGGCGCTTACTTGATAAACTAAAATACTTTTGAACTAAATAAGATGTCAAGGAGCCATGGATGACATTTTATACGATGACCTAAAGACTACCCAAGTTACATGTTAGCTAAACAAATTTGTAAAAGAAACATAACCATGGAACACTAGACGTGATACATGAAGACTCTAAGCTTGTGGATAACATGTTAGGCGTGAATAAACCTTGTTGTTTAGCCTTCATAGGTGATTCCAAGTATAAGGGCTAGGTGTGATTTCATGTATGGTGTGTGCTCCGTGGGTAGGCTTCAACAAACAGAAACCATAACCGAATAAGTGTAAAATGAACACGGCTTCCATCTTTTAAAACGTGAGTATGTGATGTGTTAGAGTATGAATTCATGTATGCTTTTAGGTGAAAGGATTATATAGTTTGATGTTAAGAAACAAACATGAACTTGAGTGTGATTCTATGTGGGTTTTGCGTATATTGCTTTGTGTGTACTCGATAGAAGCAGGAAACCAGGAAACCAAAATGTGTGTGTAAGATACTATAATGCATGCATGAGTACCAATATGATACAACAACTCCTGCTTGTTTGAACACATGTGGTTGTGACGTGTATGTGTGATTAGTGTGTGTGTGTAGGATGCCATGTACAAACAAGAACCAACAGTGTACTATTGTCAATATATAGAGGAGTAATGTATATGATTGTATGAAAAGTGTGCACAATGTGTATGTTAAAATAAGTACTACTAGTAAACCACCAATTTCCTTTCTTGGAGTACCCTGCTGCGAATCAGCTAGCATCAATGGACACCCATTTCTGGCTTCTTCTTTGAAATTAATTGTTGTATGAATAAAATGCATCAACTTTACGTCATACACCAAGGGTAGTAATGTTGCGTGTATGTAGAAACCAAAAACAGCAAAACAAGTACCGGTAAGAGAATATGTATTATTCTTGTTATGTGATATGAATGATTGTATGTATAGACGTGTAGGCGATAATAGGTTGCCATGAGGAAAATACATGGGTATAATAAAGCAAATGTAGGTTAGTATGAAAGTAATAAGGTAGCAGCAGGCGTGAAGCCTTATGGTCGTATGAGGATGTTTTGAGTGAATGCATGCCTGTATAATATGTTATATGTATATCTCCAACATCATATCACCACCTTGATAAAACCATAGCTGTGTGTCGTCTTCACCATAAGTCATGTGGTTCGTATTATTGTGTATAGCATATAAGTGTGAGTTGAGTCAGAAACTAGAGACAAGTAAAACCATGGTGTATGACTGTGTGTATGCGAATGCTGTGTATGCTATGTGTTACTATAATTGCTATGAAGTATATACAATGTAAAATAAAACAAGTAGTGACCTTCCTTTCCTTTTGGGTGTTCTGCCAACCAACAGTAAGCAAACAGCAACACACCCCTTTGCTTTTTAACTTACTAAAATGAAATGTTATGTACGCATGCATGATAGAAATGATGGCCATGTGGGTCCTTTCCTCTCCCTGTTTCGTGTAAGATTGTACAAACAACAGACTAATATGGCTGTCATAGTACCATTCCCAATTTGACTATGTGTTTGTATGCGTGTATATATTTATATGTAAAAGTAGAGGACAATGCTATAATATAAAAAGAGTTCTAGCAAGAAGATACGTAGGTTGGGGCGTAAGACTGAACACAATGGGCTGATTTACCTTTCACGTAATTTCAAACATAGATACAAGCTTTTATAGTAAGGGTTAACTTGGCCCGAATACCCTACTTTGCGCCTATTTTTAACCGACCTAAAGGTCATGCCCCGACTATCTAAAAATATATTATTAAACTTGACGCGGCCTAGTTTTCAAAACAACTTCCGGTTTGTCTTAAAGTTAAGTAACGAACCCACAATAAATTTCCAAAGATGGTCGATTTACACTTATAAATAACTGAACCTTACTTATTTATTTGTGGTTGCGAGTGCACTACTTTGTCTAATTATTTGCTATACTTAGATACTTCATGAAAATGCGATATTTAATAAATATCCAAGACCTCGCGGCCTAATTTTTACAACAAGAACCCGTTTATTTTTCGGACTATTAGTTAACGAGATATCGAGACCCAAACTTGACCCCGTGACTAAAATGGTTGAACGAGAAAAATGTATAAAAACATTTTATAAATCTATAGCAAGTATAAATTATCAACCAAGTGCATTGTACATTATTATTTATTGTATTTAGCCTAAGTACAGATATTTTACTTAGGTTACGAGTAGATCGTTTGCGCATTGTTTTTGCGTGCCTTGATATTCCGTGCTATCCTTGTTGATCATATTTACCTACTTTATCGAGGTGAGTTTCATAGCCCCACTTTTAATTGTTTTAACTATTTTGGGGTGAGAACATTGCGTTTTAAACGGATGAACATAAAACTTGATACGTTTGCCTACATGATGTCTAAGTAGCGATATCCCTAGATGTTTTAGCCCACTATCGTGAACCGTTAATTACTTTGTGTAAGCGCGAATGTTATGGATAGATCTATTGGGACTAACCTCCCTATCTAATTTGGTTGTGTGGCCAAAGTTAGATACACTTACATTTGAGGATTTACAAATGCGGATAGGCATTTGCTCGGGCTCTTATTATTTCTTGTTGGTTGAGGTTAACGCTTTGGTGTCACGAGCTTAGGCGTAGGTGATTAAAACGTATACTTTTGATTATAATCTTGTATTTGTTATAAGATTATATGTCGGTTGCCTTGGAAAATCTTATGGTTCATCACACTATTTAAACTTAAACCTATGAACTCACCAACCTTTGTGTTGACGCTTTAGCAATGTCTTTCTCAAGTATCAAGACGGAGGAGTGACGTGGTTATGCATGGGAGATTTTTAATAAAAATTGTCGTGAGTAGTGTATGGATATTTGGATCGATGTTAAAGTCTTTTGAAACAATGTTTTATTATGATCTTATGTAAATTCGCTTCCGAAACAAGGTTTATGCTTTTAATTAAATTAAACGGCTTTTAAATAGTCGTTCTTTGTATCTATGTCTTGTGATAGTCATGACCGTCGCACCCCATTGTGTTGTATTACTCTGATAAATTGGGGGTGTGACAGATTGGTATCAGAGCTGTAGTTATAGAGAACTAGGTTATTTTGTAAAATGATTTTTATAAACGTGAGTCAAACATTTATTTATCGGAAAAATAATTCTAGACTATAACTTTCTCTCAAAAATCTCCAAGAAACACTTCACTCCACGTCTGCGATACAAGTAAGTTGTGACTTGAGATAGTTTATGATTTTTGCAATGTTAAGTTTTGAATTTGATTGCTACATGTTATTAGCATTAGGAATTCCCTTCCCATGTTTGAATGATACCCATAGGGATATGTATTAGAACGATTTTTAAGTTGAAATAAAATGCCTAACATCCGTGTATGGATTGTTACAATACTCAAATGGTTTGTGCCATATTCATTTGAATGGTTTGTGCCATCTTTATTTGAATTGTTTGTGCCATATTTATTTGATTGGTTTGTGCCATATATATATATATATATATATATATATATATATATATATATATATATATATATATATATATATATATATATATATATATATATATATATATATATATATATATATATATATATATATATATATATATATATATATATATATATATATATATATATATATATATATATATATATATATATATATATATATATATATATATATATATATATATATATATATATATATATATATTTTCTTTTGAGATTAAACGTACGCATACTTATGCTCAACATATTTTGGATAGTCCCCGGAACTATTATCGACTATCGAAACGTTTTGTGATTCATATCACTATACGCCGAATTAAAAATATCGCCACGATTTCTAGAACGAAAACTATATGAATATGTTTATTTACCATGTGTTTGGTAGTATGTTAATTTGTAGTAATACTTGAATCAAACGATACTATTATAAATGTCAAGAGGAGCAAGTATTTATTGGGTTCGATAAATTGTTTCCCCACTAAACATTTATAATAGAGTCGGTTGAGGAAAAGTGACCTACATTAATTAACGGTTTCGAAATTGAAATTGAATGCGTAAGTAATCATATCAAATTTATAATTTGAGTACAACCGAGAAACGACTACGTCACTATTTAAGAGGACATACGACGATAAAACACTTATTACAAGTATTACTCTTGTAATGCTCCAAAGAATACTACAATTCAATGAACGAATAAATTTCGCGATATATGAACTATCCATAAATACGCAGACGCGTAAGTCAAATGGTTACCGAAGAAATTCTTTTTCTTATTGGAAATAAATTACGCAAAGACGAATCAAAGTTTTTATTTGTCCACTGGTTGCGACTAAGTTATCACGAATTTATTATAAATTTCGAAGTTACGATATAGATATAATTAAAGGGTTTACCCTTGGTTAAACAATTATGCCAATTTGTACATCAAAGGGATTATCGCGTTGCGCGATATTTGAGAACCCCAGATGCGAAATGTGGGCGTATATTGAGATCTTAAATGCAAGGTATAAATATACAACAATGACTGTAAAGTTTATCTAAGATTGCGAGCAAAACGCTAGACGAGAGCAAGATAAACGAAACATATAAGGTATAACGGAACATATTCCAAAAATCAGAGAAATTCTTGTAATAAAATTTAGTAGTTGCTCGAATTGAACATTTTAAACGATTATAGATTAAAAACATATGGAACAATTCTTGTGATGAAATTTTCGTGATAAAATTTTAGTACTCGACTCGTTTAAATCAAATTAACAATTTTTCAAGGTGTAAAAATTGTCGAAAGTGTACGAACTAGCAATAATAAGTTAAGGAAAGACTTATGAAAACAAGAACTAGTACGGGCTACTTAATAGCCGTAAGCCGACTATACCTCAAAAACATACTTACTCATCCGAGTTGCAAGTAATAAACGTTAACAAGAGGAAATTGCACAAAAATGAACGTCGTAATAGACCTAAATTGATGAAAGAATTGATTAAGGATAATTGTATTTATCCATCCGTGCATAATCACTACTAAGAGAAAGTACAAATAATAAGTATGTGGAAGAGTATGTTAGAGGACTTTAACATTCCACGATTCACTTATTGTTTTCCATTTAAGGACTACTTGGACATTTAAGTAGACTTACGGATCGATGTACGAGAACTTACTCTAAATAAAAGAAAAATTTACAAGACATCATACAACTCATTTCTATTTTTAGAACCTTAGAAAAATACTTCACCCTTACCTATCTAATAACCATCGTTTTACATTTGGTGACAGGCGAAAAAGGAAAAATGCCTCTCATTCCGTTTGTCATTTTGAAAACCGAATCCGACAAGGAAATTACCCCCATCCGGAGCGTAATCACAATAAATTCGGATGATGAGCAAGATTCGCCAGTGATGATGCCAAATGTCACTACGGGACTTCCTTCCATCGTCCTAAATATTCCTACTACTACCACTATGCCAATCCCAACTCCTATACCTTCAACAATGCCTGAAACTTCTAGAAAAAGAAACTGTTCTTCATCGCCACCACCTAATGTTGCTCATTCCCCAGAAGACGAGCCTACTTCAGAAGCACTCGGATTCGATGCAGAACACCTGATAGGCCGTCTAGAGGATGTCGAGGGCGATGTGGATTTCCTTACCGCGCAAGATGAGGACAAGGACTTAGTGCTAGCCGAGTTGCGAGAGTCTCTCGAGGCTGCTAAGTCCGAAATCGCAATCTTACAAATGAGAAATGATGATGCCGAGGCTAGGCAAGCTGCGGATCCTGCTCAGATTCAGGAAATCCTACGCCATCTAGGTCTTTAAGATTTTTTTTCGCCTTTCTAATAAAGTATGATGTTTTGTAATGAATGCATGACGTGTTGTCAAGACTACAAGAAGCTATTCATTAGTTGAATGTAATTTTGTACTCGGAGCTCCAAAAACTATGTATGGGACGTAGTTCAAGAATGAAATGCAAGAATTTTTATGATATGATCCATTGATAATTGTATTACAATAAATATGAGTAAAGCTCGATCAAATTTGAACAATCGTAAGAATTGATAACAATGAAAGAACTAACAAAAATATACATCGTTTGTGCGATAATGTTGCACAGAAAAAATAAAAAAAAAATAAAAAAAAAATTTGAAATGACGGAACAAGGTTGCAAGGACCTTAAAGAGGTCATCACTTGTCAATACCAAAATGCCATTAGGGCCGTTGATGTGTTTGAAGCTAGTATCCGCACGGTTGACCGAACCATGGATCCTATTGTTTACGAAAAAGCTAAGGAAACAAGTGCTACTCTGGTTAACACTTTTGGACCTCGAAAGACCCTTTCAAAAACAAAGGTAAGTCATACCGTTAGTGGAAGAAAAGGGCCTTATGAGAGGAGATGCTATATGTTGAAGAACCACACAAGGTTTAACACCATGAAGCAAGGTGCCGAAAGGTTTAACCCTCACCTTATGACTAAACAAAAGAATCACTCGTGGAAAGCGCCACGTGTTCACTTACCACCCTCTACTTGTTGTGCAAGGACAAATTTCTAGGAGGATGTTCCTAAAACAACTCCCATCTTGAACAAGAAGTATCTCGGCAACCTTCCATATTGCCGCAAGTGTGACTACCACCACAAAGGTAGTTGCCCGAACCATTGCATGCTTTGTAATGACTTTGGGCACTTGAAGGGTGATTGTCGAGTGGTAAAGTCTCATGAGAAGAATATGAAGGAACTCTACATGGAGGAATGCCGCGTAAGACAAGAAATACTTAAAATCGCCCAAGAAGGAAGCTCGAGGGCAAGGAGCGTCCAATACCCCACCAACATTTTACACCGTTTGTTTTTTAAAAAAGATGCGCCGACAATCTTCAAGTATCAACCCAAGGGTTTCTACACTCGTCATGGATAAAGCATGAAAAATTCATGTATTAGGAACTATTTTACTCTTATGCAAATCAAGTGACTCGACGTCCGTCGATGTTACCACCAACAAACTTAATTATGTAATCGTACTCCATGTCTTCAATTAAATTGTGTTGTTTTATCTTTAAATCATCTTTTGTTTAACCAACGAGAAAATTTTATTTAATGTGTCGGAGAAAAATTCATCCATCAAAAATGTTATTTAAGAAAAAGCTTTATTCTACAATATTTTCTTTACCTATTGTAGAGAAATAAATAAAGTAAATTTTCACTAAAAAAAAAAATTGAAAAATATTCTTTAGAAAGTGTCAAAAAAAAAATTCTTTTTTTTTTACTATTAGAAATCACCATCGGAAACACTTATTAGTGGGAATAATAACAATCGTGATAAGGTAGGTGGAAAGATTAGTAAAGGTATTATTAATCAAACGCAGCAACTAATAGCGAAATATTTTTGGTAAGAACTACCATGTAATGTTTTGGAACTTGGTTTGACGACCAACTCGATGTGGAGAACAAGAACTATTGATAAACTTGACGAGAACTAGTACGAATAAGTTTTTGGAAATAATTTTGTTAATTGTGAAAAGTGAGCAACGGTTACAAATGAAATGAACTATGCGCAAGTTTGTTGATTATGGTGGTGAGCAACGGTAACGAACGAAATGCACCGTGGACTACCAATATATAATTACAACCTCAAAGAGTCAAATTGTGATGAAAAGGAGGATGCAACCGTTGGACCCGAGACGTACGTAGCCTGATCAACTACGTATGATCGTGGTCGAACGTGAGTATGCTCATAGTAGTCATCTTAAAAATGAAATACATTAGTACTAGTAAAATATATCCAAGTTGCCTTATTCGTCAAAGAAGAATTTATTATGTGCTATGAACGTCGAACATTTTTATACCGTCGAGTACGCGATACGAGTAAACCTAATATAATTATTTTCTTCGCCACGGTTACGTACAAAGGCGTATATGACACGCAAATACTAAGAGCGCCACTTGTTTCTGACGACAGTTAAACTCAAATAGATTAGAGTTGGAAAATCGAAGCGATTTTAAATAATAATGAGAAGAACGAAACGTCATTTGAGTAAAATCTAAATTTAACGGATATCCAGAACTCGCCGTAACATAACCGATGTTAAAGAACAGTTGGGTCAAGATAAGCGTGCTTTCGTATATAATTAAGGTACCGAAACCGTCCGGACAAAGATCTATTTTACCTAACGATGTTTGAGCATCACACCATACTCATATGCTTAAGAAATATTATATAGAAGAAATGCGAGCGAACTATGATTTAAATATATTATTAATTGTGCATCCGTTTACTTCTCCATGAAAAAGGAGATAAACAAGGAGGAACGCAAGCTAAATTGATTAATTAACGAAATTATCGAATAATTGAATGTCACATAAAAGGTAGAAACGGCTTGACCACCATGTGTTAGGACGCTTAATTGTTCTAGATTTTTGGGAAATCGATTCAAGAAATATTGACGCATACGCTACTTATCACTACCAAGTAGACAGTTAATGTGAACGGTATTAATCACATTATGTGGAACAATATTCAAATGTACGATATATAGTCACTTAGGAGAAAACTGACAATACACGACACTTTAAAGTGGAAGTAATATGCGGGACGACGCGAAAAATAATAATAAGAAAACTCGCTAAACAAAACCGACGTCGTCGAGAAAATTTGACATTCAAGAAAAGAGTTAGGGAACGTTATAAGATCATGTACAGGTCGGAAGAAACTTTCACTCGTTCTAATAAGATTATTGTAATTTTAATCTTAGCAATAAATTAAAGAAAAAAAAAAGAACGCGTTAAACACCATGAAAGGAAAATAAAAATTTAATTGATCTCTTGTTTTGATAACGACATCGACGTGCTAGTTTTGAGGACAAAACTCAATTTAAGGGATTACGAATGTCACACATGTGAATTTTTGAATCTATTTGATTTACGTTAAACGCGATGGTTCGGGTTAGACTTGAGTGTCTATTGAATGTCCCGATTGATTACGTGTATTTTGTGTACGAATTTAAATTTTTTATGAATGACAGTCATGAATTATTACGTGAATGACTATTATTCATTTCGTCAGTTGTTAGGAATGTTTTAAGAAACGATATTTAGTTATATCAACGAAATCTCATTCAAGAGTTCGCGACACAAAACAAATATTTTGTTCACTCCATCTATATTAAAGACACATTAATGAGTTTCTAAATTGCTACCAGTTTGCCTAAATCTATTGTTTGTAAACCTATACAACATTTCCATATAAACAAACAATGTTAGTATACCAATATAAAAAGAAAACAAGTTCTCTTTTCCTTGTCACATTTGTCAAACCGCCCCCCCCCCTCAACATAATACAAGCCCACGTTTTAAATCTACATCCACATACCACATTGAATTTGGGTTAGTACCCTCATCTACCAATTAAAGCTTGTACCACCTTGTCCCACCTTGTCCCCTTCCTCCCAAGATAAACCAACGGACACACCCTCAAACTCCCATATTTCTCTCAAATCTTTCATGTACCACCATCCTTATTAAGGATAGTCAAACGAGTACACCCTTCTTCCACTTCTTTCTGCCCTAGACGCATCAAAAGAAGCTTTGCTTCTTCCCCATGAAAGATGCCATTTCCCATGCTAGTTCATTTACTTATCCCTAGTTAAAATCAAACCACAAGGCCTAACTAAACCCTAACTAAGTTGGTTAACCCTTAACACTCCCCATTTGCCTATAAACACTACCCTGTTTCTCACTTGAAAACACACACTAAAAAACTAAAATTCAACAAGAAAAATATTGAACACCCTTGGTGTTAGGGCACGACAGAAATAAGCTAAGCTAGAAGTCAAGTTGATTTAGTAACAAGCTAGGAGGACCAAGATTGGGTCGGACGTGAGTATTCATTCGGGTTAAAGTTCTCTAGTTCTTGTTCCATCTTCACCGAATGTCTTAGGACCTTTTGTAAGTAACCATGACCTTTGTTCATCCCACCTTGGTTGATAACATACTTGCTATAGACTTTCAAGAACTAAACTCACATTAATGGAACATGACTAAGTCACGGGTTAGGGTTGTGATGGGCGCTTACTTGATAAACTAAAATACTTTTGAACTAAATAAGATGTCAAGGAGCCATGGATGACATTTTATACGATGACCTAAAGACTACCCAAGTTACATGTTAGCTAAACAAATTTGTAAAAGAAACATAACCATGGAACACTAGACGTGATACATGAAGACTCTAAGCTTGTGGATGACATGTTAGGCGTGAATAAACCTTGTTGTTTGGCCTTCATAGGTGATTCCAAGTATAAGGGCTAAGGTGTGATTTCATGTATGGTGTGTGCTCAATGGGTAGGCTTCAACAAACAGAAACCATAACCCAATAAGTGTAAAATGAACACGGCTTCCATCTTTCAAAACGTGAGTATGTGATGTGTTAGAGTATGAATTCATGTATGCTTTTAGGTGAAAGGATTATATGGTTTGATGTTAAGAAACAAACATGAACTTGAGTGTGATTCTATGTGGGTTTTGCGTATATTGCTTTGTGTGTACTCGATAGAAGCAGGAAACCAGGAAACCAAAATGTGTGTGTAAGATACTATAATGCATGCATGAGTACCAATATGATACAACAACTCCTGCTTGTTTGAACACATGTGGTTGTAACGTGTATGTGTGATTAGTGTGTGTGTGTGTGTGTAGGATGCCATGTACAAACAAGAACCAACAGTGTACTATTGTCAATATATAGAGGAGTAATGTATATGATTGTATGAAAAGTGTGCACAATGTGTATGTTAAAATAAGTACTACTAATAAACCACCAATTTCCCTTCTTGGAGTACCCTGCTGCGAATCAGCTAGCATCAATGGACACCCATTTCTGGCTTCTTCTTTGAAATTAATTGCTGTATGAATAAAATGCATCAGCTTTACGTCATACACCAGGGGTAGTAATGTTGCGTGTATGTAGAAACCAAAAACAGCAAAACAAGTACCAGTAAGAGAATATGTATTATTCTTGTTATGTGATATGAATGATTGTATGTATAGACGTGTAGGCGATAATAGGTTGCCATGAGGAAAATACATGGGTATAATAAAGCAAATGTAGGTCAGTATGAAAGTAATAAGGTAGCAGCAGGCGTGAAGCCTTATGGTCGTATGCGGATGTTTTGAGTGAATGCATGCCTGTATAATATGTTATATGTATATCTCCAACATCATATCACCACCTTGATAAAACCATAGCTGTGTGTCGTCTTCACCATAAGTCATGTGGTTCGTATTATTGTGTATTGCATATAAGTGTGAGTTGAGTCAGAAACTAGAGACAAGTAAAACCATGGTGTATGACTGTGTGTATGTGAATGCTGTGTATGCTATGTGTTACTGTAATTGCTATGAAGTATATACAATGTAAAATAAAACAAGTAGTGACCTTCCTTTCCTTTTGGGTGTTCTGCCAACCAACAGTAAGCAAACAGCAACACACCCCTTTGCTTTTTAACTTACTAAAATGAAATGTTATGTACGCATGCATGATAGAAATGATGGCCATGTGGGTCCTTTCCTCTCCCTGTTTCGTCTAAGATTGTACAAACAACAGACTAATATGGCTGTCATAGTACCATTCCCAATTTGACTATGTGTTTGTATGCGTGTATATATTTATATGTACAAGTAGAGGACAATGCTATAATATAAAAAGAGTTCTAGCAAGAAGATACGTAGGTTGGGGCGTAAGACTGAACACAATGGGCTGATTTACCTTTCATGTAATTTTAAACATGGATACAAGCTTTTATAGTAAGGGTTGACTTGGCCCGAATACCCTACTTTGCGCCTATTTTTAACTGACCTAAAGGTCATGCCCCGACTATCTAAAAATATATTATTAAACTTGACGTGGCCTAGTTTTCAAAACAACTTCCGGTTTGTCTTAAAGTTAAGTAACGAACCCACAATAAATTTCCAAAGATGGTCGATTTACACTTATAAATAACTGAACCTTACTTATTTATTTGTGGTTGCGAGTGCACTACTTTGTCTAATTATTTGCTATACTTAGATACTTCATGAAAATGCGATATTTAATAAATATCCAAGACCTCGCGGCCTAATTTTTACAACAAGAACCCGTTTATTTTTCGGACTATTAGTTAACGAGATATCGAGACCCAAACTTGACCCCGTGACTAAAATGGTTGAACGAGAAAAATGTATAAAAACATTTTATAAATCTATAGCAAGTATAAATTATCAACCAAGTGCATTGTACGTTATTATTTATTGTATTTAGCCTAAGTACAGATATTTTACTTAGGTTACGAGTAGATCGTTTGCGCATTGTTTTTGCGTGCCTTGATATTCCGTGCTATCCTTGTTGATCATATTTACCTACTTCATCGAGGTGAGTTTCATAGCCCCACTTTTAATTGTTTTAACTATTTTGGGGTGAGAACATTGCTTGTTTTAAACGGATGAACATAAAACTTGATACGTTTGCCTACATGATGTCTAAGTAGCGATATCCCTAGATGCTTTAGCCCACTATCGTGAACCGTTAATTACTTTGTGTAAGCGCGAATGTTATGGATAGATCTATTTGGACTAACCTCCCTATCTAATTTGGTTGTGTGGCCAAAGTTAGATACACTTACATTTGAGGATTTACAAATGCTTCGGGATAGGCATTTGCTCGGGCGCTTATTATTTCTTGTTGGTTGAGGTTAACGCTTCGGTGTCACGAGCTTAGGCGTAGGTGATTAAAACGTATACTTTTGATTATAATCTTGTATTTGTTATAAGATTATATGTCGGTTGCCTTGGAAAATCTTATGGTTCATCACACTATTTAAACTTAAACCTATGAACTCACCAACCTTTGTGTTGACGCTTTAGCAATGTCTTTCTCAGGTATCAACACGGAGGAGTGACGTGGTTATGCATGGGAGATTTTTAATAAAAATGGTCGTGACTAGTGTATGGATATTTGGATCGATGTTAAAGTCTTTTGAAACAATGTTTTATTATGATCTTATGTAAATTCGCTTCCGAAACAAGTTTTATGCTTTTAGTTAAATTAAACGGCTTTTAAATAGTCGTTCTTTGTATCTATGTCTTGTGATAGTCATGACCGTCGCACCCCATTATGTTGTATTACTCTGATAAATTGGGGGTGTGACACGTGAGTTTATCAAAACTTACCGTAGCAAGAACTTATTGTTTTTCAAAAAATAAGCTACTAATTAAAATTAAGTCTCGTTGAATGACATATCTTGAAAGAGCTTGTTAGAAAAATAAGCTCCTAAATGATGTGCTAGATAAATTAGCATGTAAAAATAAGTTCAACCTATATATTCTAGCAACCCGCTCCAACAATCCACTATAGCTTCTAAAAATGCCAAACATACCCATAATATGTGATACATATAAGTAGTGTACACGATTAAAATTGTTGGACGATTATGAAAGTGAATACAAATTGCGCCGGCATCCAATTTTTTACGCGTGTAATGAAATACGTATACATCGAGTTCGACACTTGATCTCCGTATTCTTTTATGGGTTTTGCTAATGACAGCCCTAAGGGTTGTCGTTAAGAGAATGAATTTAATTACAAAGTTATAAATGAATCACCATGATTGGATGTTAATTCCGAAAAACATGGATACAATTCCTAAAAATCAGGATACACAACAAACATCTGATTATGATTGGTTGATTTCATTTTTTACATTGAATTGTAATAAAAAGATGGCTCTTAACGACAACCCTAAGGGCTGTCATTAGCAAAACCCTTGCATAAAAAGTGTGTTCATATATTTTGGCAAAAAGTGTCTTACACAAATGTCACATCATTGTCTACTAATAGTAGAAGTTGCATAAAAAATAATATAAAATAAGTAAATAAAAAGATTTTGTTAAAAGTTGTTTTTTTGAAAAAAAAATATTTTTTTATTCAAGTCGTATAAATAAAAAGTTGTATAGGAAGAAAGCCCTTACACACATGTACTTTTTATGACACATTCTGACATGTGTTATAAAGAATAAAAGTACAATTTTCATATTTTTATTCAAGTCGCATAAGTTTTATAAGTTGCATATGTTGCATAAGACATTTTGGGAATTTTTTATTTGATCGGTGCATTTTAGGAAATGAACTTGAATTTTGGGACTTTTTAAGAATTTTCCCTTAATGTAATGGCAGTAGAACTTTGCTATTCTGTTGCGGCGGATCAAATATGAAAAGTCAGAAAGAGACTGTTTGGTTGGTACCGCTGGGATTGATGCTAATTTTATTCCATATAATTTCTTGTCAATGCTATATAACGTCCGGTTGAATGTAATGGTTGAATACTACTGATTTACTGAATAATAGATGTTAAGTTAAAAACAAAAAGAGAATCAAGGTAGCATAGTCCACACACACATTAATTTATACGTCCGTTAAAAGGGTATTTATGTCATTACATATTAGTGTTATGTGTAAGGAGTAAAAATGTATGTGTAAAAATGTATGTGTACATATCACAAGTCTAAAATTAAATTATGAAAAACAGGCTGGGCAAAATGGACTAACAACTATTCTCATTGGGTTATTGTGGCCTCAGTGGACCAAACCCTCTGTTGACTTTGTTTGGTTGACTCCAAAAACAAGTTTTGACCGGTAACGAAAAGGGAGTGGCTGCGAGAAGGCAGGCTTGGGAACACATAGAACACGATTGAGGACACTTGAGAAGATTTTATCGAAACATTTTTGATACGCAAGGGGCAAGTGGCTTTCACAAATGAAATACCATCCAAACGAAACAGATATAACAACAGAACAGGAACCATCACCGCAGCTGAATAAAGTTTTAGCTTGGATTACAGATAAAACGTACATTAATGTTGAAGCCACAAGATTAACTAGTAAACTTAACAAAGGTCTATGTCCACCATAGGGGAAGCTCGTTGAATTTTTAACAACTTCCCAGCAATCCTCCAAGCAATATCAGCATGCGTCTTCAAAAAGTATTGACGAACACTAATTACAATCTTCTTTAGCAAAGGGGAAGAAGAAAGTATAAACTTTATCAAACATACTTCATTCTCTGAACCTCTAAAAGATGAAAACGACACACTCCGAAGCTGTAGCTGCTTCATTGTGTTGCTGCCTAAATCTAAAGAACAAACTGCTGAAGGTGAGACACCATAATCATCTGATCCCTGCAAGATTAGATGCTATTCAGAACCACGAATGCGAGTAAATCTGAAGTAACTAATTTAGTGCATTCTGCTCACCGTGATATTAAGAGTCTGTAAATTTGGGGAGTTGCAAATCATTTCCAAGACAAATGATGCCATAATATCACAATTAAAATTTATGCTGGATAATGTAAGAATCTTGAGACATTGAAAGACGGCAGGGACCTTCTTATCAACCCCAGCTTCTGCCATAGACTAGAAAACAGAAACCCGTTTTGATTGGTAAGTGATAGATTCTAGACACAATACTCTGTAAAGAGACTTCTAAATATCCAACTCACACTTACCTTGCCACCAAGTCCTAAGTCCAAATTAAGTTCTTGAAGTTTTGGAAGGGCCGTAAGCTGGTAAAAAATGGAACGTTGCATGGATTCACACATACACACTGACCAAGATAATTTTTTGAGATTGCCTAGTTTGGAAATTTTGATGAGTCCCAGTTCGCATGGATTATCGACATCATGGTTACTCAAAATTTCAAGTAAGGGACACCGAGAAATAAATTCTCCAAGGGTATTGTCTTTGAATTCCACCGCAGTCAATTCTAAGCTCAATAGATTTGGAAATCCATGAAAACCAGGTAAGCTGCAAACAGAAAAGTTAGAGAGTTCCAAATGTTTCAACTCCATACAAGAGTAAAGTTGGGTCGGCAAATAACGTTGCTGGTCATTCTCACAGTCAATAATGATTTCCTTAATTCCTCTTCTAGACAAGAAGATAATCCAATGCTTAATATCCTCAAGATTTAAGCCTTCCTCTCCAAATGGTATGAACAAGAAAAACTTTGCTATGGGACCTTTGAGATGAAGCAGAAGTCTGCTTATAATCTTCCCATCAAACCTCTCGGGTAGATAATGAAAGAAATCCTGATCGAACATGAGATGGGTGAGCAAAGTCCACTTAAACCTCCATTTTTTCGACAAGACATCAGTCTTCACAGCATCTCGTACGGGCAAACGATCCAGAACATTGGTTATTACATTATCTGGCATGCCGCTTATGAAATCTTGGGGTTCAAATTTGGATGCTTTATGTGTCCCATGAACTTGTTCCATTATACTAAATAGAAAAGAAGACAAGTATTAACTATTAGTAAGATATAAGCCATAGAGCAATGAGTAAGGTTGTGAAAAAGTGCAGATCAAAGGTTCTAGTCATGGAAACTATTTGACAGCAAAATCAAAGTACCTACAAGGTTCATGGGTGAAGTAACACTGCTTGATACAAGGTTCATGGGCGCTTTTAGTAGCAACCTATTTATTTAATAGGCAATATATTATATTCAAATATATATACTAGCAAATGTTGCACTTTATTTGGTTGACTCCAAAAACAAGTTTTGACCGGTTGACTCCAAAAACAAGTCTTGGAAATGAGTAAGGATGATGAAAACAAATGTTGCACTTTATTTGGTTGACTCCAAAAACAAGTTTAATAGGCAATATATTATATTCAAATATATGTACTAGCAAGAAGCTAAAATTACAACGATGTCATCACAACCAACTTGATTCTGCACATGTAAGTTATAACACCAAGACACTAAACTTCACGACCAAACCATAAGGATTACCCAACGATTAAATGAAGACGTTAGATAGTGAAATCTAACACATTAAGGTATAAACCTAACCCTCAAACCCGCCAAACAGAATATCATTAGGGCAATCACACAGTAGAAAGCCTGGACAGGGTTAGAAACCAACCACAACAAAAAAGTCTAGCAAGACCGCCGTCAACTAAAACCCCATGTTTATGCAATCTCGACCCTTGAAACACGGCCCTTGGAAAACAACCTGTAATCACGACTCAAACAGTTATTGTACCCCATGGATGTCTAAAAATCGACCCGAACATAAAGTCTAAACCGCAAGCCCAAGCTGCCTGAAAAAACCTAACCTTCCCTAGTTCCCTGACCACAACAATGCCTTACCCAATCATATAACCACAACCCATACAACTTGAAATGAAACCATACCCTAATCTTAAATCTCACAAAACCTGAGCCCGAAAACTCAAAAATTTGGTAATATTGAGAAAAAAGTGCAGACTATTAGACAGCAAAATTAAAAGTACCATTGCTGGATTACTAATATAAGGTTCATATGGGTGATTTTAGTAGCAAACTTTTTTTTAAATATATATACTAGCAAGAAGTTAAAATTACAACGATGTCATCACAACGCTACCAACCAACTAGATACTACACTTGTAAGTTATAACATGAAGACCCTAAACTTTACGACCAAACCATAAGGATTATTACCCTATGACGAAATAAAGATGTTAGAGTGTTAGACAATGAAATCTAACACATTAAGGTATATAAACCTAAACCTCAAACCCACCAAACAGAATAAAACAAAGGGCAATCACACAGTGGAAAGCATTATGGAACGGGTTACAAACCGACCACAACAACTAAGTGTAGCATAACCACTAACTAAAACCCATATAACTTGAAACACGACTATTGAAAAAACAACTGGTAATCATGATCTTCACCACGACTCAAACAGTTGTCGTAATACCCCGTGAATGTCCAAAAATCGACCGGAACATCAAATCTAAAGCGCAACCCCAAGCTACCTGAAAAAACCTTCCCTGACCACAACAATGCCTTACCCAATCATATCACTTGAAGTGAAACCATACCTAATCTTAAACCTCGCAAAACCCGAACCCGAAAACCCAAAAACTTGGTAATCGAAACTATAATTAATAAATCAGATAAGCTGATTAGATATACATATAATAATCCAGTCTAACTTTGTTTATCAACAAGTCACAAGTAACAAAAGAATAATAACTTGAAAAGTAATAATAATAATTAATAAAAAAACAAGATAACAAGTGCTAACCTCATTTTGATTGTGAAAAAATGGTCTTCGGTAAATGAAGATGAGGATGAAAATGACAATGAATTTGTGTTGTTTTGCATTTCTTTCGGAACTACCGAGATGACTATTTTTTTAGAATTAAATTAATATTAAACTGAAAAAATTAAATTAAAATAAATAAAATAATTAAAAATTATATCCTTAATAAAAGGGAGGAATCATGTTCCTCAATGAACAATTCCCCCTCACACCTATACCGAGTTTATTATTATTTGTTCTACTGTTTCTCTCTGATCATTTCATTTCTCTTGAAGCTTCCAAACACACACCTCTCTTACATCATTAACACGCCTTCTTGAAGCTTCTTCTCAACCATTTCCCCATTCATTTTTGATCTATTGTTCAAACTCTATCCACCTGTCAAAAACCCATTCCGATCTCATCTCTTTCTTAAAAAAGGAATAGATTGATGTAAGTTCTATTTGATATTTCTTTTCATTCTATTAGAGTTTCAATTGAATATTAGATGAACGCGAAAATTAGGGGGTTTTTTCCGCTTGATTCTGTTTGTTTTGATGTGGCCTTCCTCTAACCTGAATTCTATCTCTTTTGATATCTTTTTTGCAGGATGATGAGAATGAATTTTTTTATAATAATTATGGTATGTAGATTAACTGTCTAATGAAATGAATTTTTTTGTAACTTCTTACTGACCTTTTTTTTGCGTGCAGGATGTTATGTCTAAATTTAAGGACCTCAGAAATTGAGCAGTAACAGTTAGGAGTTTTGAATTATTTAAAGTAAGTTTTGTATAAATTTTTAGCATTTTTTACCATGTTCTAAGATAGTGTTGGTGATTGTTAATGTAAGATGATGGTACTAGCGTAAATGCATAGTGTTTGAGTTCCATGTTTTATTGTTGGTTCAATTAATTTGATGTACATCGCTGTTTTCAAATGTTCCCCAATTGTAGGTTTTAGTATATACAAATTTTCATAGAATGGCTTGAACATTTAGGAAAGTATAGTTTTTGTGATATAGTTTTTACCTAAGATACAATTTTTAATATAATATAATTTTCAATTGACATTCGCCTTGACTTATTAAATAAGAAACACAAACCATTGACTTTTACGGTTATGCAATATCATGTAGTGTATGTTCAGCGGTTGCCCTATATAGGGTTCATTTGTTTTCCAGGTGCAAAAAGATGGTGCTATAGGTAATACTTTTAATGCATTTGACGCTGTAAAGGGATGTTTTTTTTATAGTTTTACATAAGATAAGTTTATGATGCAATTTTGTATCTTTTGTAATCGTATTGTAGAAGTGTCATTGTTCCTGCGGCTGGAAAAAAGGGAGCAAAAAGAGGTCCTTGCAACAAGGTATGACGCACAGACATTTGTGTGGGTGTGTTATTAATAAAACCACCATTCAAAAAAATTTATTTACATCTTTTTCGATTAGAGTTGCTAGGTTTGGTGGCGGGTTGAATTATATTATTTAATAATCGAGAATTTCCAATTGAAGATGTACATGTTAAGAAGGGTTGCAACGGTAGATAACCGGGTTGCGTTAAGCTTTCAACGTGTTGGTGTACAAGACATTGCCTTCGTTTCGTATCATCAAGGTTTGCTTCTGATTAATTTTCTTTATAGTTGTTTATATCAGTGTACTAAAAGGGTAAAGGTTCATTTGAAACTTGATACTGTCTAAACATGTGCAATTGTTTAAACACAAGTTGTAAATAATTTGTTTATTAGGCAAGCGATTTTGATTATATGATTATTTAGACGCATAGGTTATTATTTTAAAATTAACAATTAATTGGCTGTTGGGATTTTAAAATGCCTAATCACATCTAAAAAAACATTGACGCGCATTACTTCAATGTGTTGTCAAAAGGAAGTGATTTAACCTGACTGGATATTTGGTTTCTTTTTATGTATTAAAACTGTACTCTCGACAAGTTTCTTGCGGGTTTACTCACCGGGAAGAAGTAAAAAGCTAAGGAGAACACGTCACAAACTTGGAAAGCCACAAAGAACGAGTGCATCTATGAAATTAAATAAAAGCCATTATCGTCAATGTTTGATCAAACCTAAATTTCAAACTTAGAATCGACACCAGCGAACCATAGCTCTACCTCCAAAGCAAGTCTAGATTATCTGTTGTAAGATTACCATACATGTGGATATTATAATGCCAGAATACATAGACTTGCCACAGGGCACATGGCGGCAATATACTTGCTCAAAAACAGTTGCCATTAATGGACCACCTGCTCACGAGTCGTATAAAGTCGTGTAGGAATTTAGAGTATTAGGTTGTCTCAGCGAGCTGTGCAAATCTGACAGGTGGTATGTGAAGATTTGTATGTTAGATCGCTGTTGTTCAGAAACTACAATAGAACACGCAGGGCCGGCCCGTGGTTTTAAGTGGCCCTGTGCGGTTACTACAAATAAGGCCCCTTAGTTACTGAATTTTTTTTCTATAAAGCTATTTAAATTTTTAAAAACTTCACAACATCACCATGCCCAGTTTTAGTTGCTATTGTTATTTGAATTTGATAATTAAAGACAGAGGAAACATATTATATTTTTGGCAAAGATAATAAAGTGTATGATATGATACTAATTATAAACGGAAATGAAGTGATTAACAAAAAATGATAATTTGATATGGTTCTTGCTCAGCATAACCGAAAGAAACTTGACCTATTAACAAAAACTTTGTTGTCCTAATTTTATCCTATAATTAGTTGCAGGTGCTAGCCAAAATTCTAATAAATGTGCCTGTTACCTGAGATTCCAATAACTACCATCGTTGGCCACGTGTCCCATGCCAGCGTACTTCGTGGGCTGCAGGTAGAAAACTCTGTTGTCTTAATACGAGAAGAAATTGCTTTCAGTTGCTAAAGATGAATTTTATTAAACCTTAACGGGTATGAGTTCTGATCCTCTTCAGGTATCGCTATAAACAGGCCTTTTTGTGACAACACAATACATGACATTACGTTATTTCAAAACTGGGTTGTTTAGGTACTGGGTCGATACAGGTAATAGGTCGTAACGTGTAGGGGTCAAAACGGGACATTCGAATATCAGCAACCTTAAAAGGAATTGTGTGGCACTGGATTTGAGAGTGCACGTGTCTTTAGCCCTGGAATTTGTGCTCAAGTATTGGTAAACTCTAAACCAATTACCGAGATGGGAAGACTCTTACTCTCTATAATTCATTTGGAGTTTACATGCTTGCTAACAAGGTAATCTATGTGCATCCTTTATGTTATATTATTTTGGTTATTAACCTTTAATTTTTTTACGTCAGACATCTGTTTAAATTGTTTCAGTCAGACATCTGTTTATGCATTTTATACCCAGGTATGACCATCAGGGACCCGGTCAACCTGGCCATTATCCTTTTGGAGGACAAGGTACTCAACTTCAACTTACCCTCAAGGCACAACCACGAGAAATGATAGGTATAGTAACTGTGGTCCAGCTCTGGTGGTTATGGTCAACAAGGTGGTCAACCCTGTGTTTGCGTATGTTCAGATTGTAGAGAGGAAGCACCTGGTTATGCTCAGCTGGACCCACCATCCATCGGGTATGTTTCGCATTTGAGAAATTCAGTAGAATGCCAACTTTTATTCTTGAAAATGTATGTGCTTTCAATATCTTAATAGAAAGGCTTTTTCATATTAATTATCTACTATAATTTTCATATTAATTATCTACTATAATGGAATGATAATTACAATAGGTCTAAAAAAGGCATATAGTTGCATATAACAGTGGTTCAACTTTGTTAGTTTATAATTTTAAATACGATAGAGCTATCATTTTTGTTAACTTACTATAACTCCTGAAAGTAATCTTCAATTCTCCCTTAGGTATGTTCCGCATCATGTCTTGAGGTCAATACGCATGAGATTTGAGAAAAATAGGGAAACAGGTTACAGACAAAAGCTACATGAGTTGATTCCAAGTCCATATAGAACTAGTGTCGTATTTGGTGATATTATTTGCTATTCTAGAGTGTTGCAAACACACATAAAGATAAGGCTATCTTTAAAGATGCTACACGGTTTGATCCACTCAATTTACAAGGTGGCACCAGATCCATGTCGAATCTTTTGTATGCAGATCTCTTGGAAGGACCATGAGTTTTGTAAAGAACAACCAAGGGACAGTGGTGGAAAGTGGTCTCACCCAAGTTTTGTAAATCATTGTCATATCTTATAACACCGGTTTTGTTTTCGTTGAGTATTATGATTTGAGGGACAACCAACGAAACCAAACTATTCGCGGCGAAGCGCGGGCATCCCACCTAGTGAAAATAACAAAAAGTTTATAAATATATCAAAAAGAGTATTAAATTAAAAAAAGAAAATTAAAACAATGTTGAAATTATATCTTTTTCTTTGTAAAGCAAAACACAAAGTATAGACTTTTTCAAGAGATTCTTTCTTTAGTAGGAAATAATTATTTTATTTATTCCTTTATAAAGTACATGTCTTCCTTAATTTAGTAACATTAGTCTGATTTTCGTACTATGTTTAAATGAATTTTTAAATTTCGGGTTAAAAGTATAAGTGTAAAAAAAGTAAAGAAAAATTGTTACATAAAAACAGGTCAATATTTAGAACTTTATGGTTAAAAGTATCAGTTATAAAACTTTAGGGTGTTGTAAATGACCTTTTTAATTTTTTAATCCCAAAAACAACAACCCACCACATCTATTACTATGATCCAGTCGCCTTTTTAAGTCTTTTATCTCAAAAAACAACAACCCACCACAACGACATCAAATCCGTTTGGCATGTTGAAGCTGGCTATATTCTGTGAACTGAAGAACACAAATTTCATTAAAGTATCATGGGCATCGAATAACCCTGATTCAGTTTTGAACCATTGGTTATAAGACTTCTAAGGTACTTTGTTATGTTTTTTGTAACAGTTATAACACTGATTAATGAATTATGATTTTTCTTGATTGGATCAGGATTTCAAATGATAATCACTTTTATTCAATCCTCAATCTAAGTTTGATTCGTAAGCAGTTTTAGATTAATACTAATAATTTTGTTTTTATTGTTTGGTTTCTGAAACAGGGGGCTTCAAAGAGATGATATCAGGACGTCATGATCCTAAATTCCCAATGCTATAAATATTACCACTCGGGTTATTATCTTTAAACACTTTCTCATATTCATGTTTAGTGTCCACAGTCCGATTAGATTATCGATAGGAAAATTCCACTTTCCGTTTAGATCTTTGGTCCATATACCGATCCATCTAGATCAAGGTGTTTAGTCTGAGACGGATCGGATTGAAACCCACAGAATTAGGAATCCTCCATTAAGGCTGAAAAGTGTGGAATGTGTGCGGCTATTGACACTTTATCATCTTGCTTTTTCCAGTTAGTGGATACTAAAAGTAGAAGTTAGTAGAAATTTGACATGTTGAAATATTTTGCATTCATGATATCCTTTTTCTAGGTGGATATAAATATTGGTAGGATATCAATCTGATCCCTCTACAACCTCTACCAGAGTCGCTTAAACTACTTTCACACGAGTATTTGGTGTTGGAGTCCATTCAAAAATACATTTGGCCAAGACTGTGAGAGTTAGTTGTGACCTGAGTTAGAAATATATCCAAGCCTAATACTGATAATATGTCTAGGTACAAGATATGCTAATTTTTGTGAATTTAAGGTTCCCACAATACCTTAAATCACTTGCTTTGGCATCTTCTAGGAATCCGGCCAAACGGAACCCAGGTATTTAACATGTCTTATAAAAAGTAGATATTTTAGAGGTGGCAATTCCCATGTGTGGCAAATGGGCAATTTTGGGTTGTATTTTCTCCTTGATAGATCAAATAAGTAGAATATGAATACATTTTTTTCATAATGTTTATGTAGTTTTGAAAACTAATCTACTTGCGTAATTCTGAAAACATTTGCTGCCATTGTAGTCTGCTTAATTTACGGGTATTTTTGTCTTTTTAATGCATTCGAGGAGGCACTTGCGCATCCTTACATTGAAACGTTACACGACGAACATGACGGAACAATCTTTCCAAGAGTTTTGTGGAAACAGTTCTGTCCGTGGAGCTGACCGTTACCTAGAAAACTGTTGACTAGGCGAATGAGATACGATGTAACCACCATTGGTATTATTATTTAATATTTATGATTAAAACGTTTAAAGGTCAGTGTTATTGATCACAGATGACGTTATTATGTCAGAATGTAGCTATTGCTGGAATGGTGCAAATATGGAATGAATTTTAAAAAGACTATAGATATATCCTAATACAATTAGACGTTAAACTGATATAGATATGCTTGCTTTGCTTTAATATTGCTGCAACCTACATGCCTACAACCGCCTTACTATTCATCTTGAAAAAAAGAGATTCAAGAGGCGTAACTCAAAATAGTCGATGTGTCACTGGTTGCTTCCACAAGAACTTTCGTGAACTGATAATTTATCCAAATTATCAATGGTGTATTACAAACTGGTAGTTAATCGATGTATCAATATTATTACTTTAATGCGAGTATTGTAGCAGATTGTATGGGCATTCATCTGATTTATTTTTATGCCTATTGAGTCATTGTAAGTTTGATCAACTACAATAGAGAATGTGTGTCTGCTTATTAGTGTAATGGAGTCTCACTTGTCTCATTAATCTAATAAAATAAAGTGGTTTGTGGCACATGATTTGGCGTATTCAGTTTGAAGTTATGTTGCTAAATTACGTTATATGAAAATGATCATCTAAACTTTATTCAGGTCAGTTACATTTTATATAATGGTGGGATACCATTCACAAGTTAGGAGATGAGGTGATTTGTACTTAGATCCAAACAAGAATTGGTTTTATAGTCGTTGATCACGAATTCACATAAACAAATGCCTTTTCATAATTTTCATTTCCTAGTAATTTACCTTTAAGTTAAGTGACGAGTTCTCACTTATAGGACAACAAAATAAAAATAAATGATCCAAATTTTTCCGCGAACATGAGTTTGTTTATGTTATCCCAAGTTTGAATCTTCTTTTAGGCTTTTGTTTATGATGATGAGAATCCTGAAAATGGTTTCAATAGTAGTGAACCGACCTCTGTGAACTGCAGAAACGAAGATAACAGAGCAGTTGGCTCCTTGAACTTAACCATCATGACCAAAGATACAACTCCGCATACTGAAAAAGAGACTTGCTATATCACTGAATAGATAGCAGCCGTGCCCTTAAACCTAACAGAACCGGAGCCTTGCTGTAGCACTGAAAAGATAGCAGTTGTGCCGTTAAACCTAATAGAACCGGTCACATACACTACATTAGTGACTGGCAGAGAACTCACCGTAGCACTAAATTAAGTGCAGCCACCACCTCAGGCTTAGTTTCTATTGTAACAAGATTCATGAGGCGTGATAAGCCAACAGGTGTTCCTCAGTTGAGATTCAAACCAAACGATTCTGAATATATGTTGGGGGTTTTTAAAGCTTCTTACAGAAGATTTTGCGTCGCCTGTTAGTAGCAGCGGCTGAGGATTGGTGGTTGCAAAAAGTAATTGGGTTTTTGGTAAGTGTTTGGTTTTTTTTGTATTCATGCTATTTAATTTTGTGTTTCAGGTTATCATTGCATGAACAAATATTAAGATTTTTCCTTTGTAATTTAAGAATATGAGTTTTTGTTAATTCGTTATAAAGATTTGAACTTGGTTTTAAAAAAATTAAGGTTTTTTTTTTCTTTTTGTTTTTATCCTATCTGTTTACTTTCCCCCAATTTATGCATGTCTTTGGTTGGGGGATTAGACTTAAATATGGTTCAGTACCACTAATACGGGCCTACTGACCCGCCAGTATGTTGCTTTAAATTTATAGGCCTTTTTATAATCGTTTATGATTTAATAAGATGATGGTGTTTAGGAGTGTATGATATATCTGTAAGAACCTTAGAAAATAGGCATAATACAAGGGTTTGCCTCGTATGAAAATTCGTTGTTCCGATCTTTTCGAATTGATTACTAGTAGAAAGTGCGACTCAGTCGTTCTTGGTGGAAAAATAAATGGTTTGGTTGTCTATTTTAAACTAAAAGCAATTATGTAAATGTCGTTGAGTAAAATAAAAGCTTTAAAAATTAAACTAAAAATTACTAGAAAAACATTGGTAAAAACGAAGATTTCGGGATAGCGTGCAATTTTTGGAAATTAAAACGTAATGAATTTAAAACTTAAAACTTTGTAAAACTTAAAAGCTTAATCCATCGAAATGTTAAAGTAAGCATCAGAATATTAGTGAACAAATTCTATCGGAATAATCTATCTGAATGTCTAGTGTCGGAATAATTAAGATCAAGTCTATCAGAATGTATGAAATCAAAGTTACCGTAATACTGAAAACACTTCTGTCGGAATGTAATTCTGTCGCAATGTTTAAGTCTATCGGAATAATTAAGATCAAGCTATCGGAATGTATGATTTTCTGTCGGAATGTTGCTAACAAAAATTGGGCAGCGTTTCGTCTTAATATAACCTTAAGACCCGTCTCAATATGCGATCGCAGTGAGCGATCGCAATCACGATCGGAATAAGGGGGATGTGCACTTGATCGCAAAGTAGAACCCCTTGGGTTATTGCGATCACAAATAAGCTGTCTGAATGTGGCCGTCGGAATGTTAGAAGCCCTATTGTTGCGATGGAGCACAAATTAATCCGAAAAGGTGGAATAAGCTAAGAACTCAATAAGCACTTCCATGTTATAACACTAAACCGAAACTTAACCAATTCAATAAGCGTAAATTTTAAAGCTTTTAAAATACGAAATTCGTAAACTATATAAAAGAAACTTTTAAAAATACTAAACTTTTTAAGAAAACTAAAAACAATAAGCTAAACACTAAATAAGCCAATAAGCATGAATAGCTCAAAGCTTAATCCGTGTAAGACTTAGAAAGGAATAAAAATATAAACTTCTTAATCACAAAAACATCAAAATCAAGCACTTTATATTAAAATTTCGGATCAAGGACAATTTAAAATCAAGAAAGGTAGAAAAAGATTAAGATGAAAAACTTAACTTGAACTTTTTGATTAATGAAACTCAAATACAAAGATTAAATAAAGCTTAAACTTGAAAGAAAAGATGAAGTTTTAGTGAGAGAAAGCTAAACACTTTCTCTCTCTAAAATGAAAACTACAAAAAAGAATTAAACTAGCTAACACCCTCCTAATGTGTCATTAGGAGGATATTTATAGGAGGTGGAAAGGTGCATGTTTTGCTTCCTTCTTTCTTTCTTCTCGACTCGATTTAAATGCTTTCTCTTTCTCGACGTCGTCTCGGGATTTGTCGATACAAATTAAACTTGTCTTATAATTTTCTTCTTCTATTAGACTTGAGTTCTTCGACTTCATTAAAGTTCCGTCTTTAGACTTTTTGTTCGATAAATCTTCAGAATAGGCCTTGGACTTCCGTTCTTTTTGCACTCTTGATCTTTTGACTTCGTCTTTTCTCGTTTTCTTCGATAAAAGCCCGTGATAGCCCATGTTTTCTTCCTTTTTCATCTTTTGGTCCTAAAACACAATAAAAACACAAACCACGTATAATTCCGACTTTTACGACATAAAATACACATTTTGGTCTTGTTATTATTGGAAATAAGTGGTAAAAGGATAAGTGTTTTCACACTTATAAAATCCCCTACACTTGACCATTGCAATGCCCTCATGCAATGCATTAATTTCAAAGCACATATTACATTTCCCATCATAAATAACCCACCTTGGCCTTTATTAAATACTAAATACTAAGGAAACTAAAAGAACAAAACAAGTAAAGAAATCAAAGACTTACATTGGGGTTTTGGCAGTCATGAATGTTCATCATACTCAAGTTTCACGTTCCCCATACCAAGCTTAAAAACGAGATCATTGTTATTATAAGTTAGCAAACTAACACGAACTCATGTGGCCCAATTATTTACCTAGACTCCCTTATTCCTAGGTGTATCTCTTATATTTTAATTTTTGTCTTGAATGATCACGAGGATACATTGTTTGACTTATTTTGATAGTTTATTTAGGCCGAAAATAAAGTGGGACGATTTAATCAATAGTTAGCTTGTAACACCCCATTTTGATAATGGAATGTCACGCGTAATTATGGCATGTCATCAAAGCATACAAGGAAAAATGTCTAAACATTACATGACCTTAAAAGGAAAATACAGGAATCAAACATCGGTAGTCCAAAAGTAAAGCTCATCACACACAAACATAAGTACTGTAAAGGAAAGGACTAAACAATGTACATAGCAAGTGTATCAAAGTAAAGATAATGCATAAAGTAAAGAAAGGCTAGAAAGCTTCCAGTCCATATGCACATACTCTTAAAGTCTACCAGCGTCCCTGAGTACCTGCCGTTTTGGGAACATAGAAAAGGAAAACGGCTGAGCAATACGCTCAGTGCACGGATGTACAATAAAGCATGAATAGGATAAGCATATAACATATAACAGCGGAAGATACTAAGTCCCGAATAACCTGGTTAAGTCTTGGTAAAACTGGTTTTATAGTTTGAAAAGCCTTATGTTTATCTTATAAAAACTGTTTGACATGTTCTACCATTAGCCAATATAGGTCATGAAAATCCACCGTGCATGAATACTTGGAGGGGTGATCTCATCATGCAAATTAGAGGGGCTGCCTCTAATTTAATATACTGGTTTTGGGTAGGAGGGATCAGCTCCTTGTGAAGGATGCAAGGCACACACCACATTCACACTGAGTAATCTGCTGAAAAACATGTAACTAGGATGCACCCATACGCCCCACATGATAAATATAATAATATGGCCAAAAGCTGAAGGGACGCCACGAGCAATCATTTCGCCGCGGTGAAGTCATAACATCAGTGCCTCTAATGTTATGGTTATGGTACTTCCATAACTAGGTGAAACTGGTCATGCATGTATATGGCTATAGGTATTCTAAATTAAACATAAGCAAGTCAAACATATAAACTTATACTACGGGAAAACATTTGGTTGCATACGGGGAATCCTAATAAGGAAAGAATGTCCATACTGAAAGGACGGGAATCCGTACCTTATGTCCAGTGAACGAAGAAGATGAACTGAGGAGAATCCTACTTCGGTATCACTAATGCTACATAAATACATACATGAATAAGTATCTGCTTACTAAATACGTAACTGGTTTTATGTCATGTCTTAGCTTATTTTATATGTTCATATCATGTTTTACTATTTAAAGCCTTAAACTGTGTTTATCTTACATTCTGTCTATTCTGATTAAGTATTTATGGTATTTCATGTATTATTATACTTACTGTGTAATAATAAGTAACTTTCCAAAAATAGCAGGTTTCCTAAAATAGAAAGTTACCAAAAATAGAAAGTTTCCAAAAATAGAAAGTTTCCAAAAATAGAATTACTGCTTAAAATAGATAAGTTTCTAAAAATATAAAGTTTCCATAAATAGATCAGCTGCCTTAATTAAATAAGTTTCTAAAAATAGAAAGTTTCCATAAATAGATTAGCTGCCTGAATTAAATAAGTTTCTAAAAATAGAAAGTTTCCATAAATAGATTAGCTGCCTTAATTAAATAAGTTTCTAAAAATAGAAAGTTTCCATAATTAGATATAAGCTGGTTAAATAAGCTAAGTATATAAGCCTAAGTGTTTTTCTGATTATTTTCTAAGTCATAATGATATAATGTATAGTTTATTAATTATTACATGTAATTTAAATAAACTATAGGTTAAGAGTATTTAATTAAATATATCATGTTTTTAATTAAATAAAGTTAAATACTTAGGTTAAAACATGTATTATTATTTATTAATAATATAACCTAAGTCATGTTAATTAATTAATTATAACTATGGTTTTTAATAATTAATTACTTATAAAGTCTAGAAAGTATAAAATACTTAGGTTAATAATTCCAAGATTCTAATAATTAAATTATAACCTAAGTCATGTCTATTAAATTAATCATGTCATATTTATTAATTTAATTTTAACATATGATTATAAAAAAATAATAATCTTAACATAAACCGTGAACCGGATCTTGACTAGAAACCATGAACCGGACATGAAATCGACACCATACCCCGAACCACTTCGGGGTTCCCTTTGGTTTGTTGCTGCCGTGGGACCCACACCACCAAACCGGGACCATATGGTCTCGATGGTGGTGTATTAGCCAAACCGAGACCCCTTAGGGTTCGGTTTAGGCGCCGGCCAAACAAACACCCCTAAAAACAACCTTTTTGATTTACCCAATAACCATTTACATGATTGATTTATGTTTTTAATTAGGTTTTTAAAAACATCATGTTCTTAATTAATTTTATTAGATCAAATCAAAAAGAAAAAGGGTTAAAAGAATATATACCGAATGCGTGGATCTAACGAGGATGAAACACACGAACACACGTACAAGATTCAAGATCAAAATCAAATGAACACCCCCGTTTGGTGTGTTATAAGCGGCGGCCACAAGAAGACAAGAAGGAGAAGGAGAAAAATATTTTTAGGTTTTTGTTTTGGTTTCCTGTAAAGTGAAAATGAGTAGTAAAAATTACCTTAACCCATTCTTAGTAAATTTTGAGATGGGCTTGGCCCATCTCCTTGATGTTGCCGCAGGTAGGGGGCCCCACATGGGGTACCCGTACCGTTTTCCGTGTCTCGTTGTTTAAAGTGTTCGTTCGTGTTTATTTGTGTTCGCGTTTTATGTGTTCTCTTTAAATATTTACCGTGACCTAATATATTTATTCATGCTCGTAATAAATATATATACGTAATTAATATTAGTTCATGATTTAATTACGTTCATGATTTCATGATCGCATGTTCGTGATTAATTATTGTTAAATAATTATTGCGTGTTCGTGCGTAATAATTACTTATCGTGTTTTAACACGTACGTAATACGTAAAATCCTAACACGTAAACGTAATCATACTATAAAAGGAAAGTTGTAATCTAGCACGTACGATCTTAAGGGTACTATTCATGGTAAAAGCATGCGGGTTTTACATAGCTAAAGGACAAAATCTTTTAAAACTGCTTCTCGGGACCTCTTAAAGTTCATATCTTGGCATAACTCGCTTCACGATTTGAGACCTTTCTCGGATCGATATTTGGCAGCGACTTCTTACTTCGAATCTTTGAGAGACGTTCTTGAAATTATGGTCTTCTCTTCATAATAGGAATTTCTTCACTTGAAGTTTTTGAGAGATTCTTCAATTTTGGCCCACGACTTCTTCATTTTTCTCCAATCTTTATTTTGGACTTTGATATACAACGATCCGCCTCCTTTTAGGACTTGGATCTATTTATCCTCATACCTTGCTAGGGTCTTTTCGGATAGACTTCTCCATGATCTTTAGGGGAGTATTTGCTTTTCGTCGTGTGTCTCGATCCTTCATATTGATTTTTGATAAATGATTCTTCACATCACTTTTGGATCTTTAGCAACAAAATGTAGCCCTCATGCCTTGTTAGGGCCTTTTCGGACTCGCCAATCTTCGCATCCCTCTTCAATAAGTTATGCCTTGACTATGAAATCTAATTAATACCGAGCAAATTTTAAACGATCTTGGGCTAGAAGCTAAGTAACTTTTCAAATCGAACAACCTTATTTTTTGCAATTAAATTTATTAGCAAGCGATGGGAGAAAAAGCTTATAATCAACTCACGTAAATTCATGAAAGAATACCAAACTTATAATTGACTCTATCATCTCTCGTTCTCCATAATTTAAAATCTCAAGGAATGAGACTCGTGGATGCTTAGCCAATTAAATCAAAGTTTTGGGTTTTCGAGTCATCTATAGGATCTTGCAAACTCTTAGACTTTTTCAAGTTTAGAATTCGCATTTTAAAGTTCCCTTGATAAACGACTCTCTAGGATCAATTATAGGAACTTGCGAAAAGTTCTTGTTCTTAACACGTGAGAGTTAAGACTTTCGCGTTTTAAAGTTCCCTATATAAAAGCCTAGCAAAACTTGACTTAAACACGTTAAGGATACTAGCTAGAGTAAACTTAGACAAGTAAACTCGGGTTGAGTCAAAAGATTCACAACGTTGAAAGATTTAAAACCACTTTATTAAAAATTTTATTTTAGCAAGGAAAGAAGATAACCATAACAAAAGAAAATACTACTATACAACTAGGCCAAAATAGATTAAAATTTTTGAAAAATGTCAAAAAATCAAACTTTCTGGTTAAAATGAGGACAAATTCATGGAAAGGCCCACTTACTTCGATAGAAGTCCCCCTACACTTGATATAAACATTGTCCTCAATGTTTAAGCATGTGGGAGTAAACTCCCCTACACTTAGGACATTGTGCACTTTGTTTAAATCTTGCTAAGGAAAGGACAACTATGGTGACTTCAGTGTGAACATATAAGATATGAAATATTGAATCACGATAGTTTAGGATAGAACTAGGAAGATGGGAACACAGAATCACGGGCCGTCAAAAGTCATCGAGAATAGAGCTTTGAAACTTTAATCCCTGCACATCAAAAGAAACAAGACAACAAACACATACGGGGCTCCCCTACACTTATTATGAAAACGGTAAAGGATAGATCAACAGGTTGCCTCCCGAGAAGCGCTTGTTTTTGTTAACCGAGTCACGAGCTTGACTCGACCCAGAACTAATTCAAGGGAAATATGGTGAGGGATGGGATCATCTCATGAGAGATGTCCTCACCAAAGTACAATTTCACGCGCTGGCCATTCACTTTAACATTGGGCCCATTTGGCTGAGAAAGCTCAATGGTGCCATATGGGAAAACTTTGGCGACGGTGAATGGACCAGACCAACGGCTCTTTAGCTTGCCCGAGAAGATCTTCAACCGAGAGTTAAAGAGTAAGACTTGATCACCAACGTGGAACTCTCGGTTCTTAATTCTTGCATCATGAATAATCTTGGTCTTCTCCTTGTAGATCAATGAGTTCTCGTAAGCTTCATTCCTCAGTTCATTGAGCTCGTTGAGTTGAATCTTTCGAAGATCACTGGCTTTGTTGATGCCAAAATTCGCCCACTTCAAGGCCCAGTATGCCTTATGTTCCAGCTCGATAGGGAGGCGGCATGCTTTCCCGTACACAAGACGATAAGTTGTACAACCAATCGGGGTCTTATAAGCGGTACGGAAATCCCACAAAGCATCATCTAACTTATCGGCCCACGAGGCATGATGCTCTCCCACAGTACACTCAAGAGTTCGCTTCAATCCACGGTTAGATATCTCGGCTTGACCATTTGTTTGAGGATGACAAGCGGTGGAAAGACGGTGATTGACACCGTACTTAGCCATGACTCGAGCAAATTGATCATTGCAAAAATGAGTCCCGCGGTCACTGATTATAGCACGAGGAACACCGAATCGAGCAAAAAGTTGCTTCAGAAAGTTCACAACCACCCTCGCATCGTTCGTAGGGAGAGCCTTAGCTTTAACCCATTTAGAAACGTAGTCAACGGCTACGAGGATGTACTTGTTCCCTTTAGATGATGGAAATGGCCCCATAAAGTCGATACCCCATACATCAAAGATTTCACATTCTTGTATGAAATTTTAAGGCATCTCATCTTTATGTGTGATCTTGCCTTGGCGTTGGCAAGCATCACAATTTTTAACCATCTCGTGAGCGTCACGATAAATGGTGGGCCAATAGAATCCCGAATCAAACACTTTCTTCGCGGGGTAGTTGGGACCAAAGTGACCACCGGTGGGTCCTTTATGGCAAGCTTCGAGAATGTCTAAAGCTGCGGGTCCATCAACACACCGACGAATAATCAGATCAGCACATTGTTTGAAAAGATAAGGGTCATCCCAAAAGTAAGTCTTAACATCTTTAAAGAAATTCTTATTTTGTTGGGATGTTAACCCTTCGATGAGAATACCACCCGCTAAGTAGTTTGCAATGTCCACAAACCACGGGGTGTCATCAAGATTGGAATTGATAGACATTAAGGCCTCAAGGGGAAAAGAGTCATTGATCTCTTGATTCGGATGATCCCCTTGATAAGGATCCTCAAGTCTACTTAGATGATCCGCGGCTAGGTTTTCGGCTCCCTTCTTGTCACGAATTTCAATTTTAAATTATTGAAGGAGCAAAACCCAACGAAGAAGTCTTGGCTTGGAATCTTGTTTAGTTAACAAGTACTTCTACGCGGAATGGTCGGTATAGACAATGGTGGTGGAAAGGACAAGATAGGGGCGGAACTTCTCAAAAGCATACACTACAACTAAAAGCTCTTTTTCGGTAGTGGTATAATGCAATTGAGCCCCCGCCATTGTCTTGCTAGCATAATGGATTGGTTGGAAGTGTTTGTTCACTCTTTGGCCCAAAACCGCTCCAATAGCAAAGTCGCTAGCATCACACATCAATTCAAAAGGTAGCTCCCAATTGGGGGTAACCAAGACCGGTGCCTTAGTTAGCTTGTCCTTAAGAAGATTGAAGGATTCAAGACACTCTTTAGAAAAGATAAAAGGAGTATCTTTTTCCAAGAGGTGGGTCATCGGGCGAGCGATTTTAGAAAAATCTTGAATGAATCGACGATAGAAGCCCGCATGACCAAGGAAACTTCTTACACCCTTCACGGTTGAAGGTGGAGGTAATTTGGCTATGACATCAACTTTAGCACGGTCCACTTCAAGACCGGATTTTGAGATTTTATGTCCAAGCACAATGCCTTCTTTTACCATGAAATGACATTTTTACTAATTTAGAACAAGGCGAGTGTCTTCACACCGCTTAAGCATGCGTTCCAAATTGGCAAGGCAATGAGAGAAAGAATCACCATAGACCGAGAAATCATCCATGAAGACTTCCATAGTTTCTTCAACCATGTCATGGAAGATAGCCATCATACACCTTTGGAATGTCCTAGGAGCATTGCATAAGCCGAAAGGCATTCGTTTATAAGCAAATGTTCCATAAGGACAAGTGAATGTGGTTTTCTCTTGGTCCTTGGGATCGATGGGAATTTGAAAATACCCGGAGAAACCGTCTAAGAAGCAGTAATAGTCATTACCCGCTAGACGTTCAAGCATTTGGTCCATGAAAGGAAGGGGAAAATGATCCTTTCTCGTAGCATCATTGAGTTTGCGATAGTCTATACAAACTCTCCACCCTGTAACGAGACGAGTACGAATCAATTCGTTGTTTTCATTGGGCACAACGGTGATTCTGCCTTTCTTAGGCACACAATGGACGGGACTAACCCGTGGTGAATCCGAGATAAGGTAAATCATTCCCACATCAAGAAGTTTGATACCCTCTTTTTTGATAACGTCATGGATCTTGGGATTCACCCTTCTTTGGCTTTGAATAGTGGGTTTAAAGTCGTCCTCCATGAGAATTTTATGTGTGCAAAAGTGAGGATCAATTCCACGAATATCGAAGATTTTCCACGCAATCGCTTTCTTATGATTCTTTAGCACGGCGATAAGTCTGGATTTTTCGTCTTCTTTCAAATCCTTTGCGATGATGACGGGTAACTTCTTATTGTCTTCAAGGAAAACGTACTCGAGATGAGACGGTAGATCCTTAAGCTCTAAATCCGGAGGATTTTCGATGGAAGGCATAGTCAAACTCGGATCATCGATAGAGATATCCTTAGGAGATGGTGGAGAAATATGGTCCTCATTGAGAAGTTTCTCAATGGTACGAATGTCTTCATCCCAATTGGAGGGAGAATCGTCATATTGTAAATCCACATCTCCCAAAGTTGCTTCAAATTCTTTCAAAAGAATATCACTTTCTCCAAATGGAGTTAGTGATGGAGCAATAGAGGCAACGGTCTCAACAATGGGTAAAGAAGAAGAACCACTTTTACAAGCGTCTTTGAAATGTTCTTCACAAGCCTCATCAAGAACGTCAATGAAATTAACACTCCGTTGTAAGAAGGCTGCTTAGAAAGTTTACCCATGTTGAAGACGATTTTATCGTCACCAACTCTCATGATTAATTCGCCCGCGGATACATCAATGAGAGTGCGACCGGTCCTCAAGAATGGACGTCCAACGATTAATGGCACACGGGGGTCCATATCGTAGTCAACGACAACAAAATCCGCCGGAAAGGTGAATTTGTCGACACCGACGAAGACGTCTTCGGCTAAGTGTGAACCTCTTTTCCATACCTGCCAATCTTCCAAAACCCACATTCATCTTCTTCATAGCTTATAATAGGGTTTTTGGAATCAAGAGGTAACACTTGTACCATATCTAAAGCTTCCAAAGGTGAGAGCTTGAGGCTCCTTCTTATAACAGCTTCACTTGGATTTAACCTGTCCATATCTTTGGGAAACTCAAGAGGGAATCCCTTCTTCACAGGTCTGGGAACAATCATTGCCTTCTTAAGCTCCATCTCTTCTGCAAGTTCTTCTTTCCTTTCATCAGAAAGAAGTCTTAGAGTGTTTTCTTCCTGCACTCTTACCCAAATGGGATAAGCTTTGAACTCCAACTCTTCAAATGTCAATCCAATCAATTTCTTATAAGTCCATCCTGTTCCATGACATCTGAGTAGCATGTAGTACAACTCCCTTCTATCCCTTCTCAACATTGAGAGAATATTGCTAGCCCTGTGTTTCAGAATTACCTTGCAATCCTTTTGTACTCTTAGAAGAATCTCCAAACCCCATATCTGGTCTGAAATAGTCAAATGTGGATTCTCCATACACCTATCTTCCCAAGCATGGTACATCTGAACAACTTCTGGCATATCAAAATCAACTTGCAATTTCAACTCATTCAGCTTCTCTTTAGCCAACTCATCACCATACTCAAGTCTTTCTGGTTGTTCTATAATCATTACACTTGAGTCTGAACTGGCTTCATCACTTCCTTCTTGTTCTTCTGAAGTGACAACAAAAGGTGATTCACCCACCTTCTTTCTTTCTTGTTCCATAATTTGTGCAACCAACCTTCTATCAAACTCAATCTGTGCTGCATTCTTTGGAACATCTACTTCTACCATAATACCCTTACCCTTATCTAATGGATCCAAGGTGGGTAAGGAAGATGGTAATACCTGTGAAGAAACGTCTTTGATGATGGATGATGACTCGAATACATCAACCTCATCTGCAGGTCTGTCAACGCTCAAATTTGCTTTGTCAGCGCCTAAGGTACTCGTGTCAGCGTTCAAATCTTGCTTGTCAACGCCCAAATTACCTGTCTCAGCGCCTCTTGTAATTTCCTCCAACATAGCTGTAAAAGACACATTTAAGTTTGTAGGAGTGACTAGAGACGTATCAAAACCTGGTTGTTTCTTTAAACTAGTTAGGGCCTCAGCAACACCCAAAGATTCACCATCATGTGAGCCCTTATCACTCACATTTATCTGTTCATCCTCCCCTTTGGAAGATTCCTCCATCCCACGCCTTGTGCTAGCATTTTCCAAAATAACAATCCTCTCCCTCAATTGCTTTAGTTCAAGGCCTTGTGTACTGACAACTTGTACCAAGTCTGCATTTTGCTTTTGCAAGCTAATGCAGACTGCCGTCAATTCCATTAAAGTCATTGGTTCCAATCTGCCCTCCTCTAAAATGGGTATTTGACCTCCCAAGTCAGATTCATTGGGCATGGATGAGGTCTTAACGATGTTAGAACTGTCTTGGCCAGCTTCTAAGCCAGAACCAATAGTCCTAGCCTCATCCATAGCACCAACCACACTTGTAGTAGTGGTTCTCTCTGCTACATAGCTAGGACCACTAGAGGAGAACACTCCAGTAGTCCTTTGGCATTTTTGCAACCTATATTGTGTTGGGGAGAAGATGATGTGGATTGAGTGGATGTGGGTTGGTTAAGGGGTGTTTGGGTCTGTGAAGGATTGGTGTCAACATTTGGAATAGGCATGTCAACGCCAACATTTAATGTGTCAGCGTCGAAGGGTTCATGGTCAAGTTGCATATGTTGTGGTGAAGGTAAAGGTTCAGGTATTGGATCAAGTTGGGGTTGTGGGTCTGGTTGGGGTTGTGCTGCTTCAATGACAGCAATCATAGCTGGGGTTAGGGGTAAGTCACGATGTGAGGGTGAGTTCATCTTTGTAGAAATTGCTTTCTTTTGCACAGGGATCTCATAAAAATCATCATGATCCCTTGTGCAGTAACTTTGGACATCAAAAACCATTTGTAAAAATCTGGGATAAGCTAAAGTCATTTTATTCCCTTTATTTTTACACATGCCCTCAAAAATCATTTTGGAATAATTAAACTTCTGCCAAGTAGCAATGCACAAAATAGCACTAGCAATAGATCTATTGATCTCATTGCGTGCAGTACACTTGGGACTCAAACATTGCAAGAGGACATGTATTAGGTACTTCCAGGCTGGGGGAAACTCCTGTTTATGATATTTGTTTAAAGTTCCCTCATCAGGGAAAGGATAACCCAAAGCCCTTAGTCCTTGTTCTATTTCATTTATGGGGAGGGTGGTTATACCATCTGCATCATCAAGATGCAAAGCTTGGCAAACCAAAGCTTCAGTAACCACCCATGTGCGCCCATGAACAATAGATGATAATGTAGTCACTATATTAACTGTTGAGGAACTAACATTGTTCCAAAACTGCTTAATATGTGTGATAGGAATGAGTGAAGCATGAGAAAGAGCATACCTAATTGGGGATGCATTCAAATACGCCACCATTTGGGTGTATTGGGGAAACAGAGTATCATCAGCGTCCATATATGCTATCATGTTGTGTTGACTCCTGAATCCCAGTTCCAAATCACTTGGTTTAAATTTTGGTGCCATTGTTGAAAGCTGTTTGAATGATTGATAAAGATGAAGTATAGGAGAAAATATTGTTAGACAAGAATGATAGGGACCTTGTTTAAAATAGGAGCCAAATATATAGGAGAGAAAAATGCATGTGATTGGTCAAAAATTAGGCAACTATTTTCAAAATACAATCATGAAAGTATTGAAAAGAAATAAGTTTATCTCATGCATTAATTGAAAGTTATCTACTCCTAAAATTACGGCCCAAAAATTCGTCAAAAAGTAACAACTGGGTGGGTCCCATTGGGTGTCAACGGTTAAAAATAACCCATCAACGCCCAACGGCTATATTCTTGTCAACGTTTGCCAAAGCCATGTCAGCGTCTAAATTGGTCTCAACAACGCTTGGAAAAATACTTGTCAGCGTCCAAAAATAAAAATTTATAAAAATGAAAAATGACCTTAACAAAGTAATTTATCCTAGAGAAGATAACCTATAAGTTGATAATTATTATAGGGCGGCAAGCACTGTCCAGTTATGCACACTTGCTTATGCAAGATAGACATAACAGTCCTCTAGTGTCCCTTGCTAACCAAAACTCTTAACAACTAAGTTACCTCATAAAATTCCTTGTTACTCCTAGGTAAAACCCATGATAAAATCATTCTCAAGTCTCCCAACAGACCACAACCAATTCTAGGCCAAAAATGTCTTGGCAGCATGCATAGTATATCAACTTTGCATGCTACAGTGCCTCATGATTTAGTAAAACTAACTCATACTCACCTGTGGACACAATCTAGAATTGTGATAAGAGTATCATAAGGATACCCAAAAGTCCTAAAGGTTCCTATAACCTCCCCTTAAACTGTGATACAAATGTTGCCAAAAATATGCATGAACATAAAAAATTTATGTCAAGATAGGAATAGAAAATTCCAACCATCATCCATAAATAAAAACATGCTCAAATGATTCTCCAAGGATCCATAAGAAATTCTGTATCCAATGGTATAATGCTAACACCGCCTGCACATTGAGATGAAAACCACAAAACTAACATTGTTGCTGACAACACCCCGATAACGCTTGTCAGCGTTAAGGAAACCTTTGTCAGCGTTAGACAAATATATTGCTGACAACGTCACAATAACACTTATCAGCGTTAAAGTAACCTTTGTCAGTGTTAGAAAAATATAGTGGAAAATCTAAATCCTCAAAAAGACCAATAACAATGCATTATCCTGTACATATTTTTACAAAAAGACCCGAAAACACATATTATGTGAGATTGATCATTCCAATACTTGTTACGAAGTAATGAAACCTTCCAGCATCAAAAGGTTTAGTTAGTAAATCAGACACATTTTCTTCTGTGTCAACCCTATCTGGTTGTATTAAACCCTTTTCAAAACAATCTCTTATAAAGTGGTGTCTAATTTCTATGTGTTTAGTTTTAGAATGATGTACATGATTCTTAATAATGCATAAAGTGCTGTTATTGTCAACAAATATCTTGGTATGCATGAAATTATACCCATAATCCAACAGTTGGTTCTGAATCCATAAGACTTGTCCACAACAAGCAGCTGCTGCTACATATTCTGCTTCAGTTGTAGAATTGGCCACCACTGTTTGTTTCTTGCATTGCCAAGATATCAATCTGCTCCCAAGAAACTGACATCCACCAGTTGTGGATTTTCTATCAAACTTATCACCTCCATAGTCACTGTCTGAATACGCAATAAGCTCCAATGGTGAATCTTTTGGGTACCACAAGCCAAGACTGGGATAACATCTTAGGTACCTAAAGATTCTCTTGACAGCATAAAGGTGAAATTCTTTGGGAGTTACTTGATGGCGTGCACATGCACACACAGCAAACATGATGTCAGGTCTGGAGGCTGTAAGATACATCAATGAACCAATCATTGATCTATAGTGCCTGACATCCACATCTTTTCCATCTCCAATCTTTCCCCAAGGATGTTCTCTATCCATAGGAGTAGTAGCCCTCTTTTCATGTGGAGAAAATCCAAACTTCTTCAAGATCTCTGCTACATACTTATCTTGAGAGATGAAGATACCATCTTCTTTCTGCTGAACTTGTAACCCTAGAAAGAAGTTCATCTCCCCCATTGCATTCATCTTGAATTTGTCTTTCATAAGCTTAGAGAAATCTGCACTCATCTTTGGATCGGTGGATCCAAAGATGATATCATCAACATAGACCTGAACAAGCAAAACATCCTTACCAGCCTTCTTGGTAAATAATGTCTGGTCTATGGTGCCCCTATTGAATCCATTTTCCACCAAATAAGTGGACAATGTACCATACCATGCTCTTGGGGCTTGATGAAGTCCATACATAGCCTTCTTGACTCTATACACCTTGTTTGGATTCTCTGGATCTTCAAAACCAGGAGGCTACATCACATACACCTCCTCAACAATTGTGCCATAGAGGAAGGCACTCTTCACATCCATTTGATAGACAGTGAAGCCCATGCAGGAAGCATAGGCTAGAAAAATTCTTATAGCTTCAATCCTTGCAACTGGTGCAAAGACCTCCTCATAGTCTATCCCTTCCTCTTGTGTATATCCCTGAGCCACTAAACGTGCCTTGTTTCTGACCATAATGCCTCTTTCATCTCTCTTGTTTCTTAGAACCCATCTTGTCCCTATAGGTCTGACATATCTGGGATAATCAACCAGCTCCCAAACATCCTGAATTGTAAATTGGTGAAGCTCATCCTGCATTGCTTCCACCCAACTTGGTTCTTTGAGAGCATCAAATATCTTCTTGGGTTCCTATTGTGACAGAAAACAGGCAAACAAGCATGATTAAACAAGAGGGGTATCAACCTTCTTGTGTATATTGGCAATGAATCCACCAAGATTCTGATGAGATCTTCTAGTCTGAACAGGAGTCATAATATCACCAATGATTTGAGAAGTAGGGTGATTCTTCATAGTAGAAGTGAGAAATCCTCCTTCAAACAGTCTGTTGTCTTCAATCTCATTATCCAAGTTGCCAATATCTTCATCAGACTCTCTTTCATCAATAGTAGGATGAACCTCTTCATATAAATTGGAAGGTTCACCTTGTTCAAAATTAGAAGAGAAAAGATGCTCAAAAGTGTTGTCAACGCATGAACCTTGGTGGTCAGCGTTTGGGCTATCAACGCCTGAAATGGTGTTGTCAACGTTTGAGCCATCAACGTCTGAATTTGTCCCATCAGCGCTAGATTTTCCTTTGTCAGAGCCTGAAGGACCATGCATGTTGTTAACTGGTGGTACTTGGGGACCACCATTATCCTTTCCAGCAGCGGCAGCAGCAGCAAAAGCATCTGTCCATATGGGGATAGTGACATACTCTTGTATGGGAGATGACTTTTCTGCTTGTGATCCAGCCTCTTCATTAACTTGTGTACCTGAAACATCAACAACTTGTTCTTCCACAACATTTTAAGTTACCTTCACAATGTCTGGATTAGTGACAGGCATATAATTTAAAGTCCTAGATAGAGGTTCCAAGTCAAACAACCAATTTGGACCACTTTCAGGATCACTAGGTTTACTCTCTAAAAACCTAACATGTACTCTCTCAAGAATACGTTTCTCCTTTTTAAGGTAAATCCTATATCCCTTGCTCTGCAATGAATACCCCATGAAATAGCCTTCATCACCTTTTGCACTAAATTTACCTAAGGCATCACTAGTATCAAGAACAACTACATGACAGCCAAAAGGTTTAAGAAAACCAATATTAGGTTTCCTTCCCCAAAGTAATTCATAAGGTGTTTTGTTATGTATCTTGTTGACCAATGCTCTATTTTGAAGATAGCATGCTATATTCACAGCCTCAGCCTAAAAAGCTATAGGGAAGTGAGCATCAGCCAACATGGTTCTGGCTGCTTCAATTAGGGTTATATTCTTTCTCTCAGCAACCCCATTTTGCTGTGGGGTTCTGGCAACACTAAACTGCCTAGTAATCCCTTTCTTGGCACAAAAATCATCTAAAATTTTATTCCTAAACTCACCACCATTGTCACTTCTAAGTATTTTAACTTCATTACCAGTTTTCTTCTTTATCTGAGTAATAAAATCAATTAAAGTGTCAGCAGTATCACTCTTCATAGCTAAAAAGAAAGTCCAAGTAAACCTAGAAAAGTCATCTGTGATGACAAAGTAGTATGATTTACCATTCAAACTCTCTATATTAGTTGGACCAAATAGGTCCATATGCAGCAAGTGGAGTGGTCTAGTACTAGAGTGCACCTGTTTGGACTTGAATGAGACCTTGTGATGCTTGCCTTTAAGGCATGCAACACAAGAGTGGTCATTGTGGAAAGCCTTTTTAGGCAAACCATCAACCAAGCCAAGTCTCACAAGCCTGTTTATATTCTTAAAGTTTATGTGCCCTAGTCTCCTGTGCCATAGATTACTCTCATCTACTGAAGCTTTAACATAAAAACATGACATATTATTATTCATCCTAATGCCATTAAGATTCACATTATATATGTCTTTATGTCTAGGTGTTCTATAGTCAATATATTTCTCATCTGGGATCTTATAATCCTTGCTTAACACCAAGCATTCAGTGTTAGTAAACAGAACTTTATTTTTGTTATCACAAACTTGTGATACACTAAAAAGATTGTAATCAAGTTCCTTTACCAGAAATACGTTCTCAAAACACAAGTTCTTGGTAAGAAGAGTTCCTTTGCCTGTGATAGTTCCATATCCGCCTCCAAAGTAAACCTTATCACCATCTTTAATGGGAGTGAAGTTAGTAAGATAATCTTCCTTCCCTGTCATGTGCCTGGAGCATCCACTGTCCCAATATCCATAATCATTGACCTGTTTTTGAATGCCCTGCACATAAAGAAAACAAGTTAGTTTTCTTTGGGAACCCAAGCCTTAGCAGACTTGGATTCATCTGGTTGTTCAACAAGAACAGACTTAGTTCTTATAACAACCCTTTGTTCATCCCTCTTTGGATGAAATACCCAGTTAACCCCAATAGGTTTTGTAATGACCTTTGAAATGTAATTAAATCTGTTGCAGGTCATAGAAATCCCATTATCATTTGGGTTTTGATCTTTCTTAGGTCTCCATGTCAAGCTTGAAGAAGCTTTAGACCCCTTACCCTGTGGTTGCAAATATTTAGGTCTGGTCACATTTCTGTCAGCGTTGGATTTGGTCTCGTCAACGCTGAAATTGCCCTTGTCAGCGTTGAACCTAGGGTTTGCTAAAGAAACCCATTGCCTATTAGACCAAGTATTTGTCTTTTGAAATGGTCTTTGTCCATGAGTGTAAGACCCTCTAGTGAAGAAAGGGGCCAGTCTAACAACTTGTGGACTTTGCTGCACACAAGGTTTGGGTCTGACAACGTTTGACTTTTTAACAGCGTTGACCTTGGAAGCGTTGACACACTTATATGCTAAATGTGAAAAGCTACCACAAGTGTAACAGGCTTTTCTAGACACAACCCTTGGTCTAGAAGAGAAGAAGCCTGTTCCATCATTACTAACTTGGCTTTTAGGTGACCTAGTATTCCTATACATTTCTGCATACTTGATGCTAGGTGTTCTAACAGTGTTTGAGCCAAGGTCAACAGCCTTACCAGTGATTGGGTTTGTTACCTTAATAGGGGTTGACTCATTTGGAATTTCATATAACAAGCCACCCTTAACAAATAAGGTAGGGTTGGCTTTCTTCCATTCATTCAAGTCAGTCAACTTCTGTTGATATTTTTCAACTGGGGTAATGAGTCTAGGCGGAGGAATGAATTCCTCCTCTTGGAGTTCTGGTAGACCAGTCCAAGATAGGTCCTTTCTTTGGACACCATAGAAGTCACCAGCTGGTGGTGGAACCATAGTATAGTCTTTCATCCCAATCCCACTCATGTCCTTAGGATCCCTTTGTTTATTAACACATTCTCCTAGGGTTTGTGTGGCCTTATCAAATCTCTGAATTTTAAGGCCAACATTATCCTTATTCTTAATAGCTTCATCTAACTTAGCCTGTAACTCACTATTAACCCTTTCCATGATGTTCCTAACATCATTACTGGCATCTAACTCATGTTTTAAAATATTTATTTTATCTTTTAAGTCAAATTCCATTTTCTTGTACTCAGAAACTGTCTTCTCAGTTTGAGTGAGAGCAAGTTGGTAGTTAGACAGTTTGCATCTCTCAGTACTCACATCATCTAATAATCTTAACACCTCTTTGTTAAGTTTCTCAGTATTTAACCTACAACCCTTACTACAAAAAGCATCATCGTATACCTCATTATCTGATGAAGAGGAGGAGTGTGCCATGAGAGCATATTGAACATGCTCTTCTTCTATCTCAGCAACCAAAGCTTTATCCTCTTCCCCATCCTTAGCCAAATAGCTCCAATCCCATCCCATACCATCAATTTCTTGCACCGCAACCATGGCCTTAGGATCCTGAGCCTTAACAATTTGTCTTGAGGGTTTGCCAGCATCAGATCTTCTTCGAGATCTGCATTCTATCATGAAGTGCCCCATACGATGACAATTGTAGCATTCAACCTTGGATTTATCAAATCCAGCCGTGTCCTTTGCATTAAAGGTCATCTTCTTCTTAAACCTTCTATTCCACCTGTTTGCTATTATACTAGCAAGATCCATGTTCCACTTAATATCTATCTCCTCCAAGTGCTTATCACTTATTTGCTCAAGGTCCTCATATGTAATCACTAAACCATTGGGCAAAGAAGCAATGTAAGCACATACAGTATCCAGATCCAAACCAACAGGTTTAACTCTTGGTGAGTCACTTTTGTATGTGTCAGCGTCTGAATATGAGGCGTTGACAAGACATGTTCCAACGTTGACACATGATGATCTAGTAACTGGGTGCATGTAAGAGTCCTTCTGATCAAATTGACCTTCACTACCTGAGAAGAAGGCCATGTTACTATTGGTAGACTTACTTCCATGCTCCAAGAGAGTTTCATTCTCCAACAGCCTTAGTTTGTTGTAGATATCATCAAAAGTGGAACTTTTGTGAGTGTTATTGGCAAGTATAGATCTTGCCTCAATCTTCCACGCATCACCAAGACTTTTAAGAAAAGTAGCATTAATGTCAACATCACCAAGTTGTGTCCCCATGAAGGACAGCTTGCTTGTAATGTCAAGCAGTCTGCTTCTCACACTGCTAAGCTTCTCATTAGGTTGAGCCTTGAAAACAGCATACTCATGCATGAGTTGCTTCTTCTTCTCTTCCCTAGTATCATCATTGCCACCATATGCAACTTCAAGAGCTGCCCAAAGGTCTTTTGTAGAATCATAACCTCTGTATTTATGCTGGTTCTCTTGTCCCAAAGAGAGTTTCAGAATGTTTAGGGTTTTCATATCAACCCTTCTCTTTGCTATGTCTTCTGCAGACACAGCTCTACCATCACCAGGTTTTTCTTTCTTATCTGCTTCAGGACATCCATCAATAGCAGTTCTTGTAGCAATGGCAGCAGCAAACTTTTCAGCTTTATTGTATGTGTTTCCATATTCAATTATCTCCCAGAGAGTGTAGTCATAGATCCCCAGATATTGCTCAAAGTTGAATTTCCACAATTCAAAGTAGGTTGCATCAAGCATGGGAATCTTGATGTTTGGTAAAGGTGAGGAGGAGGAGGTTACTTCTGGATTTGACATGATGTTTTTAGGGTTTTGTGAAAATTAGGGTTTTGGTGATTTTAGGGTTCTTGTGTTCTTTAAGATCAAAAGTTCCTCAACAAGCTCTGATACCACTTGTTGATCCCAAACTTAGATCGATTTAGCTTTATGTATATGAGATTAGATCAAGTAATACACGTAGAGAAACCTTTGTATATGTATATGATAATCTAAGTGTTATGCGGAATTAACACTTAAACAAGAACACCCAAAGATGTAAACAAACTTTCCCTTGATTAATGATAACAAACTTGCTTACAATAAAAGTGTTTAACGTATCATAACTTATATTGAACAATAACCTAAAGGTCTTCTTTTATAGACATAAGAAGCCTTGTACAAGAGTCTACGTATCAACTATTCTAGGTAAAGATAATTATAGAAAATACAATGTTGAACTTATCCTTACTAGAAACAAACTAGAAACAATATACGCGTAGACTAAATCTTTCCATCAGTGCTTGTCTTCAATGTATCAACGTATTACTTCTTCTTGTCAACGCTTGATCTGTCAGCGTTTGTTTTCTTCCTATCAACGGTTGTTTTACTCTTGTCAGCGCACAAGTAGACTGGCTAGTAGACTGGCTATAATTTATTCCCAACATAAGCAACCTTACGGTTGGCTAATTCTAAAGTCATTCGTGTGGGGACTAGCTCGGGTAGAGACAATTGTTTCCAAACGCTTAGAGGCATTAAGTTGATACTAACACCTAGATCGACTAGGGCCATACAATTCTCTACCCCGGGGAAGTTGCAAGGAATGAGAAAATGACCTGGATCACCAAGTTTGGTTGGTAATTTCCTTAAGAGCACTGCGGAGAAATTCTCATTAAGTTGGGTCTGAGCTATATTAAGAAGTTTCTCCTTATCACTGAGAAGATCTTTAAACATTTTAGCATATTTCGGCATGTGAGCGAGAGCCTCAACAAAGGAGATATTGAAATTTGGTTGTTTAAACATTTTAAGAAAGTTAGAAACCTGAATATCATCCTTGTTCTTTAATTTCTCTTTCCTCAACCTTGAAGGATAAGGTATATTGGGTTGAGATGAAGGCTTTAGAATGGAATTCTCACTCACATCTTTGGGTGGTAGGGGGGGGGGGGGGGGGGGGTGGAAGTAGAAGGCGGTGAAATTGGAGAAGAAGTTGGAGGAATTGGAGGAGGGGACTCGTTTTCCTTTGTCACAATCACCGGTGTAGGTGTAGGAAGCTCGGGTTCCTATAAACCTTTTCCGCTTCGAGTGGTGATTGCTTTCATCTCCCCTCTTGGATTAGCAACGATGTTACTCGGAAGAGAACCCGAACCAGAGGCTTGATTACTTGGGAAGAAACTAGCCATCATGTTCCTTAAGTCATTCGTTTGACTTGCCAAAGAGTTTTGCATATCGGCTCGAAGATCATTCCCTTGTTTCACCATATCTGCTTTCAAGTTGGCCATTTCCCGCTGAAGATTTTGCACTATCACATCATTAGTCCTTATGTAAGTGTCAACCTCTTGATTAAATGTGGTGGGTTGGATGGGAGGAAGAGCATGGTAGGCAGGTGGTTGATAAGCGGGTGGTTGGTGAACTTGATTGTTTCTTTGAGGTGGATATGGGTTTCTTTGGGTTTGATATTGATTTGGAGCTCGAGGTTGATTTTGATTGTTGTGATTGAGGTTGTTTGGGTTTTGTGGTGGGAAACCAGGTGGTGAAAGAAAGTTGTTTGAGCGATAGCTGAGCAAATTGCGGTCACCTTGAGGACGTGCTTGATAGCCTTCCGTAGAAAAGTTACCGTTGGCGGCATACACATTTTCCGAATTGTCATGAGTCGAAGGATAATCGGTGTATGAGTGACATGCCCCGCATATTTCACATGATTTACTAATAGCATTAACTTGAGCATTGATAGCTTTGGTGTTGTTAGCGGTTTGGAGAGCAAGTGTTTCAACAAGCGAAGTAAGCTTATCAATTGTCTTGTTGCTCTCATTAGTGCTAGCACTAGCCACATTAGTTCGAACACTCTTGGTTTGCACTCTAGACTTATTCTCAATCATATCCCATGCGACATTAGAAGACTTAACCAAAATATTTCCCCCCGAGGCACTATTTAGTGAATCTTGGTCATTCATGCTTAAACCATTGTAAAAAGTATTAATTTGATGTACTTTTGTGAAACCATGGTGTGGACACTTTCTTAAAAGTTCCTTAAAACGGTCCCAAGATTCACTAAACGTCTCACCGTACTTTTGTTCAAAGGTAATGATTTCATTCCGCAAAGCGGTAGTACGTGAGGGTGGGAAAAAGTAGTTGATGAATTTAGTCTCTAAATCTGTCCACATAAGAATACTTTGTGGCGGTTTCTTATCAAGCCAATTCCGGGCTTGTCCCTCTAAGGAGAAAGGAAAAAGTTGCAAGCGAATCACTTCTTGTGAAACCCCATTATATTTAACCGTATTAGTAAGTTGAAGAAACCTTTTTATATGGTCATGAGGATCATCAAGCGAACGCCCCAAGAAAGGTTGAGCAGAGATCATTTAAATGAAGCCGGATTTGAGTTCAAAATTGTTGGCTCCAATCTCGGGTATGACAATAGCATCGGTGTTGCCCTCTACGCGTGATTGCAAAAGCTCGATCATTGGTTGATTGTCCATGGTGACAATAGGTGGAGTTATGACTTCAACTTCAATTGCTTTCTTCTTACGAGCACGAGTACGCATACACACCTACAAAAGGAAGAGAAAAATAAACAAGAAATATTTTTGGTTTTTATGCTTTTCTATTTTTTTTTGGATTTTTAAATTTTTTTAATTTTTATGGATTTTTGAAAATTTTTTAGCAAGAAAAATAACGTTCAAAGGTGAACGGATCCCAAAATCCAACGCGTCTCTCACTAAAAACCGTTAATTTTAACGAAAAGAGCCGGCAGCGGCGCCATTTAATACATAGATTTACTAAGTATCAAAGTTCGTTGTTCCGATCTTTTCGAATTGATTACTAGTAGAAAGTGCGACTCAGTCGTTCTTGGTGAAAATAAATGGTTTGGTTGTCTATTTTAAACTAAAAGCAATTATGTAAATGTCGTTGAGTAAAATAAAAGCTTTAAAAATTAAACTAAAAATTACTAGAAAAACACTTGGTAAAAACAGAGATTTCGGGAAGCGTGCAATTTTTGGAAATTAAAATGTAATGAATTTAAAACTTAAAACTTTGTAAAACTTAAAAGCTTAATCCATCGGAATGTTAAATTAAGCATCGGAATATTAGTGAACAAATTCTATCGGAATAATCTATCTGAATGTCTAGTATCGGAATAATTAAGATCAAGTCTATCGGAATGTATGAAATCAAAGTTATCGGAATACTGAAAACACTTCTGTCGGAATGTAATTCTGTCGCAATGTTTAAGTCTATCGGAATAATTAAGACCAAGCTATCGGAATGTATGATTTTCTGTCGGAATGTTGGTAACAAAAATTAGGCAGCATTTCGTCTTAATATAACCTTAAGACCCGTCGCAATATGCGATCGCAATGAGCGGTCGCAATCACGATCGGAATAAGGGGGATGTGCACTTGATCGCAAAGTAGAACCCCTTGGGTTATTGCGATCACAAATAAGCTGTCTGAATAAGGCCCTTGGAATGTTAGAAACCCTATTGTTGCGATGGAGCACAAATTAATCCTAAAAGGTAGAATAAGCTAAGAACTCAATAAGCACTTCCAAATAAGAACACTAAACCGAAACTTAACCAATTCAATAAGCGTAAATTTGAAAGCTTTTAAAATACGAAATTCGTAAACTATATAAAAGAAACTTTTAAAAAGACTAAACTTTTTAAGAAAACTAAAAACAATAAGCTAAACACTAATTAAGCCAATAAGCATGAATAGCTCAAAGCTTAATCCGTGTAAGACTTAGAAAGGAATAAAAAGATAAACTTCTTAATCACAAAAACATCAAAATCAAGCACTTTATATTAAAATTTCGGATCAAGGACAATTTAAAATCAAGAAAGGTAGAAAAAGATTAAGATGAAAAACTTAACTTGAACTTTTTGATTAGTGAAACTCAAATACAAAGATTAAATAAAGCTTAAACTTGAAATAAAAGATGAAGTTTTAGTGAGAGAAAGTTAAACACTTTCTCTCTCTAAAATGAAAACTACAAAAAAGAAATAAACTAGCTAACACCCTCCTAATGTGTCATTAGGAGGGTATTTATAGGAGGTGGAAAGGTGCATTCTTCCTTCTTTCTTTGTTCTCGACTCGATTTAAATGCTTTGTCTTTCTCGACGTCGTCTCGGGATTTGTCGATACAAATTGAACTTGTCTTATAATTTTCTTCTTCTATTAGACTTGAGTTCTTCGACTTCATTAAACTTCCGTCTTTAGACTTTTTCTTCGATAAATCTTCAGAATAGGCCTTGGACTTCCGTTCTTTTTGCACTCTTGATATTTTGACTTCGTCTTTTCTCGTTTTCTTCGATAAAAGCCCGTGATAGCCCATGTTTTCTTCATTTTCCATCTTTTGGTCCTAAAACATAATAAAAACACAAACCACGCATAATTCCGACTTTTACGACATAAAATACACGTTTTGGTCTTGCTATTATTGGAAATAAGTGGTAAAAGGATAAGTGTTTTCACACTTATTAAGGCACTTGAACAAATAGTGGTTGGATTTGCTTATCGTGTATAAAAAGGTACAAAAATGTAGTTTCTCAATGATGAAGTGACAAGACAACTCATCATCGGGGAGTTGTGAATTGGTTTGAGCAGAATTTTTAGTAAGGAAGTTACAAGAAAAATAATCACCGTGAGATGTGGTGTTTTTTAGTTATAGCTAATACAAACTTCTTGAAATTACATCTATCTTGGCTAGGATTGGTCGAACAAAGATCAACGATAAGTTTCCAACAGGAATTGTCTCAAGATTATGAATGTAACATTTTGTTTATGCTCATTCTTCCCTAGAACTTATATAGGTAAATCCTTTTTTTGCAGGGCCTATATGATGATGCTAAATTTCAAACATTAAACGTTCAATTAGAGAAAAAAAATCTCTTGGTAAGTATTTTTTCCCTTGCAGTTTGTTTGTTTCACATATATACTTAAACCACACATTCCTGGAAATCGAAAAAAGGTTTACTAAAAATCTAATAATGGATTGCATATGTTTTTCCCATAAAATAGTCAAATTTCAAAAAGCTGATTCTTTATCCATACTAACAACTTCATCTTTTGTGCTACTTTTTAATTGTTGTTATTGGTCGTGATACCATTTTATATCTAATTCTGTGATCAAATGAGTGCAATCCACTGAATTCTATAGTCCATAAATAAATCGTATACAACCATAGTCCTTTTTGTAGGTTTAATAACATTAGGACACATATCCGGTTCATTCGGAATACTACTTTAAAACATTTGTTTTGAAAGAAACTGAGAAGGCGATTAAACTCACTTGCAATTCTTGAATTGTGTCTGCAAACATTTTTATTCAAAATTCTTTGAATCAAAGAATACGATCAAATGCATAAATATAATCAAAGGATAAAGCTGTTAAAATTTAAACCCATGGATTAGGAATTTGTGATATTGTATTCAGTTAATGGAAGAACATGATTGCACTAACCACCCGTGTTTGCAGATTCTGTAGGCAAACATGTTGACTCCACACCACTATTCCTTATAATGCTCGCCCTCTCGGTAAGAAGAAATCAGTAACATCTAAACCATTAGCATGCGCAACAGAGAAAAGTGGAAAACAACGCCTGGCAGAACATGATTACTTAAATGCTGAAGCCATTGTATGCAAGTGTAGACATGGTCATTCGAAGATACGTAGAGGTTCCGCCAGCAGAGTCTACAACTCTGTAGGAGATTAGGGTGGATTATAGTTCATAGATCAACTTATTTAGTATCCGGTTTAAACTCACACATGTATCCTACTTTATATTTACACTAGCAAATGTTCAAATTTATAATCTGTAAATGATGATGATATTTTTACAATATCTTTATGAATGACAAGATTTTATGAATGTATTTAGTACTCCAACTCATAACTATTATTTCGTTGGTTAAAATCACACACTACTAAGATACGTTATGGGTTGGGTTGTAGTCGCAATATGGTTAAAATCACACACTATTAAATATGTTATGGGTTGTAGTTGCAATGTGTTGTAAACTAATAGCCAAAAAACGTTACTAAAAAATTTAGAAAAAAATCCGTACCTGCACGGGTATTATACCTAGTTTATGAAAAAAGAAATTAATTAAAAAGTATTTCAATGTAAATAAATAAAGATGACTTTTTAATGATTGTTAACTAGCTTTAACAACGATAAAATAAGTAATAATTTCTATATTACGATTTTGTATATTATATATATACTTCTATACTATTATATAAAAAGGCTAACTCCGATCTTAACTCCGATTTTAACTCCGATCTTAATCTCGAACCTAAAATTTTCAAACCTAACTTCAAACCAAAAAATAAGATATGAAGGTTAAATTTAAACCCTTAGATCATATTTTGTTAAATGATCTCATCCATCCATATGTTTTTATAACAAACTTTTGTAACAACCTTAGTAATAAACAATTCAAAAAAACTTTTATCTTTAAATTGAAATATCTTTTGATATATTTATTTTTTGTATAATCTAATTTCACCATATTTTCTAAAATTTTGTGCTCTTCAATTCAACATCCATTTTGATATAATTTTATTAAATTTTAGTTTTTTCGTTTTTAATGAGTTTATGTAAGTTAACTTAATTTTTTTACTACTTTAACTTTAATTTGAACCTTAGTAAAATTGTAATATTTGTTCGCTAAAAAGTAGTCATCGGTTACTCGTCCCTGCATTACGCGGGTATGCTAGTACTTTTTAAAATGTCTAATATTTATATACTTGATTATCTTATAAAGTATAAAGGGTATAAAGTCTAAGAGTATTTTTTTTATTTTTTAAAATTATAAAAAAATATAAAAAAAATATAAATTTATACTTAAATCCATCAAATTTATTTAAAATTCAACCAATAAGGTTTCTTTAATCACCTCATTTTTTTATGTTTTTATTTTTACCAATTTAGCACATATATTTTTGTGTGTTTTCATCAAATTCCTCCACGAATTTTTTTAATTTTGACAAAATTAAATTCAGTTTTGATTTTTTCCACCAATCACATCATTCGATTTTGCTTATTTGTCAAAATCAAGATTTTTTTTATTTGTCCAATTGTTTTTTTTACAATCTCCACTTTTTACTAAATTTTCCAAATAATGTAATTTTTTTATTATATAAAAGATAAGTTGATAAAAACATGTATGGTGAAAAATACACTTTTTGTTTGGATTCAAATTAAAGTTAAAGTTGCACTTTTACCTATCAATTTCAATATAAAAACAAATGTTGCACTTTTACCAATTAATTTCAAATTTTTATTCAAATTAAGGTTAAAGTTGTAAAACTTTGAATCAGAATAAAATATACCCATTGAAACTAAAAGTAACAAAATATATTCAAAAACAAATGTTAAATTAAAGAGCACAAAATTTTAGAAAATTTGTTGAAATTAGATTATGACTAAAATAAATAGATAAAAAAGATATTTTATTTTAAAAATAAAGATTTTGAAATTGACAGCCGAACCCAACAAGAGTTTTTAATAAATTGTTACAAAAGAAATGGTTATCAAAATTGCACATATTGTTACAAATGTATATTTTCATAACAACCAATTTTTAGTGTCTAAGTCTTCAGACTTTCTAAATATGAAATTGTCTCAAATGCTTATAATATAGTATGATTTAATTATTGAGATTTAATATGTTAATCTTAAGTTTTTATTTGAATTTAGTTTTGGAGTTAGAATGAGGATATACACATTTTGAAGTAAAAAGGAAATTTAAAAAGATAATTGGGTGAAGTAAGATGATGATGAAGGGTTAATAAGGGTGAAGATCAAGCTTGGGTTAAAGTGTACTTGAAGTTTTTATTATTATTTTTTATCATTGTTTGAATTACTCATCATAATTGTGGTAAATCATATGTTTTCTTATTTGTATTTTCTTTTTACTTCATGTATATGTATGCATATGATGTATAATGACCGAGTAATGAAAACGATGTTGCATACATAGATCAAGAATAAATAAAGTTAAAACAATCCTTAAACTAGTAATAAAACTTAAAATTCGCGATCAGTAGAAAAACGTAAATTTCATTAATCTCTCAGTAGGTGTTAAGTTTGATATAATCTCATGGGATTGTAGATACTTTTCTTATGAAGATTTGTCCGGGTGTAACTTCCCTTGACGATACTTGATGAATAAGTTATGATCAAATTCCTATAAGTAGGTCAAATCTTAACATGTTAAACATATCACTGGTGAAATCATAGATACATAATAAACCAAGTAAAAAGTCAAAACTATGGGATAGTCTACCAGTTCATTATGGTTTGAAAGTGGGGTCCAAAATAGTAAACCCTAGATTTCAGTCCAAAAATTAAACTTGACCTTTACATATAAATTGAATCATATGAACTTGTATAAATAAAATTTGGACTAAAGGGGCTTAGATCTGTAAAATAGACTCAAAAAAGAAACCAAGCACACTACATCTTTCCAAGGTAGGTGTATAGCCTCACTTTTACTACTTTAATTGTTTTATAAACCCGGAGGAGATATATGCTTCTTTATCAAATGGAACACAATTCATTTTTAGTATGTTGGACCGAAATATTTGGACCCGAATATATACATTGACTGCATTAAGTTACTATTGCCCTAACTTACTCATTTTCATGGACTGTTAACTACTTATGATGATAACCGCTTCTACAATTAATAGATCAATAGGATTAACAACCCAATTCGATTTTTGGGTATGCATCTATAATGGGAACACTCAATGTACAGACATATATTAGCGAGATGTTGAGGTATACGACAATACCAATACTTGGGGGGGGGGGGGGGGTGCTTTTATAGACAATAAATAAATCTTGATACAAACTGAGTTCTTTTGTGGTAATTGTTTAAGGGATCAGGGTCATGAGCTTAATGCAATATAGTCACTTGATACAATATTACTTAATATCTTGTATGTACAACAACTTTATCCAATGATCATAAGTTAGACTTGTGTTTTACTTTATTCTTATAAACCTATGAATTTAATGAACATATTTGTTGAGTTTTTAGCATGGTTCTCAAGTAATCAAGATTAAAGGCTTGGAAGCTCAAGAGAAGGAATTGCGCTGAACTTTTAACATGTATTTTAAATATTCCATTCCTTAATGCAAAATTTTATTTTATTTTTTTATGTCAAACTTTTGGTTACGATGCTTCTGGACTACGCTTTTAAACTCTGAAAATTTGGAATGGATTTAAGTATTGATTTCCTTTTAAAATGTCTACTTTCGAGCCATTCTTTAGATCTTGTGACTATTGCACTATTACTTAGCACCCAAATAGTTGGTTCTGCTGCGAGTAAATTTGAGGGTGTTAAAGAACACATATCTTTATCTTCTAAAGACATTGGAAGAGTTCTTGTTATGTATTCCACTATACTTCCTTCAGCTGAACCTCACTTCAGCTTAACATTCTTATGTTGAACTTCAATTTAGATGGACATGTTGAACGATCTTCAACTGAACATTTTACACTTAAAATATTTTATTTTCAAATCTAAAAATTACTAAATGTCAACAATATTTTACCCAACAAAAACCAATGAAAAAATTTAGTTATTAAAAAGTGAAAACCCGGTATGTTAGTACAGTGATCGGTCGGGGTCGAAAGTAGATCTAAGTACTCGTCGGGAAGTACTTAGATGCCTTGTGCTATGAAAGGATCTTGTAATATCAAGAGAAGTAGTTGGCGATTTCTTGCACACGCAAAGTAATACCGTTAGTCCTTTCCGTGAGGACGAACCCCACGATTAGACTCCGGCGTGAGAGTAAGTATTCATATCGTCTGAGATATATGTGTGTGTAAAGATGAGTGAGAAAATCGTACCTCGTTTGGAGTGCAAGTGGGTACTATTTATAGGAGAAAGTACTGGGTCTTTCCCTGTTTCTCGAATGGTACTCGGGAGTGGGCCTTTGTGGTCCAAAGGCTCATTTATCTCTTTGTGGTCTAATCGTACCCTGCAGATTAATTCTTTAGAAGACTTATCCGCAGAAGTCTCAGACATAAGTATGCCAGGTCACTACATCGTGACTCCGCTTGCTGGGAGCGGATCCGCTTGGATCTTTTGCCATCGTGGTGGGCTTTTGTATACTTAGGTCTAGGCCCAAGGTTTGATGTATGGTTTTAGGCCCAATGGGTCGTATCCATGCTATACGTTATCAAGTCCCCCAATCCACTAGTTCTTGCGGACTACAGATGGACTGCTGGACTTTTATTAGGTTTCGGCTTGTTGGGGCGCGTGGTGCGCCTGTTGTTTTTCCTCCTTTTTTACAGCTGATCACCTTTTTGTTAGATACATTGTATCCTTACGTTTCCCACTACCCTGATCTTTTTGATCATTCATGTTGTTAGTGTTTTAAACGTGTCATGATCGTGTGAATTAGCCGTTTTCCTTCATCCGACTGTATAAATAGGGGTTTCACCCTTATTCCCTATTCTTATTTTCGCTCCTTCTACTTTTCAGCTGTTACCGTCTCCCAAGTTTTTCCTCCTTCATATCCAGGTTTTGATTTATTTTACTTTATGTTATTTTATATTCTTGAGATGGTTTATGTATTTGTTGTAGATTTGTGCTTACCCAGCATATGTTAGACGCCTTCTATAGAGACTATTTCATACCTTTCTGTGTTCACAGATATTTTCACATGTTCTTTGTCTCCTATTTTTGATGATGATGAGAATGAGGATTTTGGGTCTCCTTTAGTTCGTACATGGAACCCTGCATTGAGGTTTGTTGTCTCTCCTAAATTTTCTAGTGAGTTGTCTGAAGGTGCGGGTTTGAGTAACTTTAGTGTTGTTTCTCCCAGGTTGGTTCTGTCTAGTGCTCTACTTGCATATTCTGTTATTGTTTATGTACCTTCTTCGATCATTCCATCATTCTTGTTCTGGTTACATCTACTTCAGCTATTTCTTCGGTGGTGCCTGTTGTCCCGAGTGTTAGCTCCAATGTTGTTCGTCTTAGAGCTCGGGTTGTTGCTAGGGATTGCAGTTCTCTTAATGATGTGTTATCTATAGAACTTTCAGGTGATGTTTACGTTCCTCTTAGGTGCGTTAGTAATGGCTTCGTTCTTGATGATCTAGATGTTTGTCGGAGTCTTGTTGATTGTGTTGTTCCACCGGGCTTCCTTAGCCAACTACAAGGTATGGAATTAGATCAGCTACTTGCTGAGTTTAATGTTGGTTTCGCCCGCCATGTGGGTATGGGTTCAAAGGTGAGGACTCGTTTTGAGTAGCATTTAGAAGAGATTCATAGATTGCATGCGGGGAATGTCGAGTCTTCTCGATCTTTGTTAGAGAAGGATGCTGAGATCCAATCTTTGAATGCTAAAGTAGCCAAGTTTGAGGAAGACAATGCTTTGATTTCTGGGCTTCGTACCCAGGTTGACTATCTGGATAGTGCGAATCTTACCTTTTCCTCAGATCTTCTGACAAAGTGGTTGAGAACGAATCTTTACCGGATCAGGTTAAGCAGCTTTCTGAGTCTCTTGAAGGTTCGAAGGATCGGGTGTTGGAGTTGGAGAATTTGGGTGGTAGTTTGGCTGATCAATTATCAGCTAAAGAGTCAACTGTCTCTAAGCTTGGCGCTCTTCTTTCTATCCTTGACGAGGATGTTTTACCTCGTTCTCTTACTGCTGCAGCAGCATATCGGTGGACTGTGGGTTGTCGCCTTCGTGTGGCTATTGATATGTGTCGTAAGTCCTATGCTTATAGGGAATCTTTCGGTCTTGCCATGACTTGTGCTCAGAATTGCGGTATGCAGGAGGGTTTAGAAGCTGGGATCAAGCATGGGAAGGAGGGGAGGACTTTAGCTCAGGTTAAGGCTCCTGACCCCAAGGCTAAAGTGAAGTTTGAAGCTGCTGTGTAGGCCTTCGCTTATGTGGAGCTACCTTTCCTTGACCTTTTGGAGTCTCAAAAAGATGATGGGGTTAATGTGCTGATGTCCAATATCCAGTTTGAGAGCCAGGCTCAGGGGGACGGTATTCTTCCTTCCTCTGCTTGTAAGTTGACCATTCCTATGTGCGATGGTGCCTTTGTTGGTCGAGAAGTTCCTGTTGCTATTCTCTTGGAGGAATTTCGTGCCAAGCTTCGAGATTATGTTTCCATATCTTCTCATAGTGGTACTGCGAAGGTTCCTACGATTGATTTTCTGCCTTTTTGTTTTAGTACAGGTGGTGGCTCTGGTGGGTATGATATCTCAACGACTGATGTCTTTGTGGCTACTAGTTCTCCTTTGAATATCTCAGATTATAATCTTGAATCTGGTTTTGATTGTGATGTTTCTCTTGATGCTTTTGGAGCTTGTTACTGCCTCTAGTCAGGCTTTGGAAGCTGCTGGTACTGATTCTAGTTCTTCCGTACCGGGGGTCTAGAAATGTTGGTCCAGAGACCGTCATTGCTACCGTTGAGGAGTCCTAGGTTATTCTATAGGTTATCTTGTAATGTGTTTTTATGACAATTTATTATCTGTAATGATGTGGGATGTGCACTTGCTCTTGTTTTATGCTGAGCTTCTATTTCTTTTGTACACACTTCTTGGTTTGTTGTACACTACTCGATGGGTGTGGCTTTAATTGATAGACTTTTTATTGTCATTTATTTTGCGCACTACTTGGTGGGTGCGGCCTTTTGTGCTATCAATCATTTTACTTTTTTCAGTGATAGGATTTATGTGGGGAAAGTTCCTTGTATTGGGCTTGCAAATACCTCTTACATACTTTTTATGAGTTTTTTCGCTTGGAATACTCAATGTGATTCTGTTCATTATCACGCAGATAATGTTACATGTGCGCGGCTTATTGTTTGTAATTTTAACGAATATTTAAAGATCGTTCTTTAGAAAGAAAACTCGTGTGGAGGTAGCTAGTCTCCACATTTTATTTATTTTTAAATTGCATAAAGGACTAAGTACATGATAATAAGAACAAAGTTTGCCTCCACCTATCGGTTGATAGTCATCCCTAGCTCACATCTAAGGGCTTACACTTAGGTTTTTTTTTTATAAAAGTAAGGACTAGATATATCACATCTTTAAGTCATGGATGTTGTGCGTTCCGTCTAATGCGCTACCTTTTTTAGCCCTGAGACTGTATGTTCCGTCTCACAAAGCTTATGTTACATCGTACGGTCCGTCCCAACTTGTCGATAGTTTACTTCTTCCTTCGAGTTTGTCCCTCATGTTCTTTTTGTAGACAAAATCTCCGTGTCTAAAGATCCTACCATTGGTTCGCAGGTTGTAGTATTTTACTACTTTGCTTTTGTTTTTTGCTTTCTTTAGTAATGCTTTTTTCCTTTTCTTCTTGCGAGTCGGCACTCTGTTGTTGTGTCATTTCGCCGTCGACCGTAGTTATTTGGTTGGGGAGTGTGTCTGTGTCAGTTGGTATGGCAACTTCTATTCCGTATGCCAAAGAGAATGGTGTTTCTCCGTTCTCTGTTCTCGGAGTTGCCCGGTGTAACCACAAGATATGTGGGATTTCAGCTAACATGTCTTTTTTTCCTTCTAGTTTTTCTTTGATTTGATCTACTACGTTTTTCTTTTTCGTGTCGCTCTCTTGGGTATCCCTAGTGGGGATGAACTTTTGTTTTATGATTAGCCTTTCGCACCAGTCCTTTAAGGGATTGTCTTCAAAGTGTTTTTCTTTTATCGATACGATTTCTCCAGGAAACTCAAATCTGCACACAATGTTCTCCCAGACAAACTTTTTTTCTGTTTCATGTTATTACCGCTGTTGGTTTGCTTCTATCCAGTTTGTGAAGTGATCAATTGCGATAATTAATAATTTTCCTTTTGCGCTTCCTTTTTCGAAAGGGCAAGTTATGTCAATGTTCCATTTGTGGAATGTCTATGGGGATATTTGTAACGACCCACTTTGATAAGAAGACCGTTACATGATAATTATGGCGTGTCATCAAAGAATAACAAGGTAATGTGTCTTAAAGACATAACTGACCAAAAAGGAAAGCTGAAATCAAACATCATCCCCCAAACATAAGCTCAAAACATGCATACAGTAAATGAAGTGGAAAGGGCTAAACAAGTGTCCAAGCAAGCGTAAGTATGTGAAATTCAAAAGGAAAAGAAGTCTAAGGTCATCCTATGCACGTACTCTCAAATGCTCGAGTCTGTCCTAGGGTACTTGTCGTATGCAACATGGAAAGAAAAATAAAGCTGAGCAATACGCTCAGTGAACGGATATAACGAAATGATAAGAATAACTTAAATATAAGTAAAATATATGAAATGCAGCGGAATATGTGTAGGTCCTGGAAAACCTGGAACATGTTTTATAAACTTGTTTATAACTGAACAGTCTTGTGTTTATACATGAAATGTAATTTAAATGCCAAAGAGCTCATATAGGTCATAACATATGTCAACGTGCATGAATACATAGAGGGGTGACCTCGTCATGCAATTAGAGGGGTGACCTCTAATAATTTAATTCTGGGTGGAGGGATAAACTCTAATGTGATGGATGTAGAGCACACACCACAATCACCTTGTAAACCTGTAAAACATGTACTAGGATGCACCCATACGCCCCACATAATAATCATAATAAAATAATGGCCAATGTAACTGAAGGACGCCGCGAAAATCACTCTCGTCGCGGTAGAGTCATGACACCGGTGCCTCAAGTGTCATGGTTATGGTACCTCCATAACTAGGTGGACATGTAAATCATGGTCATGCATGTATATAGCTCAGGCAAATTAAAATGAAGCATGACAAACGATGAAAAGTTTTATGATCTGATAATACTGGGGAAAACAGATGGCTACAAACGGGGAATACTAATAATGCATAGAAAGAGATGTCCTTACCGAAGGACGGAATATCCGTACCTTATGTCCAGTAACCGGTAAAAGAGATGAACAGCGTAAAAGTCCTACTCCGACTTCACATAAGCTACACATAGGGGACGTGTACGAGTTGCTTGTTCATGTATAAATTACTTGTTCTTAGTTTAAGTTTATTGTTCATGACTTGTTTTACTTGTTCATGACTTGTTTTTTACTTGTTCATGTTTTATCGTGTCTTCCCTTAATATTATATGTTTCATGCGTTCTTGATTAATGTATCACATGTTTCATTTGTGATTATACTTGATGTTTCATAATTAGTAACTTTCTAAAAAGTAGCAGGTTTCTAATATAGTAACTTTTCAAAAATAACAGGTTTCCATATATAGCAACTTTCCAAAAATAGTAAGTTTTCATAATTAGTAAGTTTCCAAAAATAGAAAGTTTCCATAAATAGTAAGTTTCCATAACTAGTAATAAGCTTGCTTAATAATCATATAATATAAGCCGAGGCTTAATAAACATATTTATAAGTCATGATTTATTAAATGATATAAGAGTAAAGCTTATTTTAATAAATAATTTAACATGTCAAAATATTATAATAATTATTAATTAATAATAAAGCATGGTTTAATTGATTATTAATTAATAATAAATCATGAATTTATAATGAATAATACTTACCCTTATCTTGATAAACTGTATAATTATATTATGATAGAAATTAAATTAATTATGCCATGGTAAATAATAATTATCATGTTAATAAGTCCATTTAATAATAACTTTCATATATCTTAGTTTATAAATAATTATTAATTAATAATGTGTCATGTTTATACTTGATTATTAATTAATAATATATCAAAGGTTTAATTTAATTATTAAATAATATCCTGTCATAGGTTTATATTAAATAAAATTAATATTATGTCATGGATTCTAATTTATGTATAATTAACAATATGCCTTGTATTATACTTAATTATAAATAATATATCATGGATTCAATTAATTAAAACAAAGCCTTGCACTATAATAACAATTGCAACTAAGTTAAAGAAAATAAGCCCATGTTAATTTAGTCCGATTAAATAAGTCATAAAAATAACCCGGTTAAACAAGTATATGTAATTAAGCCGTGATTAATTTAACTGATTTCATTTTAAGCTTAACATAATAAGCTAAAAAAATAATAATCCCAAACATACCTTTTTGTGGTTCTCTTGTTTAACCGAGCGAAAAAACACCTAAAACAGCCTCGATCCCTTTTTGGGTTGCTGCTGCCCAGCCTTAGTACCCACTGTTCGTCTTGATTTGCCCCCGTGAAGCAAAATTACCCCCCGGCTGTACCCACTGTGGTTCTGTGGGATGCAGCTGACAACCAAGAACAGCCACCGCCTGACCGTTTTTCCCACTGTGACCCTGCTGGGGGTTGCGGCTGCCCACATAAACTAGCCACCGAGCCAATTGTGGCTGTGACTGCTAGGCCAAAGTTCCCACCGAGGGCACCCCAAAGAGGTTCTCGGTTTCCGTGACAACTCAAACTCCCTTAACCCGATTTCAACTTGATCTAATTTATAACAACATGTTTCCCTTTCTTTTATTTACTTAATTCGTGATTCAAAGAAAATAATAAATGAGGAAATAGGATTGATGATTACCGAATGTATGTAAACCAAGGATGGACAAACACGCACCATACCTAAATTAATCAAAGATCAAAACGTGATCTTCCCCCTTTTGTTTTTCTTACCGGCGGCCAACACCAAACCCTTTATGGTTTTTCTTGTTTTGGTAAAATGAAAAGAAAAGAAAGGTTTTTGGCTAGTTAATTTGTTAGTGGGCCAGGCCTAGCTCTTTTATACTTACAAAGCTTTTAATTAACATAAATCCCGTTTATTATTCATGTCTTAAATTGTATTTCATGTATTCGTAAGTTCGAGTTTTATACTTCCGTGTTACATCATGTTATGTAATATTAATTATACGTAAATACTTATCGTGCATGAATTATATACTCTTCGTGTTGTAATTATAATATACGTTATTACTTGTCGTGTATTTAAGATTTTTAGTTCTGTGTCATATCTTGTCATAAAGTATTTATTATACATATCTACTTGTATCTTGTCGTGTTGAATAAATATACGTATTTACTTGTCGTAATATATTTATTGTTAAAAATTTAAATTTCATGGTATTTTTATGCGGGTTTTACAATATTATTTGTGTGAAATCTTGTTTTGGGTATTTGTCGGCTAGCTTGTATTCTTGGCATTCTCTTATAATTTCTCTTGCATCTTTGTGCATTGTTGGCAAGTAATGCCCAGTTCACATCATTTTTGCCACTACCGATGTGGTTCCGCCATGCTTGCTGCTTGTTCCTTCGTGAACCTTTCTTGTAATGTTTTCTGCTTGTGTTGGGAGAATGCAACGTATCCTTGGCTCGAGGAAGGACTTTTTGTATAAGTTACCATCTATTTTGCGCAATGTCTTGCTCTGGATTTAATTTCTCTTGCATCTACTTCATCTGGTAGGGTTGTGCCCGTAGATAAGAAGTTATGCATCAGAGTCATCCAATTGTTTTCCTCGTATTTGCTGATTGGTAGGATTTCCTTTTCGTCTGTTGATCTTTTTGATACTATTTCTATAACTACCTGCTTGGCCAGGTGAGGGTAGCTTGTTGAAGCGATTTTGCTAAGAGCGTCTTCTTTCCTATTTTTGGTTCTTGGTACTTGTTGTACCGTTAGATTTTGGAAATCCTCTGCCATTGCTTTTACTTTTATTAGATACTGTTTCATGTTTTTCCATTTTGCTGTGTAGGATCCATTGATTTGGTTTGCTACCAGCTTCTAATCTACGCTCGTTTGTAAGCTCTTGACTCTTATTTCTTTCGCTATCCATAGTCCTGCCAAAATGCTTCGTATTCTGCTTCATTATTTGATGTTTGGAGTTCAAATATCAAAGCATACGTGAATTCTGCTCCCTTTGGGCTTGTGAGTATGAGGCCTGCTCCAGAACCCTCGACGCATGATGATCCGTCTTTGTGAAGTGTCCATGTTTCTGTTGGTGAGTTGTGTCCTTCTTGCATGTGTTCTTCCTCATCTGGTTTTTTTTGATAAAAAGTCTGTTGGAAGCTGCCCCTTTATGGCTTTCCGAGGTCTATAGAAAATACTATAAGCGCTCAAGGCGACATTCCATTTTTGTATTTGCCCTCCTGATTATGGGTTTGACAGTACTTGTTCCATTGGTTGGTTTGTGATTACTGCTATGGTATGTGCTTGGAAATACCTTTTTAACCTTTTAGTCGCATGGACTAAGGTTAGTACTAGTTTCTCCACTGCCGTGTAGTTTATTTCTGGCCCTCTTAGTGCTTGAATGATGAAGTAGACTGGTATTTGTTTGGATTCTCTTTCTGCTTGTAGCACGACGCTTATTGCTTCTTTAGAGGCGGATAGGTATACGGTAAGCTCTTCCATTAGGATCAGAGTTGTGAGCATTGGTAGTTTTGCTACTTGTTCCTTGATTTCTTTGAGTGCTTTATCTGTCGTTTTTGTCTATAGGGAGTCGCTCTTTTTTACAAACCCTTTTAGTGTTTTGAAGAGTGGCAGCGACTTTTCTGCTGATTTTGACATAAATCTGCTCAGTCTTGCTAGTTTTCCGTTCAATTTCTGGACGCCCTTGAGGCGTAGAGGGGTAGGCAATTTGACTATTACATCTGTTTTTTCTGGGCAAGCTCTTATCCCTTTCGTTGTTATTATATGACCTAAGAATTCTCCTTCTTAGACTCCAAATGTGTACTTCTTCGGGTTGAGTTTCATGATTATTTCCCTCAATGCTTTGAATGTTTCCTTGATGTGTTTTAGGATTTCTATTTCCGTGTGACTTTTTTATTACTAGTTTGTCTACATAGAATTCAAGGTTGCGGCCCACTTGCATCTCGAAGGCTTTGTCCACTAGGCGTTGGTAGGATGCTCCAGCGTTTTTAGACCGAATAGCATTTTTGTGTAACAAAATAAGCATTGGCTTGTGATAAACGTTATTTTGTCTTCATCCTCATCTACCATTTATATTTGATGGTAACCCTTGTAGGCGTCTAAGAAGCATTTGAGAGGGTATCCGCATAGAGATTCTATTTTCCAATCGATATCCGGGAGTAGGTAGCAGTCTTGGGGATATGCTTTGTTGAGTTCTGTGAAGTCTACACACATTCACCAGCTTTTGTCATGCTTTCTCACCATCACGAGGTTGGCTAACCAGCTATGGTAGATGACTTGTCGCATTATTCCTGCTTCTACCAATTTGGTTACCTCTTCGAGTATAACTTTGCTTTTTTCCGGGGATTGACCCCTTCTCTTTTGTCTTACTGGTGGGTATCTTTATGTAATATTCAAGTTGTGTTCTTTGATATTCCTTTGGACGCCTATCATGTCTTTATGTTCCCATGAGAATACGTCTAGGTTTTGCTTTAGTAAATTACACACTTCTTGTATTCCTTGATCCGATAATCTTCCTCCTATCGTTACCGTTTTCTCCGGGTATTGAGGATGTATTGCTATTTTTATTTTCTCTTCTGGGATTAGGGTTACCTGCAGATATTCCGGCATTTCGGTTATGGCTGTACATTCTAATGGTATGGATACCCCACTATGGAGTGTGAGTATTCCTCCTTCTACTTGAAGTTTTATCATTCCATGTGCTGTTGATGGTACTGATTTCAGTTAACGAAGGCCGTGTCTTTTGAGGATGACATTGTATGGCGATTGTGATTGTACGATCATAAAATTCATTTCTGTCTCGGCCCAATGTTCTTCGTCCCCCATGATTACTTGCAACTTTATCTCTCCTAGTGGCCATATAACCTCGCCATTAAATCCTACCAAGGAAGTTGTGGCTAGGACTATTGTTTTCCTGATTCTTGGTTGAAGGCGGTTGTAGCAGTGTTCATACATGATTTCGAATGCTGATCCTCCATCTATGTATACTCTGTGGATATGGTGTCCCCTATCTCTGCTTCTATGACTATAGGGATTTCTTTTGCCTCTTCTAAGTCTTGGGGAAAAGTTTTTTACTACTTTTCTTTTGGCGGCTCTCTGCCAGAAGCTTATCATGAGGATTAATGGAGCTTTATCCTTTGCTGGCGTGTCAGCTTTTTTGACTGCCTTTTGTTGATCGTTCCCCCATTACTTGTTGCTTCTTTTATCCATTGTACCAACCTTCCGTTTCTAGCTAATTCATTAATCTGCCATTTAAGGTGTTGGCATTCATCGGTGTTATGCCCGATATCTTCGTGATGTTCGAAATATTTGCCTGGATCCCTTTTTTCTACTGGGGTGTTCATTGGCGGTGGGTATATGAATTTTCCTCTTTCAAGGGCTAAGATTTCTTTTGGTGTTTTGAGCAATGTGAACTTGTCGTTCCTTCTATCTGGCCTCATATTACTACAAAAGTCTAGTCTCTTGTCAAAGTGCGGCCTCCTGCTTCTTTCATGTTTCCATGTAGGTCCTCCCTTCTTTTTAGATTGATGTGCGACCACGATCTCTCCTCTGAGGAAAGATACAGTTTCCTTCATCGCCTCATCAATTGTCTTGGGTATATTGTCGTTTAGACATTTGATTATCCTAGTATGCGTAATGATGTGAATAAATCCAAATATTTTTATGCATTTAGGGGCTGCTTTACCATGTCGAACTTCAATTTTGAAGCGGCTTCATGAAATCCGCCGAGGATTCTCCTTCCTTTTTATTTATATGATGTAGTTCTACCGGGTCTTTGATGGATTTATTTTCTTAAAGATAGTTGGCGAGGAATGCTGCTTTTAAGTCATCATAACTATCAATTCTTTCCGTTGGCAAGTCATCGAACCACACTCGGGCATTTTCGATTAGGGTAGAATTGAACATATGACACCATGTGGGCATGGCCCATTCTTCAGCCTTGGATGACGCTTGAAAGATTTACACATGATCCTCTGGGTCTCTAGACTCATCATACGTCTTTACTTGACTCGACATTCGAATCTTCCTTTGGAAATCAAAGTTTATTAAGCTAGGTGTAAATGGGTCAACGTCCTCACACAACCAAGGCCAGGATAGGTCGTCACCGTTCCTTCTTGGTTTGTGTTTTTTTGATCCTCCCGTCATGCCGTTGTTTTCGTCAGACTCCGAGTATCGCTTGGAGGTTGCTTCGTCATTTTGATCTCTGACAACGAAACTTCTTCTATTCTAGCGATCTTTCCCTTTTAATTCTTTGAATATCCCTCTGTCTCGTGGCCCTATCCTTGTGAAGACACCTCCTTTACTATGACTTCTTTGGTCGATAGAATGGTGGTGCGTCTGTGAGGGTGTGTCTTGACTTTGCCATTGGCTGTCACATCTATCCGGGGACATTTGTCTCTTGTCTCTTTGTCTCTTGTCTGGCCTTGAAGTGGCAGCCTCGGATCATTTTGAGGATTCTTCTCCCCTCCTGCTTTTCTTCAAGCTTTCTCCATAGGTTAGACGCGCCCTCACCGACTTTAGCTTTTTCTCGCGTTGTTCTTCTTCATGAAACTTCTCGACTATCACAGGTAATAGCCGGTTGAAGTGTTTGTCGCAAAAATCCCTGATGGCGGCATCAGGAGCCAGTGATCCTAGGTTCTCCGCGATTTTATTTGCCTTCTCAGTTCCCAGATTACGTACGCCGGACGTATTGTGTGTTGAAAGGTTTGGTGCCTGATCGCCTATTTTAGAACGATATTTTTATGGAACACAGTTGTGAATCGGGTCCCACGGATGGCGCCACTTGTTAGTACAGTGATCGGTCGGGGTAAAAAATAGATCTAAGTACTCGTTGGGAAGTACTTAGACGCCTTGTGTTATGAAATGATTTTGTAATATCAAGAGAAGTAGTTGACAATTTGCTGCACGCGTGAAGTAATACCGTTAGTCCTTGCCATGGAGACGGACCCCACGATTAGACTCCGGCGTGATCGTAAGTATAAATATCGTCTGAGATATATGTGTATGCAAAGATGAGTGAGAAAAATTGTACCTCGTTTGGAGTGCAGGTGGGTACTATTTATAGGAGAAAGTACTAGGCCTTTCCCCATTTCTCGGATGGTACTCGGGAGTGGGCCTTTGTGGTCAAGAGGCCCATTTGTTTGTTTGTGGTTTAATCGTGCCGTGCGGATTAATTCTTTAGAATACTTATCCGTATAAATCTCGGATATAAGTATGCCTGATCATTGCGTTGCGACTCGCTTGTTGGGAGCGGATCCGCTTTGAGCTTTTGCCACCATAGTGGGATTTTGTGTACTTGGGTCTAGGCCCATTGTGACAATCCGTCAATTTACGATTGATATTTTATTCTCAATATTTATTTGAAAACATTATTTTAATGTTACAATATGAACTCACTTATTTTTGGGAAGAAATTTGGATTTACGTCTTGAAGTAGCGTCGACTACGTCTAAACCGGAGGATTCAACGTTTCGTGCTTACGTTTACATACACCGTCTTTGGTGACAGTCTGACATTTCAGAAAAAATAAATTTGTCCGTGAATATTATTTTGGAGTTTTAAATTTGTGTTAGTTTATAAACTCACAAATTTACGAGAAGAGATTAGGACTTACGATTTTATTTTAACGTCCTTTGCGACTAAACCGGAAACCTTAGGATTACGTATTTACGTTTTCGAACTCCGTTTTTGATGAAACAATTTTTATTGGATTTGTTTTGTGACGTTGATTCATAATTTATAAAAATGTTTTTCGTAAAACGACCCGAGGGAACGCAAATCGAGGAAACTAGAATCGAGGAGTACCCGTAAATAAATGGGATGAGACAAGTGGGACACTTGTCCCACCCCACTCAAAACCGGCCTTAACAAGCCACTACTACCCTTGATGTGTCAAAACCTAAGCCAAAAGGCTTACACTTGTCTTAGCTTCACAATGAAGCTACACTTCCACTAACTTCACAAAACCATCAAACCTCTCACACATACCATTTCTCACCATGCAAACTAGCTAAAACTCTCTCTCTCACATGTTTATGCCGTCCCATTTTACACCCTAAATCACCATCACTTGATCAAATTTTAACCACAAACATATGTTATAATTAACATATGTTAATCTCCATTCAAAAAGATGAAGATTGTGCAACTTATAACATCCATGGAGGAGTTTCCTTGGTGTCTTGAGGCTGATTTTCCACAAGGAGTTCATGAAGCATGGTGGTCTTGAGGATGGTCTTGGTGCAACACAAGTTTCTCCATCAAAAATCCATGTTTTGATCAACCTACATCATCATGGTGGTAAAAAGATTGTCCTCCTCATCTTCTTGTTATTTTGATTATGTAAACATGTATTTTATTTCCTATTGTATATATTTATGATGATTATATGATGATAAAAATGTTATGTGGGGATTTGTTGTTGATAATCATGGATAAAAAGGTGAAAAACCATAAGAAACAAGGTTAAAATCTTGGTTAAATTTGATGAATGTATAAAACAGTAAAGAACTACATGGTAATCTGATAAAATGATGAATTAGAATGGATTTACAGTAAGCTATGGGTCTTGTACACATGTGAGAGTTGGCCATGCAATGGAATCAAAGTAATGAGTGAGATATGATCAAAACAAGTTTAGGGTATAAATCAGAAGTTACTGTTTTTGACGATTTTTAGAAAATATTTAGAAGCTGATTCAACAGTAGCTATAGAAGAGTTAAATGTAGCACATATCATGTAGTTTATGTGATAAACATTTGAGCTTCTATCTCCATATAGAACTCAAGATATGGCAGTTTTGGTGAAGATGAAGTTAAAAATCAGATTTATGGAAAATAAAGAATAATACTATTATATAAGCACTCAAAATTTAATAGTATAAAATGTAAAATAAAAACCCACTAACTTATGGATTTTATTTATATAAGTATGTAAAAGGTTAAATAAGTGGACATTTTATAAAAATGGTAACTTGTTAAGTTTTATAAGTTATAAAACTATAAACTTGATTTTTACGACTTTTTCGGCTATCGCCGTAAAATTAACGTTTTTGTTAAATAAAACTTAGATGGTTGGACCCGTCTAATGAAAAATTTATAAAACTTATATACTGATATATAGACATGTATAACAAGTAAAAACCGATAAAAACCCGAACTATAGGACATACGGACATTAACGAGTTAAATAAACATATTGGACTAATAAATGGACTAAATAGGATAAAAACTTGTAAAAAGAACTTATTGGGCTTAACCCATTTGGGCCCAACTTGAAAGTGTATGTACTGATAATATAAGTACAAAATGGATTAAAATAAGTTAAATAACTTATAATAAGCTTATTGGACTTAAGACACGTAAATGAGTAAAACTAGTAAACTAGTATAAAAGTTATCAACACATAACTTTAAAATGAGTAAACGAGAATATGTAAACCCACTTGATCATCATATATATATATATAATCATCATATGTATACATAATTGGTATTTTTATAAAGTCATTGGACATGAGTCTAAGACCGAGTATTATTTGTCTAGGTTTCCGTGATTGAAGCACGTACCGTACGTCCGAATTGCCGATAACCCGCCTTCCCATATCAACGTGAGTTCATAGCCTCGCACTCTTTTGAATGTTTTTATAAATGTTTTATAAACCCGCGAGGGAGATAACATGTTAGTTTTATAAAATAGGACACCATTTGTCCCGATTGTTTGTTTATTGATTTTGGACCAGAATGATTGAATGACCCGATTGTATGACCCGATAAATGATTAATGGACCCGATAGATGAAATTAAATGGATTATTAAAGTTAGGTTATGTCACTAAAAGTCCCATTAGCATGAATTGTGAACTACCGGGATTTGGTAGACGCTTATGCATTTAATATTACTATTTGTGGACGATCACCCTAGTTCGCGCCTTGACGGTTGATCTCCGTCGTGCCACATTGATTGGTAAGCGAATTTATATATGAGAAGATTTCCATAGCGTGACCTTTGTGACGACACGATACTTTAGATGGGCAAAATTGGTATCGGGTTAGCTACCCGTTGTTGGTTTAGTAAGGTAACAATGTCATGCGGCTTATAATAATCCAAAACTAACGAAATACTATTAGACGCACCGAATTACGAAGTATTGCCTGACTAGCAATACGGGGTCATACTATTGATATTATGTTTGTGTTTTGGTTTTCATAACCATATTCATATAACGGTTTTTATTTGATTTTATACGACGTCATAAGACGTATTGTATGATGTTTTTAAGACATTGGCTCGTATAATGATTTTTTAGGCAAATGCCTATATGATGATTTTGATAAAGGTTTGTATAAAATGACTTTTGCTATTTTATGGCCTATTACAAAGATTTGTATAAAATGCTTTTGGCTATTTTACGGCCTATTACCATGATTTGTACGAATTGATTTTTGGTACTAATTTTATACCAAAGTTATATTGATGGAATTTATTAAACTCTATGAATTCACTCGGCGTTATCGCTGACCTTTTCTTTTAAAATGTTTTATCTCAGGTACTTGAAGGTAATTCTCGGGAAGACGACAAGAATTCATGGCCCGCACTTAAACAATATTTTCCATTCAAATATTTTGTAAAACTTTGTATGAAATATAATGACTTGGGACCGATGTAACTTTGATGTTTATGAATGGAAATGCTTTTATTATAAAACGACGCGATTCTTATGCGTTGTCTATGATGTGAGTAATGTGCTATCCCGTAACACCAACTAGTCTTCCGCTGTACTATGTTGTATAAATTTGGGGGTGTTACAGTTTGGTACCAGAGCTCTCGTTATAAAGAACGAAAGATTTTTAAAACCAAGGTTTTGAATAAAACATTTCAAAATCTTTTAACTATAAACATTTTTCTAAAAATGTCTAAAAATCTTTTGACTATAACGGTGCCGAAGAATTCCCGAGTTACCGACAAGGCCAAGACTGAGAAGTGTTATTTTAATATATATATAACTTGGATTATATATATATATATGATGTAATTTTATTACATGATTGTTTGATGATTATTTTGATTATTTATACGAGGTATTTATACGACGTAGATTGTCACAATGTACCCTAAATCCCCTAGTAAATTAATCGAAGCTATCCTCGTAGGAATTCTAGCTATCCTAGATCTAAACCAAGTTGTGGATATTTATGATCCCAACAAATGGTTGATATTCGTAGAAATGTAGATATTAGTTGATTGTGTTATTGAAAAAGAATTGGCGAGATTAAATCTGATATCGATGTCATGACGATCTTTCCTTATAGAGTGGAGTTTGACAAAACGTTACCACCTAGAAAGATGTCATCTGATTCGTTGTCATCCAATTCTTAAATTGAAATCGAAAGGGTGAATGTTGCACTTGAGGCTGTTATTGGAACCATTACCCAAAAGCCTCATGCCACTAATACCTTTCCGAGAAGTCTAGTTGAATGATCGAGTCATTTCATACTAGTGACTCATTTGATAATTGTTGTTGTAAGAGATATAGGATTGGAAATTAAGTGTTGATTTATATTGAGATTGTATTGCCTTTACAAGGCCGAAGAATAAGATTGAAAGTATTGGAATATGAGGTAGGATATTGAATTGAGTATAAAATTGGTTGAAATTTGAATAAAGTAAAATTTAACCCGTATGGAATGTGAGATTATTAATAGAAGTTGTTAAGTTCTGTGATTGAATTATAAGGTTTTAATTGATTGTAGGTTTGTGTTAAAGGTTGTTCCTAGGCCATGGTCCACTAACGAGGATGCCCAGTGTCCAAGAAATGAATTGAAGAAATCTTCTTCTGAATTGAGACCGATGGATCTTCTGGGACATGTGGAACACCTAATGACTCTTGTAGATTAGTATTCATTGTGGTATCTTTTAAAAATCCCTAACTTAACTGAGATATCAGTTAGTAGGATGAGTTCTGAGAATTGTATGACATAGTGACACGTAATGTGTTACGGTAAAATTTTGACTTGTTTGTGATTAACGAAAAAGACTACCTTTGATTGCTAAATTCTACATGTATCGATGATATCTATCTTTTATTTCTTCATCCTAATGTTCGCATTAGTGATGCAACCATTGAGCAAGTACTCATCTCTGTTTGAGTTACGTTGTGGATTAATCTTTTTGAGTGTCATCGAGTTCATGAACCTCATGATTAATTGGCTAATCTCATTTCCTATCATATCGTAGTTAATTCTTGGTGAATAAGCTTTCATCACTCTTCTGCAGATCACTCATTGTTTTTATAAGATAAAACAGTATCCCTTGAGAAAAATTGAATTTTCATCACCATATGGATTATTTAAAGTGAGATTTATAAGTGATTGTTATCGAAATGAGGTTGTTTATAAAACACCTTGGAAAATCTTAATTGTTTTCATAACAAAGAAAATCATTGTAAATTTATTTTCGATTCTTATTTAAGAATTAAGCATGAAAATGTTTTTATTATAAACATGATGATAAAGTTTTGACGAACTGAGTATTGCATCATTAATCTTGAAATTGTATATAGTTGTGCGCTGATGAGATGGCATTTATACATGATCTCATCGTTCTTTTCGGGCTTTAAATGCATAAAAATGTCATAAAATACCATATATATGCTTGTGTTTGTTTACTTGTGTATTTTAGGTATGGATATCGTGAAAAAGACAAAAGATCACAAGATACAAGGAAAAACGGACACGAGAAACGAAGCCGTACAAAGAACCGGGCCCTAATCATGGAATTCTCATCAAAAACCCTTGAAGACTTGAAGACAAAACAAGATTGATCCTCCAAGAATGAAGAAATGACACTTAAAACCCTTGTATATTAATAATTACAAGTTTGGTCCCTTAAGTTTGTCAAAATTACAAAAAGGTCCTTCAACTTTGAAGAAATGGCAAGAATAGTCCCTCAACAATTTCAAATTGCCAATTATGGTCCCTCATGAAGATTAAGAAGCATTGAAGACCTTTGAAGATCAACATTGTCCAAGAACAGCCCTTGAATTATTCAAAGATGTCAAAAACAATCCTTTGAAACCTTTTGGAAAAGTTTTGTGCCAAAAATGTTAAGTGGTGAAAGTATTTTGCAAAGGAAATCAGGTTTTAGGGCTCAAAAACCTTAATTGCCAAAATAATCAAATCACAAGGACTAAAGTTGCACGTTTGAAACATTCAAAAGAAAACACGCGCCTAACGCATGTTTTCCCCCAATTTCGGATCAAAGGGGTTTACTGTTCATCTTTTTACACCCCAGAATTTACCTCCACTTAACCTGGGTAAAAATCCAATTAAACTTGGGCACGTGTGATTCACACTCACAGAAACTCAACCCACGCCTAAAACCCTCACTCCCACGCTTGTGGTCCCCACCCCCAATTCCCCAATCCACCAATCACATCAATCCTTGGGCTCCAAGCACACTGACGTGTCCCAAATCAACCACTAAGCTTTATTCCTTCCTCCCAAAGAAAAAAGGAACGGTGAAGATCAAATTTGGACAAAAATCGTCTAGAAGCTTTAAGGGCAATTTAGAGATTTTTATGCATTAGGGTTTGTAATTTTTTGGTTCTAGTAGGTTCTTAGAGTACTATATAAGGAGACCCAAGCATGTGGTGATCCCTTGTTCCAGTTTTCAAGCTTACACTTGTAATTCCTTTTTAAAGAAATAAAAGTTTGGTTTTTGTTTAAAACAAGTATAATTCCTTTTTATTGTTTTTAAAAGTTGTGTATTGTGTGAAGCTTGATTCTGAGTTCCATTGTTAATTTGGTTGAGTAATTTTGAGTTTCAAAATTATTCAAAGGTTTCTGAAATTGTGAGATTCTTGGTAAGAATCTGTTTCAGGTTTTGGTTGTTAAGAAGTTTGATGTTATTGGTTACTTGGTGTTATAAAAACATATTAAGAAGGTTTGAAAAGTTTTTGAAAGGTTTTAAAAAGAAAGAAAAAAAATCAGTAATATAAATTATTGCTTGTATTTGTTCTTCTTTTGTTTTGATTTAAGAAGGTATTGAAGGTTGCTGATTTGTTAAAGGATCTGCACCAACCCGTGTTGGTAGGAGGTGGTTAAGCAACCACAAGGACCCTTGGATGTAAGGGTCCTTAGGTAAATTTCTTTTACCTTTGTAAAATTTCAGAAAAGTGAAGGTTGTATGCTCTTGTTTGATTTCCTGTTTTAAGTGTGTTATTTGTGTTCTTAAGTTGTTATATGCATGTTGGATGATAATAGGATCAGTTAGAATAGGATTTAAGGTACTTAAGTTTGATAAAAATTGAAAACAAGTTTTTAACAGGGTGTTTGGATTAGCATTTTAGCAGGGTAAAGTTCTTGATGTGTGATTTTCAGAGGTGTTAGAGAAGTATTATAGGTATAAGTTAGGTTGCTTGTAGGTATTAGAGTAGATTGGGACAAAGTTTTGAGCTATTTGTGTGTTAAAAAAGTGAAATAGCCCACTCAAATCTGCATAGCATTAATCTGCCTGTTTTTCATGATTCTTGGTACTTGATCTCTGAATTCTGTGAAGTAATAGGGTGTTCTATGAGTTGAGATTGATTGAGTATCATTTGGTGATTGAGTGTGTTTAATTTGTGGCTTTGAATCTCTTTGGTGTGCATGTAATAAGCTCATAAGTCCCCTAGACCTGCAATTTTATCACAGCAACCTTAAAACGTTTTTGTGTGCATTTGATAGTGAATTTGGTGTGCTAAGTTGATTGATTTGTGTTCATCTTGACTCCTTGTGCTTCTATGAGCACAAGGGTGCCCCCATTGTCCAACACACCCACCAAATAAGCATCTGCCAAGACCTCTTGGCTCAAAAAGTGCACAAGTGTGCACTAGCACTTGTTCATCAGCAATACACCCAACTGCATACGTTTTGGTCTTTGATTTTTGCTTGAATTTTGGCTAAAAGGAAAGTGGATTGTGTTTATAAGGATTACAAGTTGTCAGTGTTGGTTTGAAAAAGTTAAAAAAAAAAAATAAAAAAAGAAGCAAAAAAAAAAAGGGGTTGCAAGACTCGAACCCTGGTCTCTACACTCACACACATCATCCTTAACCATTGCGCCCTTGGGTCTTTTACTGACTAAGGGTGCAAAGGTTAATTAGTTAACCTGTTTTTCATTTTGTAAGCTTATTATAAGCCGTAGCTTATTTATCATTTTTCTAGCTTATTTGTTAAGCAATCTTGCTTATTTTGATTTTTCCTAGAATCTTATTAGGATTTGTGATTTTTCTAGCCAAGTTTTATATTTTTCCGTTTATTTAATTATTTTCTAGGATTTATTTAATACCCGTTTTTTATAAAGTCATTAAAAAATAGAAAAAAGATTTTTAATTTCAGGAAAAATAGTTTTTAGCTTTTTAATATATAATTTGAGGTTTACATTTAGTTTTGGTTTTAAAAACTTTAATTTTTAATTTTATATTATTTTAAGGTTTTTTATAAACTTTAAACATTTTTATAAAATTATTAAAAAAGGTTTAGGAGCTTAAATTTGTGTTTTTCTCTTAGTTATATTACTTAGGATTTTTATAAATTTTTTAGAATTAATTTTATTAACTTTTTATTTTTAGTATTATTTTAATATTATTTTAATATTAAAATTTCAAAATTTTATTTTTATTTCTTTTTCATTTTTTTAAGTTCTTTAGCATTAATTAAGACTATTTCCATTTTTAGATTATTTTTATAGCTTTTAGATTTATTCTTATAATTATTTTAAGTTTAATTAGGTTTTAATCATTTTTAATCATTTTAGAGTTTAAAAAAATAGTTTTAATAGCTTTTAATTTTTAGAAAATTACTTTTTAGTCTTCTAATAATATAAGTTAAGTAATTATTCAATAAAATCATATTTTAGACATTTGAATTAGTTATATTTAATTTTAGGGCTTTAATTAGCATTTAAAATTAAATATTTAATTAATAAAAGGTTTTAAAATATCTTTGTTGGATTTTTGTCTTTATTTATATTATTTTAGACTTCTTTTTAGTCTTTTTAATTATTGATTTTGTTTTTGGTCTTAGTATTAATAATTTTAATTTGGGTAGTTTTCACGACTTTACGTTTACGTCTTTTACGTTGTAGTTTAATTTTAACGTAACCGTCTTTTCATCCCCATTCTCTTAATATTAATCTCAAATACATACAAGTTAATTCACAACACATATACCTCCTTGGGAAACGAACTCTTTCATCTCTTTTAATTTGATTAAGGGTCATTACTTGTGGTTTTCCTAAATCACTCGTTAATACTTACCGCTATTTTTAGTTGCTTGTTTTTCCTAAAGCAAGTTATCTAAATTTACTTCAACCAATTTTTGGCGCCGCTGCCGGGGAGGTGTGTTGTGCTTTAATTTGGAAGCTTTTGTTTTTGATATTATCCATAATAAGTATTTGTGTTAAGTGGAACTCCCTTAACACGTATTATCGGTTTTCTTGGTTTTTCTTGTACAATTATTATTAATATATTGTATTAAGTATCACAATCAATATACAATATCTCCAAAAGTGTGAAAACACAACCTTAATTGGGATTTGATCTCCTAATTATTGTATTCGAATCTCAAACAAAAAGAAAAAGGCAAAAATAGATAAATACTTTCGTGAAGCTCGATTTTGAAAAATACAAACTATAAGGTGGGTATAAGGCGGGTATTATAAAATATACCCTAAGGAAAAAGGCTCTTAAGTGCTTCGCGCCGCCTCGTTTCCCCGCTTGCTTGTGAGTATTTTGAGATTGAAGGCTAATCGAGGGTTTTGCCGCCCAAAGTATTAATACGTATACTATATTTGCTTGGTTTTCTTTGTGATTAAACCCTCGTGAACAATTTGGTTTTCACCAAAGTTCTAAAGTCATTCGAAGGCGTTCACTCCACGTGATCGTTTTCATTCCTTTGAGGCTTCTTTAATCAAGAGTTTGATTCGAGGAGAGATTTTGTAGATTGTTGTCTACGAAGATACACCAAAATCCAAAAAAATTAAATATCATCAAAAACACAAAAAAATTGAAAATCCATAAAACAACCAAAAGAATCTTCTTTGCTCACCTCCCATTCTTCGTGAAGTTTATGATCACTCGTAATCAAGCTAAACGAGCTCGTAAATGTCTTCAAAAGCAAGCAAATCAAGGATCGTTGATTGTTGAAGAACCTCCAATTGTTGAACCTATTATAGAACAAGAAGTCGTCATGGCTAATCGTACTATGATGGAGTTGCTACAAGCACCCACCGAGGGTTTTGGAGAGGCTATTGTTATTCCCGCCATCCTTGCGGAGAATTTCGAGATTAAGACGGGTTTAATGTCTATGTTGCAAGCAAACAAGTTTCGAGGTCACGAGAAAGACAACCCGCATTACCATATTAGGAATTTCAACCGTCTCACCGCTACTAGCAAATTCAAGGATGTTCCACATGACGCCATTAAGATGATGTTGTTTCCATATTCGTTGGATGGACCCGCAAAAATTTGGCTCGAGAAAGAACCGCCAAATTCGATTTTGACATGGGCCGATCTCGTTTCTAAGTTTGTGAACAAGTTTTTTCCACCATCTAAAACAACACACTTAAAAAATGAGATTTCACGATTTGTGCAACGAAACAATGAAAGTTTTTCAATGGCATGGGAACGATTTAAAGAAATGTTACATGAATGTCCTCACCATGATTTTTCGGAATTACATCAAATTGATACCTTTTACAATGGGCTTAATGATCATGAACGAGATTATTTGAATGCCGCCGCGGGTGGTAATTTTTTGTGCAAGACGACAAATGAGGCTTTACAAATCATTGAAAATCGATCTAAGGTTTATAGCCCTCGTAACACACCGAGTGTTGCCAATATGGGTTCGTCATCTTCGTCACAATCGTCTCGTAGCATTAACGCCTTACATGATGAAGCTAATGAGGAAAATCGGTTTTTTGATAGATTTGCTAATCTAATGTCCCATTGGAAGGCTCAAGAAGCTTCCAATTCCGCTTCGGTTAAAGCGGTTGCTAAGAGTTGTTTATCTTGTGAGGGAGCTCATGATCTTTCCGAGTGCATTACCGCGGATGGTAACACTTCGAGTGCTTATGTAGCAACGGGAACTTATAACCAAAACGGCCAAGGTTCCCGCCAAAATCAAGCTCCACCAAACCAAAATGTTAATAATTATCGAAACAACAACCAAGGTAATTACCAAGGCAACACACGCAATTACAACAAAGGGAATTATCAAAGTGGGAATGGACAAATCTCTAATCAAAATCAAAACCGTGATTTTCAAAACACTACACAAGGTTTTCAAAATGCTCACACGAAAAATTTGCAAGGAGAATTTTTGGATTATGCAAAAGCAAATGATGCTAAATTTGATAATATGCAACGTGAGATGATTAGCTTAAGATCCAAGTTGAAAAACGAGCTTAAAAATGAACTTGCTAATGAACTTAAAACTCATGCAAACAAAATGGAAGGAAATGTCCAACGTCTTCAACAAAACCAACAAAAGATGGAATTAGGACAACATGAGATTAAGCAAGAGTTATTGAAAGCGGATGCTAGGCAATCAAAATTTGAGGACCGAATGGCTAAGATGTTTGAAGCAATCATGTGTAAACCCTCTTCTTCGGGTGGTCTTCCTAGTGATACCATTGCAAACCCGAAGGGAGAAATGAAGGTTATTACTACACGAAGTGGTAAAACTTTCAAGGAACCAATCTCTCGTCCAAGTACTTCTACGGAGAAGGAAATCGAGAAAGAACCCGAGGTGATGGTCGAAAAGGAGCACATTACAATCCCACGAAGTACCGCTCAAACCACACCTACGGTTATACCAATACCAATTGAGGAACCCGAGTTTCCAAGGCCGTTGCCTAATGACCAACCCACACCACCTTTACCCTACCCTTCAAGACGAAACAAAGAGAAAATGCAAGAACGTAACAAACAACAAATCGAGCTTTTTATAAAAATGTTTCAACAAGTGCATTTTGATGTGAGTTTAGCCGACGCATTGTTATATATGCCTCGTTTCGCTTCCACTTTTAAAAGTATGATGAGCGATAAGGAAAAGCTTTCAAAGCTTGCTAATTGTTCTTCGGTTTATCTTAACCACATACCGGAAAAAGTTGGTGATCCCGGAAAGTTTCTCATTCCTTGTGACATACAAGAATTGAAAGAATGCCTCGCCTTGGCCGATCTTGGTGCGAGCATTAATTTGATGCCATTTTCCATTTGGAAATCGCTTTCGCTTCCGGCTCTCATTCCTTCGAACATGTCCATCGAGATGGCCGATCATTCTACGATTATGGCATGTGGAATAGCCGAAGATGTTTTCGTGAAAGTGGGGAAGTTCTACTATCCCGTTGATTTTATAGTAGTCGACATCCCCGCGGATCCTCAAGTTCCTCTAATCTTAGGTCGTTCATTTTTAGATACTTCGAGATCGCTTATCGATGTTCATGCGAGAACTATCACTTTGAGATTCAACGAAGAGGAACTTGTTATAAACGCTACTCAAAACTCGAAACCTTCTCATGTTTATGCAATCGCTACCATCAATCACATTGACATCGTTGATGTGGTTTGCGATGAGTTTTCACAAGAAGTGTTAGGTTTTTCCGATAGCTCGTCAAGTGGCAATCCCACTATTTTGGATCCGATTCTTGCTAATTCAACACCAAATCTCACTCCATTCCAAGGAGGCGATCTCACTTCAAATGAAATTGACAATGAAGATGAGGTGTTGATTAGTGATGATACTTCTATTCTACCATTTCTTTCGCCGATGGAAGTTATGAGTGTTGAACCAAAATCTTCAATCGAGGAACCGCCTATCCTTGAATTGAAAGATCTTCCTTCTCACCTTGAATATGCATTCTTGGAAGGTGATGACAAGTTGCCGGTTATTATTGCAAAAGATCTTGCTAATGATGAAAAAACCGCGCTCTTGAAAGTTCTTAAGGCTCACAAAGGGGCAATTGCGTGGAAAATTTCCGACATTAAGGGTATTGACCCAAAATTTTGTACTCACAAGATTTTAATGGAGGAGGACTACAAACCCGCAATTCAAAGTCAAAGAAGGGTGAATCCCAAAATTCACGATGTCATTAAAAAGGAGGTCCTTAAACTCCTTGACGCGGGAATGATTTATCCTATATCCGATAGCCCATGGGTGAGCCCGATCCATTGTGTCCCTAAAAAGGGAGGAATGACCGTTGTGACTAATGAAAACAACGAGTTAATTCCCACTCGTGTTGTGACCGGTTGGAGGGTGTGTATTGACTACCGAAAGTTAAATGACGCCACTCGTAAAGACCACTTTCCTTTGCCCTTCATGGATCAAATGTTGGAGCGACTTGCGGGAAATGAATTCTATTGCTTTTTAGATGGTTTTTCCGGTTACTTTCAAATCCCTATCGACCCTCGTGATCAAGAGAAGACTACGTTTACGTGTCCTTATGGAACGTTCGCTTATCGTAGGATGCCTTTCGGACTTTGTAATGCACCCGGTACGTTTCAACGGTGTATGATGGCAATTTTTCACGATATGATCGAGAAGTCGATGGAAGTGTTTATGGATGACTTCTCGGTGTTTGGTAATTCGTTCACGTCATGCTTATCTAATCTCGAACAAATGTTAAAACGTTGTGAAGAAACCAATCTTGTGCTAAATTGGGAGAAATGTCATTTCATGTGTAAGCAAGGAATCGTCTTAGGACATAAGGTGTCGAAGGGGGGGATTGAGGTCGATAAAGCTAAGGTAGACGTCATCGCCAAGTTACCTCATCCCAAAACCGTTAAGGGAGTTCGTAGTTTCCTAGGCCACGCGGGCTTCTATCGTCGTTTCATCAAGGATTTTTCGAAGATTTCTCGTCCTATGACACACCTTCTCGAGAAGGATGCTCCTTTTAACTTTAATGAGGATTGTGTTAAGGCTTTCGAGACTCTAAAAAGGAAACTTACCGAAGCTCCCATTCTTGTTGCTCCTAATTGGGAATTACCCTTTGAAATCATGTGCGATGCAAGTGATTATGCTATAGGGGCCGTCTTAGGGCAACGTTATGACAAGCATTTTCGTCCTATCCACTATGCTAGTAAGACGATGACCGAGGCTCAATTAAAGTACACCACAACGGAAAAGGAATTCCTTGCCGTGGTCTATGCTTTTGAGAAATTCCGACCTTATCTCGTCTTGACTAAAAGCATCGTGTATACCGACCATTCGGCTATCAAGTATCTCTTAGCTAAGCAAGATGCTAAGCCGAGATTGCTTCGTTGGATGCTCCTCCTTCAAGAATTTGATGTCACCGTGCTTGACAAAAAAGGAGCCGAGAATCTAGCGGCCGATCATCTCTCTCGTCTAGAAGATCCTCACAAAGATGTTTTCGAGAACAAGGAAATTACCGAAACATTTCCTCTTGAGACTCTCGGTGTAGTGAATTCTAAAGACACCACCCCATGGTTTGCCGACATTGCAAATTACCATGCGGGCAATTTCATAATCAAGGGTATGACGACACAACAAAAACGAAAATTCTTTCGTGACGTCAAGTTCTATTTTTGGGACGACCCTTATCTCTTTCGGATTTGTGCGGATCAACTCGTTCGACGTTGTGTGTTTGGTGCCGAAGCCTCTAATATCCTTAGAGCTTGTCACGAGGGACCCACGGGTGGTCACCACGGTGCTAATCTCACGGCTAAGAAAGTGTTCGATTCCGGTTTCTTTTGGCCTTCTATCTATCGTGATGCACACGCACTTGTGAAGTCGTGTGATTCGTGCCAACGTCAAGGAAAATCGTCTCAACGTGATGAAATGCCGCAAAATATAATTCAAGTGTGTGAGATTTTCGACATATGGGGAATAGACTTTATGGGACCGTTCCCATCGTCTCATGGCAACAAATATATCCTCGTCGCGGTGGACTACCTTTCTAAGTGGGTGGAAGCTAAGGCTTTGCCTACTAATGATGCTCGTGTGGTAGTGAAGTTTTTGAAGCAACTATTCTCTCGGTTCGGAACCCCTCGTGCTATTATAAGCGATCGTGGAACCCATTTTTGTAATGACCAATTCGAAAAGGTTCTAAAGAAATATGGGGTTACACATCGTCTTTCTACGGCTTATCACCCGCAAACGAGTGGGCAAGTCGAGGTTTCGAACCGAGCTTTGAAGAGGATTTTAGAGAGGTCAATTGGAGAAAACCGTGCTTCGTGGTCCGACAAACTCGATGACGCTTTATGGGCCTTTAGGACCGCTTATAAGACACCTATCGGTTGCACTCCTTATAAGTTAGTCTATGGGAAGAATTGTCATTTGCCCATTGAATTGGAGCATAAGGCATATTGGGCCCTTAAGCATGCTAATTTTGACTTGAAGACCGCGGGAGATCACCGGAAAATACAATTGAATGAATTGGATGAATTAAGGGATAATGCTTATGAAAATTCATTAATTTTTAAAGAAAAGACTAAAAAGTTTCATGATTCAAAGATTAAAAACCGGGTTTTTAACATTGGTGATCAAGTGTTGCTTTTTAACTCACGTCTTAAGATATTTTCCGGGAAATTGAAATCTCGTTGGTCGGGTCCGTTCACCATTACACAAGTGTTTCCATATGGGACCATTGAGCTAGCTCAAGATGATGGTCCCAATTTCAAGGTGAATGGACATAGGCTTAAGCACTACTTTGGTGGGGAAATTCCTTCAATGGTTGCCCCCGACCAAGACACCTTCCCCAATGATAATTAACATTGAGGGGATCGAGTTGAGCTCATGACTCGGTAATCAAAAACGAGGTGCCTCGTGGGGGAGATCCCATGCTTATCTTTATTATTCACTAATAAAGGGTACTTGTACCCTTCCAACTCGTTGTCTCGTGGTTGTTTGTGATTGTGTTATCTAGATCATCATCATCATCTACGATTGAAGACTCTCGTGTTCGTTTACGTGAGCCTCCATCGTTCGTTTGAAGAAGTTTTTCACGATTCCATGACATATCCTTTATTGTTCTAACAATTATCTTTTAGCATAATTAATAAACGGCTTTAGATATATTGTTGATCACCCTTTCCATGCTAGATCCTAAGCATTCGACTCTTCGTCTCTAGTATGGAGGTGCTCCACCTTTAGACTCGAAACATTGAGGACAATGTTTACTTTTAGTATGGGGGGGTGAATAGGTACTTGCTTTGCTACGCCCTCACATTTTCCCAATTTCAATATTTTGTTTTGCTAATAAGGCTAAAAATGGCCAAATTTTAAAATTTTTTTTAGTTTTAATAAGTGTTTTTAAGACACGAATGTATATTTTCCGATGGGTAGAATAAGAGTTAATTTTTGACTTGATGGGCATTTGGAGCCATTTACATTCCTTAACCCGCTCAATTCAAGTTTTGCTAGACTTTTATATAGGGAGCTTTAAAACGCGAAAGTCTTAATTCATTCGGGTTAAGAACAAGAACTTTTCGCAAGTTCCTATAATTGATTCTAGAAAGTCACTTATCAAGGGAACTTTAAAACGCATTCTCTAAACTTGAAAAATTCCAAGAAAGTGCAAGATCCTATAGGTGGCTTGAAAACCCAAAACTTTGATTTGATATAGTCTTAATGAAAGCTAATCCAAATTTGGCTTAATTTTTGACTTGCATGGCTAAGTATTCACGAGTCTCTTTAATTAGAGGTCTTTATATAGTGAAGAACGAGAAATGATAGAGTTAGACAAGTGATCATGCTAAACATAGAACATGAAAATGTTCTTTCAAAAACTCATATGTTTTTAATTGTGGCTTTTTCTTCCCATAAGATCAATGCATTAGGAATAAATCATAATTGCAATAAGTAAGGTCGTACGATTTGAAAAGTTACTTAGCCTCTAGCGCAAGATCGTTTAAAAGTTGCTCGGGGTTGAATAGAGTTCATAGCCAAGGCATAACTTATTGAAGCGGGACGCGAAGATTGGCGATCATCCAAAAAGGCCCTAACAAGGCATGAGGAGCTCTATTTTTGCTAAAGATCCAAAGATGATGTGAAGTATCATTATTCCAAAATCAATATGAAGGATCGAGACACACGACGAGAAGCTATTACTCCCCTAAAGAATGGAGAAAGTCTATCCAAAAAGACCCTAACAAGGTATGAGGATAAATATATCCAAGTCCGAAAAGGAGGCGGATCGTTGTATATCAAAACCAAAGTAAAGATTGAAGAAAATGATGAAGTCGTGGTCCTATATGAAGAATCTCTCAAAAACGTCAAGTGAAGAAATTCCAAAAAATGAAGAGAAGACCATTATTTCAAGAACGTCTTCCCAAGATTTGAAGTATGAAGTACATGCCAAATATCGGTCCGAGAAAGGTCTCAAATCGTGAAACAAGTTATGCCAAGATATGAACTTAAGGAGATACACGAGAAGCCGTTTTAAAAGATTTTGTCCTTCGGCTAACTATTGATCAAATCGTGCTACTTTGCTTTCGGACTAATAACTACTCAAATAAGTCAATATGAATCACTTGTGATCCATGACAAATAGATAAAAAATGCTAGTAACCCATTTCCTTTTATAATAACTAGGATTGCGGGGAGAAAAAGTATTACACAATTTGGACGTATGAGTAGTGTTAGCATTGTGACTTGTACCAACAATGATCTTGTTTTTGCACTTAGCATGGAATGTATGACAATCAAGGATGACGAAGTTTACTCTAAGGGACATTAACTTGTTTCTATTCTTAGACCCTAAAAGTCACATTTTGGTGATGAAAATCATACATTATGTCTTTACACATCATCGTAGTATGTTGCAAGTCTTTTACTCTTCAATAAAGGTTAATAAAATTGAACTTTGGTGATGCTTAGATACTTTATTCTAGCATTGCGTGAGGGCACGGCAATGGCTTAGTATGGGGGAGTGATGAGATGGCATTTATACATGATCTCATCGTTCTTTTCGGGCTTTAAATGCATAAAAATGTCATAAAATACCATATATATGCTTGTGTTTGTTTACTTGTGTATTTTAGGTATGGATATCGTGAAAAAGACAAAAGATCACAAGATACAAGGAAAAACGGACACGAGAAACGAAGCCGTACAAAGAACCGGGCCCTAATCATGGAATTCTCATCAAAAACCCTTGAAGACTTGAAGACAAAACAAGATTGATCCTCCAAGAATGAAGAAATGACACTTAAAACCCTTGTATATTAATAATTACAAGTTTGGTCCCTTAAGTTTGTCAATATTACAAAAAGGTCCTTCAACTTTGAAGAAATGGCAAGAATAGTCCCTCAACAATTTCAAATTGCCAATTATGGTCCCTCATGAAGATTAAGAAGCATTGAAGACCTTTGAAGATCAACATTGTCCAAGAACAGCCCTTGAATTATTCAAAGATGTCAAAAACAATCCTTTGAAACCTTTTGGAAAAGTTTTGTGCCAAAAATGTTAAGTGGTGAAAGTATTTTGCAAAGGAAATCAGGTTTTAGGGCTCAAAAACCTTAATTGCCAAAATAATCAAATCACAAGGACTAAAGTTGCACGTTTGAAACATTCAAAAGAAAACACGCGACTAACACATGTTTTCCCCCAATTTCGGATCAAAGGGGTTTACTGTTCATCTTTTTACACCCCAGAATTTACCTCCACTTAACCTGGGTAAAAATCCAATTAAACTTGGGCACGTGTGATTCACACTCACAGAAACTCAACCCACGCCTAAAACCCTCACTCCCACGCTTGTGGTCCCCACCCCTGATGAGTCCTATGATCGTTAGACTCAATGGTTAAGAACCATTATATCTAGGTTGATCATCGTTCATATGATAACATAGCGGAAAAGAACAATGATCATGAACAAGGTGTTTAGGCACGAAACATGAATTAAAACACAATTGGATTGCTAATTATATTGATAATCAACAATCACTAGACGTGTATACATTGAATCCCACGTCTAGTCGACACACACTTTAGGTTTACATTGTGAATGAATTGAATGAATAAAACCTATGACCCTTGGTTCCTTTTATAGAGTAAGGATTAGGGTTTACAAGAGATAATGATGAATAAACAAGTAAATCTTCTATTTAAATAAACTTATGCAAAATATCTTTTGCATGTTTATCTAAATAGAAGCTTCCATAAGCTTCTTTGTCTACGTTTTGTCAATGCTTGAATTACATGTAACAATGCTTACATTGTACATGACAACTCTTGAGCTATCAACGCCTAATAAACTCTTGTCAACGCCCAAATTAGTCTTGACAACGCTTAGACAATAACTTCACGTTTTCTTCATTTTTGAGTTTCTGCCACATCAACTTTTTGACCCAACAATCTTCCCCTAGTTGATAGTGGCAAAACTCTATGTGTATCTCTTGTAAGTTGTACATGATCTTCAAATTGCTTCCCCTCAAGTGTAGCACATATTTTCTTCCCCTTTTTGTCACATCAACAGGAAAGTAAACAATGTTGCAATCTTTGAAGATTCTCCGTATGTAGCTCTATGTAATGATCTTGAAGAACAATTAATATAATATTTTTGATGTAGAAGTAGAATAACCCAACCTTGTATTCCATGTCTTGTTTTATCCACGTGATGAAGAACTTATACTAGGCAAATTATAAGTAGACCTCAATCCCTTGTCAATATTCTCATCCTTTGTGAGACACTGAGCACGATAATGTAACTCCTTCAAGTGTTATGACAAGTCTTCATCACCAATCATGTAAAGCACGAACAAGTTACCTTTAAAGTCTATGGCACTTTAAGATATGATAGAACACAAACTCACGAAAATCTTCTTCAATCATCAAACTTACCATAAGAATTCTTCCCCTTAAGCCAACACCTCTTCATGATGAATCTAATGGAATAACATCTTCATACCATATGTAAAAGCCACTCTCAAGGCCACCCTAATTACATAGTTTAAAATACCCATCAAATTCCCACAAATAGTTGTTAACTCGCTTTAAGATCATTAATTCCTTTGAAAAATATCCGAGCCATAAATATCAACATGATATTCTAGATTAAAACGGGGATTCCATGTACCTTCGTGTGTATAATCCTCCTTTTTGTGTGCTTAAAACGTACCAGTTTTCTCAAACAGCAGCAAACTTTGTGTTGTCCAATATCTCTTCTGTCCAATATCTTGGTCAGATGTATTGTCCAATATCTGACAATACGTATCAGCGTTGAAGCTCATATATCGGACGACACTGTCAACCTATCAGCGTTGACTTATTTCTTGTCAGCGTCAAACTTCTTCCTGTCAGCGTCTGAATTACACACGTCAGCGCCAACCATAACCCTTGTCAGCGTCCATTATTGTCAGCGTTTACATTAAACACTGATTCTATTTGTGAAACAAAGAATATCCCTCACGTTACTTTAGTCAATGCTGAATATAGTATACGACAATATTCCTCCAATCAGATTAGTAGCATTGTGTGAACACACATGGAATAGCATGTAGAGGATTATAGTATCCTATTCAACAATATCAGAAACATGATATCTTCCACCAATAGAAACGAGCGACTCATGGTAATACGATGAACCAGCATGTAGAGGATCTAAAGTATAATGAATTAGGGTTTAAGCCGTGTGAATGCATGCTAAACAACCAATCAGATTCGCTTGTTGGAGAAACCAATTACGTCCTTGTTACTGCTACTGTTATACGACCAGATCTAGGGTTTTGAAAGTTAAACATCGAAACCCTAACTTAGGGTTTGTAGATTAACCATAGATCCTGAATTAACAGCCACCAATCTCACAAAATTCTGCTTTTTATGTAGATCTAGGGTTTGAAGAAACCCTAGTTCATGATTTCATGTGAAAGCAGAAAAACTGAAAATCTTCCATCAGCCAACTTCGACGCCTAATAACTTTTGCCTGGGGATAAAACTCGACAATCCCTCCGGTGGATGTTTAGATCTATGTATGTAGAACACACATCTAAAATTTCGTGACGATCCAACGGTGCAATCAAAAGTTATGACCTTCTGAATACTGCTGCGCACACAAAAACGTCCAGAAAAACTCCATACGAATTTTTCTTCTTCACCATACACGAACACCTCGTCGGAATATGTGCTACACTTGAGGGGAAGCAATTTGAAGATCATGTACAACTTACAAGAGATACACATAGAGTTTTGCCACTATCAACTAGGGGAAGATTGTTGGGTCAAAAAGTTGATGTGGCAGAAACTCAAAAATGAAGAAAACGTGAAGTTATTGTCTAAGCGTTGTCAAGACTAATTTGGGCGTTGACAAGAGTTTATTAGGCGTTGATAGCTCAAGAGTTGTCATGTACAATGTAAGCATTGTTACATGTAATTCAAGCATTGACAAAACGTAGACAAAGAAGCTTATGGAAGCTTCTATTTAGATAAACATGCAAAAGATATTTTGCATAAGTTTATTTAAATAGAAGATTTACTTGTTTATTCATCATTATCTCTTGTAAACCCTAATCCTTACTCTATAAAAGGAACCAAGGGTCATAGGTTTTATTCATTCAATTCATTCACAATGTAAACCTAAAGTGTGTGTCGACTAGACGTGGGATTCAGTGTATACACGTCTAGTGATTGTTGATTATCAATATAATTAGCAATCCAATTGTGTTTTAATTCATGTTTCGTGCCTAAACACCTTGTTCATGATCATTGTTCTTTTCCGCTATGTTATCATATGAACGATGATCAACCTAGATATAATGGTTCTTAACCATTGAGTCTAACGATCATAGGACTCATCAATTGGTATCAGAGCTTGTTGAGAAACTTTTGATCTTTAAGTAACGAAAGAACCCTAAAACACCAAAAACCCTAAAAACCCTAAAATTCTAAAAACCCTAAAAAATACCATGTCTGGCACAGATCAACATGCTTCTTTGCTACAAAACAACTCCTCAAATCCTAGTATCAAAATTCCCATGTTTGATGCCAGGAACTTTGAGCTTTGGAAGTCGAATTTTGAGCAATATATAGCTATTCATGACTACACTCTTTGGGAGATTATCGAATATGGGAACACATTCGACAAAGCAGCAAAAATTGCTGCTGCAATTGCCACAAGGACAGCTGTTCCTAATTGTCCTGAAGCTGATAAGGTGGAAAAGCCTGGAGATGGGAGAGCTGTAGCTGTTGAAGATATAGCCAAGAAGAGGGTGGACATGAAAATCTTGAACATCTTGAAACACGCCCTAGGTCATGAGAATCAGCACAAGTACAAACGCTTAGACAATAACTTCACGTTTTCTTCATTTTTGAGTTTCTGCCACATCAACTTTTTGACCCAACAACCCCCAATTCCCCAATCCACCAATCACATCAATCCTTGGGCTCCAAGCACACTGACGTGTCCTAAATCAACCACTAAGCTTTATTCCTTCCTCCCAAAGCAAAAAGGAACGGTGAAGATCAAATTTGGATAAAAATCGTCTAGAAGCTTTAAGGGCAATTTAGAGATTTTTATGCATTAGGGTTTGTAATTTTTTGGTTCTAGTAGGTTCTTAGAGTACTATATAAGGAGACCCAAGCATGTGGTGATCTCTTGTTCCAGTTTTCAAGCTTACACTTGTAATTCCTTTTTAAAGAAATAAAAGTTTGGTTTTTGTTTAAAACAAGTATAATTCCTTTTTATTGTTTTTAAAAGTTGTGTATTGTGTGAAGCTTGATTCTGAGTTCCATTGTTAATTTGGTTGAGTAATTTTGAGTTTCAAAATTATTCAAAGGTTTCTGAAATTGTGAGATTCTTGGTAAGAATCTGTTTCAGGTTTTGGTTGTTAAGAAGTTTGATGTTATTGGTTACTTGGTGTTATAAAAACATATTAAGAAGGTTTGAAAAGTTTTTGGAAGGTTTTAAAAAGAAAGAAAAAAAAATCAGTAATATAAATTATTGCTTGTATTTGTTCTTCTTTTGTTTTGATTTAAGCAGGTATTGAAGGTTGCTGATTTGTTAAAGGATCTGCACCAACCCGTGTTGGTAGGAGGTGGTTAAGCAACCACAAGGACCCTTGGATGTAAGGGTCCTTAGGTAAATTTCTTTTACCTTTGTAAAATTTCAGAAAAGTGAAGGTTGTATGCTCTTGTTTGATTTCCTGTTTTAAGTGTGTTATTTGTGTTCTTAAGTTGTTATATGCATGTTGGATGATAATAGGATCAGTTAGAATAGGATTTAAGGTACTTAAGTTTGATAAAAATTGAAAACAAGTTTTTAACAGGGTGTTTGGATTAGCATTTTAGCAGGGTAAAGTTCTTGATGTGTGATTTTCAGAGGTGTTAGAGAAGTGTTATAGGTATAAGTTAGGTTGCTTGTAGGTATTAGAGTAGATTGGGACAAAGTTTTGAGCTATTTGTGTGTTAAAAAAGTGAAATAGCCCACTCAAATCTGCATAGCATTAATCTGCCTGTTTTTCATGATTCTTGGTACTTGATCTCTGAATTCTGTGAAGTAATAGGGTGTTCTATGAGTTGAGATTGATTGAGTATCATTTGGTGATTGAGTGTGTTTAATTTGTGGCTTTGAATCTCTTTGGTGTGCATGTAATAAGCTCATAAGTCCCCTAGACCTGCAATTTTATCACAGCAACCTTAAAACGTTTTTGTGTGCATTTGATAGTGAACTTGGTGTGCTAAGTTGATTGATTTGTGTTCATCTTGACTCCTTGTGCTTCTATGAGCACAAGGGTGCCCCATTGTCCAACACACCCACCAAATAAGCATCTGCCAAGACCTCTTGGCTCAAAAAGTGCACAAGTGTGCACTAGCACTTGTTCATCAGCAATACACCCAACTGCATACGTTTTGGTCTTTGATTTTTGCTTGAATTTTGGCTAAAAGGAAAGTGGATTGTGTTTATAAGGATTACAAGTTGTCAGTGTTGGTTTGAAAAAGTTAAAAATAAAAAATAAAAAAAGAAGCAAAAAAAAAGGGGTTGCAAGACTCGAACCCTGGTCTCTACACTCACACACATCATCCTTAACCATTGCGCCCTTGGGTCTTTTACTGACTAAGGGTGCAAAGGTTAATTAGTTAACCTGTTTTTCATTTTGTAAGCTTATTATAAGCCGTAGCTTATTTATCATTTTTCTAGCTTATTTGTTAAGCAATCTTGCTTATTTTGATTTTTCCTAGAATCTTATTAGGATTTGTGATTTTTCTAGCCAAGTTTTATATTTTTCCGTTTATTTAATTATTTTCTAGGATTTATTTAATACCCGTTTTTTATAAAGTCATTAAAAAATAGAAAAAAGATTTTTAATTTCAGGAAAAATAGTTTTTAGCTTTTTAATATATAATTTGAGGTTTACATTTAGTTTTGGTTTTAAAAACTTTAATTTTTAATTTTATATTATTTTAAGGTTTTTTATAAACTTTAAACATTTTTATAAAATTATTAAAAAAGGTTTAGGAGCTTAAATTTGTGTTTTTCTCTTAGTTATATTACTTAGGGTTTTTATAAATTTTTTAGAATTAATTTTATTAACTTTTTATTTTTAGTATTATTTTAATATTATTTTAATATTAAAATTTCAAAATTTTATTTTTATTTCTTTTTCATTTTTTTTAAGTTCTTTAGCATTAATTAAGACTATTTCCATTTTTAGATTATTTTTATAGCTTTTAGATTTATTCTTATAATTATTTTAAGTTTAATTAGGTTTTAATCATTTTTAATCATTTTTAGAGTTTAAAAAAATAGTTTTAATAGCTTTTAATTTTTAGAAAATTACTTTTTAGTCTTCCAATAATATAAGTTTAGTAATTATTCAATAAAATCATATTTTAGACATTTGAATTAGTTATATTTAATTTTAGGGCTTTAATTAGCATTTAAAATTAAATATTTAATTAATAAAAGGTTTTAAAATATCTTTGTTGGATTTTTGTCTTTATTTATATTATTTTAGACTTCTTTTTAGTCTTTTTAATTATTGATTTTGTTTTTGGTCTTAGTATTAATAATTTTAATTTGGGTAGTTTTCACGACTTTACGTTTACGTCTTTTACGTTGTAGTTTAATTTTAACGTAACCGTCTTTTCATCCCCATTCTCTTAATATTAATCTCAAATACATACAAGTTAATTCACAACACATATACCTCCTTGGGAAACGAACTCTTTCACCTCTTTTAATTTGATTAAGGGTCATTACTTGTGGTTTTCCTAAATCACTCGTTAATACTTACCGCTATTTTTAGTTGCTTGTTTTTCCTAAAGCAAGTTATCTAAATTTACTTCAACCACGCGCCTACATACAATTGGGAATGGACCATGCAAGACTGATTAGTAGTCACCATAAAACTAATGAATAAACATTACATTTTCTTTGAAGATTGTGAAAGATTAAATTTTATGAGATCTGCAAGAAGTGAAAAGTAGGGACATAGTGTTAGGGACACCTACATATGTGCCTATAGCATTTATTCCTCTGAGTCGAATTTACTCATTTGTGGAAATTGTCTTATTTGACAATTGACAATTCTTTCTTGTCTAATTCTCCCGTAGTAAGATTCTTAGGAAAAGTATCTGATTACTGAGTGTTGATACCCGACTGGATGTATCGACGTTCTTATCATTTCATTTGATTTGGTTTCATTTGAATGACCTAGGTAACGATCCGAGGAGCTTTCAAATGCGTACTCAAATTATGAAAACATGGGATATATTCATATTCGTTAAATGTTTTCGTCTGTATCTGATTTGAAATTCTATCGCGTAGATTACGCGTTGACCTTACTCTTTTAATAGTAGTTGTGTATCCTAATATCCCTGAAATTGTGAAGGATTATGAATTATTATTAGTCTTTTGAGAAGTTCACATCTTATCGACGGCAATGAAACTGAAAAGTTGATAATGCCGGTAGAATGGATTAATTGATTATGACATGACGACATTGTCTGAATTGATGGGAACTCGAGTAGAATTCCCCTAAATGATAAGATGTTGATTATCAAAAGTGATCTAAATAATTCTTGATGGATGATCATATCCTGTATTTAGACTTGAGATTATATTGTGATTGGTTGTGAATTAGTCATAGATATTATAATCTAGAAAGAACCTAATATGAATGTATTAAAAGATGTTTTCGTTATCTGAAACTTTAGGAAGTATTTGTTGATGAACTACCTAGACTTTCGCCATTAAGGCAGGTAGAAATTGGTATTGATTACATTCCCGGTGCTGCACCTGTGGCTTGTGCACTGTACGTCAGCACCATCTAAATTAAAGGAATTACCGTACAACTGAGAAAGTTGTCGGAGAAAGATTTTATTCTACCGAGCTCGCCATCATGAAGAGCTATGGTGTTATCATTCCCTATATTTATAGATTACTGTGAACTGAGTAAATTGACAATCGAAAATGATATCCATAACTCGAAATGGAAGATTTGTTCGATCATTTACAAGGTTCTAGCGTATGTTCTAAAGATTTGATCCAAGGCATGGTTATCATCAACTTCGCATCTGCGAAAAAGATTATCTATTCCAATCACTACATCCGGTACTTGTAATGAACATTATGAGTTTCCCGTGATGTCGTTTGGATTGACTAATACACATGTAGCATTCATAAAATTGGTGAATCACATGTGTAGGCTATAATTTGAAAAATTCATGCTCGTGATCATTAAGGACTATATGTTTGTTTATCAGAATAAGAATGAGTTAATAATTATTTATGGACTGCCCTGAATTGGCCGAACAGTGTAAACCTGAACCTTGAATAATTAACACGTGATTAAAGACTTGAACCTTTACATGATTTAACCATGTGATTAATAGACAATGGAAAATAATTTGACTTTTCAAAAATTAAGAGCCCTTTTAAGACTTTGGATATTACCAAAAAAAAAAAGAAATGGAAATATGTTTTGACAAATATTTTAACAAAGGATTTTAAGGGATTATTCCCTTATACACAAACCATTTAACTAAACTTCTGTTTAGGGGTAAATGTTTGTGTATACCTCAAGATAACTCAAGAAGGACTGAGTAAAACCATTTATACCATAACCTGAAATTTGAAACGATAATTTTTGCTTTTCAACTAAGAAAATTTTGACTAAAAATATAACCAAAGATTTTTCAAATATTTACGAATCTTATTAATTATTTTCGATAAATCAGCAAAAATCTTGTTAATTAAATTCAAATTTATTTTGAACATTTTATATAATTGGTTGAACTAAGAAATTTAAAACGTTTACGCTTCATAAAATTTAACTAATAATTATTTAATTAATCATAATAATTATCGACGCTTTAGACGACGGATTGAGTAAAACGGATAAAAATGATAGATGAGACGAAACAAAAACATAGAAGATATGAAGAAATAATTTTGAATAAATACGGTTGTGATATTTATTCCATCAGGAAGGTGAACGTAATTACTGACGCATTATGTATAAAAAAAGATAAAGAATCCATTAGGACATGTTCCTTAATAATGAAGGTGCACAATAAATTGCCGAACGATATAAAAATAAACAATGTTTGTAAAAAGGAATAATATAGATAATAAAAGGGGTTCGCGGCTAATGTGAACCATTAGAATTGAGAAGCCGATAACGTTAAATATTTTAAAGACCACTTATGGTTGCCTAAATATGGAGATTGTGAGATATAGTATGTTAGAATTTGTAAGTATAAGTATTCTATTTATGTCATTTATGACTAAAAGTATCTTTGTCTGAAGAAGTTGTACTGATGGCAAAATATGAAGGCAGACATCGCCTCATACATTAGTAAACGCCTAGCTATTGCAAAGGGCATCATCTAAATTTGATTCGATTTGGGTCATCGTCGACAGACTGACCAAATCTGCTAATATCATTCTCGTTAATGATAAATGCAAAAGAGTTATGTAAACATAGCATGCCTGTATCGATCATCTATATCAAGATCCTCGCTTCGCATCGAATTTGTAGAGATTTGCTCAGAAATCATTGAGAACGAACCTTGATGAGAGTACTATGTACCACCCCAAATCGAAGGGACGAGGTAAAGTAACGATACAAAATACTATAAGCGCTGATCTATGTTTGAATGATTGACCTTTGGATATAGACCGTATAATCATTTTCCTTTGAAGAGATTATCATTGATAATTATCGTATTAGGATTGAGATCGAATCTTGTTAGGATCTGAATCTTAGAGCATCTGTAAGCAAGAGTTGAGATGGAGACATCCGACATTCACCCATAGTGAGTTGGACATGTCTTTTAGGTTTAAGGTTTCCTATGATGGCGAACCTAACCTTACAAAATACCCGACCCGCGAGATCTGAAATGGATATTGAAATTAGGATTTGATTATTGACTGCCGGTAGTGGGCAAGAGGTTATGTGAATGTGAAATGTAGATCTTGAAGTGCCAAATGGGTAGCGAAGTTATGCCACAATTTTTAACCTTGGAAAAATGAATTCATGATCTGACAAATCATGGGATATAAGTCCCCGTTGCATGGGACCATTGAGATGATGTAAAAGTTGGGATTGAAAGGCATATAAGCTGGATCTACCCTAGGACTTCAAAGACTGTGTGAATTATGTTTCGTATATCGAACTTGATGGAATATCTATCAAGTTAAAATCTGAATTCTTCTTAATAGAGCTTAGATCGGCGAAAAGTTGCATTCATCAAAAACCCGTGAACAACATGGATAGAGAAAGTAAGTCAACATTAAGCCTGATCTTATTCCCGTAGTTATGTTTGATGAAACTCGCGTATTGTAACGAATTGCACTTGTGAGAAAAGACCGAATGTGGAGGAAATACCCACATGGCTTTAACTCTATAAGAAACGAGTAGTAAGGTAAGATGATCTTTGAGGACAAAGATCCTGTTTAGGGGTAAATGCTGTGACAATCCGTCAATTTACGATTGATATTTTATTCTCAATATTTATTTGAAAACATTATTTTAATGTTACAATATGAACTCACTTATTTTTGGGAAGAAATTTGGATTTACGTCTTGAAGTAGCGTCGACTACGTCTAAACCGGAGGATTCAACGTTTCGTGCTTACGTTTACATACACCGTCTTTGGTGACAGTCCGACATTTCAGAAAAAAATAAATTTGTCCGTGAATATTATTTTGGAGTTTTAAATTTGTGTTAGTTTATAAACTCACAAATTTACGAGAAGAGATTAGGACTTACGATTTTATTTTAACGTCCTTTACGACTAAACCGGAAACCTTAGGATTACGTATTTACGTTTTCGAACTCCGTTTTTGATGAAACAATTTTTATTGGATTCGTTTTGTGCCGTTGATTCATAATTTATAAAAACGTTTTTCGTAAAACGACCCGAGGGCACGCAAATCGAGGAAACTAGAATCGAGGAGTACCCGTAAATAAATGGGATGAGACAAGTGGGACACTTGTCCCACCCCACTCAAAACCGGCCTTAACAAGCCACTACTACCCTTGATGTGTCAAAACTTAAGCCAAAAGGCTTACACTTGTCTTAGCTTCACAATGAAGCTACACTTCCAATAACTTCACAAAACCATCAAACCTCTCACACATACCATTTCTCACCATGCAAACTAGCTAAAACTCTCTCTCTCACATGTTTATGCCGTCCCATTTTACACCCTAAATCACCATCACTTGATCAAATTTTAACCACAAACATATGTTATAATTAACATATGTTAATCTCCATTCAAAAAGATGAAGATTGGTGAAACTTATAACATCCATGGAGGAGTTTCCTTGGTGTATTGAGGCTGATTTTCCACAAGGAGTTCATGAAGCATGGTGGTCTTGAGGATGGTCTTGGTGCAACACAAGTTTCTCCATCAAAAATCCATGTTTTGATCAACCTACATCATCATGGTGGTAAAAAGATTGTCCTCCTCATCTTCTTGTTATTTTGATTATGTAAACATGTATTTTATTTCCTATTATATATATTTATGATGATTATATGATGATAAAAATGTTATGTGGGGATTTGTTGTTGATAATCATGGATAAAAAGGTGAAAAACCATAAGAAACAAGGTTAAAATCTTGGTTAAATTTGATGACTGTATAAAACAGTAAATAACTACATGGTAATCTGATAAAATGATGAATTAGAATGGATTTACAGTAAGCTATGGGTCTTGTACACATGTGAGAGTTGGCCATGCAATGGAATCAAAGTAATGAGTGAGATATGATCAAAACAAGTTTAGGGTATAAATCTGAAGTTACTGTGTTTGACGATTTTTAGAAAATATTTAGAAGATGATTCAACAGTAGCATAGAAGAGTTAAATGTAGCACATATCATGTAGTTTATGTGATAAAAATTTGAGCTTCTATCTCCATATAGAACTCAAGATATGGCAGTTTTGGTGAAGATGAAGTTAAAAATCAGATTTTTGGAAAATAAAGAATAATACTATTATATAAGCACTCAAAATTTAATAGTATAAAATGTAAAATAAAAACCCACTAACTTATGGATTTTATTTATATAAGTATGTAAAAGGTTAAATAAGTGGACATTTTATAAAAATGGTAACTTGTTAAGTTTTATAAGTTATAAAACTATAAACTTGATTTTTACGACTTTTTCGGCTATCGCCGTAAAATTAACGTTTTTGTTAAATAAAACTTAGATGGTTGGACCCGTCTAATGAAAACTTTATAAAACTTATATACTGATATATAGACATGTATAACAAGTAAAAACCGATAAAAACCCGAACTATAGGACATACGGACATTAACGAGTTAAATAAACATATTGGACTAATAAATGGACTAAATAGGATAAAAACTTGTAAAAAGAACTTATTGGGCTTAACCCATTTGAGCCCAACTTGAAAGTGTATGTACTGATAATATAAGTACAAAATGGATTAAAATAAGTTAAATAACTTATAATAAGCTTATTGGACTTAAGACACGTAAATGGGTAAAACTAGTAAACTAGTATAAAAGTTATCAACACATAACTCTAAAATGAGTAAACGAGAATATGTAAACCCACTTGATCATCGTATATATATATATAATCATCATATGTATACATAATTGGTATTTTTATAAAGTCATTGGACATGAGTCTAAGACCGAGTATTATTTGTATATGTTTCCGTGATTGAAGCACGTACCGTACGTCCGAATTGCCGATAACCCGCCTTCCCATATCAACGTGAGTTCATAGCCTCACACTCTTTTGAATGTTTTTATAAATGTTTTATAAACCCGCGAGGGAGATAACATGTTAGTTTTATAAAATAGGACACCATTTGTCCCGATTGTTTGTTTATTGATTTTGGACCCGAATGATTGAATGACCCGATTGTATGACCCGATAAATGATTAATGGACCCGATAGATGAAATTAAATGGATTATTAAAGTTAGGTTATGTCACTAAAAGTCCCATTAGCATGAATTGTGAACTACCGGGATTTGGTAGACGCTTATGCATTTAATAGTACTATTTGGGGACGATCACCCCAGTTCGCGCCTTGACGGTTGATCTCCGTCGTGCCACATTGATTGGTAAGCGAATTTATGTATGAGAAGATTTCCATAGCGTGACCTTTGTGACGACACGCTACTTTAGATGGGCAAAATTGGTATCGGGTTAGCTACCCGTTGTTGGTTTAGTAAGGTAACAATGTCATGCGGCTTATAATAATCCAAAACTAACGAAATACTATTAGACGCACCGAATTACGAAGTATTGCCTGACTAGCAATACGGGGTCATACTATTGATATTATGTTTGTGTTTTGGTTTTCATAACCATATTCATATAACGGTTTTTATTTGATTTTATACGACGTCATAAGACGTATTGTATGATGTTTTTACGACATTGGCTCGTATAATGATTTTTTAGGCAAATGCCTATATGATGATTTTGATAAAGGTTTGTACAAAATGACTTTGGCTATTTTATGGCCTATTACAAAGATTTGTATAAAATGCTTTTGGCTATTTTACGGCCTATTACCATGATTTGTACGAATTGATTTTTGGTACTAATTTTATACCAAAGTTATATTGATGGAATTTATTAAACTCTATGAATTCACTCGGCGTTATCGCTGACCTTTTCTTTTAAAATGTTTTATCTCAGGTACTTGAAGGTAATTCTCGGGAAGACGACAAGAATTCATGGCCCGCACTTAAACAATATTTTCCATTCAAATATTTTGTAAAACTTTGTATGAAATATAATGACTTAGGACCGATGTAACTTTGATGTTTATGAATGGAAATGATTTTATTATAAAACGACGCGATTCTTATGCGTTGTCTATGATGTGAGTAATGTGCTATCCCATAACACCAACTAGTCTTCCGCTGTACTATGTTGTATTAATTTAGGGGTGTTACACCCATGGTCTGGTGTATGGTTTTAGGCCCAATGGGTCGTATCTATGCTATACGTCATCACGGTACATCCGACCAATCTCTGGACCAGTTTCCTATTTAATCAATGAGCTAACCTTAATTTTAAAATATAGGTTTAACCAATGTCTCTATTAAAACCTTGAAGCCAACTTCCGTTGGCAACCTTCAGATGTTTCATCCACATAGCATATGATACATGAATGCTATGAAAAGAGTTTATCGACTTTATTCCTAGTGATTTTTTTTATCATTAAAATAATCAAAGATTTAAAATCGTTATTTTCTATATAAATTGTATGTGAATTTTAGTTACGTGGGACTATGAAATATGGTTCTAAATGTGCTATGCTATTGAAATGTCACCTCGTGTATATATTTTAAAACCTACTTATATGTTTTCATTTTCTGTATCGGAGTTCTAAGATCAAATAATGTCACTAATGTGTTACGTTTCCCTCTATTCTGTGTGAATTTGCAAGTTTTTCAAGAGATATGGACCAGGATCCTGTTAAACTAAAAAGTAATAAGCATAATTGATTCAACAAACAGATATTCGAAACAGACCAAAAACCCATCTCGTAGCTAAACATAGTGAACTTGGATTACAGGTAAAACATATAATAATGTCGAAGCCATAAGATTAACCAAAATATACACAAAACTACATGTAACAGATGAGATATTTAAACTAGTAAATTTAACAAAAGGTCTATGTCCACCATGAGGAAAGCTCGTTGAATTTCTAACTACTTCACCTACAATTTAATGATATATATCCGTCCCAATATTATTATCCACGTTTTCTTAGAATGTCCTAATTTAATTGTCCAATATAAAAGTAAATAGGAAAATTTGATAAAGTTTATCATATTACCCTTGATTGAAATTATTATTATAAACTTAAAAAAGATTTAATTAATTAACCAAAATAAAACCGTCATTATGATAAAAAGTAAGAGAGAAAAGCCAGTAATAAATGCATTTTTCTTAAATTGTGTGTTTTATATCGGGGGACGGTAGTTTTTTGACAAATGAAGTATCATTTTAAAGAACTCTCCATTATAATAAACTTAACTATGATAAAAATGATAAGAAGCGTCTCAACAATTTTTACGACTGGTCTTACAGAAATGCAAGTTTGTTTAACTTCCTTTTATGTTATACCAACTGAGGTTGGCATAACTGGTTAAGGGTCTCTTGTTCTTTAACCAAAGTCTTGAGTTCGAGCCTTAGGTATGGAAAAATCTCAACTAGAAAAGATGCTATCCATCGAGGTATCCCTGCAAACTTTTGTGGGAGTTTAGTCTACTCACAAATAGACGGTTAAAACTCCTCGTAATAGAACAACAAAAACTTTTGTTTATAATATAAAATAACCAAACTTATCATAAACATAAGAAATACAATATTATTACAAAATATATTGTCTGCAACAACACCATATACGATCCCTAGTACAATATCCTCCGGACTTTTGATGACATATATTATAACACCACTCGTGAATACATCCAGGCCATCGGAAGCATCCCCCTGTTGTTACTTTTGGATTTGAGATTGGGCTTGATTTTAGTATGGTTGGGTCGGACGATAAAAGCTCTGTAGTTTGTGGTTGAAAAGCAAATGTAAATACTTGAGTGCATGATAGTAGGACCATCACGAACAAAACCTTGAAGCCTTTATCTAACCCCATTTACCCTTTGTTTCTCCTAACTTGATCAATGACTTGATGTCAAGTGGTCTATATATAGATGTGTGTATACTTCATATGAGTAATGATGCATGTGCAACATTAAATGCAATACAAGTGTGAAGATATATATTATTTCGAAATGGATTTTAATATTTTATTTATTTTTCATTATTTTTAAACTTTTTATTATATTTGCAAGTTTGTTTTTATTATATTGTTATTCAACAGAAAATAGGAAACATAAAATATATTAAAAATAGAAATAGTGTAGGTCTACTAGTTGAGGGGATTAAAAGAAGTGGAATATGGAAGCTATGGCGGAAAACACCCATCTATTATATTGTTTGTTGGTTAACAAAGGTTTCCGACCTAAGACCGACTAGTCCATGAGGTCTGAACTTGCTGTCACACAGACTCAAATCAGTCAAAACTCTTCCTTTTTTAGGAGGATAATGTGGCCACTTAAGAGTTGTTTGAACCCAGATTGAATCGAACGGACCTCACACCTATTAGTGTGATAATCACAACTCCTTTTTACACTAGGACGCCTAAGTGGTTTGTATATACTTAATTGATATACTCTATAATTGTTACGTGAAATGGCACATGTAATATTAACCATACAAATATTTAAGAGACAACATAATTTTCATAAAAATGATTTCTTACAAAATGTTTTTATAATCTAATATGGTAAGATAAACTTAAATAATATATATATATATATATATATATATATATATATATATATATATATATATATATATATATAGGGTTTTGCTAATGACAGCTCTAAGGGCTATCGCTAAAAGAAATGTTTTTATTATAAGTCATCTTTTAATCATTACGATTGGATGTCAATCTCGGAAAACATGGATCCAAGTCCTAAAAATCTGGATACACAATAAATATTTTATTTTGATTGGATGATTTCATTTTTTACACTGAATTGTAATAAAAATATATTTGTTAATGACAACTCTAAGGGCTGTCATTAGCAAAACATATATATATATATATATATATATATATATATATATATATATATATATATATATATATATATATATATATATATATATATATATATATATATATATATATATATATATATATATATATATATATATATATATATATATATATATATATATATATATATATATATATATATATATATATATATATATATATATATATATATATATATATATATATATAGATATATATAAATTGTCATATGACTTCATTATGCAGAAATTATACATTTATTAATTCAATTATATTAGCATAATATAACGCATTAAATGCACATTTAAAGTTGGTAAGTTGAGAGTTATTTATTTTGAATATTTAATGTTTTGATCTATATTTAATGTAGCGTATTCTAAGAATAGAATAACTATCATATTAGTAACTTACAATGAATTTACTAATTAAAACTTTTTTTAATTTATTTCAATTACTTTTACATTAATTTACATCTTTAAAAAAGTCAAAACTAATAAATTAATATTTATGGTGTACTACATCTCACGGCTCAGAGCCTAGCCTTTGATGATGAAGAGACTTGACGTTTCAAAGTCTCCATTGGCGTAAAGACTAACTAGGGCTACAATAAGGGGCTCGTCAATACTAAATAAACTAATAAATGACGGAGCGTAAAGCCTTAAAGGAACTCACCAGTCTCCTACAAGAGCACAAAGGCTCTATGATTGATTAAACATGAAGCCTAAGATTCTAAAAGGTTCATAGCATATGGGGTATGGGCTCCCCTAGAACTCCAAAGAAGGCTTCACAACCAGAGTGACGGGACTTGCATGATCTAAAGTAGAATAATGTTCTGAAGAAGTAGATATGTCGAAGGCCACAACGAGCATACTGACACATGACGGGATCGAGTGGTAGCGCTTGTGAAGGTGAGGACTATTTTGCTGGCACTAATAGGAAATTGAGTTATCCTTATCACAAAGTACAAGTTAGGCAGTTAAGTATCAAAGGATTACTTCTCTAGCAAAGACATAACACACAATACCGAACCACATATTTCTTATACTTTCTCTATCTATATTTATCATATATCACCCATACTTCTTCTTACAACCGAGGTTGGTCTCGGATTAATAACTCAGGGCGAGCTAACGGTGTTCTCTCTTATTTCCAACTAGGGACGAAGAATCCTCATCTTGAAGAGCGAGCTGAACTAGAAACGAAATGCTAAAGACTTATGTTTAGGAATTCAAGCAACTCCGAGAAGATTTGTGTCGACATTTGGAGCCATCCGTGGGACCCAACATATCATACAAATTACTTTTTTTGATCATGCACACTCAAAAATTTTGATAAAATATCAGCCACATTATCCTCAGACTTTTACTTTTACAGTCTTAACAATTCTATTAGCAACCTTTTCTCTCAGAAAGAAAAGTTCAATTTCGAAGTGATTAGTTTTCTCATGGAAAAGTGGGTTTACAGAAATTTGAATATTTGAACTATTGTTGTTATATGTTAGTATTCCTATTAGCCAATAGTATAGGGTGTTTAGTGAAACTTCTAATTGTATTTTAATAAGGAATGAATGGCATAGGTCAGTACCCATGCTATATAAGGCATACATGAGCTGTTAAAGATTATTCATTTAAGAGTCGACCGCTCCTTTGTGGCAGCATCCCTTTTAAACTCTTGTTATAGTTTGTTTCTCTTCCCCCGCCATCTCTACAACATGGAGGTGATGGGGAAGGGTCGTTGTGTCATTTTATTTTCTTTTTTTCTTAATAAACAAATAGTTTGAGGCAAGATTATGTGTCCTTTTCTTTCATATCGTGTTGTTATTCACCCGTATCGAGTGATTCACATTCTTGCATACAGGTTTTTAATCGAGAATTCAACAAGAGTATATTCTGCATACTCTTTGATATTATGAAGATTGTATGTGAAGTATATAAAAGAGCTAAACATATTATGTTTGGATGTGTGTAAGTCATAAACAGTATTTATACGACCTAGAGTACGTGGGCCTAAGGGGTCACATACTTAGACATCGAGATCATATTTTATGAAGTTATATAATATAATATGGCTATATTTATTGTGTAACCTTTGTTTCATAAAAGTGTATACTTATCGATGATGAATTAATAAGTTAAAAGGTTTAACAAGGATTAATTAATAAGACAATTACTTTAAGGTAATTAGTGTAATTACATAATTATATAAAAAGTAAAAAGTCAAACCAAGACACCCATAGGGGTGTTTCGATGGACTACAAGAAAAGAAGGGAAAATAATGTTATTTTTCTTTTTAGATGATTTATTACTTAGAGGTTAAGATGTAATCTTTACCATAAATATTTCAAGGCTCTAGTATATAAACACATGAATGTGATTCATTGTTTCATAACTTTAAACTAAACTTTTCCTCCTCTTTGTCTATGGTGGTCGACGGCTATGGGTTACCCAAAAGGGTATACAACTTTGATTTTTATTAAGTATAAACTTAATCAAGATCTAGAAATCAAAAGTGGTTGATTGGAGTATCATGTGTAATATCTTAGAGAAGATCTAACTTGATCTTTGGGTTATTGGTGAATCGGTTTATTGGGGAACGAATTAGGGTTTAGTTTGGTTTGATGATTTAAGGGTGCTTGATCATCGTTCTTGGAGAAAAGGTACGTTTTCTTTATCTTTATGTTAATTAAATTATGTGCATAGATGTTTGATTCTATCCGATGCTTTTACTCTTGATGCATGTATTATGATACATTAGGTTGTTAAGCCAAATCTATGCCGTGTAATTACATAAAAAATGCCTAAAACTGGTGCAAAAACAATTTTTTCTTGAATAGTTAATTATGATTTAATTGAAGATCTTTAGTTAGTTTAATTAGATGTTATTAGATCCATAATTTTCTGGAAAAATGAGTTCGCATGCTTTTTAGTTTATAGCAAAACGTTAATTACAATTAGGTGTGCAATTTAGATGTTTTCTTGTATGTTATACATGTTTAAATTATTAAACCATGATTACTACTTATTATGATGCATGATTTACTTTCTTAACATTCTTAGTATTGTTATGAGTTTACGAAAACGGTAATTGGATTGGTGTCTGCATGCTAGAGAGGTGATTTGTAAAATTGTTTTATGGCTGAAATTGTGACACCTGAACAAAAGATAATACTTATTAATACTCTATAAAGATTCCAACTCCGATTCCCTAAGGGATACTGAAAACTCGATTCTGTTCAACTTTTTAGTTTTAGTAAAAAACTGAAAAAATCGTTTTCCTACCAATATTTGCGTTGCAAAACAGAATCAAAATAAAATATTAAAATTAGATTTAAAAGATTTGTCTAAATTTAGTGCCTAAATCTTGTTATTTAATTGGTAAATAGCATGTGTTTATTTATAGATGATATTCTTGTTATCTAGTCTTGTTTTGTTTGATTTATATATTGTTTGATGGGTTTTGCTAACAGCAGCCCTATGGGTTGCTTTTAAGATTACCATAATTGAAATTAAACATTTAATTAACATAAAACTTTCCATGTTTAAATAACATAATTAATAATTTAACATTTAATTATGATAAATTATTCCATGTTTAACTACACTTTCTATAATTGTAATAGTTAAATGTATATAAATATAGAAATAATGAGTTTATTAAATGCAATTTTATACAAATGACAAGCCTTAAAAGCAACTCATAGGGCTGCTGTTAGCAAAACCCTTGTTTGATTTATTATAAATGTAAATTTATTTTTTAAATATAAAACAGACTAACTAAGGTAAGTAAATATTAGATATTTTGACCTAATATTAAATTATTCTAGAACTATATAAATTAAGGTTCCATTTGATTTATATAATGTTTTAGTTAGATTGCACTAGAAAGGTATAGGCGGTTCGCTCTGCGTTCCTAAAGAAGGAAGTGCTTAACTAGCTACGCACTGACTAACTTTTTCGGGTCCTTTTTGTGTGTCTTCTAAGACGCCATTGAATCAAATGTGATCATAGCAAGGTTCCATTCAGTTTTCTGTTGGTACTCGTAAGAGGTGTGAGGAAAACCCGATGAAACAAACCTCTAGCACATTTATGAAACTTGTACAACGTTTTTAAAATAATGGGTATCTCAGTTTTGGATTACCGGTGGATTCATGAAACTGAGGCATATGTTTTATTCAATGGAAGTTTAAAAATACGGGAAATTCATTTATTTAGAAATTCGTTATAAAATGAAGTTTTGATATGTTTCATTTTATACAAATTTGTCATGATTTTCAAAAATTTTATTTAATACCCACTAAAGTAAGTTTTGTACTATCCAATGTACTAAGTCACTCCAGATTGGTTAATTCATCAAAAACAGTGTTTTGTCTTAACCAAGTCAAGACAATATAATAACTGCAGGGTCAGCCCCGAGGTTATAGAATTATATACTAAGTATTGGATGACTTACTTCGTGCGATTTGGTCAGACCTTGTGCACGAGGTAATAGATGAGGCAAAACAAGACGTGACTACGTTTATGCTAGATAATGTAGTCATGGCGTTATTATGGCTAAGAGTTGCACCGATGGAAATTATCATTCGATGATTACCTTTTGAATTATTTCATCTCTAGTAGATCAACTACATTGATGGAATAAGTTCAAGTTGGATCTTATTTTCTTGTTAAAGTTAGTTGTCTAGTCCATAAACTAGGGTAGTTAATTTCATACGAGAACTGTTATCGAAAATACTAATATTGAACTTTGCAAGTTCTTTTAATGTATAAATGCAACGTAAACCAATAGCATGGGTTTGGTCGTTACTTCATCGTTACTTCAGAATGACAAAATGTTTTTATTTTGTATGAGAAAATTTAAAGGTTCGTTCCTATACTTTTTACAAGTGAAAAAGCTATAAAAGAAATGGTTGAATTTCCCTAATTCGAATGAGACATATGAAATACCTAAATGGTAAGTAAAATTTCATATCTTGTTGGACAACTAGAGAAATTGTGTCTTTAGCTACCAAAGGTAAATACCTTGAAATGTCTAGACATGTTTAAAGGTTTGATTACAAAGACAGAAATATCACCACACAAATGGTGAAAGCAAAAGTTAGAGAACCGGGTGTCTTTAGTTGTTTGTTTTAACCAAGTAAAAGACACCATATACAAAGTATTGTAGGCTTGCTACTACAAGGATTGCGTGCCAAATTTTCAAGTTAATAAATCATAGATGTATATATGGCAAGACCATCATAGGTATACATATATAGAACTTAACACACTTCTTTAAAAATCTAAGTAATTGTTACTAGTCAATGTGACTTACACTAACAAGAATGTGTGGATATTCAATACATGGAAAGATAAAATGTCACTTACTTTCACTAGGAATGAAACCCTCCAAGTGTTGTCAAAATCAGTGGGAGTAATACATTTTACAACGAAATGACATACATGAAATGTTGTCAATTTTAGTGGGAGCTATAAGCTGCTCACTTTATTTCTTGTTAGACTTGAAATAATGAATTACATTCCAAGTGTGAAGCATCTTCGTTTAATAAGAATCACCGTGTAGTATCTTAGATAACGTGTTGCCTTTTGAGTTGTCGCTTCCGTTGTTGAAGTTATTTACAAGATAGTTATGCACGCTTCGTTATAAATAAGATGGAGTTCTTCTTATACTAAGCAATGCTTTAAGCTAGACTTAATTTTATATGTGACACTATCATATTGTTGATACAAACAAACGAAACGGTGTAGTATTATTTTATGCATTAAGTAGTTCATTACCCAAGTTGGAGAAATCTTCATTGTGGGTATGAAACAACTTTGACAATATGATTAAGGGTTTTCTTGACTTCATAAATAAGGAAACTAATACTCTATTAGGAATACTACACATTTGTGGTAGGTTGCCCTATTAGATATGGAATGTCAAAATAGAAAGATAAGCTACGTGATTATATTTTCCTAGAAAATGACAAACATCGTAAGTTTATGATTAACTTCAAAATTACTGTAGAAACTAGAAGAGAGGGGGGTTGAATAGTTTCTTAAAATTTACTTGTTTAAAGATCGGTTATCAAGAATCCTTTTTCAAAACTTAAGACTTGAATGATTATGTGAAATCTTCTTATGCAAAATATGAACAATGGATAGTGGATCTAAACTAATAATCACAAGTATATGCAAAGAATGAATAATGAATGTAAAGAGATAAGGAAAGGAAGGAATAAACCAAACACCAAGGATTTATAATGGTTCGGAAACGAAGCTCACTCCTCGTTCCTAATCTACTCCTCGAGTACTCCTTACTCGAGAGTTAACGAGTCAACAAGCTCCTTAAGGTGGAGAAACCGTACACGTCGCTTAACCAATTTCCGACTCTAAGCTAAAAGTCGAGCCCTAATCTTAGCTAGGACCAATCTACACCAATATACTTTAAGGCCTAAGTATTAACCACAATACATACACAACTTCCAAATTTTACACGACAATTTGTATCTTCACAACAACAAAAGAATGAAATAAAGTTTGATCTTTAATGGATCTTGAGGTGGACACAATACTTCAAGCATGAAAGTGTTCTTCTCTTTGCACTTGAGAGGATGAGATGGGAGGAGAAAGATTCACTTCTAAACAAGTAGTAATCAATCAAATAACTAAGAATTTGAGTGATTTAAGAAGGTGGATTGAATCTGGAAATCTGTGTGCAAAAGAGGTGAAGAGAAAATCTGGAAATGGTCCACTATTTATAAGACAACGTTCCAACAGATAGTTCTGGATGTGGTTCCTTAATTAACCTGTGGTTCGATATCGATAATGAACCGCCTAGGCATTTAAGAAACCACACTCCCTAGACTCCGCTCCTTTTTGTCTTTAAGTGGGTTAGTCACATCTGGTGAAGTTTTTATCCTCAAAGGATATTCCTAAACCATATGGATTATGACATTTTCAAATTTTCAAATTTCTAATTTAATAAAAAATTTTCTTAAAAATAAAGTTTAATAAAAACTTTTGCCACTTAAAACTAAAAGTGAGTTTTAAGAAAAACTAAATCCTTGAACACTTAGTTAGGTTGATAACTTGTTTGTTTATAACTTAAGTGATAATGGATGAAATGAAAAATACTTAAACTCAAGTATTCGATTTTCGTTGTTTTTGTAAATGCTTATTTTTGTATATTGTCGAAATCAAAATCACGTGAGACCAAAAAATGCAAGTAACATTTTTAGGCATTATTGCATTAACAATCTCTCCTTTTTTGATTTGACAATACATAAACTCAAACAAGTATGAAAATAACATTTTCAAAGACGAGTTTATTTCATTTCTCCCCCTTTGTCGAAGCAAAAAGGTAGCAAAAGTCTTAGAGGTAGAGAAGAAACGGACTTTGCTAATGCTCCCCCTTGGTGCTTACTCCCCCTTGCTTGGGGCACCAAGGAATCAAGCTATGGTGACAAGCTACATAGAAGGGTTATAAGAATAAAAGAAACACCCAACAAGATATAGCAAAAGGCCACACAATAAAATAAATAAGAAGAGAAGATAAAGATAACCAAGATCCATAAGAAATCAAGTTAAACCAAAAACATGAAAAGACAAGGAAATAAATCATACAAAGATGTATGAAACACAAGCCTAAAACATAAGCATGAATCTAACCCTAGTGAAACTAGAATTTTAAGATTTGCTTAAATTAGATATCTTATTAATAAGCAACCCACATGCTTAGTTAGAAGACGAAGTGGTAGCGGAATATGGTGGTGGTGGAGGCTTGGCAATGATCTCATAGTCATAATGGAGAGGAGGCTTGATGAAGAGACTCTTGATGTAAATCAAATCCTCATAGATATGAGCCATAGCAAGATGTTGATATTGACAACAATGACAATATGTTCTATGATGCATGACATTATCATGTGAGGGAGGAATACCAGAAAATGGTAGTGGTGGAATAGAAGAGTCTCCAAAATCAATTTTCTTATAAGGAGAAGAAATTTGATTGAATGTGTTCTTGGGTGAATTAGGATTGAAAGAAATTGGGGAAAATAGAGGAGAATTAAGGATTTCATTAGGTGAATAAGACATTTTGATTTTAGAAATGGATGCAAAGTTCTTAGGGTTAAGTAGAGAAAGCACATATATTTTTGGGGTGGTCAAAGTGTTGGAACAATTTTGGAGAAACAGAGAGTTCGAATCTGAAGGCTACTTCCTTTGGGTCTTTATCTCACCTTACGATTCTTTAAATTTAATGAGTCGTGGGATAATTAAGGAACCGCCCACATTGGGTGTGTTTTGGAAAACAATGAGAATTTTCCAATTTAGCAAATCCTAATTTTCTAGTCTAACTAATTATAGAGACATGCTTAAAAGAAACAAAAGACTAAGAAACACACAAGAACTTACCAAATACAACTTTGACCAAGATACATAGATTTTTAAAGTAAAATCGATGTTGGAGGTGTGTTAATCTAGACACTTAGTCATGACACAATGATCCTCCATTATTCAATGTTTTTCTCGCTATATTTGAGTGACTCATACATATGAATTATATATGCTAGATATCAATAGCAAGAAACCATGAAAAACATTTTTTTGATTGAATTAACAATGCAAAAACATTTCTCAACCACTTTTGAAAGAACTTTGAGATATTTGAAAAAGAGAAGAGAGGATTTTTCAAAAGGATTTTAAGAGACTCAATAACTCAAAGATAGAAAAGACTCAAAAGAGAAAAGACTCGATTAAAGAAAATGCGCAATTAAGGTATATGTTCCATTAAACCTAGACCTAGACGCAAGTAATTAAAAGGTTCACTCTTAAGTGGCTTAGTAAAGATTTCGGCTAAGTTTTCTACTGAGGGTACCTTCTCAATTGAAATGTTCCCCTTTTTAACATTATCCCAAAGGAAATGGTGGCGAATCTCTATGTGCTTAGTTCGCGGATGTTGCACGGGATTCTTACTAAGGTCTATTGAACCCTTATTATCACACAAGGTAGGAACATCATTGAGTGTAATTCCTTAATCAACAAGCGCTTGCTTCATACATAGAGCTTGTTGACAAGCTTTAGTGGCACTCACATACTCGGCTTCCGTGGTGGATATAGCAAGAGCGGTTTGTTTCTTTGAGAACCAAGAAGTTAAACCACAACCCATGAAGGTACAAATTCCGCTAGTGCTTTTCCGGTCCACATAGTCTCCCGCATGATCCGAGTCCACGTATACTATGGTTTCTACGCTGGTACCTTTAGGATACCATAATCCTAAATGTATAGTGCATATAATGTATTAGAAGATACGCTTAACCGCTTCAAGATGAGAGGTTTTGGGAGCCTCTTAGAAGCGTGCACAAAGGGAAGCACTAAACATGATATCCGGTCGACTTGCTGTTAGGTACAACAAGCTACCAATCATACTTATATATTTGGTTTTGTCTACCGACTCACTATCATCATCTACGGTGATTTTAGTATCCGAGGCCATAGGGGTCTTCATTGGTTTGGAGTCTTCTAATCCAAAATTATTTAGCATTTCTTTAACATACTTAGATTGATTAAAGAAAATACCTTCGTCCATTTGTTTAATTTGGAGTCCTAAAAAGAAGTTAAGTTCTCCCATCATGCTCATTTCAAACTCATCATGCATGATTTTGGCAAAGTCATCACACATACTTTGACAAGTTGAACCAAATTTAATGTCATCAACATATATTTGTATGATTATGAGGTGAGAACCTTTCTTCTTTGTAAAAAGTGTATTGTCTACCATTCCCATGGTATACTCATGTTTTACAAGAATCTCGTTAAGTCTATCATACCAAGCTTTGGGTGCTTTTTTAAGACCGTAAAGAGCTTTCTTAAGCATGTAATCATGATCCGGTTTCTTAAAATCAATGAAGCCGGGAGGTTGAGCTACATATACCTCCTCATTGATCAAACCGTTAAGAAATGCACTCTTTACATCCATTTATTGAAGCTTAAAGTCTGAAGCGCAAGCATAAGCTAAAAGTATCCTAATTGACTCTAACCTTGCTACTGGTGCATATGTGTCATCATAATCAATCCCTTCTTGTTGATTATAGCCTTAAGCTACAAGTCTAGCCTTATTACGAGACACAAGACTGTTCTCATCTAACTTATTCCTATACACCCAATTGGTTCCTATGATGGTAGTACTTATAGGTGGAGGAGCAAGTTCCCAAGTCATTAGCAATGAATTGATTCAATTCTTATTGCATGGAGATGACCCAAATCTCATCCATCAAAGCTTCTTTAACACTCTTTGGTTCAATCAATGAGACAAAACAAAAGAAGTTACTTTGATCTTGGACTTGAGATCTAAGGGTCCGTTGATTAAGGTCTCCTTTGACGTTTTCGAGACCATGATCCTTAGACTCCTTAATGTTTACTCCCTTTTTAACATTAACGTCTTTAACTCCTAGTTTTTTTAACTTCTTTGGCTTTAACTATGTGATGTAGCGAGAAACAATGATAAATAATTGAGTCTGTCGATTTCAAAGAGTACCAGAGACAACTCTTCCAAAAATTGTTGATTCACATGAATGCCGATTATTAGGATAAAATCAGACAATAATCCTAACCTGGATTTAAGTTGATTAACAAAAGACTAAAAGTCTGTATTTTTTTATTCATAATTCAATACCGAATACAATAAACCCAGCCTAATTTTATGAGAAAACTAAACATGGGAAAAAAGCTAACAAAATACTGTAGAAAAATAAAAAAGGAAAGTGAATAAAAGACGCCGACATAAAAAATAATCTCCATTTAATATTCTGCATCATTCTCCCGTTCTTCGAAAAATACTCGACCTCGAGTCTTGATTGTTTTCAAACACAACCATTGTCTGACTTTCCAAGATGTAGGCATATACTAGTTACTTAGCAAAATCAATGGGTGTGACATCATCAGCTATGAGTTTGTAGATAGTTTATGGACTACTGTAGTTCTAGCGGGCGCATACACCACGAAATAGCGAGACCTATTAGCATGGGCTTTTTCAAAGGTGAAAAACTCTGCATTGTGAACAAGTCTGCCGAAGCCTCTAAATAACGGAAGATTAGAGTGTAGGGTTTTCCAAGGTGTAAACAACCTACACGATAGTCTGAATAACTGTTGTACCCGTGAAAATTAAAGAAGAAAACCAAATCTTCTTGTTCAAATATGATTATGCTTTCTTCTTCGTCTTTTCGTAATATATACTGGTGTACTGAAGTCATGAATATATGAGCTTCTTCGAGATGCCGCATTGCTAGATCAAATTCTTGTAACCCATGGTATCTTAAATACTCCGCATCTCTAAGATCAAATCGACGCCTACATTTATCATAGTTATTACCATTGCCAGGTAAAAATCTACCATCAGGAAGGCCTTGATCGCCTCTTGGAAAATCTATCCACTCAGGATGTCCAAACTCTTTTCCCATGAAATTAAAATATCCTTCCCCACCTAATGCGATTGTAATAAGCCTGGTCATCTTATGCAACACTATACCATGATCTACTAGAGGATTCGCTACTCTATTCATTGCCATAAACTCGTACATATCCTTGTCCATAAACGAGAATGTAATATTTTTATCGCCAACTAGATCTTGGTCATGACTTTCGGCATAACAAACACACTTTTCTGACCATCTCAAATTGGCAAGTGTGTAAATGATATCCCATATTTTCTAATCTTGGTCCCTCAACTTAAGAAGCTCAGTCCATTTATCAACGACAACCATGTGTAAACGATAGTAGAATCTCACACCACCATCTTGCACAGAAATGCAGAAGGTTGGCATTCCACTCACGTCTTCATCGACAGAGATGGCCTCCGGAAATAAACCCTGTATAATATCATTAACCAACATCAAATAAACGACAACATCAACATCAGTTGTGAACCCGAAATACTCACTGAAGTTTCCAGTAAAGGCCACTTGTAAGCCATGATGTGTGTACATCATTGAGGTCACACCATCAAACCTAAACCCATCTAACTTATATTCATCTAAATCCTTAATACTAGATGTATCTCCTAGGTTGAAGCGAGGATAAAAACTTCTAGAATCCTCAGGGACTCTAATAAGCACTACATTCTTCACAAGAACAAAGAGACCACGACTTACTTTGTCTTCACTTTCCAACAATAATGATTGCTCAATAAGTGATTTCTGCTTGGCACCAATCTTTTTCTCTGTATTACAATCTTCTTTGAACTCATAACGGCTTTTCTCAATCTCATTCATGAAATGAGAAGCTAGAACTATCCATGAAGGTCCAAATATTTCTTGTAAATGCTCCTCAAGAATGCACGGTTTGCTCAATCCATCAGAATCCCATATCTCCTCTTTTGCATATTCTGTTGATTCTGATAATTTTATGTGCAAATGGTATTGTATATAATAATGGAAGCATATATTGTCATAATGCAAGCTATCCTTTGAGATGAGATTTTCAAGCTTATCTTGTGAAAATGTACTCAATGTGCCCCATTGGTTATGGTCAGAAGTTTCAAAGAAATCTCGCAAAAAACAGAAGGTTGTGTACGGTTTCAACCATTCCTCATTCCCGGGCAAAAATTTAGTGAAGGAAGTAGAATTTAATATCAGATCCTTCTCCAAATAAAATATCTTCTTGGAAATTGAAAGCTTCGTAGCCATTGTAGAATCATAATCCATTTTCTTCCCATCAATCTCTTTCTTTGAATTATGTATCTCTTAGACGTCTTCGACATCGATATCATAAACTAGCATAGAATCTTCTTGATATTGATCGTCATCAAAAATTGGAGGTCCTTCATAATCATCACTAACGACATCATCATCATCGTCTTCGGCCTCAACAAATGGGTTTTCTGACTCTTCATCTTCAATACCCCGACCGTCACGATCACCTTGCATGTTCATCAATTGATCCATCCGGTCATTCAAATGATTAATTAACTGATCCAGTCGCTCCTCCAATCTTGCCATAACACGCAACTCCAATTCTTGTTCATACACGTCCTAAAGATTCCTACTTCTCATTGGAGGCATCTTAATCAGGAACTTTATATCTTGATACCAACTGATGTAGCTAGAAACAAGGATAAATGATTGAGTCTGTTGATTCCAAAGAATACCAGAGACAACTCTTCCAACAATCGTTGATTCACACGAATACCAATTATTAGAATAAAATCAAACAATAAACTCTAACCTGGATTTAAGTTGATTAACAAAAGACTAAAAGTCTGTATTTTTTATTTATAACTCAATACCGAATACAATAAACCCAGCCTAATTTAATGAGAAAACTAAACATGGGAAAAAGGTTAACAAATTACTGTAGAAAAAAAAGGGAAAGTGAATTAAAGACACCGACATAAAAAATAATCTCCATTTAATATTCTGCATCACTATCTCTATTTCATCTAAGTCATCATCTACCAAAGGTGGTGTCTTAGATAAAGGTGGAGTTTCATCGAATGTCACATTGAGTGATTCTTCAATTACACCCGAGGTTCAGTTAAGGAATATATAGGCTTTACTAGTTTCGGAATAACCTAAAAAGATACCTTCGTACGACTTTGGGTCAAACTTAGTAAGGTAATATTTGGTGTTGAGAATGAAGAACTTGCTTCCAAACACCTTAAAGTATTCCAATGAGGGTTTCTTACCTTTAAGAATCTCATAGGGGGTCTCACCTAGGAAAGGTCGAATAAGAATTCGGTTGAGAATATAGGTAGATGTGTCAACGACATTTTTGCACCAAAATATTAGAGGCAAATATTGCTCGTTTAGCATGGTCCTACTCATATCTTGGATAGTCCTATTCTTCCTTTTGACTACCCAATTTGATTGTGGAGTGTAAGGAGCCGAGAAGTTATGGGTAATACCATGAGCTTCACAAAAGGCACCAAATTTCACTTCATTATCAAATTCCCTACCATGATCCGTCCTAATAGAGAAAATTAGACATCCTAATTTATTTTGGATTTTTCGACTAAAGATTTCAAAAAGATCGAAAGCTTCATTCTAATTAGCCAAATATCTAGTCCAGGTGAATCTAGAATAGTCATAAACTATAACTAGGGTATAAAGGTTACCTCCATAACTCCATATGGTGGAGGGGTCTAAAGACATCCATATGTAGGAGCTCTAGGCACCGAGAGGTCGAAACCAAATTCTTGGCCTTGTGACTTGAGTTAAATTGCTTCCCAACTTCGCAAGCATCACAAAAGTGACTATCAAACTTAATCTTGGGGATATGTCTTACCAACTCCTTAGAGACTAAAAATTAAATTAAACTGTCGGAAATACGTTTTTACATATTTAGAAAAGATCGGTCACTCCAATAATATATTCAAGTAATAGGCTTGTGATCCAGTTTGTAAACAATATAGTCCATATAGCCCACATGTAGGGTGGGCTATATATACCCCCTCCTAGCATGTTAGGAGGGGGGGGGGGGGGGGCTCATTTCATTTTCTCACTTTCATATTTAATAAACTCACTTTCTCTCTCTACTTTTCTTTCCTCTCCTCTTTCTCTCTCTAGTTCTTCATCTTCTTCCTCCTCCTCCATTCAGTCAATAGGTAAATCATAGTTTGTCAAATCCCAAGAAACCGTAGACCTTCAATTGGTATCAAGAGCCATGGTTAAATCTTAGGATTTGCATATTTTTTATCTTTTGATTTGGTGGTAAAAATCTTTTCTTTTCTAATTTTTTCTAATTTTTTTTATCATCTTTTTGTCTATCAATTTTATAAAGATTTTTAACAATTTTATCTATTTTTTAAAGTTTTATCAATTTTGTTTTCTATCTTTTCGTCTATCAATTTTTTTCTATCAAATTTTTTTTCTTTCCTAAAAGTATCAGTTTTTCTTTTTAAAATCACAACAATTTTAGTTAGTTTTTATATAATTTTTTATATAACTTTTGATCGGTGTTTCAAAAGTATCAATTTTTTTTTATATATAACTTTTTTTATCAATTTTTTTGTTTTTGTCTTATCTGAGTATCAATTTCTGTCAACTTGATCTAGCATACCAGTTTTCTTGAGTATCAATTTGTGCTCATCTTGAATACCAGTATCAGTTTTCTTGTGATCTAGGATACCAGATATCTGTCTATTTCTGTCAAGTATCCAGGTTTGTTCTCGTATACAAACCATTTTCTCGAACAACAGTCTTCTTCCGAATCGACATTCTTCCGAATCGACATTCTACCGAATCGACATTCTTCCGAATCGACATTCTTCCGAATCGACATTCTTCCGAATCGACATTCTTCCAAATCGACATTCTTCCGAATCGACATTCTTCCGAATCGACATTCTTCCGAATCGACATATTCTTCCGAATCGACATATTCTTCCGAATCAACATATTCACCCCTATACACCCACCCTCGACACAGCTCAACCAAAAGAACTCACAACTGGAACTAAAAAACCACTCAACTCACACCATATACCCACCCAACCTCTCATATTACCCACCCAATACACCCATTTTCGACTCCAACACAAACACCAACAGACTGACACCAATCAAACATTCTCGTTCAAGAAACTTTCAAACTTGCTCAAACACCCTTGACAAAGAAAAGACTCAAACCATGTACTCAAAACCAAAACACACCCTCGACTTATCAACTGACTAGACCACTCGACTCACTCACCTCTCGTCTAAACAACATAAACTCATACCCACCCTCGACTTCAAAACAACACAAAGATCTCCGTCATAATAAAAACATCCTCGATCAAAACGAAAATCGAAAAACAAAACCTACCCGAGATCCTTTAAGATCTTGAAGCCTTCTTCTACCAGAATACAACTTGTATTATTTCAGCAAGATTGGTTGGATGAATATGAGGATTGTGATTCAGTAGGTCCCGATTAGTTTCAACAATTGAGAGTTTTGGGTGGCTAAGAATTGGAGAAGCAGAAAAAGAGACTGATAACTTTCTGGAAAAGTATTTTGAGGTTGACTGAGATAAGAAGAAAGAGGTGGAGCTTTTGATGTAAGTGTGAGGCGGAGATTTAATTCATTGGTTTTATCAGATTAGGTATAGGTTGTTTGTTTGTTTTGGGAGTATATATAAAAGAGACGAAGTTTTCTGTTTTGGATATAGGCTGCGTGTTGGGAGAAATATATAATTAAGGGCGGAGGAAACTAGGTGGATTTTTAGTGGCTATTTTTTAGGGATAAGGTCAAAGACGTGTGTAGGGGGTGGGCTTCATATTTTTTTTAGTGGGAAATCGGTAGGGGGAAGCCACGTGTTCATTGTGAAACGAGTATTAGGTGTGTCTATCATTTGATTGTGAAACGTGTACTAGGTGTGTGAAATAAGAACTCGAGTATTAGGTGTGTGGTGTCTCTATGTCTTTCATTTGATAATAATTCATACAAGTGTTGATTGTGAAACGAGTGACTTCTTAAATCAATTTTTAACCGTCAAACGTTCCAAAAGTCTAAAGCATTTCCTAAATCAATTAAATACGGAGTTATAAAACATTTTGAAACATTTTAAAATATTTGACGAGACAGTGAGACAGTAACGAGACAAAGTTAATTTGACGAGACAGTGATAAATGGATAAATCTTGAATTTTAAGTGGTTACGGATTTTATCGGGTATTTTTATTTGAAATTGAAGACGGTTTTTCGAAGGCGTGTTCTTATTTCATCGATAAATATTCCTTATCTTATTTTTTATCGAACTTCCAATGGAGTCGTTGAATTTGACACTTCAAGAGGAAGACTTGCATCACATGCAAGACAACGCTAGAAAAAGTGGCTTCACGTCATTTCAACTACTTCAGTCTCATCTTGTGACTCTTTCATGGATTCAAGGAGGGAGCGAATTTGTGACAATCTTTGGTCAAGATCGTCATATATTCATCGACTCAATATTCACCACTTTGACCCAACTCGCCGAGCAACTCAACAATGAAAACTTTAATCACTCTGCATCGGCACTTGCATATAAGGCTCTTGTGACACAACTCACGCCTTTCCTCCAATTCAATATCATTAAGCCTGAAAGTTCAATGATTTGCCAATCATTTCTTCGAGATACACATATCGAGCTTCAAGTTTTCCGTGATACAGTTTTGAAACTCATGACATCGGTCTCGTCTTCGATTTATGAAAGATCTCGACTTCAGCAAGGGTATGATAATGGAGTGCAAGACTCTTCGATGCAAGAGGAAACTGGTCATACGGTTGAAAACTTGGAGCCTAACGATGCCAAGAGCACGGAATCAGGAGGACAACATGATACCAGTGGCACGTCAGGGAATGTTCACGAGATCTATTTTGATGACACCTTACACGTTTATGACGAAGAGCCTGCAAACATGGTACAATAAAATGTTGTTTATGATGTATATGCTGAAAACATGCAGCATATTGAGCATTCTGAATCTAATTATGACAAACATGGGATGGAAAAGAGTGATAAAAATACCACTTCTGATTCATCCGATGTGAGTCATAATGGGGGAGAAAGTGTTCAAAATGCTAAACATCATGATAATTGTCTTATAACTGCTTCATTGACTACTTCTGATTCCAAGATTAGAGAGCTCGACACGATTGTAGCTCAACAATCAAAAGATCTTGAGGATGCCAAACTTGAATTTTCTAAGAAAACGGACAAATTTGAAACATACTTTGAAAAACTTGAAAAGTCAAACGTTGTTCTTGAAAGAAAATTGGATCAAAAAGTTTTAGACTCGAAAGCTGAAAAGGATAATCTTTTGAAACAAATTCAGTTACTAGAGTCTAAATTGGCATCCTAAGATAGATTGCTCAAAGAAAATGAAACGTTAAAAGCTCAAGTTCAGGAAAAGGTTTTTGCTATAGCTGCGTTGAAAAATGAGTTAAGGAAAACTAGAGGACCTAGTGTGGACACTAAGCTTGAAAAACCATCAATCTTGGGGAAACCGCCTACAAATCAGTTCGTCAGACAACCGACTGTCAAACAACCTACTGCATTTAGATCCGAGCGACCACAATCCTCGAGACCGCGGTTTGCCTCCCAAGTTGATTTGGTTCATTTTCCTAGACCAGTCACTCCAGCAACTAGGCCCACTGTGATCAAAACAGCTTTGGTAAGACCTAATCACATGATTGCCTCTAGTTTCCCTAAATATACCAAGACCACGTCTAAAACTAGTTCAAATGACGTTTTCCATAAATCTGGTCTTAGGGAAGCTAAGCAAAAGACACATGTAAGAGATAGCAATGTCCAACCTAGTCAGATGCCTTCTAGATTACCCAACACTGCTAACCGTAGCATAACGTCTCCTAGGAGCATCAATCAATCATCTAGGAATTACTCGGACATTAAATATGCTACTTGTAAAACATGTAGAAAATGTGTCTTTACGGCAAATCATGACTCTTGTGTCAAGAAATTACTTGATGAAGTGAACTCCCGTGCTAGAATTAAGTCCCAGTGGATAGCTAAAATCAAACCCTTTGGTAAAGTTTGGCGCCCCACTGGTAGAACTTTCACTCTTGTAGGAAACGAGTGCCCTTTAACTAGGATAGTCTCCAATTCTACTAAGACTACTAGGGAGGAAATTGATAAAGATGATACATCACTTAAGCCTAAACTTAAGGTTTTCTATAAAAGGAAACATTTGCCAGCTAAGACAAGTGAATCATCTACTCAGGTCACCTCTGACGCAAGTAAAGCCAACTGTGAACCCCCATGTGCTTCTATAATTGATATCGCTAACCCATATCAAAGCATGCAAATTCCTAATGAGAATGCAGGTACCAAAGTTGATGTTCCCAAAGAACGAAGCGGTCCAATCGTTGTATACCGTTCAACTAAGGACACTCTTAGAGTTTGGTTGCTGAAGAAGCAGATATCAGAGAAACTAGTATCTCAGGGGATTCATGGTTAAAGCTTACAAGGCTTACAGTCAAATCACAGTCTGTGACCCGCTCTTAAAATAAAGGAAAGTTTATCGCCGATGATAAACTTATCCTAACAACGAGAAATTAAATTTTCTCGGGCATGAGCTAATATTAAAAACATTCGAAGTTTTTAAACTCATGCACAATGGCGTATAATCACATCACAGTTTATGCCCCGGACTTCAAAGAAAGGAAAGTTTATCACCGATGATAAACTTATCCTAACAACGAGAAATTAAGTTTTCTCGGGCATGAGCTAATATTAAAAGCATTCGAAGTTTTTAAGCTCATGCACAATGACTTACAGTTAAATGTCAGACTGTAACTTGAACTTCAAATAAAGGAAAGATTATCATTAATGATACCTTATCCTCATAACGAGAAATTCAATTTTCTCGGTCATGAGCTTGTATTAAAACATTCGAAGTTTTAATCTCAGAAAGGAAAGTGTATCTTTTAAATAAGAGAACATTTCCTCATAACGAGAAATTAACCTTTCTCGGTCATGAGCTTTTCGTTAAAACAGTCAAAGTTTTCAAGCTCGTGAAAACGACTTCTAAGTAAATGTCAGCTTAGGACTCGTCCTTCAGATAAAAGGAAAGTTTATTGCCGATGGTAACTTATCCTTAACAACGGGAAGTTTACAACTTCTCAGACTTGAGCTCGCTTTTAAGATATTCAACATCTTAAGCTCAAGTAATTGTTTTTCAAAACTTTGAACACAATTTTTCAAGAATTTCTCAAAAGGTTTTTCTAAATCTTTCAAAATTGTGTGTTCAAAAACGTTTTGATAAAAAGAGCATGTCTTCTGGAATCGATAATATTTACGAACCTAGAAATGTCATTCAATAATGACACGGGGTTGTAAATAAAGTTCGAGCAGAAGTTTAAATGATTTAAAACATGCTCAAAATGGTTTGCTATTATTTCCGATAGTAACCCGCTTTTCACATTGAAGTCAAGCATTTCACCGGAAAGCTTTGACTTCAAAATCCGAAGTTATCAACTCCACAATCCAAAGTTCGTTGCAATTGATATCTACATACTAGACGATGCGACTACTCAAACGAAGACTACAGCTCTTTAAGTAGAACACAGATCAACAATTGAGGGGGAGCAATTGTCCAGCATTCAGAATCTTCGATGCCGAAAGTTCCATAGTTCACAAGTTGGTGTCAAGACAACGATATCAATTGTCCATGTGGTGTAAAGGGGAAGATAATTTCAGAAGTTACGAGGAAGACCAACATTCGTGAACAAGAACCATGTGCTTCTTTCATATGATGTTCTCCATCATTCAGGTCCAACCTCGTAAATTGCTAATATTGTGAATTCATTATCATATATGATCTTTGCACGTGATAAATACCTTACACTTGTGTTTAAAAGGTATTTAATTTACGTTTCAAGTAGACCCTCATTAATTTGAGGGGGAGCTTGTGTAACTCATGAAGATACTTGGCTTTGCATTTTTCTTCCCAAATTTTCTTAAAATGTTATTAAATCAATTGATATTAAAAACATCGATTGGGTTAATATTTTTAATATGGGGGAGAAAATGTTATTTAATATGGGAAATGATTAATCACAAATGGTTTGACTTAACGTGTTAGCTCATCCCGACATGTGCGAAATATTTTTGGATATCGTGGCATATGTTAAGGGGGAGCAAAATGGATTTGCACTTCAAAATGAATTTCATGGTGACATACATTTACCCAAAACATCTCTATTCACGACGGTGAAGATTGTGGTGACATAAGGATGGTAGGATAGGTTAAAGTCCAATGATTTCTCTAGAACCGGAGGAATCTTCCCAAGGACATTCCATAGCTAGAAATAGTAGTCCTTAGGAAAGATGGAGAAAGATTGTGAACGTAGCTGAATACCGACCAAGTACTTAAGTTAGCACTGGAACAATCACAACAAGGTGCTAGTAATGACGTATTGGTAAGCATTGAAGGGGTTGAAGAATGAAAAAGAATTGTAAAAATAAAGGGTGTAAAGAAAGAAGCCCTCCTTACAACCTTAGGCAGAAACCGGGTCAATTCATATGCTATTGAGATCATTTCTAATGATTCTTGATATTGAAGATAGACATCATGGACCCAGTGATGCAAGGCACAACCCATCCCAGCTAACTCAGATATCTCTCAAAAGATATTTGTTTTAATCACACGGAGACAACGCATTATCTATTGATTTATTCACTCCGAATAAATTGGTATTGAAAAGGTGGCACTCCTCTCCAGCCTCCGATCAATAAAATCCAAAATGCACGATCGAGTCTAGAGCCATTTGAGATCATCATATATCTCATTAAGACACACTTTCATAATTCCTTGCTTCTTCACACATTATGAAAAGTAAGAAAGTTCTTAAGAGTCCTACGCAAAATCTTCATGATCTTGCCTAAACATCCGAGCAATACGAAAGTATTTACAATGAAGATGGAAATCCTTCTTGAGCGAAGGTCAAAAAGCTCATGGTAGGTGCTTGTGTGATTCTTTATGAATCAAACTTGTGATAACTGGAAAGCAACAGTGGTTTAAACTCTTAAATGAATTTAAACACGTTCCAGGCCTCTACGCAATATCTTAGTGATCTTGCCAGAACATTCAGAGTAATACTATTAAGTATTTACAGTGATGAGTGTGTTGATCCCAAACTTAGATCGATTAGCTTTGTGTATACGAGATTAGATCAAGTAATACACGTAGAGAAACCTTTGTATATGCTTTATGAATCTAAGTGTTATGCGGAATTTAACACTTAAACAAGAACACACAATGATATAAAAAAACTTTCACTTTGATTATCAATATCAAACTTGCTTACAATGAAAGATGTTTACGAATGAAAACTTATATGAAACTTATATTAAACATTAACCTAAAGGCCTTCTTTTATAGACATAAGAAGCCTTGTACAATAATCTACGTATCAACTATTCTAGGTAAGGATAAATATAGAAAATACATTGTCGTTCCTATCCTTACTAGAAGTATTCTAGAATATAATAAACGTGTAAACTATATCTTCCATCAATGCTTGTCTTCAATGTGTCAACGCTTGACTTTAACCTGTCAACGCTTGAGCTGTCAGCGCTTGTTTTGTTCTTATCAATGCTTGTTTTGTTCTTGTCAACGCTCAAGTGATCTGGCCTTAATTTATTCCCAACAATCCTCCCCTAAACTTGATATCCACTCTTATGATCAAGTTTCTGAATAAGCATTAAGGACTAGGAGGAATCTTACAAACCTTCTCATACTGATAGTGAATAAATCTGATCAAATCTTTTGCCGCATCACTTGAATAATCTATTTCCAGCTGAGTGTCCTTCATCTTCTCCAAAATAGCCTTGGATATGAAATCCTGAGCATCCACAAGTAGATACTCAGCAAACTTTGTATAACTCAAATGGTATACACCAGCAGCTGAATATAACCTCCATTGAAGACCACTGAGGTCATCTTCAAGATCCTTCCATATTGTAGGATCCTCATCTTTTGGTCCACACATTCTTTTGAATGTGGTCCAAAGTTTTATTCCATTGGCTGAAGTTGGTGCTTCAGCCTCATACTTGGTCTCCAGCAACCTCCAAAGATCCACCAAGTCTTCTCTATCACAACTTGCAAACAAAGATATGAGAGTGGTAAAAGTGTGTACCTCCTTGCCAAATCTGCCAATCTTCCAGAACCCACATTCATCTTCTTCATAGGTCACAATTGGGTTCCTGGAATCTAATGGTAACACTTGCACCATATCTGAAGCTTCTAATGGGGAGAGCTTGAGGCTCTTTCTTATAACTGCTTCACTTGGATATAGTGGATCCATATGTTTTGGAAACTCAAATGAAATTCCCTTTTTCACTGGCCTGGGAACAATCATAGCTTTCTTGAGTTCCATTTCTTCTGCAAGTTCCTCCTTTCTTTCATCTGAAAGAAGTCTGAGAGTGTTTGCTTCCTGCACTCCCACCTAAATAGGATAAGCCCTGTTTTCCAACTCATCAAATGTCAAAGCCTTCAACTTCTGATATGTCCATCCAACTCCATGACATCTGAGCAACATAAAGTAGAGCTCCCTTCTATCCCTTTTCAACTCTGAGAGAATATTGCTTGCCTTGTGTTTCAAAATTACCTGGCAATCCTTCTGAACTCTAAGTAGAATCTCCAAACCCCATATTTGATCTTAAATGGTCAAGTCTGGATTCTCCATGCATCTGTCTTCCCAAGCATGATACATTTGAACCACCTCTGGCATGTCAAAGTCAACCTGCAATTTCAATTCTCTCAGCTTTTACCTAGCAAACTCATCACCATACTCAAGCCTCTCTGGTTCTATAATCATCACACTTGAGTCTGAGCTAGCTCCATCACTTCCTTCTTCAGAAATCACAACAAATGGTGACTTTTCCTTTTCATCCTGTTCCATGATTTGTGCAGCTAATCTTCTATCAAACTCAACATGAGCTACATCCTTTGGAACAATCTCTTCTACCATTTTACCCTTACCCTTATCTGATGGTGCAATGGTTGGTAAGGTAGATGGTAATACCTGAGTAGAAAACTCCTTGATGATAGATGATGACTGGGATACATCACCTTCATATACAGGTTTGTCAACGCCCAAATTTGTTCTATCAGCGCCCAAAATATTTCTGTCAGCGTCCAAATTTTCCTTGTCAACGCCCAAATATCTTCCCTCAGCGCCTTGTGTAACCTCTCTCAACATAGCTGTAAATGATAAATTTAAGTTGGTAGGAGAGACTAAGGACGTATCAAAACCTGTTTGTTTCTTCAAAGTTGTAAGGACTTCAGCAACATCCATTGATTGACCATCCTGGCTGCCCTTATCACTCAGATTTATTTGATCTTCCTCCCCTTTGGAAGATTCCTCCATACCCCTCCTGGCACGATCACTTTCCAAAACAACAATCCTCTCCCTCAATTGCTTGAGTTCAAGGCCTTGTGAGCTGACAATTTGTACTAAGTCTGCATTTTGCTTTTGCAAGCTTATGCAGACTGCCGTCAATTCCATAAGAGTCATTAGTTCTAGTCTGCCCTCTTCTAAAATGGGGATTTGACCTCCCAAGTAAGATTCATTGGGCATGGATGAGGACTTAATGATGGTGGGACTGCCTTGGCCAGCATCTAAGCCTGAACCAATAGTCCCAGCCTCATCCAGGTCACCAGCCACACTTGTGGTGGTGGTTCTCTCTGCTACATGGCTAGGACCACCAGAGGAGAACACTCCAGTAGTCCTTTGGCGTTTCATCAACCTATATTCAGGGGGTGTAGAAGATGGTGTGGAAGAATGGGTGGATGTGGGTTGGTTAAGGGGTGTTTGGGATTGTAAAGGTTGTGTGTCAGCGTTGGAAATAGGCACATCAACGCCAACATTGAGTGTGTCAGCGTTGAAGGATTCTGAGTCAATTTGCATTTGTTCAGGTGAAGGTAAAGGTTCAGGAATTGGTTCAAGTTGTGGTTGAGGGTCAATTTGAGGTTGGGGGTCTGGTTGGGGTTGTGCTGCTGCAATAACAGCAAGCATGGCTTGGGTTAAAGGTAGGTCTCTATGAGGTGGTGAGTTCATCTTCATAAAAATAGCTTTCTTTTGCTCAGGGATTTTATAAAAATCATTGTGATCCCTTGAGCAGTAACCTTGATCATCAAAAACCATTTGCAGAAAACAGGGATAAGCTAAAGTCATTTTTGTCCCTTTGTTTTTACACATCCCCTCAAAAATCATTTTAGAATAGTTAAATTTTTGCCCTGTTGCAATGCACACAATAGCACTGGCAATGGATCTATTGATCTCATTGTGTGCAGTACATTTGGGACTCAAACATTGAAGGAGGACATGTATGAGGTACTTCCAGGCTAGGGGAAAATCCTGCTTATGATACTTATTTAGAGTACCTTCATCAGGAAAAGGATATCCCAAAGCCCTAAGACCTTGTTCTATTTCATTTATGGGAAGGGTGGCTATACCATCAGCATCATCAAGATGCAAGGCTTGGCGTACCAAAGCCTCAGTAACCACCCAAGATCTCCCATGAACAATAGAAGTCAATGTGGTCACTCCATTAATTGTTGAGGAACTAACAGTGTTCCAAAACTGCTTAATGTGTGACTGGAATGAGTGGTGCATGAGAAAGAGCATACCTTAATGGGGATGCGTTCAAATACGCCACCATTTGTGTGTATTGAGGAAACAGAGTATCATCAGCAGCAAGATATGCAATCATGTTGTGTTGAGATCTGAACCCCAATTCCAATTCTGTTGGTTTAAACTTTGGTGCCATTGTTGAAAGCTGTTAATTTTAAGTGAAGAAGATGAAGTTGATAAATTGTTAGACAAGAATTATAGATACCCTGTTTAAAATAGGAGCCAAATTTATAGGAGAAATAGATGCATGTGATAGGCCTAAAAAGAGGCAAGTATTTTCAAAAACCAATCATGAAAATATTGAAAAAGTTATAAGTTATCTCATGCATTAAATGAAGGTAACAACTCCTAAAATTACGGCCCAAAGATTTGTCAAAAAGTAACAACTGGGTAGGTCCCATTGAGTGTCAACGGTCAAAAATAACCTATCAACGCCCAACGGCTATAATCTTGTCACGTTTGCCTATAGCCATGTCAGCGTCCAATTTGGTCACAACAACGCTTGGAAAAATCTTGTCAGCGTCCAAAAATAAAAATATTTTAAAAATGAAAAATGACCTTAACAAGTAATTTATCCTAGAGAAGATAACCAAAGGCTGATAATTATTATAGGGCAGCAAGCACTGTCCAGTTATGCACACTTGCATAAGCAAGATAGACATAACAGTCCTCTAGTGTCCCTTGCTAACCAAAACTCTTAACAACCAAGTTACCTTATAAAATCCTTGTTACTCCCAGGTAAATCCCATATCAAAATCATTCCCAAGTCTCCCAACAGACCACAACCAATTCTAGGCCAACAATGTCTTGGCAGCATGCATAGTATATCAACTTTGCATGCTACAGTGCCTCATGATTTAGTAAAAACTAACTCATACTCACCTGTGGACACAATCTAGAATTGTGATAAGAGTATCATATGGATACCCAAACATCCTAAAGGTTCCTAAAACCTCCCCTTAAACTATGATGCAAAAGGTTGCTAAAATCATACATGAACATAAAAAATTTATGTCAAGATAGGAATGAAACATTCCAACCATCATCCATAAATAAAAACTTGTCCAAATGCTTCTCCATTGATCCATAAGCAACTCTGTATCCAATGGTATACTGCTAACACCATCTGCACATTTAGATTGAAAACCACAAAACTAACATTGTTGCTGACAACGCCCCGATAACACATGACAGCGTTGAGGGAAGCTTTGTCAGCGTTAGACAATTATATTGCTGACAACGTTACAAAAACACTTATCAGTGTTCAAGCAACCTTTGTCAGTGTTAGAAAAATATAGTGGAAAATCTAAATCATCAATAAGACCAACAATAATAATGCATCATCCTGTACATACTTTTACAAAAAAAAATCCAAAACACATATTATGTGAGATTGACCATTCCAATACTTGTTACCAAGTATTGAAATCTCCCAGCATCAAAAGGTTTAGTTAACAAATCTGACACATTTTCCTCAGTGTCAACCCTATCTGGTTGTATTAAACCTTTCTCAAAGCAATCTCTTATAAAATGGTGTCTAATTTCTATGTGTTTAGTTTTAGAATGATGTACAGGATTCTTAATGATGCATAAAGTACTATTATTGTCAACAAATATCTTAGTATGCATGAAATTGTACCCATAGTCCAACAGCTGGTTCTGAATCCACAACACTTGGCCACAACATGCAGCTGCAGCCATATACTCTGCTTCAGTTGTAGAATTAGCCACCACTGTTTGTTTCTTGCATTGCCAAGATATCAACCTGCTCCCAAGAAACTGACATCCACCAGTTGTGGATTTCCTATCAAACTTATCACCTCCATAATCACTATCTGAATATGCAATCAGCTCCAATGGTGAATCCTTTGGGTACCACAAACCAAGACTAGGATAGAATCTTAGGTACCTAAAGATCCTCTTCACAGCATAAAGGTGACATTCTTTGGGAGTCACTTGATGGCGTGCACAAGCACACACAGTAAACATGATATCAGGTCTGGAGGCAGTAAGATACATCAAGGATCCAATCTTGGATCTATAGTGCCTGACATCAACATCTTTCCCATCTCCAATCTTTCCCCAAGGGTGTTCTCTATCCATAGGAGTAGTAGCCCTCTTTTCATGTGGAGAAAAGCCAAACTTCTTCAAGATCTCAGCAACATATTTGTCCTGGAAGATGAAGATACCATCCTCTTTCTGCTGAACTTGTAAACCAAGAAAGAAGTTCATCTCCCCCATAGCACTCATCTTGAATTTGTCTGTCATAAGCTTGGAGAAATCCTCACTCATCTTTGGATCAGTAGACCCAAAAATGATATCATCAACATAGACCTGCACAAGCAACACATCCTTGCCTTTCTTCTTTGTAAATAGTGTCTGATCTATGGTGCCCCTCTTGAATCCATTGTCCACCAAATAGGAAGACAAAGTACCATACCATGCTCTAGGGGCTTGGTGAAGACCATACATAGCCTTTTTGACTCTATACACTTTATCTGGATGCTCTGGATCCTCAAAACCAGGAGGTTGCATTACATATACTTCCTCAACAATGGTGCCATAGAGAAAGGCACTCTTGAAATCCATTTGATAGACTGTGAAGCCCATGCAGGATGCATAGGCTAGAAAAATCCTAATAGCTTCAATCCTTGCCACTGGTGCAAAGACCTCCTCATAGTCTATCCCCTCCTCTTGTGTATAACCTTGAGCCACTAACCTTGCCTTGTTGCTGACCACAATGCCTCTTTCATCTCTTTTGTTCCTGAGGACCCATCTTGTCCCTATAGGTCTGACATATCTAGGACAATCAACCAGCTCCCAAACATCCTGAATTGCAAATTGGTGAAGCTCATCCTGCATTGCTTCCACCCAACTTGGTTCTTTGAGAGCATCAAATATTTTCTTGGGTTCTTCCTGTGACAGAAAACAGGCAAACAAACATGCTTGCACAAGAGGGGTATCAACCTTCTTGTGTATATTGGCAATAAACCCACCAAGACCTTGATGAGATCTTCTAGTCTGAACTAGAGTCATAATATCACCAATGATCTGGGATGGGGGGTGATTCTTCATTGTGGAAGTGAGAACTCCTCCTTCAAAGAGTCTGGTGTCCTCAACCTCATGCTCCAAGTTGCCAATATCTTCTTCATCAGACTCTCTTACATCAACATGAGGATGAACCTCTTCATATAAACTTGAAGGTTCACCTTGTTCAAAATTTGAAGAGAAAAGATGGGCAGAATTGTTGTCAACGCCTGAACCTTGTTTGCCAGCGCTTAGGCTAACAACACTTGAAGTGTGGTTGTCAACATCTGAACCATCAACGCCTGAATTGGTCTTATCAGCGCTAGATTTTCCTTTGTCAGCGCCTGAAGGACCATGCATGTTTGTATCTGGTGGTATTTGGAAACCACCATTATCTTGTCCAGCAGCAGCAGCAGCAGCAAAAGCATCTGTCCAAATGGGAATGGTAACATATTCTAGGATAGGAGATGTATTTTCTCCTTGTGATCCAACCCTCTCATTAACTTGTGTACCTGAAACATTAACAACTTGTTCCTCCATAACATTTGAAGTTACCTTCACAATGTCTGGATTAGTGACAGGCATATAATTTAAAGTTCTAGATAAGGGTTCCAAATCAAACAACCAATTAGGACCACTTTCAGGATCACTAGGTTTATTCTCTAAAAACCTAACATGTACTCTTTCAACTATACGTTTGTCCTCTTTAAGATAAACCCTATAACCCTTGCTCAGGACTGAATACCCCATGAAGTAACCTTCATCACCTTTTGCACTAAATTTCCCTAAGGCATCACTAGTATCTAAGACTGCTACATGACAGCCAAAAGGTCTGAGAAAACCAATATTAGGTTTTCTTCCCCAAAGTAACTCAGAAGGTGTTTTGTTCTGAATTTTGTTAACCAATGCTTTATTTTGCACATAGCAAGCTGTATTAACAGCCTTAGCCCAAAAGGCTATAGGAAAGTGAGCATCAACCAACATTGTTCTGGCTGCTTCAATTAGGGTTCTATTTTTCCTCTCAGCAACCCCATTTTGTTGTAGGGTTCTAGCAATACTAAATTGCCTTGTAATTCCTTTCCTGGCACATAAATCATCTAACTTCTTATTCCTAAATTCTCCACCATTATCACTCCTAAGCATTTTAACCTCATTGCCAGACCTCTTCTCAATCTGAGTGATAAAATTAATAAGAACATCAGCTGTGTCACTCTTCATAGCTAGAAAGAATGTCCAAGTAAACCTAGAAAAGTCATCTGTGATAACAAAGCAAAATGACTTACCATTCAAACTTTCTATATTAGTTGGACCAAAGAGGTCCATGTGAAGCATATGAAGAGGTCTAGAACTAGTATGCACCTGTTTGGACTTGAATGAGACCTTGTGCTACTTGCCTTTAAGACATGCAACACAAGAGTGGTCATTGTGGAAGGCCTTCTCAGGCAAACCATCAACTAAACCAAGCCTCACAAGTCTATTTATATTTTTAAAATTTATGTGCCCTAGTCTCCTGTGCCACAAATTACTCTCATCTACTGAGGCCTTAGCATAAAAACAAGACATATTGGTATTCATTTTAATCCCATTTAAATTCACATTATATATGTCCTTATGCCTAGGTGTTCTATACTCAATATATTTCTCATCAGGGATCTTAAAATCCTTACTTAACACCAAACACTCAGTATCAGTAAAAAGAACTTTATTTTTGTTATCACAAACTTGTGATACACTAAACAGGTTGTAATCAAGTTCTTTTACCAGGAAGATGTTTTCAAAACGCAGATTATTGGTGAGAAGGGTTCCTTTGCCTGTGATAGTTCCATATCCACCTCCAAAGTATACCTTATCACCATCTTTAATAGGGGTGAAATTCGTCAGATAGTCTTCCTTCCCTGTCATGTGTCTTGAGCATCCACTATCCCAATATCCATAATCATCGATCTGTCTTTGAATGCCCTGCACATAAAGAAAACAAATTAGTTTTCTTTGGGAACCCAAGTCTTAAAAGACTTGGATTCATTTGGTTGTTCAATAAGAACAGACTTAGTTCTCATAACAACCCCATTCTCATCCTTTTTAGGATGAAATACCCAGTTAACCCCAATAGGTTTTGTAATGACCTTTGAAATGTAATTAAATCTATTGCAAGTCACTGAAATCCCATTATCATTAGGGTTTTGATATTTCTTGGGTCTCCATGTTAAGCTTGAAGAAGCTTTAGACCCCTTACCTTGTGGCTGCAAATATTTAGGTCTGGTCACGTTTCTGTCAGCGTTAGAATTTGTCCTGTCAACACTGAAATTACCCTTGTCAGCGTTGAACCTAGGGTTTGCTACAGAAACCCATTGCCTATTTGACCACGTGTTTGTCTTTTGAAATGCTCTTTGTCCATGAGTGTTAGACCTTCTAGAAAAGAATGGGGCAGGTCTAATCACTTGTGGACTTTGCTGCACACAAGGTTTGGGTCTGACAACGTTTGACTTCCTAACAACGTTGACTTTGTTCCTGGCAGCGCTGAAATTATTCCTGTCAGCGCTGGCTTTAGGAGCGTTGACACACTTGTATGCCAAGTGTGAAAAGCTACCACAAGTGTAACAAGCTTTTCTAGACACAACCTTAGGTCTAGAAGAGTAGAAGCCTGTTCCATGATTGCTAACCTGGCTCTTGGGAGACCTAGTATTCCTATACATCTCTGCATATTTAATGGTAGGTCTTCTAACAGTGTTTGAGCCTAGGTCAACAGCTTTACCAGTGATTGGGTTAGTAACTTTAATGGGTGTAGACTCATTTGGACTTTCACATAGCAAACCTCCCTGAACAAATAAAGTAGGGTTAGCTTTCTTCCACTCATTTAGGTCAGTCAACTTTTGTTGATACTCTTCCACTGGAGTGACAACTCTTGGTGGAGGAATGAATTCCTCCTCTTGGAGCTCTGGCAAACCAGTCCAAGATAAGTCCCTTTGTTGGACACCATAGAAGTCACCAGCTGGTGGTGGAACCAAAGAGTAATCATTCATCCCAATCCCAGTCATGTCCTTAGGATCCCTTTGTTTGGCCACACAGTCTCCTAGGGTTTGGGTGGCTCTATCAAATATTTGAATTTTGAGGCCAACATTATCTTTATTCTTAATGGCCTCATCTAACTTAGCCTGTAATTCACCATTAACCCTTTCCATGATGTTTCTAATATCCATACTACCCTCTAACTCATGTTTTAAGATATTGATCTTATCTTTTAAGTCAAATTCCATTTTCTTGTATTCAGAAACGGTTTTCTCAGTTTCAGTAAGAGCTAGTTGGTAATTAGACAATTTACACCTTTCAGTACTCATATAATCTTTTAGTTTTAACACCTCTTTGTTAAGTCTTTCAGTGTTTAACCTACAACCTTTGCTACAAAAAGCGTCATCATATACCTCATTATCAGATGAAGAGGAGGAGTGTGCCATGAGAGCATATTCAACATGCTCTTCTTCTTCAATATCAGCAACTAAAGCTTTATCCTCTTCAACATTCTTAGCCAGATAGCTCCAATCCCATCCTGTACCATCAATTCCTTAAACTGCAACCATGGCTTTGGAATCCTGAGTTTTAACAACCTGACTTGAGGGTTTACCAGCATCAGATCTTATAGGAGATCTGCATTCCCTCATGAAGTGCCCCATACGATGACAGTTGTAGCATTCAACTTTGGATTTATCAAATCCAGCTGTGTCTTTAGCATTGAAGGTCATCTTCTTTTTAAACCTTCTGTTCCACCTATTTGCTCTTATACTAGCAAGAGCCATGTTCCACTTGATGTCCATCTCTTCCAAGTGCTCATCACTTATCTCCTCAAGGTCCTCATATGTAATCACTGAACCATTGGGCAAAGAAGCAATGTAAGCACAAACAGTATTCAAATCTAAACCAGCAGGTTTAACTCTTGGGGAGTCACTCTTAAATGTGTCAGCGTCTGAATAGGAGGCGTTGACAGGACTTGTTCCAGCGCTGACATATGATGATCCAGTAACTGGATGCATAAAAGAGTCCTTCTGATTGAATTGACCTTCACTATGAGAGAAGAAGGCCATGTTGCTGGTGGTAGATTTGCTTCCATGTTCTAAAAGAGTTTCATCTTCCAACAGTCTTAGTTTGTTGTAGATGTCATCAAACGAGGAGCTCTTGTAAGTATTGTTGGCAAGAATAGATCTTGCCTCAATCTTCCATGCCTCACCAAGACTTTTAAGAAAGGTAGCATTGATGTCAACATCACCAACTTGTGTCCCCATGAAGGACAACTTGCTTGTAATGTCAAGCAATCTGCTTCTCACACTACTCTGTTTCTCATTGGGTTGAGCTTTGAAGACAACATAATCATGCAGAAGTTGCTTTTTCTTTTCCTCCTTAGTGTCTGCATTGCCACCATATGCAACTTTAAGAGCTTCCCAAAGATCCTTAGAAGATTCATAGCCTCTATATTTATGCTGATTTTCTTGTCCCAAAGAGACTTTCAGAATATTTAGGGCTTTCATGTCAACCCTTTTCTTTGCAATGTCATCAGCAGCCACAGCTCTACCATCTCCAGGTTTTTCTTTCTTATCCTCATCAGGACATCCAGCAACAGCTGTTCTTTGAGCAATGGCACTAAGAATATTTTGAGCCTTATTGAAAGTGTTTCCATATTCAATAATCTCCCAGAGTGTGTAGTCATAGATCCCCAGATATTGTTCAAAGTTAAACTTCCATAAGTCAAAGTTGGTTGCATCAAGCATGGGAATCTTGATGTTTGGTAAGGCTGAGGAGGAGGAGGTTATTGCTTCAGACATGATGTTGTTTAGGTTTTCTGAGAAAATTAGGGTTTTGGTGATTTTAGGGTTCTGGTGTTCTTTAAGATCAAAAGTTCCTCAACAAGCTCTGATACCACTTGTTGATCCCAAACTTAGATCGATTAGCTTTGTGTATACGAGATTAGATCAAGTAATACACGTAGAGAAACCTTTGTATATGCTTTATGAATCTAAGTGTTATGCGGAATTTAACACTTAAACAAGAACACACAATGATATAAACAAACTTTCACTTTGATTATCAATATCAAACTTGCTTACAATGAAAGATGTTTACAAATGAAAACTTATATGAAACTTATATTAAACATTAACCTAAAGGCCTTCTTTTATAGACATAAGAAGCCTTGTACAATAATCTACGTATCAACTATTCTAGGTAAAGATAAATATAGAAAATACATTGTCGTTCCTATCCTTACTAGAAGTATTCTAGAATATAATAAACGTGTAAACTATATCTTCCATCAGTGCTTGTCTTCAATGTGTCAACGCTTGACTTTAACCTGTCAACGCTTGAGCTGTCAGCGCTTGTTTTGTTCTTGTCAACGCTTGTTTTGTTCTTGTCAGCGCTCAAGTGATCTGGCCTTAATTTATTCCCAACAATGAGTGTAAATCCTTCTAGTGTTAACCTCAAACAGCACTTGGTAGGTGACTTGCAAGATTCTATACGAATCAATCTCGTGACAACTGGAAAGCAACGATGGTGCAGTTCTTAATTGAACTTCACTTGTTCCAGGAACATGAATTGACGGCTTCAAATCATGCGGATAATATTATCCAAATGATTCACTCTTTACGTTCGCAGTCATCTTTGGACGGTCGAGTAAAGAGAACGGGTTTACCCGCGAAATCTTGTCAAGGAGGTTCTTTATTGAAACTACCTGCCACAAGTACGATATTTAATATCGTCCAACGGTCTTCACCGACCGGAGGTAAAATGCTACCGAATTAGAATGAAATGTTCAAGGCCATTTCATCCGTGTATATGTTTTGTTGCTAACTGTCTTATGCAGCGTAACAAGAAGGTGGCATTGCGGTGTACAATCCAGAAGAAGTCGTCACCACATGCTTATACTACATACACTTAGTACTTCAACGAGTTCAAGAAAGTCTGAAGGTCAAGTCTTCCGCTATATCAAACTCTGAAGCTTTCAAGAATATAAAAGTATAAGTATGTGGAACATGAAGTCACGAAGAGGCAAATATCACAAGTGAAGAATGCACAAGGTCAAGGCAAGGAAACATGCTCAAGACTTAAGTCAAAGATCACATCAAGCATATTCATAAGAACAAGATCGAAGACTCAATCATAGATTCTAGGTTTAAGATTTTGTAAAATGGTGTGACCTCCCTTAGGGGGAGATTGTTGGAAATACTTTTTCCTAATGAAAGTCTCGGTCACATCATTATTAGCATAGATCACGAGCTATAGACTATTTAGGAAATTGTAACTTGGAGTGACCTCCCTTAGGGGGAGATTGTTGGAAATACGTTTTTACGTATTTAGAAAGGATCGGTCACTCCAATAATATATTCAAGTAATAGGGTCGTGATCCAGTTTGTAAACAATATAGTCCATATAGCCCACATGTAGGGTGGGCTATATATACCCCCTCCTAGCATGTTAGGAGGGGGGGCTCATTTCATTTTCTCACTTTCATATTTAATAAACTCACTTTCTCTCTCTACTTTTCTTTCCTCTCCTCTTTCTCTCTCTAGTTCTTCATCTTCTTCCTCCTCCTCCATTCAATCAATAGGTAAATCATAGTTTGTCAAATCCCAAGAAATCATAGACCTTCATAAACGCATATTAGCGTGACCTAATCTCATATGCCAAAGAAAAGTCACAAGACATAAGTTGTCTTTAGACTTCATATTGACCTTCATGACATAAAGCCCATGCTTTCTAACACCTTTTCCAATGATCTTTATATCTTTTACGATTTCGCTATCATGTTCCGAAAATACGACCTTACACTTATTGTCACAAATTTGACCTATACTTAGTAAATTAAAACCTAAGTTATCTACGTGCTCAACATTTTCAATGGTCATGGAATCAAGAGAGACCGTAACTTTGCCAATGATGTTACCACATAGTTTACTAGCGAAAGTGAAGTTACCTCAATTATATGCTTTGTAAGTAGAGAATAAACTTCGATTACCCGTCATGTGTTTAGAAGAACCACTATCCTTAATCCACTCGTCGGGCTCCAAATCAATTCCCAAGCATATCTAGGTAACAACATACAAAATCAAACATTTGCTCCCCAATATCTCATGGGTCCAAAGTTGTTAGTTCAAAACATCCCTTGCATTTGGTTGGGATGCATGAATGGAGGATACATACCCCACAGAGAAAAACATTGTTGAAAATTATTCCAATTCATATGAGCATTTTGATGTCCATTGTTTTTCTTAGGAGTCTTTGATCTTGACCTAGAGTTATTATTGTTTATAGGTATTGGTGTTTTACTCCTAGGTCGTGACTTAGAGTGATCATTCCTTATAGGTTTTGGTGTTCTACTTCTAGGCCTTGAATCATTTCGTACTCTTGGAGGAGTAGATGATTGTCTTGATAAATTTCTTATTCCCATTAAAGGTTTACTCAAAGGCTTGTAGAATTTATCAAGTTCCTTTTTATCAATTATAGGTAATTTAACATTCTTAACCACAAGATGATTTGGCCCTTTACCTAAAATAGATTTTTCAGAAAGTTGAGAATTCTCACATTTTTTAGCTTCTGTCGGCGGTTCCTTATCTAGACCCGTGGTTCCATATATATGGAATCGCGCCATACTTTGGTGAACCGCGGCCAGAGGGTTGTTTTTATGAAAATCTAACTTGTTTTGCTTCACTAGTTGATGCTTCATTAGTGTTAAATCCCAACCCAAGTCTTTCCCTAGAATGAATTTGTCTACTTAACATATCATCAAGCGCACTAGTACTTTTCATGAACTTTTCCAAGTTATTAGAGGTGCTCTTGAGATCTTCATTTTCTTGTCTAAGACTTTCATAACTTAGACAACCTAAATCAAGTTTTTTATTTTTCTTAAGTTTAGCGAATTTATCTCTTAGCTCAATAATCTAATTTTCAAGCTTGGTCCTAGTTTATTTTAGCAATTTGTTCTTTTTCAATGAATTTTAAACTTAGTTTGCATAGGTTATTATATTGACCTTCAAATTATAAATAATCTAAAGAGGAACTATCTCTGCTATTGTATTCGGTTTCGGAATATACCTCTTTAGAAGAATGAGCCATGAGACACTTCTCGTTTTTAGCATTGTCATCACATGCTTCACCACTATCGCTCCATGAACCTCCAACAAACGCCGTGTGATTCTTGTCACGAGATGGATTAGGACATTCACCGATGAAATGATTTGGTCCACCACATTTAAAGCATTTCCTATCACCTTTGTCACTCTTGACAAATCGGTTTTTGGAGAAGGCTTTCTTGTCGTTGCTTGGTTGTCTTACGTATTGACCTCGTCTTTTAAAGAACTTCTTGAAGTCTCTAACCACCATAGCATATTCCTCATCATCACTTTTTGACGAGGAGCTTTCCTGGTCACTTTGCATCTTCTTGGCCTTTAGTGCTAGAGACTTTCTTTCGCTCTTGGTTTTCACTATTTTCGAGTCATTCAAGACTATCATTTCATGAACTTTCAAGTTGCCAATAAGCTCATCAAGTGATAATGTGGTAAGGTCCTTTGATTCTTCAATCACTGTTGTGACAATCCTCAATTTTCACATATGTATTATGTGCTATAATTGTCTCAGTATAAAATTTTGGCTGGAAATTTTTGCGTTTATACCGTACTTGGTAAGATGAATTGTTTCTCACAACCTGAACTACCACTTCAACATATTCCTATGTGTTGGAAATAAAATGTATATATATCAAGTCTAAGATCTAAAAGTGATCTAATAAGTTCAATATTGATAAGAACACCTCAAATGTAACTATGATGCCCTAAACTCCCTTATAAACCCTAGAATCCTTTAATATGAGTTATACACTCAAGAATGGTATATGAATGGAGAGGACATATGAATAAGTCATTATGGATTATAATAAAGTTATAAACTATACTTTAAAGACATAATACCTAAGAATGGTAAGAACAAACTATACAAAGCTAAGTACAAGTAAATGTACATAATAGTTTAGATCACCACCTAGAAACCTTTAGTAAACAATATTTCAAGCAATGTATGTAAAACCCGCATTAAAATATGAACAGTACACATGAACAGTGAACATACAAAAATAAGGTAAAATTAAAACTTTCCATTTATAATATAATTCACGTGTCACGATATTTAATAACATGTAATTACGTACATATTATAAATGTGTTAAATACAAGACAGATAAAAGTCACGATAATTAATGAACGTACACGTACATAACTGAACTCGAGAAAACTACGGGTTTCCCCGTGGGCTCCCTATGTGCCACGGCTAAACAAGAAGGAAAGGGAAAAGATGAGCTTTGGCCCATGACCCAACTTAATCCATAATAAACAAAACACAAGGAAAACTTAATCATAATCTAGGTTTACAGAAAAAGTTTCCCCTTGCCTCTCTTTTGCCTCTTGCCGCCTGCCACCTCAAACCACAAGGACAAACCGGATGAATTTTTGCTACTTAATTATTGTGTTTACGTGATCGTGATCTTGAACCTTTTCTTCCACGAGTTCAGTATAATCAAACACCTTTTCTTTTCTTTTTAATAATTATGGAATTCATGTTTTATTTAATTAATCTTAAAAACAAGTAATTAAAACATGGAATTAAGGGGGGTGTTTGTGGTTGCTTTGTTCGGTCGAGCACCAAACCAAGAGCATTGAATCTATCGGTGGTGTTTGTTTCGTCCAACCGAGACCTCATGGTCTCGGTGTGAGGTTCGTGTGGATCGAACGCAGCAAGGGGATCCCGACCGCGAGTCGGGGTGGGGTTTTATGTTGAACCGAGTGCCATCCAAGACCTATAGGGTCTCGGTGGGGCTTTTTGACTAATAGTGGGAACCGAACAAAGTAGGCAGGGGGAACCGGGTTGAACCGGTGGCCAACCAGTGTGAACCGTGAGCCACCAGTGGCAACCGGCTAGCCGGTCTAGCCACTGGTTGGGCTGTTTTGGCTCGGCTTATGTGTGATCCCGGGCTTCGGGCTCGGGTTAATTTTTAAAACACAGGTTCGGTTTTCGGGATAATAATTAAAATTAGAAAATTTGTTTAGTTAAATTAATTACTAGACCTTTAATTTAATTAAATTCATGACTTAGCCTAATTTAATTAAAACATGTATTTTTAATTAAATTATAATAACGTATAGTTTAATTAATTAACAAGTTATTTAATTAATAAGCTATAACCATGACTTGTATTATACTAATTAAACTTTACTTATTAGTAATAATCCAGTTTATTTCTAAATATAGAAACTTACTATTTTTGGAAACTTTCTATTTTTAGAAACTTACTATTTATGGAAACCTGCTATTTTTAGAAAGTTACTTAGTATTACAATACAAGTATTATAATACTCTATTACATGAATAATATACAACAGAACATCAGTATAACTACAGATAACACAGTAACATACTAAAACATGACATAATAACTATAACAAGCTAACAACATACAGAACCAGTAAAACACATGTAATTCAGACAAATCATACACATTCCCATTCTTATGTAGTAGTATCCGTCAAGGCGAAGTAGTTTCTTTAGCGTTTCCTTTAGCTTCTACTGGACATAAGGTACGGATTTCCCGTCCTTCAGTAAGGACAACCTCTTCCTTTATTAGGATTTCCCGTATGCAGCCAACTGTTTTCCCCAATAGTTACATATTTAAATGCTTATGTTTTATTAGTTACCTTAGCCATATACATGCATGACCAGTTTTACCTAGTTATGGAGGTACCATAACCATAACACTAGAGGCACCAGTGTTATGACTTCATCACGGCAGAGTGATAGCTCGTAGCGTCCCTTTTAGTTATTTGGCCATTATTATATTATTATTACTATCATGTGGGACGTATGGGTGCATCCTAGGTTCAGTTTCAGTCAGGATTTCATGGTGAATGTGGTGTGTGCCTTGCATCCTTCACAAGGAGCTGACCCCTCCTACCCATTACCAATTAATTAGAGGCATCCCATCTAATTTGCATGACGAGGTCACCCCTCCAAGTATTCATGCGCGTTGTTGACCTCATGACCAATATTACTTTTAGTATATTAAACTAATATAGATTTTTCATAAGTAACATAAACTATGTCTTCAGAACTAAAACCAGTAAACATGACATACAACTTGGTTTTCCCAGGACTTATTCATTTTCCGTTGCAATTCATTCTTTATATGCTTTCATTCCTTTATGTCTTTACGTTATGCTATATATCCGGGCACTGAGAGTTATGCTCAGCCGTTTTCCATTTCCATGTCCCCAAACGGCTGGCCCTCAAGGTCGCAAGTAGGAACTCCAGAGTATGTGCATTCGGATTGGAAGCTATCCGGCCTCTTTTACCTTATGCATTTATTCCTACTTTCTCATACTTTACTTCATTTGGACATTGTTTAGTCCTTTTGTTTACAATACTTAATATTGCTTATTTGTGAGTTACTAGACTATCGATGTTTAATTCGAGTATTTCTGTTAATGGTCATGAATGTTTAGACATTTACCTTGTATGCCTTGATGACACGCCATAATTTACTGTAGCTTTCCATCTTAACTAATAAGGTGTTACAATTATGGTATCAGAGCCCAAGGTTTCGACCTGTAGCTCTGTAAAACATGACTTGTGACATATGGGTAGTCACCAACGTCTTCCTAAAACTGACAGTTGGTTTTCATGCATTCATGCATTTTCATTTTATTTCATGCATTCATATCATTGTCGTAGGTTTATGACTAAGTAATTGTTGGTACAGGACTGACTCTATGTAGTCGCATGTGCTTTTATCGAAACTTTTAACTTTGGGACCGACCCATAGGCGTCCCCTCGTTATGTCTTTTGTTTTGGGTGAACTGACTATATGCGTTTACCCTTGCGCATATAAAGGTTTTTATAAATTGCATCATGCATTTTAAAATTTGTTTCATGCATTATAAACTGCTTCGTTGATTTATACATTGTTCATGAATTTTCATGTTTATCTCATTTTAGACTTATCATTTATGTTGCATTTTGTTTTTAAACTGTCAGATGGTGAACACACGCAATGCTCAAGAGTTGGCTACAACTGCCAATGTAGCTCTGCAAGCCATCCTTCCCCAACTTCGTAATGAAATCAGGGACGAAGTTCATGCTGAAATTCAAGCTCGGGGCGTTCAGTATGGCCCTCATCTCGAAAACTACTACAAAAACAACACTCTTCCACCACCACACCTGTTACTCTCTTGACTTGGTTGGAGCAATTCAACAAACAGCGACCCCATTCGTTTGAGCAGTCTGACAGCCCCAACGAGGCTGAGGCTTGGATTTTTCACATCGAGAAGATATTCGATGCGATGGGTTCTGACGGCTTTTTCAAGGCAAGACTAGCTTGCTATAAGTTTGAAGGTGATGTGCTGCAGTGGTGGAAGTCTGTCAAGCAAGCCAATGGTGGTGATAATTGGGTTGCACTGCTGACATGGGACCAGTTTGAGGAGCTCTTCCTTAACCAGTACTTTCCACATGCTGAACAGAAGAAACTTAAGCGGGATCATCATAATATTCAATAGGTTGCTGGGGAGAATAGCAACGAATTAATGCAGAGGTTTCTCCGTTTGGCTGGTTTCTTGGGAGTAGCAGCTGGTATTACTGAGGAGCAAGCTGAGAAGTTTTGCTGGGCTCTTTGCAATTCGGTTACCAATAGTTTGGTTTGTGTTACGTTCACTACAGTAGCACAGGTGGCCGATGTAGCCCGTAAGCTGGAGATGCTTCAGGAACGAGAGGAGTTTGGTGATGAAAGAGTAGTGAAGAGGTATCTTCAATCACCAAGTGTAAACCATTCATTTCCATTAGTATTTTCATTTCATATCATCCTCTGTTCAACTTTATATTCCAGGCAGAAGACTGACGACCATAAGCCTACGGTCGATTAGCAGCAAGCATCTAAGGGAAACAGTCAGACCAACGACTGTTTTGGTTCTGAGAGGCGTGGCGGTAATGGTAATTACCATAATAACGATAATAAATCGAACAAAAGAAGGTCCCTACATTAACCTTATTTCATGTTAAACTATCTTATGTCATGGTCTTCTGACACTCCAACGATTTTTAATTCAGGAACAAAAACAACGGTAGGGATCATGATCGTAAAGGTTCACAGCCTAACCGTTCTACCTCATCTAGTAATTTTCAAACCTTCTATACAATCATGTTTATGTTACACGATCATGTCTCATGCATGTAATCCTGAAACAGGCTCTCAGATAACTAGGACGCCTGCTGGAGGATTCACGCATCCTATCTGACCTACTTGTTCGCACAGACATTCTGGTATTTGTCGCCGAGGTACTGGTGGTTGTTTCAAGTGTGGCCAACAAGGCCATCAATAGAAGGATTGTTGCCAAGGTGAGATAGAAGGCACCTCTGGACATGCCGACACCAAGCCACCTCCTACTTCTGGTCGCGTATTCACTACTACTAGAGACCAGGCGAACAAGACTTCGGGTACCATCACCGAAAATCTCTTTATGAATGGCTTGGCAGCATGTGTTCTACTTGATACTAGAGCGACTCATTCAGTCATATCCAGTACTTTTGTTGTACGTGTTAGGATTTCCCCTATGCCATTAGATAATGCCTTATGCATTTCCAAGCCACTTAGGGACTCTGTACGAATCACTCAGGTGTACATAGATCTTCCCCTAGAATTTGACGATAAGATCCACAGAGTTGACGCACTTCTTTTGGACATGTGCGATTTTGACTTGATTTTGGGCATGGACTGGTTATCGAAACACCAGGCTACGATTGACTGCCACACTTATCGGGTTATCTTTGGTGATGTTAAATCCCCAGAGTACATACACCATGGTTTTCTACCAGGGAGGTCAGTACAAATAATTTCATCTATGGAGGCGCGTGCACTACTATCACACGGCTGTCAGGGATTCATAGCTAATATTCATGACATTACTGCCGAGTCTCCATCGATCTAAGATCAACCTATTGTGTTAGAATTTCCTGACATTTTTCCTGATGAACTTTCAGGCATACCACCTGTTCGTGAAGTCGAGTTTGAAATTGAGCTCATTCCTGGTGCATAGCCAATTTCCAAGGCTCCTTATCGCATGGCTCCTATAGAGCTTAAGGAACTAAAAGATCAGCTGTAGGAACTTCTGGAACGAGGTTTCATCCGTCCCAGTGCATCGCAGTGGGGTGCACCGGTACTGTTCGTAAAGAAGAAAGACGACAACATGCGGTTGTGTATAGACTATCATGAGCTGAACAAGATCACGATTAGGAATTGTTATCCTTTGTCGCGTATTGACAACCTTTTTGATCAACTTTAGGGCGGCAAGTATTTCTCCAAGATCGATCTGAGGTCTGGCTACCATCAGTTACGAGTTAAGGAGAAGGATATCTCTAAGACTGCTTTCCGTACACGTTATGGGCACTACGAGTTCGTAGTCATGCCATTCAGACTCACAAATGCTCCAGCTGTGTTCATGGATTTGATGAACCGTGTCTTCCATGAGTTTCTGGACAAGTTTGTTATCGTGTTCATTGATGACATCCTGATTTTCTCCAAATCCAAGGAGGAACATGAGGAACACCTTCGTACAGTCTTGAAGATTCTTCATCAGAAGCAGCTGTATGCTAAGTTCTCCAAGTGTGAGTTCTAGTTAAGTACAGTGGCATTTCTGGGCCATATAGTATCTGCAGAAGGGATCACCATGGATCTTGCAAAGGTCAAAGCTATCACCAAATGTCCGAGACCTGCATCTGCAATTGAAGTTAGAAGTTTTCTAGGTTTAGCTGGCTACTACCAGAGGTTTGTAGATAACTTTTCACGGTTAGCCTTGCCTTTGACTAAGCTGATAAGGAAAGGAGAGAAATTCATCTGGACAAAAGAACGAGAGAAGAGCTTTGAAGATCTTAAGCAGAAGTTAGTGACTGCACCTATTCTTACTCTCCCATCTGGCTCAGGTGGATTTCAGATTTATAGTGATGCTTCAGGAAAGGGTATAGGCTGTGTTCTCATGCAACATGGGAAGGTTATTGCATACGTATCACGTCAGCTGAAACCTTATGAAGAAAACTATCCTACTCACGATTTAGATCTTGCAGCAGTTGTTTTCGCATTGAAGATCTGGAGACATTATTTCTATGGTGAATCATGTGACATATTCACCGACCACAAGAGTCTCAAGTACATCTTCACTCAGAAGGAACTGAACATGAGACAGAGGAGATGGTTAGAGCTATTGAAGGACTATGACACCCACATTCAGTACCATCCTGCTAAGGCGAATGTGATGGCAGATGCTCTAAGCAAAAGGTCGGGTATGATTGCTGGCATCTGGATTGCAAAGGAGATCATCCGTTTCTTAGAGATGACTGATATTGAGTTTTGTGTACGATGACAACACGGTTACTAGGCTAATCTTAGAGTGGAGCCAAACTTACATTCTAGGATCAAGGAAGCTCAGAAGGACGACGGTGAGATTTGGGATATTATTCAGAACCTTGATCAGTATACGGAGTTTCGTGTTGACAACGACGGTATCTCATGGCAGGGCACTAGACTAGTGGTTCCTGATGACTCTACACTCCGGGAAGCTGTGCTGACTGAAGCTCACAGCTCTCCATTTACCATACATCATGGTTCTACCAAGATGTACCACGACATCAAGCAACACTTTTGGTGGAGTGGTACGAAGCAGGATGTTGCCACCTTCGTTTCTAAATGTATGATCTGCCAATAAGTTAAGATCGAACACCAGAGAGCTAGTGGTTTACTACAACCATTAGATATTCCAGCATGGAAGTGGGACAAAATTTCTAGGGATTTTGTTACTGGTCTACCTGTGACTCAGAGAAAAATGACGTTATCTAGGTTATTGTTGATAGGTTGACTAAATCTGCTCATTTTCTATCGATCCGCAAGGAGCATCCGGTCAGCAAATTAGCAGACACTTTTCAGAAGGAGATCATGAGACTGCATGGTATTCCATCAGAAATCATATCTGTCAGAGATCTCCGTTTCACAACGCGTTTCGGGGAGAGTCTGCAGAAAGCTTGGGGCACCAAGCTCAACACTATCTTTTATCCTCAGACCGCCGGACAGTCGGAACGTACCATTCAGACATTGGAGGACATGCTGCGGGCGTGTGCTCTAGAGTGGTCTGGAAGCTGGGATGATTATATCTTTCTAGTGGAATTTGCATACAACAACAGCTGGCACGCTAGCATCAAGTGTGCGCATTTTGAGATGTTGTATGGTAGGAAGTGTCGCACCCCAATCTGCTGGGATCAGGTGGGCAAACGACTGCTTGAGGGTCCAAAGATGATTGGGGTGACTAATGAGAAAGTCGCCGACGCCAAGGCAAAGCTTCAGGAAGCTCGTGCTCGTCAGAAGAGCTATGCTGATAAATGCCGTAGAGATGTATCTTTCAACATAGGTGATCACGTTTTCCTTAAGGTATCACCTGCACGAGGAGTTAAACGTTTTGAAATCAGAGGGAATCTTAGTCCTCGCTTCATCGGACAGTTCGACATCATAGAACGCGTTGGTGAAGTGTCATATCGTTTAGCGTTACCGCCTTAGCTATCACACGTTCACAACGTGTTCCATGTGTCCTTACTCAGAGGATACAACTACCATCCAGTTCATGTTGTCCAGTATCCGCTTAATCAGATTCGAGAGGATCTTTCATATGTCGAAGAACCCGAGAGAGTTCTTGAACGACAAGATCATGTCATGCGGAGGAAGACGATCCCTTTCGTTAAAATCCTCTGGAGGGATCATCCTCAGCAGGAAGCCACTTGGGAGACGGAGGAGTCTATACGAACTTCTTACCCTTATTTCCAGTTCTAGTTCGGGTATGTTTTCTTCAGTTATGTTTTCTTCAATTCGAGGACGAATTGTTCTTTTAGAGGAGAAGAGTTGTAAAACCCGCATTAAAATACCATGAACAGTACACATGAACAGTGAACATACAAAAATACGGTAATATTAAAACTTTCCATTTATAATATAATTCACGTGTCATGATATTTAATAACATGTAATTACGTATATATTATAAATGTGTTAAGTACACGACAGATAAAAATCACGATAATTAAACATGAACGTACACGTAAATAATTGAACTCGGGAAAACTACGGGTTTCCTCGTGGGCTCCCTATGTGCCGCAACAAAACAAGAAGGAAAGGGAAAAGATGGGCTTTGGCCCATGACCCAACTTGAAACCATAATAAACAAAACATAGGGAAAACTTAATCATAATCTAGGTTTACAGAAAAAGTTCTCCCTTGCCTCTCTTTTGCCTCTTTCCGCCGGCCACCTCAAACCACAAGAACAAACCGGACGAATTTTTGCTACTTAATTATTGTGTGTACGTGATCGTGATTTTGATCCTTTTCTTCCACGAGTTCGGTATAATCAAACACCTTTTTTTTCTTTTTAATTCTTATGGAATTCATGTTTTATTTAATTAATCTTAAAAACAAGTAATTAAAACATGTGGGATTAATTAAAACATGGAATTAAGGGGGTGTTTGTGGTTGCTTTGTTCGGCTGAGCACCAAACCGAGAGCATTAAAGCTCTCGGTGGTGTTTGTTTCGCCCAACCGAGACCTCATAGTCTCGATGTGAGGTTTGTGTGGATCGAACGCAGCAAGGGGGAACCCGACCATGAGTCAGGGTGGGGTTTGTGTTGAACCGAGTGCCAACTGAGACCTATAGCGTCTCGGTGGGGCTCTTTGACTAATAGTGGGAACCGAACAAAGTAGGCAAGGGGAACCGGGTTGAACCAGTGGCCAACCGTTGTGAACCGTGAGCCACCAGTGGCAACCGGCTAGCCGGTCTAGCCACTGGTGAGGCTCAGGTTAACTTTTAAAACACGAGTTTGGGTTTCGGGATAATATTTAAAATCAGAAAATATGTTTACTTAAATTAGTTACTAGACCTTTAGTTTAATTAAATCCATGACTTAGGTTAAATATTAAAACTAATATTTCATGTATAACCTAAGGTATTTTACTTAGCCTAATTTAATTAAAACATGTATTTTTAATTAAATTCTTATAACGTATAGTTTAATTAATTAACCAGTTATTTAATTAATAAGCTATAACCATGACTTGTATTATACTAATTAAGCTTTACTTATTATTAATAATCCAGCTTATTTCTAATTATGGAAACTTACTATTTTTGGAAACTTTCTATTTTTAGAAACTTACTATTTATGAAAACCTTCTATTTTTAGAAAGTTACTTAGTATTATAATACAAGTATTATAATACTCTATTACATGAATAATATACAACAGAACATCAATATAACTACAGATAATACAGTAACACACTAAAACATGACACAATAACTATAACAAGCCAATAACATACAGAACCAGTAAAACACATGTAATTCAAACAACTCATACACGTTCCCATTCTTATGTAGTATCATCCGTCAAGGCGGAGTAGTTTCTTCAGCGTTTCCATTAGCTTCTACTTGACATAAGGTACGGATTTCCCGTCCTTCAGTAAGGATAACCTCTTCCTTTATTAGGATTTCCCATATGTAGCCAACTGTTTTCCCCAGTAGTTATAGATTTAAATGCTTATGTTTTATTAGTTATCTTAGCCATATACATGCATGACAAATTTCACCTAGTTATGGAGGTACCATAACCATAACATTGGAGGCACCGGTGTTATGACTTCAATACGACGGAGTGATAGCTCCTGCGGTCCCTTTCAGTTATTTGGCCATTATTATATTATAATTATCATGTGGGGCGTATGGGTGCATCCTAGGTTCAGTTTTAATCAGGATTTGATGGTGAATGTGGTATGTGCCTTGCATCCTTCATAAGGAGCTTATCCCTCCTACCCATTACCAATTAATTGGAGGCATCCCCACTAATTTGCATGATGAGGTCACCCCTCCAAGTATTCATGCACGTTGTTGACCTCATGACCTATATTGGCTTTTGGTATATTAAACTAATACAAATTTTTCATAAGTAACATAAACTATGTTTTAGAACAAAAACGAGTAAACATGACATACAACTTGGTTTTCCCAGGACTTATTCATTTTCCGCTGCAGTTCATGCTTTATATGCTTTCATTCCTTTATGTATTTACTTTATGCTATATATCTATGCACTGAGGGTTATGCTCAGCCGTTTTCCATTTCCATGTCCCCAAACGGTAGGTACGCAAGGTCGCAAGTAGGAACTCCAGAGTATGTGCATTCGGATTGGAAGCTATCCGACCTCTTTTACCTTATGCATTTATTCCTACTTTCTCATACTTTACTTTATTTGGACATTGTTTAGTCCTTTCATTTACAGTACTTAATATTGCTTGTGTGTGAGTTACTAGACTACCGATGTTTGATTCTGGTATTTCTATTTACGGTCATGAATGTTTTGACATTTACCTTGCATGCCTTGATGACACACCATAATTTACAGTAGCATTCCATCTTAACAAATGGGTTGTTACAATGTAATTACATAATATCTATGTAAAAATGTCAACTACATTACAAAGTCTTTGAAAGGACTTTCCTTCCTCTCAAAGAGATACTAAGTATAATCTACCATATAAAGGAAAGGTAATTGATCATAAAATACTAATATTCACTAATCCAAAGCTAATCACCAAATAAGATCTAGTTACCAAGATTAGCATATAAAATCCATTATACATTTAATCAAGGTCTAATATTTTGCAAATAATTATAAAACTCAATTATGTATCATATTAAGATTATACACTTACTTAAAGTTAAGTTACAAGTTGGTAAAGCATAAGGTACAAGTTATCAAAGCATAAGATCCTAAGCTCCTATACTTATCCCTAGAATATGATCAATCTATACAAACCCTTAAAATAAGAATTTAGAAACGTTAGACGTCATAAAAATATCATATAAGCCCTAGAATAAGTGTTTATAAAGATAAAAACCCTAATTACCCAAAATAGAAAGTAATTAGGATTAGTAACCTAAAAACCCTTATATTAAGAAATCTACATAGAATCACTACCTAGTCTTTTTACACAAGTCTACAAACACTCAAAGAACTTCATTAAGGTTATAATATTATATTAAGACAATGTACAAGTACCTTAAAGCACAAGGTACAATAGTTCAATGCATGGCTGGTAAATTAGGTCAAAATATGTATTTTCACCCTTTAGATATGTTTACCTAGAATAACTTAGAAAGACCAATGTAGGGACTTCATGAACACATTAAGGACAATTTAGGATTTATAGTTTGAGTTTAAATCAGTAGCTAATTGAAGGATAATCACTTTACTAAGACTTAACCATAAATCATTAGAAACCCTAACCCACCTAATTTTTCTTCCCATTTTCACATCAAACCTTTATTAAACTTCAAACCAAAGACCCAAAATTATTAGTTACAATGAATAAACCCTAATTATAACCTAATCCATCACTAATAACTTTTCTAAACCGTTAATCAGCAAAGTTATAAAGCATAAAGTTACAAGCCCTAAAAAATGAACCAGACTAGGTTTTTCCCTCCAAAACTAAGTTTAAATTCTTTCCCTCCCATTACAAGTTTAAAACCTGATATTTACAAGATATTTAGGACTTATAGAAGACCTCTAAGCTGTTGGATCACCACCTTGTAGACAATGAATCACCATTCTTATCTATATTAGCCTTGTAGCATTTTTCACCATAAACCATGGATAACTTTGAATATAGGCTTCATGACTCATTCCTAGACTTGTGTATAGATTCCCTAGCTTACCTTAGTCATTTACATACTGATCTTACACGTTTCTTGGCCTTGCTTGGTGCTAAAGGGTCGAAATTAGTATAAATAGCAACCTAAACCTTTCATTTCAACTTGCACCCCTTTTCTTAAAACCTCCTACCCATTATTCATTTCCACTTCTAAAAACATCTGAGGAAATCCACCAAGACCAAAAACCATGTCTAAAAGGAAGCCATTGAAGCTTTGATAGCAAGTAGTATTCATAGGAAGCCATTAAGAGCCATTTTGGAGCTACCTAGGTAATTTCTATGTTAGCTATGCTTTAATCTTGTTATAATACTTTCATATAGTTTTTATGATGCCAAAATAATTTTATAAATATAATCTAAAAGAAACTAAGTCATTTGATCATTTTAAATGGAAGTTATAAGTTAAAGATGTCTTAAAACCCTAGTTTTGTAATTTACATGAAATAATAAGCAAAAACCCATTTCAAAGGCTATAATTCTAAAGAAATGTTGTTATTATGATTATAAACATGTTTTAAACTATTATTAAAATCCTAGATCATTTGGTCCATTTTTGAGGTTGTTATGTGATTTTTACAAATATAGGGACTAAAACTGTCATTTTTTAAACTATTTAACTTTTAGGGTGAAAAGTGTCATTTAATGAAAGTTAAATATATAATAATAAATATTGGAAATTCTTAGGTCTTAAGATTAAATATTGAGGGTTTAAAATGCAAATACTACAACTATATTCTTTAGGGGTTAAAAGTGTAATTAAGCAAAAGTATAACAAAAAGGGCTATTTTTGACAATTTTGAAACTAAAGAAGATTAATTATAAATACGAGGAAGTAATAAAGGTATCATGTTAGTAGGGAGCTTTGTACAAAGATGTTCTATCTCGATATTACGTTCTGATCGAGTGGTTGGGTTAACGATTTAAAGTGCCATCGCTCCTCAAACGTTTATAGAATGGCTTCTAAATATGATGGCCCGAACAATGGTTCTAAAATTACAACCAAATATTAATTAAAAGAATATATAATCAATACTTAGAAATATTGAACAAAAGATTAAAGACTTGATACTATACACAATGTATTAATCCAGGTTTATGTTAGATCAAGCTGTTGTTTATGAGACCAAGTTGTGGTTTGTATGATCAAGTAGTTTATTTGTTAATGAAATATATCTGATTATAGCTCAGATTCTATGGACATAAGGTGAGTTCATAACCTCACTTTTAAATGCTTTATAAATGATTTAAAAACCCTTGAGGGGGATATATGCTAAAACTGGAATACAAGTGATTTTAAAATTGTATGGTATGATTATTGACACTATGTTTACTTCTGCCGGTAAGTCCCTTTATAATTGTGAACCGCTAATCATTTCGAGAAAATGAGCGCTAATATTGTCAATAGTACTATTTGGGGGTTGAAATCTCCTATCTGGGCAAGTCGCGCTTGCCAGCAGCTGAAGGTTCCTACCTTGGCTAATAGATACACTTTATTTTGCTAAACTAAGGATAGTCTGGCAGGCTTCCTTCTTATAAGGGTAGGCGGTTGGTTATGATATTCTCCAGCAGTGGGGTCATGAGCATAGTGCGGTATGATGATTATTTTATGGGGGTGTATAACACTATAGCCCGGCTGACATACTTGTATTTAAATTTTTAATGATATATAAAGAAATTTGATTTTTTATCATCCTTTTAAGTTGTTTTCTATCATTATGACTTGTGTTCTATGAAGTAATACCCATATCAATATTCCGCTACGTAAAAGGTAAAATGGGGGGGGGGGGGGGTACAACCGTGACTTTAGCTCTCCACTTTGGATGCAACACCCCAATAAACTTCCTAACATTGTTCTTGCTATAAAAACCTTCATCAAGTGCTTTTATAATAGTAATAATGGTATTAAATCTAGCAAATGCACTATCAATAGTTTCATCTTCTAAGATGACAAGTTGTTCATATTGTTGTACAAGAAGATCGATTTTTTCTTTCTTGGACTAGAATATTACCTTGGTGGGTTACGAAAAGAGTGTTCCAAATATCTTTAGCGGTTTTACACCTAAAAATCCTTTCATACTCTTTCTTAGGTAAAGCATTATAAATCACCATTTTAGCCTCATTATTTTTAGCAAGTTTCTTCTTAGTGTCATTATTAGAATTATAAAAAATAACTAGTTCTTTCTTTTTAGAAACTTCATTATATTGATAAGGCAAAAAATCATCATTGGTAATAACATGCCAAAGATCTAAATCTTTTGAATTCACATAAGCCTCAAATCTATTTTTCCAATAAATAAAACTGTCGGTTTTAAAAGAGGTGGTCTTTGCATAGATTGGCCTTCTAGGTACTTGTTGGAACCCATAGATCGATTCAAGTTTTAAAATACAATGTATTTAAAAAACACTTGAGCAACCAGTCTCTGATACTAATTGTTGAAACTAGAAGGGGGGGAGGGGTTGAATAGTTTCTTAAAGTTTACTTGTTTAAAGATCAGTTTTCAAAAATCCTTTTTCAAAAATTGAGACTTGAGTGATTATGTGAAATCTTCTTATGCACAATATGTACAATGGATAGTGGATCTAAACTAACAATCACAAGTATATGCAAAGAAAGACTAATGAATGTACAAAGATAAGGAAATGAATGATCAAACTGAACACCAATGATTTATATTGGTTGGCAAACGAAGCACACTTCTCATTCCTACTCCAGTCCTTGAGTACTCCTTACTCGAGAGTTAATTAATCAACAAGCTCCTTAAGGTGGAGAAATCGTACATGTCGCTTAACCAATTTCTGACTCTAAGCTAAAAGTAGAGCCCTAATCTTAGCTAGGACCAATCTACACCAATATACATTAAGGCCTAAGTATTAACCACAATACATACACAACTTCCAAATTTACACAACAATTTGGATCTTCACAAAAACACAAGAATGAAATAAAAGTTTGATCTTCAATGGATCTTTAGGTAGACACTTCAAGGATGAAAGTGTTCTTCTCTTTGCACTTGAGAGGATGAGATGAGAGGAGAAAGATTCACTTCTAAACAAGTAGTACTCAACCAAATAACCAAGGATTTGAGTAATTTAAGAAGGTGGCATGAATCTAGAAATTTGTGTGAAAAAGAGGTGAAGAGAAAATCTGGAAATGGTCCACTATTTATAAGACAAGGTTCTAACAGATAGTTGTGGGCAGTTCCTTAATTAACCTGCGGTCCGATATCAATAATGAACCGCCTAGGCATTTAAGAAAACGCAATCCCTAGACTCCGCTCCTTTTTTTATTTTAGTGGGTTAGTCACATCTGGTGACATTTTTATCCTCAAAGGATATTCCTAAACCATATGGAATATGCCATTTTCAAATTTTCAAATTTCTAATTTAATAAAACATTTTCTTAAAAATAAAGTTTAATAAAAACTTTTGTCACTTAAAAATAAAAGTGAGTTTTAAGAAAAACTAAATCCTTGATCACTTAGTTAGGTTGATAACTTGTTTGTTCATACCTTAAGTGATAATGGATGAAATGAAAAATACTTGAACTTAAGAATTCGATTTTTGTTGCTATCGTAAATGCTTGTTTTTGTATATTGTCAAAATCAAAACCAAGTGAGACCGAAAAATGCAAGTAATGATTTTAGGCATTATTGCATTAACTATTACTATTGAGATACTAGTATCGACATGTCTACTAGTTGAGACATACACATTAAATCATTGATTGGATCAAACATTTATAATTAAGAATATGAATTTGGCTTTATGATACTATTGATGTTATTAAGTTGTGAACTTAAGTTGACATAATGGACAAATCCTTGAAGTATCAGTTCATCTAATAAATTATGAGATTATCTCATGAATTGGATCTTATTGAAATACTAGTATAAGGTATGATCAATAAGTGAAATAGAAATATATCCATGATATATTTGGTCATTGATGAATTTAACTTAATACTCATTAAAGGTTATAACATCCAGTAATTTTGTTAATTTAATTACAATATATGTATATTTCACATTTGGTAAATAAATAAAGAGGTCAATTCACTAAGAAATTTTTGCTTTGTGTTTTGATATATGATAGATTTATGAAATATATGAGTTCTCACAATCTCAATTTCCACTTCAACATATGCCAATATGTTGTAAACAATATGTATATATCATGTCTGAGTTCTAAAATTAATCATATGGATATATTATGAATAACAACATTTCAAATATAACTAAGATGCCCTAAATCATCAAAGAGCCTTGGAAACCCTAGAAATCCCTTATAAGCTAAAGTTTCAAGTAATGTAACTACACAATAACTATATATGAATCTTAAAGACATATGTAAAAGTTATAATCTATCATTTAGAAGTAATATTTTATCCTATAAGAGTAAGCACAAATCATCTAAATCTAAGTACAAGTAGTTAGGCCAAGTGACCTAGATTAGCACCTAAAATCCATTTCACATTGAATTAATGTCTAATCTTTTGCAACCAATTATAGAATTCAACTAAGTATCATATTAAGGTTATACTTTTATCTCTAGTAAAGTTACAACTTACTAAAGCACAATGTACAAGTGATTTAAGCATAGAACCATAAATTAACCTAATTACACCTAGGATATGATTACCCTATATAACTCATTAAAATAAGTGTGTAGAATCATTAGATGCTATAGAAACAATGTATAAGACCTATAATAAGCTTACATGAATAGATAAACACTAATTACTCAAGGTATAAGCCATATAGGCATAATGACCTAAAAATCCTTATAATTACCAATTTCACATAGTACCAATGCATAGTCTTTTTAGACAAGTCTACCAACACTCATAACATTACATTTTGGATATAATATTATCTTAAGACAAGGTATAATCAATCTAATGCACAAGGTACAACATTTTAATGTATGACTTATAAATTAGGTCAAAATAGGTATTTTCACTCTTTAGACATTTTTGCATAGAATAACTTATCAAACCAAGTGTAGAAACTCTTAGGAAACAAACAGTGTCTTATTATATAAATTAAGTTTAAATCAGTAGATAAAGGAAGAATAATGACTTTACAAGGATTGAACCATAGATCATTAGATTCCCTAACTCGACTAGGTTTTCTTCCCAATTTCACTTCAAACCAATGTTAAACTTCAAACCAAGGATCCAAACCTTCTAATTACAATGTGTAAACTCTAATTAAACCCTAATCTATCACTAATCACATTCCTAAGTTCATAATTATCAGAATTACAAAGTTACAAACCCTAGATTTTTAATCCGCCTAGGTTGTTCCCTCCAAAACTAAGTTTACACTCTTTCCCTCCCATTTTAAAACTGAAACTAGATATTTGAAAGATATTTAGGCCTTATAGAAGACCTATAAGCTACTGGATCACCACCTTGTAGCTATAAAATTACCATTCTTTCTAAACAAGTCGTGACACATTTTAGGCCACGAACCTTGGATAACTTCCACCATAGCTGCCATGAATTACTACTAGGATTAATGTATCAGCACTCTAAGTCCCTAACATGTTTCTAAGCTTTACCTAAGACTCTTAGGCTTAAAATGGATATAAATAGTGGCGGAATGGCCATAGTTCTCTTCATCCCCAACTTTCTTACCTAAACACCCATACATTATGATATACCACTTCTATCAAAGTTATAAAGAATCCTTGAGACCAGAAACCAGGTCTAAGAAGTAGCCATTGAAGTTTTTGAAGCTTTAGAAGCAACATATGTTCATAAGTAGACCTAAAAGTCACTTTGGAGATAGCTAGGTAATCACTATGTTAAGTAAGATTTGATCTTGTTCTAATACTATTTTTATACTTTTCATAATGTTATAAGATCTTAATATAAGAATTGGATCAATAAATAAGCATGTTTGATTTTCCTAAATCAAGCTTTAACTTAAAACCCTAGTTTTATAATTTACATGAAATAATGAGTTAAAATATGTTTAAAAGGACATAGATACGAAAACGTATTGTTATTATGATTAGAAATATGTTTATAAACTTGTTTTAAGTTCCTAGATAATTTCTTAAAGTTTCCACTTGTTATGTAATTTTAAACAAGTCTAGGGACTAATTTTTTCATTTCTAAAATTTATAAACTTGAGGGGTTAAAATTTTCATTTTATCATAGTTAAAAATATAAGGAATAACTTGTAAAGTTCGAAACCCTAAGGTTAATATTTGAAGGTTGAAAATGTAAATATTAAAACCATATACTTTAAGGGTTAAAAGTGTAAATATACCAAACTTATAACTCTATGGGATGAAAATGTAAATATGACAAACTTATAAACATTAGGGATCATTTTTTCATTTATGAAACTATATGGATGAAAATTATATAATGAAACCTATTTTCTAATGTTAAATAAATTAGAAGGATCATTTTTGCCAACTTTGAAACTAAAGGATATAAAATGAAATAATAAGATGATATAATAACCATTGAATAAGTTTCTAAAATATATAATGTATCATGTTAGTAGGGAGCTTTGTACAAAGGCGTTCCATCTCGATATTACGTCTTGACTGAGTAGTTAGGTTTACGATTTAAAGTGCCCTCGCTCCTCAAACGTTTATAGAATGGATTCTGAGTATAATGAGCTGAAAAATGATGCTATAATTCCAAAATATATAAATCCAAAAAAATATAACAATTATTTAAAGATATTGAACTCAAAGATTACGACTTGATATTATTAATGCAATAATGACTAAAAACGTTTCTTGCATTTTTCGGTCTCGCTTAGTTTTGATTACGACACTATGTAAAAACAAGCATTTACGAAAACAACGAAAAACGAATTCTTGAGTTCAAGTATTTTTCATTTTACCCATTTTCACTTAAGGTATGGATAAACAAGTACTAATCTTAATCAAGTGATCAAGTGATTTAATCTTTTCTTAAAACTCACTTTTTATTAAATGTGACAAGTTTTTATTAAACTTTATTTTTAAGAAAATGTTTTATTAAATTAATTATTTGAAATATGAAAATGGCATAATCTTATTCTGTTAAGGATATCCTTTCAGGATATTTTTTATACCTAGATAAGACCTCCACCACTAAAGGACAAAAAGGAGCGGAGTCTAGTCTGGCGGTACCTTAGCGCCTAGGCGGTACCTTATCGATAAGGTACCGCGGGCTGTGATAAGGTACCGCGGGCAGATATAGCCGTTGGCTCCTTTATCCTTTAAATAGTGGACCATTCTCAACTTTTCACCTCACCTCTTTTGCACATTCATTTCCAGATTCAAACCCCTTCTTTAATCACTCAAATCTTTGATCATTTGTTTGATTATTACTTGTTTAAGAAATGAATCTTGTTCTTCCATCCCTTCCTCTCCAAGTGCAAAGAGAAGAATACTATCCTAGTGAAGTGTTGAATCCACCACCAAAGATCCATTGAAGATCAAATTTTATATACTTGTAGTTGTGTCATAGTTGTGAAGATCCAAGTAGTTGTGTCTATTTGGAAGTTGTGTATGTACTAAGTATAGTTGTGTAGATTGGTCCTAGCTACGATTAGGGCTCGACTTTTAGCTTAGAGTCGGAAATTGGTTAAGCGACGTGTACGGTTTTCTTTTTGCATATACATGTGTTAATATTAGATTAGCTACACTATCATTCTTTATTCTTTGTGGATATATTTTTGTTAGTATTAGTTTAGCTACACTATCATTGTTCATATTGTGCATAAGAAGATTTCACATATTTCCTCAAGCCTAAGTTTTTTGAAAAAGGATTTTTGGAAACCATATTTTAACAAGTAAATATAAGAAACTTTTCAACCCCCCTTCTAGTTTCTACAATTGGTATCAGAGCGGGTTGCTCAAGATTTTTTAAAGTATATTATATTTTAAAACTTGAATCGATCTATGGATTCCAACAAGTACCTAGAAGGTCAATCTATGCAAAGACCACCACTTTTTGAAACCGATAGTTTTATTTATTGGAAAAATAGATTTGAAACTTATGTGAAATCAAAAGATTTAGATCTTTGGCATGTTATTACCAATGGTGATTTTTTACCCTTTCAATTTAATGAAGTTTCTAAAACAAAAGAATTAGTCACTTTTGACAAAGCTAATGATGACACTAAAAAGAAACTTTTAAAAAATAATGAGGCTAAAATGGTGATTTATAATGCTTTGCCTAAGAAAGAGTATGAAAGAATTTTTATGTGTGAAACCGCTAAAGATATTTGGAACACTCTTTTAGTAACCCACCAAGGTAATAGCCAAGTCAAAGAAAGTAAAATCGATCTTCTTGTCCAACAATATGAACAATTTGTCATCTTAAAAGATGAAACTATTGATAGTGCATTTGCTAGGTTTAACACCATTATTACTAGTCTAAAAGCACTTGATGAAGGTTTTTCTAGCAAGAACAATGTTAGGAAGTTTCTAAGGGCCTTACATCCAAAGTGGAGAGCAAAAGTCACGGCTATTGAAGAGTCGAAAAAGATCTCAACTTTATCACTCGATGAACTCATAGGAAACTTGAAGGTTCATGAGATGATAATTTTGAAGGACTCGGAACTAGTAAAAACCAAGAGTGAAAGGAAATCTCTTGCACTTAAAGCCAAGAAGGCACAAAGTGACCATGATAGCTCCTCGGAAAGTGATGACGAGGAGTATGCATTGGCGGTGAGAGATTTCAAGAAGTTCTTCAAGAGACGAGGTCAACACGTTAGGCAACCAAACTATGACAAGAAACCATTGTCAAAGAATCGGTTTGTCAAGAACGAAAAAGGTGATAGGAGTTGCTTTAGATGTGGTGATCCAAATCACTTCATTGGTGATTGTCCAAAGCCCGCTCGTGATAAGAACCACACGGCATTCGTTAGTGGCACTTGGAGCGATAGCGGTGAAGATGATGATGACAACCCCAAATAGGAGAAATGTCTTATGGCTCACACTTCTAAAGAGGTACATTCCGGAACCGAATATTATAGCAATGATAGTTCCACTTTAGAAGATATTGAATTTGAAGGAAAATATGATAGCTTACACAAACTTAGTCTTAAATTCATAGAAAAGAATAAAACCTTAAAATCAACCAAAACTAAGCCTGAAAATGAGATCAATGAACTTAGGGAGAAATTGGCTAAACTTGAGAAAAACAAAGAGGTTGATTTAGGTTGCTTAAGTTGTGAGAAACTTAGATTAGAGAATTATGATCTCAAGAGCACCTCCATTAAATTGGAAAAGTTCATGAAAGGTACTAGTGCTCTTGATGATATGCTAAACAAACAAGTTCATTCAAGGAAAAACTTGGTCTAGGTTTTAACTCAAATGAAGCGTCAACTAGTGAACCAAAACAAGTCAGGTTTTCACAGAAAACACCTTCTGGACGCGGTTCCACATTGTATGGCACGGTTCCTTATCACTATGGAACCGCGGCGATAGATAAGGTATCGCGGCCAGAAGTTGAGTTTTGTGAAAATTCTGAACTTTCTGAAAAATCTAAGTTAAATGAAAAACCAAAGCATCTTATTGTTAATAAGGTTCAATTACCCATACTTGACGACAATGCTATTGGTAAGTTCTATAAGCCGTTAAGTAAACCTCTCATGGGAAATAGAAGTTTATCTAGACTATCTTCTACTCCACCTAGAGTACGGAATGAGTCTAAGCCTAGAAGTAGAACGACAACGCCTACAAGAGATAATCAAAACAACTCACGACCTAGAAGTAAAACTCCAACACCTAGAAGGAATAATAATAACTCTAAGCCTAGATCAAACACACCTAGGAGAAGTAATGAACAACAAAATGGTTACATGAATTACTACCCTCCTCCATTTTGTTCTCCATGGGGAATCCCCACCTCATTCATGCATCCCAACCAAATGCAAGGGATGTTTGGAACTAACAATTTTGGACCCATGAGATATTGGGGACCAAATGTTTGATCTTGTGTGTTGTTACCTAGATATGCTTGGGAATTGATTTGGAGCCCGATGAGTGGATTAAGGATAGTGGATGTTCTAAACACATGACGGGTAATCGAAGTTTGTTCTCGCATTACAAAGCATATGATGGAGGTAACGTCACATTCACTAGTAGTCTACGTGGTAATATCATCGGCAAAGGTACGGTTTCTCTTGACTCCATGACCATTGAAAATGTTGAGCACGTAGATAACTTAGGTTTTAAACTTTTAAGTATAGGTCAAATTTGTGATAATAAGTGTAAGGTCATCTTTTCGGAACATGACAGTGAAATCGTAAAAGAAGGAAAAGTCATTGGAAAAGGTGTTAGAAAGCATGAGCTTTATGTCATGAAGGTTAATAAGAAGTCAAAAGACAACATATGTCTTGCGACTATAGATGATAGTTCTACTCATTGGCATAGGAGATTAGGTCACGCTAATATGCGTTTAATTCAATCTTTAGTCTCTAAGGAGTTGGTAAGACACCTCCCCAAGATTAAGTTTGATAGTCACTTTTGTGATGCTTGCAAAGTTGGAAAGCAAGTTCACTCAAGTCACAAAGCCAAGAATTTGGTTTCGACCTCTCGGTGCTTAGAGCTCCTACATATGGATCTCTTTGGACCTTCCGCCATACGGAGTTATGGAGGTAACCTTTATACCCTAGTTATAGTTGATGACTATTCTAGATTCACTTGGACTAGATTTTTGGCATCTAAGAATGAAGCTTTCGATCACTTCGAAATCTTTAGTCGAAGAATTCAAAATCAACTAGGATGTTCAATTGTTTCTATTAGGACGGATCATGGTAGGGAATTTGATAATGAAGTGCAATTTGGTGCCTTTTGTGAAGCTCATGGTATTACCCATAACTTCTCGGCTCCTCGCACTCCACAATCAAATGGGGTAGTTGAAAGGAAGAATAGGACTCTCCAAGAGATGAATAGGACGATGTTAAACGAGAAATCTTTGCCTCAAAAGTTTTGGTGCAATGTCGTGGATACATCGACTTATATTCTCAACCGAATTCTTATTCGACCTTTCCTAGGAAAGACCCCCTATGAAATTCTTAAAGGTAAGAAACCCTCATTAGAATACTTTAGGGTGTTTGGAAGCAAGTGCTTTATCCTCAACACCAAAGACTACCTTACCAAGTTTGACCCAAAGTCTTACGAAGGTATCCTTTAGGTTATTCCCAAACTAGTAAGGCCTACATAGTCCTAAATAGAACCTCAGGGGTTATTGAAAAATCACTCAACGTAGCCTTTGATGAAACCCCTCCTTCGCCCAAGACACCACCATTGGTTGATGATGACTTGGATGAATTAGAAGTAGTTAAAGCCAAAGAGGTTAGAAAAATAGGAGTTGAAGACCTTAGTGTTGAAAAGGAAGTAAACATTAAGGAGTCTAGGGATCATACTCTCAATAATGTCATTGGTGACTTAAATCAAAGGACCCTAAGATCTCAAGTCCAAAACCAAAGCAACTTCTTTTGTTTTGTCTCCTCGATTGAACCAAATAATGTTAAAGAAGCTTTGACGGATGAGAGTTAGGTCATTGCGATGCAAGAAGAATTGAATCAATTCGTTGCCAATGATTTTTGGGAACTTGTTCCTCCACCTAGAAGTTCTACCATTATAGGAACCAAATGGGTATTTAGGAATAAGCTAGATGAGAATGGTGTTGTGTCTCGTAACAAGGCTAGACTTGTAGCTCAAGGCTATAATCAACAAGAAGGGATTGATTATGACGAGACATATGCACTGGTAGCTAGATTAGAATCAATTAGAATCCTTTTAGCCTACGCTTGTGCCTTAGATATTAAGCTTCAACAAATGGATGTAAAGAGTGCATTTCTTAACGGTTTGATCAATGAGGAGGTATATGTGGCTCAACCTCCCGACTTCATTGATTTTGAGAAACCGGACCATGTTTACAAGCTTAAGAAAGCACTTTATGGACTCAAACAAGCACCCAAAGCTTGGTATGATAGACTTAAAGCGTTTCTTGTTAAACATGAGTATACCATGGGTATGGTAGACAATACACTCTTTACAAAGAAGAAAGGTCCTCACCTCATAATCATACAAATATATGTTGATGACATTATATTTGGCTCAACTTGTCAAGAATTGTGTGATGACTTTGCCAAAATCATGCATGATGAGTTTGAAATGAGTATGATGGGAGAACTTAACTTTTTTCTAGGACTCCAAATTAAACAAATGGACGATGGTATTTTCTTTAGTCAATCTAAGTACGCTAAAGAAATGCTAAAGAAATTTGGATTAGAAGAATCTAGACCAATGAAGACCCCTATGGCCTCGGATACTAAACTCACCGTAGATGATGATTGTGAGTCGGTAGACAACACCAAATATAGAGGTATGATTGGTAGTTTGTTGTACCTAACGGCAAGTCGACTGGATATCATGTTTAGTGTTTGCCTTTGTGCTCGCTTCCAAGAGGCTCCCAAAATCTCTCACCTTGAAGCGGTTAAGCGTATCTTCCGATACATTAAAGGCACTATACATTTAGGATTATGGTATCCTAAAGGGACCGGCGTAGAAACCATTGTCTACGCGGACTCGGATCATGCGGGAGACTATGTGGACCGGAAAAGCACTAGTGGAGTTTGTACCTTCATGGGTTGTTGTTTAACTTCTTGGTTCTCCAAGAAACAAACCGCTCTTGCGATATCCACCACGGAAGCCGAGTATGTGAGTGCCGGTAAAGCATGCCAACAAGCTCTATGGATGAAGCAAGCGCTTGTTGATTACGGGATTTCTCTTGATGATGTTCCCATCATGTGCGATAATAAAGGCGCTATAGACCTAAGCAAGAATCCCGTGCAACATTCGCGAACCAAACACATAGAAATTAGACACCATTTCCTTAGGGATAATGTTCAAAAGGGGAACATTACTATCGAAAATGTGCCCTCCGAGGACAACTTAGCCGATATCTTCACTAAGCCACTTAAGAGGGAACCTTTTAATTACTTGCGTCTAGGTCTAGGATTAATGGAACTTCTTCCTTAAATTCTTTTCTTCTTGTGTGTTTTCTATTACCACTTTGAGTCCTTGAGTCTTTTAAAATTCCTTTGAAAAATCTTCCCATCTCCTTTTCAAAACTCTCAAAGTCTCTTTCGAAAATGGTTGAGAAATTCGTTTGACATTGTTAATTCAATCTAAAAACGATTTTTCATAGATTCTCGCTATTAATATAGAGCTTACATAATTCATATGTATGATTCTCTCAAACATAGCAAGAACAAGATTGAATCATGGAGGATCATTGTGTCATGACTTAAGGTCTTGTCTTACACACCTCCTACATTGATTTTTTAATCCATGTATTTTGGTCAAATCTCTATTTGGTAAGTTTGCATATTTTTTCTTTGTCTATCTTTGCTTTTAACTACATCCCTATGATAAGATAGACTAGAAAAATAAGATTTGCTGAAAAATCATTCTCCAAACACCAAACCCTGCTTCTGCAGGAGGTTCCATAAGTGAGCCGCGGTACCTTATTGATAAGGTACCACCAACATAGATAAGGAACCGCCTACAGTGGCCTTCCTTTTTCGGGTTTTGTCTGAAACTCCAAATTTGCTCCAACTTTTTTGAGAATCTTTGTTTCAAACCCTTTGACCACCCCAAAAATACCCTAAGCCTTCCCTATTTAAACCATAAGCATTTTGCATTACTTCACATCCAAAATGTCTTATTCTCCCAATGAAAGCCTTGAATCTCCTCCATTTTCTCCAATTGTTTTCAATCCAAACCCACCCAAGAACACTCTTAATCACGAACTTCCTTTCTTCCACCACCACCCTTTAGTGTTCTTCCTCCTTCTCATGATAATGTCATGCACCATGGAACATATTGTCATTGTTGTCAATATCAACATCTTGCTATGGCACACATCTATGAGGAGTTGAGCTACATCAAGAGTCTCTTAATCAAGCCTCCTCTTCACTTTGATTATGAGATCTCCAACAAGCCACCACCACCACCCTCCACTATTACCTTGTCTTTCATATAAGCATTGATTGCTTATCCTCAAGACACCAAATTCAAGCAAATCTTAGAATTCTAGAATAACTAGGATTAGATTTATGCTTTTGGCTTGTTCCTTTTTCCATACTTCTTTGTATGATGTTTCTTTAGTAACCTATCTTGGATCTTTGTCCTTATGTTTTCTTCTCTTTTAATTTTTTATGTGACCTATTGCTATATATTGTTGGTTGTTTCTTTTGTTCAACTAACCCTTCTATGTAGCTTGTCACCATATCTCGATTCCCCGGTGCCCCAAGCTAGGGGGAGTAAGCACCAAGAGGGAGTCTTTGCAAAGTCCGTTTCTTCAACACCGGCTTACGCAACCTTTTTGCTTCGACAAAGGGGGAGAAATGAATAAACTCGTCTTCGAAAATCTTGTTTTTGTGTGATTGAGTTTATGTATTGTCGGAATCAAAAAGGGGGAGATTGTTAATGCATTAATGACTAAAAACCTTACTTGCATTTTACGGTCTCGCTTAGTTTTGATTACGACAATATGTAAAAACAAGCATTTACGAAAACAACGAAAAACGAATTCTTGAGTTCAAGTATTTTTCATTTTACCCATTTTCACTTAAGGTATGGATAAACAAGTACTAACCTTAATCAAGTGATCAAGTGATTTAATCTTTTCTTAAAACTCACTTTTTATTAAATGTGACAAGTTTTTATTAAACTTTATTTTTAAGAAAATGTTTTATTAAATTAATTATTTGAAATTTGAAAATGGCATAATCTTATTCTGTTAAGAATATCCTTTCAGGATATTTTTTATACCTAGATAAGACCTCCACCACTAAAGGACAAAAAGGAGTGGAGTCTAGTCCGGCGGTACCTTAGCGCCTAGGCGGTACCTTATCGATAAGGTACCGCGGGCTGTGATAAGGTACCGCGGGCAGATATAGCCATTGGCTCCTTTATCTTTTAAATAGTGGACCATTCTCAGCTTTTCACCTCACCTCTTTTGCACATTCATTTCCAGATTCAAACCCCTTCTTTAATCACTCAAATCTTTGATCATTTGTTTGATTATTACTTGTTTAAGAAGTGAATCTTGTTCTTCCATCCCTTCCTCTCCAAGTGCAAAGAGAAGAACACTATCCTAGTGAAGTGTTGAATCCACCACCAAAGATCCATTGAAGATAAAATTTTATATACTTGTAGTTGTGTCATAGTTGTGAAGATCCAAGTAGTTGTGTCTATTTGGAAGTTGTGTATGTACTAAGTATAGTTGTGTAGATTGGTCCTAGCTACGATTAGGGCTCGAATTTTAACTTAGAGTCGGAAATTGGTTAAGCGACGTGTACGGTTTTCTCCACCATAAGGAGCTTGTTGTGTAGTGAACTCTCGAGTAAGGAGTACTCGAGGAGTGGAGTAGGAACGAGGAGTGAGCTTCGTTTCTGAACCACTATAAATCCTTGGTGTTCGATTTGATCTTTCTTTACCCTTAACTCTTTACATTCTTTATTCTTTTTGCATATACATGTGTTAATATTAGATTAGCTACACTATCATTCTTTATTCTTTGTGGATATATTTTTGTTAGTATTAGTTTAGCTACACTATCATTGTTCATATTGTGCATAAGAAGATTTCATATATTTCCTCAAGCCTAAGTTTGTTGAAAAAGGATTTTTGGAAACCATATTTTAACAAGTAAATATAAGAAACTATTCAACCCCCCCTTCTAGTTTCTACAGATATATATATATACATATTTGTGTGCTAACCCAACTAAAATTGATATTGCCGAAGTAATTCAGACTCTATAGGCTAAGGTGAGTTCATAGTCTCACTTTTGAAAGTTTATGTAACACCTCATTTTGATAAATGGAATATCACAAGATAATTATGGCATATCATCAAAGCATACAAGGTAATGTCTAAAACATTAAATGACCATAAAAGAATCCGGAAACAAACATCGGATCCACATAAGCTCAACACACGAAATGCATAAGTATAGAATGTAAGGAAAGGACTAAATAATGTCCAGCAAAGGAAAAGTATGTAAGTGCATTAAAGAATGAAATAAAGCTGGCGCCTCATTCCATGCACGTACTCTTGGATTCCTAGCTTTGCCCTTTAGCCGTATTGGGACATGGAAAGAGAAATACGGCTGAGTAATACGCTCAGTGTGCGGATATATAACATAGAATGTAAAGCATAAACATAAGCAACTAATGAATGAAATGAATAACATAGTAACGAAATATATGTATGTCCTGGAAAACTGGTTTAAGTTCATAATACTCGTTTATATTTCTGAAAAGACTTATGTTTAGTTTATCTTGAAAATCTATATTTTAAATATGCCGAGAGCCTATATAGGTCATGTTATATCCACGTGCATGAATACTTGGAGGGGTGACCTCGTTATGCAATTAGAGGGGTTGCCTCTAATTAATATATAAAATGAGTGGAGGGATCAGCTCCTGTAACAGATGCAAGGCACACACCACAGTTACCATGAAATCATACTACTTGTCCTAGGATGCACCCATTCGACCCACATGATAATAATAATACTGGCCAAAACTATAAAGGGACGCTACGAGCAATCACTCTCACCGCAGAAAAGTCATAACATCGGTGCCTCCAGTGTTATGGTTATGGAACCCCCATATCTAGGTGAAACTGGCATGCATGTATATAGCTCAGAAAATCTAAAATAATCATACATATACTGATGTGTTTAAGACACTTAAACTACTGGGGAAAACAGTTGGCTGTAAACGGGGAAATCCTAAGTATAGGAAAGAAAGATGTCCTTACTGAAGGACGGAATATCCGTACCTTATGTCCAGTAAATGAGGACGAAAACAGACCTAGACGAACACTCCGACTTCACAATAGCTACATAACGAAGGGACATGAATAAGAGTCGATCTTACTTATACATACTTGTTATTTGGTTTACTTGACTTGTTCAAACTTATTATACTTGTTCTTGTCTTGTCTTATTGTTTCATGTTGTAATCATGTATTTCTTATAGTTTCCTGTGTTTTAGATTCATGTGTTTCATGTTTTAAGCGTTGTTATACTTGTTATAACATAATGAGTAACTTTCTAAAAATAGCAGGTTTGTATATATAGTAACTTTCCAAAAATAGCAGGTTTCCATATATAGTAACTTTCCAAAAATAGTAAGTTTCCTTAAATAGTAAGTTTCTAAAAATAGAAAGTTTCCATAATTAGTATGTTTCCAAACATGGAATTTTTCCATGTTTAGCATGTTTCTATAAATAGTATGTTACCATAATTAACGTATTATCATAAATTCCATGTTACCATATTTAGTATATTTCCATTAATATCCTATTACCACATTTATCATGTTGCCATAAATAATATACTTCCGTAATTAATATGTTTCTAGAATTAATTATATGTTTATTTTATATCATGTATTATTATAATATAAAGTTTAATATTTAATAAATACTTAGCTTATTATTAATTAATAATATCATGTCATGTTATCCTATGTTTATCATTAATTAATAATATTACATAATACATGTTATTAAACTTTAGCATAAAAGATATTAATTAATTTAACCTATTTTTTAATTAATTAAATCCATGTTCATGAATAATTAAATAATTAACTATTATAGTCTAAGTTTAGTTAATTAAATGTACATACATATTTTACCATAGTTTTAATTAAATAAACATAACATAAGTTTTCTTTTAAATTAAACCAAAATTAATTAATTACTACTAATTAATTAAACACAACATAACTTAATTTACGTGTTGGTTTAATTACGTGTTTCTAAAAAGTTAAGTTCCGGAGCCCACGACCCTAGACCCGACCATCGAGCCACAACAGCTCACCGAGAGCCTACGGCTCTCGGCTTGTTGCTACGCTAAGCCAAAACAGCCCCAACCTATGCTGGGGTCCCTCTGCCTTCGTCATATACCCACCGAGCACCCCTTTTGTGGGTCTCGGTTCCCACCGCTAGGCCAAGATTCCCACTGTGGGGTCTTGGTGCTTGCGGCTGTCATCACACCACCACCACATCCAGACTATGGCTACGGCTGGTGGTTCATAACCAACGCCGACCCCCCAATTGAGGGTTGCGACTGCTGGACGCCAACACCACTAAGACCGTGATGGTCTCGGTTTGCGTGCAATAAAGACAAACACCCCCATAAACCCCTCTATGTTTTATTCTTGGAAGATCTAGTATAATTACATGTGTTCTTATTTTATTTTAATAATCTAGATCATAACATAATAAAAAAAAAATAAGAAAATGGATTTGAGGGATACCAATGCGTGAATTAAAAGGAGAATGGACACGAACGCGTTACCAAATTACTAAAAAAATCAAACGGATATCCCCTTGGTGTTGTATGTGTGTCGTGGCAAGAGAGAGAGAGCAAGGAGAAGATAGGGTTTTATTTTCTTGTAAAAAGAGTTTAATGAAATCTTCTATAATTTTTATTAAACACTAACTACTAATTGGGTATGGGCCAAGGCCCAGTTTCTCCTCCCCTTCTCTTTAAACGGACGCAACAAACACCCCTTACACTTTGGTGTTTGTTTTTCTTGCTTATTTATTTATTGTATACATATGTATTTAATTATCGTGCTTTCGTTACTTGAACGTTTTCTTAATATCGTACGTACATACTTATCGTATATTAATATTCATGTTTACGTACATAATTAATTAATTATAAATTGTTCGTATTAAATGTTCGTGATACATGGCGTATATTAATTAATTATAAATTTTAAATTCAACAGTAACTTCGTGCATTAAATGATCATAGAATTTTTAGAGCACATTTTATAGTTTATAAATGATTTGAAAACCCGAGAGGGGGATATATGTTAAAACTAGAATACAAGTATTTTTGTATGCTGCCTAATATGATTATTGAAATTATGTTTACTTGTTGCCATTAAGTCCTTTTTATCTATGAACCGCTAATCATTTCTAGAAAGTGAACGCTAATATTGTGAATATTACTATTTGAGGACTGACATCCTCTATCTGTGTAAGTCGCACTTGCTGGAAGCTAATGGTTCTGACCTAGACTAAACGGATACACTTTGTTTTACTAAACTCAGGATAGTCTGACAAACTACCTACATAAGGGCAATTTGTTGGTTTTCTGATAATGTCAAGTCGTGGGGTCATGAGCTAGTGTTGGAAATACGTTTTTCCTAGTTAGAAGACTCGATTACTCCAACAATATAGTTAATAGCTCGTAGTTTAGTTATTTGTTAAGTACTATGCGAACCCAGTCCATGACATGTCATGGACCGGAGGCCCAAGCTCATCTTGTGGGCTTGGGTCTCTCCTTTGATGGAGAGGGTGTTGGTTGGTTATTTTCTTAATACATTTTCACACATTTTCTCTCATATTTCTCTCTCTAACTTTCTCTCTATAGAAACCATCAACGTATCTCTAGGTTAAGGATTACCAATATTCTATAATAGGTATCAAGAGCCATGGGATGAAATCAAGTTTCGTGTTTGTTTTAGTTTGATTCGTCAAATATATTAATTATATATCACGTTTCAATTTTTTTTGTGCTTGGTTCATCATATAAATCATCTACATATTCTTGTGTTGATTTGTTTCTTCTTGTTTTGCACAAAAACACAAAACATAAAACTTTTCTTTGTTTGGTTTGATCTTTTTGGTGAAAATCTATATAAAAAGTACAAACTTTAATTTAAATTTTTTCGTCATAAAATTTGAAAAAGTTTACATTTTTTATGGTTCTTTAGATGTTATAATACTTGGAAGTACAAGCCATTTCATTATCTCTGATAAAAAACTTGTTCTTTTGGAAGTTTGATTTTTTTGCAAAATCTCAGTTTTGGTATAAACCCTAATATAATGTTTTTTGTGATACAAATTTTATGTCAATTTAAAATGCCAAGTACGGATTAAAATGGAGATAAAGTATTATGTAAGTGGTATCGGAGGTCATTTAATTTCAAATACCAAGTTAATTCACAACACAAAATTAGTTACATGGATGTCTTCAGTATCTTTTCTTTATGGCATCTTACAACAACCGTTTCAGTCTTAATCTCTATGAGATGCTTCTTTCACTACATTATAAGGTCTATAAACAAGTTGTCCATTGATTTCTATAAGGTCCCCCCATGCCCTTCAAAGCTTCCCATAATCAGAAAACCAGAATTGTGAAAGTTTTCAAAACTAGAATTGTATAAGTTTTCAGAACCAGAATTGTATAAGTTTTGAGAACCGGAATTGTATAAGTTCTTCAAAACCAGAATTTTTCAGCTTCTTCAGAACCGGAATTGTTCAACTTCTTTAGAACCGGAATTGTTCAGCTTCTTCAGAACCAGAATTGTTCAGTTTTTCAGAACCAGAATTGTATAAGTTCTTTAGAACTAGTGTGACAATCAGTCAATTTATGGTTGATATTTTATTCTCAAGTATTATTTAAAAATGTTATTTTAATTTTATATTATGAACTCACTCATTTTTGGGAATAAATTTGGGTTTACGTCTTGAAGTAGCATCGACTACGTTTAAACTAGATAATTCCACGTTACGTGCTTACGTTTACATACACTATTTTTGGTGACAGTCCGACATTTCAGGAAATAAATTTATTCTTGAATATTATTTTGGAATTTTATTTTGTGTTGGTTTAAAACCCACAAATTTACGAGAAGAAATTAAGACTTACGTGAATAATTTAACATCCTTTACGACTAAACCGGAAACCCTTGGTTTACGTATTTACGTTTTTGAACTCCGTTTTTGATGAGACAATTTTTATTAGATTCGTTTTGTGCCGTTGATTCATAATTTATAAAAACGTTTTTCGTAAAATGAACCGAGGGCACGCAAATCGAGGAAACTAGAATCGAGGAATACCCGTAAATTAATGGGGATGGAACAAGTATACACTTGTCCCACCCCCACACAATGGGCGACAAGAATAAGCTAGCACCACCTTTGGTGGCAAGCTAATATGTATCCAAAGGACACATGTCCTCTCATATTGACCAAAACAACCAAGCCACAAAACAAGATACCCAAAACCATTTCTCTTCATTTCTCACATGCAAACCACTCCATTTTTCTCTCCACTCTCTCCCATGGCCGTCCAATCTTCACCACCACACCATCAATTGATCAAGTTTCTACCACAAATCTTGTGTTTAAACTTGATCAAGATGAAAACCCTTTGAAGACTTATAGATTGGAGGTGATCTAAACAACTAGAGAGGATTTTCTATGGAGTCTTGGGGCTGATTTTACACAAGGAGTTCTTGAAAATTGGTGATCTTGAAGTTGATATTGGTGTACCACAAGTTTTGCCAACAAAAGTCAAGATTGATCTTAACTTTCATAATCTTGGGGGTAACAAGATCATCCTTTCCAATTCCTTGTTATTTTTGTAAATATAAATTGTATTTTCTTTCTTGATGTATACGTATATGATGATATATGATGATAAAAATATTATGTGGGGATCATGTGTTGATAAACTTGGTTAAAAAGATTAAAAACTACATGAAAAAGTGGTAAAATCTTGCTTAAATAAGTAGGCTGTATAAAAACAGTAAAGAACCTTATGTTAAACTGTTAAACTGACATGGATGAATTCATATACAGTAAGTTATAAGACTTGTACACATGTGAGAGTTGGCCATATAATGGAATCCTTAAAATGAGTGAGATATGATCAAAACAATACTGAAGTACAAATCTGAGTAGTCTGTTTAGGACGGACTGTTAGGGACATTTAGAGATAGATTGAGCAGTAGCTAAAACTGAGTTAATTGTATCACATAATATGTAGTTTATGTCACCCAAAAATGAGGTTCTATCTCCTTGTAGAACTCAAGATATGGTAAAAATGGTGAAAGTGAAAATAATAATCAGATTTGTAAAATAAAAGTATATAGTATAATATTAGCACTCAAGTAAATATATTATAAAATGTATACTTAAAACCCACTAACTTATATATTACATATAAATAAGAATGTACATTAATGAAGAAATGAGACATTTTATAAAAATGGCAATTTGATAAGTTTTATAAGTTATAAAACTATAAACATGAGTTTTACCTCTTTTTCAGCTAAAACCGTAAAATTAACATTTTCGTCAATTAAACCTTAGATGGTCGGACCCGTCTAATGTAAACTTTTGTAACTCATATACTGATGTATAAGTACATATTACAAGTAAAAACCGATAAAACCCGAGCTTTATCACATATGGACATTAACAAGCCAAACTAGCCTTATTGGACTATTGATCCAACTAATTTGGCTAAACACTAATGGACTTACTCATTGGACTTAACCCACTTGGGCCTAACATGTAAGTATAGGGCTGATGATAAAAGTATAAAATGGGCTAATATAATGTAATGGGCTTATCATGGGCTTATTGGGCCTTGACATGTAAACAAGTTAAACTAGTGAAACTAGTATAAAAATTTACCAACACATAACACTATAATGTTGAATGAAGATATAAAAACCCACTTGATCATCATCATACTTATAATATCATTATATATATATATATATATATATATATATATATATATATATATATATATATATATATATATATATATATATATATATATATATATATATATATATATATATATATATATATATATATATATATATATATATATATATATATATATATATATATATATATATATATATATATATATATATATATATATATATACATACATAGCCATTGTTTTTATAAAAGTCATTGGACAAGAGTCTAAGACCGGGTATTATTTGTCTAGGTTTCCGTGATTGAAGCACGTACCGTACATCCAAATCGCCGATAACCGCCTTTCCCAATCAACGTGAGGTCATAGCCTCACACTCTTTTAATTGTTTTTATGAAATTTTTTATAAACCGCGAGGGAGATAACATGTTAGTTTTAGTAAAATAGGACACCAGTTGTCCCGATTGTTTGCTTATTGATTTGGACCCGAATGATTATATGACCCGACCAATGAAACAAAATGGATTATTATTAGTTAGGTTATGTCACTAAAAGTCACATTAGCATGAATTGTGAACTACCGGTATTTGGTAGACGTTTATGCATATAATAGTACTATTTGGGGAAGAACACCCCAGTTCACGCAATGACGGTTGATCCCCGTCGTGCCACATTGATTGGTAAGCGAATTTATGTATGAGAAGACTTATATAAGCATGATTATTGTGACGACAGGCTGTTTTAGATGGGCAAATGAATTTCGGGTTAGCTACCCGTTGTTTGTTATAGTAAGGTAGCAATGTCATGCGGCTTATAATAATCCAAATAACCAAAATACTGCTATACGCGTTGAATTACAATATATTGCCTGACTAGCAATACGGAGTCTCATTATTGATATGATGTTCATGTTTTGGTTTTACATAACCATATTCATATAACGGTTTTTATTTAACTCTATACAACGTTATAAAACGTATTTTATGATGTTTTTACGACACTGGTTCGTATAATGGTTTTGAAGGAAAAAGCCTATAGTATGTTACAACAAAGATTTGTATGAAATGTTTTTGGCTTATTTTATGGCCTACGACAAAGAATTGCACAAAATGATTTTCGGAAATAATTATATACCGATGATATATTAATAGTTTTTATTAAACTCTATGAATTCACTCGGCGTTTTCGCTGACCTTTTCTTTGAACATGTTTTATCTCAGGGTTTTGAATAAAACATTTCAAAATCTTTTAACTATAAACATTTTTCTCAAAATGTCTAAAAATCTTTTGACTATAATGGTGCCGAAGAATTCCCGAGTTACCGACAAGGCCAGACTGAGAAGTGTTATTTTAATATATATATATATATATATATATATATATATATATATATATATATATATATATATATATATATATATATATATATATATATATATATATATATATATATATATATATATATATATATATATATATATATATATATATATATATATATATATATATATATATATATATATATAACTTGGATTATATATATATGATGTAATTTGATTACATGATTGTTTGATGATTATTTTAATTTATACGAGGTATTTAGACGACGTAGATTGTCACAAGAAACCCTGACTCCCCAAGCAAGTCGATCGAAGCTATTCCCGTAGGAATTCTAGCTATTCTAGATTTAAACCAAGTTGTGGATATTTATGATCCCAATAAAATGGTTGATATTCGTAGAAATGTTGATATTAGTTGATTGTGATATTAAAGAAGAACTGGCGAGATTAAATCTGATGTCGATGTCATGACGATCTTTCCTTATAGAGTGGAGTTTGACAAAACGCTACCACCTGAAAAGGTGTCATCTGATTTGGTGTCACCCAATTCTTAAATTTGAAATCAAAAGGGTGAATGTTGCACTTGAGGTTGTCATTGGAGCCTTTACCCAAAAGCCTCATGCCACTAGTACCTTTCCGAGAACTCTAATTGAATGTGTGAGTCATTTCATACTAGTGACTCATTCGATAACTATTGTTGTAAGAGCTATAGGATTGGAAATTAAGTGTTGTTCATATCAAACTTTTATTGCCCTTTCAAGGTCTAAGAATAAGGTTGAAAGTATTGGAGAATGAGGTAGGATATCGAATTGAGTATAAGTTGATTGAAACTTGAATGAAGTAAAATTTAACCTGTATGGAATAAGAAATTTTTAAGAGGAAGTTGTTGAGTCCTGTGATTGAATTATAAGGTTTTAAATGATTGTTGGTTCGTGTTAAGGGTTGTTCCTAGGCCATTGTCCAATGACGAGGATGCCCAGTGTCCAAGAAATAAGTTGAAGAGATCTTCTTCTGAATTGGGACCGATGGATCTTCCGGAACAGATGGAACACCTAATGACTCTTGTAGATTAGTATTCATTGTGGTATCTTTTAAAAATCTCTAACTTAACTGAGATATCAGTTGGTAGGATGAGTTCTTGGAATTGTATGACATAGTGACACGTAATGTGTTACGGTACAATTTTGACTTGTTTGTGATTAATGAAAAGACTACCTTTTATTGCTAAACCCTACATGTATCGATGTTATCTACCTTTTATTGCTTCATCCTAATGTTTGCATTAGTGATGCAACCATTGAACAAGCACTCATCTCGATTTGAGTTGCGTTGTGAATTATTCTTTTTGAGTGCCATCGAGATCATGAACCTCATGATTTTTTGGCTAAAGATCATTTCCTATCGTATTATAGTTAGTTCTTGGTGAACAACTTTTCATCACTCTTTTGCAGATCACTCATTGTTTTTATAAGATACAATAGTATCCCTTGAGAAAAATTAAATTTTCATCACTATAAGGACTATTTAAAGTGAGACTTATAAATAATCGTTATCAAAGTAAAGTTGTTTATGAAACGCTTTGAAAAACTTAATTGTTTTCATAACAAAGAACATCTGTGTAAATTCATTTTGATTATTGTTCAAGAATTAAGCATGAGAATATTTTTATTTTAAACATGATGATAAAATTTTGACGAACTGAGTATTGCATTGTTAATCCTTAAATTATATATAGTTGCGCGCCTACATACAATTTGGAAGGGACCATGAAATTGTTAATAAACCTTATATTTTCTTTGAACACGTGAAAGATTAAATTTTATGAGATCTGCAAGAAGTGCAAAAATAGGGACATATTGTTAGAGACACCTATATATGTGCCCGTACCATTTATTCTTCTAAGTTGAATTTACTCATCTGTGGATATTGTCTTATTTGACAATTGACAACTCTTTCTTGTCCAATTCTCTCGTAGTGAGATTCTTTGGAAAAGTATCTAATTATAGAGCATTGATACCCGACTAGATGTATTGACGTTCCTATGATTTCTTTTGATTAGATTTAATTTGAGTGACCTGGGTAACGATACGAGGATCTTTCGAATGCGTACTCAAATTATGAAAACATGGGATATATTCATATTCGTTAATGTTTTCGTCTTTATCTGATTTGAAATTCTCTCGCGTAAATTATGCGTTGACATTACTCTTTTAATGTTAGCTATGTCTCCATATACCCTTGAATTTGTGAAGGATTATGAATTATTATAAGTCTTTTGAGAAGTTCACATCTTATCAACAACAATGAAACTGGAAAGTTGATAATGCCAGCAAAATGAATTGATTGACTATGACATAATGTCATTGTTATTATTGATGGGAACTTGAGTAGAATTCCCCTAAAAGATAAGATGTTGATTATCAAAAGTGATCTAAATAATTTTTGATGGATGACCATATCCTGCATTTAGACTTGAAATTATACCATGAATGGTTATGACCTAGTCATAGATCTTGTAATCTAGAAAGAACTTAAAGTAAATTTATTAAAAGATGTTTTTGTTAACTGAAACTTTAGTAGGTATTTGCTGGTAAATTACCTAGACTTTCGCCATTAAGGAAAGCTGAATTTGGTATTAATTATATTCCTGGTGCTGCACCTGTGGCATGTGCACTATATGTCAGCACCATCTAAATTAAAAGAATTACCTTACAACTGAGAGAGTTGTCGGAGAAAGCTTTTATTCTACCGAGCTCGTCACTATGAAGGGATATGGTGTCATCATTCCTTATATTTGTTGAATTACCGTGAACTAGGTAAATTGATGACCAAAATCTATATCCACTACCCAAGATGATGGATTTGTTCGATCATTTACAAGGTTCTAGCGTATATTCAAAAATTTGATCCACGACATGGTTATCATCAACTTTGCGTTCGCAAAGAAGATTATCTATTCCAATCACTACATCCAGAACTTGTAATGAACATTATGAGTTTCACGTGATGTTGTTTGGATTGACCAATGCACGTGTAGCATTCATAAATTCGGTGAATCACGTGTGTAGGCTGTAATTTGATAAACTCATGCTTGTGATCATTAAGGACCATCTGTTTGTTTCTAAGAATATGAAGGAGTTAATAATCATTAATAGACTGCCCTGAGTTGGCTGAGCAATGAAAACCTGTACCTTGAATATTTAACATGTGATTTAAGGCTTAATCCTTTACATTATCTGACCATGTAATTAATGGTAATGAAATCTATATTGACTCTTCAAAAATTATAGCCATTTAAGACTTTGGGTTATACCAAAAAGAAAGTGCAAAAATGTTTTGACAGATATTTATCAATGGATTTTTAAGGAATAATTCCTTTATACCCAAATCATTTAACTAAACTCCTTTAGGGGTAAATGTTTGTGTATACCTCAAGACAACCTAAGGGGGATTGAGGAAAACATTTAAACCAAGACTTGGGATTTGAAACGATAATTTTTGCTTTTTAACTAAGAAAATTTTGACCAAAGTATAACCAAAGATTTTTCAAACATTTACGAATCTTAATAATTATTTTCGATAAATCAACAAAAATCGTGTTAATTAAATTCAAATGTATTTTGAACATTTTTCTAAAAATTGGGCAAACTGAGAAATTTAAAACTTTTTACGTTCACGTTTCATAAAATTAAATATTTATTATTTAATTACTTGTAATAATTATCGATGCTTTAGACGTCAGATTTAGCAAAACTGATAAAAATAATAGTTGAGTCGAAACTAAAAGTTAGAAAATATGAAGAAAGAAATTCTGAGTGAATTGTGGTCATGATAATTATTTCATCAGGAAAGGTGAATGTAGAGACTGACACATTATATAGAAAGGATGAAGAATCAATTAGGATGTGTTCCTTAGAAATGATTGTGCAAAATAAATTGCCCAAACAATTTAAAAATAGCCGATGCTTGTAAGAAGGATAATATAGATAATAAAAGAGGTTCACGGCTAATGTGAACCATTAGTAATAAGAGCCGATGGCGTTAAATGATTAAAAGGCCGTTTGTGGTTGCCTGAATATGAAGGATTTTGAGATTTAGTCAGGTTGGAATCTCAAAAGTTTAAGTATTCTATTCATGCCATTTCTGATTAAATGTATCTTTATCTGAAGAAGTTGTACTGATGGCAAATTATGAAGGCAGACATCGCCTCATACATTAGTAAAAGTCTAACTATTGCAAAGGTCATCATCTGAATTTTTTTCGATTTGGGTCATCGTCGACAGACTGACCAAATCTGCTAATATCATTTCCGTTAATGATAGATTCTCGATGAAGAAATTGACTCTTTTGTAATTAAAGGAGTTGTGTAAACACAGTGTGCCTGTATTGATTATCTCTATCAAGATCCTCGCTTCGCATCGAAGTTCTAGGGATTTGCTCAGAAGTCATTGGGAACAAACCTTGATGAGAGTACTGTTTACCACCCCAATCGAAGGGACGAGGTAAAGTAACGATACAAAACACTAGAAGTGTTGTTTTATGCTTGAATAATTGACCTTTGGTAGTAAACCGTATAATCGGTTTCCTTTGGAGATATTATCATTGATAATTATCATATTAGGATCCAGATTGAATCTTGTGAGGATGTAAATATTAGAGCATCTGTATGCAGGGGTTGGGATGAAGACACCCGACATACACCCATTGTGAGTTGGATATGTCTATTAGGTTTAAGGTTTCCTATGGTAACAAACCTAACCTTACATAAAAAAATACCCAACCCGCTAGACCTGAAATGATTGTTGAAATTAGGATCTGATTATTGACTGCCAATAATGGGCAGGAGGTTGTGTGAATATGAAATGTAGATCTTAAAGTGCAGGATGGGTAGCGAAGTTATGCCAAAAATTTTCACATTGGAAAAATGAATTGATGATCTGAAAGATCATGGTAAATAAGTCCCCGTTGTATGGGACCATTGAGATGATGTAAAAAGTTGGTTTGAAAGGCATATAAGCTGGATCTACCCTAGGACTTCAAGGGCTGCGTGAATTATGTTTCGTATATTGAACTTGATAAAATGTCTATCAAGTGAAAATCTGATTATTTCTCAATGATGTTTGGCTCAGCGAAAGTTGCATTCATAAAAAACCCGTAAACATCATGGATAGAGAAAATAAGTCAACTTAAGCCTGATCGTATTCCCATAGTTATGTTTGATGAAACTCGCGTATTGTAATGAATTACACCTGTGAGAAAAGACCGAATGTGGAGGAAATACCCACATGGCTCTAACTCTATAAGAAGCGAGTAGTAAGATAAATCGATCTTTGAGGACAAAGATCGTGTTTAGGGGTAAATGTTGTGACAATCTGTCAATTTATGGTTGATATTTTATTCTCAAGTATTCTTTAAAAATATTATTTTAATGTTATATTATGAACTCACTCATTTTTGGGAAGAAATTTGGGTTTACGTCTTGAAGTAGCATCGACTACGTTTAAACCAGAGAATTCTACGTTACGTGCTTACGTTTACATACACCGTTTTTGGTGACAGTCCGACATTTAAGGAAATAAATTTATTCTTGAATATTATTTGGGAATTTTATTTTGTGTTGGTTTATAAACCCACAAATTTACGAGAAGAAATTAGGACTTACGTGAATAATTTAACGTCCTTTACGACTAAACCAAAAACCCTAGGTTTACGTATTTACGTTTTTGAACTCTGTTTTTGATGAGACAATTATTATTAGATTTGTTTTGTGCCGTTGATTCATAATTTATAAAAACGTTTTTCGTAAAATGACCCGAGGGAACGCAAATCGAGGAAACTAGAATCGATGAATACCCGTAAATTTACAGAGATGGAACAAGTTTACACTTGTCCCACCCCCACACAATGGGCGGCAAGAATAAGCTAGCACCACCTTTGGTGGCAAGCTAATATGTATCCAAAGGACACATGTCCTCTCATATTGACAAAAACAACCAAGCTACAAAACAAGATATCCAAAACCATTTCTCTTCATTTCTCACATGCAAACCACTCCATTTTTCTCTCCACTCTCTCCCATGGCCGTCCACTCTTCACCACCACACCATCAATTGATCAAGTTTCTACCACAAATCTTGTGTTTAAACTTGATCAAGATGAAAACCCTTTGAGGACTTGTAGATTGGAGGTGATCTAAACAACTAGAAAGGAGTTTCTATGGAGTCTTGGGGCCGATTTTCCACAAGGAGTTCTTGAATATTGGTGATCTTGAAGTTGATATTGGTGTACCACAAGTTTTGCCAACAAAAGTCAAGATTGACCTTAACTTTCATAATCTTGGTGGTAACAAGATCATCCTTCCTATTTCCTTGTTATTTTTGTAAATGTAAATTGTATTTTCTTTCTTGATGTATATGTATATGATGATATATGATGATAAAAATATTATGTGGGGATCATGTGTTGATAAACTTGGTTAAAAAGATTGAAAACTACATGAAAAAGTGGTAAAATCTTGCTTAAATAAGTAGGCTGTTTAAAAACAGTAAAGAACTGATGTAGTACTTTTACACCTCTTTAGGAAAAGAGAGCAAAATAGGGAAAGTATTAAGTGTCGGTTTAGGAAAACCAAGCACTAATGACCAATGTGGTTCAAAGTTCGTTTCCGAAGGAGGCTAGTGTGTTGTGTAGAGAGATGATTAATGATGTGATTATGATTATGAGAAAAGAAAATAGAAATGAGATTAGAAGAGAATGACGGTTACGATGACGAATTAAATTAAGACGAAATGTCGTACACGTAAAACCGTAAAAAGTGACAAAATTAAAAATTTACCCTAAAAATTCCTAGAAAATTGCAATAAATCCTAAATCAATGCTAATTAAATCCCAAAAAATCAATTTAATTAAAAAAAGCCCAAAATGAGATTTTTTCAATTGTAAACCTCTAAAGTGACCTAACTAAATTTAAAACTATTTTTCAAAATATTAAAATTAATAAAAACTATTTAAAAATAATTAAAAACTCTTAAAACTTAAAATAATTATAAAAATTAATCTAAGGACAATAAAAATATTCTAATAATTGTAAAATTCCTAACTTAATGTATTTATCCTAAGAAAAATATAAAAACTTGAAAAATCTAAATTTTAATTTTTAATAATAAAATAATAATAAAATAATATTAAGAATCCAAAGTTTATAAAAAATTCTAAAAAATTGCAAACTAGCTTTATTTAACCTAATAAACACAGAAATTAAGTTGAAATTACAAAAATACCCCTAATGGGCCTTCAAATGGGCCAAAGTCCAAAACAGACCCTTATTGGGCCAAAATAATCCCAATAAGAAAAATGTTTACCAAAATGGCCCAAAAGCTCCTATCTGACTCAAAATTTGATTTTAAACACAAAAGTCTGAAGGCCCAAAAGCTGAAAATGAGTATAAGCTAGCTTATTTCAAAGCAACTTATTCTTAATGGGCTTTTTGGCCCATTAAGCTATAAGCTGATGCCATAAGCTCAAATTAGACACACAAGCTTCTTTTGAGTTACCTAAGAGTTCTGTACAAAGAAATTTGAAAAAAGTCCAAGAAATAAGCCTGAAAAAGCAATAAGCTATCTTCACAAAATGACAAAATAGTCGTTTTCGAGTTCTAGGCCACCCCAAGAGCTGATTCAAGTTTCAAAAGCTTTTAAATGACTTAACTAAGCTTAATCAATAAAAAGTTTTCAAATAAGTTCACTCAATAAGCTGAAATAAGCAAATAAGCACTTCTTTAAAAGTCAACTTTATGAGTTTTCTAGCAAAAAGTCAAAGTCAAGGTCTGATAAGCTCCAGTTCAAACAAATGGGTCAAATGAGGAAGATTGATCACAAAAAGTAAGTTGTTGCAGGTCTGGATAAGCCAATATGGCTTATCAATAAGCTAACTGAAAATTAACACTAGCAGAGGCTAGTTTTGGTGTCTGAGCAGTGGAAACTTTTTCCATTGCTTGACTTAATTGACTTTTTGTCTTTAGTGACTTTTTTGTAGATTCAAGTTTCACAAAGGCACCCAAATGATCAGTTAATCATAAGGAGTCAATAACAATCACAAAAACACAATCACAATCAACCAATTAGTATATAGTTAATTCAAAACATCACCAGATCTAGCCTAGACATGAACAAATAAGCAGTTAAGCACTTATAAGCTATTTTAGCAAATTTCAGCCAACCAAATTGCACCAAAAGCATACACAAGCTATAATAAATTTAAATGAACAAGTTTAAACAGGTTTCATGCAATGGTTCAAAGCCTAAATCAAGATTCAAGCACAATAAGGTTAGTGATGAACACTAACACAAGCAGATTTTTACTTTGCTGATGCACTTGACCAACAAGCCAAATTCAAACACTCAGATCTATCACATATGTTGTATTATCAATGATTTAACAACTTTTAACCCTAAGCAAGGATATATTCTAGATATTTCCAAAATCTTAGGTCAAAATCAGTCAAATTCAATGAGATATAGCACAATGTTTGATTCAAAGGTTTAAGACCAATAACTTGCAGAAACTAGTACTCAACCAAGCCAATAACAGATAACAAGCATAAACAATAACTTTCAACAACACAATAACACTCAATGATCTTAAACAGATAATCCCAAACACCCTTATCTTTTTCAAATCCAATTTAAACAAGTATAAGTGTATATCAAGACCACCCAAGCCCAATCAAACACATTAACAAGTATAATATGCAGTATTGAACAAGATTAGACCGCAAAATCAGCAAGAACACAAGCAACACACAAATTCACCAAAAATCCATATTTTTAACAGATTTGAGGTAGAATGGTGCAAACCTCATGGATGTACATCCACACCCACGAATTTTGAGCTTATGTGCTAGCAAGAACAAGCACAAGCACAAGCTTCCACAATAAAGCCTGCTAAGATGGAACAAAGTTAGAAGCACAATATCAAAAACAGAAAAGTGAAAAATCCCTGATTAATGCAACTCTTGTACCCTACACTTGATTATCCCCAAGTTATAAGCTTCACAACACCTTGATATCAAAATATCAGGATGCTATGATCAGCTTTATAGCCCAAGAAATCCAAGGTGTACCAAGAAACTTAGCAAAATATCAAGCTATAGGAAAATGTGCAAACTTTTGCACACTCCTTTGAAAACAGGTTTTAGGATTCAAGATTAGTAAACATGTAGCAATTATAAGCAGGAAATAACAATGGCACTTGAGTTTTCTTCAAAGATTCAAACACATTTCATTAAATTGAATATGGATTTACAGAACTTTGAACAAAGGAAAATTCAAGAGCAAAAAACTAATGGACTGAGTCCTATGCCTTTTATAGGCTTACAATGTTGTCTAAGAAAGCTAAAAACGTGAACCCTAATGCAGTAGAAGTCCCAAAATGCCCTTGTGAAGTTTGAACTTTGGAGAATCATGTGACTTATTCTTGGCAGTTTGTGGAGGTGGCATGTGTTGGAATTGCATCCAATGGCTTCAAATAAGCTTAGAAAGTAAGCTGAAATGTGGGGCGTTGGATTCTCTTGGCTTCTTTGTCTTCTTCCTCAAACGTGTAGCGGGGGAGTCACAAGGGGACAAATGGGGTGATGTGGCAAGTTATTTAGGAGTTGGGTTATGTTAAGAAGACCATTAACCATTAATCTGGAAAAGATTAAGGATTAATTCTTAGTAAATATCAAATGCCCAATTCTTGTTCTTGAGGTGAATAGTTGGGTGTTTAATCCGTTTTTGTGTTTAAACAACTTGTTAGGCGCCAAAATAAACTAATTTGTTATGATTAATTTATTAATCTAAGTGGGATGGTGAGGTGGACTAGAGGTGGAAGTTGATTGGTGGGATGGAGGTAGTGGGACACTTGGCAAAACCTGGTTGGCCTATGTAACTTTCCTTGTCTGCCCAGATTAGTCCCCAGCCTTTCTTATTTCTTTCATTTGAAAAATAAATAAGCCCAAACTCCGTTTTCTTTGTTATTGAAGTTTCAAACTTCACACTTTTGCCCCAAAAAGTTTTGTAAAGTGATTTCAGGGGTATTTCTTGCCATTTCATGATTCTTGAAGGGTTGTTTTGGCATTTTCTTCATAGGTAATGGTCTTGACTTGTTTGTTTGACTTCGTGGAGGACAGAATTTGCTAAATCATGATTAATGAGGGACCGTTTTTCCATTTCTTCAAAGTCAATGGTCCTTTTGGTAATTTTGACATATTTAAAGGACCAAATTTGTAATTTCTTGTAACTTGAAGTCCTTCATGGTATGTTTGACTTTGAGGAGGATAATTATTGACAATTTAGTTTTGTTGAGGGACTAAAATTACCAATTGTTCAAAGTAGAGGGCCCTTTTTGTAATATTGACAAACTTTAGGGACCAATCTTGTAATTATGAGGATACAAGGGCATAAAGTGTCAGTTCTTCAATATTGGAGGAACCTTCTTGCATAATCTTCAAATCTTCAATGGTTTGTCTTGGAGAATTCGTCATTAGGGCTTGGTTCAATGTGCGGCTTCGTTTCCCGTGTTCGTTTTTGTATGATTCTTGTGATCTTTTGTCATTTTCTCAATATCCGTACCTAAAATACACAAGCAACAAACACAAGCATATATTTGGCCTATTTTCATGATATTTAATGCATTTAAAGCCCTTTTTGGACGATGAGACTATGTATAAAAGCAGTCTCATCACTCCCTCATACTAAACCATTGTCGTGCCCTCACGCAATGCTAGAATAAAGTATCATATCACCTCCAAAATTCATTTTTATTCACTTTTATTGAATGATAAACTAGCTACACTACTTCTATTACTACTATTTGCGTTTTAGACATAATGTATGATTTTCATCGCAAAATGGGACGTTTAGGTTCATAGAATAAGAATACGTGAATGCTTCGTTAGAAATAATTTCGTCGTCCTCGATTTTCACCCCAATTCCATGCCAAGCGTGCAACGAGATCATTGTCATTATAAGTTAGTAATGCTAACACTACTCATATGCCCTAATCACGTACTTATCCTCCCATTTTCCTAAGTTGTATCTCTTATATTTTATTTTGTCTTGAATGTTTCACGAGGATACATTGTTTGACTTATGCGATGATAGAGATTTAGGTCTAAAAATAGAGTCCTAACGGTGTAACCAAGACCATCAAATTAATAACCCCTCATAATAGACAACGATGTCAAATTAAGTTAACAAGAAGGATCGATAAACACGGTTTTATAACGGTTTTAAACATGAGACTTATTACCAAGACTTTTATACGCCCCCTAACGGAAGGGCCTTGTTATCATAGGCTTACCTCCATCTTTTATTCAACTTCGCCATGAAGCTTTTATTATGACTTCAGTCTTGCCTTGCCTTTTATTATCCACCTCATCGGTGGTTTTATTAGCCAAAGACGTATATCCTCACGCTAAGGCGAATTTTGGATCTTTAAAGCCTCAAAGATTAAGGCTTGATTCACTTTCAATTTTGCATAGATTTTTCGGCCTTGTGAGCTTCAAATTGTTTGCTTGATTTAGGTGAGCACTTGAAATCTTATTATTGGGTGAAGCTTTCGATTATTCGGGTGACAATACTTCAAAACCGTGACGCTGGCGATACCTTAATGTCTTCCCAATTTAATTACATGGAAGCTACTAGAAAAGACTAGAAACCAACAATCAAGACTAAAACGCTAAGTCAATATTTATTAAGCAAAAAATATTTACAAGCGAAGGGAGAATAAGCAAACAACAAGAACACATGAGTTTTTTAAAGAATACGAGTACTCTACGTTTAGCATAGTAACTTATAATCAACTCAATCATTTCTCGTCCTCATTTAAGAGACTTAGCCTAATGTGAAGTTAAGGAATCAAAGCTAAGTGCTCAACACACATGGTCGAGTCAACAATTACTCTTATTCTCGCCATCGGAAAACCTACATTCGTGTCTTCAAACACTTATAAAACATGAGAAAATTTTTAAAATTTGGCCATTTTTAGCCTTATTTTGCAACAAAACGATAAAAAAAGATAAACTTTGGAAAGCATGAAGGTTTGGCAAGGCAAGTATCTATTCAACCCCCATACTAAAGTTGAACATTGTCCTCAATGTTTTGAGTCTAAGGGTTGGAAACCCCCATACTAGAGACGTAGTCGAATGCTTAATCTAGCATGGAAAGGGTGTAACCGTTAAATTTTAAGCCGTTTATGAAGTGTGCTATAAACCTAAGGTTAGAACATAAAAGGATATATCATGGATATTGAGAAAGTCTTCAAAGCAAACGATCGAGTGCTCCCATAAAATGAACACGAGAGGCTCCAATCGTGAAGATCATGATCATCTAAAGTCCACAATTCACAAACAACCATGGAACAAAGGTTGGAAGGGCACAAATCCCCACACGTTACTACATTAGAAAGCGATAATATGTACATAGGATAAGCATGGGACTCCCCACGAGGCACCTCGTTTTTGATTACCGAGTCATGAGCTCGACTCGATCCCCTCAATACTAATTATCATTGGGGAAGGTGATTTGGTCGAGGTAGTTCAAGGATGGAACTTCCCCGCCAAAGTAGTGCTTCAACCTATGTCCATTCACCTTGAAATTGGGGCCATCATTTTGAGCTAGCTCGATGGTCCCATATGGAAAAACTTGAGTCACGGTGAATGGACCGGACCAACGGGATTTCAACTTACCAAAAAATATTTTCAAACGAGAATTAAAAAGCAAAACTTGATCCTCAATGTTAAAAACCCGGTTTTTAATTTTTGAATCATGCAACTTTTTAGTCTTTTCTTTATAAATCAATGAATTTTCATAAGCAATATCCCTTAATTCATCCAATTCATTTAATTGCATTTTCCGGTGTTTTCCCGTTGTCACACCCCACTATGGTGGAATATGGGACGCGACGCATGGATATCATCACAACAATAGCGTGTCCATAGAGAGAACTATATGAATTAGAAATGTCATAAAAGGTGACACAAATGTCATGACAATATCTCATCAATGTAGGAGTCTAGGTAAGTAGGTAACAGTCCTACCTCTTACCCAAGACAAACAAATCAACATATAGGTTCATAGTATCACTTATTGAAACAAACAGAAAAATAAACTAAGAAGGAACGGGGATATCCTTCTAAATGCATTCCTACGCGACTCCAATCCTAGCCACATATGTTCTCACGCTTAACCACTTTATCACCTGAAAGAGACACTAAAACACGTCAACATAATGTTGCTGAGAGTCATAGGTTTAGACTCCAACCGAAAACAGATTAAAATAAGCTGTGAACAACCATAAACCACTAAACATATGGACAATGTGCGACAAGTATGCATTAACAACTAACAATCAAGATCAATCATTCCAAACCAAATCCAAGGCTCCCAGCCTTACCAAACACCATGGTACCATAGGCGCCCATACACCTATGTACCAATCCCAAGGCCCCGCCTTGTCATTATCCATTTGTCCCATAAATGCTCACACATCTATGTACCTCCCCAAGGCCCCGCCTTGTCAACATCCCCTTGGTACCACGTCAAAGCACACTAACTGAGACGGTACGTGTCCCCCGATCCAAATCATAAACACAATCAAGAATCACATAGCAGTTAATCACATAAGTGCACACACAAGTCCATCACAAACCATAAAAACATTCACAACATTAGCTACAAAACCATACAGTGTCTCTTCCATCCCATCTAGAAGTGAAAATCATTAAAAGATATGGGACTATGAAACTCACCTGACTAAGCTTCTCCAAAAATCCGCGAACTAGCAAAAAGCTAACAAACAAAAGCACACAATCAAAACATGAAGCAAACACTAAGATGGCTCATCAACCTATGATGGACATATAACCTTCTCCCATATATATACCTTATTTTTATGCTCTAAGCATCTCATTACACCCCTCTATAAAGCCCTTAACTCAGTTACTTCATAACCCGTCCTGTTAACATTTTACCCAAAACTCTCCCGGTTTTTAGGTCTCCGAACTATAAGTCAAAAACCTACCTAAACATACCCATGATCTCTGTAAAGGAAACCCTATGCCCTTACATATGTTAGCTAACTCCTCCCTTTTGCCCCAACCTTAAAGCTATTGTTAAGGCCCCGATATATATATAAATATATATATATATATATATATATATATATATATATATATATATATATATATATATATATATATATATATATATATATATATATATATATATATATATATATATATATATATATATATATATATATATATATATATATATATATATATATATATATATATATACTTCTGCCTATCCGCATTTTACCGATTTTGAACATACAAAAAGTTTGTTATGATTAGGGGCTCTTACCCTAACCCATTTGCTTAGCCACCCTTCAGGTCTCTTATTTAACATATAAACCCACTACCATGCTCATTTTAGGGCTCAAGTGTACTCCTAAGTACCCCAATCACCTTAAAACATGAAATTAAACTCGACTGATTTCAAAACTGTTTTGACCTCCGATTGTTGTAACCTGTTTTTGACCCACCTCCCGACCTCCAATTTAGTTCTCATTTCTTGCATTTGAAACCCACTTCAATTACCTATTCAGGGATGCTTGGATCGCAAAATAAGAGTTTGTAGAACTCTAGATATGATCAAAACAAGTGACTCAAAAATCTGCCCAGTTTTTAAACACGAATTTAAACATGATTAAACCCTAATTAACATCACTAATAATCACCAATAATTATCCTAATCATGTTAATTGTTATAAAAACCCTAATTATAGATCTATTAAGAACTCTAATCCAACATATAAATTGATTACATAAAACTTGAAGCCTTAATGCTATAAAACAAGAAAACTATAAGAATTAAATCAAGATTTTTACCTCAAATCTTCAAGAAAATTATTTTTGATGAATCCCTAAATTAGGGCTTGTAAAAATTCGGCCAAAAGGGGAGAAAATTAATGAAAAACTGATTTTTGTGATATAAACATGATATTTATATGTTTTATTAAAAAGGCTTTTCCAAATTGGGCTCAAGTTGGGTCTTTTGGCCCATTATCCTTTCTTTTTCTTTTCTAGTCGGTTTAAAACCCGATTCCTATATTTTTTTTTATTTTTTTTATTTTTAAGACTTATTAATATATTATTAATAATACCTTAAGTTACCTTAATTTATTTAGCTCCTAAAACCTTAAAACCGTAAAACTAGTCAATTTACGCGTATACCGTAAAAAAGCGTAAAATATACAGTTTTAAAAAAACTCTTAAATTTTGAAATAAACTTTTAAACTAAGTCCTAAATGACTTAAAACCATCCCGAAAAATACTCCCATGACTAAACACCTTACCCGAGACCTCTAAATGCTAAACCCCAAATCGTAAAAAAAATACGATTTACTATAATACTTATACGTATACGTCAACACCAAAATAACACCATTTCATTTCATAGTCACCAATTTGTGACCTCATGAACATGAAATAACCGTTCCTCGATTTACTTATGAGTACCATATACCCATAAACGATGTCCACACCAACTTCGTTCACGCAAAATAAACATGTAAACACACAAAACACATAGTCACACATAAAATAACCCAAAAATAAGACCGAGTGACGAAACTCAAAACCACGGTTGTCACATCACTCCCTCCTAATAGAAATCTCGTCCCGATATTTACTCCTTAGGATCGTCATTATCAAATAGCTGAGGATACCTGCTCCTCATAAATCCTTCCCGTTCCTACGTGAACTCTAGTCCACGTTCCAAATTCCATCTTACCATAACTACGGTATATTACCCTTTTTTCCAACGTCTTAGCTTCACGACCCAAAATCTCTACCGGCTCTTCGATGAAATGAAGACTCGTATCGATACTAATATCATCTAACGGTACTTGCAAGTCGGTTCTTGCTAAGAATTTCCTCAAGTTTGATACATGAAATACATCATGCACACTACTCAATTCCTCTGATAATCTCAACCTATACGCCACTAGCCCAATCCTTTAAAGGATTTTAAATGGACCCACAAATCTAGGTGCTAACTTCCCTTCCTTTCCAAACCACATCACTCCTTTCCATGGTGAAACCTCTAGCATAACCTTACCTCCAATCTTAAATCCCAACGGCTTATGCCTCTCGTCCGCACAGCTCTCTTGTCGGTTCTTTGCCATTTTCAACCTTTACTTAAGCACTGCCACCACCTCCATAGTTTTCTGATCCACCTCCGGTCTAATACGTTGGCCGCTTCTAACATCATCCCACTATAACGGTGATCCACCTCATCTCCTATAAATTAACTCCAACAGTTTCTACTACAATTCCTATCACCAGACCTAACGGATTCTATCCTCTACGGATTTTCCATCATTCAGAAGTTCTCCCAACCTTTATCACATCCAATGGTATATGCAGGATTGCATAACCAAAAGCTTCACATAACATTCACATGAAACATCTCATAACCACCACCTCATCCTTGCTTTCCCATGCTCGGAACCAAGTAACTAACAATCCTTCATACTAACAGGTGCTACACCTTTTCTCTAGGTGAACGTTCCATTGTTCGTGACTACTAACCTCTTGCTATAACGGTTTTCCCTTCTATATCACCCCACCATCTTGACAACCTCTTGCTCCCTCTAATCATTCTTCCTCCATACTACTTTTCGCTTGTATTTCCACAATCTTAATTTCCATACCATCTTATATCCTGTCTTCAGCCTATAATTTAGGCGTTTCCTCCTTTATTACTTACATCCTCATCAATGGGGAATATGCCCCTCTCACCGGTGACTCTCTCTTTGTAGGAGAATTCTTCCTAATATAATGCGTTCTCCAACTATCTCCAAATCTCACGCCAATGCTCTAGGTGTCTTTCTCAATTACCCCTATAGTATGCTCATACCAAACATTAGTCTATCAACGGTATACTACGCTTGCTTACCATCATTTCTTCCCTGGCCATAATCCTTCATAAGGCATTCCATACATATTAGGCTAACTTTTACGCAAAACCCTCTATTCCATCACATCCGTACGCAATCCTTCCAACTTCTCCACTACGTGACTTCTCATTCCTCTTGAAATATGAGATGAATTAGTTAGTCTATCGACTATCACCCAACTCTCGTCGTACTTATTCCTCCACCCTATTATGTAACCCTTCAACCAAATTCGTCCTTACATTGCCCTTTCAAAGCCACTCCTATCTATGTAGGAAGTATAGTCTACGTCCCTTTTCTCCATATGATTGTCCATGCCACGCAACATAAATGTTGGCGCGTTCTCTGCTTTAGACAACTCAACACGTGCAACCTACATCCTGCATCCAAACCACCCTAATACGTCATCCATATAGTTCAAGTTCGTCTCAGATTCACTTCATTCTTTTTATTCCATGTCTCATCAACCATGCTTGCCTTTCCCAGATGGTACTTAGCCTTGCAATTGTCTTTCATCACTTAACTCCACCCATCACCTTTGCCAAATGTCCAATCAAAGTGATTAAATATTTTTTGGAGACGTTCATGATCTGTATAGATCATTCTCTACGTCTCCTACCCCAAATGCCTCTAGCATTCTAGGCAGATATAACAATCCAGCTCCACTAACTAAGTCTATCTAGTTCTTCCAAATCTTTAGTTCCCACAACGTATAAACAACCGCCTTTCTTTGTCGTTCTCGTATACATCCAAATCCTTGCTCCACGTAACGTCATGCTTCGCGAAATCATCCAGTCCTTCCGATACATCCAAGATATGCTCATTATCCAATCCACCTCTTCAGCCTCCAAAATGCTTCCTCACCCTTCTTCACTTTGCCCCTTGCTGGTTCTACGATATGCCATCATCTCTGACTATTTGTCCTGGCAAACTTAATCCTAAAACTCACACTTGAAAATCTCACGTATAATTCCCTTTCCTAACAACTCCAAAACCAACTCATAATTCGCCACACTCTCCTTCTTAGATTTGAGTAGATCAAGATGTCGTCGATGCTCCAGATGACAACTCGTTTATATATTGTCATACACCCCCGGTTCATTGACTACATGTAAACTGCTAGCACTTCGGCGAAGCCAAAATCATAACCGTAAACCCAAAGCGTTCATACAACATCCTTAGCAGTTTCAACTACGTCCTCCTTGCACCCTCTCTTAGAAGCAATACGAATAAATTTCTACCTCGTTCTACTCGCAAAAATCTACATGTATTCTAAAAGACCAATACTTCCTCTTATCAGACCACTCAACCGCTTTTCACAGCCAATCTACTACTAAGCAACTCAAATTTTACCTTGCATCCGTTGCAATTTCTAACAACTCTTGCTCTTAAAATCATTCCATCAACAATTTCCTTGAAAAGGCACTAACTACATCTCCTCTCACTTCTCCTACTTGCTCTATTTATGGTTCTACCTCATAGTAATAGGCAAACCTACTAAATCTCAGGAAATTTTCGGAAAACTTACATGCCTTATGAACAATCATAAATACCTTTGAGGTATTATATCCCCTTCCAACACTCTCTATGACGAGTTACTTGTGCCAATATCCATAAATTATACAAATCTCTATTCATCTCCCTTGGCACTCCTAAGAGACCTCATGACCACATTAGTTCGTCTACGAACTTTTAACTCTTTCATCCCCACTAAGGGAATTCTGACCATTCTCTCTGGGCCACCTACTTAATCGTGTAGGCGCGACCAAGTCTTTCATATGTCTACCTCAACGCTCCCAATCAATACGAACCTAAAACTACATCCTGAATCCACTAGATACAATCAACGAATCAAACCCACGGATAACTAACGACATTTCACGTGCACGAGTTAAAACAGACCAAAACCACGAAAACTCAAAAGGAAAACTCAAACATGTACCAATTCAAATGACTCATGACAACGAAAAATGATCCAAGAAACACTTAGTGGCAACCAAAACATCTTATTCCCCGCGACATATTATTTAAACCGTGCACAAGATCGACTTTTCCAAAAGAATATTTATTTTCTTTCCTCACCATATCTATGTGACTCAAACAATCTACAAACAACCTTCTAGACGATCTCAAAACTCAACTCAAAGACTAGGTATCCCGTGCATCCCAAATCATAAAAAAACTACTATTCAAAACTCAACCTTGAACCCGTCACTTGTACCAAAATTTCTATCAAGCTACTGACACCCCATGACTATACATACCAAATATTTGAAAAGTACATTCCGAGTACATAATTTTAGGCTTTTGAATCACCCAAAAATCTTTAAAAACGAACAAGTTATGACCAAAACAGTTTTATACTAGTTGTTTTAAAAAAAACTAAAGAATCCTCTTAGTAATCAACGTAATCCTTTTTAAATGAAAAGAGATAAATGTATGTGAAATTTTTATGAACTTTGTTTAGTCTTGCATAAATAATTATAAATGACGTATATTGATTAAGCTCACTTATATAAATTATTTAAGTAGAAAGAAATTTTATTTCGCTTTATTTTAAAGAAAGTCTTTTTGAATTTGAAATAAATAAGTGTTGATTAAAAAAAAATCTTATGTTACATCTTGTTTCAAACACGACTCCAACACCTTACCCTTATTTTACCGAATACAACCAACTATCTAACTCTATAGTAGATTTCCAAGTCCTTTTTTTTTCAATATATACCGACCAAAAAAAATGTAAGACCCAACACAAAAGATTTCATTATCTCAAAAGAAACCCCAAGTTATTTCAATAGACTTAAAACCAAGAACACCATTTTAAAACGTACACGTAAAATACGAAACTCAAAGAATACGCTACCACGGAGGTTTAATATCAAAAAAAAAAACGAGCTAGCCACCCTCCTAAGGATACAATCGATAATTGTAGGGGATCATACATATATACACATATCGGGATAAATATACTTAAATCCGTCTAACATCTACTATACAAGCATGTACTAACCCTCTTTCATGCAATCATACTTAGGAATCCATTGAAGTTGTGGTACTTGTATAACTATGTTGGCCACCATACTTATACAATTACCCTTCCCCAATGCACTCCTTCCTATGATGACACTTATAAGAATTAATACAACACATAACACATATATCCATCTACTCACATAAGCTCATAACCACATAACCAAAAAAAGTCCAAAACTCTATCCATTAAAATAACATAGTCAAACTCTTGAAATACATAAATCCATAGTCTAGCTAAAACAGCATAGACTAAATCCAAAACGAAAACATAATCAGTTATAAGTCATGTCGCCCATAAGAGTGGAAACATCTTAAAATCCTTCATATCCACCTACTCCTAATAACTCGAACCACCACATGATTCTTAGGGAACATGACTTAAACATCAAAAGAAAAATACTATACCTCAGGTACATAAAATAACCCAACAAAAGATAGAAACTATCAGGTACCAAATTATGTACTATAATGTACAATTTAAACAAACTACGACAATGACTAGCGTGGATGATTATGGTTCAACCTTCACTAGTCACAACCCAAAAAGAAAATAACATGTGGCTAAGTATGAACTACTATGGTTCAACCCATACCAGTCAAAACTTAACAAACATCGCAAGTAAAAACCAATAACATTCATAAAACTTTAATTAATATAAAATGCACACATACTCCTATGACGCCTATATGCAGGGACTCTTAAGTTATAGACTAGGCTGCTAGACTAGGCAACCTAATTCTCTATAACCAATGTCTCTGATACCATTCCGTCACACCCCACCATGGCGGAATATGGGACGCGACACATGGATATCATCACAAAATAACGTGTCCATAGAGAGAACTATATGAATTATAAATGTCATAAAAGGTGACACAAATGTCATGACAATATCTCATCAATGCAGGAGTCTAGGTAAGTAGATAACAGTCCTACCTCTTACCCAAGACAAACAAATAACACAAACAAATCAACATATCGGTTCATAGTATCACTTATTGAAACAAACAGAAAAATAAACTAAGAAGGAATGGGGATCTCCTTCTAAATGCATTCCTACGTGACTCCATCCTAGCCACATATGTTCTCACGCTTAACCACTTTATCACCTGAAAGAGACACTAAAACACATCAACATAATGTTGGTGAGAGTCATAGGTTTAGACTCCAACCGAAAACAGATTAAAATAAGCTGTGAACAACCATAAACCACTAAACATATGGACAATGTGCTACAAGTATGCATTAACAACTAACATTCGAGATCAATCGTTCCAAACCAAATCCAAGGCTCCCAGCCTTACCAAACACCATGGTACCATAGGCGCCCATACACCTATGTACCAATCCCAAGGCCCCATCTTGTCATTATCCATTTGTCCCATAGATGCTCACACATCTATGTACCTCCCCAAGGCCCCGCCTTGTCAACATCCCCTTGGTACCAAGTCAAAACATAATAACTGAGACGGTACGTGTCCCCTGATCCAAATCATAAACACAATCAAGAATCACATAGCAGTTAATCACATAAGTGCACACACAAGTCCATCACAAACCATAAAAACATTCACAGCATTAGTTACAAAACCATACAGTGTCTCTTCCATCCCATCTAGAAGTGAAAATCATTAAAAGATACGAGACTATGAAACTCACCTGATTAAGCTTCTCCAAAAATCCGCGCACTAGCAAAAAGCTAACAAACAAAAGCACACAATCAAAACATGAACCAAACACTAAGATGGCTCATCAACCTATGATGGACATCTAACCTTCTCCCATATATATACCTCATTTATATGCTCTAAGAATCTCATTACACCCCTCTATAAAGCCCTTAACTCAGTTTACTTCATAACCCGTTCCGTTAACATTTTACCCAAAATAGTCCCGGTTTTTAGGTCTCCAAACTATAAGCCAAACACCCACCTAAACATACTCATGATCTCTGTAAAGGAAATCCTATGCCCTTACATATGTTAGCTAACTCCTCCCTTTTCCCCAACCTTAAAGCTACTATTAAGGCCACGATATATATATATATATATATATATATATATATATATATATATATATATATATATATATATATATATATATATATATATATATATATATATATATATATATATATATATATATATATATATATATATATATATGTAGGGTGAGGTTATTTTCAGAACTAAAAAAATGTACAGAACTGCGAGAACCACTATCAACCAATCAGATTTTTTCTAATATATATTATTTTTATTAATTTTAAAAGGGTATTTAGGTAAAGTTACAATTTCTTTTTTTTTGAATTTCTTAATTAAAAACGGGTTTTTACTAACTTTTATGAATTTGTCTACTTTTTTAATGCATGTATATTTTTTAAACGATAAGATGCATATGTGTTTTTTCAAGATAATGTAATTTATATATACTTTTAGTGGCCAATTGCTTAAACCTATAATGAGTCAAAGGTGTACGAAATGGCAAACATAAGTATTTTACATGTACACTATTTATTTCAAAACCAATATATTTTACACAAAATATAAAATGATGCGATGTACAATTCAAAAGAAAATTCTAAAAGTAAATATAATACATGAAAATTTAGACATGTCTAATAATATACAACAGAACCAAAATGGTGTTGCCGCCCATATGCATATGTATTTTTCTACTCGATTTCTTGGTATATATCTGTACATTTGAGTACATCCATGTGTCTTTGTATATACACAGTCAAATTAGTTGATGTGCACTTATATTTTTTGCATGCACTTGTGTCTATACTCTTTGCATATTTATCATAATGATCTTCTCGCTAGATAATATACACAAAATACAAGTGCACTCTTCATATTCCGCATCATAGGCATACCTGTAACGACAAACAATTAATTCCAAAATACATGTGCACTATCTTTTTGATGCAAAATAGGAACAATCAAATCAAGTAACAAGATACAAAGAAGCATATGTCACAAGAGTACAATTAGTTTCAAAGCAAAAGAACCGCATTCACGACACATACAAATGGGAGACTTGGTAATCGAAAGAAAATTAAAAAAATTCACAAAATAAGTAATCAATAACATACGAAGTAAGAATATAACTTAATTACCTCATGTTACAATCTCCAATCCAACAACTGGTGTTGTCTTATTTTTTTTTTCAAAAAAGACTAATTTACTAGTCAAAATATATTAACACAAAGCTACTCAGTACAAACTTTTTATTTTCTCCCATCATTTACAAACCCATTCTATATAAGATTTAACATAAGCTTCGAAATGTGAACCATGAAACAGAATTGTGCACATGTATTGATCGCATAATTTTTTTAATCTTAATCCAAAAACTTAATTAAAAGTCATTAAATTTGATTTTTTCAACACCTTTTCAGTCGTAAAGAATCTAAACATTATAGTAAACATTACAAGGCAAAGAGAAAAAAAGCTCATTCATGCCTAAGAAAAATAAACCATTTATATATTTCAAGAAATTATATTCGGTCTTATGCAAGATGTGGTAATCACTTTATAAACACCAATATTCCTTTTTAAATATTAAACTATTACAGTAGAATATTAATATATAAACAAGTTGATCTTTTAATGTAGCATGAATTGAGAAAAAGGGAATATCACTAATTTGGTGTTTCTAAAATCACGTGTACATAAGATTTAAAAATTTAACATCAATTCATTTTGTCTTCAACACCAATGTAGACAAATCAATTTATCAATAATTATTGTAAAAATAATTCTTTGGTTTTTAACACTGATCTCCAGATCTGTTATCATAGAATATAGATTTATTATCAAATCATAATCAAGTTAGGATGTTACCTTTTTAGGTGGTCAACATGAACAAGAAATTGACAAATTATATGTCGATGGTTGTTGGGTTTTTTGTATGGTATTCGGAACATAGATCAAATATCTTTCTGCATTTCCAATCGAACAAATAACAAGAAAATAAGGTCATAAAAGAGTCGGCGGCTGTTTTAGGTTAAGACATATGGTGGCCAGATCTTGAGGAAAAAGATACTATGTGTGAATATGATAGTGGTTGTAAAGTTACGATATGTAACTGCTCATCATTATCTAGAACCACTAGCTTTTGTTTATTTTGAAATCCCAACAATACCCTTTTTATTTTAATTAAATGCTTTTTGTTTTCCTTTTAATTACAAAAGTGCCATCATCGTTTGTAGTCATTGATCAAAAGAATAGAAGGTTAAGATTGGTTCTCGCAGTTCTGTATATTTTTTTGGTTCTGAAAATAACCGAACACTATATATATATATATATATATATATATATATATATATATATATATATATATATATATATATATATATATATACTTCTGCCTATCCGCATTTTACCGATTTTGAACATATAAAAAGTTTGTTATGATTAGGGGGTCTTACCCTAACCCATTTGCTTAGCCACCCTTCAGGTCTCTTATTTAATATATAAACCAACTACCATGCTCATTTGAGGGCTCAAGTGTACTCCTAAGTACCCCAATCACCTTAAAACATTAAATTAAACCCGACTGATTTCAAAACTGTTTTGACCTTCGACTGTTGTAACCTGTTTTTGACCCACCTCCCGACCTCCAATTTAGTTCTCATTTCTTGCATTTGAAAGCCACTTCAATTACCTATTCAGGGATGCTTGGTCGCAAAATAAGAGTACGTAGAACTCTAGATATGATCAAAACAAGTGACTCAAAAATCTGCCCAGTTTTTAAACACGAATTTAAACATGATTAAACCCTAATTAACATCACTAATAATCACCAATCATTATCCTAATCATGTTAATTGTTATAAAACTCCTAATTACAGATCTATTAAGAACTCTAATCTATCATATAAATTGACTACATAAAACTTGAAGCCTTAATGCTATAAAATAAGAAAACTATAAGAATTAAATCAAGATTTTTACCTCAAATCTTCAAGAAAATTATTTTTGATGAATCCCTAAATTAGGGCTTGTACAAATTCGGCCAAAAGGGGAGAAAATTAATGAAAAACTGATTTTTGTGATATAAACATGGTATTTATATGTTTTATTAAAAAGGCTTTTCCAAATTGGGCTCAAGTTGGGTCTTGTGGCCCATTATCCTTTCTTTTTCTTTTCTAGTCGGTTTAAAACCCGATTCATATATATATATATATATATATATATATATATATATATATATATATATATATATATATATATATATATATATATATATATATATATATATATATATATATATTTTTCCTTTTTAAGACTTATTAATATATTATTAATAATACCTTAAGTTACCATAATTTATTTCAGCTCCTAAAACCTCAAAACCGTAAAACTAGTCAATTTACGCGTATACCGTAAAAAAACGTAAAATATACAGTTTTAAAAAAACTCTTGAATTTTGAAATAAACTTTTAAACTAAGTCCTAAATGACTTAAAACCATCCCGAAAAATACTCCCATGACTAAACACCTTACCCGAGACCTCTAAATGCTAAACCCCAAATCGTAAAAAAATACGATTTACTATAATACTTATACGTATACGTAAACACCAAAATAACACCATTTCATTTCATAGTCACCAATGTGTGACCTCATGAACATGAAATAACCGTTCCTCGATTTACTTATGAGTACCATATACCCATAAACGATGTCCACACCAACTTCGTTCACGCAAAATAAACATGTAAACACACAAAACACATAGTCACACATAAAATAACCTAAAAATAAGACCGAGTGACGAACCTCAAAACCACGGTTGTCACACCCGCGGTCTCTATATCATCATTACAATGCTTTAGGGGCCAATAACCCTTGTGTTCCAATTCAATTGGCAAGTGACAATTTTTCCCATACACAAGCTTATAAGGAGTGCACCCAATGGGCGTCTTATGAGCGGTCCTAAAGGCCCATAAAGCATCGTCCAACTTATCCGACCAAGATTGTCGGTTTTCCCCAATCGATCTCTCCAAGATCCTCTTCAACGCTCGGTTTGAAACCCCGACTTGCCCACTCGTTTGTGGGTGATAACCCGTAGAAAGACGATGTATAACCCCGTATTTCGTTAGGACCCTTTCGAATTGGTCGTTACAAAAATGGGTTCCACGATCACTTATGATCGCACGAGGGGTTCCAAACCGAGAAAACAAGCTTTTCAAAAACTTGACTACCACACGAGCATCATTGGTGGGTAAAGCCTTAGCTTCCACCCACTTAGATAGGTAGTCAACCGCGACAAGGATGTACTTATTACCACGAGATGATGGGAACGACCCCATAAAGTCAATGCCCCAAACGTCAAAGATCTCAAACACTTGGATGATATTTTGTGGCATTTCATATTTTTGTGAGGTGTTTCCTTGTCGTTGGCATGAGTCACACGACTTCACAAGCTCATGTGCATCTCGGTAAGTAGTAGGCCAAAAGAAACCGGCATCAAAAACCTTCTTAGCCGTGAGATTAGCACCGTGGTGACCACCCGTGGGTCCCTCGTGACAAGCTCTAATGATGTTAGAAGCTTCGGTACCAAAGACACAACGTCGAATAATTTGATCCGCACACGTTCGAAACAAGTAAGGGTCGTTCCAAAAATAGAACTTGACGTCACGAAAGAATTTTCATTTTTCTTGTGTCGTCATACCTTAATGATGAAGTTCCCCGCATGGTAATTTGTGATGTCCGCAAACCATGGGGTAGAAGATTCAAGTTTGGAATTCAGTACACCAAGTGTCTCGAGCGGAAATGTTTCGGTGATTTCCTTGGGCTCGTAAACACTTTGGTGAGGATCTTCCAAACGAGAAAGATGATCGGCCGCTAGATTCTCGGTTCCTTTTTTGTCAACGATTTTGTGATCAAATTCTTGAAGGAGGAGAATCCAACAAAGTAATCTTGTCTTTGCATCTTGTTTAGCCATAAGATACTTGATAGTCGAATGATCCGTATACACTATGCACACAATAGCACTTGCAATAGATCTATTGATCTCATTGTGTTCAGTACACTTGGGACTCAAACATTGTAAGAGGACATGTATTAGGTACTTCCAGGCTAGGGGAAACTCCTGTTTATGATATTTATTTAAAGTTCCTTCAGCAGGAAAAGGATAACCCAAAGCCCTTAGTCCTTGTTCTATTTCACTAATGGGGAGGGTGGTTATACCATCAGCATCAACAAGATGCAAAGCTTGGCGTACCAAAGCTTCAGTAACCACCCATGTTCTCCCATGAACAATAGAAGATAATGTAGTCACTCTATTAACTGTTGAGGAACTAACAGTGTTCCAAAACTGTTTAATATGTGTGACAGGAATGAGTGGATCATGAGAAAGAGCATACCTAAGTGGGAATGCGTTCAAATACGCCACCATTTGCGTGTATTAGGGAAACAGAGTATCATCAGCTTCAAGATATGCAACCATGTTGTGTTGACTTCTGAACCCCAATTCCAAATCAGATGGTTTAAACTTTGGTGCCATTGTTGAAAGCTGTTTGAATGATTGATAAAGATGAAGTTTATAGGAGAAAATTGTGTTAGACAAGAATAATAGGTACCATGTTTAAAATAGGAGCCAAATACATAGGAGAATAAAATGCATGTGATTGGCCCAAAAATAGGCAAGTATTTTCAAAATGCAATCATGAAAATATTGAAAAAGAATAAGTTTATCTCATGCATTAAATGAGGGTTATCTGCTCCCAAAATTAGGGCCTAAAAATATGTCAAAAATTAACAACTGGGTAGGTCCCATTGAGTGTCAACGGTCAAAAATAACCCATCAACGCCCAACGGCTATATTCTTGTCAACGTTTGCCAAAGCCATGTCAGCGTCTAAATTGGTCACAACAACGCTTGGAAAAATACTTGTCAGCATCCAAAAATAAAAATTTATAAAAAGAAAAATGACCTTAACAAAGTAATTTATCCTAGAGAAGATAACCAAAAAGTTGATAATTATTATAGGGCGGCAAGCACTGTCCAGTTATGCACACTTGCTTATGCAAGATAGACATAACAGTCCTCTAGTGTCCCTTGCTAACCAAAATTCTTAACAACTAAGTTACCTTATAAAATTCCTTGTTACTCCTAGGTAAAACCCATGACAAAATCATTCCCAAGTCTCCCAGCAGACCACAACCAATTCTAGGCCAAAAATGTCTTGGCGGCATGCATAGTATATCAACTTTACATGCTACAGTGCCTCATGATTTAGTAAAACTAACTCATACTCACCTGTGGACACAATCTAGAATTGTGATAAGAGTATCATATGGATACCCAAACATCCTAAAGGTTCCTAAAACCTCCCCTTAAACTATGATACATATGTTGCTAAAAATATGCATGAACATAAAAAATGTATGTCAAGATAGGAATTAAAAATTCCAACCATCATCCATAAATAAAAACATGTCCAAATGCTTCTCCAATGATCCATAAGCAACTATGTATCCAATGGTATACTGCTAACACCACCTGCACATTTAGATTGAAAACCACAAAACTAACATTGTTGCTGACAACGCCCCGATAACACTTGTCAGCGTTAAGAAAAGCTTTGTCAGCGTTAGACAAATATATTGCTGACAACGTAACAAAAACACTTATCAGCGTTCAAGCAACCTTTGTCAGTGTTAGAAAAATATAGTGGAAAATCTAAATCCTCAAAAAGACCAATAACAATGCATTATCCTGTACATACTTTTACAAAAAGACTCCAAAACACATATTATGTGAGATTGATCATTCCAATACTTGTTACCAAGTATTGAAACCTCCCATCATCAAAAGGTTTAGTTAGTAAATCTGAGACATTCTCTTCTGTGTCAACCCTATTTGGTTGTATTAAACCCTTTTCAAAACAATCTCTTATAATATGGTGTCTAATTTCTATGTGTTTAGTTTTAAAATGATGTACAGGATTCTTAATAATGCATAAAGTGCTGTTATTGTCAACAAATATCTTGGTATGCATGAAATTATACTCATAGTCCAACAGCTGGTTCTGAATCCACAAAACTTGTCCACAACAAGCAGCTGCAGCCACATACTCTGCTTCAGTTATAGAATTAGCCACCACTGTTTGTTTCTTGCATTGCCAAGATATCAACCTGCTCCCAAGAAACAGACATCTACCAGTTGTGGATTTCCTATCAAACTTATCACCTCCATAGTCACTGTCTGAATATGCAATCAGCTCCAATGGTGAATCCTTTGGGTACCACAAGCCAAGACTAGGATAGCATCTTAGGTACCTAACTATCCTCTTGACAGCATAAAGGTGACATTCCTTGGGAGTCACTTGATGGCATGCACAAGCACACACAGCAAACATGATGTCAGGTCTGGAGGCTGTGAGATACATCAATGAACCAATCATTGATCTATAGTGCCTGACATCAACATCCTTTCCATCTCCAATCTTTCCTTAAGGGTGTTCTCTATCCATAGGATTAGTAGCCCTCTTTTCATGTGGAGAAAAGCCAAACTTCTTCAAGATCTCTGCCACATATTTATCCTGGGAGATGAAGATACCATCTTCTTTCTGCTGAACTTGTAACCCAAGAAAGAAGTTCATCTCCCCCATAGCACTCATCTTAAATTTGTCTGTCATAAGCTTGGAGAATCCTCACTCATCTTTGGATCTGTCGATCCAAAAATCATGTCATCAACATAGACCTGAACAAGCAACACATCCTTACCTTTCTTCTTAGTAAAAAATGTCTGATCTATGGTGCCCCTTTTGAATCCATTGTCCACCAAATAAGTAGACAAAGTACCATACCATGCTCTGGGGCTTGATGAAGTCCATACATAGCCTTCTTGACTCTATACACTTTGTCTGGATTCTCTGGATCCTCAAAACCAAGAGGCTGCATGACTAATAACTGACTTTTGGTTTGGTTAATAAAAAGGTTTTTGCTTGCAAGATCTCTCTTTGCGTTGCTCGTACCCAATTGATATATATCGTTGTTTCGTTCTCGGTATCTTCTCGAATCGATCACGGTCAAAAGTGGAATCGTTTTTATTGGTGACTAAAAAGGGGGAGCTTGGGTCTAAATCTACTAAACTGATAAAGACAAGTAATAAAATAACACTAGAGACTAGAAATGAAAATAAATCCAGACTTTAAATGAAACAGTAGAAAATACCTTATGAAAAATAAAACTGGAACTCTCTTATTCGGAATCCTTCTTGCTATGCGGAATGTACTGCTCCATTCGGAATGTTTCCCTTACTCGGAATAATTAGTACCATGCGGAACAAATCTCTTATGCGGAAAACGAGGGCCTATTCGGAAAGTTATGACTATGCGGAAAAATGTCTTACTCGGAATAATCTTCCTTATGCGGAAAAATGCCTTATTCGGAAAGTAAGATTCTATGCGGAAAAATGGGGTTATTCGGAATATAGAAAATATTCCGAATAGAGGAAATGAAATCAGACTATGCGGAATATTTGAAGAAAGACCCTTATGCGGAAAAATCACTAAAGCGGAATATTTTGAAAAACCTATTCGGAATAATTGAGATATTCCGAATAAGCAAGACGAGGGACCCCTACTCGGAATAAATGAGATATTCCGAATAACAAAGAAAATCTACCACTACTCGGAATAATTGAAATATTCCGAATAGCCAAGAAAAATACCCTCTATTCTGAATAAATAAAATATTCCGATTAGACACAATCCCAGATTCCCTATTCGGAACCTGGGCGAGATCAGATACTGTAGCGAAGAACAGGGGAAATAAAAGAACAAGAATTCAACACCAAAAATCACCAAGTTTTTGATCAAATCTCAAACCAATTTTACCACTAATCCTTTACTCATAGAAAGCTTGAATCCAAAACAACAAAATCACAAAACCCACTTACTTTAGACAATCAAACCATACGAATAAAACTTAAGAACTAAGAGACAAAAAGATATGAAGAACAAGATGATGGAAAGATTAAAAGATGATTTGTATTAATGAATTAAGATTCAACAAACAAGAAAAGATTACACTTCCACAAAAATGGAAGAAACTGAACAAGATGAAAACCACTCCTTAAGGGAGATGGTTCCTAAAAACTCGGAAGAAGAATAACTGAAAACTAGAAGAGGAGAGAGGTTCGCATGTGTGAATGGGAGGAGTATTTATAGGCTTCTCCCTTGGTTGGTGAGTGGGCTTTCTTCCCTTCTTTTTGTCTTCTCGTTTTTTCAGAAAAGTTGACGTTTTCGATTCTGATTCGGGATTTGTCGTTGATTAAATTCAATTCGTCTTTTAATTTCTTCGTTAAATAGACTTGGGTTTCTTCGACATGTGTAAATCTTCCGTCTTTGGTCCTTTTCTTCGATAAATCTTCAAATAGGCCCATTGACTTCAAATCTTTTGCATCTCTTGGACAATAGACTTCGTCTTCAGTCTTTTTCCTTGATAAAACCCGTGCAATCCCATGTTTTCTCCAATATTTATCCGGTTGGCTCTGAAAACATAACAAACACACAAACCACGCATAATTCCAAACAAATGACATTAAATACGCGTTTTGGTCTTGTTTTAGCAAGAAATAAGTGGTAGAAAAGATGGGTGTTTACACACCTATCAAATCCCCTACACTTAACCATTGCCATGCCCTCATGCAATGCTTAGTGATAAAGCAACATTACACTTTTCTCATAATTAATTAACCTTGGCCTTATTCCAAAACTACTAGACAAAAATTAAAGCACTAAGAGAAATTTAAAGTAAACAAAAGGATAGAACATAGCTATGTGGGAATAACTTGTAAAGAGATCGAGGACTTACATTAGGGCCTTGGTGCTGCGAAGATTTATCACCCTCAAGTTTCACGTTCCCCAAACTAAGCTTAAAAACGAGATCATTGTTATTATAAGTTAGCAATTCAAACACTTACACACATGGCTTAATTAAATGCTTAAACTCCCTTATTCCTAGGTGTAACTCTTATATTTTATTTTTGTCTTAGAATGATCATGAAGATGCATTTTTGGACTTATTTCGATAGTTTATTTAGGCTGAAAGCAAAGTAGGACGATTTGATCAATAGTTAGCTAAAGGACAAAATCTCTTAAAACTGCTTCTCGGGATATCAAAAAGTTCATATCTTGGCATAACTCGGTTCACGATTTGAGACCTTTCTCGGGCCGATATTTGGCATGTACTTCATACTTCATATCTTCGAGAGACGTTCTTGAGATAATGGTCTTCTCATCATAATAGAGTTTCTTCACTTTGGAGACTTTTGAGGGGTACTCCAACTTTGTTGACCACGACTTCATGATTATTTCTTCAATCTCTAATTGGGATTTTGAGATACAACGATCCGCCTCCTTTTCGGACTTGGATCTATTTATCCTCATACCTTGTTAGGGTCTTTTCGGATAGACTTCTCCATCATCTTTGTGGGAGTTGATTGCTTTTCGTCGTGAGTCTTGATCCTTCATATTGATTTTGGGAATAATGCTTTTCACATCACTTTTGGATCTTCGGCAATAAAATTGAATCCTCATGCCTTGTTAGGGCCTTTTTGGACTCGCCAATCTTCGCGCCCCGCTTCATAAGTTATGCCTTGGCTATGAACTCTCGTCATTACCGAGCAACTTTTAAACGATCTTGGGCTAGAAGCTAAGTAACTTTTCAAATCTTATGACCTTACTTATTGCAGATAAGTTATTAGCAAGTGATGGGAGAATAGGCAAATAATTACACCAAGTGAGATTGTGCAAGAATACCGACTTATAATTGACTCTATCATTTCTCATCCTCCACAATTTAAAATCTCAAGTAATGAGACTCGTGGACACTTAGCCTAATAAACCAATTAAGGTCTACATGGTTAAGGATACTAGCTAGAATAAACTTGGATAAGTCTATTCGGGTTGAGTCAAAATAAACGCAACGGGCCTAATATGTCAAAGACTTCTAAACTAGCTACACCACTTTATTAATATTTTTGACATTATTGCGGAATATATACATATGAAAGCAACGATAAAAATTTAAAAATTAAGACTAAATGGCCAAAGTTAATAAAAAATTTGAAAAATGTTGAAAAAGGTGATTTTCCGGTTTAATGAAGGCATTTTCATGGAAAAGTCCACTTAAAACTTCGATAGAAGTCCCCCCTAAACTTAAGATAAACATTGTCCTCAATGTTTAAGCATGTGGGAAAAAAATCTCCCCTACACTTATGACATTGTGCACGTTGGTTAACTCGAGTTAAGGAAGAGACGACTAAAGTGATCAATTTCAAATGTGAGTATGAAGAAAATTGAATCACGATAGTTGAGAGATAGAACCGGATTTCGGATAACATGGGGGCACGGTTCTTCAAAGATTCCAAGAGTGCAATAATCCCTGTAATCACATCACCATCCAAAAACAAGCAACCTATATAGCTCCCCCTACACTTATGATGAAAAACGGGAAAGGGGATAGATACGCGGGTTGCCTCCCGAGGAGCGCTTGTTTTTGTTTACCGAGTTGCGAGCCTGACTCGGTCCCGAACTAATTCAAGGGAAACGTGGTGAGGGATGGAATCATCTCCTGAGAGATGTCCTCACCAACGTACAATTTCAAACGCTGGCCATTCACCTTGAAGTTGGGCCCATCTGGCTGAGAAAGCTCAATGGTACCATAGGGAAAGACATTGGCGATGGTGAATGGACCAGACCAGCGGCTCTTCAACTTGCCTGAGAAGATCTTCAACCGAGAGTTAAAGAGTAGGACTTGATCACCAATGTTGAACTCTCGGTTCTTGATTTTAGCATCGTGGATAATCTTGGTCTTCTCCTTGTAGATCAATGAGTTCTCGTAAGCTTGATTCCTCAATTCGTGTAGCTCGTTGAGTTGAATCTTTCGAAAATCACCGGCTTTGTTAATGTCGAAGTTAGCCCACTTCAAGGCCCAGTATGCCTTATGTTCCAGCTCGATGGGGAGGTGGCAGGCTTTCCCGTACACAAGACGATAAGGTGTGCAACCAATCGGCGTCTTATAGGCGGTACGGAAAGCCCACAGAGCATCATCAAGTTTATCGGCCCACGAGGCACGATGCTCTCCCATAGTACGTTCCAAAATTCTCTTCAATCCACGGTTGGATATCTCGGCTTGACCGTTGGTTTGAGGATGATAAGCGGTGGAAAGACGGTGATTGACACCATACTTAGCCATGACTCTTGCAAATTGATCGTTGCAAAAATGAGTCCCGCGGTCACTGATAATAGCACGAGGAACACCGAAACGAGCAAACAGTTGTTTCAAGAAATTACAAACCACCCTCGCGTCGTTAGTGGGTAAAGCTTTGGCTTCAACCCATTTAGAAACGTAATCGACAGCGACAAGGATGTATTTGTTACCTTTAGAAGACGGGAATGGTCCCATAAAGTCGATGCCCCATACATCAAAGATTTCACATTCTTGTATGAAATTTTGAGGCATCTCATCTTTATGTGTGATCTTGCCTTGTTTTTGGCAAGCATCACAATGTTTAACCATCTCGTGAGCATCACGATAAATGGTGGGCCAATAGAATCCCGAGTCAAACACTTTCTTAGCGGTGTAGTTGGGGCCAAAGTGACCACCGGTGGGTCCTTTGTGGCACGCTTGGAGAATATCAAAAGCTGCCGGTCCGTCAACACACCGACGAATGATCAGATCAACATAATGTTTGAATAGAAAAGGGTCCTCCCAAAAGTAAGTCTTAACATCGTGCAAGAACTTTTTCTTTTGTTGGGATGTTAACCCTTGGATGAGAACACCGCCCGCTAAGTAGTTTGCAATATCGGCAAACCACGGGGTGCCATCAAGATTGGGATTTATAGACATTAGAGTCTCCAGGGGGAAAGAGTCATTGATCTCTTTGTTCGGATGATCCCCTTGATATGGATCCTCAAATCGACTCAGATGATCCGCGGCCAGGTTTTCGGCTCCCTTCTTGTCACGAATTTCAATGTTGAATTCTTGAAGGAGCAAAACCCAGCGAAGAAGTCTTGGCTTAGAGTCGTTCTTAGTCATCAAGTACTTCAACGCGGAATGGTCCGTGTATACGATGGTGGTGGATAAAACAAGATAGGGGCGAAATTTCTCAAAAGCATAGACAACAGCTAAAAGCTCTTTTTCGGTTGTCGTATAATGTAATTGAGCCCCTGTCATTGTTTTGCTAGCGTAGTGGATTGGTTGGAAGTGTTTATTCACTCTTTGGCCCAGAACCGCACCAATAGCAAAGTCGCTAGCATCGCACATCAATTCAAAAGGCAGCTCCCAATTAGGGGTAACCAAGACCGGTGCCTTAGTGAGCTTATCCTTGAGAAGATTGAAGGCTTCGAGACACTCTTTAGAAAAGATAAAAGGAGTATCTTTTTCCAAGAGGTGGGTCATCGGACGAGCGATTTTAGAGAAATCCTGAATGAATCGACGATAGAAGCCCGCATGACCCAGAAAGCTTCTCACACCCTTCACGGTTGAAGGTGGAGGTAATTTGGCAATGACATCAACTTTAGCACGGTCGACTTCAAGACCGGCTTTAGAGACTTTGTGTCCTAGCACAATGCCTTCTTTTACCATAAAATGGCATTTTTCCCAATTCAGAACAAGGCGAGTGTCTTCGCACCGCTTAAGCATACGTTCCAAATTGGCAAGGCAAGAAGAGAAGGAATCCCCGAAGACCGAGAAATCATCCATGAAGACTTCCATGGTTTGCTCAACCATGTCATGAAAGATGGCCAACATACACCTTTGGAAAGTCCCAGGGGCATTGCATAAGCCAAAAGGCATTCTTTTATAAGCAAATGTGCCGTAGGGACAAGTGAATGTTGTCTTCTCTTGATCTTGGGGATCGATGGGTATTTGAAAATAACCCGAGAAACCATCAAGAAAGCAGTAATATTCATTACCCGCTAGACGTTCAAGCATTTGGTCCATAAAAGGTAGAGGGAAATGATCCTTTCTCGTGGCATCATTGAGTTTGCGGTAGTCTATACAAACTCTCCACCCAGTAACGAGACGGGTAGGAATTAACTCGTTGTTTGCATTGGGCACAACGGTGATTCCGCCTTTCTTAGGCACACAGTGGACTGGACTAACCCATGGTGAATCCGAAATAGGGTAAATCATACCTGCATCAAGAAGTTTGATAACCTCTTTTTTGATGACGTCATGGATTTTAGGATTCACCCTTCTTTGGCTTTGAATAGTGGGCTTAAAGTCGTCCTCCATGAGAATTTTATGTGTGCAAAAGTGAGGATCAATGCCACGGATGTCGGAGATTTTCCAAGCGATAGCTCTTTTATGCTTCTTCAACACAGCGACAAGTCGGGCTTTTTCGTCTTCTTTCGGATCCTTTGCGATGATGACCGGTAACTTCTCGTCGTCTTCTAGGAAAACGTACTCAAGATGAGGCGGTAGGTCCTTAAGCTCGAGAGTAGGAGGATCCTCAGTAGATGGTGAAACTAACGATGGATCATCATTAGTCACCTCTTTAGGAGTAGGAGGAGACAATGGGTCCTCATTGAGAAGTCTCTCAATAGTACGAATATCTTCATCCCAATTGGTGGACGAATTATCATACTTAATGTCGAGAGGACCCAAGCTAGCTTCAAACTTATCCAAGTCACTTTCTCCAAAAGGAGTAAATGCCGGAGCAATTGAGGCAACGGTCTCAACATTGGGTAGAGAAGAGAGAGTACTTTTGCAAGCATCATGAAAATGTTCTTCACGAGCCTCATCGAGAACATCAATAGCATTAACACTCTCATATGAATAAGGTTGCTGAGAAATCTTACCCATGTTGAAGACAATTTGATCGTCACCAACTCTCATGATTAATTCGCCTGCGGCTACATCAATGAGAGTGCGACCGGTCCTCAGGAATGGACGTCCAACGATTAATGGAACACGAGGGTCCATCTCGTAGTCAACGACGACAAAATCCGCCGGGAAGGTGAATTTATCAACGCCAACAAAGACATCTTCGGCTATCCCCACTGGATAAGCAACCGTACGGTTGTCTAATTCCAAAGTCATTCGTGTGGGGACTAGCTCAGGGAGAGATAATTGCTTCCAAACACTTAAAGGCATTAAGTTTATACTGGCACCTAGATCGGCTAGGGCCATGCAATTCTCTACTCCTGGGAAGTTGCAAGGAATCAAGAAGCGACCGGGATCACCAAGTTTGGTGGGCAATTTCCTTAAGAGCACTGCGGAGCAGTTCTCATTAAGTTGGGTCTGAGCAATGTCAAGAAGCTTTTCTTTATCACTTAGAAGATCTTTAAACATCTTAGCATATTTGGGCATGTGAGCGAGAGCCTCGGCAAAGGAGATGTTAAAATTCAATTGTTTAAACATTTTTAGGAAGTTTGAAACCTGAATATCATCCTTGCTCTTTTGCTTCTCTTTCCTCAACCTTGAAGGATAAGGTATATTGGATGAAGAAGAAGGCTTTAAGGGGATAGGATCACTCACAACCACGGGTGGTGGGGAAATGGGGATAGAAGGTGAAGGAGGTGAGGAAAGTTTCTCTTTTTCCTTGTTCACAATCACGGGTGGAGGTGTAGGAAGCTCGGGTTCCATATAACCTTTTCCACTACGAGTGGTGATTGCTTTCATCTCCCCTCTTGGATTCGCAACGGTATTACTCGGAAGAGTACCCGAGGAAGAGGGTTGATTACCTTGGATGAGCGAACCAATCATATCACGAAGGTGAACAGCTTGATTATTAAAAGAGTTTTGCATGTTGGCATTAATAGCATCGCTGTGTTTGGCCATATCATTCCTTAGCTCGGCTCGAATATCGCTTCCTTGTTTCACCATGTCATTCTTCAAGTTGACAAACTGACTCTGAAGATTCGTCACCATCTCACGATTTGTCTTCATGAACGACTCGACGTCGGGGTTTACTGCCATCGGTTGATTGAGAGGTGGAGCTTGGTAAGCTTGAGAATTTCCTTGAGTTGGGTAGGTATTTCTTTGGGATGGATATTGATTTTGAGCACGAGGTTGGGATTGGTTGTTTCGGTTATAGCTTTGTTGTTGGTTTTGGTTTGCAGGAGGGAAACCGGGAGGTGCAAGATAATTGTTGGAACGATAACTTAGCAAGCTACGGTCTCCTTGAGGACGAGCTTGATAGCCTCCCGTGGGATATGTACCGTATGCCGCGTTAACGTTTTCAGAATAATTGCCTTGAGTGGAAGGACAATCATTATAAGAATGAGGACCACCACATGTGTCACAAGAAATAGCAACGGCTTTAGCTTGTTGAAAGTGGTTTGTGGCTATGGTCATGAAATTCTTGTTCATTTCAGCGAGTTGTCGAGAAATTTCAGTCATCTCAGGATTGGAAGTAGTAGAAGAAACATTGACTCTCGAGTTAGATCTTGAGGATGCGGATGAATCCCAATTCTTGTGGTGAGTAGTCATGTTTTCAATCAACTCTCGACACTCCTCTGGTCTCCTTTTCATAAAAGTACCACCGGCGGCGGCATTGATCGTGTCACGATCGCGAAAGGTGAGACCATTGTAGAAGGTATCAATGAGAGTGACGGGGAGCATATTGTGATTAGGACAGCGGTCGATCAAATCATTGTATCGTTCCCAAGCATCAAAAAGCGATTCATCATTCTCTTGCATAAATCCACTGATTTGGTTACGGAGGTTAGTGACCATGGATGGTGGGAAGTAGCGCGATAAAAAGCGTTGAGTCATGTCGTTCCACGTATGAATAGAATTCTTAGGAAGACGGTCAAACCATTTTTCGGCATGGTGAGAAAGCGAGTGAGGAAAGAGTTGGAGGCGAAGGTCATCCATAGAAACACCAGGGGATTTCATGCTTTGGGTAATGGTTATGAATTTGTCGAGGTGTTTGTTGGCATCATCATCCGGAATTCCGCGAAATGGATTCGTTTGTACTTGCTGGATCATGTGATGCTTCAACGAAAACTCTTGAGCCGTGACATGCATCGGTGCAATCGGGCCTCCACGTCCGTTCATTGTGGGTTGACATAGCTCCTCCATGGTTCGTAAATCAGGTAGAAGGACATTGTTGTTGTTGTTGTTGTTGTTGTTCAAATTGTGTTGAGGTGGGTGATTATTGTTGTTATTAACACCCGCCATGTCTAATTTTTCGAGAGTCTCGGGCTCTGAATAAGACGTGGATCGAGTACGCATACACTAAAAAGAAAATGCAAGAGAAAATTTTTTTTTGGTTTTTATATGTTTTATATTGTTTTTGTATTTTTGAAAATTTTATATTTTTATGGATTTTTGAAAATTTTTGTGCTTGAAAATAACGTTCCCGAAAGAACGGATCCCAAAATCCAATTTTTCTCACAAGAAACCGTTGATCCTTACGAAAAGAGCCGGCAGCGGCGCCATTTTAATAACTGACTTTTGGTTTGGTTAATAAAAAGGTTTTTGCTTGCAAGATCTCTCTTTGCGTTGCTCGTACCCAACTGATATATATCGTTGTTTCGTTCTCGGTATCTTCTCGAATCGATCACGGTCAAAAGTGGAATCGTTGTTATTGGTGACTAAAAAGGGGGAGCTTGGGTCTAAATCTACTAAACTGATAAAGACAAGTAATAAAATAACACTAGAGACTAGAAATGAAAATAAATCCAGACTTTAAATGAAACAGTAGAAAATACCTTATGAAAAATAAAACTGGAACTCTCTTATTCGGAATCCTTCTTGCTATGCGGAATGTACTGCTCCATTCGGAATGTTTCCCTTACTCGGAATAATTAGTACCATGCGGAACAAATCTCTTATGCGGAAAACGAGGGCCTATTCGGAAAGTTATGACTATGCGGAAAAATGTCTTACTCGGAATAATCTTCCTTATGCGGAAAAATGCCTTATTCGGAAAGTAAGATTCTATGCGGAAAAATGGGGTTATTCGGAATATGGAAAATATTCCGAATAGAGGAAATGAAATCAGACTATGCGGAATATTTGAAGAAAGACCCTTATGCGGAAAAATCACTAAAGCGGAATATTTTGAAAAACCTATTCGGAATAATTGAGATATTCCGAATAAGCAAGACGAGGGACCCCTACTCGGAATAAATGAGATATTCCGAATAACAAAGAAAATCTACCACTACTCGGAATAATTGAAATATTCCGAATAGCCAAGAAAAATACCCTCTATTCTGAATAAATAAAATATTCCGATTAGACACAATCCCAGATTCCCTATTCGGAACCTGGGCGAGATCAGATACTGTAGCGAAGAACAGGGGAAATAAAAGAACACGAATTCAACACCAAAAATCACCAAGTTTTTGATCAAATCTCAAACCAATTTTACCACTAATCCTTTACTCATAGAAAGCTTGAATCCAAAACAACAAAATCACAAAACCTACTTACTTTAGACAATCAAACCATACGAATAAAACTTAAGAACTAAGAGACAAAAAGATATGAGGAACAAGATGATGGAAAGATTAAAAGATGATTTGTATTAATGAATTAAGATTCAACAAACAAGAAAAGATTACACTTCCACAAAAATGGAAGAAATTGAACAAGATGAAAACCACTCCTTAAGGGAGATGGTTCCTAAAAACTCGGAAGAAGAATAACTGAAAACTAGAAGAGGAGAGAGGTTCGCATGTGTGAATGGGAGGAGTATTTATAGGCTTCTCCCTTGGTTGGTGAGTGGGATTTCTTCCCTTCTTTTTGTCTTCTCGTCTTTTTAGAAAAGTTGACGTTTTCGACTCTGATTCGGGATTTGTCGTCGATTAAATTCAATTCGTCTTTTAATTTCTTCGTTAAATAGACTTGAGTTTCTTCGACATGTGTAAATCTTCCGTCTTTGGTCCTTTTCTTCGATAAATATTCAAATAGGCCCATTGACTTCAAATCTTTTGCATCTCTTGGACAATAGACTTCGTCTTCAGTCTTTTTCCTTGATAAAACCCGTGCAATCCCATGTTTTCTCTAATGTTTATCCGGTTGGCTCTGAAAACATAACAAACACACAAACCACGCATAATTCCAAACAAATGACATTAAATACGCGTTTTGGTCTTGTTTTAGCAAGAAATAAGTGGTAGAAAAGATGGGTGTTTACACACCTATCAAAGACATACACCTCCTCAACAATTGTTCCATAGAGGAAGGCACTCTTGACATCCATTTGATAGACAGTGAAGCCCATGCAGGATGCATAGGCTAGAAAGATCCTGATAGCTTCAATCCTTGTAACTGGTGCAAAGACCTCCTCATAGTCTATCCCCTCCTCTTGTGTATATCCCTGAGCCACTAATCTTGCCTTGTTTCTGACCACAATACCTCTTTCATCTCTCTTGTTTCTTAGAACCCATATTGTCCCTATAGGTCTGACATATCTGGGACAATCAACCAGCTCCCAAACATCCTGAATTGCAAATTGGTGAAGCTCATCCTGCATTGCTTCCACCCAACTTGGTTCTGTGAGAGCATCAAATATCTTCTTGGGTTCCTGTAGTGACAGAAAACAGGCAAACAAACATGCTTGCACAAGAGGGGTATCAACCTTCTTGTGAATATTGGCAATAAATCCACCAAGACCTTGATGAGACCTTCTAGTCCGAATAGGAGTCATAATATCACCAATGATTTTAGAAGTGGGGTGATTCTTCATAGTAGAAGTGAGAACTCCTCCTTCAAAAAGTCTGGTGTCTTCAATCTCATTCTCCAAGTTGCCAATATCTTCTTCTTCAGACTCTCTTTCATCAACATGAGGATGAACCTCTTCATATAAATTGGAAGGTTCACCCTGTTCAAAAGTAGAAGAGAAAAGATGTGCAAAAGTGTTGTCAACGCCTGAACCTTGGTTGTCAGCGTGTGGGCTAACAACTCTTGAACTGTTGTTGTCAACGTCTGAATTGGTCTTGTCAGCGCTAGATTTGCATTTGTCAGCGCCTGAAGGACCATGTATGTTGTCATCTGGTGGTACTTGGGGACCACCATTATCTTTTCCAGCAGCAGCAGCAGCAAAAGCATCTGTCCATATAGGAATTGTGACATACTCTTGTATAGGAGATGACTTTTCTGCTTGTGATCCAACCTTTTCATGAACCTGTGTACCTGCAACATCAACAACTTGTTCTTCCACAACCTTTGAATTTACCTTCACAATGTCTGGATCAGTGACATGCATATAATTTAAAGTCCTAGATAAAGGTTCTAAGTCAAACAACCAATTTGGACCACTTTCAGGATCACTAGGTTTACTCTCTAAAAACCTAACATGTACTCTTTCAAGTATACGTTTTTCCTTTTAAGATAAACCCTATATCCCTTGCTCTGCACTGAATACCCCATGAAATAACCTTCATCACCTTTTGCACTAAATTTACCTAAGGCATCACTAGTATCTAAGACAGCTACATGACAACCAAAAGGTCTGAGAAAACCAATATTGTGTTTTCTTCCCCAAAGTAACTCGTAAGGTGTTTTGTTCTGTATCTTGTTGACCAATGCTTTATTTTGAACAGAGCAAGCTATATTAACAGCCTCAGCCCAGAAAGCTATAGGGAAATGAGCATCAGCCAACATAGTCCTGGCTGCTTCAATTAGGGTTCTATTTTTCCTCTCAGCAACCCCATTTTGTTGTGGGGTTCTGGCAACACTAAATTGCCTAGTAATTCCTTTCCTGGCACAGAAATCATCTAACACTTTATTCCTAAATTCACCACCATTATCACTCCTAAGCATTTTAACTTCATTACCAGTCTTCTTCTCAATCCGAGTGATAAAATCAATTAAAGTGTCAGTTGTATCACTCTTCATAGCTAAAAAAAAAGTCCAAGTAAACCTAGAAAAGTCATCTGTGATGACAAAGCAGTATGATTTATCATTCAAACTCTCTATATTGGTTGGACCAAATAGGTCCATATGAAGCAAGTGAAGAGGTCTAGTACAAGAGTGCACCTGTTTGGACTTAAATGAGACCTTGTGCTGCTTGCCTTTAAGACATGCAACACAAGAGTGGTCATTGTGGAAAGCCTTTTCAGGCAAGCCATCAACCAAGCCAAGTCTAACAAGCCTGTTTATATTCTTGAAGTTTAAGTGCCCTAGTCTCCTGTGCCATAGATTACTTTCATCTACTGAAGCTTTAGCATAAAAACATGACATATTGCTATTTATTCTAATCCCATTCAGATTCACATTATATATGTCTTTATGTCTAGGTGTTCTATAGTCAATATATTTCTCATCAGGGATCTTATAATCCTTGCTTAACACCAAACATTCAGTATCAGTAAACAGAACTTTATTTTTGTTATCACAAACTTGTGATACACTAAAAAGATTGTAATCAAGTTCCTTTACCAAAAATACGTTCTCAAAACGCAAGTTCTTGGTGAGAAGTGTTCCTTTGCCTGTGATAGTACCATATCCGCCTCCAAAGTAAACCTTATCACCATCCTTAATGGGAGTGAAGTTAGTCAGATAATCTTCCTTCCCTGTCATGTGCCTTGAGCATCCACTGTCCCAATATCCATAATCATTGACCTGTTTTTTAATGCCCTGCACATAAAGAAAACAAGTTAGTTTTCTTTGGGAACCCAATCCTTAACAGACTTGGATTCATCTGGTTGTTCAACAAGAACAGACTTAGTTCTCATAACAACCCCATTTTCATCCTTCTTTGTATGAAATACCCAGTTAACCCCAATAGGTTTTGTAATGACCTTTGAAATGTAATTAAATCTGTTACAGGTCATTGAAATCCTATTATCATTAGGGTTTTGATCTTTCTTTGGTCTCCATGTCAGGCTTGAAGAAGCCTTTGACCCATTACCCTGTGGTTGCAAATATTTAGGTCTGGTCACGTTTCTGTCAGCGTTGGATTTGGTCTTGTCAACACTGAAATTACCCTTGTCAGCGTTGAACCTAGGGTTTGCTACAGAAACCCATTGCCTATTAGACCAAGTATTGGTCTTTTGAAATGGTCTTTGTCCATGAGTGTTAGACCCTCTAGTGAAGAATGGGGCAGGTCTAACAACTTGTAGACTTTGCTGCACACAAGGTTTGGGTCTGACAACGTTTGACTTTCTAACAACGTTGACTTTGGAAGCGTTGACACACTTATATGCTAAATGTGAAAAGCTACCACAAGTGTAACAGGCTTTTCTAGACACAACCCTAGGTCTAGAAGAGAAGAAGCCTGTTCCATCATTGCTAACTTGGCTCTTAGGTGACCTAGTATTCCTATACATCTCTGCATACTTAATGCTAGGTTTTCTAACAGTGTTTGAGCCATGGTCAACAGCCTTACTAGTGATTGGGTTTGTAACTTTAATGGGGGTTGACTCATTAGGACTTTCACATAACAAGCCACCCTTAACAAATAAGGTAGGGTTGGCTTTCTTCCATTCATTTAAGTCAGTCAACTTCTGTTGATACTCTTCAATTGGGGTAATGACCCTTGGTGGAGGAATGAATTCCTCCTCTTGGAGTTCTGGTAAACCAGTCCAAGATAGGTCCTTTTGTTGGACACCATAGAAGTCACCAGCTGGTGGTGGAACCACATAGTAGTCTTTCATCCCAATCCCAGTCATGTCCTTAGGATCCCTTTGTTTACTCACACATTCTCCTAGGGTTTGTGTGGCCTTATCAAATCTCTAGATTTTAAGGCCAACATTATCTTTGTTTTTAATGGCTTCATCTAACTTAGCCTGTAACTCACCATTAACCCTTTCCATGATACTCCTAATATCATTGCTAGCATTCAAATCATGTTTTAAGATATTTATTTTATCTTTTAAATCAAATTCCATTTTCTTGTATTCAGAAACTGTCTTCTCAGTTTGAGTGAGAGCTAGTTTATAGTTAGACAATTTGCATCTCTCAGTACTCATATCATCTAATAATCTTAACACCTCTTTGTTAAGTCTCTCAGTATTTAACCTACAACCTTTACTACAAAAAGCATCATCGTATACCTCATTATCAGATGAATAGGAGGAGTGTGACATGAGAGCATATTGAACATGCTCTTCTTCTTCTATCTCAGCAACCAAAGCTTTATCTTATTCCCCATTCTTAACCAAATAGCCCCAGTCCCATCCAATACCATCAATGTCTTGTACTGCAACCATGGCCTTAGGATCTTGAGCTTTAACAATTTGACTTGAGGGTTTGCCAGCATCAGATCTTCTTGGAGATCTGCATTCCCTCATGAAGTGCCCCATACGATGACAGTTGTAGCACTCAACTTTGGATTTATCAAATCCAGCTGTGTCCTTTGCATTAAAGGTCATCTTCTTCTTAAACCTTCTATTCCACCTGTTTGCTCTTATACTAGCAAGATCCATGTTCCACTTAATATCCATCTGTTCTAGGTGCTCATCACTTATCTGCTCAAGGTCCTCATATGTAATCACTGAACCATTGGGCAAAGAAGCAATATAAGCACATACAGTATCGAGATTCAAACCAGCAGGTTTAACTCTTGGTGAGTCACTTTTGTATGTGTCAGCGTCTGAGTATGAGGCGTTGGCAGGACATGTTCCAGCGTTGACACATGATGATCCAGTAATTGGATGCATGTAAGAGTCCTTCTGATTGAATTGACCTTCACTATGATAAAAGAAGGCCATGTTACTGTTGGTAGACTTGCTTCCATGCTCCAAAAGAGTTTCATCTTCCAACAGCCTCAGTTTGTTGTAGATATCATCAAAAGTAGAACTTTTGTGAGTGTTGTTGGCAAGTATAGATCTTGCCTCAATCTTCCATGCCTCACCAAGACTCTTAAGGAAAGTGGCATTAATGTCAACATCACCAAGTTGTGTCCCCATGAAGGACAATTTGCTTGTGATGTCAAGCAATCTGCTTCTCACACTGCTAAGCTTCTCATTATATTGAGCCTTAAAGACAGCATAATCATGCATGAGCTGCTTCTTCTTCTCTTCCTTAGTATCTTCATTACCACCATATGCAACTTCAAGAGCTGCCCAAAGTTCCTTAGCAGATTCATAACCTCTATATTTATGCTGGTTCTCTTGTCCCAAAGAGACTTTAAGAATGTTTAGGGTTTTCATGTCAACCCTTTTCTTTGCTATGTCTTCAGAAGACACAGCTCTACCGTCATCAGGCTTTTCTTTCTTATCTGCTTCTGAACATCCAGCAACAGCTTTTCTTGCAGCAATGGCATTAGCAATCTTTTGAGATTTATTGAATGTGTTTCCATATTCAATAATCTCCCAGAGTGTGTAGTCATAGATCCCTAGATATTGCTCAAAGTTGAATTTCCACAATTCAAAGTTGGTTGCATCAAGCATGGGAATCTTAATGTTTGGCAAAGGTGAGGAGGAGGAGGTTATTTCTGGATTTGACATGATGTTGTTAGGGTTTTGAGAAAATTAGGGTTTTGGTGATTTTAGGGTTCTTGTGTTCTTTAAGATCAAAAGTTCCTCAACAAGCTCTGATACCACTTGTTGATCCCAAACTTAGATCGATTTAGCTTTATGTATACGAGATTGGATCAAGTAATACACTTAGAGAAACCTTTGTATATGTATATGACAATCTAAGTGTTATGCGGAATTAACACTTAAACAAGAACACACAAGATATAAACAAACTTTCACTTTGATTAATGATATCAAACTTGCTTACAATGAAAGTAGTTTACGTATGAAAACTTATTATGAACAATAACCTAAAGGTCTTCTTTTATAGACATAAGAAGCCTTGTACAATAATCTACGTATCAACTATTCTAGGTAAAGATAAATATAGAAAATACATTGTTGTTCCTATCTTTGCTAGAAGTAATCTAGAATACAATAAACGCGTAGAGTATATCCTTCCATCAGTTCTTGTCTTCAATGTATCAACGCTTGACTTCTTCTTGTCAACGCTTGATCTGTCAGCGTTTGTTTTACTCCTGTCAACGCTTGTTTTACGCTTGTCAGCGCTCAAGTAGACTGGCTATAATTTATTCCCAACAAGTACGTGGAACATTGAATTCTTCCAACGTAAAACCACCACCTTCAAATGGAGTGAAGGTTGGTGTCGAATTATCAAGAATGGGATCTAACATAGTGGGATCACCACTATTTTCATCATCACCAAAACCTAGAACTTCTTGTGAAAATACCTCGCAAACAACGTCAATCATATCAACGAGGTTTATGGTTGCAACAGAATAAACATGAGAAATTTGAGAATTTTGAGTTGCGTTTATAACAAGTTCCTCGTCGTTGAAACGTAAGGTGATCATTCTAGCATGAACATCAATCAAAGCCATAGACGTATCTAAAAACGAACGACCTAAAATTAGAGGAACTTGAGGATCCGTGGGAATATCGACAACAATAAAGTCTATCGGATAATAGAACTTTCCCACTTTCACAAAAACGTCTTCCGCCAATCCACATGCGGGAATCGTGGAATGATCGGCCAACTCGATAGACATTAGTGAAGGAGTAAGATTAGGAAGATTGAGCAACTTGAAGATTGCAAGTGGCATCAAGTTAATACTAGCACCAACATCGGCCAAGGCATAGCATTCTTCCATATCTTGGATTGCACAAGGGATCAAGAATTTACCGGGATCACTGACTTTTTGAGGTATGCGATTAAGATAAACCGATGAACAACTAGACAATTTTTGCAATTGCTCCTTGTTGTTCAACATACTCTTAAAGTTAGCGGCAAATCGAGGCATCATGACCAAAGCGTCGACGAAACTCACATTAAAGTGCAAATCACGAAACATTTTCATAAAAAGCTCAAATTGGTAATTTTCGCGCTCTTGACGTTTCTCCTTTCTAAGTCTTGATGGATAGGGCAAAGGTGGTGTGGGTTGAGGCATAGGCATAGCCTTTGGAATCTCGGGTTCCAAATGTGGTAATGGGTCAACCGTAGGTGTGGCATGCGCGGTACTTTGTGGGATTTGGACATGCTCCTTTTCGACCACCACATCGGGTTCTTCCTCAATTGCATCCTCCGTAGGAGCAATTGGTTGAGGAGTCGGTTCCTTAAGTATCTTACCACTACGTGTGGTAATCACTTTCATCTCTCCCTTAGGGTTTGATATGGTGTTACTAGGAAGACTACTCGAAGACGGTTTGCACATAACTACCTCAAACATAGATGAAATTTTGTCCTCAAACATGGATTGCCTCTTCTCGACCTTACTCATTTCTTGCTTAATTTCATGTTGCCCTTGTTTGATTTTTTGTTGGTTTTGTTGTAACCTAGTTACATTTCCTTCCATTTTGTTTGTATGGATTTTAAGCTCATTTGCTAACTCGTTTTTCAACTCTTTCTTCAAGTCGTTCTTAAACTCGGATCTTAGGCTAATGATTTCTCTTTGAATGTTGTCAAACCTAGCATCGTTTCCATTAGCGTATTCAATAAATTCATTTGGAAGATCTTTCAAAGTTTGCAAACTCTCGTTGTTGTTTTGAAAATCACTTTGATTTATGTTTGAAACTTGATTATTAGCCCCTTGATTACCATAGTTTCCTTTGTAATTGTTTTTGAAACCAACTTGATTGTTTCGATAGTTGTGTTTAGCATTTTGATTTGAAGCAAAACCCGGTGGAGTCAATTGATTAGAGCGGGTAACGTGATCGTTTTGGTTGTATGTTCCCGTGGCCGCGTAGGCACTCGAAGTGTTACCACCATTGGTAATGCACTCGGAGAAATCATGACCTCCACCACAATACATACATGAATCCTCAACCACTTTAGTCGTAGCGAGAGCACTTTGTTCTCCAACTTTGAATTCAATTAAAAGTCCTTTAAGCTTATCAAAGATTTTATTTTCCAAGTTCGCCTCAATTTGGCAAGCATCGATGGTATTAGAAAAAGAAGGTGAAGCCGAAGACGAAGCCTTACGAACACTCGACGTGCTACGAGGACTATACACGTTATATCTATTCTTAATTATCACCAAAGCTTCCTCAACCATTTTACACAAAAATTACCACCCGCGGCGGCATTTAGATAATCCCTTTCATGATCATTAAGTCCATTGTAAAACGTGTCAATTTGATGCAAGTCGGAAAAACCGTTATGAGGACACTCATGTAACATTTCCTTAAACCTATTCCAAGCCGTTGAAAAACTCTCATTAAATTCTTGTGAAAATTTTGAAATCTCGTTTTTCAAATGCGTAGTCATAGAGGGCGGGAAAAATTGGTTCACAAACTTAGAAACGAGATCCTTCCACGTCAATATAGAATTGGGTGGCTCTTTCTCTAACCAACTTTTAGCGGGCCCTGCTAAGGAATACGGAAAAAACATCATCTTAATCGAGTCATTAACAACATCCTTAAATTTGCAAGTGGCGGTAAGACGATTGAATTGGCGGATATGGTTATGCGGGTTATCCTTTTCATCACCATGAAATTTGTTGTTTTGGATCATCGACAACAAACCCGTTTTCACTTCAAAATTCTCCGCAAGGATAGCAGTGTAGAAATGTAAATCTTGCTTATGTTTTAGAGAGAGAAAGAGATAGAGAGATGGTGGATTTCACACAATTCTATAGAGAGAAACAAGAGTGAACTATGTGTAAAAATGATTAACCACACACCCTCTCCATCTAAGGAGAGGGTTTATATACCCAAGCCTTGTAATGGGCTTGGGCTTACATGTTTAGGCCGGCCTACACATGTTGTAGGCTAGGCTTGGGCTTGTTTGTTAAATAACGATGTCTAGACTACGAGCTACTACTTAGTATATTGTTGGAGTGACCAAATCTTCCTAAATATGTAAAAACGTATTTCCAACAATCTCCCCCTAAGGGAGGTCACTCCAAACAAGGGTGTTACCCTAGTTACAATAATAAAATAAACCTAGCATACTATGCTTGTCTTGAGCTCGTAGTCTTCGTCTTTATTTTCTTTTTCTTTTCTGGTGAACATGCTGATTGTGATCTTTGATATCAATCTTGAGAATTAATCTCTTGCCTTGATCTCGTGCACCCATCACTTGTGATCTTCGCCTCTTCGTGACACCATGTCCCACATACTTATACCTTAGTAATTCTTGAAAGCTTCAGAGTTCGATACAGCGGAAGACTTAACTTTTAGGCTTTCTTGAATTAGATTAGGTATTAAGTGCATAAAGTATAAGCATGCGGGGACGACTTCTTCTTGGATCCCGCAACGCCACCGTCTTTAAATGCCGCAACATAAGTAGACACGAATGAAATGGCTTTGAACATTTCATTCTAATTCGGTAGCATTTTACCTCCGGTCTGTGAAGACCGTTGGACAATATAAAATATCATACTTGTGGCAGGTAGATTTGATTAAAAAATCTCCTTGACAAGATTTCACGGGTAAACCCGTTCTCTTTACTCGACCGTCCAAAGCTGACTGCGAACGTAAAGAGTGAATCATTTGGATAAAATTATCCGCATGATTGAAGCCGTCAATTCTGATTCCTGGAACAAGTTTGATTCATTAAAGAATCGCACCATCGTTGCTTTCCAGTTGTCACGAGCTTGATTCATATTGAATCTTGAAAGTTACCTACCAAGTGCTGTTTGATGTTAACACTAGAAGGATTTCCACTCATCACTATGAACACTAAGGTATCACTCTGAGTGTTCTGGCAAGATCACTGAGATTTTGCGTAGAGGCCTGGAACGTGTTTAAATTCAGTTAAGAATTAAACCACTGTTGCTTTCCAGTTATCACAAGTTTGATTCATAAAGAATCGCACAAGTCACCTACCATGAGCTTTTTGATATTCGCTCAAGAAGGATTTCCATCTTCATTTTAAATACTTTCGTATTACACGGATGTTCAGGCAAGATCATGAAGATTTTGCGTAGGACTCTTAGGATCTTTCTTACTTTTCACAGTGTGTGAAGAAGCAAGGAAATACGAAAGTGTGTCCTAATGAGATATTTGATGATCTCAAATGGCTCTAGACTCAATCGTGCATTTTGGATTTTTAGTGATCAGAGGCTGGAGAGGAGTGCCACCATTTCAATACCAATTTATTCGGAGTGAATAAATCGATAGATAACGTGTTGTCTCCGTGTGATTAAAACAAGTATTTTTTAAGAGATATCTGAGTTAGCTGGGATGGGTTGTGCATTGCTTCACTGGGTCCATGATGTATATCTTCAATATCGAGCATCATTAAAATGATTTCAATAGCATATGTGTTGACCCGGTTTCTGCCTAAAGTTGTAAGGAGCGATTCTTTCTTTACACCCTTTATCTTTACAAAACCCCTTCAATGCTTACTAATACGTCATAACTATCACCTTGTTGTGATTGTTCCAGTGCTAACTTAAGTACTTGGTCGGCATTCAGCTACGTTCACAATCTTTCTCCCTCTTTCCTAAGGACTACTATTTCTAGCTATGGAATGTCCTTGGGAAGATTCCTCCGGTTCTAGAAGAATCATTGGACTTAACCTATCCTACCATCCTTATGTCACCACAATCTTCATCGTCGTGAAATAAATGGGTTTTGGGTAAGTATATGTCACCATGAAAATCCATTTTGCTCCCCCTTAACATATGCCACGATATTCGAAAACATTTCGCATATGTCGGGATGAGCCAGCACATTAAGTCAAACCATTTGTGATAATATTCCATATTAAATCACATTTTCTCCCCTATATTAAAAATATTAACCCAATCGATGTTTTTAATATCAGTTTATTTAATGAAGTTTTAACAAAGGTTTTGGGAAGAAAAATGCGAGTCCGTTTTATCTTCATGATACCAAATGTATGAGATATGATACCGATTTGTAGCATGATCACATATTCACCATATTAGAAAAGAATTGACAAGGTTGGACCTGATCGATGAGAACATCATGTGATAAGATCAAATGGTTCTTGTCAGCATATGTTGGTCGCCTCGCCACGTCTGAAGTCATCTCTTTACACCACGTGTACGATTGGTATTGTTGTCTTGACACCAGTTAGTGAGCTTGGCACGTTCGGCATCGAAGATTCTGAATGCTTGACAATTGCTCCCCCTCAATTGTTGACCCGTGTTCTATTGAAAGAGCTGTAGTCGTCGTTTGATTAGTTGCATCGAGTATGTAGTTACCAATTGTAGATTGCTATGGTTGTAGAGATGATAGCTTCATAAAAACAAGACTTCTCTTGTTTTAACAAATAAATGCACTGAAACGTACATAGATTTGTGTAAGACCAAGTTATAAAGTAAACTTGATCCCTTACAAGGTTTTAAAGTAAACCTTGCCCGAGAAAATTAATTCCCGTTTTGAGCCAAAGATTTCATAAGAAAAACTTGACTTTAATATGAAAACCGGGTTGCAGTCTGAAATAACTACAAGCCATATTGACATGTTTTATGAAATATTTACAAATTTTGTACGAACTCTATTTATGGCGCCGTGTCGATATTAATCAACATTTATAAGGCCGTAAATATTATCGTACAAAAAGACATGCCTTTTTGGAAATAAGGTAAAAATATTTTTGGATTTTTCTAGATTTTTCAATTTTATGGTTTTTATATGGTTTTATATTTTTGTATTTTGCTTTTGTGGATAAAAATTTATAAACAATATATACAGATGATCACCAAGGATACGGAGAATAGTTTACCATCACTATTCTTTCGCTTCATCTGCCAGTTCCTTTAGAGTCTCAGGCGAGAAGGTTCTCATTCCTAGCTTGTCGGCCAAAAATTCAATTCGAGCGCGATCTAAAGCCTTCGTGAAAATATCCGCCAATTGATACTCAGATCGGACAAAGTAAAGCTCGATCACTCCATTTTCCAATTGCTCCTTGATGAAGTGGTAGCGAATGTCAATATGCTTCGACCGGGAGAATTGAACATTGTTGCAGCATAAGGCCATTGCACTTTTGTTGTCGCAGTACATCAGAATCTTGTTGAAACCTAGACCAAAGTCGGTTAATTGCGATCTCATCCAAAGAATTTGAGCACAGCAACCGGACATAGCTATGTATTCTGCTTCCGTACTTGAAATTGCAGCGCTTTTCTGCCTTTTCGATGCCCAATTGATTAGTCGATCTCCTAGTAGTTGCAAAGTTCCACTCGTGCTACGCCTAGTATCTTGACAACCCGCGTGATGCGCATCTGCATATGCCATAAGTGCAATCGAAGAGTCCTTCGAATACCAAAGTCCCTGATTAATGGTTCCTTTAAGATACCGAAAGATCCGTTTAACAGTAGCTAAGTGTAACTCAGTAGGCCTAATTTGATACCGAGCACACATGCATATAGCAAATTGAAGATCAGGTCGAATAGCTGTGACATACAAAAGAGTACCGATCATTCCACGATACAGTGTTGGATCAACGACAACTCCATGTGGATCTGCATCAAGCTTAGTTTTTTCCAACATTGGAGTATCCAAAGGGTCGCAAGATACCATCTTATATTTCTTTAGTGATTTAAGGGCATACTTGGATTGATTGATAAAGATGCCTCTGGGACTTTGAGATATCTGAAGACTTAAGAAGAATGATACCTTGCCCATCATTGACATCTTAAACTTGGAAGACATGAGTGTCCCAAACTCGTCGGATAAGGTTTGGGTCGAGACTGCAAATATAATATCATCAACATATATTTGTACCATAATCATATCTTTACCTCGTTTCTGAATGAACAGTGTGGGATCCACCTTGCCTTTAGCGAAGCCTTGTGTAATGAGGAATTGTGACAATAGATCATACCATGCGCGTGGAGCTTGCTTCAACCCATAGAGAGCCTTCTTAAGCTTGCACACATGATTAGGATAATTAGGATTCACAAAACAATCCGGCTGTTGAACATAGACCTCTTCCTTGATTTCCCCATTAAGAAATGCCTTCTTCACATCCATCTGATAGACGATCATATTCATGTGAGCAACATAAGCGAGGAATAGTCTAATAGCTTCCAAACGGGCAACAGGTGCAAAGGATTCCATAAAGTCGATGCCCAATAATTGCTTGTATCCACGAGCTACTAGTCGAGCTTTATTCTTCAATATTCCGCCTAACTCATCGAGTTTCACCTTGTAAACCCATTTCAAAGTGAGTAACTGCACTTGATTCAGGCATGGGACAAGTTCCCAAACTTCAAGACGTATGAATTCGTTAAGTTCTTCTTGCATAGCTTCTATCCAACAAGATTGAGTAACAGCTTGTTGCCATGTCTTAGGTTCAACTTCAGTGAGAAAAGCATCAAAATGACAAAATATTGCATTTTCTTGTAGCTGCCTTCGTGTGGATACCGGACGATTAGGGTCACCAATAATAGAATCTATAGGATGATCCTTTGTCCACTTGCTGTCATGTTCACGAATCCGTGGATTGGAGTAAACTGTAGAAGGAGCTTCCTCTGAGGTGGAAGACCCGGCTTGATTAGGGTCGGGAATTGGTACACCAAAGAATGGAAGTTCACGCATTTGAGCGAGTTCCAAATCGTGATCATCATCATCCTCTTCATCATCAATAGGCATGATATGGGTAGTTGGTTCGGGTGTTGGTTGAGAATTACTCGTTGATTATATATCTTGACCAATTGTAGGTGCAGACATATCTGATTGTGCTTCGGTTGCTGGAGCGACAACTTCGGTTACCGGAGCTATTACCTCAGGTTCTGGAGCAACAATTGTTGGAGGAGTAAAGAATTCATCAAAGAACGGTTGAAACAACGTATCCCATTCAGTCCTAGAAGGTGGTGTAAATGATGATGAAGTAGGGTTGTTTGGGACAAGACCAGAACTAATATTACTGGGTCCCATTTCATGAAGTGCGGGTTCAGAGCTGCTTTGCTCAGAAGCCATTGCTGTCAGCTCATCAAAATCAACATTCATAGTTTCGAGGATCTTGCGAGAGTTATGGTTGTAGATTCGGTATGCCTTCTTTGCGGGTGCGTAACCAATGAAAATACCAATATCAGCCTTTGGTTGAAGTTTTCCCAAATTGTCACCATCATTATTTGGATAGCAAAGAGAACCAAATACATGAAGGTATGATAAATCTGGTACTTTTCCATGGAGAAGCTCATAAGGTGTTTTACCATGCCGTTTACGAACTAGTGACCGGTTTTGGGTGTACACTACGGTAGATACTACTTCTGCCCATAAAAACAATGGAGCCTTTGCGTAAATTAACATCGTTCGAGCAGCTTCCATAAGTGTGCGATTTTTCCTTTCAACGACACCGTTTTGTTGTGGAGTGCGAGCAACGGATGTTTCATGAGAAATGCCAACTTCTTCAAAATAATCACGCAAAATTTGATTCACAAATTCGGTTCCATTATCTGTACGAATGCGTCGGACAGTAGTGTTGAGACGCACTTGAATCATCTTGAGAAATCCGATGATGGATTTAGGTGCCTCATTTTTTGCTTTAAGAAATTTCACCCATGTAAACCGAGAGTAATCATCGACAATGACGAGGATGTACTTTTTGCCACTAAGACTTTCAACACGCATTGGCCCACAAAGATCCATATACAAAAGATAAAGTTTCTCTTGGTTGGTGTCTTCCGTCTTGGGTTTGTATGATTTCTTAGTGCTTTTCCCCATTGTACACGTGGAACACAAATGATCCTTGTGAAATGATAGTTTAGGAAGACCACGAACAAGTTCGTTTTTCGCCAAGTGATTAATAGCGTCAAAGTTTAGATGAGATAACCGTCTATGCCATAACCATGACTTAGTCTTTGATGCTTTGGAGAGAAGACATACGAGAGAAGCGGCCATCATGTCTTGTAGAGACAAAGTATACAAATTATTCCCTCGAGTACCTTTCAATAAATCAACCCCTTCCAAATTACTAATGAAGCAAGTATGCTCTCGAAAAGCAACTTCTAGGTTTGCATCACAAAATTGTCCCACAGAAAATAAGTTGTGACCGAGACCTTCCACATAATACACTCTCGAAATTATAACATTCCCAATATGATATTCACCGTAACCCATTATCTTTGCAATATGATCATTTCCAAATCGAACCGTACCAAGAAACTTGCTGACGAAATTTCTGAGCTGAGAGCGATCTCCGGTCATATGCTTGGAGCAACCAGAGTCCAAATACCAGAGAACAATTTGGACCACCTGTTTTCAATAACAGCAGTAGACAATGCATTGGAAACTATTGGTTCCGGAGTGTTAGCAGATACAGATATAAGATTATCAGAATTGCTAACATTTGTGTGACCCTTAGATTTCCTGCATTTTCTAATGTGAGTTTTAGCACTAACAGGTTTTACTGTTCCAACTTTCTTAGGTTTTGGATTATTCACGGGCACTACAGTGGGAGTGGACCTATTTAAAGGGAACTTGGTTCCTACAGTGGTGTTGGTGTTCCTAGTTAAAGGACACGCTTGTGTTTTGGTATCCTTGGTACTCCTAGTTAAAGGGAACGCTTTCTTCTCTTTAGTGGGAGTGATCCTAGTTAAAGGGCACATATTTCCTACTATAGTGAAAGTTCTACCAGTGGGGCGCCACAACCAACCAACTTGGGTTAACACTTTCCCAGTCGGTTTCCATTCTAATCTATTTTTCCGGGCATGCATCTCATTCACATGGTCAATAAGGCAAGAATCATGACGACTAGAAAACATACATTCATTGCAATTCCAACATTTCAAATTAGAATTCACAGTAGGCTTAGAACGCTGTACAACCGTAGAGCCTTTAGGTTTAGCTACATGATTCTTTTTATTCAAAACAGAAATAACATTCCTAGGATGGGCTTCTACTTTATTCTTCACTTGACTACTAGATGGGGGCAAGATCCTATCATTCTTCTTGTTTCTTTTACGCTTAGATCTTTGAGCCTTAGTAGTGGTGCTTACTCATGTAGAAGGCAACACGGGAATATTAGAAGCTGGTTTTGATTCCGCCTTATCTTTAGTGACTAAAGCTTGAGATGGTTTAGTCCTAGGGCCCTTATTAAATGGTGTGACGGCTATAAGGTTCCTTTTGATTGCACTAGAGGACGATGCTGAGACAGTGGTTGCGTTATCCACAACATTCTTACCTTTTAGAGTATGAAGTGTTTCCTTTAACTCAGCCAAGACCAGATTCTTATCACAAATTTGTTCCCTCAAATCAGATATTTCCACCGACTTTCGATTTAATTGTTCAATCACTGATTGATTCTGTGCAGTGGTATTAGCACATGCGGGCTTTACTGAATCGAAGAGTCGTGTATTTTTCTGTTTTAAGTTATCAAATTTGGACAAAATCTTGGAAACTCGATTATCTAGATCAAGTTTAAAAGTCTCAGCGGCCTCAAGTACGTTCACACAGTTAAGCTCCTTTAATTTCTCTATGTCTATCGGAAAAGATTTAGCAACTTTGTCACTTGGCTGACGCTGTTTTGATTGTAAATTCAATCGAAAATTCTTTTCAAAGTTCGCATCATCGATATTAACACCTTCGAATGACGTTTCAAAGATTTCTTGAATAAATTGATGCTTGCATTCAAGCGAGATACAATGTGTTTGAATCTCATCAAAACGTTTGAAAGCGAAGAATATGAATCTTGAAGCTTTAAAAATTCAACGTCAGATTCGTGACAAGTATTATCTACCACATTATCCACAGATTCAACATTATGCACAATAGAATCATTATCAACATTTTTATGCACACAGACAGAAACTATATCATGAGACATCACTTGCTTCAGAAGCTGATCATTTTGGCGTAAAACCCGTTCTATTTCAAGTAAACTGTTTTCATAAGCATCATCCATTTCATTGAAAACACGTCTAACTTCTTCTATTTCCAAAAGCAAATATTGATCAATAGTACTAAGACAAGCTTTAACATTCTTTACAAACAGAACAATTTCGTCTCGAAACACAGCTCTAGTGTGCTCAAAGTTCCATTCACCTTCCGTTATGGCCGAAGCCGTCGTACGTTCCAAAATGACCTTGTCAAAATTGGCTAAGTGTTGGTGTACCACATTTAAGTTAACGGACGCCTTACTTACCGGTGGAATTAACTTCGTTAAATCCGTTTTGACAAGTGTAGGAGACGTACTAGGAGGGTTTTCATTTGAAAAACTTTGGGGCACAAGAACTGTCAATTCAGCTAATTCCTTTTGTAAGCGAATGCGGGTCTTTTTAGACAATTAATCTTTGTTATACTTATCATAATCAATCGTATGGAATTTTGAAATCATATTAGAATGAGTTTCATCCGCAAGTGACCGTGTCTCCTCAGTACTACGAACAAAAGGTACTTCTTTCGATTTGCCTATTAGGGTCATATCATAAAGACACGGAATATATTCCTGAGCTTGTTTTGCATAACCGGGATTAGGTGGTAAATCTTAAGGACGCTTAAGTTCGAGTTATTTAGATGATTTAGTTAAAAGATGAACCTTTTCTGTGGAAGCGTATTGTTTTAAAAGCTGTTGTTCTTTGAATTTTAGAAGTTTGGTAGCATTAATTTCCGATTCAAACTTTTTAGACTCGAGAGTTTCGAAATCCATTTTAAGTTTCTGAAAATCATTGACAACCGACTCTTTTGCTTTTAATTCATTGGAAAGATTAGCTTTTAATGATTCTATTTCTTTCAAGTGTTCAATCTTTTCAAAACGAAATTGGTCAAATTCAGAACATGTTATTTTCTCTGCTTGAGGGACCATTTCAAAAGTTTTGACATTTTCTTTATGCAACGCAAGCTCAGCAGTTAGGGCGAAATTCGTATCTACGGATTGTCTGAGGGCCATATGCATTTGATCAATAATATGTTTAGGCACCATGACCAATTCATGTTGAGCATAAGATTCCATACCCGTCGTAGCATTTGGTTGAGGTTCACTCAAATGTGTATGATTGGGTACCACATCATTTGAGTTACTAGTTCCCGAATGCTGTTCAAGGTTGTCATTTTCATGACTAACTGGATGTTGGTTATCATCATTACCAAGATTGGTTGTGGTGGGTACCTCACTAACGACATCAGAACCATAGTGAGAGAGATTAGCAACGAGAGCAGCTTGGGCTGAGTGAATGTCATCACAATCCGAATCATATGCGTCAAGATCATCTGCTTGATAAGCTGCATTAGAAGTGGAAACGACTGCAATGCCTTCAGTATCTGTTGCCCCTGGGTCTGCAAGAAATGCTAACTCCTCTGAATCCAAAATCTTCCCCTTAGACTGAGCATCAACCAAATACATCTTCTCACAAAACCATGCATCATCCCTTCTCCTTTTCGGCTGAGTGCATTGCCTAGCCATATGACCTTGCCCTCGGCAATTGTAGCAAGTCACAACCTTTTGTGGACCAATGGGACTTCCATTTCCATTAGCTTGTGAATTCACATCTTGAGCATTCACTGTCTTTGTAGGAGGTCCATATGAATTTTGCCTTCCCTGAATAGGTTGCAGTGTTACTAGACCATCTTGAACAGTAGCTTGTTGTCGAGGATTTGAAGAGGTACGGAGCTGATTGTTTGTTGGTGGAAATACTCTAGTTGCAACAAGTTTTGACAAGTAGGCAGTGAGATGGTTTAGTACATCAGCTGGCGTATCATTTTGAGTAAAGACCGGTGCTTGGATTGGTGGAAGTTCATTGCAGTAGAAAGATTGTGCTGGTTGTGCTTCTATTGGAAAATATCCTTGCTGAGGAGTATAGCCCATTGGAGAAGTGTTGGCTTGTGATGGTGATGTTTGATATGGTGGTTGCTGCGGAAAAGATTGTTGATGAACACTTTGTTGATATGCTTGCTGTGGCATCATGGGTGGTTGATAAGATGGTTGTTGTGGTTGCTGATAGTTGTGTGGTGGTGTCTGCTGCAAGTATGATGGTTGCTGATAAGTATAAGCCATGTTTTGTTGAGAAGCATACATTGCAAGTGGATCATGAACTTGAGGTGTAGACAACCGAGCCTCGATCACATGGCATTCGTGTTGTTGAAGAAAAGCTTGAAGTTGATCCACATTGTTGTTATGCAAATCCTTAGCCAATTTAACATCCGTCACGTATTTTTTCCATTCTGGAGGAAGAGTGTTCAAATACTTGGTGTTCAATTGAAAGGTAGGAATTGCCATGCCATAGATATTAAGCTCATTCAACAATAGGGTAAATCTCAGATAGTAATCATTGAGAGTCTCCCCTGGCACATAGGCAAACTTATCAAAAGTATCATAAAGCTTACACTCTCGTTCTTGTTTAGTTAACGAGGTGCCTTGCATTAGAACCCGAATTCTATCCCATAACTCTTTGGCAACTTTATGTTTGCTGACGAGTTTGTAGACATCTGGAGGAAGGGCTTGGAGAATGATGTTTGTAGCATACTTATCACATTTGTCTTAAATCTTCATATCTCCAGTCAACTCACCCGTTGTGCGAGGACGAGTAGTCGTACCTTCCGTCACTGTACCATAATCTAATGGTCCATTGAGCACCGATGCCCAAATGAGATGTCCATTCTCTTTGTTCAACATGTAAAGTTCCATTCGGGAAGTCCAATCCTCGTACATAGACTTCTCCAACATTGGTGGACGATTATCCGTACCCGAGAGGATGGATTTATCCGTAAGAGATGTGTACTCCATTTCAATAAGTTAAGATTTACAAACGTTGATCGACCAATGAAATAAGGTTAAGTGTTTTTGTGTTGTGGTGTGTTAAAGTCGAGAAACAATGTTAAAATCCCCTAAGATATGTTCTCGATAAACCAAAAAATTCCAAGTCAAAAGTTAAGATTTAATGAAGAATTTTTGGATTGTCGGAATGTTGATGTCTGTCGGAATACTCTTTCTGTCGGAATGTTGCTGGTATCGGAATGTCCAGATCGGAATGTCACACTATCTGAATGTCCAGATCGGAATGCCACTATCGGAATGTCCAGATCGGAATGCCACTATCGGAATGTGCAGATCGGAATGCCACTATCGGAATGTCCAGATCGGAATGTTGCTAAAATAAAATGGACAGAGTGACGTCACAAGAATCCTTAAAGCCGTCGGAATCCCAGATCGCAATGCCAGATCGGAATGTCACGTCGAAATAAGGTGTTTAAATCTAATGATCGCAAAGTGGAACAAATAGGTTATTGCGATCAAACCACACAGACTTGTACTTTCCGATGGAACACTTGCAAGAATTTCGGAATGTTTGAAAAACAAGAAATTTCCCAACTTTTGATCCAAAAGACTTGTGTTTTAATCAAAACCAATATACCAAAATCACTACGACATGATTAAAGAATGTATTCTACTTTTGAACACAAACAAACACGAAATTTTTTTTTGATGATTCGGTAAAAAAACTATCAAAACCCCACGTTATGCATAAGAAAGCATAAACAACACAAGTACCAACCTATATTTCATCCCAAGCTCTTGATACCATTTGTAGAAATGTAAATCTTGGTTATGTTTTAGAGAGAAAGAGATAGAGAGATGATGGATTTCACACAATTCTAGAGAGAGAAACAAGAGTGAACTATGTGTAAAAATGATTAACCACACACCCTCTCCATTTAAGGAGAGGGTTTATATACCCAAGCCTTGTAATGGGCTTGGGCTTACATGTTTGGGCCGGCCTACACATGTTGTAGGCTAGGCTTGGGCTTGTTTGTTAAATAACGATGTCTAGACTACGAGCTACTACTTAGTATATTGTTGGAGTGACCGAATCTTCCTAAATACGTAAAAACGTATTTCCAACAAGCGGGAATTATAATAGCCTCTCCATAACCCTCGGTGGGTGCTTGAAGTAACTCCATCATATTTCGATTCTCCATGGTTGGTTCTTCTCTTATGATAGGTTCGTCAATAGGAGACTCCTCACTAGAAAGATTAGGAGTATGTGTTGACTCCTTTCGGTTTCTTCATTTACGTGCACGTCTTGCTTGGTTGCGGGTTTGCATAAACGTCAAGTACAACGAGGGGATGAGCAAAGAAGCTTCTTTTTGGTGTTTTGTATTTTTCCAATTTTTTTCTGGTTTTTGATTGTTTTTACTTTTTTTGGATTTTTGTGATTGAATTAAGTAGACCAAAATCTACAAATCTCCTCCTTAATCAAATCTCTTGATTAAAGAAGCCTCAAGGAATGAAAATGATCACGTGAAGTGAACGCCTTCGATGACTTTAGAACGTTGGTGGTACACCAAAACGTTCAAGAGGGTTTAATCAAATGAAACCAAGAAAGTATATATGATACTTAATAATACTTTGGGTGGCAAATCCCTCGATTAGCTTTCAATCTCAAAATACTCACAAGCAAGCGGGGAAACGAGGCGGTGCAAAGCACTTAAGAGCCTTATTCCTTAGGGTATATTTTATAATACCCGCCTTATACCCACCTTATAGTTTGTATATTTCAAAATCGAGCTTCACGAAAGTATTTATCTATTTTTGCCTTTTCTTTCTTGTTTGAGATTCGAATACAATGATTGGGTAATGACCTCCCAAGTCAAGGTTTTGTTTTCACACTTTTGGAGTACTTGTGAATTTATTGTTCTACATATACAATATATTAATAATATTCACACAAAAACGAAAAACCGATAATACGTATTAGTAGAGTGCTACTAATACAAATAGATATTATGGCTATATATAAAAACAACAATTGCCAAATCAAAACACAACACGCCTCCCCGGCAGCGGCGCCAAAATTGATGTAGTAGTTTTACACCTCTTTAGGAAAAGAGAGCAAAATAGGGAAAGTATTAAGTGTCGGTTTAGGAAAACCAAGCACTAATGACCAATGTGGTTCAAAGTTCGTTTCCCAAGGAGGCTAGTGTGTTGTGTAGAGAGATGATTAATTATGTGATTATGATTATGAGAAAAGAAAATAGAAATGAGATAAGAAGAGAATGACGGTTACGATGACGAATTAAACTAAGACGAAATGTCGTACACGTAAAACCGTAAAAAGTGACAAATATAAAAATTTACCCTAAAAATTCCTAGAAAATTGCAATAAATCCTAAATAATGTAATTAGAGTTTACAAAAAATCAAAAATCACCCAAACCTTTTATTTAATTAAATATTAATTTTTTAATGCTAATTAAAGCCCAAAAAATAAATTTAATTAACAAAAAGCCCAAAATGAGATTTTTTCAATTGTAAACCTCTAAAATGACCTAACTAAATTTAAAACTATTTTTGAAAGTTTTAAAATTAATAAAAACTATTTAAAAACAATTAAAAACTCTTAAAACTTAAAATAATTATAAAAATTAATCTAAGGACAATAAAAATATTCTAAAAGTTGTAAAATTCCTAACTTAATGTATTTATCCTAAGAAAAATATAAAAACTTGAAAAATCTAAAGCTTAATTTTTAATAATAAAATAATAATAAAATAATATTAAAAATCCAAAATTTATAAAAAATTATAAAAACTTGCAAACTAGCTTAATTTAACCTAATAAACACAGAAATGAAGTTGAAATTACAAAAATACCACTAATGGGCCTTCAAATGGGCCAAAGTCCAAAACAGACCCTTATTGGGCCAAAATAAGCCCAATAAGAAAAATGTTTATAAAAATGGCCCAAAAGCTCCTATCTGACTCATAATTTGATTTTAAACACAAAACTCTGAAGGCCCAAAAGCTGAAAATGAGTATATGCTAGCTTATTTCAAAGCAGCTTATTCTTAATGGGCTTTTTGGCCCATTAAGCTATAAGCTGATGCCATAAGCCCAAATTAGACACACAAGCTTCTTTTGAGTTACCTAAGAGTTCTGTAAAAATAAATTTGAAAAAAGTCCAAGAAATAAGCCTCAAAAAGCAATAAGCTATCTTCACAAAACGACAAAATAGTCGTTTTCGAGTTCTAGGCCACCCCAAGAGCTGATTCAAGTTTCAAAAGCTTTTAAATGACTTAACTAAGCTTAATCAACAAAAAGTTTTCCAATAAGTTCAGTCAATAAGCTGAAATAAGCAAATAAACACTTCTTTAAAAGTCAACTTTATGAGTTTTCTAGCAAAAAGTCAAAGTCAAGGTCTGATAAGCTCCAGTTCAAACAAGTGGGTCAAATGAGGAAGATTGATCACAAAACTGAAAATTAACACTAGCTGTAACACCCCCAAATTTATACAACTCAATACAGCGGAAGACTAGTTGGTGTTACGGGATAGCACATTACTCACATCATAGACAACGCTTAAAAGTCGCGTTGTTTTAATAATAAAGCATTTCAATTCATAAATATCAAAGTTACATAGGTCCCAAGTCATATTATTTCATACAAGGTTTTACAAAGAATTTGAATGGAAATTATAGTTTAGGTGCGGGCCATGAATTCTTGTTGTCTTCCCGAGAATTACCTTCAAGTACCTGAGATAAAACATGTTAAAATTAAAAGGTTAGCGATAACGCCGAGTGAATTCATAGAGTTTAATAAAACCATTAATATAACATCGGTATAGAATTATTACCGAAAATCATTTTGTACAAATCATCGTAATAGGCCATAAAATAGCCAAAGTCATTTTATACAAATCCTTATCAAAATCATAATATAGGCATTTGCCTTAAAAATCATTATACGAGCCAATGTGGTAAAAACATCATACAATACGTCTTATAACGTTGTATAAAGTTAAATAAAAAACCGTTATATGAATATGGTTATGAAAACCAAAACACGAACATAATATCAATAGTAAGACCCCATATTGCTAGTCAGGCAATATATCGTAATTTGGTGCATATAGCAGTATTTCGTTAATTGGATTATTATAAGCCGCATGACATTGTTACCTTACTAAACCAAACAACGGGTAGCTAACCGGATACTCAATTTGCCCATCTAAATTAGCGTGTCGTCACAAAGGTCACACTATGGAAATCTTCTCATACATAAATTCGCTTACCAATCAATGTGGCACGACGGGGATCAACCGTCAAGGCGCGAATTGGGGTGATCGTCCCCAAATAGTACTATTATATGCACAAGCGTCTACCAAATCCCTATAGTTCACAATTCATGCTAATGGGACTTTTAGTGACATAACCTAACTTTAATAATCCATTTCATTTCATCTATCGGGTCATTTAATCATTCATCGGGTCATACAATCTTTCGGGTCCAAATCAATAAACAAACAATCGGGACAACTAGTGTCCTATTTTATCAAAACTAACATGTTATCTCCCTCGCGGGTTTATAAATCATTTCATAAAAACATTTAAAAGAGTGCGAGGCTATGAACTCACGTTGATATGGGAAGGCGGGTTATCGGCAATTCGGATGTACGGTACGTGCTTCAATCACGGAAACCTAGACAAATAATACTCGTCTTAGACTCATGTCCAATGAATTTATAAAAATAACAATTATGTATACATATGATGATTTTATATATATGATGATCAAGTGGGTTTATATATTCTCATTTACTCATTTTGTGTTATGTATTGGTAACCTTTTACTAGTTTATTAGTTTTACCTATTTACGTGTTTTAGGTCCAATAGCCTATTATAAGTTCATTAACTTGTATTAATCCATTTCATACTTGTATTATCAGAATTTATACTTTACATGTTGGGCCCAAATGGGTTAAGCCCAATAAATAAGTTTGTAAGTGTTTTAGCCCATTTTGTTGTATTATTAGTCCAATAACGTTAACTTAGCCTGTTAGTGTCCGTATGTTATATAGTTCGGGTTTTATCGGTTTTTACTTGTTATATATGTTTATATATCAGTGTATGAGTTTATAAAAGTTTACATTAGACGGGTCCAACCGTCTAAGTTTTATTTAACAAAAACGTTAATTTTACGGTAATAGCCGAAAAAGTCGTAAAAATGATGTTTATAGTTTTATAACTTATAAAACTTATCAAACTACCATTTTTATAAAATGTACATTTATTTATCCTTATACATATTTATATAAATGTATTATATGAGTTAGTGGGTTTTAATTCACATTTTATACTATTTTTATTTGAGTGCTTATATAATACTATTATACTTTAATTTCCAAAATCTGATTTTTACTTTCATGTTCACCAAAACAGCCATATCTAGAGTTCTATATGGAGATAGAAACTCAAATTTTTATGACATAAACTACATGATATGTGCTCCATTTAACTCTCCTATAGCTACTGTTGAATCAGCTTCTAAGTATTTTCTAAAAATCGTCCAAAACAGTGAACTTAGATTTGTACTCTAAACTTATTTTGATCATATCTCACTCATCCTAATGATTCCATTGCATGGCCAACTCTCACATGTGTACAAGACTCATAGCTTACTGTATATTAATCTATTCGAGCCATGTTATCAGTTTATCATATGAGTCTTTACTGTTTTATACAGCCATTATTTTATGCATGATTTTAACCTTTTTACATATAGTTTTTCATCTTTTTACCCATGGTTATCAACACCAAATCCCCACACAATATTTTTATCATCATATATCATCATACATATATACATTTAAGAATAAAATACATGATTACATAATCAAAATTAACAAGAGGATGGGAAGAACTATCTTTATACCTCCATGATGATGTAGGTTGTGATCAAAACATGGATTTTGATGGAGAAACTTGTGATAAACCAATATCATCTTCAAGTCCACCAATCTTCATGAACTCCTTGTGGAAAATCAGCCCCAAGACTCCATAGAAACTCCTCCTTGGATGTTATAATAGGGCTTCAAAAGGGCTTCATCATGTGTGTAAATAACACATGATTTCATGGTTGAAATTGATCAAATGGGTGTTATGGTGTGAGAGTGGGACGGCATAAATGGAGAAGGGAGGAGAGAGTTGAGTTGTTTGCATGTTAGAAATGAATAAGTGGTTTGAGTTAGTGGTTTTGTGTTGTGAATGCTTACCTTGTAAGCTAAAATGACAAGTGTAGTGAACTTAGCTTACACTTGACACCAAGGTTGGTGTGGTGTAGCAAGTTGGCCGTCCCATGTGTGGGGTGAGACAAAACTTGTTTTTGTCTCATCCCACTAATTTACGGTTATTTCTCGATTCTAGTTTCCTCGATTTGCGTGCCCTCGGTCGTTTTACGAAAAACGTTTTTATAAATCATGAATCAACGGCACAAAGCGAATCTAATAAAAATTGTCTCATCAAAAACGGAGATCGAAAACGTAAATACGTAATCCTAAGGTTTCCGGTTTAGTCGTAAAGGACGTTAAATTAAAATCGTAAGTCCTAATCTCTTCTCGTAAATTTGTGAGTTTATGAACCAACACAAATTTAAAATCCTAAAATAATATTCACGGATAAATTTATTTTCTGAAATGTCGGATTGTCACCAAAAACGGTGTATGTAAACGTAAGCACGTAACGTAGAATCCTCCGGTTTAGACGTAGTCGATGCTACTTCAAGACGTAAATCCAAATTTCTTCCAAAAAATAAGTGAGTTCATAATATAACATTAAAAATAATGTTTTTAAATAATACTTGAGAATAAAATATCAACCATAAATTGACGGATTGTCACACTAGCAGGGGCTAGTTTTGGTGTCTGAGCAGTGGAAACTTTTTCCACTGCTTGACTTAATTGACTTTTTGTCTTTAGTGACTTTTTTGTGGATTCAAGTTTCACAAAGGCACCCAAATGATCATTTAATCATAAGGAGTCAATAGCAATCACAAAAACACAATCACAATCAGCCAATTAGTACAGTTAATTCAAAACATCACAGATCTAGCCAGACATGAACAAATAAGCAGTTAAGCATTTATAAGCTGTTTTATCAAATTTCAGCCAACCAAATTGCACCAAAAGCATACACAAGCTATAATAAACTTAAATGAACAAGTTTAAACAGGTTTCATGCAATGGTTAAAAGCCTAAATCAGGATTCAAGCACAATAAGGTTACTGATGAACACTAACACAAGCAGATTTTTACTTTGCTGATGCACTTGACCAACAAGCCAAATTCAAACACTCAGATATATCACATATGTTGTATTATCAATGATTTAACAACTTTTAACCCTAAGCATGCATATATTCTAGATATTTCCAAAATCTTAGGTCTAAATCAGTCAAATTCAATGAGATATAGCACAATGTTTGATTCAAAGGTTTAAGACCAATAACTTGCAGAAACTAGTACTCAACCAAGCCAATAACAGATAACAAGCATAAACAATAACTTTCAACAACACAATAACACTCAATGATCTTAAACAGATAATCCCAAACACCCCTTATCTTTTTCAAATCCAATTTAAACAAGTATAAGTGTATATCAAGACCACCCAAGCCCAATCAAACACATTAACAAGTATAATATGCAGTATTGAACAAGATTAGACCACAAAAACAGCAAGAACACAAGCAACACACAAATTCACCAAAAATCCAAATTTTTAACAGATTTAAGGTAGAATGGTGCAAACCTCATGGATGTACATCCACACCCACGAATTTTGAGCTTATGTGCTAGCAAGAACAAGCACAATCTTCCATAATAAAGCCTGCTAAGATGGAACAAAGTTAGAAGCACAATATCAAAAACAGAAAAGTGAAAAAGCCTTGATTAATGCAACTCTTGTACCCCACACTTGATTATCCCCAAGTTATAAGCATCACAACACCTTGATATCACAATATCAGCATGCTATGATCAGCTTTATAGCCCAAGAATTCCAAGGTGTACCAAGAAACTTAGCAAAATATTCATCTATAGGAAAATGTGCAAACTTTTACACACTCCTTTGAAAACAGGTTTTAGGATTCAAGATTAGTAAACATGTAGCAATTATAAGCAGGAAATAACAATGGCACTTGAGTTTTCTTCAAAGATTCAAACACATTTCATTAAATTGAATATGGATTTACAGAACTTTGAACAAAGGAAAATTCAAGAGCAAAAAAGTAATGGACTGAGTCCTATGCCTTTTATAGGCTTACAATGTTGTCTAAGAAAGCTAAAAATGTGAACCCTAATGTAGTAGAAGTCCCAAAATGCCCTTGTGAAGTTTGAACTTTGGAGAATCATGTGACTTGTTCTTGGCAGTTTGTGGAGGTGGCATGTGTTGGAATTGCATCCAATGGCTTCAAATAAGCTTAGAAAGTAAGCTGAAATATGGGGCGTTGGATTCTCTTGGCTCCTTTGTCTTCTTCCTCAAACGTGTAGCAGGGGAGTCACAAGGGTACCAATGGGTGATGTGGCAAGTTATTTAAGAGTTGGGTTATGTTAAGAAGACCATTAATCATTAATCTGGAAAAGATTAAGGATTAATTCTTAGTAAATATCAAATGCCCAATTCTTGTTCTTGAGGTGAATAGTTGGGTGTTTAATCCGTTTTTGTGTTTAAACAACTTGTTAGGCGCCAAAATAAACTAATCTGTTATGATTAGTTTATTAATCCAAGTAGGATGGTGAGGTGGAAGCTGATTGGTGGGATGGAGGTAGTGGGACACTTGGAAAACCTAGTTGGCATATGTAACTTTCCTTGTCTGCCCAGATTAGTCCCCAGCCTTTCTTCTTTCTTTCATTTGCAAATAAATAAGCCCAAACTCTGTTTTCTTTGTTATTGAAGTTTCAATCTTCACACTTTTGCCCCAAAAAGTTTTGTAAAGTGATTTCAAGGGTATTTCTTGCCATTTCATGATTCTTGAAGGGTTGTTTTGGCATTTTCTTCATAGGTAATGGTCTTGACTTGTTTGTTTGACTTCTTGGAGGACTGAATTTGCCAAGTCATGATTAATGAGGGACCATTTTTGCCATTTCTTCAAAGTCAAGGGTCCTTTTGGTAATTTTGACATATTTAAAGGACCAAATTTGTAATTTCTTATAACTTGAGGTCCTTCATGGTATGTTTGACTTTGAGGAGGATAATTACTGACAATTTAGTTTTGTTGAGGGACTAAAATTGCCAATTCTTCAAAGTGGAGGGCCCTTTTTGTAATATTGACAAACTTTTGGGACCAATCTTGTATTTATGAGGATACAAGGGTATAAAGTGTCAATTATTCAATATTGGAGGACCCTTCTTGCATAATCTTCAAATCTTCAAGGGTTTGTCTTGGAGAATTCTTCATTAGGGCTTGGTTCAATGTGCGGCTTCGTTTCCGTGTTCGTTTTTGTATGATTCTTGTGATGTTTTGTCATTTTCTCAATATCCGTACCTAAAATACACAAGCAACAAACACAAGCATATATTTGGCCTATTTTCATGATATTTAATGCATTTAAAGCCCTTTTTGGACGATGAGACTATGTATAAAAGCAGTCTTATCAAGAACCTTATGTTAAACAGTTAAAATGACATGTATGAATTAATATACAGTAAGTTATAAGACTTGTACACATGTTAGAGTTGGCCATACAATGGAATCCTAAAAATGAGTGAGATATGATCAAAACAATATTGAAGTATAAATCTGAGTAGTCTGTTTTGGACGGACTGTTAGGGACATTTAGAGATAGATTGAGCAGTAGCTAAAACTGAGTTAATTGTAGCACATAACATGTAGTTTATGTCACCCAAAAATGAGCTTCTATCTCATTGTATAACTCAAGATATGGTAAAAATGGTGAAAGTGAAAATAATAATGATTTCTAAAATAAAAGTATATAGTATAATATTAACACTCAAGTAAATATAATATAAAATGTATACTTAAAACCCACTAACTTATATATTACATGTAAATAAGAATGTACATTAATGAATAAATGAGACATTTTATAAAGATGGTAATTTGATAAGTTTTATAAGTTATAAAACTATAAACACGAGTTTTACGTCTTTTTCGGCTAAAACCGTAAAATTAACATTTTCGTCAATTAAAACTTAGATGGTCGGACCCGTCTAATGTAAACTTTTATAACTCATATACTGATGTATACGTACATATTACAAGTAAAAACCGATAAAACCCGAGCTTTATCACATATGGACGTTAACGGGCCAAATTAGCCTTATTGGACTATTGATCCAACTAATTTGGCTAAACACTAATGGACTTACTCATTGGGCTTAACCCACTTGGGCCCAACTTGTAAGTATAGGGCTGATGATAAAAGTATAAAATAGGCTAATATAATGTAATAGGCTTATCATAGGCTTATTGGGCCTTGACATGTAAACAAGTTAAACTAGTATAAAAATTTATCAACATATAACACTATAATGTTGAATGAAGATATAAAAACCCACTTGATCATCATCATACTTATAATATCATTATATATATACATAGCCATTGTTTTTATAAAAGTCATTGGACAAGAGTCTAAGGCCGAGTATTATTTGTCTAGTTTTCCGTGATTGAAGCACGTACCGTACATCCAAATCGCCGATAAACGCCTTTCCCAATCAATGTGAGTTCATAGCCTCGCACTCTTTTAAATGTTTTTATGAAATGTTTTATAAACCCGCGAGGGAGATAACATGTTAGTATTAATGATAGGTGTGAAAACACCCATCCTTTTTACCACTTAATTACAATAATAACCGAGCCAAAACGTGTATTTTATGTCATTTATGTCGGAATTATGCGTGGTTTGTGTTTTTGTTGTGATTTAGGACGAAAAGGTGAAAAGTGGAGAAAACACGGCATTCACGGGATTTTATCGAAGAAAAAGACGAAAGATGAAGTCGAAAGATCAAGATTGGAAAAAGAACGGAAGTCCAAGACCAATTCTGAAGATTTATCGAAGAAAAAGTCAAAAGACGGAAGTTTACTAAAAGCCGAAGAACTCAAGTCTAATTTATTGTAGAACTACGAGACGAGTTCAAAGAAATCCCGAGACAAAGGCATTAAAGTCCAAGATTAACAAAAGATTAAGAAGACAAGGGCTTAAGTGTGCAATTAAGGAAAAGAAGAAAGAGGGAGGAAGCTTCCTAAGCTCCTCCCTAGTCTCCCTATAAATAGATTGTTATGTTTTCATTTTCAAGTGGTTGGTGGCTTGACAACCCACTCTTCCACCATTTTCATTTTCCTGCTTTTTAATTTCTTGCACCTTAATCTTCATGTAATGCACCTTTAAATTCCTTTTAATTCCAAGTAAGTTTACATTTAATTATTGTTGAATCTTTACTTTTCTTGTTCAATCTCTCATCTACCTTTCTTGTTTGATTTGTTCTTCATCTTCATTGTTCATGTTTTTGAGTTTTTATGGTTTTGATCAAGTGGATTTTGATTGATTTGGCCTTTTTTGTTAGTTTTGTTGATTTGTTTTGATTGATTATTGTTAGTTGATGCTTTGTGGTTGTTTTGGTTTAATCTTTTGGTTTGTTTTGGTTAGATTTGATCAAATTCGTGCTTTGTTCTTCATCCCCTGTTTCCTGTTCATGTTTACTGTATCTTGCCCAGATATTCCGGATCATCTGTTTTCTTTGTTCCTTATGCGGAATATCTGATTATTCCGGATAGAGTCCCTTATTCGAAATATCTGAATATTCCGAATAGAGTCCCTTATTCAGAATCCTAGGTTATTCCGAATAGAGTCCCTTATTCGGAATATCTGATTATTCCGGATAGTGTCCCTTAATCGGAATCCTAGGTTATTCCGAATAGAGTCCCTTATTCGGAATATCTGATTATTCCGGATAGTGTCCCTTATTCGGAATCTTAGGTTATTCCGGATAGAATCCCTATTCGGAATGTTCAAATATTCCGGATCAACCATTTTTCCTTTATTTATTCTGCATCAAGCTTTATTCCGCATCAATTGGTTTATTCCGAATGAGTTTCCAGTTTTTTGTAATTTTATATTTTTCCCGCCTTTTTCTTTATTTGCATTTTTATTTGCTTTCCTTTAGTTTAAGTTTTAGTTTGAGTTATTTACCTTTATTGCTATTAATTTCTCACCATTTACTTTTCGCCAAGTTTTAATCTTTCTTTGTTTCTTCTTTTTACCGTCTTTACTTTATTTTTATTGTTTCAAGTTTTTATTTTAGTTTTAGACAACGACCCTCTTTTATTTGATTCACCAAGAACAAATGAGTCGCACAATTAACCAGAGATCAATTCGAAGAGATTCCGAGAAACGAACTTTTTAACAAGCAAAATTCAAGTTATTAAAATGGCGCCGCTGCCGGCTCTTTTCGTGAGGATTAACGTTTTTTTGTGAGAGACGCGTTGGATTTTGGGATCCGTTCACTCGTGAACGTTATTTTTCGTATCAAAAATTTTCAAAAATCCAAAAACATTTGAAAAATCTTAAAAAGCATTTCTTTTTCAAATTTTTGCACCAAAAATATTCTTCTTGCTTATCTATCTTTCTTTATGGATTTTTATGTCCATGCGTCGGGTGTGGGAGACGGTTGTCCAAGAACGACTCATGTCAATGCTGTACATGTGAGCGGTGCGGAAACGATATCAACAATACACAATTCTAATTCGGATTTTGTCCTTTGTGTAACTCGACTAATTCGTCCTTTTTGAACCCGCCTCCTCCTGTTCCCCCGTGCATCTATTGTGGAAGCGATTCTCATTGGCATGTTTCATGCCCGGTTCGATACCCGTATGGTCACGAGCAAGAACCGGGTTACAATTATACAATGGTAATAGCTATCCACAAGAAGCACCCAGTTTCTCTCCATACCCATGGTGCTATATTTGTGGGGGCTCTCACGATGCTTCTTTTTGTGATCCGTCGCAAGTCTTTGAGAAAGTACCGTGCTATCATCCTAGTGTCTATAACTTTGACCCCCCACATCACACCCTCAATCATCAATCCTCTCAGCAAATTAGTCTTGATCAACAACTCACTACCTTGAATGGCATTCTAGAAAGTATAGCTCAACTTCGAGCTGACTTGCATCCGGAAAAGCAACCTTTGCTTGATGTGGACGAAACCTTGAAAACCACTGACACCTTTTTGAGCCAATTTAGTCGTTTTCCCTTCTTTTCTACACCAAAATGTTTAATTACAGCGTGGGATAGAATTGGTGAAATTGAACATACTCGGGGAGATGAACAACAAAAGTTGCTGCATGAGCTTCTTAAAGATGTGGAGGTTATCAAGGAAGAGTTAGCCGACTACGTCACTCCTAACTGGACTCTTCCCATCTATTATGATGATGACGACGACGATGATGTCTACACTTTCAACCAATCTTCTGAAGTTGCTGCTCCTACTCTCGATGTTCCTATTGCGTCTAAGGATCTAGATTCGTTGAATGAGCTTAGTGATGTTGGTCTCGACAAATTATTGGATGATGAGGTTTGTGACTTACCTGCTATGGAGCCTGAGGACGATGTTGCTCTTACGGAAGAGATCGATCCTAGTAATGACGATTCTTCTCTCTGCTATGAGAATTTCACTTTTGAAGTTTCTCAATCTCCACCGGGAGATGCGGGTGATGACGATTTATTCTCTTCGGCTTAAGAGAAGTTCACCGATGAACTTGATCTTGTGGATGAGGTGGAAGACGTGCTTCTTCGCGATAGATTACGGAAAGTGCACCTTCTTATTGCTCAAATCGAAGAGTAGACTTCTCCTTCTCTTACCGAGTCTTTACCTCCATCTATTCCTCCCGTTGAAGATAATGACCCATTGCTGGAAGAAATCGATATCCACTCCATCCCTCCAGGTATTGATGATTATGACACGGAGGGGGACATTATTTTTGATAATTTGCTGCAGGAACGTATTGTCCCAAGTTCCCCTCCCGAGCACCTTTCCTCCACTCCGTTAGAGACCATCACAGAGGATGAGTGTTTTGACCCGGGAGGTGACATTGATTATGCTATGATTGATACCATTACGGCTTTGCCGTTTGCTCAGCATCCATTGTCTTTGGGGGAGGACAATGTGCTTACTTCACCCAACCCACCTCCCATGGATCTTGATTTCACATACTTTTCGTATGTTGAAAGGGTTTTTCTCCCATTCAAGACTTATCCCCCCGCCTCTCCTTTGTTGATGTCCACCGGGAACGAGGACAAGGTCTTTGATCCCGGTATTACATTCGAGGCTTCCCCATGGACCATTTAATTCGGGGACGAGTCAGGCTCGTGACTCGGTTAACAAAAACAAGCGCTTTTTAGGAGGCAACCCAATTATCTATCTATTTTCACCATAAGTGTAGGGGGAGCCCCGTGGTGTTTCTTGCTTTCTTTCTTATCATGTGCAGGGATTAGAGCTTCAAAGACACTCTCTTGATGACTTTTGACGAACCATGATTCCGTGTTCCCTTCTTCCTGGTTCTATCCTAAACTCTCTTCGATTCACTATTTTATATTTCTCAATATTAAAATAGGAATCTCATTAGTTGACTCTTCCTTAGCGAGATTCAAACAAAGTGCACAATGTCCTAAGTGTAGGGGATTTTAATCCCACATGCTTAAACATTGAGGACAATGTTTATGTTAAGTGTAGGGGGGACTTCTATCGAAGTTAAGTGGCCTTTTCCTTGTATTTGTCCTCATTTTAACCAGAAAATCAATTTTTCGACATTTTTCAAAAATTTTTTATCTATTTTGGCCTATTAGTTTTACCTTTGTATAGTTATTTTCTTTCTTTGCTAGAATAAATTTTTAATAAAGTGGTTTTAATTTTCAAACATTGTGAATCTTTTGACTCAACCCGAGTTTACTTATCTTAGTTTACTCTAGCTAGTATCCTTAACGTGTTTAAGTCAAGTTTTGCTAGGCTTTTATATAGGGAGGTATAAAACGTGAAAGTCTTAACCCTCACGGATTAAGAACAAGAACTTTTCGCAAGTTCCTATAACTGATCCTAGAGAGTCGTTTATCAAGGGAACTTTAAAATGCGATTTCTAAACTTGAAAAAGTCTAAGAGTTTGCAAGATCCTATAGGTGGCTCGAAAACCCAAAACTTTGATTTAATAGGCTAAGCATCCACGAGTCTCATTATTTGAGATTTTAAACTGTGGAGAACGAGAGATGATAGAGTCAATTATAAGTTTGGTATTCTTTCGTGAAATTATGTGAGTTAATTATAAGCCTATTCTCCCATCGCTTGCTAATAAATTTATCTGCAATAAATAAGGTTGTACGATTTGAAAAGTTACTTAGCTTCTAGCCCAAGATCGTTTAAAAGTTGCTCAGTATGGATTAGAGTTCATAGCCAAGGCATAACTTATTGAAGCGGGATGCGAAGATTGGCGAGTCCAAAAAGGTCCTAACAAGACATGAGGGCTATATTTTGTTGCTAAAGATCCGAAGTGATGTGAAGAATCATTTATCGAAAATCAATATGAAGGATCGAGACACACGACGAAAAGCAAAAACTCCCCAAAAGTCATGGAGAAGTCTATCCAAAAAGGCCCTAACAAGGTATGAGGATAAATAGATCCAAGTCAAAAAAGGAGGCGGATCGTTGTATATCAAAGTCCAAAATAAAGATTGGAGAAAAATGAAGAAGTCGTGGTCCATTTATGAAGAATCTCTCAAAACTTCAAGTGAAGAAATTCCTATTTGAAGAGAAGGCCATTATTTCATGAACGTCTCTCAAGGTTTGAAGTATGAAGTCGCTGCCAAATATCGGTCCGAGAAAGGTCTTAAATCGCGAAGCGAGTTATGCCAAGATATGAACTTTATGAGGTCCCTTGAAGCAGTTTTAAAAGATTTTGTCCTTTAGCTAACTATTGATTAAATCGTTCACTTTATTTTCAGCCTAAATAATTATCGAAATAAGTCAAAAATGCATCCTCGTGATCATTCAAGACAACAATAAAATATAAGAGATACAACTAGGAATAAGGGAGTCTAAGTGAATAACTGGCCCACATGAGTTCGTGTTAGTTTGCTAACTTATAATAACAATGATCTCGTTTTTAAGCTTGGTTTGGAGAAAGTGAAAACTTGAGGATGATGATCATTCACGACATTTCCAAAACCCAAGGTATGTTTTTAATTTCTTTACTTTGAATGTTTATAATTTTCTATCTCTTTAATAAAGGCCAACGTGGATTGATTATGATGAAAAGTGTAAACATGCTTTGTAACTAATGCATTGCATGAGGACATTGCAATGGTTAAGTGTAGGGGATTTGATAGGTGTGAAAACACCCATCCTTTTTACCACTTAATTACAATAATAACCGAGCCAAAACGTGTATTTTATGTCATTTATGTCGGAATTATGCGTGGTTTGTGTTTTTGTTGTGATTTAGGACGAAAAGGTAAAAAGTGGAGAAAACACGGCATTCACGGGATTTTATCGAAGAAAAAGACGAAAGATGAAGTCGAAAGATCAAGAGTGGAAAAAGAAAGGAAGTCCAAGACCAATTCTGAAGATTTATCGAAGAAAAAGTCAAAAGACGGAAGTTTAATAAAAGCCGAAGAACTCAAGTATAACTTATTGTAGAATTACGAGACGAGTTCAAAGAAATCCCGAGACAAAGGCATTAAAGTCCAAGATTAACAAAAGATTAAGAAGACAAGGGCTTAAGTGTGCAATTAAGGAAAAGAAGAAAGATGGAGGAAGCTTCCTAAGATCCTCCCTAATCTCCCTATAAATAGATTGTTATGTTTTCATTTTCAAGTGGTTGGTGGCTTGACAACTCACTCTTCCACCATTTTCATTTCCCTGCTTTTTAATTTCATGCACCTTAATCTTCATGTAATGCACCTTTAAATTCCTTTTAATTCCAAGTAAGTTTACATTTAATTATTGTTGAATCTTTACTTTTCTTGTTCAATCTCTCATCTACCTTTCTTGTTTGATTTGTTCTTCATCTTCATTGTTCATGTTTTTGAGTTTTTATGGTTTTGATCAAGTGGGTTTTGATTGATTTGGCTTTGTTTGTTAGTTTTGTTGATTTGTTTTGATTGATTATTGTTAGTTGATGCTTTGTGGTTGTTTTGGTTTAATCTTTTGGTTTGTTTTGGTTAGATTTGATCAAATTCGTGCTTTGTTCTTCATCCCCTGTTTCCTGTTCATGTTTACTGTATCTTGCCCAGATATTCCGGATCATCTGTTTTCTTTGTTCCTTATGCGGAATATCTGATTATTCCGGATAGAGTCCCTTATTCGGAATATCTGAATATTCCGAATAGAGTCCCTTATTCGGAATCCTAGGTTATTCCGAATAGAGTCCCTTATTCGGAATATCTGATTATTTCGGATAGTGTCCCTTAATCGGAATCCTAGGTTATTCCGAATAGAGTCCCTTATTCGGAATATCTGATTATTCCGGATAGTGTCCCTTATTCGGAATCTTAGGTTATTCCGGATAGAATCCCTATTCGGAATGTTCAAATATTCCGGATCAACCATTTTTCCTTTATTTATTCCGCATCAAGCTTTATTCCGCATCAATTGGTTTATTCCAAATGAGTTTCCATTTTTTTGTAATTTTATATTTTTCCCGCCTTTTTATTTATTTGCATTTTTATTTGCTTTCCTTTAGTTTAAGTTTTAGTTTGAGTTATTTACCTTTATTGCTTTTAATTTCTCACCACTACTTTTCGCCAAGTTTTAATCTTTCTTTGTTTCTTCTTTTTACCGCCTTTACTTTATTTTTATTGTTTCAAGTTTTTATTTTAGTTTTAGACAACGACCCTCTTTTATTTGATTCACCAAGAACAACTGAGTCGCACAATTAACCATATATCAATTCGAAGAGATTCCGAGAAACAAACTTTTTAACAAGTAAAATTCAAGTTATTAGTTAATAAAATAGGACACCAGTTGTCCCGATTGTTTGCTTATTGATTTGGACCCGAATGATTATATGACCCGACGAATAAAACGAAATGGATTATTATTAGTTACATTATGTCACTATAAGTCCCATTAGCATGAATTGTGAACTTCCGGGATTTGGTAGACGCTTATGCATATAATAGTACTATTTGGGGAAGATCACCCCAGTTCGCGCCTTGACGGTTGATCCCCGTCGTGCGACATTGATTGGTAAGCGAATTTATGTATGAGAAGACTTATATAAGCGTGATTATTGTGACGATGCGCTGTTTTAGATGGGCAAATGAGTTTCGGGTTAGCTACCCGTTGTTTGTTATAGTAAGGTAGCAATGTCATGCGGCTTATAATAATCCAAATAACGAAAATACTGCTATACGCATTGATATACAATATATTGCCTGACTAGCAATACGGGGTCTTATTATTGATATGATGTTCGTGTTTTGGTTTTACATAACCATATTCATATAACGGTTTTTATTTAACTCTATACAACGTTATAAAACGTATTTTATGATGTTTTTACGACATTGGTTCATATAATGGTTTTGAAGGCAAAAGCCTATAGTATGATTTACAACAACGATTTGTATGAAATGTTTTTGGCTTATTTTATGGCCTATGACAAAGAATTGTACAAAATGATTTTCGGATATAAATATATACCGATGATATATTAATGGTTTTAATTAAACTCTATGAATTCACTCGGCGTTTTCGCTGATCTTTTCTTTTAACATGTTTTATCTCAGGTAATTGAAGGTAATTCTCGGGAAGACGACAATAATTTATGGCCCACACTTAAATAACAATTTCCATTCAAATTCTTTGTAAAATTGTATGAAATTCTATGACTTGGGACCTATGTAATTTGATATTTATGAATGGAAAATGCTTTATTATTAAACGACGCGATTTTTAAGCGTTATCTATGATTTGAGTAATGTGCTATCCCGTAACACCAACGACTCTTCCGCTGACTAAAGTATGAATATTTGGGGATGTTACAACTAGAATTGTTCAATTTCCAGAACCGGAATTGTCATAACCTCAGAACCGGAATTATAGTGTTTCTTTCAGAACCGAAATTATCATATTTTTTAGACTTAGAATTTATTTCAAGATTTTCAATTTATGGAATTTTGGAAATTTAAGTTAAAATCCGACTCGCTTTAATTCAAAGCAAACTTGTAGAATTTTTCACGCATAATCTACATCAACAAACAAGGTTTCTTGAATTTTTATGGTTTTCCGTTGGTTTGCAAAATCCCGCGAATTTATTTTTCGGTTTTACCACGAATTTAAAATCCCGTATTGTTCTTCTCTCACAAACACAATAACTTTATTTCATTCCTCGGTTAACAAAGGTAATCCTTCGTTAGATACAAGATAGATCCACATTCCTCGATGCCGTCTCTTTCAGATTTGTAGATCATTTCGGGTTCCAATACCCGCCCACCTATGCTTATCAAAGAGTTATATGAGTGAAAGTCCGTTTAAGGTTATATATGTTGGGTAGACCAAATGGAAGGCTTATTCTTGAGTTGTGGAGAATGGACCGTTAGATTGGGGCACGATTACTCCTTATGGCGTGACTCGACCTAGGAAATTTCATGAGTTGACACCAGCAAGTTGATTGTGGTATTAAGGCTACCAACAAATTTTCTCAAACTCTTCCACCAAATGTTCATAAACTTGTGAGTCATCATGAAATCATAAAGGAATTATGGGAGCGACTAAGTACATTGATGCAAGGCACCTCATTGACTAAACAAGAACGTGAATGTCAACTTTATGACTTGTTTGATAGATTCACCTACACCCAAGGGGGACACTTCATGATTTTTATTAGAGATTTGCTACATTACTTAACGAATTGAATACTTACAACTTGAAGATTGAGCAATTTCAAATCAACACCAAGTTCTTGAATACTCTACGTTCTGAATGGATTCGTTTCGTTACTGATACCAAGTTGGTTAAAGATCTACACAAGACTAACATTGATCAACTTCACGCTTACTTGCAGCAACACGAAAAGCATGTGCAACAAATTCGCGTGTCACAATCATTATACAATGAACCACTTCTTTAGTTGCAAATCACCAATTGTCTCCTTATGGTAATCCACTCTATTCTTCTGGGCAGCAATCATATCACACACCTTTATATCAATCACCAAGCTACCCTTAGCATGCTTTTCTACTACTCTCAGCTAGTGCTCATCAGCAAAAATCTTATCAAGCATCATCATCGTCACATATGGATCCACACCACTCTGATAAAATTCATCAAGCTTTTTACATTGATGAACTCTCTAAGACTCCTATTCCTAAATTCAAACAAGGTGATAATCCCATTGAAGTTTTGGCTGCTTTGTCCGCCTATATGACTCAAACCCTGAAACATCAAGGAATCAGAGGACTCCCTACAACGAACAATCAATTGAGAACTTCTTCTAATCCTCATCAGCAAGTGACAATTCAAGAGGGCAGGTCATGGTTCAACCAATTCAGGGGAGACCTGGTTCATCCAACACTAGAGCAAGGACTTACAATGCTAATGCTAGTGGAAAGTTTGCTGCAATTTCTAAAACCATGACTTGTTACAACTGCAAGGGGGAGGGTCAAATGGCAAGGCAATGCACACATCCAAAAAGGAAGAGAGATGCTTCTTGGTTCAAAGCAAAGGTGCTATTGTTAGATACTTAGTCAGGTGGTCGTGAGTTAGATGTAGAGGAGTTAGACTTTCTTGCTGATCTAGGGGTTATGGATATTGATGGAATTTAAGCAGCTCTCACTCAAAATGCAGCATATCAAGCAGATGATCTTGATGCAAACAACTGAGACTGTGATGAATTCAACACCGCCAAAGCAGCTTTTATGGAAAAACTCTCGGTCTATGGTTTAGACAAAGTATCTGAGGTACCATACGTTACCAATGATATTAGTGTTGCACCACATCAAGTTGGACAAGACTCTATGTATCTGGAAGAGAATCCGGTGATGAGTAACTCAAATGAAGAGACGACCAATGATAACAATCTCAATGAAAGTCCCTTTACTTTGAGTGAAATACAACCGGTAACTACTTCGAATATGCGTGCTTCTGCTCAACAAGATTTGGTAATGGTTCCTTCATCTTTGCTTGGCCAAATGAATGTTGTTTTCCTAGATACCCTAGTTGTCAACAAAACACTTTCTGCCGAGCTTGCTTTGTATAAAGAAAAAGTAAAACTTTAGAAATGACTCCTAAGGAAGTTGGGCTAACTTACCTTGAATTTGATGAGTTTTGAAAAGTTCAAATGGACCATTTACAAGAGATATAAACTTTAAGAGCAAATCTTTCTAAATAAATTCAATAAAAAGAGTCGGTTGTCACTAATTTTCAATAACTGAAAACGGATTTCGAAATACTCGAGTCCAAAAAAGTTGAAACAGAAATTAATGCTTCGAATCAGATTAAAATGATAGATAATTTACTTTTAAAACAATATACTTCAACTCACATAGTACACTTGTTAACATCATCTTTTAAATAATACACTAAAAACGTCAACAAGATTTATCACCTAATCCGGGTTATGCAAAGAAAGCTCTGCTGGAAAACCCTAGACTTTATGATGCTACTAAACTTGGAAAGGTGCTAGATGCTCCAAATGTTCGTGATGTTGCGGATACGATATCACTTGTGGAAAAAAATCAGTTAAAAATGCTTTCCAAAAATCTTAAACCATTTGATTATGAAAAGCATAAAAAAATATTCACGATTTTAAACCACACTTTGAAACACAAAAAGACGTTAATTACAAACCAACACGCGTGTCTTCATGCTCTAAGAGTAGGGGTGTCCATAATTCGGGTTTGACCCACAAAAACCGAAAACCGAACCGAACCGAACCCGAACTAGAACCGAATCGAAAATAGAATTCGGGTTTTGGGTTATAACCGAACCGAACCGAACTACAAATACGGTTTTCGGGTTGGGTATGGGTTTGGCCGTCGGACCCGAGAACCGAACCGAAAACCGAATTTTTTTAAATATATATATATTTTTTATAAATTTATATATATATAATAGTTATTAAAATTTAATTTAATCCTAATATATGCAAACTAGTTATTAAAATATAATTTTAATATAAAAATATCATTTTATACTTGAAATAACCTTTTTTTCTAAATATTTATATAATTATATATTTTTTTTGAAAAATTCAGAAAATTCGGGTTATTCGGGTCAACCCGAAAACCGAACCGAATTCAAATTCGGTTTTCGGTTCGGTTCGGTTAAAATCTATTTCGGTTCGGTTCGGTTTTCGGGTTGACTCAGAAAAAAAAATTAACCGAATAACCCGAACCGAATAAACCGAACAACCCGAGAACCGAACCAAATGACACCCCTATCTAAGAGCAACGAAACCCCTAGTACGTCTCCTACACTTGTTGAAAAGGAAATACCCAAGGAAATTCGAAAGGTAATCCCACTGGTAAGTATGGTGATTATAAGCTTGCAAGAGCTAAGACAACACTTTGCCAATTTTGACAAGGTCATTAAGGAACGTATGACTCTGACGGCTCAAACTGAAGGAGAATGGGCTTTCGAACATACAAAAGCTGCCTTTTGTGATGAGATCGTTCTATTTGTGGAAAATATTAAAGCGAGTTTTAAAACTATTTATCAAAACTTAACATCTAAAATTAAAGAAGTTCAAAGAGATTATTTAAATAGATGATGCTTAAGAGAAAATTTTAATTGAGAAACAAAAGGTTTTGTATCAAAATGATCGACTCTTAGAACAAGTGATGTCTCATGATAGTGTGAAAGTCGATGTGCATAATTGTGATGATTTGCATGTTTCTCTTGTGAATATTGAGGTTAATGTAAATTTTGCGGTAGACAATCAACCTTGTCAAAAATCTGACGCTGAATTTTTAACGTTTCATGATTCCTATAATTCACTTTCCAAACGTATTGATGAAATTCAAGAACATTTTATTTATCTTGAAACTAAGAAACAATTAATTAATGAGATTTTTCGAACGTCACAAGAAGGTGTTAAAATAGATGATCCATATTTTGAAAGGGTTTTTCTGAATGAATAAACAACCAAAACAACGTCGGACACGTGACAAAATTGCTAAATCATTGCCGATAGAAATTGAGAGATCTAAGGAAATGAACCTAGGAAATGTGATCATACTTGAGGCAGCTAAGATCTTCAAACTTCGTTTAGATAATCGATTTCACAATATTTTAAACAAAGTTGACTACATAAAATAGAAAAATACAAAACTTTTCAATTCAATAAAGCCCGAAGGTGCTAATACCACTACAAAGACACAACCACTGATTGAACAATTGAATCAAAAGTAGGTGGAAATATCTGATGTATGTGAACAAATCATGATAAAAATTTGGCCTTGGCGAGTTAAAGGATCACTTTGACTCAAGGGAAAAGAAGTTGTTGATAACGCGGCTACCATCTCAACATCGTCTTTTAGTGCCTCCAAAACCCAACCCAAGAGAGATTTATCAGAACACGCTGTTTAAGAATAATCTGGATACTTAGGCCGATTATATGAGGAATGCTTTAGAACATGCCGACCTTACTAGGGCAAAAATTGATGAATCATGTGCCTCAGATCCTCTAAAATGTGACGTTTACTCGGTTTGTGGTTATGTTAACTTAGTTAAAGATTGTTTGGCATATCTTGACTATATTGGACCACCGGGTTTTGAATCACCCACCAAAAAACTAGTTTTCATTACTCCCTTTGACCAAACAATAGTCGCAACACCATCTCAATCACTAGGGCAACCTAATAAGGCACACTCATAGTCTGTAACTAATGTTCCCATGTTGCCTTCTATAGGAGTAAATTTATCTACTAGGGCAAAAGGATCAAAAGGCAAAGCAAAGGAAGATAGGATCAAGCACTCTACTAGTAGCACTATGAAGATGAATGTAGAAGTTCACCTTAGGAATGTTATTTCAAATTTGAATAAAACGAATCATGTTGTGACAATCCTCAAATTTCACTTATGTTTCATGTGTTATGATTGTATTAATATGAAAATTTGGCTGGAAATTTTTACTTTTGTACCTTACTTGGCAATATGAATATGTTCTTATAACCTGAACGGCCACTTAAACATATTCCTATATGTTGTAAACACAATGTATATATCAACTCTAAACTCTAAGAGTGATCTTATAAGTACCATAATAATAAGAACATCAAAATATAACTATGATGCCCTAAATTCCCTTAGAAACCCTAGAATCCCTATAAATGAGTTGTGATCTCAAGAATGGTGAAAGTATGAATGGAGAATACATATGAATAAATCATTATGGATTACAAACAAGTTATAAACTATACTTTGAAGACATAATAATACCGAAAAATGGTAAGAACAAATTATACAAAGCTAAGTACAAATAAATGTACATAATAGTCTAGATCACCACCTAGAAATCCTTAGTAGACAACATTTTAAGCAATATAACTACATAATATCTATGTACAAGTATCAAATACAATATAATAACTATAATCTATCATATAAAGGAAAGGTAATTGATCACCAAATGCTAATTTTCACTAATCCAAAACTAATTACAAGTTAAGAGCTAGTAACCAAGATTAACATATAAAATCCATTTCACATTAAATTAGAGTCTAATCTTTTTAAACTATTTATAAAACTCAACTAAGTATCATATTAATATTATACATTTATTTCAAGTTAAGTTACAAGTTAGTAAAGCACAATGTACAAGTTATCAAAGCATATGATCTTAAGCTTCCTTAATTATCCCCAGAATATGATCAACCTATAAAAACCCTTAAACTAACAATGTAGAAACCCTAGAATTCATATACATACCATATGAGACCTAGAATAATCTTATATTATGATATAAACCCTAATCACCCAAAATAGAAAGTTATTAGGATTAGTAGCCTAGAAACCCTTATATTAAGAAATCTACATAGAATCACTACCTAGTCTTTTAGGAAAAGTCTACAAACACTTGTAGCATTACATTAAGGTAATAAGGTTATGTTAAGACAATATAAAAGTACCCATAAGAACAAGGTACAATATTTTAATACATGACTTGTAAATTAGGTCAAAATAGGTATTTTCACCCTTTAAACATGTTTACTTAGAATAACATAGTAAAAACAATGTAGGGACTTCATGAACACATTAAGGACATTTTAAGATGTATGAATTGAGTTAAAATCAGTAGCTAATTGAAGTATAATCACTTTTACTTTGACTTAACCATAAATCATTAGAAACCCTAACCCGCCTAGGTTTTCTTCCCAATTTCACCTCAAACCTTTGTTAAACTTCAAACCAAGGACCCAAACCTTATAAATAAAATGTATATACCCCAATGAAACCCTAATTCATTACTAATCACATTCCTAAACCCTTAGTCACCAAATTTACAAATATAAAGTTACAAGCCCTAATTTACACCCGGTTTCCCTCCAAAAACCTATTTCATACCTTTCCCTCCTAAATTTAAACTTAGCATCAGATATTTATGATACCTATAAGATACTTTCAAGCCAAGCAACCAATATCATAGGTGCATAAGCTACTTGGTGGGCATTTCTCTTCCATAAACCAATTTGTGGCCTAAAAACCTTCCAACACTTCTACCTTGAATTATAAATGTACATAGGCTCTATAAACTTTCATAGATCTTCCCTAGCCTTCCTTAGTCACTACCTTAGCTTTTTTATACGTTTCAAGGCCTTTCTTGGAGCCTAAGGGTCAAAATTAGTATAAATAGCAACATAAACCTTTCATTCCAATTTGCACCCCGTTTCTGTTATACCTTCATTACCCCTTCTGAATTCCACTTATATATACGTCCTAGGACACTTATAAGACCAGAAACCAGGTCTAGAAGGAAGCCATTGAAGCTCTTCAAGCTTTGATAGCAAGTTGTGCTCATAGGAAGCCATTAGGAGCCATTTTGGAGCTACTTAGGTAGTTTCTATGTTAGATATGTGTTGATCTTGTTATAATGGATTATTAGAGTTTTTATAAGGTTAAAATAATGTTAGAAAGAAAATATAAAATAAATTAAGTCATTTGATCATTTTAAATGAAAGTTATAAGTTAAAGATGTCTTAAAACCCTAGTTTTATAATTTACATGAAATAATAAGCAAAATCCCATGTCAAAAGATATAATTCTGAAGAAATATTATTATTATGATTATAAATATTTTTTGAAACTTTGTATTAAAATCCTAGATCATTTGATCCAGTTTTTAGATTAATATGTGATTTTTACAAGTATAGGGACTAAAACTGTCATTTTTGAAACTGTTTAACATTTTTGGCCAAAAGTGTTATTTTATGAAATTAAAGCTATAAGAATAAATATTGGAAAGTTTGAGGCCTCAGGGTTAAATATTGAGGGTTTAAATTGTAAATAATGAAACTATATACTTTAAGGGTTAAAAGTGTAGTTACACCAAAGTATAACAAAAAGGGCTATTTTTGGCAATTTTGAAACTATAAAAAGATTACTATGAATATCAGGAAGTAATGAAAGTATCATGTTAGTAGGGAGTTTTTTACAAAGATGTTCCATCTCGATATTACTTTCTGACTGAGTGTTGTGTTTACGATTTAAAGTGCCCTCGCTCCTCAAACGTTTATAGAGTGGCTTCTGAGTATGATGGCCCGAACAATGGTGCTAGAATTACAACCAAATATTATTTAAAGAATATATAACCAATACTTAGAAAGATTGAACAAAAGATTAAATACTTGATACTATATACAATGTGTTAATCCAGCCCAGGTTTGTGTGAGACCAAGTTGTGGTTTGTATGACCAAGTTGTTTATCTGTGAACGAAATATATTTGATTATAGCTCGGTTTCTATGGACATAAGGTGAGTTAATAGCCCACTTTTAAATGCTTTCTGAATGTTTTGAAAACCCATGAGGTGGATGATGAGACTTCTTTTATACATAGTCTCATCTTCCAAATAGGGTTTAAAATGCATTAAATATCATCAAAATACCCACATATATGCTTGTGTTTGTTACTTGTGTATTTTAGGTACGGATATTGAGAAAATGACAAAAGATCACAAGAATCATGCAAAAACGAACATGGGAAACGAAGCCGCACAATGAACCAAGCCCTAATGAAGACTTTCCCAAGATCAACCCTTGAAGTTATGAAGAATTATGAAGAAGGGTCCTCCAATATTGAAGAATTGACACTTTATACCCTTGTATCCTCATAATTACAAGTTTGGTCCCTAAAGTTTGTCAAAATTACAAAAAGGGCCCTCCACTTTGAAGATTTGGCAAGTTTAGCCCCTCATCAAATCTAATTTGTCAACCAATATCATCCACAAAGTCAAATATATCATGAAGTCCTTCAAAGTACAAGAAATTATAAGTTAGGTCCTTTGAAAATTCCAAAATTACAAAAAGGACCCTCAACATTCAACATTTGGCAAGAATGGTCCCTCATCGAACATGACTTGGCAAATTCAGTCCTCCAAAACATCCATTATACAAGTCAAGACCATTATCCATCATCAAAATGCCAAATCAGCCCTTGAAGAATTCAAAAATGGCAAGAAATACCCCTGAATTCACTTTGTAAAAGTTTTTGGGCCAAAAGTGTAAAAAGGCAAAAGTTGACAAAGCTAAATTAGGCGTTGATAGAATTTTGGAATGCAAGTGACAAGTTTCTGAAAGATGGGGGTGTTAAGCTGGCAGACAAAGAAGATACATAGACCACTCCTGGGCTGCCACGTGCCCCACTTACTCCCCTCCTCCAATCAAAACTCACCCTGGTGCCACATCACACTCCACTCACCCTAACCCGTTTAAACTTAATATTAATTAAGTTAAACACGCGCCAAACAATTTTTTAAACCAAAATCAAGATCAAAACCAGTGTTCTTGATGTTCTTAGCAAAATTAGGTATTCCTTTATTTTTCACAATTAAACCTTAATCTTCTCCAGATTTAAGATTAAGGTGATACTTAACACAACCCAACCCTTAAACATTGCACCCCACCAACCCACATGCTGCATGGGGCCTCCCCTGCTACGTCAAAAGGGAAGAAGACAAGAATTTGCCATCCATCCAACGGGCTTAATTCTACGTATCTTAAGCTTATTTCACACCTTTGGATCAACTTTTGCACTTGCCAGCTACTACATAACTCCAAAACAAGTCACATGATTCTCCAAAGAAGAAAAAACCTCAAGGGCATTTTGGGGACTTCATCAAGCTAGGGTTTACGTTTTTATGCACTTAGTAGATTCATTGTAAGCCTATATAAAGGCCTTAGCTCTCAACATTTGCTCTTGCTTTTGATTTTTCCTTGTTCAAGTTTCTGTAAATCCCATTTCAAAGTTTAATGAAATTGTGTTTGAAACATTGAAGAAAAGTCATTGGCCAATCTTTGTTACTGCTTTCTATTGTTATATGATTGTTAGTTTAGAAGCTAAAAACCTGTTTTCACTTGGAGGTTGCAAAAGTTTGCAATTTTCCTCATTCTTGATATTTTGCTAAGTTCTTGTTCCAATCTTGGAATTCTTGGGTTATAGGGCTGATCATAGCATCCTTACTGAGTTAGTTAAGGTGTTGTGAGGCTTATAACTTGGGGATAATCAAGTGTGGTGTAACAAGGTTGCATCAATCAAGATTTTTGAAGTTTCTGATTTTTATGTTCTTGTGCTTTAACCTTGTTCAATCTTAGCAGGCTTATTGTGGAAGCTTGTGCTTGTTCTTGCTAGCACATAAGCTCAAAATTCGTGGGTGTGGATGAACATCCATGAGGTTTGCATACCCAATCTCAAAATCTGCTTAAATTCATGATTTTTGTGATATTTGTATGAAACTTGTTATCTTGTGAATTTTGTGGCTTGTTCTTCCTTGAATCTGTTAATCTTACCTGTTTTAGTGTTAATTGATGCTTGGGTAGTCTTGAATCTCACTTTTACTTTGAAAAATTTGATTTGGAAAAGATAAAGGGGTGTTTGGGACTAACTGTTTGTGCTTGTAACTTGATATTGTGTTAAGGGAAGTTGGTGTTTATGCTTTGTATCTGATAAATACCTTGTTGAGAGTATTTTACTGCAAGTTTTTGGGATTGAACACTTGAATCAAACAATCTGCTATATAGACTTTGATATTGCCTGTTTTGACCTAGGATTTTGGGAACACTTAGTGTGTATGCATGCTTAGGGATAAAAGTGGTTAAAACATAGTCATTATAACCTGTTTGAAAGATTTGAGGTGTTGAATCTGGCTTAAGTGTCAAATACATCAGCAAAGTAGAAAACTGCATTTGTTAGTGTTCATCAGTAACTTTCATTGCTTGAATCTTGCTTAATTCTTTGAACCATTGCATGAAACCTGTTTAGACTTGCTTATTGGAGTTTATAATAGCTTGTGTATGCATTTGGTTGAATTTGGCTGGCTGATTTGTGCTAAAACTGCTCATAAGTGCTTAACTGCTTATTGTTCATGTCTGTATCATGTCTGGTGATTGATTGATTAAACTGTATCAATTGGGTGTTTGTGATTGAGTTATTTTGATTGTGATTGACTCCTTTTGATCCAAAGATCATTTGGGTGCCTTTGTGTAATCTGAATCTCAAAAAAGTCACTAAAGACAAAAAGTCAAACAAGTCAAGCAGCGGAAAAAGTTTCCACTGCTCAACACTCAAAACTAGCCCCTGCTAGTGCAATTTTGTCATCAGCTTATCAATAAGCTATTCTAGCTTATCCAGACTTGCAACATCTTATTTTTTGTGATAGGTCTTCATTATTTGACCCATTTAAGTAGACTGGAGCTTATTGGACTTTGACTTTGACTTTTTACTAGAAAACCAACTACTTTGACTTTTTACATAAGTTCTTATTTGATTTTCCAGCTTATTGAGTCAGCTTATTTGAAAACTCTTTGTTGATTTTGCGTAATTAAGTCATTTCAAAGCTTTTGGAACTTGAATCAGCACTCGGGGTGGCCTAGAACTCAAAACGACTATTTTGTCGTTTTCTGTAGATTGCTTATTGCATTTTCAGGCTTATTCCTTGGGCTTATTTCAAATTTCTTTTTGCAGAAGTCTTTATTAGGTCAAAAGAAGCTTGTGTGTCAAATTTTAGCTTATGGCATTGGCTTATAGCTTAATGGGCCAAAAAGCCCATTAAGAATAAGCTGCTTGTTATAAGCTAGCTTATTTCACATTTTCAGGTTTTGGGCCTTTGGAAAAAGTTGTCTAAAATCAAATTTTGAGTCAACCTGTGATTTTTGGGCTTATTTTGAACACTCTTTGTTATTGGGCCCAATTTTGGCCCAATAGTGTACTGTTTTGGGTTTAGCCCATTTTCTAGGCCCAATAGGGGTATTTAGGTAATTTCACTTTCATTTTTGAGTTATTTAGGTTAAAATAAGCTAGTTTGCAAGTTTTTAGATTTTTTTATGATTTTTGGATTTTTAATATTATTTTAATATTGTTTTATTATTAAAATTTAAAAGTCTGATTTTCTAAGTTTTTACATTTTTCCTAGGTTCTAAACACTTAATTAGGATTTTTGCAACTTTCCAAATATTTTTAGGAACTTTTAGTTATTTTCTAGAATTAATTTAAGTTTTAATTGATTTTAGTAGTTTTTAATTGTTTTAAAATAGTTTTTATTGGTTTTAAAATTTTGAAAAATAGTTTTTAGCCTAATTAGAGTATTTTTGAGGTTTACAAACTTTAAAATCTTGTTTAGGGATTTTTAATAATTAATTTTGATTTTTAGGGCTTTAACTAGCATTAAAAAGTCATTATCTAATTAATTAAAAGGTTTTTGCAAGTTTTGATTTTTTGTAACCTCTTAGAAGATTATTGTGGGTTTTTGGTAATTTTTAGGAATTTTTAAGGTAAAATTTTAATTTTAGTGCTTTTTACGGTTTTACGTGTATACCTTTTTCGACTTAGTTTAATCCGTCTACGTAACCGTCATTCTCTTCTTACCCCCTTTCTATTCTCTTTCTCAAAATATAATCACAAAGATAATCAATTCATTACACACACACTAAGCCTCCTCGGGAAACGAACTTGAACTTATTTGGTCATTAGTGCTTGGTTTTCCTAAACCGACACTTAATACTTGCCACTTTTGCTCTCTTTTCCTAAAGGGTAGCAAAACCACTACATCATTTTGGCGCCGCTGCCGGGGAGGCGTGTTGTGTTTTGATTGAAATTGTTGTTTTTATATACTAACCATAATTAGTATTTGTATTAGTAGCACTCTAGTAATACGTATTATCGGTTTTCGGTTTTTGTGTGAATACTATTACTATAGTGTATACGTAGAACAATAAATTCACAAGTACTCCAAATACGTGAGAAATTACAACCTTGACTTGGGAGGTCATTACCCAATCATTGTATTCGAATCTCAAACCAAAGAAAAAGGCAAAAATAGATAAATACTTTCGTGAAGCTTAATCTTGAAAATACAAACTATAAGGTGGGTATAAGGCGGATATTATAAAATATATCCTAAGGAAAAAGGCTCTTAAGTGCTTCGCGCCGCCTCGTTTCCTCGCTTGCTTGTGAGTATTTGATTTTGAGAGCTAATCGAGGGTTTTGCCGCCCAAAGTATTACTAAGTATCATATATATTTTCTTGGTTTCCATTGATTAAACCCTCTTGAACGTTTTGGTGTTCCACCAACGTTCTAAAGTCATCGAAGGCGTTCACTTCACGTGATCGTTTTCATTCCTTGAGGCTTCTTTAATCGAGAGATTTGATTAAGGAGGAGATTTGTAGATTTGTGTCTACCTAATACATTCCACAAGATCAAAAAAGGTTAATACAATCAAAAACCACAAAAAATTGAAAAATACAAAACACCAAAAAGAATCTTCTTTGCTCGTCCCCTCGTTGTACGTGACGTTTATGCTAACTCGAAATCAAGCAAGACGTGCACGTAAACGAAAGAACAAAACTCCCACTCCAAACAATTCTAGTGAGGAGTCTCCTATTGACGAACCCATTGTAAGAGAAGCACCAACCATGGCGAATCGAACTATGATGGAGTTACTTCAAGCACCCACCGAGGGTTATGGAGAGGCTATTGTGATTCCCGCTATCCTTGCGGAGAATTTTGAGGTGAAAACGGGTTTGTTGTCGATGATCCAAAACAACAAATTCCGTGGTGATGAGAAGGACAATCCACACAACCATATCCGCCAATTCAATCGTCTTGCCACCACTAGCAAGTTTAAGGATGTCTCGAATGACTCGATTAAGATGATGCTTTTTCCGTATTCCTTAGCGGGGCCCGCTAAAATTTGGTTAGAGAAAGAGCCACCCAATTCTATATTGACGTGGAAGGATCTCGTGTCTAAGTTTGTGAACCAATTTTTTCCGCCCTCTAAGACTACGCGCTTGAAAAACGAGATTTCAAAGTTTTCACAAGAATTTAATGAAAGTTTTTCAACGGCTTGGAATAGGTTTAAGGAAATGTTACATGAATGTCCTCATCACGGTTTTTCCGATTTGCATCAAATTGACACGTTTTACAATGGACTTAATGATCATGAAAGGGATTATTTGAATGCCGCCGCGGGTGGTAATTTTTTGTGTAAAACGGTTGAGGAAGCTTTGGTGATAATTGAAAATAGATCTAAGGTGTATAGTCCTCGTAGCACGTCTAGTGTTCGTAAGGCTTCGTCTTCGGCTTCACCTTCTTTGTCTACTACCATCGATGCTTGCCAAATTGAGGCGAACTTGGAAAATAAGATTTTTGATAAGCTTAAAGGACTTTTGATTGAGTTTAAAGTTGGTGAACAAAGTGCTCCCGCTACGGCTAAAGCGGTTGAGATTTCTTGCATGTATTGTGGTGGAGTTCATGATTTCTCCGAGTGCATTACCAATGGTGATAACACTTCGAGTGCCTTCGCGGCCACGGAAATTACAACCAAAACGGTCAAGTTTCCCGCTCTAATCAAATGACTCCACCGGGTTTTGGTTCAAATCAAAATGCTAACAACAACTATCGTAACAATCAAGTTGGTTTCAAAAACAATTACAAAAAGGGAAACTATGGGAATCAAGGGGCTAATAATCAAGTTTCAAACAAAAATGATTTTCAAAACAACAACAAAAGTTTGCAAACATTGAAAGATCTTCCAAGTGAGTTTGTTGAATACGCTAGAGGGAATGATGCTAGGTTTGATAATATTCAAAGAGAAATCATTAGCCTAAGATCCGAGTTTAAGAACGACTTGAAGAAAGAGTTGAAAAATGAGTTAGCTAATGAACTAAAAATCCACACCAACAAGATGGAAGGAAATGTCACTAGGTTGCAACAAAACCAACAAAAAATGGAACAAGGGCAACATGAGATTAAACAAGAGATGATTAAGGCCGAGAAAAGGCAAACCGAAGCCGTATTGAGGCAATCTAATTTTGAAGATAAAATCTCATCTATGTTTGAGGCAATAAAGTGTAAACCGTCTTCGAGTGGTCTTCCAAGCAACACCATATCCAACCCTAAGGGTGAGATGAAAGTGATTACCACACGTAGTGGTAAGACACTTAAGGAACCGACTCCTCAACCAATTGCTCCTACGTAGGAAGCAATTGAGGAAGAACCCGAGGTGGTGGTCCAAAAGGAGCATGTCCCAATCCCACGAAGTACCGCTCATGCCACACCTACGGTTGACCCTTTACCATCATTGGAACCCGAGATTCCAAAGGCTATGCCTACTATGCCTCAACCCACACCACCTTTGCCCTATCCATCAAGACTTGGGAAGGAGAAATGACAAGAGCGCGACAATTATCAATTTGAGCTTTTTATGAAAATGTTTCGTGATTTGCACTTTAATGTGAGTTTCGCCGATGCTTTGGTCATGATGCCTCGATTTGCCGCTAACTTTAAGAGTATGTTGAACAACAAGGAGAAATTGCACCAATTGTCTAGTTGTTCATCGGTTTATCTTAATCGCATACCTCAAAAAGTCGGTGATCCCGGTAAATTCTTGATTCCTTGTGCAATCCAAGATATGGAGGAATGCTTCGCCTTGGCCGATCTTGGTGCTAGCATTAACTTGATGCCACTTGCAATCTTCAAGTCGCTCAATCTTCCTAATCTTACTCCTTCACTAATGTCTATCGAGTTGGCTGACCATTCCACGATTCCCGCATGTGGTTTGGCGGAAGACGTTTTTGTGAAAGTGGGGAAGTTCTACTATCCCATAGACTTTATCGTTGTTGATATCCCCACGGATCCTTAAGTTCCTCTCATTTTAGGTCGTTCGATTTTAGATACGTCTATGGCTTTGATCGATGTTCATGCTAGAAAGATCACCTTACGTTTCAACGACGAGGAACTTGTTATAAACGCAACTCAAAACTCTCAAATTTCTCATGTCTATTCCGTTGCAACCATAAACCTCGTTGATATGATTGACGTGGTTTACGAGGAATTTCACAAGAAGTTCTAGGTTTTGGTGATGAAGAAACTAGTGGCAATCCCACTATGTTGGATCCAATTATTGGTAATTCGACACCAACCTTCACACCATTTGAAGGTGGTGGTTTTACGTTGGAAGAATTCGATGTTCCACGTACTTGTGACGAAGACCTTGACAACGATGAGGAATTCTCGATTATCAAGGATTTTCTTAACGATTTCCCATTACCTCCACCCGAGGAGGTTATGAGTATCGAACCCAAATATTCACTTGAGGAACCACCTATCCTTGAGTTGAAAGATTTACCTCCTCACCTCGAGTATGTCTATTTGGAGGAGGACGACAAGTTGCCGGTTATTATTGCGAAGGAACTTTTGAATGATGAAAAAACCGCACTTGTCGATGTTCTAAAGGACCACAAGAGGGCAATTGCGTGGAAGTTATCCGACATTAAGGGAATCGATCCCAAGTTTTGTACCCACAAAATCTTAATGGAGGAGGATTTCAAGCCCACAATCCAAAGTCAAAGGAGGGTGAACCCCAAAATTCACGACGTCATCAAAAAGGAGGTCCTTAAACTCCTTGACGCGGGAATGATTTACCCTATTTCTGATAGCCCTTGGGTGAGTCCTATTCATTGTGTCCCTAAAAAGGGAGGGATGACCGTTGTGCCAAACGATGCCAACGAGTTGATTCCCACTAGACTCGTGATCGGATGGAGAGTGTGCATTGACTATCGTAAGTTGAATGAAGCCACTCGAAAAGACCATTTTCCCTTGCCCTTCATGGACCAAATGTTGGAGCGTCTTGCGGGAAACGATTTCTATTGCTTTTTAGATGGTTTTTCCGGTTACTTCCAAATTCCCATCGATCCTCGTGATCAAGAAAAACCTACGTTTACGTGTCCATATGGAACGTTTGCCTATCGTAGAATGCCATTCGGACTTTATAATGCACCGGGAACCTTTCAAAGGTGCATGATGGCTATTTTTCATGATATGATCGAGAAGCCGATGGAAGTCTTCATGGATGACTTTTCCGTGTTTGGTAATTCGTTCACTTCGTGTTTGTCGAACCTTGAGAGAATGTTAAAACGTTGTGAGGAAACCAACCTTGTGCTCAATTGAGAAAAGTGTCATTTTATGGTTAAGAGTGGAATCGTCTTAGGGCACAAGGTCTCGAAAGCGGGGATTGAGGTAGATCAAGCTAAGGTAGACGTCATCACCAAATTACCTCATCCCAAAACCGTCAAGGGAGTTAGGAGTTTCCTAGGCCACGCGGGCTTTTATCGTCGATTCATCAAGGATTTTTCAAAGATCTCTCGACCCGTTACACATCTTCTTGAGAAAGAGGCACGTTTTGTCTTTGACGAAGATTGTTTACGAGCATTTGAAATCCTTAAGAGGAAACTTACCGAAGCTCCCATTCTTGTTGCTCCCAATTGGAACCTCCCCTTTTAACTTATGTGTGATGCTAGTGATTACGCTATTGGGGCCGTTTTGGGGCAACGTCATGATAAGCACTTCTTGCCTATTCACTATGCTAGCAAGACGATGACCGAGGCTCAACTAAAATACACTACAACGGAGAAGGAATTCCTTTCCGTGCTGTATGCATTTGAGAAGTTCCGACCTTATCTCGTCTTAGCTAAATGCATAGTGTATACGGACCATTCGGCTATCAAGTATCTCATGGCAAAGCAAGATGCTAAGCCTAGATTACTTCGTTGGATTCTCCTCCTTCAAGAATTTGATCACACCATCGTTGACAAAAAAGGAGCCGAGAATCTAGCGGCCGATCATCTTTCTCGTTTGGAAGATCCTCACCAAAGTGTTTACGAGCCCAAGGAAATCACCGAAACATTTCCGCTCGAGACGCTTGGTGTAGTGAATTCTAAGCTTAATTCTACCACCCCATGGTTTGTGGAAATCGCAAATTACCATGCGGGTAACTTCATCATTAAGGGTATGACGACTCAAGAAAAACGAAAATTCTTTCGTGACGTCAAGTTCTACTTTTGGAACGACCGTTACTTGTTTCGAACTTATGCGGATCAAATCATCCGACGTTGTGTATTTGGCACCGAAGCTTCTAACATCCTTAGAGCTTGCAATGAGGGACCCACGGGTGGTCACCACGGTGCTAATCTCACGGCTAAGAAGGTGTTTGATGCCGGCTTCTTTTGTCCTACTATTTACCGAGATGCACAAGATCTTGTGAAGTCGTGTGATTCATGCCAACGACAAGGAAAAGCCTTACAAAAAGATGAAATGCCACAAAACATCATCCAAGTGTGTGAGATCTTTGACGTTTGGGGTATAGACTTTATGGGGCCGTTCCCATCATCTCGTGGTAATAAGTACATACTTGTTGCGGTTGACTACCTATCTAAGTGGGTGGAGGCCAAGGCCTTGCCCACCAATGATGCTCGTGTGGTAGTCAAGTTTTTGAAAAGCTTGTTTTCTCGGTTTGGAACCCCTCGTGCTATCATAAGCGATCGTGGAACCCATTTTTGTAACGACCAATTCGAAAGGGTCCTAAGGAAATATGGGGTTACACATCGGTTTTCTACGGCTTATCACCCACAAATGAGTGGGCAAGTCGAGGTTTCAAACCGAGCTTTGAAGAAGATCTTGGAGAGATCCGTTGTGGAAAACCGACAAATGTGGTCGGATAAGTTAGACGATGCTTTATGGGCCTTTAGGATCGCTTATAAGACGCCCATTGGGTGCACTCCCAATAAGCTTGTGTATGGAAAGAACTGTCATTTGCCTATCGAGTTGAACACAAGGCTTATTGGGCCCTAAAGCATTGTAATGATGATATGGAGACCGCGGGAAAACACCAGAAAATGCAATTGAATGAATTAGATGAATTGAGGGACATTGCTTATGAAAATTCATTGATTTATAAGGAAAAAACTAAAAAGTTGCGTGATTCTAAAATTAAAAACCGGGTTTTTAACATTGGGGAACAAGTTTTGCTTTTTAATTCTCGCTTGAAAATCTTTTCCGGTAAGTTGAAATCCCGTTGGTCCGGTCCGTTCACCGTGACTCAAGTGTTTCCGTATGGGACCATCGAGCTAGCTCAAGATGATGGTCCTAACTTCAAGGTGAATGGACATAGGTTGAAGCACTACTTTGGCGGGGAAGTTCCATCCTTGAACTACCTCGACCAAGTCACCTTCCCCAATGATAATTAGTATTGAGGGGATCGAGTCGAGCTCATGACTCGGTAATAAAAAACGAGGAGCCTCGTGGGGGAGTCCCATGCTTATCCTATGTATATATTATCGCTTTCTAATGTAGTTAACGTGTGGGGATTTGTGCCCTTCCAACCTTTGTTCCGTGGTTGTTTGTGAATTGTGGACTTTAGATGATCATGATCTTCAAGATTGGAGCCTCTCGTGTTCGTTTATGGGAGCACTCGATCATTTGCTTTGAAGAGTTTCTCAATATCCATGATATATCCTTTTGATGTTCTAACCTTAGGTTTTTAGCACACTTCATAAACGGCTAATACTTATTGGTTACACCCTTTCCATGCTAGATTAGGCATTCGACTACGTCTCTAGTATGGGGGTGTTTGCACCCCTAGACTCGAAACATTGAGGACAATGTTTAACTTTGGTATGGGGGGGTGAATAGATACTTGCCTTGCTAAACCTTCATGCTTTCCAAAGTTTTATCTTTTTGTTTATCGTTTTTGTTGCAAAATAAGGCTAAAAATGGCCAAATTTTAAAAATTTTCTCATGTTTTATAAGTGTTTGAAGACACGAATGTAGGTTTTCCGATGGCGAGAATAAGAGTAATTTTTGACTCGACCGTGCGTGTTGAGCACTTAGCTTTGGTTCCTTAACTACACATTAGGCTAAGTCTCTTAAATGAGGACGAGAAATGATAGGGTTAATTATAAGTTACTATGCTAAACGTAGAGTACTCGTATTCTTTCAAAAACTCATGTGTTCTCGTTGTTTGCTTATTCTCCCTTCGCATGTAAATATTTTTTGCTTAATAAATATTGACTTAGCGGTTTAGTTGGGATTGTTGGGTTTCTAGTCTTTTCTAGTAGCTTCCGTGTAATTAAATTGGGAAGACATTAAGGTATCGCCAGCGTCACGGTTTTGAAGTATTGGCACCCCAATAATCAAAAGCTTCACCGAATAATAAGATTTCAAGTGCTCACCTAAATCAAGCAAACAATTTGAAGCCCCACAAGGACGAAAAATCTATGCAAAAATTGAAAGCGAATCAAGCCTTAATCTTTGAAGCTTTAAAGATCCAAAATTCGCCTTAGCGTGAGGATATACGTCTTTGGCTAATAAAACTACCGATGAGGTGGATAATAAAAGGCAAGGCAGGACTGAAGTCATAATAAAAGCTTCATGGCGAAGTTGAATAAAAGATGGAGGTAAACCAAAGATAATAAGGCCCTTCCGTTAGGGGCGTATAAAAGTCTTGGTAATAAGTCTCATGTTCAAAACCGTTATAAAACCGTGTTTATCGATTCTTCTTGTCAACTTAATTTTTTAACATCGTTGTCCATTAGGAGGGGTTATTGATTTGATGGTCTTAGTTACACCGTTAGGACTCTATTTTTAGACCTAAATATCTATTATCGCATAAGTCAAACAATGTATCCTCGTGAAACATTCAAGACAATATAAAATAAAAGAGATACAACTTAGGAATAATGGGAGGATATGTACGTGATTAGGGCATATGAGTAGTGTCAGCATTACTAACTTATAATGGCAATGATCTCGTTGCACGCTTGGCATGAAACTGGGGTGAAAATCGAGTACGATGAAATTATTTCTAACGAAGCATTCACGTGTTCTTATTCTATGAACCTAAACGTTCCATTTTGCGATGAAAATCATACATTATGTCTAAAACACAAGTAGTAGCAATAGTAGTAGTGTAGCTAGTTTATCGTTCAAATAAAGTGAATAAAAATGAATTTTGGAGATGCTACGATACTTTATTCTAGCATTGCGTGAGGGCACGACAATGGTTTAGTATGGGGGAGTGATGAGACTGCTTTTATACACAGTCTCATCTTCCAAATAGGGCTTAAAATGCATTAAATATCATCAAAATACCCACATATATGCTTGTGTTTGTTACTTGTGTATTTTAGGTACGGATATTGAGAAAATGACAAAATATCACAAGAATCATGCAAAAACGAATACGGGAAACGAAGCCGCACAATGAACCAAGCCCTAATGAAGACTTTCCGAAGATCAACCCTTGAAGTTATGAATAATTATGAAGAAGGGTCCTTCAATATTGAAGAATTGACACTTTATACCCTTGTATCCTCATAATTACAAGTTTGGTCCCTAAAGTTTGTCAAAATTACAAAAAGGGCCCTCCACTTTAAAGATTTGGCAAGTTTAGCCCCTCATCAAAGCTAAATTGTCAACCAATATCATCCACAAAGTCAAATATATCATGAAGTCCTTCAAAGTACAATAAATTACAAGTTAGGTCCTTTGAAAATTCCAAAATTACAAACAGGACCCTCAACTTTCAACATTTGGCAAGAATGGTCGCTCATCAAACATGACTTGGCAAATTCAGTCCTCCAAAACATCCATTATACAAGTCAAGACCATTATCCATCATCAAAATGCCAAATCAGCCCTTGAAGAATTCAAAAATGGCAAGAAATACCCCTGAATTTACTTTGTAAAAGTTTTTGGGCCAAAAGTGTAAAAAGGCAAAAGTTGACAAAGCTAAATTAGGCATTGATAGAAGTTTTGAATGCAAGTGACAAGTTTCTGAAAGATGGGGGTGTTAAGCTGGCAGACAAAGAAGATACATAGACCACTCCTGGGCTGCCACGTGCCCCACTTACTCCCCTCCTCCAATCAAAACCCACCCTGGTGCCACATCACACTCCACTCACCCTAACCCGTTTAAACTTAATATTAATTAAGTTAAACACGCGCCAAACAATTTTTTAAACCAAAATCAAGATCAAAACCAGTGTTCTTGATGTTCTTAGCAAAATTGGGTATTCCTTCATTTTTCACAATTAAACCTTAATCTTCTCCAGATTTAAGATTAAGGTGATACTTAACACAACCCAACCCTTAAACATTGCACCCCACCAACCCACATGCTGCATGGGGCCTCCCCTGCTACGTCAAAAGGGAAGAAGACAAGAATTTGCCAGCCATCCAACGGGCTTAATTCTAGCTTGTATCTTAAGCTTATTTCACACCTTTGGATCAACTTTTGCACTTGCCAGCTACTACATAACTCCAAAACAAGTCACATGATTCTCCAAAGAAGACAAAACCTCAAGAGCATTTTGGGGACTTCATCAAGCTAGGGTTTACGTTTTTATGCACTTAGTAGATTCATTGTAAGCCTATATAAAGGCCTTAGCTCTCAACATTTGCTCTTGCTTTTGATTTTTCCTTGTTCAGGTTTCTGTAAATCCCATTTCAAAGTTTAATGAAATTGTGTTTGAAACATTGAAGAAAAGTCATTGGCCAATCTTTGTTACTGCTTTCTATTGTTATATGATTGTTAGTTTAGAAGCTAAAAACCTGTTTTCACTTGGAGGTTGCAAAAGTTTGCAATTTTCCTCATTCTTGATATTTTGCTAAGTTATTGTTCCAATCTTGGAATTCTTGGGTTATAGGGCTGATCATAGCATCCTAACTGAGTTAGTTAAGGTGTTGTGAGGCTTATAACTTGGGGATAATCAAGTGTGGGGTAACAAGGTTGCATCAATAAAGATTTTTGAAGTTTCTGATTTTTATGTTCTTGTGCTTTAACCTTGTTCAATCTTAGCAGGCTTATTGTGGAAGCTTGTGCTTGTTCTTGCTAGCACATAAGCTCAAAATTCGTGGGTGTGGATGTACATCCATGAGGTTTGCATACTCAATCTCAAAATCTGCTTAAATTCATGATTTTTGGTGATATTTGTATGAAACATGTTATCTTGTGAATTTTGTGGCTTGTTCTTGCTTGAATCTGTTAATCTTACATGTTTTAGTGTTAATTGATGCTTGGGTAGTCTTGAATCTCACTTTTACTTTGAAAAATTTGATTTGGAAAAGACAAAGGGGTGTTTGGGACTAACTGTTTTTGCTTGTAACTTGATATTGTGTTAAGGGAAGTTGGTGTTTATGATTTGTATCTGATAAATACCTTGTTGAGAGTATTTTACTGCAAGTTTTTGGGATTGAACACTTGAATCAAACAATCTGCTATATAGACTTTGATATTGCCTGTTTTGACCTAGGATTTTGGGAACACTTAGTGTGTATGCATGCTTAGGGATAAAAGTGGTTTAAACATAGTCATTATAACCTGTTTGAAAGATTTGAGGTGTTGAATCTGGCTTAAGTGTCAAATACATCAGCAAAGTAGAAAACTACATGTGTTAGTGTTCATCAGTAACTTTCATTGCTTGAATCTTGCTTAATTCTTTGAACCATTGCATGAAACCTGTTTAGACTTTCTTATTGGAGTTTATAATAGCTTGTGTATGCATTTGGTTGAATTTGGCTGGCTGATTTGTGCTAAAACTGCTCATAAGTGCTTAACTGCTTATTGTTCATGTCTGTATCATGTCTGGTGATTGATTGATTAAACTGTATCAATTGGGTGTTTGTGATTGTGTTATTTTGATTGTGATTGACTCCTTTTGATCCAAAGATCATTTGGGTGCCTTTGTGTAATCTGAATCTCAAAAAAAGTCACTAAAGACAAAAAGTCAAACAAGTCAAGCAGTGGAAAACGTTTCCACTGCTCAACACTCAAAACTAGCCCCTGCTAGTGAAATTTTGTCATCAGCTTATCAATAAGCTATTCTAGCTTATCCAGACTTGCAACAACTTATTTTTTGTGATAGGTCTTCATTATTTGACCCATTTAAGTAGACTGGAGCTTATTGGACTTTGACTTTGACTTTTTACTAGAAAACCAACTACTTTGACTTTTTACATAAGTGCTTATTTGATTTTCCAGCTTATTGAGTCAGCTTATTTGAAAACTCTTTGTTGATTTTGCCTAATTAAGTCATTTCAAAGCTTTTGGAACTTGAATCAGCACTTGGGGTGGCCTAGAACTCAAAAACGACTATTTTGTCGTTTTCTGTAGATTGCTTATTGCATTTTCAGGCTTATTCCTTGGGCTTATTTCAAATTTCTTTTTGCAGAAGTCTTTATTAGGTCAAAAGAAGCTTGTGTGTCAAATTTTAGCTTATGGCTTAATGGGCCAAAAAGCCCATTAAGAATAAGCTGCTTGTTATAAGCTAGCTTATTTCATATTTTCAGCTTTTGGGCCTTTGGAAAAAGTTGTTTAAAATCAAATTTTGAGTTAACCTGTGCTTTTTGGGCTTATTTTGAACACTCTTTGTTATTGGGCCCAATTTTGGCCCAATAGTGTACTGTTTTGGGTTTAGCCCATTTTCTAGGCCCAATAGGGGTATTTAGGTAATTTCACTTTCATTTCTGAGTTATTTAGGTTAAATTAAGCTCGTTTGCAAGTTTTTAGAATTTTTTTATGATTTTTGGATTTTTAATATTATCTTAATATTATTTTATTATTAAAATTTAAAAGTCTGATTTTCTAAGTTTTTACATTTTTCCTAGGTTCTAAACACTTAATTAGGATTTTTGCAACTTTCCAAATATTTTTAGGAACTTTTAATTATTTTCTAGAATTAATTTATGTTTTAATTGATTTTAGTAGTTTTTAATTGTTTAAAAATAGTTTTTATTGGTTTTAAAATTTTGAAAAATAGTTTTTAGCCTAATTAGAGTATTTTTGAGGTTTACAAACTTTAAAATCTTGTTTAGGGATTTTTAATAATTAATTTTGATTTTTAGGGCTTTAACTAGCATTAAAAAGTCATTATCTAATTAATTAAAAGGTTTTTGCAAGTTTTGATTTTTTGTAAACTCTTAGAAGATTATTGTGGATTTTTGGTAATTTTTAGGAATTTTTAGGGTAAAATTTTAATTTTAGTGCTTTTTACGGTTTTACGTGTATACCTTTTTCGACTTAGTTTAATCCGTCTACGTAACCTTCATTCTCTTCTTACCCCCTTTCTATTTTCTTTCTCAAAAATATAATCACAAAGATAATCAATCCATTGCACACACACTAAGCCTCCTCGGGAAACGAACTTGAACTTATTTGGTCATTAGTGCTTGGTTTTCCTAAACCGACACTTAATACTTGCCACTTTTGCTCTCTTTTCCTAAAGGGTAGCAAAACCACTACATCAGTGGATATATGCTAAAACTGGAATACATGTGTTTTTGAACTATATGATTTTTATTGAAATATGTTATTTTACGAGTGCCCAAAATGTTACTTGTTTCCTAAATTTCATGAATCATTAAATACATCCGTGTGCGCTAATGCGGTAAATAGATCTATTGGGATTAACGAATCCTGTTTGTGTTACCTATACGTTGGGTAATCGAGCATACTTTATTAGAACTAATGAGTGACCTAGGACATGTAGGTTACTTGTCATGAGTTCATGTCATGAGGTCACTTCGGTGAATTCCGTTAGTTTTGATGTCATGAGCTTAGTAAAATAAGAATTGATTGTTTTATGTGGGCGTATAACACTGTAGCCCGGATGATATACTTGTATTCAAAATATGTTTAAAACCTATGAATTCACTCAACCGTTGTGTTTACCTTAAGCATATATTTCACAAATTTATGACTGATAGCATAGAGCAGCATGAGGATGACATGAAGAGGCACAAGCTTGAAATTACTAACCTAGATTTTTGGGACCTCATTTTGTAAAACGTTGATTTTTAATGATATATAAAGAAAGTTGATTTAATCACTCTTTTGAGTTGTTTTCTATTATTATAACTTGTGTTCTATGAAATATACCCTAGATCAATGTTCTATTGCGTAAAGGTAAAATGGGGGTGTTATTGATTGGTATTAGAGCCATGGTTATAGAGAAGAAGAATTAAAATCTTGACCATAACTACTTTTAAAAATAATTTTAAGAAAGTCCTTCGTGCCCATGCCAGTGCTGCTACAAGAATGAGGTAATATTATACCAATACTAGTACTGCTACCTTTAGAACAAATGTGTAAATAATACCATGTTTATGTGTAAGTATAAAGATTATACTTATGATTAAGTAATATTATGTTTATTTATACATAATATAATATACATAATAAGTTAGATTGACGTCTCAAAAAATATGTATTCCTATCTTCCTCCTATTATCATCTTATCAGATTCTCAAGATGAGCGTTCTACAAGTATTCCTGAAGATCTCCCGAAGTATATTTCCAATCTTCCGATGAATACTCCCTATGATACTTCATAAAATTCACGCAAAGATCAGAAAATCCCAAAAGCCATTTTACCCTTTGATGACAACCCCGATATGCAAGTTATACGAGCATTTAATGATGAAATAGATTTTATACCTCGACATCAAATTTATCCATCACATTACCCAATTCATATACCTTCACATATATCGGAAAACGTACCCAAAAAAATACCTATGAACAACAAATTAAAGATGTCCTACCCTGTGACAATCCGTCAATTTACAGTTGATATTTTATTCTCAATATTATTTAAAAACAATTTACAATATGAACTCACTTATTTTTAGGAAAAAAATTTGGAATTACGTCTTGGAGTAGCATCGACTACGTCTAAACCGGAGGATTCTACGCTACGTGCTTATGTTTACATACACCGTCTTTGGTGACAGTCCGACATTTCAGAAAATAAAATTTATCCGTGAATATTATTTTGGAGTTTTAAATTTGTGTTAGTTCATAAACTCACAAATTTACGAGAAGAGATTAGGACTTACGATTTTATTTTAACGTCCTTTACGACTAAACCGGAAACCTTAGGATTACGTATTTACGTTTTCGAACTCCGTTTTTGATGAGACAATTTTTATTGGATTCGTTTTGTGACGTCGATTCATAATTTATAAAAACGTTTTTCGTAAAACGACCCGAGGGCACGCAAATCGAGGAAACTAGAATCGAGGAGTACCCGTAATTAAATGGGGATGAGACAAGAATAAACTTGCCCCACCCCCACTTTTGGACGGCAAGGATAAGCCACACCAACACATTTTGTGTCAACATTTTATGAGTAACTAGGACACTTGTCCATTTTATGCTTACAAAGTAAGCTACTTACTTCACAAAACCATCAAAACATTACCACTTCTCATTTCCTACATGCAAACCACCCAAATTTCCTCTCTAACACTCTCTTGAGTCGTCCCATTCTTCTCCCTAAATCACCATCACTTGACAAAAATCTAACCATAAACATATGTTATAATTAACATATGTTAATCTCCATCCAAAAAGATGAAGATTGGTGTAAGTTATAACATCAAAGGAGGAGTTTCCATGGAGTATTAGGGCTGATTTTCCACAAGAAGTTCATGGAGCATGGTGGTCTTGAAGATGGTCATGGTTGTCTACAAGTTTCTCTATCAAAAACCATGTCAAAATCATAACCTATATCAACTTGGTGGTATAAAGATTGTCCTCCTCAACTTCTTGTTATTTTTGTTTATGTAATCATGTATTTATTTCTTATTGTATATATTTATGATGATTATATGATGATAAAAATGTTATGTGGGGATTTGTTGTTGATAATCATGGATAAAAAGGTGAAAAACCATAAGAAACAAGGTTAAAATCTTGGTTAAATTTGATGGCTGTATAAAACAGTAAAGAAGTAAGTCATAAACTGATAAAATGATGAAGTGGAATAGATTTACAGTAAGCTATGGGTCTTGTACACATGTGAGAGTTGGCCATGCAATGGAATCAAAATAATGAGTGAGATATGATCAAAACAAGTTTAGGGTATAAATCTGAAGTTACTGTTTTGGACGATTTTTAAAAAATACTTAAAGGATGATTCAACAGTAGCTATAGAAGAGTTAAATGTAGCAAATATCATGTAGTTTATGTGATAAAAATTTGAGCTTCTATCTCCATGTAGAACTCAAGATATGACATTTTTGGTGAAGATGAAGTTAAAAATCAGATTTTTGGAAATTAAATAATAATACTATTATATAAGCACTCACAATTTAATATATGAAATGTAAATAAAAACCCACTAACTTATAAAACTTATTTATATAAATATATAAAAGGTGTAGTAAGTGTATAAATGATGAAAATGGAAACTTGTTAAGTTTTATAAGTAATAAAAACTATAAACATGATTTTTACGACTTTTTCGGCTATTGCCGTAGAATTAACGTTTTTGTTAAATAAAACTTAGATGGTTGGACCCGTCTAATGAAAACTTTATAAAACTTATATACTGATATATAGACATGTATAACAAGTAAAAACCGATAAAACCCTAACTTTAGGGCATACGGACATTAACGAGCTAAGTAAACATATTGGACTAATAAATGGACTAAATAAGATATAAACTTGTAAAAAGAACTTATTGGGCTTAACCCATTTAGGCCCAACTTGGAAAGTATACATACTGATAATATAGGTATAAAATGGATTAAAACAAGTTAAAGAACCTATAATAAGTTTATTGGACTTAAAACACGTAAATGGGTAAAACTAGTAAACTAGTATAAAAGTTATCGACATATAACACTAAAATGAGTAAACGAGAAGATGTAAACCCACTTGATCATCATATATATATAATCATCATATGTATACATACTTGTTATTTTTATAAAGTCATTGGACATGAGTCTAAGACGAGTATTGTTTGTCTAGGTTTCCGTGATTGAAGCACGTACCGTACGTCCGAATTGCCGATAACCCGCCTTCCCACATCAACGTGAGTTCATAGCCTCGCACTCTTTTAAATGTTTTATAAATGTTTTATAAACCCGTGAGGGAGATAACATGTTAGTTTTTATAAACTTAGGACACCATTTGTCCTGATTGTTTGTTTATTGATTTTTGGACCCGAATGATTGAATGACCCGATTGTATGACCCTATAAATGATTAAAGGACCCGATAGATGAAATCAAATGGATTATTAAAGTTAGGTTATGTCACTAAAAGTCCCATTAGCATGAATTGTGAACTACCGGGAGTTGGTAGACGCTTATGCATTTGATAGTACTATTTGGGGACGATCACCCCAGTTCGCGCCTTGACGGTTGATCCCCGTCGTGCCACATTGATTGGTAAGCGAATTTATGTATGAGAAGATTTCCATAGCGTGACCTTTGTGACGACACGCTACTTTAGATGGGCAAAATTGGTATCGGGTTAGCTACCCGTTTTGGTTTTAGTAAGGTAACAATGTCATGCGGCTTATAATAATCCAATCGCCAAAATATTACTGGACGCTCCGAATTACGATGTATTGCCTGACTAGCAATACTGGGTCATACTGTTGATATTATATTTGTATTTTGGTTTTCATAACCATATTCATATAACGGTTTTTATTTGATTTTATACAACGTCATAAGACGTATTGTATGATGTTTTTACGACATTGGCTCGTATAATAATTTTTAAGGCAAATGCCTATATTATGATTTTCGATAAGGATTTGTATAAAACGATTTTGGCTATTTTACGGCCTATTACAATGATTTGAATGAAGTGATTTTTGGTACTAATTTTATACCAAAGTTATATTGATGGAATTTATTAAACTCTATGAATTCACTCGGCGTTATCGCTGACCCTTTTCTTTTAACATGATTTATCTCAGGTACTTGAAGGTAATTCTCGGGAAGACAACAAGAATTCATGGCCCGCACCTAAACTATATTTTCCATTCAAATACTTTGTAAAACTTTGTATGAAATATAATGACTTGGGACCTATGTAACTTTGATGTTTATGAATGGAAATGATTTATTAATAAACGACGCGATTTTTATGTGTTGTCTATGATGTGAGTAATGTGCTATCCCGTAACACCAACTAGTCTTCCGCTGAACTGAGTTGTATAAATTTGGGGGTGTTACAGTTTGGTACCAGAGCTCTCGTTATAGAGAACGAAAGATTTTTAAAACCAAGGTTTTGAATAAAACTTTTCAAAATCTTTTAACTATAAACATTTTTCTAAAAATGTCTAAAAATCTTTTGACTATAACGGTGCCGAAGAATTCCCGAGTTACCGACAAGGCCAGACTGAGAAGTGTTATTTTAATATATATATATATAACTTGGATTATATATATATGATGTAATTTTATTACATGATTGTTTGATGATTATTTTGATTTTTATACGAGGTATTTATACGACGTCGATTGTCACAAGTAACCCTAACTCCCCTAGTAAATTAATCGAAGCTATTCTCGTAGGAATTCTAGCTATTCTTGATCTAAACCAAGTTGTGGATATTTATGATCCCGACAAATGGTTGATATTCGTAGAAATGTAGATATTAGTTGATTGTGAAATTGAAAAAGAATTGGCGAGATTAAATCTGATATCGATGTCATGACGATCTTTTCTTATAGAGTGGAGTTTGACAAAACGTTACCACCTAGAAAGATGTCATCTGATTCGTTGTCATCCAATTCTTAAATTGAAATCGAAAGGGTGAATGTTGCACTTGAGGCTGTTATTGGAACCATTACCCAAAAGCCTCATGCCACTAATACCTTTCCGAGAAGTCTAGTTGAATGATCAAGTCATTTCATACTAGTGACTCATTTGATAATTGTTGTTGTAAGAGCTAATAGGATTGGAAATTAAGTGTTGATTCATATTGAGATTGTATTGCCTTTACAAGGCCGAAGAATAAGATTGAAAGTATTGGAGAATGAAGTAGGATATCGACTTAAGTATAAAATTGGTTGAAACTTGAACAAAGTAAAATTTAACCCATATGGAATATGAGATTGTTAAGAGGAAGTCGTTAAGTTTTGTGAATGAATTATAAGGTTTTAAATTGATTGTAGGTTTGTGTTAAGGGTTGTTCCTAGACCATTGTCCACTAACGAGGATGCCCAGTGTCAAAGAAATAAATTGAAGAAATCTTCTTCTGAATTGAGACCGATGGATCTTCCGGGACATGTGGAACACCAAATGACTCTTGTAGATTAGTATTCATTGTGGTATCTTTTAAAAATAATCCCTAACTTAACTGAGATATCAGTTGGTAGGATGAGTTTTGGAAATTGTATGACATAGTGACACGTAATGTGTTACGGTACAATTTTGACTTGTTTGTGATTAATGAAAAAGACTACCTTTGATTACTAAATTCTACATGTATCGATGTTATCTATCTTTTCTTGCTTCATCCTAGTGTTCGCATTAGTGATGCAACCATTGAACAAGTACTCATCTTGATTTGAGTTACGTTGTGGATTAATCTTTTTGAGTGCCATCGAGATCATGAACCTCATGATTAATTGGCTAAGCTCATCTCCTATCATATCGTAGTTAATTCTTGGTGAACAAGCTTTCATCACTCTTTTGCAGATCACTCATTGTTTTTATAAAGTTAAAACGGTATCCTTTGAGAAAATTTAATTTTCATCACAATAAGGATTATTCAAAGTGAGATTTATAAGTGACTGATATCAAAATGAAGTTGTTTAAGAGACGATTTGGAAACTTAACTGTTTCCATAACAAAGAAAATCTTTGTAAATTTATTCTTGATCCTTATTTAAGAATTAAGCATGAAAATGATTTTACTGTAAACATGATGATAAAATTTTGACGAACTGAGTATTGCATCGTTAATCTTGAAATTGTATATAGTTGCGCGCCTACATACAATTTGGAATGGACTATGCAAGACTGATTAGTAGTCACCATAAAACTAATGAATAAGCACTAAATTTTCTTTGAAGATTGTGAAAGAATAAATTTTTATGAGATCTGCAAGAAGTGAAAAATAGGGACATATTGTTAGGGACACCTACAAATGTGCCGTACTATTTATTCTTCTGAGTTGAATTTCCTCATCTTTGGAAATTGTCTTATTTGACAATTGACAATTCTTTCTTGTCCAATTCTCCCGTAGTGAGATTCTTAGGAAAAGTATCTGATTATCGAGTGTTGATACCCGACTGGATGTATTGACGTTCTTATCATCTCTTACGATTTGATTTCATTTGAATGACCTGGGTAACGATTCGAGGAGCTTTCGAATGCATACTCAAATTATGAAAACATGGGATATATTCATATTCATTAAATGTTTTCGTTTGAATCTGATTTGAAATTCTCTCGCATAGATTATGCGTTGACCTTACTCTTTTAAGGTTAGTTATGTATCCTAATATCCTTGAATTTGTGAAGAATTATGAATTATTATTAGACTTTTGAGAAGTTCACATCTTATCGATGGCAATGAAACTGGAAAGTTGATAGTGCCAGTAGAACGGATTGATTGATTATGACATGACGACATTGTCTTAATTGATGGGAACTCGAATAGAATTCCCCTAAATGATAAGATGTTGATTATCAAAAGTGATTTAAATGATTCTTGATGGATTATTTTATCCTGCATTAAGACTTAAAATCATAACGTGAATAGTGGTGAACTAGCTATAGACCTTGTAATCTAGAAGAACCTAATATGAATTTATTAAAAGATGTTTCGGTTATCTGAAACTTTAGGAAGTATTTGTTGATAAATTACCTAGACCTTCGCCACTAAGGCAAGTTGAATTTGGTATTGATTATATAACCGGTGCTGCACCCGTGGCATGTGCACTATACGCCAGCACCATCTGAATTTCAGGAATTACCGTACAACTGAGAAAGTTGTCGGAGAAAGATTTTATTATACCAAGCCTGTCATCCTGAAGAGCTATGGTGTTATCTTTCCTTATATTTATAGATTACTGTGACTGAGTAAATTGACAATCGAAAACGATATCCATAACTCGAAATGGAAGATTTGTTCGATCATTTACAAGGTTCTAGCAAATTTGATCCATAGCATGGTTATCATCAACTTCGCATCTGCGAAAGAGATTATCTATTCCAATCGTCACATCCCGAACTTGTGATGAACGTTATGAGTTTCACGTGATGTCGTTTGGATTGACAATGCACATGTAGTATTCATAATTATGATGAATCATGTGTGTAGGCTGTAATTTGATAAATTCATGCTCGTGATCATTAAGGACTATTTGTTTGTATATAAGAATAAGGATGAATTAATAATTAGTTATAAATTGCCTTGAATTGGCTAAACAATGAAAACATGTACCTTGAATATTTAACATGTGATTAAGGACTTAATCCTTTACATAAAAGGACCGTTGGATTAATAATGGTAAGATGTATACATATAGACTCTTCAAAATTGAGAGCCCTTTTAAGACTTTGGATTTTACCAAAAAGAAAGTGCAAATATATTTTGACAAATATTTTAACAAAGGATTTTAAGGGATTATTCCCTTATACACAAACCATTTAACTAAACTTCTGTTTAGGGGTAAATGTTTGTGTATACCTCAAGATAACTTAATAAGGATTGAGTAAACCATTTATACCATAACCTGAAAACTTAAAACGACAATTTTTGTTTTTCAACTAAGAAAACTTTGACCAAAATATAACCAAAGATTTTTCAAACATTTACGAATCTTATTAATTATTTTCGATAAATCAGCAAAAATCTTGTTAATTAAATTCAAATTTAATTTGAATATTTTATATAACTGGTTGAACTAAGAAATTTAAAACGTTTACGCTTCATCAAAATTAACTAATAATTATTTAATTAATTATAATAATTATCGACGCTTTAAACGCCTGATTGAGAAAAACTGATAAAAAAAATAATAGTTGAGATGAAACTAAAACGTAGGAGATATGAAGAAAGAATATCTGAGTAAATTGTGAACATGATAATTATAACATCATGAGAGGTGAATATAGATACTGACGCATTATGTAGAAAAGATAAAGAACCAGTTAGGACATGTTCCTTATTAATGAAGGTGCAAAATAAATTGCTGAACGATATAAAAATAAACGATGTTTGTAAAAAGGATAATGTAGATTATAAAAGAGGATTCACGACTAATATGAATCATTAAAATTGAGAAGCTGATAGCGTTAAATATTTTAAAGACCACTTGTGATTATCTAAATATGGAAGATTATGAGATATAGTTATGTTGGAATTTGTAAGTATAAGTATTATATGTATGTCATTTTTGACTAAAAGTATCTTTGTCTGAAGAAGTTGTACTGATGGCAATTATGAAGGCAGACATCGCCTCGTACATTAGTAAACGTTTAGCTATTGCAAAGGTCATCATCTGAATTTGATTCGATTTGGGTCATCGTCGACAGACTGACCAAATCTGCTAATGTCATTCTCGTTAATGATAAATGCAAAAGAATTATGTAAACATGGTATGCCTGTATCGAACATCTAAATCAAGATCCTCGCTTCGCATCGAATTTCTAGAGATTTGCTCAGGAATCATTGAGAACGAACCTTGATGAGAATACTATGTACCATCCCAAATCGAAGGGACGAGGTAAAGTAACGATACAGGATAATATAAGTGTTGTTGTATGTTTGAATGAATGACCTTTGGTAATAGACCGTATAATCGTTTTCCTTTGGAGAGATTACCATTGATAATCATCGTATCAGGACTGAGATCGAATCTTGTTAGGATCCGAATATTAGAGCATCTGTAAGCAAGAGTTGAGATAAAGACATCCGACATACACCCATTGTGAGTTCGACATGTCTTTTAGGTTTAAGGTTTCCTATGATGGCGAACCTAACCTTGCAAAATACCCGACCCGCGAGATCTGAAATGATTGTTGAAATTAGGATCTGATTATTAACTGCCGATAGTGGGCAAGAGGTTATGTGAATGTGAAATGTAGACCTTGAAGTGCCAAATGGGTAGCGAAGTTATGCCACAATTTTTAACCTTGGAAAGATGAATTCATGATCTGACAAATCATGGGATATAAGTCCCCGTTGTATGGGACCATTGAGATGGTATAAAAGATTGGTTTGAAAGGCATATAAGCTGGATCTACCCTAGGACTTCAAGAACCGCGTGAATTATGTTTCGTAAATCGCACTTGATGGAATATCTATCAAGTGAAATTCTGATTATTCTTAAGTAAAGCTTAGATCAGCGAAAAGTTGCATTCATCAAAAACCCGTGAACATCATGGATAGAGAAAGTAAGTCAACATTAAGCCTGATCTTATTCCCGTAGTTATGTTTGATGAAACTCGCGTATTATAATGGATTACACTTGTGAGAAAAGACCGAGTGTGGAGGAAATACCCACATGGCTTTAACTCTATAAGAAGCGAGTAGTAAGGTAAGATGATCTTTGAGGACAAAGATCCTGTTTAGGGGTAAATGCTGTGACAATCCGTCAATTTACAGTTGATATTTTATTCTCAATATTATTTAAAAACAATTTACAATATGAACTCACTTATTTTTAGGAAAAAAATTTGGAATTACGTCTTGGAGTAGCATCGACTACGTCTAAACCGGAGGATTCTACGCTAGGTGCTTATGTTTACATACACCGTCTTTGGTGACAGTCCGACATTTCAGAAAATAAAATTTATCCGTGAATATTATTTTGGAGTTTTAAATTTGTGTTAGTTCATAAACTCACAAATTTACGAGAAGAGATTAGGACTTACGATTTTATTTTAACGTCCTTTACGACTAAACCGGAAACCTTAGGATTACGTATTTACGTTTTCGAACTCCGTTTTTGATGAGACAATTTTTATTGGATTCGTTTTGTGACGTCGATTCATAATTTATAAAAACGTTTTTCGTAAAACGACCCGAGGGCACGCAAATCAAGGAAACTAGAATCGAGGAGTACCCGTAATTAAATGGGGATGAGACAAGAATAAACTTGCCCCACCCCCACTTTTGGACGGCAAGGATAAGCCACACCAACACATTTTGTGTCAACATTTTATGAGTAACTAGGACACTTGTCCATTTTATGCTTACAAAGTAAGCTACTTACTTCACAAAACCATCAAAACATTACCACTTCTCATTTCCTACATGCAAACCACCCAAATTTCCTCTCTAACACTCTCTTGAGTCGTCCCATTCTTCTCCCTAAATCACCATCACTTGACAAAAATCTAACCATAAACATATGTTATAATTAACATATGTTAATCTCCATCCAAAAAGATGAAGATTGGTGTAAGTTATAACATCAAAGGAGGAGTTTCCATGGAGTATTAGGGCTGATTTTCCACAAGAAGTTCATGGAGCATGGTGGTCTTGAAGATGGTCATGGTTGTCTACAAGTTTCTCTATCAAAAACCATGTCAAAATCATAACCTATATCAACTTGGTGGTATAAAGATTGTCCTCCTCAACTTCTTGTTATTTTTGTTTATGTAATCATGTATTTATTTCTTATTGTATATATTTATGATGATTATATGATGATAAAAATGTTATGTGGGGATTTGTTGTTGATAATCATGGATAAAAAGGTGAAAAACCATAAGAAACAAGGTTAAAATCTTGGTTAAATTTGATGGCTGTATAAAACAGTAAAGAAGTAAGTCATAAACTGATAAAATGATGAAGTGGAATAGATTTACAGTAAGCTATGGGTCTTGTACACATGTGAGAGTTGGCCATGCAATGGAATCAAAATAATGAGTGAGATATGATCAAAACAAGTTTAGGGTATAAATCTGAAGTTACTGTTTTGGACGATTTTTAGAAAATACTTAAAGGATGATTCAACAGTAGCTATAGAAGAGTTAAATGTAGCAAATATCATGTAGTTTATGTGATAAAAATTTGAGCTTCTATCTCCATGTAGAACTCAAGATATGACATTTTTGGTGAAGATGAAGTTAAAAATCAGATTTTTGGAAATTAAATAATAATACTATTATATAAGCACTCACATTTTAATATATAAAATGTAAATAAAAACCCACTAACTTATAAAACTTATTTATATAAATATATAAAAGGTGTAATAAGTGTATAAATGATGAAAATGGAAACTTGTTAAGTTTTATAAGTAATAAAAACTATAAACATGATTTTTACGACTTTTTCGGCTATTGCCGTAGAATTAACGTTTTTGTTAAATAAAACTTAGATGGTTGGACCCGTCTAATGAAAACTTTATAAAACTTATATACTGATATATAGACATGTATAACAAGTAAAAACCGATAAAACCCGAACTTTAGGGCATACGGACATTAACGAGCTAAGTAAACATATTGGACTAATAAATGGACTAAATAAGATATAAACTTGTAAAAAGAACTTATTGGGCTTAACCCATTTAGGCCCAACTTGGAAAGTATACATACTGATAATATAGGTATAAAATGGATTAAAACAAGTTAAAGAACCTATAATAAGTTTATTGGACTTAAAACACGTAAATGGGTAAAACTAGTAAACTAGTATAAAAGTTATCGACATATAACACTAAAATGAGTAAACGAGAAGATGTAAACCCACTTGATCATCATATATATATAATCATCATATGTATACATACTTGTTATTTTTATAAAGTCATTGGACATGAGTCTAAGACGAGTATTGTTTGTCTAGGTTTCCGTGATTGAAGCACGTACCGTACGTCCGAATTGCCGATAACCCGCCTTCCCACATCAACGTGAGTTCATAGCCTCGCACTCTTTTAAATGTTTTATAAATGTTTTATAAACCCGTGAGGGAGATAACATGTTAGTTTTTATAAACTTAGGACACCATTTGTCCTGATTGTTTGTTTATTGATTTTTGGACCCGAATGATTGAATGACCCGATTGTATGACCCTATAAATGATTAAAGGACCCGATAGATGAAATCAAATGGATTATTAAAGTTAGGTTATGTCACTAAAAGTCCCATTAGCATGAATTGTGAACTACCGGGAGTTGGTAGACGCTTATGCATTTGATAGTACTATTTGGGGACGATCACCCCAGTTCGCGCCTTGACGGTTGATCCCCGTCGTGCCACATTGATTGGTAAGCGAATTTATGTATGAGAAGATTTCCATAGCGTGACCTTTGTGACGACACGCTACTTTAGATGGGCAAAATTGGTATCGGGTTAGCTACCCGTTTTGGTTTTAGTAAGGTAACAATGTCATGCGGCTTATAATAATCCAATCGCCAAAATATTACTGGACGCTCCGAATTACGATGTATTGCCTGACTAGCAATACTGGGTCATACTGTTGATATTATATTTGTATTTTGGTTTTCATAACCATATTCATATAACGGTTTTTATTTGATTTTATACAACGTCATAAGACGTATTGTATGATGTTTTTACGACATTGGCTCGTATAATAATTTTTAAGGCAAATGCCTATATTATGATTTTCGATAAGGATTTGTATAAAACGATTTTGGCTATTTTACGGCCTATTACAATGATTTGAATGAAGTGATTTTTGGTACTAATTTTATACCAAAGTTATATTGATGGAATTTATTAAACTCTATGAATTCACTCGGCGTTATCGCTGACCCTTTTCTTCTAACATGATTTATCTCAGGTACTTGAAGGTAATTCTCGGGAAGACAACAAGAATTCATGGCCCGCACCTAAACTATATTTTCCATTCAAATACTTTGTAAAACTTTGTATGAAATATAATGACTTGGGACCTATGTAACTTTGATGTTTATGAATGGAAATGATTTATTAATAAACGACGCGATTTTTATGTGTTGTCTATGATGTGAGTAATGTGCTATCCCGTAACACCAACTAGTCTTCCGCTGAACTGAGTTGTATAAATTTGGGGGTGTTACATACCCTATTTGAAAGAACTTCCTCCCAAGTGTATTGAAGATCTTGAAGATAAAGTTGAAGGACTGAGGAAAGGCCGAAGAATTATACAACGAGATTTTGAGAAGTTAGAAGAAGATTTTGAAGAAATTAAGGCTAAGTTACAGAGAATACAAATGGTACACGATGAAGAAATTATTCAAGCTCGACTGAAGATTTCTACTCTAGAGTTAATCATTGAGGACATTCAAATTAGACATCGAGCCAACATACGAAGTCTTTTTGATGCCATCAAAGAAATTAAGAGGGAGAGATGAAGACATTAGACTATTAAGTTGTACATACTTTCAACTTTATGTCTTTACTTTTATGTTAATAATGAAGCTTGTCTTGTAAGTTTAAACAGACAAGTTGTTAATAAATAGAAGTTGTGTTTTTCATCAAATATTATCGTTTCATACTTATTTCTGAGAAGTAAGAGATCCCTTTTTCTTAATATCAAATGATTATGAATAAAATTGCGTTAATTCTGGGAAAAGCATATACTTAATAAAATATATATTTTTGTAATTTTTGTTATCTTCTATGATAATGATAATTATCAGTTGAATATAACCCCCAAGTTTAAATAAAGGCTAAGGAAACTTCCCATGTTTTCTAAAGTTATTTTAGGTTACGTTTATCAAAAGGATTCTTCTATTGAATATATGATATGTAAAAGAGAGCTTGTTTTATAAAACGAGTTTTTACATTTTTAGTTATATTCCTCCATTCCATATCATGGATAAATATGTTACGATTATGCATGAGTCATATCTTTATAAATCTGTGGTAAACTTTGAAATTCTATTTCATAGTTGGATTTATTATCCTTGGATATGAATGATAATCAACATAGTAAGTTGCTTATAAACCTAAAATATATACCTTGTGTTCGATAAGCATTTATATGTATCCGTATACATATGTGACAAATATTTTCTGATATGAGTATACCTTGGATTCTGAATTATTTCTATGATTTCCCTTCATTGTAAACCCTAAAAGTATTTGACGAAGAATTGACGATTATGTGGCTGCAATTTTGCAAGTGCAAATTGTCAATTAGAAGTATTATCCAGAAGAAGACTCGATGACAGGTTAATTTTTGATATCCAAGGAAGAAAAGATGCTATTAGTATCACCCGTTGGATTGAAAGAGCCAATTCAGCTTCCTATGGTATTAATCGTATTTGAAATTATAAAGTGAAGCTTGATATAAAAAGATAGCACTTCATCAGTTATCTTGGTAAATTCTTTATGCTCAACCTATTAAGATAAAAATAAGTACATAATATTGCTTGATTAAATTTCAAATATTTCTTAGCAAGATGATCGAGAAGATGAAAGAAGAACTCCGCTATCTAATGATAAAAGGAATTAACCTCGAGACATACATGAGGAAATTTTAAGAGTTAGTAGAGTTAGATCCTATTCCGTAGAATGATAAAAGCCTTCATCAGAAGATTTTATCATGGAATTTCATCTGAAATTCTATCACGAAGACTTCATCAGAAAATTTTATTAGAAAAGTTTATTAAGGAATTTTATCATAGGTTTTGAAGAGAGATTACCACTTCCAAAATCCTAATATATTGGAAAAAGTCATTAATCTTTACCCAAATAACTGATGAACAAGGTAATTAAGCACAATCCTGTGTAAGAATCAAATCTTAAGCATAAATTCGGCAGTGAAAGAACGTCCATAGATTCTAGTAAACCAGAACTTAGGATTATAAATCCAATCTACGGTGAATATGATGGAAATTTTCTTCTGTGTAAGAAATGCACTCTACATTACACAGAACTTTGCACCATCTGGTGTCGGATTTTTAACATAGTAGGTCGTTGGATTATGAAGTTTTAAAGGCAAGAGGCCTTATAAGCTATATGTTCGATAGAATCACCATGTATACATGTTGTAAGAAATAAAATACCGTCTTCTTTTTTTACGTCACTCGTCTCTAAAAATAGTATTCTTAGATATTATATACAGGACGTCTTACGTACGCCGACGTAAGAAGGAAATTTAAGGGTATAATAAATATATTAAATGATAGAATATTTGTCTATATTCGTGTTATGTCGAAAATTTCTAAGTCAATCCGTTTATTTGATTGAATTAGGATGCTTCTTCAGTCAAATGAATAAATTTAAATAACCAAATTTATGATTTCTTCCTTGCATAAAGTTGGACGCATCTTTATGTTAGTAAGAATTTATAAATGGACTTAAAGATTTTCAATATAAAACAAGTGTAGACTTAATAAATCATTAAAATTCTGATTGAGAAATTACGTTATATTATTCGATTCGAAAAGCAAGCAAAAGCATATTAGACCATTCAAATATTTTTGAATTGGGTTGTGACATATTAAATTGAATTTCCAAATAAACTCAGTAATATTCATGATACTTTACATGAATTACAAATCTGAAGAAATGTTTATCTAATGAATCTCTTATCAACCCAAACGAAAGAGTTTCCGCTCAACGGTAAACTAAATTATGTGGTGTGATATCATTTATAACCGTTGAAGTAGGAATCGAACTCTGAGAAAGGGCTAGAATATATTTGGAAAAACGAGGATTTTACTCGTCTCTGTTTTATGACATTACTCTTTATCTAAATCTCGGTTGATATTTCTTTAAGGGAGAGAGACTGTGACAATCTTCAAAATTCACTTATGTGTCACGTGTTATGATTGTATTAATATGAAAATTTGGTTGGAAATTTTTTCTTTTGTACCTTACTTGGTAACATGAATATGTTCTAATAAACTGAACTCCCACTTCAATATATTCATATATGTTGCAAACACAATGTATATATCAAGTCTAAACTCTAAAAGTGATCTTATAAGTACCATAATAATAATACCATCATAAATATAACTATGATGCCCTAAATTCCCTTAGAAACCCTAGAATCCCAATAAATAAGTTGTGAACTCAAGAACGGTGACATTATGAATGAAGAATACATATGAATAATTCATTATGGATTACAAACAAGTTATTAACTATACTTTGAAGACATAATAATACCTAATAATGGTAAGAACAAACTATACAAAGATAAGTACAAATAAATGTACATAATAGTCTAGATCACCACCTAGAAATCCTTAGTAGATAATATTTCAAGCAATATAACTACATAATATCTATGTACAAGTATCAAATACAATATACTAACTATAACCTATCATATAAAGGAAAGGTAATTGATCACAAAATGCTAATATTCACTAATCCAAAGCTAATTACAAGTTAAGACATAGTAACCAATATTAGCATATAAAATCCATTTCACATTGAATTAGAGTCTAATCTTTTGAAACTAATTATAAAACTCAACGAAGTATCATATTAAGATTATACATTTATTTCAAGTTAAGTTACAAGTTAGTAAAGCCCAATGTACAAGTTATCAAAGCATAGGATCTTAAGCTTAGTTAATTATCCCTAGAACATGATCAACCTATACAAACCATTAAACTAAGAATGTATTAACCCTAGAAGTCATAAACATATCATATGAGCCATTAATAAGCTTATATTATGAAATAAACCCTAATCACCCAAAATAGAAAGTCATTAGAATTAGTAGCCTAGAAACCCCTATATTAAGAAATCTACATAGAATCACTACCTAGTCTTTCATGAGGAAAAGGGACTTCATGAACACATTAAGGAAAATGTAGGATGTATAAATTGAGTTTACATGAGTAGCTAATTGAAGGTTAATCACTTTTACTAAGACTTAACCATAAATCATTAGAAACGCTAACCCGCCTAGGTTTTCTTCCCAATTTCACCTCAAACCTTTGTTAAACTTCAAACCAAGGTCCCAACCCATATAAATACAATCTATATACCCTATTGAAACCCTAAACTATCACTAATAACATTCTTAAACCTTGAATCACCAAAATTACAAAGTATAAAGGTACAAGCCCTAATTTAGACCCAGTTTTACATTTTCCCTCCAAAAACCCATTTCAACACTTTCCCTCTTAAATTTTAAATTAGGATCAGATATTTATGATACCTAGAAGATATTTTCAATCCAAGCAACCAAGAACATAGGTGAATAAGCTACTTGGTGGCCATTTCTCTTCCATAAACCAATTCGTGGCCTAAAAACATCCAACACTTCTACCTTGAGTTTTAAATGTACCTATGATCAATAAACTTGCATAGATATTACCTAGGCTTCCTTAGTCACTAGCTTAGCTTTTTACACGTTTCAAGGCCTTGCTTGGAGCCTAAGGGTCAAAATTAGTATAAATAGCAACCTAAACCTTTCATTCCAATTTGCACCCCGTTTCTCTTATACTTCCATTAACCCTTATGAATTCCACTTCTATATTCATACTAGGAATATTATAAGACCAGAAACCAGTTCTAGTAGGAAGCCATTGAAGCTCTTGAAGCTTTGATAGCAAGTTGTGCTCATAGGAAGCCATTAGGAGTCATTTTGGAGCTACCTAGGTAATTTCTATGTTAGCTATCCTTTGATCTTATTATAATGAACTATTAGAGTTTTTATAATGTTAAATTAATGTTAGAAATATCATCTAAAAGAAATTAAGTCATTTGATAATTTTAAATGAAAGTTATAAGTTAAAGATGTCTTAAAACCCTAGTTTTGTAATTTACATCAAATAATAAGCAAAAACCCATTTCAAAAGCTATAATTCTGAAGAAATGTTTTTATTATGATTATAAATATGTTTTGAAACTTTGTTTTAAAATCCTAGATCATTTGATCCATTTTTGAGGTTGTTATGTGATTTTTACAAGTATAGGGACTAAAACTTTCATTTTTGAAACTGTTTAATATTTTCGGCCAAAAGTGTCATTTTATGAAATTTAAAGATATAAGAATAAATATTTGAAAGTTTGACGCCCTAAGGTTAAATATTGAGGGTTTAAATTGTAAAAAATGAAACTATATACTTTACGGGTTAAAGTGTAATTAAACCAAAGTATAACAAAAAGCCCTATTTTTGCCAATTTTGAAACTAAAAAAGATTAATTATTAATATGAGGAAGTAATGAAAGAAAGTATCATGTTAGTAAGGAGCTTTGTACAAAGATGTTCCATCTCGATATTACGTTCTGACTAAGTGGTTGAGTTTGCAATTTAAAGCGTCCTCGCTCCTCAAACGTTTATAGAATGGCTTCTGAGTATGATGGCTCGAACAATGTTGCTAGAATTACAACCAAGTATTAATTAAAGAATATATAACCAATACTTAGAAAGATTGAACAAAAGATTTAAGACTTGATGTTATACACAATATGTTAATCTAGGTTTGTGTGAGACAAAGTTATGGTTTGTATGATCAAGCTCTTTATCTGTGAATGAAATATATCTGATTATAGCTCGGATTTTATTGACATGAGGTGAGTTCATAGCTTCATTTCAAATCACTAGAGACAGTATGTCACACCCCCAAATATATTGCATCAGAAGGGTAACCGGGTCATGTAACTTCAGAGAATCATACACTCAGAATATAAAGAACGACCTCTATATGAGTCGTTTGAAAATTGATCATATGAATAAAGTCAACAATAAAGTTCTAACAGTACAACATAGTTCAGAATAACAAATCTAATGTTTGAAAAATACTCAAATGATCTAAGTGTTATTAAAAGTTTCAAATGCATGCGACTCCAATAGCAATCCATGTAAGTTAAGCACCTGAGAAAAACATTGCTAAAGCATCAACATAAATCTGGTGAGTTCATAGGTTTAGTTAGATAGAGTTATTGAACTACAAGATTTTTAGTAGTGTATGACAAAAAAACAAATAACATGTCATAAAAAAGGAGTTTAGTACTGTCTAAGCTCATGACATCGAAGCGTAACAATCAGAAAGTATATATAAGTGCCCAACAGATGTCTAACCCACAACATCCGTAAAAGTACCAAATGAAAATGTGTCTGAATAATACAGTATTCGATTAAACCTGGCGAAGGTTTTAACCTTAATAGATCTATCCACGACATTCGTTCTTACTGACCGGTCATCGGTGTCAGTAATTAACGGTTCATGATTAAGAGAAAAAAGAAATCAAGGGTTATAGTTACTTAGACCAGTCCATAAACGTAAGTTAGGTACTTGTGTTCAATTGTAAAACAGAGCAATGTTCTCACCTCAAAAATGCATAAAAGCTGTTAAAAGTGGGTCTATGAAACTCACCTTAAGTTATAGTCAAGTAGATGCAACAAATATCAATCACAGGAATAATACTCGCAAGTAACACCAGTCCTAGTTGCAACCTAGCATAAATAATGATATCTAAATAAGTAGTGCAACTAAATGAGTAGTGAAACTAAATAAGTACCATGTTGCTACACTATGCTTGCTTCCAAAAATTAAGTAAAAATATTTACTTTTTATTAAAAGTCAAAGTTTATTAAAAAGGTAGAACTTATAGGTCAACGCACACAAAATAATTTAGACACCTTAAAGACGAACTTCTAAAAAAATAGACACAACAAACAGTTACAATTTAATTTGGTCAAATGGCAGTTGGTCACTAAATAAGTCCACTAATTTTGTAAGTCCAAATCCATCACAGTCCAACAATAATACGATCCGAATCTTAATTTTTGTCCAATAAATATATCAGTCATCTACATTGTATTTATTTATAGTGTTCAATATATATACATAGGTCAATAGTATAACGAAGATCCATTTTGGGTCGTCTACGAATAAATCGTGAGGCCTTAATTCAGGACTTAATTTATCGGGTCTTTTAATTCGGTTAGAGTCAATGGGACTCGACATATACGGATAAATCGAAGAATGCTTAATCCCACGCTCCACGGGCGAACCGTGATACCGATTTAGTCTGGGTTAAACTATTATAGTCAATGGGACTCGACATATACGAATAACTCGAAGAATGCTTAATCCCATGATCCACGGGCGAACCGTGATATCAATTTAGTCTAGGTTAAATTATAAGAGTCAATGCGACTCAGTATATAAGAATAACTCAAAGAATGTTTAATCCTACGCTCCACGGACGAACCGTGATACCAATTTAATTACTTTTATTATACATTAAGTACAAGATTTAAATAAATTTAATATCAAATTTTAATTAACTTTATAATTAATATGATGCCTTTTTGTTTCCTAGTATATAACATATTAATGTCATGTCGCATTTAAGGTAATATGTCATATTATAAATTTGGGTCCTTCATTGATTTACATTTTTCGACAGTCTACATACACACAATTCGAAACACGTTTTCTTTTATTACACATTTTGTATTTTACTTACACAACTGACATCACAAGGACAAAACCAATATATAAAAATATTTTCACAAAATTCTTTCTCTACTTTTCTTTTTCGTCAGACAATATAAACACCAACTAGTAGGATACCCACGCGATGCGACGACGGGTACCCTATGACTAAATTCTCCAATGAACAAATATAATGTGATTATTCATTTTTTTAGCACTAACTTATGAATAATGATAATTTTAATCTAAAATACAATTTTGATCGAGTTATATTATTACTTGTGGCATATATGCAATATATACTATAACGTTATTTTTAAACTCATTTAAGTGATGACGAAACCATCTCTATTACTCTTACTAATCCATCATGTACAACATATCAGTATCAAATTAAAATTTTAAAATACATTCAACTTAATTTGTAATAAATATGGAGTAATTAAATTAGGGAAAAGTTTGAAAATTAATTATCTCTTGAAAAATACCCGTCACTTTACTTATTAGATCCAACATTATAGGAGAAATTTTATCTCTCCAATTCCAAAGCCTAAATACCCTCCTTCTCAAATGAAATCTACCGTCTCCAACTTTTTTTTTTCATGTCGTTATTTTTTACCATCCGCCAAACATTCTTCATTAATAATATGATGAACGCTAACACTATATTTCATCGTTTTGATGGATCCATAACAACCATTTGTCACCGTATCTCTATTTATTCATATTATCTTCATAACTCACCCATTACATCATGTTCTCATAGGCAAAAAAGAATATAGAAATATGTTCCTTTAAAATGTTTTTTTATGTTTTAATTATGAATTAAAGTGACAAGGAAGGTTTCTTAGGTGTTGAATATGTCATATGTTATGACTAAAATTTGATTGATAGTCTACCTATGTTTCTTTCTTTCGTTTGAGATCTTTGGTTCTTATATACTTATCTCTTATTCACGTTATTAGGAGTCGGTTGATACAAGTGTACTCTGGTGGTTCTTGGATCATCGATGGTGCTTTTATGACTCTAGATCTAAATTTTCTAGTCACAAATTCTGAAGCTACTATGTATGTTTCTGTTGCCGATCCATACATATTATTATATGTTGTATCATGTGTTATATTACTTGTACATCTAAGTGAAAGGGCATTTTTAATATTAGCATTGATTAAGTTTTATATATGTATTGTAAGTTTTGTACATTGTACTTCATAATGCGTATTACTTAAAAATTTTCGGATATTAATAAAGAGAGAGATATAACTTAAAGTTGTACATATGCATTAATATGTTGTATTACTTAAATCTGATTTTTTAACTACAATAATATATTGTATATTAAGCTGTATTTGTCATACCATTTAACATTAAATGAGAAAATAGAGTGTAAAATGCTTTATATATAATATAGATTTTATTTTTACAAACAAAACTCAATTGCAATAAATAATTGTAATAAAGAAAGAAAAGTAACATCTCTCTTTTCTTCTTCGACACAGTGACACCAAAACAAGGACCCACCATTTTTAATAAAAACCTAAAACGCATCTTACTCTTCAATTTATGACTTTGTTACCTGGCCATTTTCGAAAGTAAAAGTTGCATGTTGATCCTAACGACATTCGCTACAAATCCCATCAAAAAGACATATTTTTACATGGTTTCAATCTTTATTTTAGAGGAGTAAAATTTACAAGTTTTAGTAAAACTCAAGAACTTAAATTTTTTGATTTTACAAGATTCTCACAACAATTATAGTCTCGAACATGGATTGTTAAGAGAAAAATATGCATAAACTTTAAACCCATGTTATCTAATAAATCAAAGATTCATAGTTCACTTCAAAATTTATGATTTCATGTACACTAAATGATTTAGGTGACTCAAAATAGTGTTCACAATCCTTAAAACATAATTTTCGTAACATAAACAAGTGTTAAGCCACGTCTTTATTTTTAACCAGAGGGTAAACCAATGATTTTTCATGTTTAAATATATCAAAATAAATAGATCAAAGCAAGTTTTAGCAAGCATAAGGTAAGCAACAAGTTAAACAGATCAAAATAAAGGCGTGAGATACGTTCTCTCTTCCCAAGCTACACGTACTAATAACAACCCAAACAAGAAACCTTATTAACCTGTAACCTCCTAGCTTAACCCGAAACTTTAGCTCCAAATCTTAGATTAACATGAACAAAACCTGAATCTTTCTTCAATAAACTCTCGGTCGAATTTAACTGATGTTGGTAAACTTCATCTATCTTTTTGTTGTTGATTTAGTAGGATGTTTGTAATTTAATTGTAATTATGAATGAGGGTTTTAAATTTTAATTGTTGTGTAAGATGTTCATGGTGAAAAATCGATATGGTGTTTTGTTTTGCTTTGTACTTTCTCGGCAGTGAACAAATATAAGAAGAAAGGGATTGTAACACTCTCAAATTTTTTCGGAATAGCGGAAGGGTCAATAGAGTGTTACGGGTTAGCACAATTACTCAAATCATAGACAACACATAAAAGAGTTGTACAAAAGCCAAACATTCATTCATTCGAATAAAAGTTTAAGGTTTACACAAGGTCCCCAGTTTTAGAGTCATGAAGTTTACAAAACATCTTTCGAATGAATATTATTACTAAGTGGGCCATCACAGTCGATCTCCGTCCATGTTACCTTCAAGCACCTGAGATAAAACATGTGAAAAATAAATCAGCGAATGCCGAGTGAATTCATAGAGTTTAGTAAAAACCGTTATATAAAAGTAGTTAGGAAAAAGCAAAACACAAGCATAATATCAATAATAAGACCCCATATTGCTAGTCAGACAATATATTATAATACAAATCATATATCATACACTATTCTGAGACTCCAGCCTTAGTATTACCATTATCAGTATTATTATCAGATTATTATAAGCCGCATGACATTGTTACCTTTCTATAATATACAACGGGTCGCGAACCCGACAAATATTTGCCCATTTAAATCATCGTATCGTCACAAAAATCACGCTATATAAACCCTCTCATACATAAATTCGCTTGCCAACCAATGTGACACAACGAGGATCAGCCGTCAAGACGTGAACTGGGGTGATCTTCCCCGAATAGTACTATCATATGCATAAGCGTCTACCATCTTCCGGTAGTTCATAATTCATGCTAATGGGACTTATAGTGACTTAACCTAACTCATAATAATCCATTTCAATCCTACCTTGGGTCATCTTATCATGTGGGTCTATTTCAATAAGCATACCAACCGGGTCCATGTCAATAAGCATACAATCGGGACCAATTGTGTTCTATTTTTATTAAAACTAGCATGTTATCTCCCTCGCGGGTTTATAAAACATTCTATAAAACATTTTAAAGAGTCCGAGGCTATGAACTCACGTTGGTTTGGGAAGGCGGGTTATCGGCAACTAAAGCGTACGTCGTACATCGCGATCACGGGATACCTAAACAAATAATACTCGATCTTAGACTATGTTGAATAATATTTATAAAAAGTTTATATGTATATGTAATGAAGTCATAAACATGATGATCAAATGGGATTTATAAACTTTTACTCTTTACTTAATTAGATTTTAAGTGTCTAATTAACTTAGTTCAATATTACTAGTCTTGGCCCATTTAAGTGTTAAGGTCTAATAGGCCCACTAAGGGTTCAATATGTTCTTACTAGTCCATTTATCTATGTTGGACCAGACCTTCAATCATATGTTGGGCCAAAGTGGGTTGAGCCCATGAGCAAGTCCAATAGTGCTAAACCAAACTAGTTGGGCCTAGTGGTCCAACAAGGCTAATTTGGTCCATTACGGGTCCATAAGTCACAATGTTCGGGTTTGTAGGTTTTTACTTGTTAAAAGTGTTTCCATATCAGTAGGTGACTTATAAAAATCTTACATTACATGGGTCCGACCATCTAAGTTTTATTTGGCGAAATCGCCATCTCATCGGTTTAGCCGAAAAGACATAAAAGTCATGTATATAGTTTGTAGTTAGAAAACTATTTGAGTTTTATTTTAATAAAATGTGATATTTATTTATTCTAGTATATAAACATATTTTCATAATGGTTATAATCAAATATTCACTTTTACAACTTTATTTATATACAAATTTTACCTCATGTTGCCTTTTTATATTAAAATGTCTTATGTGAAATCTTATCCAAAAACTCATTTCCACTATTTTTTGCATAACTAGAGTTATACAATGACTTATAACCCCAAATTTAAACTGTAGAAACTAAATATTGTGCTCTACAATTCATTCTTCTATGACCTCTTCTCAAACAACCCTAAATATGACTTTTAATTCGTCCAAGACAGAACAGTCAAATTTATGTCTCAAAAGTAATTTGACCATAACTTGGTCAATTTTAACTTTCTATGGAGTGGCCAATTAACCACTTATTTAAAATTCATTTATCTATCACCATAACAATTCACCTAACCATTTTGACTAACTAAAAATGTCAAAACCTACTGTTCTTTACATCCTACTCATTTTAGTATGAAAAAGTCATGTTTACTAGTTGTTTTATATGTGACAAATCACTTTTAATATAATCTATTAACATAGAATCCCACCATAAACTCTTGATTATCATTTATAACTATCATACATATACATTTGAAAGGAAATAAATAAATACATTTACAAATGTAAAGAAGGAAACATGATTATACCAATAAGAATGATAGAAAAATGATGAAAAGAGCTTGATTCTTGCACCAAATCTTTACCCTTTTGAACCCAAGTTATATGATCTTACCAATATTTTTATGACTCTTTGAAAACAGCCTCAAATCTTCAATAAAACAATCTTTTTATTTCATGTATATGACATGTATAGTCTCCTTCTTCAACTAACCTCCATAGCCTTTAGGTTTAAGCTTTATGTTTATAAATTTTTTGTGAAAATGGTGATGGTGGGCTGATTTTTCTAGAGAGAGAGAGGCGAGAGATGAGTGAAAATAGTGGTTTGCATGTGTGTGAAAGTGGTTTATGGGTTATGTATGCTAGGGGTGGTGGTTTGGTGATGATATATTAGTGGTAAAGGCTTAAACATGGACCTGTGTACATGTTGTAGTCAATATTTTGACAACAAAACTCTTGTGAGCTTATTCTTGCCACCACATGTATGGGGGGTGGGACAAGTTTATAACTTGTCTCACTTCCTTAGTTTACGGGTACTTCTCGACACTTGTTTCCTCGATTTGTGTGCATTCGGGTCGGTTACGAAAAACGTTTTTATAAATATGAAACTACAGAACAAAACGACTCTAATAAAATTTGTCTCATAAAAAAGGAACACGAAATCGTCAATACGTAAACCTAGGATTTCCGGTTTAAACGTAAAAGAAATTAAATTATGCGTGTAAACCCTAATTTCTTCCCGTAATTATGTGAGTTCATGAACCAACACAAAAATAAAATTTCAAAATAATATACGAGGATAAATTTACTACCTGAAAATGTTGGACTGTCACAACATTCCCTCCTAAAAAAGGATCTACACCCTCGTAGATCCATTTTATTTCGATGCCCATTCTTATTGAAGTCGAAGAGGTGTGGATATTTATTCCACATTTCATCCTCTCGCTCCCAAGTAAATTCTGGCCCACGCATAGAGTTCCACCGAACCTTAACGATAGGTATTCGACTCTGCTTAAGTTGCTTTACTTCATGATCCATAACCTCTACAGGTTCTTCTATAAAATGCAACTTCTCATCAATTCTGACCTCATCTAACGAAATTTTCTCATCCCACTTAGCTAAACACTTCTTCAGATTAGATACATGGAATGTATTGTGTACACCATGAAGTTCTTGGGGTAACTCTAATTTATAAGCTACTGGACCAACTCTAGATAAAATCTTGAATGGTCCGATATAGCGGGGATTCAGTTTTCCATGCTTCCCAAATATTATGACACCTTTCCATGGCGATACTTTCAACATCACACGGTCCCCCACTTCGAACTTCTCGGTTTCCGCCGCACATCCGCATAACTATTCTGTCTACTTTGGGCTGTCAACAACCGCTTCTTAATTTGATATCATCTCAGTAGTCTCCCGAATCAATTCTGTCCCGGTGAGCTGGGTATCTCTAACTTCACTCCAACACACAAGAGATCTAAACTTTCTACTATATAGAGCTTCGAACGGTGCAGCCTTAATACTAGCATGATAACTGTTATTATATGAAAATTCTGCCAGTGGAAAATGTTTATCCCAATCTTTACCAAAATCAATCACACATGACCTTAACATATCCTCCAGTGTTTGTATCGTCCTTTCACTCTGCCCATCAGTTTGTGGGGTGATAAGAAGTGCTCATATCAAGATTCGTTCCCAAAGATCTTTGGAGGGATCTTCAAAAATTCGATGCGAATCGAGGGTGTCGATCAGAAATAATCGATACAGGCACTCCATGCTTATATACAACCTCCTTAAGATAAAGACGAGTCAGATTCTCCAGTGGGAAATGCTCTATAATATGAATGAAATGAGCTGATTTGGTCAGTCTGTCGACAATGACCCAAATCGAGTTATTTCCATAAGATGTTCTAGGGAGCTTACTGATGAAATCCATCGTGATTCGTTCCCACTTCCATTCAGGAATTTCGGGTTGTGGAAATAGTCCTGATTGATTTTGATGTTCAACTTTGACTTTTGCACATGTCAAACATTGACGAACATACGTTGCAATATCGGCTTTCATATTCAGCCACCAGTATAACTTCTTCAGGTCAAGATACATTTTGTCAGAACCAGGATGAATGGAATATTTAGATTTATGAGATTCAGACATGATTAAGTCTCTTAAACCTCCATACTAAGGTAACCACATACGACCTCTTAAGCATTTCACACCATCTGTCCTTACTTCTAAAGGATCTCCTTCACCTCGAAACCATTCATTATCAAAATTTTGTTTCTTGCAAGCTTGGTTTTAAAATGCGTTTTGCGATCCATTGCGCTAAAGGTCCCAAAAGCCGTTGCGTAATGCGTGATGCGATTGCGAGCGCAATTTGGACGCGATGCGTTTAGTATAAAATAAGGTAAATAATTTATTTAAAAATAGTACAGTTTCTCAAGTATGAAGTAAGTGAAATAATGTTACAAAATAAGTTACTACCATATTGTAATTAGGCCTATAGTTCTTTATAATACAAATAAGTCAAAAGTAAAGCTTGACAAAAAACACTTAACAAAATGCAAGATACTATATTTTCATTATTGTGTTTGCTTTTTAACAAGTGTTATCTTTAACGATCCATTAAAATATGTAGGTCTCTTTAATATTGTTAAAATTTGATAAAAATGATCTAAGTACTAGATTGCGACAATTGCTACCTTTACTAGCATCACACAAATGCGGTAAATTGCGGCTTAATGCGAACGCAATCTGGGATGGCAATGCATTAGGCACCCTAATGCGAAATTTTTAATGCAACGCATTGATGCGTGTAATTTGCGCAATGATGCGCACATTTTTAAACCAAGCTTGCAAGCTTCTACTTGTGCATTTCTGATTTGATCAGGCAAATTTTTGTGCACAGTCATGACTAAAGAACGCACCCTGATCGGCTCTCTATCCTTTCTGCTTAATGCATCAGCAACAACATTTGCTTTTCCTGTGTGATACTTTATCTCACAATCATAATCTTTTAACAGTTCTATCCATCTACGTTGCCTCATGTTTAGTTCTTTTTGGTCGAGGATATACTGTAGGCTTTTATGATCGGTAAATACCGTACATTTGGTGCCATACAGATAATGTCTCCACAACCTAAGAGCAAAGACTACAGCTCCTAGCTCTAGATCATGAGTAGTATAATTTTCCTCACTTTTCCTGAATTGCTTTGAAGCATAAGCTATCACCTTCTCTCGCTGCATTAAGACAACTCCAAAACCTCTAAGAGATGCATCACAAAATACCACAAAATCTTCACTTCCTTCGGGTAATGATAAAATAGGTGCACTACACAATTTTTGCTTCAATACCTAAAATGCTCCATCTTCTTCACTTCCCAATACAAAAGGTTTATTCTTCTGAGTAAGCTTGGTCAGGGGTTTAGATATTAAAGAAAATTCTTTAATGAATCGTTTATAATAGCCAGCCAATCCTAAGAACGGTCGCACTCCGTTGGCGTTGTCGGTGTAGACCAACTCTTAATGGCTTCAATCTTTGCCAGATCAACATGAATTCCATCTTTATTAATCACATGACCAAGAAATTGAACAGAGTCCAACCAAAAATCACATTTCAAAAACTTCGCGTAAAACTTTTCGTCCTTCAACAATTTCAAGATATTCCTTAAGTGATCTCCATGCTCTTCTTTATTCTTGCAATAGATTAGAATGTCGTCAATGAACACGATCAAAAATTTATCCAAATAGGGTTTGCACACTCGATTCATTAGATCCATGAATACCATCGGTGCATTAGTTAACCCAAATGGCATTACTTGAAAATAGTAGTGTCCATAACGAGTTCTAAATGCAGTGATAGGAATATCTTCTTCGCAGACGCGAAGCTGATGATATCCAGACCGCAGATAATTCTTAGAATATACACTAGAGCCTTGTAGTTGGTCAAATAGATCATCAATCCATGGTAAAGGATATCGATTTTTAATCGTCAATTTTTTTATCTCACGGTAATCGATGCACATACGGAAAGATCCATCTTTCTTTTTAACGAACAAGACCGGAGCTCCCCAGGGCGACGAGCTTGGTCAAATAAAACCCTTATCAAACAACTCCTTGAGTTGTTCGGATAATTCTTTCATTTCAGATGGTGCTAGTCGGTAAGGCGCACGCGCCACCGGTGCAGCACCAGGAACAAGATCGATTCGAAACTCAACTTGCCTTATCGGTGGAAGTCCGGGTAAATCATTGGGAAACACCTCAGGAAAATCACAGATAATAGGAACGTCTTCCAATCATTTCTCCTTAGACTCATTCCCGATCACTTGAGCTAAGAATAGCTCGCAACCGTTCCTGATGTACTTTTGGGCTTTAATGCATGAAACGATTTTTAGACAAGATTTACCTTGATTACCATCAATTACCAATGTCATATTCTTAAGGGGAATTTTAACCTTCTTTTCTCCGTATAAAATTGCAGCATCATTCAAGGGTAACCAATCCATCCCAATGATAATGTCAAAACTACCTAGTTCAATTAATATCAAATCAATTGGGAAAGAATGGTTCAATAGATTTAGAGAGCACCCTTGCAATAACTTATTAATTCTTACCAATTTACCATCAGCCAATTCTACTTCGTAACTGGTATCTATCTCAACAGGTTTAATATCAATAAGGGCACTAAATTTGGTAGATACAAAGCTCCTATCATCTCCCAAATCAAATAGAGCAACAACATAATGATTGTTGAGTAAAAACGTACCAGTAACGACCTTCGGATTATTCTTAACATCAACCGTTCCAAGCTGATAAGCACCACCCTCGTTGTTTCTTCCTTGACCATTCTTCTTCAACTTTGGACAATCTGTCCTCTTATGTCCCTCTTCTCCACAATTGTAGCAACGATTCCCATCTTAAACTTTTCCACTTTGTGACCTAGCTTTCCACTATTTTTGCATTTCCAGCAATCGCCAGCATGCCTCTTACTACCACACTTTGGACACTTTTCATCATTACGCGGTGCATTGTCACCTCGACCTCCACGATCGCCTTCACCCTTTCTCTTCTCACCAACGTACGCTTCATCCTCCCTATCCTGAATGATTTGTCCAATGCGCTGATAAGCCATTCAAACCGCATCATCAATAGTCAATGGCTTTGACGATGTCACATCCCCTCGGATATTTTTGGTCAACCCCTTAATGTATTGCTCAATTCTTATCTCCTCAGTTTCAACCAACCGAGGACACAACAAAGCCAACTCATGGAATCGATTGGTGTATCCATCAATGTCCACTCCTTTAATTTTCAAATGAGACAACTCTTGTTCCAACCTTATAATCACACTACGAGGACAAAACTCTTGAGTCATCCACCTTTTAATTTCAGCCCACGGAGTAGCATTAGCAGCATCAATGCTTATAGAAACAATCCTCCCATTCCACCAAGTCAATGCACGGCCTCTAAGAGTGGCCATAGCAAAAGTCACCTTATCTTCTTCCTTACACTTACTGATGCGAAACACAGACTCAACCTTTTCAATCCACTGACTTAATCCTACCGCACCTTTAGTTCCACTAAAAGGGAGTGGGTCACATTTCATGAATGTCACATAAGAACAACCACTGACTTCTGGTGCATTAAGTCAAGGTCCTCCAACATTTCCTCCACCATTCATACCATTACCATTCGCAACATTTCCATTCACACCATTATCATTCACACCATTATCATTCACACCATTATCGGCCCCATTGCCAGCTCCATTACCGCCAGCTCCACTACCGCCAGCTCCACTTCTAGCATTTGTCATAAACTCAGCCAAGGATGCGGCAACTTGTTCCGCAATGATCTTGCACATTTCTGCCTCAGTCATGGTTTTCTTGGGCGGCATGATTCTATTATCACTCAACTCAAAGTATGATAAGCATTCACTCAATGATGGATTTAAATAAAAGGATTGAATTGATAATCAAGGAAGCAAAATATAAATAAGGCATGACATGTAATTTATGACAAATGATACATATCTCATTAGATCATAAACAACTACATCGTCTTAGTTAACTTTTCATGTCATAATCCTAGCAATATACAAGCCCAAAATTTGTGCTAGATCTACTAACCGACATACCGGTTTAGTTAAAGTTTTTACAAAAGATACTAAAGATACTACTAAGGAGAAACTAGTCTACTGAGAACTGCTAGAGGGTCCATCATCCTTCTTCTTTGGTGTCTTCCTCGGACGACCACGAGACTCATCATCACCAGTTGGCGACCTAGGAACAGCCCCTCTCTCAACCATCTCAGCATAAAACCTACTGTTCCAACCAACAGACACATGTAACTCTCTCTCCCCGCCTTCTCGTGCATTGCACGAGCCACATTCAACTGAATCTCCATCGAGTTCACCTTTTTTTTCATTTCCGAATATTCCCCACTCACCAACACAGCCAATCTCCTAAACTGTGACAATCCGTCAATTTACGATTGATATTTTATTCTCAAACATTATTTGAAAATATTATTTTAATGTTACAATATGAACTCACATATTTTTGGGAAGAAATTTGGATTTACGTCTTGAAGTAGCATCGACTACGTTTAAACCGAAGGATTCTACGTTACGAGCTTACGTTTACATACACCGTCTTTTGTGACAGTCCGACATTTCAGAAAATAAATTTATCCGTGAATATTATTTTGGAGTTTTAAATTTGTGTTGGTTCATAAACTCACAAATTTACGAGAAGAAATTAGGACTTACGATTTTATTTTAACGTCCTTTACGACTAAACCGGAAACCTTAGGATTACGTATTTACGTTTTCGAACTCCGTTTTTGATGAGACAATTTTTATTGGATTCGTTTTGTGACGTAGATTCATAATTTATAAAAAGTTTTTCGTAAAACGACCCGAGGGCACGCAAATCGAGGAAACTAGAATCGAGGAGTACCCGTAATTTAATGGGGATGAGACAAGTGGGACACTTGTCCCACCCCCACTCAAAACCGGCCTAACTAGCCACAATAACACTTACGTGTCAAGTGTACACCATAAAGCTACACATGTAACTTGAGCTTACATTGTAAGCTAAGTTACCTCAAAACAACTAGCCCTCAAACCACTTCACCATTTGCAACATGCAAACCACCCTCAAAATCCTCTCAACTCTCTCACCTAGTTCGTCCCATCCTCACCCATAAACACCATTTTCATCAAAAATCAACCATGAAATCCTATGTTATTTCTACATATGTTGAAGCCCTCTTGAAGGTCTCTTGAATGGTGGTGATTATAACATCCATGGAGGAGTTTTCTTGGTGTCTTGGGGCTGATTTTCCACAAGGAGTACATGAATAATGGTGGTCTTGAAGATGGTCTTGGTGCATCACAAGTTTCTCCATCAAAAATCCATGTTTTGATCAACCTACATCATCATGGTGGTATAAAGATTGTCCTCCTCATCTTCTTGTTATTTTGATTATCTAAACATGTATTTTATTTCCTATTGTATATATTTATGATGATTATATGATGATAAAAATGTTATGTGGGGATTTGTTGTTGATAATCATGGATAAAAAGATGAAAAACTATAAGTAAAAATGGGTAAATCTTGTTTAAATGATAGGCTGTATAGAAGCAGTAAAGAACCACATGTTAGACTGATTAAATGATGAAATAGAATCCATTTACAGTAAGCTAAATGTCTTGTACACATGTGAGAGTTGGCGATGCAACGGAATCAAAATAATGAGTGAGATATGATCAAAACAAGTTTAGGGTATAAATCTGAGGTTACTGTTTTGGACGATTTTTAGAAACTATTTAGAAGATGATTCCACAGTAGCTATAGAAGAGTTAAATGTAGCACATATCATGTAGTTTATGTGATAAAAATTTGAGCTTCTATCTCCATATAGAACTCAAGATATGGCAGTTTTGGTAAAGATGAAAATAAAAATCAGATTTTTGGAAATTAAAGAATAATACTATTATATAAGCACTCACATTTTAATATATAAAATGTAAAATAAAAACCCACTAACTTATAAAACTTATTTATATAAATATATATAAAAGGTTAATCAAATGGATAAATTATATAAATGGTGGTGAAATAATGTTTATAAGTAATAAAAACTATAAACATGATTTTTACGACTTTTTCGGCTATCGCCGTAAAATTAACGTTTTTCGCCAAATAAAACTTAAACGACCAAACCCGTCTAATGTAAAGTGTACAAAAGTCATATAATGATATATAAGTATCTAATACAAGTAAAAACCGATAAAACCCGAACTATAAGAATTACGGACATTTACGAGCTAACTAAACATATTGGACTAATAATTGGACTAAATAAGATAAACACGCATAAAAAGAATTTATTGGGCTTAACCCATTTGGGCCCAACTTGTAAAGTTTAAGTACTGATAATATAGGTATAAAAGGGATTAAAACAAGTTAAAGTACTTATAATAGGCCTATTGGACCTAAAACACGTAAATAGGTAAAACGAGAAAACTAGTATAAAAGTTATCGACACATAACTCTAAAATGAGTAAACGTGAATATGTAAACCCACTTGATCATCATATATATATAATCATCATATGTATACATAATTGATATTTTTATAAAGTCATTGGACAAACGTCTAAGACCGATTATTATTTATATAGGTTTCCGTGATTGAAGCACGTACCGTACGACCGAATTGCCGATAACCCGCCTTCCCATATCAACGTGAGTTCATAGCCTCGCACTCTTTTAAATGTTTTTATAAATGTTTTATAAACCCGCGAGGGAGATAACATGTTAGTATTTTTATAAATTAGGACACCATTTGTCCCGATTGTTTGTTTATTGATTTGGACCCGAATGATTGAATGACCCGATTGTATGACTCGATAAATGATTAAAGGACCCGATAGATGAAATTATATGGATTATTAAAGTTAGGTTATGTCACTAAAAGTCCCATTAGCATGAATTGTGAACTACCGGGATTTTGTAGACGCTTATGCATTTAATAGTACTATTTGGGGACGATCACCCCAGTTCGCGCCTTGACGGTTTATCCCCGTCGTACCACATTGATTGGTAAGCGAATTTATGTATGAGAAGATTTCCATAGCGTGACCTTTGTGACGACACGCTACTTTAGATGGGCAAAATTGGTATCGGGTTAGCTACCCGTTGTTGGTTTAGTAAGGTAACAATGTCATGCGGCTTATAATAATCCAAAAACTAACGAAATACTAGACGCTCAGAATTACGACGTAATGCCTGACTAGCAATACCGGGTCATACTATTGATATTATGTTTGTATTTTGGTTTTTATAACCATATTCATATAGCGGTTTTATTTAAGCTATACAACGTTGCAAAACGTATTGTATAGTGTTTTTAACGACAATGGCTCGTATAATGATTTTTAAGGCAAATGCCTATATTATGATTTTCGAAAAGGATTTGTATAAAATGACTTTGGCTATTTTATGGCCTATCAAAATGATTTGTACAAAATGATTTTCAGTAATAATCTTATACTGATATTATATTGATGGATTTTATTAAACTCTATGAATTCACTCGGCGTTATCTCTGACCTTTTCTTTTAACATGTTTTGTCTCAGGTACTTGAAGGTAATTCTCGGGAAGACGACAAGAATTCATGGCCCGCACCTAAACAATATTTTCCATTCAAATACTTTGTAAAACTTTGTATGAAATATAATGACTTGGGACCGATGTAACTTTGATATTTATGAATGGAAATGCTTTTATTATTAAACGACGCGATTTTTATGCGTTTTCTATGATGTGAGTAATGTGCTATCCCGTAACACCAACGAGTCTTCCGCTGTACTGAGTTGTATAAATTTGGGGGTGTTACAGTTTGGTACCAGAGCTCTCGTTATAGAGAACGAAAGATTTTTAAAACCAAGGTTATGAATAAAACTTTTCAAAATCTTTTAACTAAAAACATTTTTCTAAAATGTCTAAAAATCTTTTGACTATAACGGTGTCGAAGAATTCCCGAGTTACCGACAAGACAAGACTGAGAAGTGTTATTTTAATATATATGTATAACTTGGATTATATATATATGATGTAATTTTATTACATGATTGTTTGATGATTATTTTGATTTTTATACGAGGTATTTATACGACGTCGATTGTCACAAGTAACCCTAAATCCCCTAGTAAATTAGTCGAAGCTATTCTCGTAGGAATTCTAGCTATCCAAGATCTAAACCAAGTTGTGGATATTTATGATCCCAACAACTGGTTGATATTCGTAGAAATGTAGATATTAGTTGATTATGATATTGAAAAAGAATTGGCGAGATTAAATCTGATATCAATGTCATGACGATCTTTCCTTATAGAGTGGAGTTTGACAAAACGTTATCACCTGGAAAGATGTCATCTGATTCGTTGTCATCCAATTCTTAAATTGAAATCAAAAGGGTGAATGTTGCACTTGAGGCTGTTATTGGAACCATTACCCAAAAGCCTCATGCCACTAATACCTTTCCGAGAAGTCTAGTTGAATGATCAAGTCATTTCATATTAATGACTCCTTTGATAATTGTTGTTGTAAGAGCTAATAGGATTGGAAATTAAGTGTTGATTCATATTGAGATTGTATTGCCTTTACAAGGCCGAAGAATAAGGTTGTAAGTATTGGATAATGAGGTAGGATATCGAATTGAGTATAAAATTGATTGAAACTTGAATAAGGTAAAATTTAACTTGTATAGGATATAAGATTGTTAAGAAGAAGTCGTTAAGTTTTGTGATTGAATTATAAGGATTTAATTGATTATAGATTCGTGTTAAGTGCTGTTCCTAGGCCATTGTCCATTGACGAGGATGCCCAGTGTCCAAGAAATAAATTGAAGAAATCTTCTTCTGAATTGAGACCGATGGATTTTCTGGGACATGTGGAACACCTAATAACTCTTGTAGATTAGTATTCATTGTGGTATCTATTAAGAATCCCTAACTTAACTGGGATATCAGTTGGTAGGATGAGTTCTGAGAATTGTATGACATAGTGACGCGTAATGTGTTACGGTACAATTTTGACTTGTTTGTGATTAATGAAAAGACTACCTTTGATTGCTAAATTCTACATGTATCGATAATATCTATCTCTTATTGCTTCATCCTAATGCTCGCATTAGTGATGCAACCATTGAACAAGTACTCATCTTGAATTGAGTTACGTTGTGGATTATTCTCTTTGTATTCCTCAGTGCCATCGAAGTCATGAACCTCATGATTATTTGGCTAAAGCTCATTTCCTATCATATTATAGTTAATTCTTGGTGAACAAGCTTTCATCACTTTTCTGCAGATCACTCATTGTTTTTATAAGATAAAACTGTATCCATTGAGAAAAATTGAACTTTCATCACCATATGGATTGTTTAAAGTGAGATTTACAAGTGATTATTATCGAAATGAGGTTGTTTATAAAGTACCTTGGAAAACCTAACTGTTTTCATAACAAAGAAAATCTTTGTAAATTTATTTTTGATTCTTATCTAAGAATTAAGCATGAAAATGGTTTTATTATAAACATGATGATAAAATTTTGACGAACTGAGTATTGCATCGTAAATCTTGAAATTGTATATAGTTGCGCGCCTACATACAATTTGGAATGGACCATGCAAGGCTGATTAGTAGTCACCATAAAACTGATTAATAAACACTAAAATTTCTTTTGAAGATTGTGAAAGATTAAATTATATGAGATCTGCAAGAAGTGAAAAATAGGGACATAATGTTAGGGACACCTACATATGTGCCTGTAGCATCTATTCTTCCGAGTTGAATTTATTCATCTATGGAAATTGTCTTATTTGACAATTGACAATTCTTTCTTGTCCAATTCTCCTGTAGTGAGATTCTTAGGAAAAGTATCTGATTACCGAGTGTTGATACCCGACTGTATGTATCGACGTTCCTATCATTTCTTTTGATTTGATTTCATTTGAATGACCTGGGTAACGATCCGAGGAGCTTTCGAATGCGTACTCAAATTATGAAAACATGGGATATATTCATATTCGTTAAATGTTTTCATCTGTATCTGATTTGAAATTCTCTCGCATAGATTATGCGTTGACCTTACTCTTTTAATAGTAGTTGTATATCCTAATATCCCTGAATTTGTGAAGGATTATGAGTTATTATCAGTCTTTTGAGAAGTTCACATCTTATCAATGGTAATGAAACTGGAAAGTTGATAATTCCAGTAGAATGGATTGATTGATTATGACATAACGTCATTGTCTTAATTGATGAGAACTCGAATAGAATTCCCCTAAATGATAAGATATTGATTATCAAAAGTGATCTAAATAATTCTTGATGGATGACCATATCCTGTATAAAGACTTGAAATATTACTGTGAATGGTTGTGAACTAGTTATAAATATTGTAATCTAGAAGAACCAAATATGAATGTATTACAAGATGTTTCTGTTATCTGAAACCTTAGGAAGTATTTGTTGATAAATTACCTAGACTTTTTCCATTAAGGCAAGTTAAATTTGGTATTGGTTATATTTCCGGTGCTGCACTTGTGACTTGTGCACTGTACGTCAGCACCATCTGAATTTAAGGAATTATCGTACAACTGAGAAAGTTGTCGGAGAAAGATTTTATTATACCAAGCCTGTCATCCTGAAGAGCTATGGTTTTATCATTCCTTATATTTATAGATTACCGTGACTGAGTAAATTGATAATCGAAAACGATATCCATAACTCGAAATGGAAGATTTGTTCGATCATTTACAAGGTTTTAACGTATGTTTTAAAGATTTGATCCACGGCATGGTTATTATCAACTTCGTTTCCGCGAAGAAGATTATTTATTTCAATCACTACATCCAGTACTTGTAATGAACATTATGAGTTTCACGTGATGACGTTTGGATTGACTAATACACATGTAACATTCATAAATTCGGTGAATCACGTGTGTAGGCTGTAATTTGATAAATTCATGCTTGAGATCATTAAGGACTATTTGTTTGTTAATACGAATAATAATGAGTTAATAATTAGTTATAAATTGCCCTGAATTGGCTAAACAATGAAAACCTATACCTTAAATATTTAACATGTGATTAAGGACTTAATCCTTTATATGATTTAACCGTGTAATTAATAGATAATGGAAGCTATATTGACTTTTCAAAGATTAGAACCATTAACGCTTAGGGATTAAAAACTTAATCCTTTACATAAAATGACCGTTGGATTAATAATGGTAAGATGTTTGCATATAGACTCTTCAAAAATTAAGAGCCCTTTTAAGACTTTGGATTTTACCAAAAAGAAATGGAAATATGTTTTGACAAATGTTTTAACAAAGGATTTTTAAGGGATTATTCCCTAATACACAAACCATTTAACTAAACTTCTGTTTAGGGGTAAATGTTTGTGTATACCCCAAGATAACTTAAGAAGGACTGAGTAAAACCATTTATACCATAACCTGAAAACTTAAAACGACAATTTTTGCTTTTCAACTAAGAAAACTTTGACCAAAGTATAAACAAAGGTTTTTCGAACATTTACGAATCTTATTAATTATTTTCGATAAATCAACGAAAATCTTGTTAATTAAATTCAAATTTATTTTGAACATTTTATATAATTGGTCGAACCAGGAAACTTAAAATTTTACGTTTACGTTTCATAAAAATTTAATAATTATTATTAATTTGCTTGTGATAATTATCGACGCTTTTAAAACGTCGGAATAAGCAAAACGGATAAAAATGATAGTTGAGAAGAAGCTAAAACTTAGAAAATATGAAGAAAGGTGAACATAATAACCGACGCATTATGTAGAAAAGAATAAAGAACCAATTAGGATGTGTTCCTTAATAATGAACGTGTAAAATAAATTGCCAAACAATTTAAAATATAGCCGATGATTGTAAAAAGGATAATATAGATAATAAAAGGGGTTCGCGGCTAATGTGAACCATTAAAATTGAGAAGCCGATAGCGTTAAATATTTTAAAGACCACTTGGGATTGACTAAATATGGAGATTGTGAGATATAGTTGTGTTGGAATTTGTAAGTATAAGTATTCTATTTATGTCATTTATGACTAAAAGTATCCTTGTCTGAAGAAGTTGTACTAATGGCAATTATGAAGGCAGACATCGCCTCATACATTAGTAAACGTCTAGCTATTGCGAAGGTCATCACCTGAATTTGATTCAATTTGGGTCATCGTCGACAGACTGACCAAATCTGCTAATATCATTCCCGTTAATGATAAATGCAAAAGAGTTATGTAAACATGGTGTGCCTGTATCGATCATCTCTATCAAGATCCTCGCTTCGCATCGAATTTCTAGAGATTTGCTCAGAAATCATTGAGAAAGAACCTTGATGAGAGTACTATGTACCACCCCAATTCGAAGGGACGAGGTAAAGTAACGATACAAAGTAATATAAGTGTTGTTTTATGTTTGAATGATTGACCTTTGGTAATCGAACGTATAATCATTTTCCTTTGGAGAGATTATCCTTGATAACTATTGTATTAGGATCGAGATCTAATCTTGTTAGGATCTAAATCTTAGAGCATCTGTAAGCAAGAGTTGAGTTGAAGACGCCCGACATACACCCATTGTGAGTTGGACATGTCTTTTAGGCTTAAGTTTCCTATAATGGCGAACCTATCCTTGCAAAATACCCGACCCGCGAAATCTGAAATGATTGTTGAAATTAGGATTTGATTATTGAATGCCGGTAATGGGCAAGAGGTTATGTGAATGTGAAATGTAGAGCTGAAGTTCCAAATGGGTAGCGAAGTTATGCCACAATTTTTAACCTTGGAAAAATGAATTCATGATCTGACAAATCATGGGATATAAGTCCCCGTTGTATGGGACCATTGAGATGATGTAAAAGTTGGGATTGAAAGGCATATAAGCTGGATCTACCCTCGGACTTCAAACACTGCGTGAATTATGTTTCGTAATCGAACTTGATGGAATATCTATCAAGTGAAAATCTGATTGTTCTTAGTAAACCTTAGATCGGCGAAAAGTTGCATTCATCAAAAACCCGTGAACATCATGGATAGAGAAAGTAAGTCAACATTAAGCCTGATCTTATTCCCGTAGTGATGTTTGATGAAACTCGCGTATTATAATGAATTTCACTTGTGAGAAAAGACCAAGTGTGGAGGAAATACCCACATGGCTTTAACTCTATAAGAAGCGAGTAGTAAGGTAAGATGATCTTTGAGGACAAAGATCCAGTTTAGGGGTAAATGCTGTGACAATCCGTCAATTTACGATTGATATTTTATTCTCAAATATTATTTGAAAATATTATTTTAATGTTACAATATGAACTCACATATTTTTTGGAAGAAATTTGGATTTACGTCTTGAAGTAGCATCGACTACGTTTAAACCGAAGGATTCTACGTTACGAGCTTACGTTTACATACACCGTCTTTTGTGACAGTCCGACATTTCAGAAAATAAATTTATCCGTGAATATTATTTTGGAGTTTTAAATTTGTGTTGGTTCATAAACTCACAAATTTCCGAGAAGAGATTAGGACTTACGATTTTATTTTAACGTCCTTTACGACTAAACCGAAAACCTTAGGATTACGTATTTACGTTTTCGAACTCCGTTTTTGATGAGACAATTTTTATTGGATTCGTTTTGTGACGTAGATTCATAATTTATAAAAACGTTTTTCGTAAAACGACCCGAGGGTACGCAAATCTAGGAAACTAGAATCGAGGAGTACCCGTAATTTAATGGGGATGAGACAAGTGGGACACTTGTCCCACCCCCACTCAAGACCGGCCTAACTAGCCACAATAACACTTATGTGTCAAGTGTACACCATAAAGCTACACATGTAACTTGAGCTTACATTGTAAGCTAAGTTACCTAAAAACAACTAGCCCTCACACCACTTCACCATTTGCAACATGCAAACCACCCTCAAAATCCTCTCAACTCTCTCACCTAGTTCGTCCCATCCTCACCCATAAACACCATTTTCATCAAAAATCAACCATGAAATCCTATGTTATTTCTACATATGTTGAAGCCCTCTTGAAGCTCTCTTGAATGGTGGTGATTATAACATCCATGGAGGAGTTTTCTTGGTGTCTTGGGGCTGATTTTCCACAAGGAGTACATGAAGAATGGTGGTCTTGAAGATGGTCTTGGTGCATCACAAGTTTCTCCATCAAAAATCCATGTTTTGATCAACCTACATCATCATGGTGGTATAAAGATTGTCATCCTCATCTTCTTGTTATTTTGATTATGTAAACATGTATTTTATTTCCTATTGTATATATTTATGATGATTATATGATGATAAAAATGTTATGTGAGGAGTTGTTGTTGATAATCATGGATAAAAAGATGAAAAACTATAAGTAAAAATGGGTAAATCTTGTTTAAATGATAGGCTATATAAAAGCAGTAAAGAACCACATGTTAGACTAATTAAATGATGAAATAGAATCCATTTACAGTAAGCTAAATGTCTTGTACACATGTGAGAGTTGGCCATGCAATGGAATCAAAATAATGAGTGAGATATGATCAAAACAAGTTTAGGATATAAATCTGAGGTTACTATTTTGGACTATTTTTAGAAACTATTTAGAAGATGATTCAACAGTAGCTATAGAGGAGTTAAATGTAGCACATATCATGTAGTTTATGTGATAAAAATTTGAGCTTCTATCTCCATATAGAACTCAAGATATGGCAGTTTTGGTAAAGATGAAAATAAAAATCAGATTTTTAGAAATTAAAGAATAATACTATTATATAAGCACTCACATTTTAATATATAAAATGTAAAATAAAAACCCACTAACTTATAAAACTTATTTATATAAATATATATAAAAGGTTAATCAAATGGATAAATTATATAAATTGTGGTGAAATAATGTTTATAAGTAATAAAAACTATAAACATGATTTTTACGACTTTTTCGGCTATCGCCGTAAAATTAACGTTTTTCGCCAAATAAAACTTAGACGACCAAACCCGTCTAATGTAAAGTGTACAAAAGTCATATAATGATATATAAGTATCTAATACAAGTAAAAACCGATAAAACCCGAACTATAAGAATTACGGACATTTACGAGCTAACTAAACATATTGGACTAATAATTGGACTAAATAAGATAAACACCCATAAAAAGAATTTATTGGGCTTAACCCATTTGGGCCCAACTTGTAAAGTTTAAGTACTGATAATATAGGTATAAAAGGGATTAAAACAAGTTAAAGTACTTATAATAGGCCTATTGGACCTAAAACACGTAAATAGGTAAAACGAAAAAACTAGTATAAAAGTTATCGACACATAACTCTAAAATGAGTAAACGTGAATATGTAAACCCACTTGATCATCATATATATATAATCATCATATGTATACATAATTGATATTTTTATAAAGTCATTGGACAAACGTCTAAGACCGATTATTATTTATATAGGTTTCCGTGATTGAAGCACGTACCGTACGACCGAATTGCCGATAACCCGCCTTCCCATATCAACGTGAGTTCATAGCCTCGCACTCTTTTAAATGTTTTTATAAATGTTTTATAAACCCGCGAGGGAGATAACATGTAGTATTTTTATAAATTAGGACACCATTTGTCCCGATTGTTTGTTTATTGATTTGGACCCGAATGATTGAATGACCCGATTGTATGACCCGATAAATGATTAAAGGACCCGATAGATGAAATTATATGGATTTTTAAAGTTAGGTTATGTCACTAAAAGTCCCATTAGCATGAATTGTGAACTACCGGGATTTGGTAGACGCTTATGCATTTAATAGTACTATTTGGGGACGATCACCCCAGTTCGCGCCTTGACGGTTGATCCTCGTCGTGCCACATTGATTGGTAAGCGAATTTATGTATGAGATGATTTCCATAGCGTGACCTTTGTGACGACACGCTACTTTAGATGGGCAAAATTGGTATCGGGTTAGCTACCCGTTGTTGGTTTAGTAAGGTAACAATGTCATGCGGCTTATAATAATCCAAAAACTAACGAAATACTAGACGCTCAGAATTACGACGTAATGCCTGACTAGCAATACCGGGTCATACTATTGATATTATGTTTGTATTTTGGTTTTTATAACCATATTCATATAGCGGTTTTATTTAATCTATACAACGTTGCAAAACGTATTGTATAGTGTTTTTAACGACAATGGCTCGTATAATGATTTTTAAGGCAAATGCCTATATTATGATTTTCGATAAGGATTTGTATAAAATGACTTTGGCTATTTTATGGCCTATCAAAATGATTTGTACAAAATGATTTTCAGTAATAATCTTATACTGATATTATATTGATGGATTTTATTAAACTCTATGAATTCACTCGGCGTTATCGCTGACCTTTTCTTTTAACATGTTTTGTCTCAGGTACTTGAAGGTAATTCTCGGGAAGACGACAAGAATTCATGGCCCGCACCTAAACAATATTTTCCATTCAAATACTTTGTAAAACTTTGTATGAAATATAATGACTTGGGACCGATGTAACTTTGATATTTATGAATGGAAATGCTTTTATTATTAAACGACGCGATTTTTATGCGTTGTCTATGATGTGAGTAATGTGCTATCCCGTAACACCAACGAGTCTTCCGCTGTACTGAGTTGTATAAATTTGGGGGTGTTACATAAACACTTCATTCAAACTATGCTCCACATCACTCAAACCGAAATTAAGCAACTCTCGCTCTTTCTCGCAAATCTTTGCCTTCGACTCCAATAAAGCAACATGAGTCTAACAAACACCTAAACTAATCTCTGTAATACTACATTGGACTCGAGATGCCTCTAAATCACGCCTCAGAGCCCAAGGTGCAAGCCCATCAACATGAGTCGTCTCTCGAACACCCGACGACTCTCCAATCACAGGCACACCCCTCTGAAAGTCATCCATATCAATTGGCCTTCGAGTAGCAGTCCCAATAGTGGCCTCAGGTGCATCATCATCCTCATCATTCTCTGGCTCAGACTCAGACGAGTCATTACTAAATAACTCAGAATCAAAATCAGACCACTCAACTAGAGGGGGTAAAAGCTCACCCTCCTCTACATCATAAGGAATAATAAGCTCCACCTCATCATCATCATCAATCCCATCATCCCCATCTATATCTACCTCCTCCTCGACATCCTCATCACCTACAACGTCCACATCAGCCTCCTCATCTTCCTCGACACCAACATTACAGTCCTCTACTATATCAACATGTGGGGCAATATGATCTCCGAGTCCTATTTGGGGCTCCGGATCCTCGAATCGTTCCTCCTCTTCTTCCTCCATATCTTCTTCTTCCTCCATATCTTCTTCTTCATTATAATCAACTAAGTCTAGGTAAGGGTAATCATCTAGGTTAGGTTCAGGAATAGCGGGGTTCTCTACGGGAATCTTAGGGTTTGCCATGACAAATCTGCATTATATAATATACCTCGTATTAGCGTATATATAATTATTAAATAGTTATGTACTGAAATTACGACATATGTAAATTAGATTATATATCCAAAGATATATCTTCTCAATAAGGGTTGTTGGTAACATCGGAGATCTTCGGCACCGTTATAGTCAAAAGATTTTAAAACATTTTACCCAAAATATTTATTTATAGTTAAAAGATTTTTGAAATGTTTTATTTAAAACCTTGGTTTTAAAAATCTTTGGTTCTCTATAACGTGAGCTCTGATACCAAACTGTAACACTCTCAAATTTCGTATCGGAACAACGGAAGGGTCAATAGTGTGTTACGGGTTAGCACAATTACTCAAATCATCGACAACGCATAAAAGAGTTGTACAAAAGGCAAACGCTCATTCATTCGAATAAAAGTTTAAGGTTTACAGAAGGTCCCCAGTTTTAGATTCATGAGGTTTACAAAATATCTTTCGAATGAATATTATTACAAAGTGGGCCATCAGAGTCGATCTCCGTCCAAGTTACCTTCAAGCACCTGAGTTAAAATATACGAAAAATAAATCAGCGAATACTGAGTGAATTCATAGAGGTTAGTAAAAACCGTTATATAAAAGCAGTTAGGAAAAAGCAGAACACAAGCATATATCAATAATAAGACCCCATATTGCTAGTCAGACAATATATTATAATCCAAATCATATATCATACACTATTCTGAGACCACAGCCTCAGTATTACCGTTATCGATATTATTATCGGATTATTATAAGCCGCATGACATTGTTACCTTTCTATAATATACAACGGGTCGCGAACCCAACAAATATTTGCCCATTTAAATCAGCGTGCCGTCACAAAGATCACGTTATATAAACCCTCTCATACATAAATTTTCTTGCCAACCAATGTGACACAACGAGGATCAGCCGTCAAGATGCGAACTGGGGTGATCTTCCCCAAATAGTAGTATTATATGTATAAGCGTCTACCATCTCCCGGTAGTTCACAATGGAACTTATAGTGACTTAACCTAACTCTTAATAATCCATTTCAATCCTACCTTGGGTCATCATATCATTTGGGTCTATTTCAATAAGCATATCAATCGGGTCCATGTTAATAAGCATACAATCGGGACCACTAGTGTTCTATTTTTATTAAAACTAGCATGTTATCTCCCTCGCGGATTTATAAAACATTCTATAAAACATTTCAAAGAGTGAGAGGCTATGAACTCAAGTTAGTTTGGGAAGGCGGGTTATCGGAAACTAAAGCGTAGGGCGCGCGTCGCGATCACGGGATACCTAAACAAATAATACTCGATCTTAGACTATGTCGAAAAATATTTATAAAAAGTTTTTATGTATATGTGATGAGACGGCTTTTATACAAGGTCTCATAGTTCTTTTTGGACTTAAAATGCATTAAATATCATCAAAATACCCAAATATATGCTTGTGTTTGTTGCTTGTGTATTTTAGGTGCGGATATTGAGAAAATGACAAAAGATCACAAGAATCACGCAAAAACGAACACGGGAAACAAAGCCGCACGATGAACCAAGCCCTAGTAAGGAATTTTCCAAAGAAAACCCTTGAAGATTTGAAGAATATTGAAGATTGGTCCTCCAAGTTTGAAGAATTGACACTTTATACCCTTGTATCTTCATAATTACAAGTTTGGTCCCTAAAGTTTGTCAAAATTACAAAAAGGACCCTTAACTTTGAAGAATTGGCAAATTTAGTCCCTCATCAAATCTAAATTGTCAATAATAGTCCTCCAAGAAGTCAACAAACAAGACAAAGCCCTAAAGTTTGAAAACATGTCAAAATCAGTCCTTGGAATATGAAGAAATTGCAAGATTAGTCCTTGTTCCTATAAACTACAACTTGAAGGACTGAAAGTGCCAAACTGGCAAACTTATTTACAAAGAAATGGAAGTTTTTGGCTAATTTATACAATGTGGAGAAAGAAAGAACCTTGGGGGGGCAATTGGGCCAGACAACCAAACTTGTTCCAGCCACTCACCCAACGCCACATCACCCCACTCAACCCCATCATCCAATCAAAACACACCCCTCATCCACGTCACTTCCCACCACCACTTTTTATTTAAACCGGTTTATTAATTATGTAATTAAGTGGGAAACACGTTTTTTAAAAACAAATTACCCCAAACTGGATTTAAATCCTACTGTTTAACTATCCTCTTCCCTTAAACCCTAAAAAAACCCACCCTAATTACTTCTTAAAATCAAAGGGGTTTACCCTGATATTTTCCAGATGGGTAATTTACCCTCCCCTAAGTGAAACCCACAACCCAGAAAACGACTTCACCTTTCCCTGTCCCCTCACAAGGTTCCCCTGACCCCACTCTTGTGCAAGAAAACAAAGGAAGCAGTCATCCAACGGCTCCAACTCATTTCCTTGCTCCCAAAGGACCAAATATACGTCCAAGACCGTCTTCACACAGCTGGCCATCACATGGGCGATTTTGACCAAAGATCACCAAGGGCAAAATTGGGAACTCCTTCATTAGGGTTTAGCTTTGTGTATTTTTCGTATTATTTTACTCTAGGACCTAGAATCTTCACTTGAGCAGTATAAAAGGAGGTGCTGGTCTTGTAGCACCCCTTGTTCCAGTTTTGATGTAATTTTATTTTCTTTAAATTAATGAAAGTTTTTTTTAACCTACATGAAACTGAGAACCATTTACTTTCCAGCATTTACGTTTTAAAGTTTGTTTTCTTTGAATCCATTTTACAATCCTCCAGTTTGTTTTTAAAGTTTTCACTTGTTTTCAAAAATCTTTTTCAGAAACTAATACTTAGCTTACTGCTATAAGCTTTTCAATAAGCTTATTAAACCAAGCTTACTGAATAACTTATAGCTTGTCTCTTCTCTCTTTGTTATTTGTGGTGTGCAGGAAACAAGAAAAGGCTAAGGCCTAATCTCACATTTTTCTGGCCATTTGAGCTCAAACCAATCCAATCCTACAAGGCTCAGCATACACCCGAGTGTATTGGAGGTGGCTTGTCAGCCACTGTTGGGCTTGGAAGTAAGCCCAACAAGGTAGCCCTTGTTATCCATTCTCCATTTTTTTATGTTTCTGAAACTTTCATGCTTTATGTGATATTTTTTTGATTAGTTGTTAAGAATCTGTTTAAAAGCTTGTATTTGTTTCATTTAGATATCATATGCATGCTTTGAGTTCTTTATTCCAGTTTGGTTAAGTTGTGTATTGATTTGATTTGAAAAAAGTTGGGTTTCAATTTTAAAGGAGTGTTTGGGTCTGCTTATTTAGTCAAGGATTTGACTTATATGTGGTGTAAAAACGGCTTAAACACATTTCAGTAGGGTAGTTATAGGTAATAGGTTGTTTGGTTTAAAGTTTGGTAGGTTTAAATCAGAATTGCATGCTCACAATTGGCACTTAGCTTAAAAATCAGCAAGTTCATCAATTCTGCTTAATTTTAGCTAAAATTTGCCCTTCATTTTTGGATTCTGTTAGATTATAGGACCACTTAGGGTTTTAGATTAGTTGTATGCTATTTGGTTGAGTAGTGTGCAAGTTTGTGAGCATCAAAACTCACCTTTTTACCAATTGCATCAACAAAAATCATCACAGCCCTTAGACCCTTAATCAGTAACATTCTAGGGTAATTTGTTTGAGTGATTTGTATTGTGCTTTGTTGTTTTTGTGCTTTTGTTGACTCCCTACACTCCACTGAGTGTAGGGGTGCCCCTCTTGTCCATTAAAACACAGCCAATCATAAGTTACAAGCCTCCAAAGGCTCAGACCCGTTTTTTATACTGTCAGTGGGAACTCCTTTCCCACTGATAGGCTTGTTGTAGCCACTGCTACACAAAAAGACAGAAAACAAAGAAAAGGTCACTATCAGATTTCATAATTTTGTCTTTAGTGCTTAAAAAGTGGATTTAGATCTTGAAACCAGTGCCATTATTTTTCTTATTTAATTTAGGATTTTTCTGATTAATAAAATTTTTATTTACTGTTCATTTAGTAATTTTTAGGTTATTTAGCTATTTTTAATTAACTTTAAAGTTTCTGTTTTTGTCTTTTAGTGCCAAAAAGTAATATTTTTAGGTTTAATCAATTTTTCTGAACTTAGAATAATATTTTAAGATTTTTAGTTTAAAAATTAGTTACTATTCACCTTTTTAATTAATTTTTATAATTAATTTAAGTTAATTAGGGTTTTAATTAAACTAGTTTTGTCATTTAGTGGGAAATTTAATATTTTTCAAGATTTTTCATTTTTCTACTGTTCATTAGAGTAAAATAGGATTTTTAAAATTGGTAGATTATTTTTAGCACTATTTAATTATTTTTTTATAATTATTTAATTTTAAAATAGTTTTTAGTAATTAAAAAATAGTAAAATAGTATTTAAAAATTATAAAAAATACTTTTTAGTTTTTAAATAATATAAGTAAGTTATTTGTTCAATAAAATCATATTTTGGACATTTTGATTAATTATATTTAATTTTAGGGCTTTAATTAGCATTTAAAATTGAATATTTAATTAATAAAAGGTTTTAAAATATTTTTATTGGATTTTATTCCTTATTTATATTATTTTAGACTTGTTTTAGCTTATAACTAATTTTTAGGTTGAAAATTTTTATTTTTGTCGTTTTTTACGGTTTTACGTTTACGCCTTTTTCGTCGTAGTTTAATTAGTTTTCGTAACCGTCTTTTCTTTCCTTTCTCATTTCTTTTCTTCTTGATCATAATCACAAACATCATATATCAACTCTTAATGCAACGCACTTGCCTCCTCGAGAACGAACTCACCTAGGGTCATTTTCACACGGTTTTCCTAAATCGTCGTGCACACTTGCCCTATTTATTGCCTTCTTTTCCTAAAGGGGTAATTTTACTCCACCATCATTTTGGCGCCGCTGCCGGGGAGGCGTGTTGTGTTTTGGTTGAACCATTGTTGTTTTTATATATAGCCATAAAAGTATTTGTATTAATAGCACTCTATTAATACGTATTATCGTTTTTCGATTTTTGTGTGAATATTATTACTATATTGTATACGTAGAACAATAAATTTACAAGTACTCCAAATACGTGAGCAATCACAACCTTGACTTGGGAGGTCATTACCCAATCATTGTATTCGAATCTCAAACCAAAGAAAAAGGCAAAAATAGATAAATACTTTCGTGAAGCTTGATTTTGATAATACAAACTATAAGGTGGGTATAAGGCGGTTGTATTTCACGACCTAAAGGAAAAAGGCTCTTAAGTGCTTCGCGCCGCCTCGTTTCCTCCGCTTGCTTGTGCGTATTTGATTTTGAGAGTGAATCGAGGGTTTTGCTGCCCAAAGTATTACTAAGTATCATATATATTTTCTTGGTTTCATTTGATTAAACCCTCTCGAACGATTTGGTGTTCCACCATCGTTCTAAAGTCATCGAAGGCGTTCACTTCACGTGTTCGTTTTCATTCCTTGAGGCTTCTTTAATCGAGAGATTTGATTAAGGAGGAGATTTGTAGATTTTGGTCTACTTAATACATTCCAAAAAATCCAAAAAAGTTAAAAACAATCAAAAACCACAAAAAAATTGAAAAAGTAAAAACACCAAAAAGAATCTTCTTTGCTCGCCTTCTCGTTGTACGTGACGTTTATGCAAACTCGCTCTAAAGCTAGACGTGCTCGTAAACGAAGAAACAAATCACTCACTCCTACTAGTGAGGACTCTCCTATTGACGAACCCATTGTAGTGAAAGAAGCACCCATGGCTAATCGAACTATGATGGAGTTGCTTCAAGCACCCACCGAGGGTTATGGAGAAGCGATTGTGATTCCCGCTATCCTTGCGGAGAATTTTGAGGTTAAGACGGGTTTGTTGTCCATGATTCAAAACAACAAGTTTCAAGGGGACGAAAAGGACAACCCGCATAACCACATTCGCCAATTTAATCGTCTCACCGCCACATGCAAGTTTAAGGACGTCTCAAACGACTCGATTAAGATGATGCTTTTTCCGTATTCCTTAGCGGGGCCCGCAAAGATTTGGTTAGAGAAAGAGCCACCCAATTCTATATTGACGTGGAAGGATCTCGTTTCAAAATTCGTGAACCAATTTTTTCCGCCCTCTAAGACTACGCACTTGAAAAACGAGATTTCAAAGTTTTCACAAGAGTTTAATGAGAGTTTTTCAACGGCTTGGAATAGGTTTAAGGAAATGTTGCACGAATGTCCTCATCATGGTTTTTCCGACTTACATCAAATAGACACGTTTTACAATGGCTTGAACGATCATGAGCGTGATTATCTTAATGCCGCCGCGGGTGGTAATTTCTTGTGTAAGACGGTCGAGGAAGCATTGGTAATTATTGAGAATAGGTCTAAGGTGTATAGTCCTCGTAGCACGTCGAGTGTTCGTAAGGCTTCATCTTCATCTTCACCTAGTTTGTCACACACCGTTGATGCTTGCCAAGTCGAGGCTAATTTGGAGAATAAAATTTTTGATATAGTGAAAGGCTTGTTAGTTGAATTTAAAGTTGGTGAACAACCCGCTCCCGCTACGATTAAAGCGGTTGAGGTTTCTTGTATGTATTGTGGTGGAGCTCACGATTATTCCGAGTGCATTACCAACGGTGGTAACACTTCGAGTGCCTTCGCGGCCGCGGGAACTTATAACCAAAACGGTCAAGTTCCTCGCACTAATCAATTGACTCCACCGGGTTTTTCACCAAATCAAAATGCTAACAATTATCGAAACAATCAAGTTGGTTACCAAAGCAATCAAAGGAACAATTATAAGGGTAATAACAACTATGGGAATCAAGGGAGTAGTAGTAGTAGCCAATTGCAAAATCAAAATCAAAACCGTAATTTTCAAAATGCAAGTCAAAGTCTTCAAAATAATAAAGAACTTCCAATAGACTTTTTGAATTACGCTACTTCAAATGATAAGATTGTGGAAAACATTCAAGAGCAAATGGCTAATCAAGCTAAGGAGACGGCTAAGAATGCAAAGGAGTTAGCTAATTTCATTAAGGAAAATCTAGCCATGAGGAATGAATTGAAAAATGATTTTGCTAACCAAATTCGAGGTCAAAACAACAAGATAGAGCAAAGTCATGCTAGGCTTGAACAAAGAATTGACCAAAAAGCCGCTAGCCAAGATTTGAAGTTTAGTAGTCAAGATGCTAAGCTTAATGCAATTTTAGAAGCCGTAATGGGAAACAAAGCCTCTACTTCGGGTAGTTTACCTAGTAACACCGTTTCAAACCCGAAGGGAGAGATGAAAGTGATTACCACACGTAGTGGTAAGGCACTTAAAGAACCGACTCCTCAACCAATTACTCCAACGGTGGAGGAAATTGAGGAAGAACCCGAGGTGGTGTTCGAAAAGGAGCATATTTTAATCCCACAAAGTACCGCTCATGCCACGCCTACGGTTGACCCATCACCCATTTTGGAACCCGAGATTCCAAAGGCTATGCCTATGCCCCAACCCACACCACCCTTGCCTTACCCATCGAGACTTAGGAAGGAGAAACGACAAGAGCGCGACAACTATCAATTTGAGCTTTTTATGAAAATGTTTCGTGATTTGCACTTTAATGTGAGTTTCGCCGATGCCTTGGTCATGATGCCTCGATTCGCCGCTAACTTTAAGAGTATGTTGAACAACAAGGAAAAACTACACCAAAAGTCTAGTTGTTCGTCGGTTTATCTTAATCGCATACCTCAAAAAGTCGGTGATCCCGGTAAATTTTTGATCCCTTGTGCAATTCAAGATATGGAAGAATGCTATGCCTTGGCCGATCTTGGTGCTAGCATTAACTTGATGCCACTTGCAATCTACAAGTCGCTCAATCTTCCTAATCTTACTCCTTCACGAATGTCTATTGAGTTGGCCGACCATTCCACGATTCTTGCATGTGGTTTGGCGGAAGACGTTTTTGTGAAAGTGGGGAAGTTCTACTATCCCGTAGACTTTATTGTTGTTGACATCCCCACGGATCCTCAAGTTCCTCTTATTTTAGGTCGTTCGTTTTTAGATACGTCTATGGCTTTGATTGATGTGCATGCTAGAAAGATCACCTTACGTTTCAACGACGAGGAACTTGTTATAAACGCAACTCAAAATTCTCAACTTTCTCATGTTTATTCCGTTGCTACCATAAACCTCGTTGATATGATCGACGTGGTTTGCGAGGAATTTTCACAAGAAGTTTTAGGGTTTGGTGATGAAGAAACTAGTGGCAATCCCACTATGTTAGATCCAATTCTTGATAAATCGACACCAACCTTCACTCCTTTCGAAGGTGGTGGTTTTACGTTGGAAGAATTCGATGTTCCACGTACTTGTAACGAAGACCTCGACAACTATGAGGACTTCTCGATTATCAAGGATTTTCTCAACGATTTCCCATTTCCTCCACCCGAGGAGGTTATGAGTATCGAGCCCAAATCTTCACTTGAGGAACCACCTATTCTCGAGTTGAAAGATTTACCTCCTCACCTCGAATATGTCTATTTGGAGGAGGACGACAAGTTGCCGGTTATTATTGCGAAGGAACTTTCGAATGATGAAAAAACCGCACTTGTCGATGTTCTTAAGGACCACAAAGGGGCGATTGCGTGGAAGTTATCCGACATTAAGGGAATCGATCCCAAATTTTGTACACACAAAATATTAATGGAGGAAGATTTCAAGCCAACAATCCAAAGTCAAAGGAGGGTGAACCCCAAAATTCACGACGTCATCCAAAAGGAGGTCCTTAAACTCCTTGACGCGGGAATGATTTACCCTATTTCCGATAGCCCTTGGGTGAGTCCTATTCATTGTGTCCCTAAAAAGGGAGGGATGACCGTTGTGCCAAACGATTCCAACGAGTTGATTCCCACGAGACTCGTGACCGGATGGAGAGTGTGCATTGACTATCGTAAGTTAAATGAAGCCACTCGAAAAGACCATTTTCCCTTGCCCTTCATGGACCAAATGTTGGAGCGTCTTGCGGGAAACGATTTCTATTGCTTTTTAGATGGTTTTTCCGGTTACTTCCAAATTCCCATCGATCCTCGTGATCAAGAAAAAACTACGTTTACGTGTCCATATGGAACGTTTGCCTATCGTAGAATGCCATTCGGACTTTGTAATGCACCGGGAACTTTTCAACGATGCATGATGGCTATTTTTCATGATATGATTGAGAAGACGATGGAAGTCTTCATGGATGACTTTTCCGTGTTTGGTGATTCCTTTACTTCGTGTTTGTCGAACCTTGAGAGAATGTTAAAACGTTGTGAGGAAACCAACCTTGTGCTCAATTGGGAAAAGTGTCATTTTATGGTTAAAAGTGGAATCGTCTTAGGGCACAAGGTCTCGAAAGCGGGGATTGAGGTAGATCAAGCTAAGGTAGACGTCATCGCCAAATTACCTCATCCCAAAACCGTCAAGGGAATTAGGAGTTTCCTAGGCCACACGGGCTTTTATCGACGATTCATCAAGGATTTCTCGAAGATTTCTCGACCCATTACACATCTTCTTGAAAAAGAAGCACGTTTTGTCTTTGACGAAGATTGTGTACGAGCCTTTGAGATCCTTAAGAGGAAACTTACCGAAGCTCCCATTCTTGTTGCTCCCAATTGGAACCTCCCCTTTGAACTTATGTGTGATGCAAGTGATTACGCTTTTGGGGCCGTTTTGGGGCAACGTCATGATAAGCATTTCTTGCCTATTCACTATGCTAGCAAGACGATGACCGAGGCTCAACTTAAATACACTACGACGGAAAAGGAGTTCCTTGCCGTGGTGTATGCATTTGAGAAATTCCGACCTTACCTCGTCTTGACGAAATGCATAGTGTATACGGACCATTCGGCTATCAAGTATCTCATGGCTAAACAAGATGCAAAGCCGAGATTACTTCGTTGGATTCTCCTCCTTCAAGAATTTGATCACAAAATCGTTGACAAAAAAGGAGCCGAGAATCTAGCAGCCGATCATCTCTCTCGTTTGGAAGATCCTCACCAAAGTGTTTACGAGCCTAAGGAAATCACCGAAACATTTCCGCTTGAAACACTTGGTGTAGTGAATTCCAAACTTGATTCTTCTACCCCATGGTTTGCGGACTTTGTAAATTATCATGCGGGTAACTTCATCATTAAGGGTATGACAACTCAAGAAAAACGAAAATTCTTTCGTGATGTCAAGTTCTATTTTTGGAACGACCCTTACTTGTTTTTAACTTGTGCGGATCAAATCATCCGCCGTTGTGTATTTGGCACCGAAGCTTCTAACATCCTTAGAGCTTGCCATGAGGGACCCACGGGTGGTCACCACGGTGCTAATCTCACGGCTAAAAAGGTGTTTGATGCCGGCTTCTTTTGGCCTACTATTTACCGAGATGCACAAGATCTTGTGAAGTCTTGTGATTCATGCCAACGACAAGGAAAAGCCTCACAAAAAGATGAAATGCCACAAAATATCATTCAAGTATGTGAGATCTTTGACGTTTGGGGCATAGACTTTATGGGGCCGTTCCCATCATCTCGTGGAAATAAGTACATTCTCGTTGCGGTTGACTACCTTTCTAAGTGGGTGGAGGCAAAGGCCTTGCCCACTAATGATGCTCGTGTGGTAGTTAAGTTCTTGAAAAGTTTGTTTGCTAGGTTTGGAACCCCTCGTGCTATCATAAGCGATCGTGGAACCCATTTTTGTAATGACCAATTTGAAAGGGTTCTAAGGAAATATGGGGTTACACATCGTCTTTCTACGGCTTATCACCCACAAACGAGTGGGCAAGTCGAGGTTTCAAACCGAGCATTAAAGAGGATGTTGGAGAGATCCGTGGGGGAAAACCGACAATCTTGGTCGGATAAGTTAGACGATGCTTTATGGGCCTTTAGGACCGCTCATAAGACACCCATTGGGTGCACTCCCTATAAGCTTGTGTATGGAAAGAATTGTCATTTGCCTATCGAGTTAGAACACAAGGCTTATTGGGCCCTAAAGCATTGTAATGATGATATGGAGACCGCGGGAAAACACCGGAAAATGCAATTAAATGAATTGGATGAATTAAGGGATATTGCTTATGAAAATTCATTGATTTACAAAGAGAAAACTAAAAAGTTGCATGATTCAAAAATTAAAAACCGGGTTTTTAACATTGGGGATCAAGTTTTACTTTTTAATTCAAGATTAAAAATATTTTCCGGTAAACTGAAATCCCGTTGGTCCGGTCCATTCACCGTGACTCAAGTGTTTCCATATGGGACCATCGAGCTAATTCAAGATGATGGTCCTAACTTCAAGGTGAATGGACATAGGTTGAAGCACTACTTTGGTGGAGAAGTTCCATCCTTGAACTACCTCGACCAAGTCACCTTCCCCAATGATAATTAGTATTGAGGGGATCGAGTCGAGCTCATGACTCGGTAATCAAAAACGAGGTGCCTCGTGGGGGAGTCCCATGCTTATCCTATGTACATATTATCGCTTTCTTAGTCTAATTAGCTTACGTGTGGGGATTTGTGCCCTTCCAACCTTTGTTCTGTGGTTGTTTGTGAATTGTGGTTTTTAGATCATGATCTTCACGATTGGAGCCTCTCGTGTTCGTTTTATGGGAGCACTCGATCGTTTGCTTTGGAGACATTTCTCAATATCCATGATATATCCTTTTGATGTTCTAACCTTAGGTTTTTAGCACACTTCATAAACGGCTATTAATTTAATGGTTACACCCTTTCCATGCTAGATTAGGCATTCGACTACGTCTCTAGTATGGGGGTGTTTGCACCCCTAGACTCGAAACATTGAGGACAATGTTTAACTTTAGTATGGGGGGGTGAATAGATACTTGCCTTGCAAACCTTCACGCTTTCCAAAGTTTATCGTTTTGTTTATCGTTTTGTTGCAAAATAAGGCTAAAAATGGCCAAATTTTAAATTTTTCTCATATTTTATAAGTGTTTGAAGACACGAATGTAGGTTTTCCGATGGCGAGAATAAGAGTAATTTTTGACTCGACCGTGCGTGTTGAGCACTTAGCTTTGATTCCTTAACTACACATTAGGCTAAGTCTCTTAAATGAGGACGAGAAATGATAGAGTTAATTATAAGTTACTATGCTAAACGTAGAGTACTCGTATTCTTTCAAAAACTCATGTGTTCTCGTTGTTTGCTTATTCTCCCTTCGCATGTAAATATTTTTTGCTTAATAAATATTGACTTAGCGGTTTAGTTAGGATTGTTGGGTTTCTAGTCTTTTCTAGTAGCTTCCGTGTAATTAAATTGGGAAGACATTAAGGTATCGCCAGCGTCACGGTTTTGAAGTATTGGCACCCGAATAATCAAAAGCTTCACCTAATAATAAGATTTCAAGTGCTCACCTAAATCAAGCAAACAATTTGAAGCCCCACAAGGCCTAAAATCTATGCAAAATTGAAAGTGAATCAAGCCTTAATCTTCGAAGCTTTAAAGATCCAAAATTCGCTTTAGCGTGAGGATATACGTCTTTGGCTAATAAAACCACCGATGAGGCGGATAATAAAAGGCAAGGCAAGACCGAAGTCATAATAAAAGCTTCATGGCGAAGTTGAATAAAAGATGGAGGTAAACCAAAGATAATAAGGCCCTTCCGTTAGGGGGCGTATAAAAGTCTTGGTAATAAGTCTCATGTTCAAAACCGTTATAAAACCGTGTTTATCGATTCTTCTTGTCAACTTAATTTTTCAACATCGTTGTCTATTAGGAGGGGTTATTGATTTGATGATCTTAGTTACACCGTTAGGACTCTATTTTTAGACCTAAATCTCTATTATCGCATAAGTCAAACAATGTATCCTCGTGAAACATTCAAGACAAAATAAAATATAAGAGATACAACTTGGGAATAATGGGAGAATAAGTACGTGATTAGGGCATATGAGTAGTGTTAGCATTACTAACTTATAATGACAATGATCTCGTTGCACGCTTAGCATGGAATTGAAGTGAAAATCGAGGACGATGAAATTATTTCTAACGAAGCATTCACGTGTTCTTATTCTATGAACCTAAACGTCCCATTTTGCGATGAAAATCATACATTATGTCTAAAACACAAGTTGTAGCAATAGTAGTAGTATAGCTAGTTTATCATTCCAATAAAGTCCATAAAATGAATTTTGGAGATGCTACGATACTTTATTCTAGCATTGCGTGAGGGCACGGCAATGGTTTAGTATGGGGGAGTGATGAGACGGCTTTTATACAAGGTCTCATCGTTCTTTTTGGACTTAAAATGCATTAAATATCATCAAAATACCCAAATATATGCTTGTGTTTGTTGCTTGTGTATTTTAGGTGCGGATATTGAGAAAATGACAAAAGATCAAAAGAATCACGCAAAACGAACACGGGAAACAAAGCCGCACGATGAACCAAGCCCTAGTAAGGAATTTTCCAAAGAAAACCCTTGTATCTTCATAATTACAAGTTTGGTCCCTAAAGTTTGTCAAAATTACAAAAAGGACCCTTAACTTTGAAGAATTGGCAAATTTAGTCCCTCATCAAATCTAAATTGTCAATAATTGTCCTCCAAGAAGTCAACAAACAAGACAAAGCCCTAAAGTTTGAAAACATGTCAAAATCAGTCCTTGGAATATGAAGAAATTGCAAGATTAGTCCTTGTTCCTATAAACTACAACTTGAAGGACTGAAAGTGCCAAACTGGCAAACTTATTTACAAAGAAATGGAAGTTTTTGGCTAATTTATACAATGTGGAGAAAGAAAGAACCTTGGGGGGGCAATTGGGCCAGACAACCAAACTTGTTCCAGCCACTCACCCAACGCCACATCACCCCACTCAGCCCCATCATCCAATCAAAACACACCCCTCATCCACGTCACTTCCCACCACCACTTTTTATGTAAACCGGTTTATTAATTAAGTAATTAAGTGGGAAACACGTTTTTTAAAAACAAATTACCCCAAACTGGATTTAAATCCTACTGTTTAACTATCCTCTTCCCTTAAACCCTAAAAAAACCCACCCTAATTACTTCTTAAAATCAAAGGGGTTTACCCTGATATTTTCTAGATGGGTAATTTACCCTCCCCTAAGTGAAACCCACAACCCAGAAAACGACTTCACCTTTCCCTGTCCCCTCACAAGGTTCCCCTGACCCCACTCTTGTGCAAGAAAACAAAGGAAGCAGTCATCCAACGGCTCCAACTCATTTCCTTGCTCCCAAAGGACCAAATATACGTCCAAGATCGTCTTCACACAGCTGGCCATCACATGGGCGATTTTGACCAAAGATCACCAAGGGCAAAATTGGGAACTCCTTCATTAGGGTTTAGCTTTGTGTATTTTTCGTATTATTTTATTCTAGGACCTAGAATCTTCACTTGAGCAGTATAAAAGGAGGTGCTGGTCTTGTAGCACCCCTTGTTCCAGTTTTGATGTAATTTTATTTTCTTTAAATTAATGAAAGTTTTTTTTAACCTACATGAAACTGAGAACCATTTACTTTCCAGCATTTACGTTTTAAAGTTTGTTTTCTTTGAATCCATTTTACAATCCTCCAGTTTGTTTTTAAAGTTTTCACTTGTTTTCAAAAATCTTTTTCAGAAACTAATACTTAGCTTACTGCTATAAGCTTTTCAATAAGCTTATTAAACCAAGCTTACTGAATAACTTATAGCTTGTCTCTTCTCTCTTTGTTATTTGTGGTGTGCAGGAAACAAGAAAAGGCTAAGGCCTAATCTCACATTTTTCTGGCCATTTGAGCTCAAACCAATCCAATCCTACAAGGCTCAGCATACACCCGAGTGTATTGGAGGTGGCTTGTCAGCCACTGTTGGGCTTGGAAGTAAGCCCAACAAGGTAGCCCTTGTTATCCATTCTCCATTTTTTTATGTTTCTGAAACTTTCATGCTTTATGTGATATTTTTTTGATTAGTTGTTAAGAATCTATTTAAAAGCTTGTATTTGTTTCATTTAGATATCATATGCATGCTTTGAGTTCTTTATTCCAGTTTGGTTAAGTTGTGTATTGATTTGATTTGAAAAAAGTTGGGTTTCAATTTTAAAGGAGTGTTTGGGTCTGCTTATTTAGTCAAGGATTTGACTTATATGTGGTGTAAAAACGGCTTAAACACATTTCAGTAGGGTAGTTATAGGTAATAGGTTGTTTGGTTTGAAGTTTGGTAGGTTTAAATCAGAATTGCATGCTCACAATTGGCACTTAGCTTAAAAATCAGCAAGTTCATCAATTCTGCTTAATTTTAGCTAAAATTTGCCCTTCATTTTTGGATTCTGTTAGATTATAGGACCACTTAGGGTTTTAGATTAGTTGTATGCTATTTGGTTGAGTAGTGTGCAAGTTTGTGAGCATCAAAACTCACCTTTTTACCAATTGCATCAGCAAAAATCATCACAGCCCTTAGACCCTTAATCAGTAACATTCTAGGGTAATTTGTTTGAGTGATTTGTATTGTGCTTTGTTGTTTTTGTGCTTTTGTTGACTCCCTACACTCCACTGAGTGTAGGGGTGCCCCTCTTGTCCATTAAAACACAGCCAATCATAAGTTACAAGCCTCCAAAGGCTCAGACCCGTTTTTTATACTGTCAGTGGGAACTCCTTTCCCACTGATAGGCTTGTTGTAGCCACTGCTACACAAAAAGACAGAAAACAAAGAAAAGGTCACTATCAGATTTCATAATTTTGTCTTTAGTGCTTAAAAAGTGGATTTAGATCTTGAAACCAGTGCCATTATTTTTCTTATTTAATTTAGGATTTTTCTGATTAATAAAATTTTTATTTACTGTTCATTTAGTAATTTTTAGGTTATTTAGCTATTTTTAATTAACTTTAAAGTTTCTGTTTTTGTCTTTTAGTGCCAAAAAGTAATATTTTTAGGTTTAATCAATTTTTCTGAACTTAGAATAATATTTTAAGATTTTTAGTTTAAAAATTAGTTACTGTTCACCTTTTTAATTAATTTTTATAATTAATTTAAGTTAATTAGGGTTTTAATTAAACTAGTTTTGTCATTTAGTGGGAAATTTAATATTTTTCAAGATTTTTCATTTTTCTACTGTTCATTAGAGTAAAATAGGATTTTTAAAATTGGTAGATTATTTTTAGCACTATTTAATATTTTTTTATAATTATTTTAATTTTAAAATAGTTTTTAGTAATTAAAAAATAGTAAAATAGTATTTAAAAATTATAAAAAATACTTTTTAGTTTTTAAATAATATAAGTAAGTTATTTGTTCAATAAAATCATATTTTGGACATTTTGATTAATTATATTTAATTTTAGGGCTTTAATTAGCATTTAAAATTGAATATTTAATTAATAAAAGGTTTTAAAATATTTTTATTGGATTTTATTCCTTATTTATATTATTTTAGACTTGTTTTAGCTTATAACTAATTTTTAGGTTGAAAATTTTTATTTTTGTCGTTTTTTACGGTTTTACGTTTACGCCTTTTTCGTCGTAGTTTAATTAGTTTTCGTAACCGTCTTTTCTTTCCTTTCTCATTTCTTTTCTTCTTGATCATAATCACAAACATAATATATCAACTCTTAACGCAACGCACTTGCCTCCTCGAGAACGAACTCACCTAGGGTCATTTTCACACGGTTTTCCTAAATCGTCGTGCACACTTGCCCTATTTATTGCCTTCTTTTCCTAAAAGGGTAATTTTACTCCAACATCAATATGTAATCAAGTCATAAACATGATGATCAAGTGGGATTTATAAACTTTTACTCTTTACTTAATTAGATTTTAAGTGTCTAATTAACTTAGTTCAATATTACTAGTATTGGCCCATTTAAGTGTTAAGGTCTAATAGGCCCACTAAGGGTTCAATATGTTCTTACTAGCCTATTTATCTATGTTGGACCAGACCTTCACTCATAGTTGGGCCCAAGTGGGTTGAGCCCATGAGCAAGTCCAATAGTGCTAAACCAAACTAGTTGGGCCTAGTGGTCCAACAAGGCTAATTTGTTCCATTACGGGTCCATAAGTCACATTGGTCGGGTTTGTAGGTTTTTACTTGTTAAAAGTGTTTCCATATCAGTAGGTGACTTATAAAAATCTTACATTAGATGCGTCCGACCATCTAAGTCTTATTTGGCGAAATCGACATCTCTTCGGTTAAAAGTGTTTCCATATCAGTGTTTCCATCTAAGTTTTTACTTTTTAAAAGTGTTTCCATATCAGTAGGTGACTTATAAAAATCTTACATTAGTAGGCGACTTATAAAAGTGGTTCCATATCAGTAGGTGACTTGTAGTTAGAAAACTATTTTAGTTTTATTTTAATAAAATGTGATATTTATATATTCTAGTATATAAACATATTTTCATAATGGTTATAATCAAATATTCACTTTTACACCTTTATTTATATACAAATTTTACCTCATGATGCCTTTTTTATATTAAAATGTCTTATGTGAAACCTGATCTAAATATTCATGTCTACCATTTTTAGCATAACTCGAGTTCTACAATGACTTATAACCCCAAATTTAAACTGTAGAAACTACATATTGTGCTCTACAATTCATTCTTCTATAACCTCTTCTCAAACAGCCCCTAAATATGACTTTTAATTCGTCCAAGACAGACCAGTCAGATTTATGTCTTAAAAGTAATTTGACCATAACTTTGTCAATTTTAACTTTCTATGGAGTGGCCAATTAACCAATTATTTAGAATTCATTTATCTGTCATCATATCAACTCACCTAACCATTTTAACTAACTAAAATTGTCAAAACCTACTGTTCTTTACAGTCCACTCATTTTAGTATAAAAAGTCATGTTTACTAGTTGTAATCTAATCTATTAACATATAATGCCACTATAAACTCTTGATCATCATTTATAACTATCACATATAAATTTGAAAGGAAATAAACAAATACATTTACAAATGTAAAGAAGGAAACATGATTATACCAATAAGAATGATAGGAAAATAATGAAAAGAGTTTGATTCTTGCACCAAATCTTTACCCTTTTGAACCCAAGTTATATGGTCTTCCAAATATTTTTATGACTCTTTGAAACCAGCCCTAAATCTTCAATAAAACAATATTTTTATTGCTTGTATATGACCTTTATAGTCTCCTTCTTCAACTAACCTCCATAGCCTTTAGGTTTATGCTTTATGTTTATAATTTTGTTTGTGAAAATGGTGATGGTGGGATGATTTTTCTTGAGTAGAGGCAAGAAATGAGTGAAAAGAGTGGTTTGCATGTGTGTGAAAGTGGTTTATGGGTTATGTGTGCTAGGGGTGGTGGTTTGGTGATGATATATGGTAAAGGCTTAAACATGGACATGTGTACATGTTGTAGTCAATATTTTGACAACAAAATTCTTGTGAGCTTATTTTTGCCGCCACATGTATGGGGGTGAGACAACTTTATAACTTGTCTCACTTCCTTAGTTTATGGGTACTTCTCGACACATGTCTCCTTGATTTGTGTGCATTCGGGTCGGTTTACGAAAAACGTTTTTGTAAAATATGAAACTACGGAACAAAACGACTCTAATAAAATTTGTCTCATAAAAAACGGAACATGAAATCGTAAATACGTAAAACTATGATTTCCGGTTTAAACGTAAATGATATTAAATAATGCGCGTAAACTCTAATCTCTTCCCGTAATTATGTAAGTTCATGAACCAACACAAAAATAAAATTTCAAAATAATATACGAGGATAATTTACTACTTGAAAATGTCGGACTGTCACAGGGATGAATTTTTTATGTTTACTTTTGGTTGAAAAGGTGATATATGTAGTAGGTTATAATAGATAGAAAGTAGATAGTGGAATTTTGTTTAAAAAAATAATATTGATTTTGTTAGGGTGTTTTCTCGATAGAAACAAAAATAAAAGGGAAAGGTTGGTGACATTTTGATTAATAATTTGATAAGGTGAGAAATTGAGTGAGATTTTGGAGAAATGGGATGAGATATTGAATTGTGTTTGAAATATGGAGGTATTTTGATGTGGTGGGTATTATTTAATATTAAAAGTGGTAGTGGAAGTTTTGATTTAATTAGGGGTAAAAGATATAAACTACCATCTTACTTATTAATTTGTGTCGACTTTTTTAAACACTTAATATTTTATCTCGTGACTTTACCATTAAACTTTTAAAATTGTTTCGAAGTTACCAATTTGGTTACTTGTTACCGACACCGTGGCACGGTAATATCCACGTCATTATTTTATTTCCATTAATATTGCCACATCTGATTTCCACTTTCTATAAGTGACTACTAAAATACAGTAACTGACTTATATATACTATTTGAGGCGATTAAAAAAACACAGTTATCTTTCATTTCCAAATCCATCGCAATCTCACAAATTACACACCATCCCTCCCCAATCTTCGAACACCACCGTCTAATCATTTTTAATCATCTTCAATCCCGTAACAAGCGAATCCAAAAAATCACTATAACCAAATCTCAAAGACCTCCCTGTTGTACACTTGCTGACATTTTATCAGCTTATTACAAACATGAACACCAATACTAATTTACTTAAAACATTCACCAGCATCCTCAGCAAGTATGAGGTTAAGCCCGAAATAATGAATAACAAAACCCTTGATTCTTTCATCATCGCCAACACACCAATACCAGTTTTATTCAGCTTAAAAAAACTGGACAACCCCATGAATTAGGCTGACGCGAAAGTATTTTTTGATATTTTTTAAACATCAGCACTTCAACAATCATCTTTTGAACCGACCCTCTTCATCACAACCACTCCCCATTTTTAACACCAACCACCACACTGATTCTCGGTCTCTGACTACTATCGCTTCTTGTTTTTCAACGGGATTTGGTATTTGAATATGTGATGAATGAATTTTAGATCAGAATCTGGGTTTTTCTTTCGATATGATCGTGGTAACTTTTTGATTGTGGGATTTTGTGTGACAATCTAACATTTTCAGGTAGTGAAATATTTTCTCGTATAATATTTTGAAACTTATTTTGATGTTGGTTGACGAACTCACAATTTACGGATTTAAATTTGGGCTTACGTGCATAATTTGGCGTCTTTTACGACTAAACCGGAAACCTTAGGATTACGTATTTACGTTTTTGAACTCCGTTTTTTATGAGACAATTTTTATTGGATTCGTTTTGTGACGTTGATTCATAATTTATAAAAACGTTTTTCGTGAAACGACCCGAGGGCACGCAAATCGAGAAAACTAGAATCGAGAAATACCCGTAAACTAGTGAGATGGGACAAAATACATTGTCCCACCCCACTAGCTTAGTTTGGACGGCACACTTGAAACCACACCATGAAGGTGGCATCAAGTTAGCTAACACATTACATGTGTAAGTCATGCTTACATTTTAAGCTACTTACACTTCCACTAACCTCAAAACTAGCAACTAGTTTTCACTTCCACCATTTCATACATGCAAAATCCTCTCAAAACTCTTTCAAACTCTCCCCCTTGCCGTCCAAAATAAAGCTACACACACCCCTTTTGATCTCTTCTAGCCATGAAACACATGTTTACTAGCTCTATTAAGGAGTTATCTTGAAGCCTTGATCATTTGGTGGCCATATTAACATCATTGGAGGTGATTTGCTTGTGTCCTAGGGCTGATTTTCCAACATATGTTCTTGATATTTGATGGTCTTGGAGATACTTGTTGTGTTCATCAAGTTCTTATCTTCCAAAAACAAGAAAAACACTTGGTTGGTAAAGAAGATCATCCTCTCTATTTTTCTCTTGTTATTTTGTAAAGAAAAAATGTATTTTCTTTCATTTTGTATATGTATATGATGTATATATGATGATAAAATGTTGTGTGGGGATCAAGTGTTGATAGATATGCTTAAAAAGGTTGATAACTATAAGAAATGAGGCTAAAATCTTGATTATTTAGTTGGCTGTGTAAAAACAGTATATAACTAGAACATGAACTGATAAAATTGCATGGTATGATCCATTTACAGTAAGTACAAGATGTTATACACATGTGAGAGTTGGCCATGCAATGGAATCAAAATAATGAGTGAGATATGATCAAAACAAGTTAGGTGGTCTAATCTGAATAACCAGTTTTGTAGGGACTGTTAAGGCATGATAAACTTAAAATGGGCAGTAGCTATAACTAAGTTAAATGTAGCACATAATATGAAGAACATGTCACCCAAAAATGAGCTTCTAATTCATTATATAACTCTAGATATGGTAAAAATGGTGAACATGAAGATAAAAATCAGATTTTTAAGAATTAATGTTTATTATTATTATATAAGCACTCACATTTTAATGTATAAAAGGTAAAATAAAAACCCACTAACTTATAAAACTTATTTATATAAATATATAAAAGGTTAATTAAATGGATAAATTATATAAATGATAGTGAAATAATATTTATAAGTAATAAAAAATATAAACTTGATTTTTACGACTTTTTCGGCTATCGCCGTAAAATTAACGTTTTTCGCCAAATAAAACTTAGACGACCAAACCCGTCTAATGTAAAGTTTATAAAAGTCATATACTGATGTATAAGTAACTAATACAAGTAAAAACCGATAAAACCCGAACTATAAGAAATACGGACATTTACGAGCTAACTAAGCATAATGGACTAATAATTGGACTAAATAAGATAAAAACTTGTAAAAAGAACTTATTGGGCTTAACCCATTTGGGCCCAACATGGAAAGCATACATACTGATAATATAGGTATAAAATGGATTAAAACAAGTTAAAGAACTTATAAAAGGCTTAATGGACTTAAAATAGGTAAATAGATAAAACTAGTAAACTAGTAAAACGTTACCAAAACGTAAACACTAAAACGAGTAAACAAGGGTGTATAAACCCACTTGATCATCATCATATGTAAAAAATCATCATATGTATATTGTTATTTTAATAAAAGTCATTGGACAAAGTCTAAGACCGATTATTATTTATATAGGTTTTCGTGACCGAAGCACGCCCGTAGCCGATAATCCGCCTTTCATTAACAACGTGCGTTCATAGCCTCGCACTCTTTTAAATGTTTTATAAAATGACTTGTAAACCCGCGAGGAAGATAACATGCTAGATTTTGATAAAAATAGAACACAAGTAGTCCCGATTGTATGCTTAATGATATGGACCCAAATGATGCTATGACCCTATAAACGAGACTAAAAGGATTATTAGTAGTTAGGTTATGTCAATTAAAGTCCCATTAGCATGAATTGTGAACTACCGGGATTTGGTAGACGCTTATGCATTTGATAGTACTATTTTGGGACGATCACCCCAGTTCGCGCCTTGACGGTTGATCCCCGTCGTACCACATTGATTGGTAAGCGAATTTATGTATGATAAGTTTCCATAGCGTGATTTTTGTGACGACACGCTAACTTAGATGGGCAAACTGTTTGTCGGGTTCGCGGCCCGCTATTTTCATAGTAAGGTAACAATGTCATGAGGCTAATAATAATCCTAATCCAAATAAAAATGTATCCTATACATAATAACGACGCTATTAACGGTGAATATATTACCTATCATGGTAATATAGAGACTACGGTCTCATGGACGGTTTAAGATGTATGCTTGATTTATATATTGCCTGACTAGCAATATGAGGACTTACTTCCGATATTATACTTATGTTCTGATTTTAAATGATTGTTTTATATAACGGTTTTCATTAAACTCTATGAATTCACTCGGCATTCGCTGATATGATTTTTGCATGTTTTTATCTCAGGTGCTTGAAGGTAATCCGGATGGAGATCGACTCTGATGGCCCACATGTTATTAAAAATGTTCATTCGATCTATGTTTTGTAAACTTAATGACCTGTATAATTTGGGACCTGTTGTACGCTTTTAAACTTTTTATCGAATGAATGTATGTTAAACCTTGATAAACCATTTTTATGTGTTGTCTATGATTGGAGTTATTGTGCTATCCCGTAACACTCTAAAAGACCCTTCCGCTGTACCGATACAAAATTGAGAGTGTTACAGTTTGGTATCAGAGCTCTCGTTATAGAGAACAAAAGATTTTAAAAACCAAGGTTTTGAACAAAACTTTTCAAAATCTTTTGACAATGAACATTTAAGAAAATATTTGAAAAATCTTTTGACTATAACGGTGCCAGAGATCTCCGACGTTACCAACAAGCCCTATTGAGAAGATATATATTTTGATATATATAATTTAATTTATATATATGTATATATCGTGGTTTCATTATGTAGTTGTTTAACTAGTATGTTATCCTAATACGAGATATATATATAAATGCAGATTGTCATGGCTGACCCTAATATTCCTGTAGAAAACCATGCTATTCCCGAACCTAATGTAGATGATGATCCTTATTTAGACTTAGTAGATTATGATATGGATGATGAGGAGGAACCATTTGAGGATCCTGAGGCCGAGTTAGGACTAGGAGATCAGATTGCCCCTCAGGTTGACTTGGTAGAGAATGAGATTGAGAATGTTGATATTGAGAATGATGATGAGATTGGGTTAGATAATTTAGATGACGAGATTGACGACGAGGATGTCGAGGAAGATGTAGGTATAGATGTTGAGGTCGATGATGATGAGGAAGCTGAGCTTATTTATCCGTATGATGTTCCAGAGGGCGAGCCTTTGCCCCCACCAGTTGATTTGTCTGATTCTGAGGTTGAGTTACCTAGGGATGAAACATCTGAATCGTCTGAATCTGATTCTGAATCAGAAGAGGATGAGGATGATGATACACCTGACGGTACTGATGGTATTGCTACTCGTAGATGTGAGATTAGAGAGTCGTCTAGTGCTCGAGAGGCTACTCATATTGATGGTCTTGCACCATGGGCCTTGAGACGTGATCTAGATGCTTCCCGTGTTAAGAGTTGTATGATAGAAGTTGGATTAGGTGTTGTTCAGACTCAAGTTGCTTATTTGGAGTCGAAGACTAAGGTTGGCGAGAAAGAGCGGGAATTGCTTAGTTTGGATTTGAGTGATGTAGAGCGTGGTTTGAATGAGGCTTTTAGGAGGTTATCGGTGTTAGAAAGTGGTGAGTTTGCTGAAATGAAGAAAAAGGTGAATTCTATGGAGATTCAGTTGAATGTAGCTCGTGCGATGCGTGAGAAAGCTGAGAAGGAGCTGAATATATCTGTGGGATGGAATAGTAGATTTTATGCTGGCATGGTTGAAAGAGGAGTAATCCGTAAGCGCCCAGCTGAAGATGTGTCTAGTGATCATCCGACGAAGATTCAGAAGATGATGGATGATGGACCATCTGGCGGTTCTCAGTAGAACAGTCTGTATTTAGTAGTGACCTTTATATCTTTTGTGCTTTTGTAGCTTTGACCGAACCGACTTGTTAGTAGTAGACTTGGCACGAATTTTGAGTGTATATAGCGCTAGAACTTTGATATGGGATGTACTAAGACAATACTTTTGTTTCAGATCGAATGAAATATGTATCTTGTCTTGAATTCCATATTGTGCCTTATTTGTATCTTGATTATGAATTCGATCCATATTGTATGAATCCTTTGTTGGATGAATGCTTAATACTTTGAAATTGTTAAATTATAGAACTATGCCGCCCAAGAAGGCTGTGACTGAGGATGATGTACGTAGGATTATTACGGAGCAAGTTACCGCATCTATGACTGAATTTATGGCAAATGCTAGAAATGAAGTTGGCGGTAGTGGAGCTGGCGGTAGTGAAGCTGGCGGTAGTGGAGCTGGCGGTAGTGGAGCTGGCGGTAGTAGAGCTGGTGGTAGTGGAATTGGCGGTACTAATGTGAATGTGAATGCTAATAATGTGAATGCTAATGCTGGAGGAAATGTAGGAGGACTTGGAGATAATGCACCTGAAGTTGGTGGTTGTACTTATGTGACATTCATGAAGTGTGAACCTCTACGTTTTAATGGAACTGAAGGTGCTGTAGGATTAAGCCAGTGGATCGAGAAGATTGAATCGGTGTTTCGGATTAGTAAGTGTAATGAAGAAGATAAGGTGACTTTTGCTATGGCTACTCTTAAAGGTCGTGCGTTGACTTGGTGGAACGGGAGAATTGCTTTCATAGGTCTTGATGCTGCTAATGCTACTCCTTGGGCTGAAATTAAGAAGTGGATGACTTTGGAGTTTTGTCCTCGAAGTGTGATTATTAGGTTAGAACAAGAGTTGATTCATTTAAGAATGAAAGGTGTGGACATTGATAGTTACACGAACCGATTCCATGAGTTGGCCTTGCTATGTCCTCGATTGGTTAAACCCGAAGAGATCCGAATTGAGCAATATGTTAAAGGGTTTACCAGGAATATTCGGGGGGACGTGACATCATCTAAACCACTGACCATTGATGATGCTGTTCGAATGGCTTACCAACTCATTGGATAGATAATTCATGATAAGGAAGATGAAGCCCGTGTTGGTGAGAAAAGAAAGGGAGACGGTGATCGTGTAGATAGAGGTGATAATAGGAAGAATTTCAATCGCCGCCAGAACCAGAGAAAGGGGAATGCAAATGTTCTTACCAACAACACACCGCGCAACGATGAAAGATGTCCTAAGTGTGGCAATAAGAGGCATGCTGGCGACTGCTGGAAGTGCCGAAATTGCGGAAAGCTTGGACACAAGGTTGAAAGGTATAAAAAGGGAACCATTTGCTTCAACTGTAATGAAGAAGGTCATAGGAAATCGGAATGCCCCAAGTTGAAAGCGATTGTACCTGGAAGAAACCCCCAGGGTGGTATCTACCAACTTGGAACAATTGAGGTGAAGAAAGAGGATCCGAATGTCGTTACCGGTACGTTTTTACTCAACAATCATTATGCTGTTGCTTTATTCGATTCGGGTGCCGATAGGAGCTTTGTATCCACTAAATTTAGTGCCCTTATTGATATTGAACCTGTTGAGATAAGTACCAGTTACGAGGTGGAATTGGCTGATGGTAAATTAGTGACAACTAATAAGCTATTAGAAGGATGCTCTCTAAATCTCTTAAACCATTCCTTTCCGATTGATTTGATGTTGATAGAATTAGGTAGTTTTGATATTATTATTGGTATGGATTGGTTGTCGTTGAATAATGCAACTATTTTATGTGGAGAGAAGAAAGTTAAGATTCCTCTTAGGAATAGGACGTTAGTAATTGATGGTAGTCGAGGTGAATCCCGTTTGAAAATCGTTTCATGTATTAAAGTCCTAAAGTACATCAGGAACGGTTGTGAGTTATTCTTAGCTCAAGTGACCGGGAATGAGTCTAGGGAGAAACGATTGGAAGATGTACCTATTATTTGTGAATTTCCTGAGGTATTTCCTAAAGATTTACCCGGACTTCCACCGATAAGGCAAGTAGAGTTTCGAATCGATTTAATTCCTTGTGCTGCACCGGTGGCACGTGCGCCTTACCGATTAGCCCCTTCTGAATTAAAGGAGTTATCTGAGAAACTTAAGGAGTTGTCTGATAAAGGTTTTATTCGACCGAGCTCGTCGCCTTGGGGAGCTCCAGTCTTGTTCGTTAAGAAGAAGGATGGATCTTTACGTATGTGCATTGATTATAGGGAACTGAATAAGTTGACAATTAAAAATCGATATCCTTTACCTAGGATTGATGATTTGTTTGATCAACTGCAAGGATCTAGTGTGTATTCTAAGATAGATTTGCGGTCAGGATATCACCAACTTCACGTCCGTGAAGAAGATATTCCTATAACTGCATTTAGAACTCGTTATGGACACTATGAATTTCAAGTAATGCCATTTGGGCTAACTAACGCACCTGCGGTTTTCATGGATTTAATGAATCGAGTGTGCAAGCCCTACTTGGATAAATTTGTGATTGTGTTTATTGATGATATTCTAATCTATTCTAAGAATGAAGATGAGCATAGAGAACATTTGAGGATTGTTTTGAAATTGTTGAAGGATGAAAGGTTGTATGCTAAGTTTTCTAAGTGTGATTTTTGGTTAGATTCTGTGCAATTTCTTGGTCATGTGATTAACAAAGATGGAATTCATGTTGATCCTGCAAAGGTTGAAGCTATTAAGAATTGGTCTGCACCGACAACGCCAACGGAAGTGTGACAGTTCTTAGGATTGGCTGGCTATTATAGGCGATTCATTAAAGAATCCTCTTTAATAGCTAAACCCTTGACTAAGCTTACCCAGAAGAATAAACCTTTTGTTTGGGGAAGTGATGAAGATGGAGCATTTCAGACATTGAAGAAAAAATTATGTAGTGCGCCAATCTTATCATTACCCGACGGGAGTGAAGATTTTGTAGTGTATTGTGATGCATCTCTTAGAGGTTATGGAGCTATTTTGATGCAGCGAGAGAAAGTGATAACTTATGCTTCTAGGCAATTAAGGAAGAATGAGGAGAATTATACTACTCATGATCTTGAGTTAGGAACTGTAGTCTTTGCTCTTAGGTTGTGGAGACATTATCTATATGGCACCAAGTGTACGGTATTCACCGATCACAAAAGCCTACAGTATATTCTCGATCAGAAGGAATTGAACATGAGGCAACGAAGATGGATAGAGTTGTTGAGTGATTATGACTGTGATATAAAATATCACCCAGGAAAAGCCAATGTTGTTGCCGATGCGTTAAGTAGGAAAGATAGAGAGCCTATCAGGGTGCGTTCTCTAGTCTTGACCGTGCACAATAATTTGCCTGAGCAAATTAGAAATGCGCAAATAGAAGCTTGTAAGAAGGAGAATTTTGTTAATGAAGGGTTCCGAGGAGAAGGAGATCCTTTAGAGGTTAGAGCTGATGGAGTGAAATGCTAAAGAGGTCGTATGTGGATACCTAGGTTTGGAGGCTTAAGAGACTTGATTATGTTAGAATCCCATAAATCTAAGTATTCCATTCATTCGGGATCTGATAAGATGTACCATGATTTGAAGAAGTTGTACTGGTGGCCGAATATGAAAGCTGACATAGCTATGTATGTTCTTTAATGCTTTACTTGTGCTAGAGTCAAAGCTGAACATCAAAAGCCATCAGGACTACTTCAAAAACCAAAGATTCCTGAATGGAAGTGGGAGCGAATTACGATGGACTTTATCACCAAGCTTCCTAGAACATCATCTGGAAACAACTCGATTTGGGTTATTGTCGACAGACTGACCAAATCAGCACACTTCATTCCGGTTAAAGAGCAATTCTCACTGGAGAAGCTGACTCGTATATACCTGGATAATGTTGTATGCAAGCATGGAGTGCCTGTATCGATCATTTCAGATCGAGATCCTAGATTCGCATCGAATTTTTGGAAATCTCTCCAAAGATCTTTGGGAACGAATCTCGACATGAGCACTGCTTATCACCCCCAGACTGATGGGCAGAATGAAAGGACGATACAAACACTGGAAGATATGTTGAGAGCTTGTGTGTTAGACTTTGGTAAGAATTGGGATAAACATTTGTCGTTAGCAGAGTTTTCGTATAACAATAGTTACCATTCTAGTATTAAGGATGCACCGTTTGAAGCTTTGTATGGTAAGAAGTGTAGATCTCTTGTATGTTGGAGTGAAGTTGCGGATACCCAGCTCACGGGACCGGAATTGATCCGGGAGACTACGGAGATGATAGTTCAGATTAAGAAGAGGTTGTTGACTGCCCGTAGTAGACAGAAAAGTTACGCGGATGTGCGACGGAAGCCAATGGAGTTTGAAGTGGGTGACCGAGTAATGTTGAAAGTATCGCCATGGAAAGGCGTTATAAGATTTGGAAAACGAGGGAAATGGAATCCCCGTTATATTGGACCCTTTAAGATTTTATCTAGATTAGGTCCAGTGGCTTACAAACTAGAGTTACCCCTAGAACATCATGGTGTTCACAACACATTCCATGTATCTAATCTGAAGAAATGTCTAGCAGTGAGTGATGAGAAAATTCCGTTAGGTAAGGTTCAAATAGATGGGAAGTTGCATTTTATCGAAGAGCCCGTAGAAGTTATGGATTGTGAGGTAAAGCAACTGAAAGAAAGTCGGATACCTATTGTCAAGATTCGATGGAATTCAAAGCATGGACCGGAGTATACTTGGGAACGAGAGGATGAAATGTGGAAGAAATATCCACACCTCTTCGATTTCAATAAGAAACGGACATCAAAATGAAATGGATCACGAGGACATTGATCCCTTTTAGGAGGAAAAGCTGTGACAATCAAACATTTTCAGGTAGTGAAATATTTTCTCGTATTATATTTTGAAACTTATTTTTATGTTGGTTGACGAACTCACAATTTACGGATTTAAATTTGGGCTTATGTGCATAATTTGGCGTCTTTTACGACTAAACCGGAAACCTTAGGATTACGTATTTACGTTTTTGAACTCCGTTTTTGAACTCCGTTTTTGATGAGACAATTTTTATTGGATTCGTTTTGTGACGTTGATTCATAATTTATAAAACTTTTTTCGTGAAACGACCCGAGGGCACGCAAATCGAGAAAGTTAGAATCGAGAAATACCAGTAAACTAGTGAGATGGGACAAAATGCATTGTCCCACCCCACTAGCTTAGTTTGGACGGCACACTTGACACCACACCATGAAGGTGGCATCAAGTTAGCTAACACATTACATGTGTAAGTCATGCTTACATTTTAAGCTACTTACACTTCCACTAACCTCAAAACTAGCAACTAGTTCACTTCCACCATTTCATACATGCAAAATCCTCTCAAAACTCTCTCAAACTCTCCCCCTTGCCGTCCAAAATAAAGCTACACACACCCCTTTTGATCTTTTCTAGCCATGAAACACATGTTTACTAGCTCTATTAAGGAGTTATCTTGAAGCCTTGATCATTTGGTGGCCATATTAACATCATTGGAGGTGATTTGCTTGTGTCCTAGGGCTGATTTTCCAACATATGTTCTTGATATTTGATGGTCTTGGAGATACTTGTTGTGTTCATCAAGTTCTTATCTTCCAAAAACAAGAAAAACACTTGGTTGGTAAAGAAGATCATCCTCTCCATTTTTCTCTTGTTATTTTGTAAAGAACAAATGTATTTTCTTTCATTTTATATATGTATATGATGTATATATGATGATAAAAATGTTGTGTGGGGATCAAGTGTTGATAGATATGCTTAAAAAGGTTGATAACTATAAGAAATGAGGCTAAAATCTTGATTATTTAGTTGGCTTTGTAAAAACAGTATATAACTAAAACATGAACTGATAAAATTGCATGGTATGATCCATTTACAGTAAGTACAAGATGTTATACACATGTGAGAGTTGGCCATGCAATGGAATCAAAATAATGAGTGAGATATGATCAAAACAAGTTAGGTGGTCTAATCTGAATAAGCAGTTTTGTAGGGACTGTTAAGGCATGATAAATTTAAAATGGGCAGTAGCTATAACTAAGTTAAATGTAGCACATAATATGAAGAACGTGTCTCTCAAAAATGAGCTTCTAATTCATTATAGAACTCTAGATATGGTAAAAATGGTGAACATGAAGATAAAAATCAGATTTTTAAGAAATAATGTTTATTATTATTATATAAGCACTCACATTTTAATGTACAAAATGTAAAATAAAAACCCACTAACTTATAAAACTTATTTATATAAATATATAAAAGGTTAATTAAGTGGATAAATTATATAAATGGTAGTGAAATAATATTTATAAGTAATAAAAACTATAAACTTGATTTTTACGACTTTTTCGGCTATCGCCGTAAAATTAACGTTTTTCGCCAAATAAAACTTAGACGACCAAACCCGTCTAATGTAAAGTTTATAAAAGTCATATACTGATGTATAAGTAACTAATACAAGTAAAAACCGTTAAAACCTGAACTATAAGAAATACGGACATTTACGAGCTAACTAAGCATAATGGACTAATAATTGGACTAAATAAGATAAAAACTTGTAAAAAAAACTTATTGGGCTTAACCCATTTGGGCCCAACATGGAAAGTATACATACTGATAATATAGGTATAAAATGGATTAAAACAAGTTAAAGAACTTATAAAAGGCTTAATGGACTTAAAATAGGTAAATAGATAAAACTAGTAAACTAGTAAAACGTTACCAAAACGTAAACACTAAAACGAGTAAACAAGGATGTATAAACCCACTTGATCATCATCATATGTACAAAATCATCATATGTATATTGTTATTTTGATAAAAGTCATTGGACAAAGTCTAAGACCGATTATTATTTATATAGGTTTCCGTGACCGAAGAACGCCCGTAGCCGATAATCCGCCTTTCATTAACAAAGTGAGTTCATAGCCTCGCACTCTTTTAAATGTTTTATAAAATGATTTGTAAACCCGCGAGGGAGATAACATGCTAGATTTTGATAAAAATAGAACACAAGTATTCCCGATTGTATGCTTAATGATATGGACCCGAATGATGCTATGACCCTATAAACGAGACTAAAAGGATTATTAGTAGTTAGGTTATGTCACTTAAAGTCCCATTAGCATGAATTGTAAACTACCGGGATTTGGTAGACGCTTATGCATTTGATAGTACTATTTGGGGACGATCACCCCAGTTCGCGCCTTGACGGTTGATCCCCGTCGTACCACATTGATTGGTAAGCGAATTTATGTATGAGAAGATTCCATAGCGTGATTTTTGTGACGACACGCTAACTTAGATGGGCAAACTGTTTGTCGGGTTCGCGGCCAGCTGTTTTCATAGTAAGGTAACAATGTCATACGGCTAATAATAATCCTAATCCAAATAAAAATGTATCATATACATAATAACGACGCTATTAACGATGAATATATTACCTATCATGGTAATATAGAGACTACGGTCTCATGTACGGTTTAAGATGTATGCTTGATTTATATATTGCCTGACTAGCAATATGAGGACTTACTTCTGATATTATACTTGTGTTCTGATTTTAAATGATTGTTTTATATAACGATTTTCATTAAACTCTATGAATTCACTCGACATTCGCTGATATGATTTTTGCATGTTTTTATCTCAGGTGCTTGAAGGTAATCCGGATTGAGATCGACTCTGATGGCCCACATGTTATTAAAAATCTTCATTCGATATATGTTTTGTAAACTTAATGACCTGTATAATTTGGGACCTGTTGTACGCTTTTAAACTTTTTATCGAATGAATATGTTAAACCTTGAACAACCATTTTTATGTGTTGTCTATGATTGGAGTTATTGTGCTATCCCGTAACACTCTAAAAGACCCTTCCGCTGTACCGATACGAAAATTGAGAGTGTTACATTTTGGTTGTAGTTTAACAGCTCGAGTGGTTTGAGGGATTCATGTGAGGCGGGTTTGTACAAGATCTATTTAGTTTTAGTTTTAGCTTTGTAGATCTTGAATCTTGTTTTGATGTGAATCTCATTTTTTTTGTTTAAATGGAGTTTAGTGAAGGTGAAACTTGTGATCAAACATATCTCTGTACCCATTTAAATTAAATATTGATTTTTTATTTTTAAATAATTAATTTGGTGATGCATCGGGCATATTGGTAATATTGTTACAAAAAAACAAGTACAATGGTAAAGTCACGAGATTAAATAGTAAGTGTTTAAAGTCGGCACAAATCAATAAGTAAGATGATATTTTATAGCTTTTACCCTTAATTAGGATGGTATGTTAGTGGTATAGGATTTTGAAAGTAAATTTGTGGGTAAAGTTTTTGTAATGTAATATTTCTGGTGTTACCAGGTACCACATATTAATTTAATTCGTTAATGTGCGACAAAAATATGACGGTCGACATAAAATTTATACTAAGCCAAATAATGCTAATAAATCAAACTTATGTGGAAAATTGATGCAAATGACATTTCATAATAGTGAGATAACTTCTCAGTTGATAATACATAAAGTTCACAACTTAAACTAAATTATAACGAGGGGAAGACGTCAGGAACATTGATGGATTGTCACACAATATTTAAAATCCAAGTAAGCACCATATCATTAATCTATCTCATTGAGCACACAAAACATCATCAGTGTAAGAATCTCTTAAACATGAGCCATCAACAAAAATATACTTGTTTCTACGTTATAAAACAAGTTTCATAGCATTATTCTATATTCTATTGTTTTCAGTATCAAGAAGTTTAAAAGGAACCAAAACAAAACTACTATTATCACTATTGTGAATATGAAGGGGATTGCCAGCATCCAAGTTGCTAATAAGAGCAACTGGACTAGAGTTTGTTAGAGGATCACCTCTACCACCACCATTTCCTCCACCATCACCAGAAGGTGTAGGAAGAGGAGGTATACCACTCATACTTCAGAAACAAGCAATAAAAACACAAGCAAGGAGTAGATAAGCAAAAGCAGGCAGTTAACCATGAATAAATAGAAAAAAGCAGGAAACAGCAAGATAAGCAATCAAGAAGAATGTAAAAACACAAAGAACCTAGATAAATGGATTACCAAGAATGCTAGTTGTAGACTGTGATTGGCCAAATCAAGTATCCACACAAGTCAAGCTGGAGGGTCAATGTGTTAACCGAATCTGGTTGCACCCACAATACTAACAATGGTAATCCACCAGAGGCTAGGAAGGAGACAAGAAAGAAGATGAAAGAAGACTTACAGTGCAGCGAGCAATAATAATCATAGATAAATATACCGAGACTCTAGATTCACTTAGTCTAGAGTATGAGTGAGCTAAGAACAAGAAACCCCTAAAAATGTAAAATTAGGGTTTCGAAACCCTAATTTATTTTTACTTATAAAAACCAAGGAACTCAACGGCACCACCAATATAAGCTTCCAGAACACCAAGCAACCCAAGAACATAGGTTAGAATACAAAATCCCCCCAAAAAATAAAACTAGGGTTTCACAAACCCTAATTTTGATTTTTCAGAAAATCAAAAAACAATACCACCAAGACAACGGCAAGAGTAACCCCACTAGCCAGATCAATCCAGAATCACCATATCTACAACCAACACTTTGATACCATGTTAAAAGTATAAACAAATAACATGAACACCAGATGTATCACTCATCCAACCATCCCTTAGTGATATTTATTCAAAGATTCAAAGTACGAATTACCAAACAATGATTAGTCCTCAAACGAGTGCTAATCGAACATACAATAGAAATAGTGAAATTGTCCTAACTAGGTTGATATGATTTTCCTCACATACATAGATCACTCAACACACAGTTCAAAATGAAACTATAACTCCTAGATCAAAGATATAAGAGAGAAAAGAGAGAGCGAAAAGGGAGGTTGTGTGTGATGTAAATGAGTGATAACCCTAACTCAATATGAGTTAGGGTATTAAAACATAGTATTTCAACAGATAGTAGAAGCCCAACAACCAAGACCAAAGCTCTAGTCCAACTTAAGCCTAATAAGGAAGTATCCACAAATGACAAGTTTGGTCCTCTAACTTTATACATGTTAACATAAAAACAATAAAAGAGAAAATACAACAATATAACTTGGAAGGTTTGATAAAATAACAAGAACCTAAATTAAGAGTCCTTTATTGTATATTTTGGCATCATTTTTGAAGTTTTAAACATTGTCTTCGCCATTTCATTTACTTGCTCTTTATTTTTATTTGGTTACTTGCCATATTTATCGGGGTCAGTTACCCATTTTAAATTGAGTTGAGTTATTTTGTATGCAGGGGACTAATTTTTGATATTCATTACCTAAGGTTAAATCTTATAAAAAACAGGGGTTTTTTTGCAAAAATGTCAAGAAATTGCAAAAAATCGATAGAGAGACTAAAGTTGTAAATTTTCCGAAAGGATTTTTATCAATGATATTTCACTAATAATAAAGCAATGAAATGTCACTAATGATAACCCAATGAATATCACCATCGATATTTGATAAATATAGTTATAGTGTAATATCACTTGTGGTATTTATTATTTTATCACCAGTAATATTTCGTTATTTTTTCACTAGTGAAATATGACTATTGATAAAAATATGTTCGGAAAATTTAGAACTTTTGTTCCTCCCTCCAGTTTTTGAAACTTTTAGATTTTTTTGGCAAAAATAGTTCATCTGCGTTTTTTTTAAATATTAAGTTAATCTCCACTTTTAAATCAAACCAAAATGAATAATTAAGATTTATCCTCTAATTGTGAGAAACAACACAATTGCATTTGAATTTTATAAAACAAAACTCTCACGGAAAACTTTGAGTTCGCGTTAATCGTGTTAGCCGAATATGCATGGTTTTGTTTGACACCTACATTTCTTTCTTTCTTCCAAACCCCATACTATTTCATAGCCCGAAAGCAATGTTAAATGTTATATTTTTCATTTTTCATATGTTTTCACTTCGTTCTCATAATTATTATTTGGGTAATAGAAACAAAAGTTCTTTAAGAAAATCGTTCTTGTAGTTTGATCAAATCGCATGTTTTTGAAAATCGTTATTGTTGTTTGATCAAATTGCATGTTTTGTGTTTTACGCTCGGAAAGTGGGTCCTTTTTTTTGCATGATATAACCTAAATGGCTAAATAAATAGACTTGTACCGCACACATTTCATACAAAATGAAACAGCTGAGCACTTGCCCTTAATTTAGAGAAAAAAACAAGCAAAATATAGCACCTTAATTCATATTGAGCACTTGCCACATTCTCATTTCTCCATACGCGTACTTGATTCAGAAATTAAAACATAAGTTAAAACACATAAGTTTTGCCTAGATTACATGAGAGTGCTTCCAAAAAGATTGGCCAAAGTCACATTAACAAAAAGAAATGAAAGGAAAGGTTAAAGTTCAAACTACTAAAACTAGTACTCATGGATGTCTATTTCGGCTGTTGGGGAGGCTCGATGGAGCTTCAACAGCTCTGACAAAACTCCCAATAGATCTTATATCTTCCACTCGCATGATTCTCAATACCATGATATCCAAAATCATCATAGCTAATTACCGTTAAGCTCAATACTAAACCTCTCTAAATTTGGGGAACAAGCAAGAATACACCTTATTAAACATCTTTCATTCTCCAAAACCATGAAACCTGTAAGCACCACACTCTGCAGCTTCAGCGGCCCCATTTTGTTGCAGTCTAAATCTAAAGAACAAGGTTCTGAAGATGGGGGATATGTGCCGCAAATAGCCTGCAAGATTAAATAGCATTCAGATGCAGAATAATAAAATTTACGATGATTAATGTGACGCTTATTCATTCAACTAACATGGATCTCAAGCGTTTCCAAATTTGCAGATCCACAAATCATTTTGATGACGATTAATAACATCACATCGCTGGTAAAGTCTACATCAGATAATTTTAGTCTTGAGGCAGAGAAAGGCGGTAGGGACACATCTTAAAAATAAAGGTACTTGAGATGCCACTTCAATGTTTTTCATCAAGCATTAATGCAGCAATCATTAATCTGAACCTCGAAGACCCAATTAATCGCTTTACCTTGGTACCAGAAAACTCTATATGAAGCTCTTGAAGTTTTGGAACACCCGTAAGCTGAAACACACTGGAACTAGTGATCATCACGACACCGCTTGAACTGGAGATCGCCGCGCTTTCAAGAATATCCAATCTTAAAGATAAAACTTTGAGATTTACACGTGTTACAATTTCAACGAGTTTCATCTTGGTTCTCATTTCGTGCTCACCAATAATCAGAATCTCAAGTAAGGGACACTGAGCAATAAACTCTGAAGATGTAAAGCATTCAAAATTTACAAAAGACAAGTCTAGGCTCAGTAGATTTGGAAAACCCTGAAAATTAGGCGTATGATGTAAGAAACAATTAGAGAGCTTCAAATGTTTTAAATGCATATAAGAATAAACTTCGGTTGGCAACTTAAGTTGGTCTCCACAGCTATTATCAAGAGTGAGCTCCTTAATTCCATTTCTAGCCAAAAACAAAACCCAATGACAACTACCATACTCAAACTTTGTTATGGGACCTTTAAGATAATAGAAAAGCCTACTCAAATTCCTCCCATTATAATCGATTTTTTTTCTCGGGATCAATACCGTATGGATACGATACGATTAATTAAAAAACGTAAACATAAGAAAACCGAGAGATCTTTGTGAACGAGGTGAAAGTATAGGCCAATTAAAACGTGTTTTGGAGTAGTTACGGATTTGGAAAGAGAAGGGTTTTAAACTAAAGACAAGATTACACTACGCCGAACTAAAAATAAGACGAATTACATTGACACGCAAATCGAGGCAAAATAATATTAATATAATAAAAGTTATATCTAATTTAAAATAACTTAAATAAATAAAAAATGAAATTAAAAATATCTAGAAATACTAAATGGGCCTCTAAATAGGCCAAAAGTAAAAACAACTAAGCTAAATGGGCGTTTTAGGCCCAATAATAAAAATTTGTTAAATAAGCTTTTAAAAGCCCTATCTGACTCAAACTTTAATTCTAAGAACAATTTTCCAAAGGCCAAAAAGCTAAAAACTAACTTATCACAACTTAATAAGCAATAAGTTGTCTTATTGGGCCTTGATAAGCCCAATAAGCAAAAGACTTAGTGCCATAAGCTGTAATTAAGCAGAGATTCCTCTTTTGGGATCATAAAACACAGCAAAAAGAAAATCTGAAAAGCCTTACTGAATAAGCTGAAACAAATACTTTTTCACTAAAAGACAAAATAGTCGACTTGGCTTAATTCATGATTAAATGAGTTGAGACTTTTTGCAAGAGCTTTTAAATAAAAAAATAAATGACTTTGGATGAAGGAAAATTACAATAAGCTAAATAGAAAGTCGTAAAAACCTCAATAAGCACTTTTAAAAAAGGAAAATAAGTTACTTTTCTACTGAAAACTTAATGACAAGGACTGAAAACTTGGAACACTATTAATAAGCTAAGAAAAATAAGATTAATTACAAAAGAAAAGTTGTTGACTATCTAGATTAGCTAGAACAATCAAATAAGCTAAATGGTCTTATTTCACCAAAATTTAACGAAAGTCAACGCGAACAAAAATGAAAGAAAATGAAAAGCTGGACTAAATAAGCACTGAGAAGGTTAAAATGAACTTGTTTGATGGCCTTGAGGTCAAGAGACAAGATTGCTAGTTGAATGGTAGTTGGCCCTGTTATGCTTATTTTTGGATAGTTAAGCCCCAATAAGCACAGTTGGTGCTTATTAGGTGTTATACAGTTCAAACAAGTAATACAGATCAAGTAACATACAGTAAGCACAAATCTAGGACAGGTACAAATCAATACCAGAAAAATGAAACAAATGCAAGAGTGATCTAAGCTAGGTGCACAAAGATGAAAATCAGCTTATTGCATAGGGCAACAATAAGCTCTAAAACCTACAAAGACCTTTAACAAATAAACTTCCCAACCTAAACTAGCCGATTCTCCAAAATCAACAACTAAAACTAATTCTAACTCCCTTAATTTTTTGTCGATGCACTTGATTGTGTTTAAACAAAGTTTTAGTGTTTCAAAGCACTCAATCATACAAGCCAATGAACAAAGGCCTAACCTATATCATCAGGCAACACTCAAATACATGCAACAAATATCAGACAACAAAGAAGAAAAAGAAATGAGACAAAAAGTAGTTTTTTAACAGAACACTTAAAATGGAAATTTTAAACTAACGCCACGAAACTAATGTTGAATTCTAACTTAACCAATCATATCAAGAAGTGTGAAGGAAATCTTAGCTAAAGCTTATGTCACTTAGGCCTTAACTTGCAGTCCCAAACACCTCGTTATACTATGGTAGATAAATTTTTTTAATAAAGAGTGAAATCTATGGTACCAATAAGCATGCAATTAGCACAAACATCAACCTATACTAACAAGAACCAAATATTAACAACAAAAACTAAAACTAATAATTAACCCTAAACTAGCCAGATCACATAAGCACATAAACAAGAACAGATAGCACAAAAACATGAGTTCTAAGTTGTACCATCCATGCCCCACCAAATCACTGATGCAAAAGCTTAAGGCTTAGCCGAGCTTCTTGGCTTATGGAGATAAGATGTGATGACGTGTGCAGTGAGTTGTAGACTATAACAATACAACAACTAAGACTACAACAGTCTTTGAATTCTTCTACTAAGACATGTTAACACATCAAAAGAAACACAACAAGCACACATAACTTATCAAAAACTCAGTTGTCAAGTGAGCTTTTGAAGAGCTTAATCCACATTAAGCATAAATCATATAACTATAACTCTTAAAAAACTTTTAGAATAAATCTTTTGCTAGTGAAAAGTAACCAAACAAGATAAGTAACAAAGCCCTATAACTTTGCTAGTACTTGAATTGTCAGGTCAAATGAATTTAATCAGTTCTAACACTTTGGATCTTCAAACTCTTTAATAAAATTTATCTTGAAAGACAATTTTAATAAACTGAAACATAAACTTGCAATGAATGTAAAATCGACGAATTTAAAAGCAGACTATATTAAAAAGGAACACAATAACTTGCAAGGCTAAAATCTTTCATTAACTAGTCAAGATAAAAGGTTTAGAAATTTTTAGAACAAGGAAAATAAAAAATTGCTAATATCTATTTATATTACATGGGAGATGTGATGAAACCTAGAATCATAGATAGATTAAGCTTACTAGGATAACCAACGTTCATATGAAACAATCATAGAGGAATTAGAACAAGGTGTTTACTCTCCATAGATTACTTGTATTAAAAGTCAAACGATTACAAGTAACAAACCTAGGAGTGTATACATTAATTCCATGCCTAGAACACACGAACTCAACTTTAGGTTTACATTTTGTAAGAAACTTATGAAAACCTACGCAGGGTATATGTCTTTATATACTAGACATAACCCTTCTTACAAGAAATCTAATTACATATTTTACCGGGGTGAGTCCCCTTTACCCCAAAAAAAAGAATCTAATTACACTAGAAGTCCTTCTATATTTTACACTTTAGTCCTCTTCCTTGAATAGAAGGTCTCCATATTCTTGTAGTTCTTGATATTTGCGTATAAGTCCTCTTGTTTCATTATTGTATGTTTTGTCTCATCAAATCTAATTCCCCAAAATCTTTCTCTATTTGATGATGACAAAACCAAGCTTCAAATCTTGATGTTCCACGAATGAAAGATTTCTTGTAAAACATATCACCACCTAAAATAAGTTGCATACATTTATCTCGTAATCTTCTTCCCCTTTTTATCTCATCCACTAGGGGTCTTCTGAAGATAGGCAACTGATAAATACTTCCCCTGAGTGGTGCATGTAGATGAATCATGAACTTTGTAGACTAAATTGTAGATTACTAATAAAGAAAAATAAATGTAGAAACTAGAAGGGGGGGGGGTTGAATAGTTTCTTATAATTTACTTGTTAAAAGGTGGTTTTCAAAAATCCTTTTTCAAAAAATTAGACTTGAGGAAATGGGTGAAATCTTCTTATGCACAATATGAACAATGATAGTGTAACTAAGCTAATACTAACAAATATATATGGACAAAGAATAAAGAATGTAAAGAGTTAAGGGTAAAGAAAGATCAAACCGAACACCAAGGATTTATAGTGGTTTGGCAGCGAAGCTCACTCCTCGTTCCTAATCCACTCCTCGAGTACTCCTTACTCGAGAGTTCACTACACAACAAGCTCCTTATGGTAGAGAAAACCGTACACGTCGCTTAACCAATTTCTGAATCTAAGCTAAAAGTGGAGCCCTAATGGTAGCTAGGACCAATCTACACAACTATATTTAGTACATACACAACTTCCAAATAGACACAACTACTTGGATCTTCTCAACTAAGACACAACAACAAATGTATAAAAGTAGATCTTCAATGGATCTTTGGTGGTGGACTCAACACTTCACAAGGATAGTGTTCTTCTCTTTGCACTTGGAGAGGAAGAGATGGAAGAACAAGATTCACTTCTTAAACAAGTAGTAATCAAACAAATGATCAAATATTTGAGTGATTAAAGAAGAGAGTTTGAATCTGGAAATAGATGTGCAAAAGAGGTGAATTGAAAAGCTGAGAATGGTCCACTATTTATAGGACAAAGGGCCAACGGCTATATCTGCCCGCGGTTCCTTATCTTAGCCCACGGTACCTTATCGATAAGGAACCGCCTAGGAGCTAAGGTACCGCTGGACTAGAATCCGCTCCCTTTTTGTCCTTTAGTGGTGGAGGTCATATCTGGTTTAAAAAATATCCTGATAGAATATTCCTAACCAAATAAGAATATGCCATTTTCAAATTTTCAAATAATTAATTTAATAAAACATTTTCTTAAAAAGAAAGTTTAATAAAAACTTGTCACACTTAATAAAAAGTGAGTTTTAAGAAAAGATTAAATTACTTGATCACTTGATTAAGGTTAGTACTTGTTTATCCATACCTTAAGTGAAAATGGGTAAAATGAAAAATACTTGAACTCAAGAATTCGTTTTTCGTTGTTTTTGTAAATGCTTGTTTTTACATATTGTCGTAATCAAAACTAAGCGAGACCGAAAAATGCAAGTAACGTTTTTAGGCATTATTGCATTAACAATCCCCTTTTTGATTCCGACAATACATAAACTCAATCACACAAAAAAACAAGATTTTCGAAGACGAGTTTATTCATTTCTCCCCCTTTGTCGAAGCAAAAAGGTTGCACAAGTCGGTGTTGAAGAAACGGACTTAGCAAAGACTCCCCCTTGGTTCTTACTCCCCCTAGCTTGGGGCACCGAGGAATCGAGATATGGTGACAAGCTACATAGAAGGGTTAGTTGAACAAAAGAAACAACCAACAATATATAGCAATAGGTCACAAAATAAAAGAGAAGAAAATACAAAGACAAAGATCCAAGATAGGTTACTAAAGGAACATCATACAAAGAAGTATGGAAAAAGAAACAAGCCAAAAGCATAAATCTAATCCTAGTTATTCTAGAATTCTAAGACTTGCTTGAATTTGGTGTCTTGTGGATAAGCAACCAATGCTTATATGAAAGACAAGGTAATGGCGGAGGGTGGTGGTGGTGGATTGTTGGAGATCTCATAATCATAGTGAAGAGGAGGCTTGATTAAGAGACTCTTGATGTAGCTCAACTCCTCATAGATTTGTGCCATAGCAAGATGTTGATATTGACAACAATGTCAATATGTTCCATGGTGCATGACATTATCATGAGAAGGAGGAAGAACACTAAAGGGTGGTGGTGGAAGAAAAGATGTTCCACAATCAACAATCTTGGTAGGAGAGATGTGATTAAGAGTGTTCTTGGGTGGGTTTGGATTGTAATGGTTTTTGGGTGAGTTGGGATTGAAAGCAATTGGAGAAAATGGAGGAGATTCAAGGCTTTCATTGGGAGAGTAAGACATTTTGAGGTGTGAAGTATGGAAAAATGCTTATGGTTTAAATAGGGAAGGCTTAGGGTATTTTTAGGGTGGTCAAAGGGTTTGAAACAAAGATTCTTGTTGGAGCAAATCTGGAGTTTCAGACAAAAACCCGAAAAAGGAAGGCACTGTAGGCGGTTCCTTAGCAAGTCTGGCGGTACCTTATCAATAAGGCACCGCGGTTCACATATGGAACCGCCTGTAGAGGCAGTGTTTGGTGTTTGGAGGAAGATTTTTCAGCAAATCTTATTTTTCTATTCTAACTTATCATAGGGATATGCTTAAAAGCAAAGATAGACAAAGAAAACATATGCAAACTTACCAAACAGAGATTTGACCAAAATACATGGATGAAAAAAATTGATGTAGGAGGTGTGTAAGACAAGACCTTAAGTCATGACACAATAATCCTCCATGATTCTATCTTGTTCTTGCTATGTTTGAGAGAATCATACATATGAATTATGTAAGCTCTTGATGAATAGCGAGAATCTATGAAAAATAGTTTTTAGATTGAATTAACAATGTCAAAAAAAAGTCTCAACCATTTTCGAAAGAGACTTTGAGAATTTTGAAAAGGAGAAGAGAGGGTTTTTCAAAAAGAGTTTGGAAGACTCAATGACTCAAAGTGGTAAAAGAAAACACACAAAAAGAAAGGAAATTAAGGAAGATGTTCCATTAATCCTAGAACTAGACGCAAGTAATTAAAAGGTTCCCTCTTAAGCGGCTTAGTGAAGATGTCGGCTAAGTTGTCCTCGGAGGGTACCTTCTCAATTGAAATGTTCCCCTTTTGAACATTATCCCTAAGGAAATGGTGTCGAATTTCTATGTGTTTGGTTCGCGAATGTTGCACGGGATTCTTGCTAAGGTCTATAGTGTAACACCCCCAAGATGATCAAATGCAGCAGAATAGTAATTGGGGTGTTACTTGGGTGGATCGATAGCACATAGCATATAGAGCAATGATCACAAATATCACTTTGAAACATATTACATGAATTAATCGTACACATTTAGTATCTTGTCTGAAATAAAACCACATTTATTATAAAACAAAAATAAATATCCCAGCCCGATGGTAAACATGATGCTTCCTAAAATGCTGGAATCCAATGCGTGAACCTGCTTACTTTCCTGAGAAAACATAAAAGTAAAATGTGGGGGTCAACACGAGGTTGGTGAATTCACAGGTTTAATTAATCAAATAAAGTATCAATATGCAAAGCACCACGATGATAGCAGGACATCACAGCCCAACGCTACAGTAGTTCCTACTGCCCTGTAATAGAAGCTAGACATGATTCTCAGTAAGCCCATTTGGGTCTATCCTGATTGAGGTTTCCCTTAATCCGACAATGACATAAACCTGCTGCTTGGCCTAAGCAATACGTGACAGCTGATCACGACAGGCCGGGTGTTGTCAATACCCGAATAGATCTATCCATACATTTCGCGCTACACTATTAACTAATACAGTCCACGGGAATGGGGCAAACAGTAGGCAAATAAATTGTTGTTGTCTGTGCATGCTTGTATATAAATAATTTTTTTATGTTTTCTCCCCCAGTTATAAAACAGTAAAGATGGGGCTATGAACTCACCTTAGTGATAATGAGGTAGTGAGGATGATGTCACTGAATGACTCTCACAGTGTAGTCACGGACTGGAGAAATTACCTATGTAATTTAAATGTCTCAGTGAATGCAACAATAATAAGGCATGATGAACGGTGCATATGAAAATGCATGATCACAATTTATGAGTTGTTACGTTGGTGCAAGTGTTTGTTCTTATAGTGAAATGAAAGTATATACATATTTTTGTTCTAAAAAAATATATATATATATATATATATATATATATATATATATATATATATATATATATATATATATATATATATATATATATATATATATATATATATATATATATATATATATATATATATATATATATATATATTAATTGTTTAGGAGAAGAGGGGTCGTAAATTAAATAAGTAGCTTTTATCTTATTTAATTTATCATAATGAAATAAGTTACAATTTATTAAGATTTAGGGTTTCGAAAGAAAATGGTTAACGGGGTTTGTCAAATTCGTAGAGTTTGTAAATAACTATAGTGATTTATTTAACAAATGACACGTTTTATTATTTCTTTTAACTAAGAAAAAATACGATAAATCCTTGTAAGTATAATTGTTTAGAAAGGTAACTTAAGGTTTTCGTCCGTTAAGTTTATTACATCGTTAGTCCTTGTCAGTTAATTCTATTTATGAAAACGCCCCTAGGGCTTGGAAAACTTTAGAGGAATGACCAAACACCCCCTCCAATCCCACAGAAACTTTATAATATGGGATTAGGGCTTGGTATTAGTTTCAAAAGTGTCACAATAGGTCCTTGCGGTTTATCTTAGCTCTCGGTTTGAATTTAACATACCCTATAGTTTCGAAAATGACACAAACGACCCTTGTACTATATAATAGTCACGAATAGGTTTACACAAGTTTTACTAGTTTATAATTTTGGACCAAACTTTCACCATTTGTCAATTTAGGCACGAAAAGTCTATATATATTTCTAGTCTTGGGCTATACGGCCCATTTGGGTCCGGTTAGGGTAAATAGGGATAATGGGCTTGATTTGGCTTAGTAAAAACTTAAGGTAAATTAGTAAGTTTTAAATAATTACTATTGGGCTTATACTAGTTTTCTTAAATGGGCTTATAACATGTTTTATTTCTAAACTAACCTAGTGTAAGCTTAAATATATTCGGCTTATTTTTATGGCTTATATAGGCTTATTGTTTTTTACTAAAGTTTATATTTTCCTAATAGTTAAACCTAAGCTTACGTTTTGAGGGCTCACGGGCTTATTCTAAGGCTTTTGAGATTCAGCTTATATTTGCATGGGCTTATCTATACTCGTTTTATAAATAAGCCGAGTCTATAAGTCCATCTATTGAGCTTATTATTTTTTTCAAGGCACTTACTTATAACTAGCTTATTTCTAGGAGTTTTAAGCAAGGTGTTCAACATGTTAGGACATGGTTAAGGATTTAGGGCACGAAAATCCGTTCCACCATATGAGCCGTGGGCTCATAAGCCATATGGGAGGCATTTCATAGAAGTTTTACGTATACATGGCAACCTAGGCTCGTTTCCTAAGTTCCTACATGCATGCCATGAGATGGAAAGTAAAAATGATGGAAATAGGTCTAAGGTAGACTATACTTACTTGTGTGAACAAGATGGTGACGAATGTGGTGATGTTGGCGTCGGTTTGCTTTAGACGTGACCTAGGAGTCTTGAATGCTAGTCTTTAATGCTTGGAGTACAAAGATATGGGGTAGTAAATGAGATGGAGGATTTTGTTAGCTCAAGGTGCTATGTGGGAGTATTCCTTGATCCGAAAATAATGGTGTGAGGGTGAATGAGTGTAGCTAGTTTTATAAATATCTATGAATGAAATGGGAATTGTGGTTTGGGGTAGGACACGGCAAGAAAGAGAGAGTTGCATAAATTTAGTGAATTTTGGGAAGTACTAGGAAGTACATGTTTTAATGAGTTTTGATGTACACATGACCCTTGTGGTCATTCAAGCCGTCTCCTATAGGGTTTCCAAGGGCAAGCATAGTGTTTTCATTTAAGGTTGTGTTGTACAAGGTGGGAATATGTGTGTGGTGAAGCATGTATACACGGCTAGGAGTAAGGGGTGGGGTAGGGTTTGTAGATTTTTTAATCTTGTTTTTAAGTATAAGTTAGTTAAGTGTATAATACTTTGTAGTGTCTAGGATTTGTTTTGGTTTGAATATTGGGGTCTTGGTATAATTACTAGAGTTATAAGTGTGATGTAGTAGAAATAGGTTCGAGTCCTAATTTATTTGGTTAGGTTTTGGGATCCTTGGTGAAGTAGGGTCGACTAGGTGATTTTTATTATATCAAAAATATAATAAAAGAATAAAATGATTTAACGTAGCGTTCATGTTTAAAAGTAATTGTCATCGTAGTTTAAAGTCAATTATTGTGTAAGAAAATATATACATGAATACTCAAGTCTTATTAATTTATATATATAAGTAGTCATTTATTAATTATGATCATGACGTTGGATTTTTAGAAATTAATGGGATGAATGCTAGTGATCATATGTTCAGGTGACTTAAAGTCCCTCACAATAGATTGTTTGTTGTCCAGTATGCTCTTGAAATGTAGTCATACAAATGTGGCCATGCTTTTATGATTAAAATACTCATAGTCACAATAAAAGGTTGTGATATAGTTGTTTCCCTGTTCAGATGATTAAATGATCTATGCTCATGTGATGCATATGATTGTTCAAAGGATTTCATGCAAAGGTGATAGAATAAATATATAGATATCATGAGGTGACGTACACAATGTTGACATAGTTAAAACCTGAAATTTACAGGTTTTACAGCATAAACCCGTTATTTTAGCTTTGTCCTCAAAGCTTAAGATGACGTCACTGCTCAGGTGAAAAAGTGTGGGTACTTAGCTCTAAACGAGTCTTCGTTCTCCCAAGTAAACTTGGGACCTTTCCTAGAGTTCCATCGTATTTTAACTAACGGGATTTGGCTTCGTTTCAACTTCTTAACTTCTCTCTCCACGACTTCCACTGGTTCTTCTACAAATTGAAGTTTGTCGTCAAAATGGACTCCCTCCAATGGCATTGCTAACGGTTCATCTGCGTAGCACTTCTTCAAGTTTGAGACGTGGAATGTAGGGTGTACCCGGCTTAACTGTTGGGGCAACTCCAAGCGATAGGCGACCTCTCCAATTCTGGCAATCACCTTGAAAAGTCCTACGTAACGTGGATTTAACTTCCCCCGTTTCCCAAACCGTACAACACCCTTCCAAGGTGATACCTTCAGCATAACACGGTCACCTACAGCAAACTCCATAGGTTTACGCTTCCTGTCAGCATAACTCTTTTGTCTATCCTGGGTAGCCTGGATTCGCTGCTTGATGAGGGCGATCTTCTCAGTAGTCTCTTGGATCAGTTCGGGTCCTGTCAGTTGAAATTCCCCCACCTCTGCCTAGCATACTGGTGATCGACATTTGCGGCCGTAGAGGGCCTCAAATGGTGTTGCCTTAATACTGGCATGGTAGCTGTTATTATAGGAGAATTCCACTAATGGAATGTGTTCGACCCATCCTTTTCCAAAGTCGATCACACATGCTCTTAGCATGTCTTCTAGTGTTTGGATTGTCCGTTCACTCTGACCGTCGGTCTGCGGATGGTATGCGGTACTCATATCCAGGTTTGTTCCTAAAGCTCTTTGAAAAGCTTTCCAGAAGTTTGATGTAAATCTTCCATCTCTATCGCAGATGATTGAGACTGGTATCCCGTGTCTCGTCACCACTTCCTTTAAGTACGTTTTGGCTAATTTGCTCAGAGAATCATTTTCCTTGATAGGTAAGAAGTGAGCTGATTTTGTGAGGCGGTCAACGATTACCCAAATTGTATCATAGCCGTGGGACGATGTAGGAAGTTTGGTAATGAAATCCATGGTGATATTGTCCCACTTCCATTTTGGTATTTCGGGTTGGACTAACAAACCTGATGGTCGCTGATGTTCTGTTTTGACTCTAGCACAAGTCAGACATTTCTTCACGTAGGTGGCAATGTCTGCTTTCATGTTCGGCCACCAGTATAATTTCTTCACGTCTTGGTAAATCTTTTCAGATCCGGGATGTATGGAGTACTTGGACTTATGAGATTCGTGCATGATCACGTTCCTCAAGTCTCTGTAACATGGCAGCCAGCTCCTTCCGTGTAAACACAATGTTCCGTATGTTCTAGCTTCTAACTTTTCCTTACTTAGGTCCGTCCTAAGCATTCCTCCTATGTCTTCCCTTCCGATATTCTCGGGCTTCTGTGCCTGGAGTTGAGCCTCTAATATTTGTTTGGGTAGGTCCAACTTAATGGTCATGACTAAGGCTCGAACTCTCATGGGAGGATCAGTCCCCTTTCGGCTTAGTGCATCTGCAACTACATTTGCTTTTCCTGGGTGGTATCTGATGTCACAGTCGTAGTCGCTGAGTAATTCTATCCAACGATGTTGCCTCATGTTTAGTTCCTTCTGATCTAAGATATGTTGCAATCTCTTGTGATCAGTATGCACTGTGCACTTGGTCCCGTACAGGTAGTGCCTTCAGATTTTTAAGGCGAAAACTACGGATCCAAGTTCTAGATCATGGGTGGAGTAATTCTGCTCGTGCTTCTTCAGTTGTCTTTAAGCATAAGCAATCACTTTCTGTCTCTGCATCAACACAGCTCCCAAACCTTTGTGCGAGGCGTCACAGTAGACAACGAAGTCTTCGTTACCTTCTGGTAGGGCTAAAATAGGTGCACTGCACAATTTTTGTTTGATGGTTGGGAACGCATCCTTCTCTTTTTCTCCCCATACAAACTTTATGCCCTTCTGGGTAAGCTTGGTCATTGATTTAGCAATCTTAGAAAATCCCTCGATAAATCATCTAACCGGCAAGACCTAGGAATTGGCGAATTTCCTTCGGCGACGTGGGTAATGCCCAATCTTTCACGGATTCGACTTTCGCGGGGTCAACTTGGATTCCTTTTTCATCAATCACATGACCGAGAAAGTGCACTTTAAGGATCCAAAAATCTCACTTTGAGAATTTTGCGTACAGCTTTTCTTCCTTAAGCAGTTTTAGTACCTGAGCTAGATGTTCTCCGTGTTCTTGCTCATTTTTGGAATAGATGAGGATGTCATCAATAAACACTATCATGAACTTATCCAAATAGGGTCTGCACACTCGATTCATGAGATCCATGAATATGGCTGGTGCATTGGTCAGTCCAAATGGCATGACTTGGAACTCATAATGACCGTAGCGTGTTCGGAAAGCTGTCTTTGGTATATCCTCTTCTCTGACCTTCAACTGGTGATACCCGGATCGTAAGTCGATCTTGGAGTACACACTTGATCCTTGCAGCTGATCAAATAGGTCATCGATTCGTGGTAACGGGTAACGGTTTTTCACAGTTAACTTATTCAGTTCTCTGTAATCGATACACATTCGGAAAGAACCGTATTTCTTTTTAACAAACAACACTGGGGCTCCCCAAGGTGAGGAACTGGGTCTAATAAAACCTTTGTCTGACAGTTCTTTGAGTTGTTCCGCGAGTTCTTTCATCTCGGTAGGTGCTAAGCGGTAGGGTGCTTTAGCTATAGGTGCAGCTCCTGGCACTAAGTCGATTTGAAATTCAACTTGGCGAGTCGGAGGTAATCCTGGAAAGTTGTCTGGAAAGACTTCAGGATAATCACGAACGATGGGTACATCCTTGATCTGTTTCTTCTTGGGTTCTTCTTCTTTGTCTGTCTTAAAATATGTGCTAAAAAGATAGGACATCCTTTTAGTAGATATTTCTGGGCTTTGGTACACGAGATCACACTTAACCTAGTGTCTGTTTTATCCGAATTTACGTCTCCTCGGATAATTAGATCTGCGTTTCCCCATGGTATACGGACTAGTTTTCTCGTCACACACAATGGTTACATGATATCTTGCCAACCAATCCATACCAATAATGATATCAAAACTACTTAGTTTTATGAGTATTAATTGAATATCAAATGGGTGATTCTGAAGGTTTAAAGTACAGCCTCTTATAATGGTATTAGTTTCAATGATTTTTCCTTCCGCTAATTCGACTCTGTAACAGTTATCTAATGGGGTAGGTAGAATGCCTAGTAAGCTACTAAACTCTATGGATACGAAACTCCTATCGGCTCTCGTATCGAATAAAATATTTGCATAGCGATTATTCAGAAGAAACGTACCAGTAACTACTTTGGAGTCGGGGTTGGTCCTGTTTTCTCCTATGACATAAACTCTAGCAGATGCTCCGCCTTGGCTTTCATTCTTACGCTTTGGGCAGTCAGGTCTGATATGTCCGATCTCTCCACAACCAAAGCAACGGATCTCCTTACGAGTCATGTTTCCACTACCAGTGAGCTGGCGGCTTCCTTGGTATCCACTCCCACGGGAGTTTTGCCTGTTGCCGTTGTGGGGCTTGTAGTTGGCACTGGAGTTGTTCCTATTGGTCGGAGCATATGCGCTGCGCTGCTCTGGTCTTCGACATTCAACAGTGGAGTAGTGATGGAAATTACACTTTGAGCATTTTGGTTTGTTTCCCACGTATGGTGGTGATCCTGAGGAAACAGAACTGCAGACTTGACTTAAACTTTGCCTCTTGGGCTGTTGAGTCTGGGGATGATGACGGTAGTTATCATCGACTTTCCTCTTGTGCTCTGCTTGTCTAATCAGATGAGCACGACCACGTTTGTCCACTAATTCTGTGGCAAACTCAATTGCACTCTCGATGGTAGTTGGTCGAGATGCAAGCACACTGTCATGAACAGAGTCTGGAAGTCCACTAACGTACTTCTCTATCTTATCCGACACTTTAGGGTACATACGGGTACACATCAAAGTTAGTTCCTGGAACTTCTGGTTGTAACCCGTATTATTGAAGTTGATGCATTTGAGGTTCCATAATTCAACCTCCAGCTTTTTGATTTTACTGCGTGGACAGTATTTTATGGTAAGATTTTCCTTCAATGCAGTCCATGTCATCCCATAGGCTCCATCGTGTCCGAGGGTAGCAACTTGCGAGTTCCACCACGTGAGTGCATGTTCCAAGAGTGTACAAGTGGCGAATTTCACCTTGTTTTCTTTAGTACAATCACTAATACGGAACACGGTCTCAGTCCTCTCAAACCATTGCATGAGCTCGACTACCCCTTCCTTTCCCTTGTAATAGCTGGGCTTGCACATTAGGAAATCAGGGTAAGTACATCCTCGAGCTTCGCGGTTCCTGTTATTAGAGTTTTCACTGTCTCCATGGGTTCCGTTGGGGCAGTTTTCCCTGGCAGCTAAGGCATCAGTAATGCCTTGCTCAATCAGTACTCTGAGTTATGCATCAGATATAGTTGTCGCAGGTGTTTCTGCGGGATTTGGGCGTGCGCGTCTTGGTGGCATTTTTCTATATTAATAAGAAAAAATGAGATTTATTAGCTGATAAACAAGATGGTTATATTAAACTGCATGGGTAATGTTTATGCATAGAATTCACAACAAATTTGATAATCCGTTAAGAGTTCATAATAATATAAATGTAAACAAACAAGTGGACGGTAACATGCTATTTCTGGCAAACAACAATATAGTACAAGTACAACCGATCTAAGACAGGGGCATAGCAAACCTGTCTGAAATAGTGGTACATATGTTTGTAATACAACCAAAGATATCCTACCTACTAAGGTTAGGTGCTACAAATACAACTGAAAGGAGTACAAGTACAAAAGAGATAAATCATGCGAGCTGAGATACAACTCAATGCTTGTCATGATGTACAAATAAAAATCTAGCCTACACTAGTATGGCTGCCTGCAGGTGCAGATGGTCCGGCTGGTGGTGTACGCTCATCCTTCATGCGGATCACGGCACTCCGGGTCTCTCTGGTGTATCTCAAAGCCTCTAGTAGCTGATGCTGACGTGCAGTGTCGGCACTCCGGAACTGCTCTGTCTCTGTAGTGATCCCCTGGTGACGAAGATCTGTCAAATCCACGAAGGTCCTGAAGGTGTCCTCCTGCGTGTACATGACGGCTCGAGTCTCGTGGGAATGACTCTCCAGCGAAGCTAGGCGGTAACGGAGGTAAGCTACCTCTTCCAATAGCCAGTGTATGGTCTCCCGGGTGGTGTATGACTCGCCGGCTATGGCCCAGTAGAGAGAGTCAAGTCTCTCCTGGAGCACGGCGCGACCTTGCTGGTCCGCCTGTAGTAGAGAGTGGATAAGGGCGGTGTCCTGCGCCTGTCGGGCCGTAAGTGCATCGACCTGTGCCTGAAGGGCGCTAAGTCTAGCCTGCCCGGCTCTTGATCCCTCTCCAATCTCATAGGTCGAGTCAGGGATAGTGTCATGTCTCCTCTTACGAGGTGGCAAAACACTAGTGGGGTAAGTGCGAGGTACAGAAGGTGGTGGTAAGGGTGGTAAAGAAGGTACGACCTGGTCCACCTCTCTAGGAGGGGATGTAGGTACTACAAGCAGTGGTGTAGTAGGGGATACGGTAGGTGGTGAAGGAGTAGGTGAATCTGTGAGTACGATGACCCCGTCCTGCTGGTCATCTCTGGACTCAGTGTCAGATGCAGGTCCAGCGAGTACTGATATCGGTGACAAAGGTGTGATGGTAGGAACCATAAGCTCCTCGAAGGTAGTAATGATAGTGGGCGTCGTCATGATATCTGAAAGTAACATTTTAAAGTTGAGCAAGTTTTTAGCTTACACAATTTAAAAAGTTTTATGATGCATATGCGATGTGGTTTTAAAGCTTTTAACCATGTTTGTTAAAAGTATAGATGGATACTTATGTGATTTATTTACCATGAGGGTATAAATCAATGTGAAGTTAGTTCACATAATATGCATGCTCTACAATGCTATATGCCTAACTTATAGGTTCCCCAAAAATAAATTTTCTTTAGACTGATTTTTATGGTCAGTTATAGTCCAGTTTAAAATTTTTATTATTTAAAAATTTTTAGGTTTTTGATCTGGTTCTCTATAACTATGCGCTCTGATACCATTTCTGTAACACCCCCAAGTTGGTCAAATGCAGCGGAATAGTAATTGGGGTGGTACTTGGGTGGATCGATAGCACATGGCATATAGAGCAATGATCATAAATATCACTTTGAAACATATTACATGAATTAATCGTACACATTTAGTATCTTGTCTGAAATAAAACCACATTTATTATAAAACAGAAATAAATATCCCAGCTCGATGGTGAACATGATGCTTCCTAAAATGCTGGAATCCAATGCATGAACCTGCTTACTTTCCTGAGAAAACATAAAAGTAAAATGTGGGGGTCAACACGAGGTTGGTGAATTCATAGGTTTAATTAATTAAATAAAGTATCAATAAGCAAAGCACCACGATGATAGCAGGACATCACAGCCTAACGCTATAGTAGTTTCTACTGCCCTGTAATAGAAGCTAGACATGATTCTCAGTAAGCCCATTTGGGTCTATCCTGATTGAGGTTTCCCTTAATCCGACAATGACATAAACCTGCTGCTTGGCCTAAGCAATATGTGACAGCTGATCACGACAGGCCGGGTGTTGTCAGTACCCGAATAGATCTATCCATACATTTTGCGCTACACTATTAACTAATACAGTCCACGGGAATGGGGCAAACTGTAGGCAAATAAATTGTTGTTGTCTGTGCATGCTTGCATATAAATAATTTTTGTATGTTTTCTTCCCCAGTTATAAAACAGTAAAGATGGGGCCATGAACTCACCTTAGTGATAATGAGGTAGTGAGGATGATGTCACTGAATGACTGTCACAGTATAGTCACGGACTGGAGAAATTACCTAAGTAATTTAAATGTCTCAGTGAATGCAACAATAATAATGCATGATGAACGGTGCATATAAAAATGCATGATCACAATTTATGAGTTGTTACGTTGGTTCAAGTGTTTGTTCTTATAGTGAAATGAAAGTATATACATATTTTTTTTTTCTATATATATATATATATATATATATATATATATATATATATATATATATATATATATATATATATATATATAGATTAATTGTTTAAGAAAAGAGGGGTCGTAAATTAAATAAGTAGCTTTTATCTTATTTAATTTATCATAGTTATATAAATTACATTTTATTAAGATTTAGGGTTTCGAAAGAAAATGGTTAACGGGGTTTGTCAAATTCGTAGAGTTTGTAAATAACTATAGTGATTTATTTAACAAATGACACGTTTTATTATTTCTTTTAACTAAGTAAAAATATGATAAATCCTTGTAAGTATAATTGTTTAGAAAGGTAACTTTAGGTTTTCGTCCGTTAAGTTTATTACATCGTTAGTCCTTGTCAGTTAATTCTATTTATGAAAACGCCCCTAGGGCTTGGAAAACTTTAGAGGAATGACCAAACACCCCTTCCAATCCCACGGAAACTTTATAATATGGGATTAGGGCTTGGTATTAGTTTCAAAAGTGTCACATTAGGTCCTTGTGGTTTATCTTAGCTCTCGGTTTGAATTTAACATACCCTATAGTTTCGAAAATGACACAAACAACCCTTGTACTATATAATAGTCACGAATAGGTTTACACAAGTTTTACTAGTTTATAATTTTGGACCAAACTTTCACCATTTGTCAATTTAAGCACGAAAAGTCTATATATATTTCTAGTCTTGGGCTATACGGCCTATTTGGGTCCGGTTAGGGTAAATAGGGATAATGGGCTTGATTTGGCTTAGTAAAAACTTAAGGTAAATTAGTAAGTTTTAAATAATTACTATTGGGCTTATACTAGTTTTCTTAAATGGGCTTATAACATGTTTTATTTCTAAACTAACCTAGTGTAAGCTTAAATATATTCGGCTTATTTTTATGGCTTATATAGGCTTATTTTTTTGACTAAAGTTTATATTTTCCTAATAGTTAAACCTAAGCTTACGTTTTGAGGGCTCACGGGCTTATTCTAAGGCTTTTGAGATTCGGGTTATATTTGCATGGGCTTATCTATACGCGTTTTATTAATAAGCCGAGTCTATAAGTCCATCTATTGAGCTTATTATTTGTTTTCAAGGCACTTACTTATAACTAGCTTATTTCTAGGAGTTTTAAGCAAGGTGTTCAACATGTTAGGACATGGTTAAGGATTTAGGGCACGAAAATCCGTTCCACCATATGAGCTGTGGGCTCATAAGCCATATAGGAGGCATTTCATGGATGTTTTTCGTATGCATGGCAACCTAGGCTCGTTTCCTAAGTTCCTACATGCATGCCATGAGATGGAAAGTAAAAATGATGGAAATAGGTCTAAGGTAGACTATACTTACTTGTGTGATCAAGATGGTGACGAATGTGGTGATGTTGGCTTCGGTTTGCTTTAGACGTGACCTAGGAGTCTTGAATGCTAGTCTTCAATGCTTGGAGTACAAAGATATGGGGTAGTAAATGAGATGGAGGATTTTGTTAGCTCAAGGTGCTATGTGGGAGTATTCCTTGATCCGAAAATAATGGTGTGAGGGTGAATGAGTGTAGCTAGTTTTATAAATATCTAAGAATGAAATGGGAATTGTGGTTTGGGGTAGGACACGGCAAGAAAGAGAGAGTTGCATAGATTTAGTGAATTTTGGGAAGTACTAGGAAGTACATGTTTTAATGAGTTTTGATGTACACATGACCCTTGTGGTCATTCAAGCCGTCGCCTATAGGGTTTCCAAGGGCAAGCATAGTGTTTTCATTTAAGGTTGTGTTGTACAAGGTGGGAATATGTGTGTGGTGAAGCATGTATACACGTCTAGGAGTAAGGGGTGGGGTAGGGTTTGTAGATTTTTAAATCTTGTTTTTAAGTATAAGTTAGTTAAGTGTATAATACTTTGTAGTGTCTAGGATTTGTTTTGGTTTGAATATTGGGGTCTTGGTATAATTACTAGAGTTATAAGTGTGATGTAGTAGAAATAGGTTCGAGTCCTAATTTATTTGGTTAGGTTTTGGGATCCTTGGTGAAAGTAGGGTCATTTAGGTGATTTTTATTATATCAAAAATATATTAAAAGAATAAAATGATTTAACGTAGCGTTCATGTTTAAAAGTAATTGTCATCGTAGTTTAAAGTAAATTATTGTGTAAGAAAATATATACATGAATACTCAAGTCTTATGAATTTATATATATAAGTAGTCATTTATTATTTGTGATCATGACGTTGGATTTTTAGAAATTAATGGGATGAATGCTAGTGATCATATGTTCAGGTGACTTAAAGTCCCTCACAATAGATTGTTTGTTGTCCAGTATGGTCTTGAAATGTAGTCATACAAATGTGGCCATGCTTTTATGATTAAAATACTCATAGTCACAATAAAAGGTTGTGATATAGTTGTTTCCCTGTTCAGATGATTAAATGATGTATGCTCATGTGATGCATATGATTATTCAAAGGATTTCATGCAAAGGTAATAGAATAAATATATAGATATCATGAGGTGACGTACACAATGTTGACATAGTCAATACCTGAAATTTACAGGTTTTACATATAGCGCCTTTATTATCGCACATGACGGGAACATCATCAAGAGAAATCCCGTAATCAACAAGCGCTTGCTTCATCCATAGAGCTTGTTGGCATGCTTTTCCGACACTCACATACTCGGCTTCCGTGGTGGATATTGCAAGAGCGGTTTGTTTCTTGGAGAACCAAGAAGTTAAACAACAACCCATGATGGTACAAACTCCACTAGTGCTTTTCCGGTCCACATAGTCTCCCGCATGATCCGAGTCCGCGTAGACAATGGTTTCTACGCCGGTCCCTTTAGGATACCATAATCCTAAATGTATAGTGCCTTTAATGTATCAGAAGATACGCTTAACCGCTTCAAGGTGAGAGGTTTTTGGAGCCTCTTGGAAACGAGCACAAAGGCAAAAACTAAACATGATATCCGGTCGACTTGCCGTTAGGTACAACAAACTACCAATCATACCTCTATATTTGGTGTTGTCTACCGACTCACGATCATCATCTACGGTGAGTTTAGTATCCGAGGCCATTGGGGTCTTCATTGGTCTAGATTCTTCTAATCCAAATTTCTTTAGCATTTCTTTAGCATACTTAGATTGACTAAAGAAAATACCATCATCCATTTGTTAAATTTAGAGTCCTAAAAAGAAGTTAAGTTCTCCCATCATACTCATTTCAAACTCATCATGCATGATTTTGGCAAAGTCATCACACAATTTTTAACAAGTTGATCCAAATATAATGTCATCAACATATATTTGTACGATTATGAGGTTAGAACCTTTCTTCTTTGTAAAGAGTGTGTTGTCTACCATCCCCATGATATACTCATGTTTAACAAGAAACGCTTTAAGTCTGTCATACCAAGCTTTGGGTGCTTGTTTGAGTCCATAAAGTGCTTTCTTAAGCTTGTAAACATGATCCGGTTTCTCAAAATCAATGAAGCCGGGAGGTTGAGCCACATATACCTCCTCATTGATCAAACCGTTAAGAAGTGCACTCTTTACGTCCATTTGTTTAAGCTTAAAATCTAAGGCACAAGAGTAGGATAAGAGGATTCTAATGGATTCTAATCTTGCTACCGGTGCATATGTCTCGTCATAATCAATCCATTCTTGTTGATTATAGCCTTGAGCTACAAGTCTAGCCTTGTTACGAGACACAACTCCATTCTCATCTAACTTATTCCTAAATACCCATTTGGTTCCTATAATGGTAGAACTTCTAGGTGGAGGAACAAGTTCCCAAACATCATTGGCAACGAATTGATTCAATTCTTCTTGTATCGCAATGACCCAACTCTCATCCGTCAAAGCTTCTTTAACATTCTTTGGTTCAATCAAGGAGACAAAACAAAAGAAGTTTCTTTAGTTTTGGACTTGAGATTTTAGTGTCATTTAATTAAGTCACCAGTGACATTATTGAGAGTATGATCCCTAGATTCCTTAATGTTTACTTCCTTTTCAACACTAAGGTATTCAACTCCTATTTTTCTAACCTCTTTGGCTTTAACTACTTCTAATTCATCCAAGTCATCATCAACCAATGGTGGTGTCTTGGGTGAAGGAGGGGTTTCATCAAAGGTTACGTTGAGTGATTCTTCAATAACCCCGAGGTTCTATTTAGGACTATGTAGGCTTTGCTAGTTTGGGAGTAACCTAAAAGGATACCTTCGTAAGACTTTGTGTCAAACTTGGTAAGGTAGTCCTTGTTGTTGAGGATAAATCACTTGCTTCCAAACACCCTAAAGTATTCCAATGAGGGTTTCTTACCTTTATGAATCTCATAGGGGGTCTTTCCTAGGAAAGGTCGAATAAGAATTCGGTTGAGAATATAAGTCGATGTGTCCACGGCATTGCACCAAAACTTTTGAAGCAAAGATTGCTCGTTTAACATTGTCCTACTCATCTCTTGGAGAGTCCTATTCTTCCTTTCAACTACCCCATTTGATTGTAGAGTGCGAGGAGCCGAGAAGTTATGGGTAATACCATGAGCTTCACAAATGGCACCAAATTGCACTTCATTATCAAATTCCCTACCACGATCCGTCCTAATAGAGACAATTGAACATCCTAGTTGATTTTGAATTCTTAGACTAAAGATTTCGAAGTGATCGAAAGCTTCATTCTAAGATTCCAAAAATCTAGTCCAAGTGAATCTAGAATAGTCATCAACTATAACTAGGGTATAAAGGTTACCTCCATAACTCCGTATGGCGGAAGGTCCAAAAAGATCCATATGTAGGAGCTCTAAGCACTGAGAGGTCGAAACCAAATTCTTGGCTTTGTGACTTGAGTGAACTTGCTTTCCAACTTTGCAAGCATCACAAAAGTGACTATCAAACTTAATCTTGGGGAGGTGTCTTACCAACTCCTTAGAGACTAAAGATTGAATTAAACGCATATTAACGTGACCTAATCTCCTATGCCAAAGAGTAGAACTATCATCTATAGTCGCAAGACATATGTTGTATTTTGACTTCTTATTGACCTTCATAACATAAAGCCCATGTTTTCTAATACCTTTTCCAATGACCTTTCCATCTTTTACGATTTCACTGTCATGTTCCGAAAAGATGACCTTACACTTATTATCACAAATTTGACCTATACTTAAAAGGTTAAACCCTAAGTTATCTACGTGCTCAACATTTTCAATGGTCATGGAGTCAAGAGAAACCGTACCTTTCCCAATGATATTACCACGTAGACTACTAGCAAATGTGACGTTACCTCCATCATATGCTTTGTAATGCGAGAACAAACTTCGATTACCCGTCATGTATTTAGAACATCCATTATCCTTAATCCACTCATCGGGCTCCAAATTAATTCCCAAGCATATCTAGGTAACAACACACAAGATCAAACATTTGGTCCCCAATATCTCATGGGTCCAAAATTGTTAGTTCCAAACATCCCTTGCATTTGGTTGGGATGCATGAATGAAGGAGGGGTTCCCCATGGAGAACAAAATGGAGGAGGGTAGTAATTCATGTAAACATTTTGTTGTTCATTATTTCTCCTAGGTGTATTTGATCTAGGTTTAGAGTTATGATAATTCCTTCTAGGTGTTGGAGTTTTACTTCTAGGTCGCGAATTTTTTTAATTATCCTTTCTAGGAGTTGTTGTTCTACTTCTAGGCTTAGACACATTTCGTACTCTAGGTGGAGTACAAGATGTTCTTGATAAACTTCTATTTCCCATGAGAGGTTTACTTAATTGCTAGTAGAACTTATCAACGATATTGTTGTCAAGTATGGGTAATTTTACTTTATTAACAATAAGATGCTTTGGTTTTTCATCTAACTTAGACTTTTCAGAAAGTTCAGGATTTTCACCAAAATCATATTCTAGCCGCGGTACCTTATCTATGGCGGCGGTTCCATAGTGATAAGGAACCGCCCATACAATTTGGGACCGCGTACAGCAGACGTTTTTTGTGAAAACCTGACTTGTTTTGGTTCACTAGTTGAGGCTTCATTTGAGTTAAAACCTATACCAAGTCTTTCCTTTGAATGAACTTGTTTGTTTAACATGTCATCAAGAGCACTAGTACCTTTCATGAATTTTTCCAGTTTAATGGAGGTGTTCTTGAGGTCTTCATCTTCTAATCTAAGTTTCTCACAACTTAAGCAACTTAAATCAACCTCTTTATTTTTCTCAAGTTTAGCTAATTTCTCCCTAAGTTCATTGATCTCATTTTCGAGCTTAGTTTTGGTTGATTTTAAGGTTTTGTTCTTTTCTATGAATTTGAGACTAAGTTTGTGTAAACTATCATATTTGCCTTCAAATTCAATATCATCAAAGGTGGAGCAATCATAACTATAATATTCGGTTTCAGAATGTACCTCTTTAGAAGTGTGAGCCATAAGACATTTCTCCTCTTTGGGGTTGTCATCATCATCTTCACCACTATCACTCCAAGCGCCACTAATGAACGCCGTGTGGTTCTTATAGCGAGTGGGCTTTGGACAATCACCAATGAAGTGATTTGGATCACCACATCTAAAGCAATTCCTATCACCTATTTCGTTCTTGGCAAACCGATTCTTTGACAATGGTTTCTTGTCATTATTGGGTTGCCTAACGTGTCGACCTCGTCTCTTGAAGAACTTCTTGAAATCTCTCACCGCCAATGCATACTCCTCGTCATCGCTTTCTGAGGAACTATCATGGTCACTTTGTGCCTTCTTGGCTTTAAGTGCAAGAGATTTCCTTTCGCTCTTGGTTTTCACTAATTCTGAGTCCTTCAAAATTATCATCTCATGAACCTTCAAGTTTCCTATGAGTTCATCAAGTGATAAAGTTGAGAGATATTTCGATTCTTCAATCGCCGTGACTTTTGCTCTCCACTTTGGATGTAAAGCCCTTAGAAACTTCCTAACATTGTTCTTGCTAGAAAAACCTTCATCAAGTGCTTTTAGACTAGTAATAATGGTGTTAAACCTAGAAAATGCACTATCAATAGTTTCATCTTCTAAGATGACAAATTGTTCATATTCTTGGACAAGATGATCGATTTTGCTTTCTTTGACTTGGCTATTACCTTGGTGGGTTACTAAAAGAGTGTTCCAAATATCTTTAGCGGTTTCACACATAAAAATCCTTTCATACTCTTTCTTAGGTAAAGCATTATAAATCACCATTTTAGCCTCATTATTTTTTGAAAGTTTCTTTTTAGTATCGTCATTAGCTTTGTCAAAAGTGACCAATTCTTTTGTTTTAGAAACTTCATTAAATTGATAAGGTAAAAAATCACCATTGGTAATAACATGCCAAATATCTAAATCTTTTTATTTCACATAAGTTTCAAATCTATTTTTCCAATAGATAAAACTATCGGTTTCAAAAAGTGGTGTTCAAAAAGTGGTGGTCTTTGCATAGATTGCCCTTCTAGGTATTTGTTGGAATCCATAGATCGATTCAAGTTTTAAAATACGATATACTTTAAAAATTCTTGAGCAAACATGCTCTGATACCAATTGTAGAAACTAGAAGGGGGGGGGGGGGGGGGGGTTGAATAGTTTCTTATAATTTACTTGTTAAAAGGTAGTTTTCAAAAATCCTTTTTCAAAAACTTAGACTTGAGGAAATATGTGAAATCTTCTTATGCACAATATGAACAATGATAGTGTAGCTAAGCTAATACTAACAAATATATATGCACAAAGAATAAAGAATGTAAAGAGTTAAGGGTAAAGAAAGATCAAACCGAACACCAAGGATTTATAGTGGTTCGGCAACGAAGCTCACTCCTCGTTCCTACTCCACTCCTCGAGTACTCCTTACTCGAGAGTTCACTACACAACAAGCTCCTTATGGTGGAGAAAACCATACACGTCGCTTAACCATTTTCCGACTCTAAGCTAAAAGTCGAGCCCTAATGGTAGCTAGGACCAATCTACACAACTATACTTAGTACATACACAACTTCCAAATATACACAACTACTTGGATATTCTCAACTAAGACACAACAACAAATGTATAAAAGTAGATCTTCAATGGATCTTGGTGGTGGACTCAACACTTCACAAGGATAGTGTTCTTCTCTTTGCACTTGGAGAGGAAGAGATGAAAGAACAAGATTCACTTCTTAAACAAGTAGTAATCAAACAAATGATCAGAGATTTGAGTGATTAAAGAAGAGAGTTTGAATCTGGAAATAGATGTGCAAAAGAGGTGAATTGAAAAGCTGAGAATGGTCCACTATTTATAGGAAAAAGGGCCAACGGCTATATCTGCCCGTGGTTCCTTATCTTAGCCCGCGGTACCTTATCGATAAGGAACCGCCTAGGAGCTAAGGTACTGCTGGACTAGACTCCGCTCCCTTTTTGTCCTTTAGTGGTGGAGGTCATATCTGGTTTAAAAATATCCTGATAGAATATTCCTAACCAAATAAGAATATGCCATTTTCAAATTTTCAAATACTTAATTTAATAAAACATTTTCTTAAAAAGGAAGTTTAATAAAAACTTGTCACACTTAATAAAAAGTGAGTTTTAAGAAAAGATTAAATCACTTGATCACTTGATTAAGGTTAGTACTTGTTTATCCATACCTTAAGAGAAAATGGCTAAAATGAAAAATACTTGAACTCAAGAATTCGTTTTTCATTGTTTTCGTAAATGCTTGATTTTACATATTGTCGTAATCAAAACTAAGCGAGACCGAAAAATGCAAGTAACGTTTTTAGGCATTATTGCATTAACAATAAATATAACCGATTTTTTGAAGAAGTAGAATCTCCTAAGTTTGTAACTTATATCTTGCACTATCCATGTGACGTCGAACTTATATGAATGTTTGAAAAGTATAAGCAGACCTCGATCTCTTTATCAAAATTCTCATCTTCTTATGAGCCACTAAGAACAAATAACGTAACTCCTTCAAGTGATAACAACCTTGGAAATTGCTAGATATGAAAAGTATTCTTCACCAACAATGTAAGCACGAACAAGTTATCTTTAAAGTCAGTGTGACAGGAGAGACCAAGAATTTAAGATATGATAAGTCATAAACCTGTGAAAATACAACTCCAACATAAAATAAGTGATAATTTATCGTCTTTATTAAAACCTCCAGTTTTTAATGAAGATCGTCTAAGTACAAAATCATCCTCTTCTCTTATGCAACTGCTGCCTCTACTAGCAATCAGCTTCTAATCTAAGTCGGTATAAAACCGCAAGGTTAGCCTTGTCACATAATCAAATACAATGTCATTTCATCAAACATCTTCAAAAACGAGCCATAAAACCTAAAAAACAAGTTATGTCCGAGATCCAAGTCATCCGATATCCTTCAGCATTTGTTGTCCAATATCAGACAACACTAATCAGTAGGTAGACTATATATCGGGTATCACTATTTTTCCAACAATTGCTAGAATACATGTGGCAGTGGCTAGCGCTACCCACTGTTGTCCAACAATGGATAAATAATAAACAACAATGGGTAAAAATAATAACAGTGGTAACTAAAAATATAACAATGGAACCAATAAATACCTACTGTTTGAATTCACATCTGCTTTGTTTTGTACAAAACCTCACTTCGCATCACGTCCATATCTTTTACTTTCTTCCTCATTAGACAAACATGTTCTCATACTTTGTTTTCTTTGTCCCACTATTAGCAGATTTAAAAATTAGACCAATATGTCACCATCTGCCTTCTATTTTATACGAACAATATGTCACATAATCATTGACAATAAAGATTACCAGAAAATCACGTGACTCAAAGCTTGTACTCCGGCGCAAACCTCCTTATCACTTTATCGTTGCATCGTATTAACTTTAAAAAGAACGCATGTATTGCTCTTAATGAACCTTAAGATAAACCACAAGACCAAAAGATTATCGTGTAAATTTGTCATGTTCCATTGTAACACCCATAAAAGATGAGAACTTCTGGGACCATAACTCTTGTGATTCCTTGATCAAAGAAATAATTACAATAATAGTTTTGAACACCTGCTGCTGCTATGTTTCAATAAGACGGTTCTAGGGTTTATGCAAACCCTAAAAACAAAGATCTTTGATAAAACACCATACCTTCAAGATTAATCACTAAGCATCTTCTTTTCTGTTATAAAGATCGATCTAGGGATATTAAAGAAACCCTAAATCTTATTCAATAAAAACAAAAACTGAAACTTTATACAGTAACAACAGCCAAATTCGACAAGGTATAACTTTGTCATAACAGATCAGACCGAAGATCGCCCCAGTAAAATCCTACACACATGTGCTGAGAACTAAAAATTCGAATGTAACACCCCATTTTGATAATGGAATGTCACGCGTAATTATGGCGTGTCGTCAAAGCATACAAGGAAAAATGTCTAAACATTACATGACCATAAAAGGAAAATACCAGAATCAAACATCGGTAGTCCAAAAGTAAAGCTCATCACACACAAACATAAGTACTGTAAAGGAAAGGACTAAACAATGTCCATAGCAAGTGTATCAAAGTAAAGATAATGCATAAAGTAAAGAAAGTCTAGAAAGCTTCCAGTCCATATGCACGTACGCTTAAAGTCTACGAACGTCCCTGAGTACCTGCCATTTTGGGAACATAGAAAAGGAAAACGGCTGAGCAATACGCTCAGTGCACGGATGTACAATAAAGCATGAATAGGATAAGCATATAACATATAACATGTAACAACGGAAGAAACTAAGTCCCGAATAACCTGGTTAAGTCTTGGTAAAGCTGGTTTTATAGTTTGAAAAGCCTTATGTTAATCTTATAAAAAATGTTTAACATATTCTACCATTAGCCAATATAGGTCATGAAAATCTACCGTGCATGAATACTTGGAGGGGTGACCTCATCATGTAAATTAGAGGGACTGCCTCTAATTTAATATACTAGTTTGGGTAGGAGGGATCAGCTCCTTGTGAAGGATGCAACGCACACACCACATTCACACTCAGTAATCTGCTGAAAAACATGTAACTAGGATGCACCCATACGCCCCACATGATAAATATAATAATATGGCCAAAAGCTGAAGGGACGCCACGAGCAATCACTCCGCCGTGGTGAAGTCATAACACCAGTGCCTCTAGTGTTATGGTTATGGTACCTCCATAACTAGGTGAAACTGGTCATTCATGTATATGGCTATAGGTATTCTAAATGAAACATAAGCAAATCAAGCATATAAACTTATACTACGGGAAAACAGTTGGCTGCATACGGGGAATCCTAATAAGGATAGAATGTCCATACTAAAAGGACGGGAATCCGTACCTTATGTCCTGTGAACGAAAAAGACGAACAAAGGAGAGTCCTACTTCGGTATCACTATGCTACATAATACGTGTATAAGTATCTGGTCACTAAATACGTAACTGGTTTTATGTCGTGTGTTAGCTTATTTTACACGTTCATGTCATGTTTTACTGTTTTAAGCTTTACACTGTGTTTATCTTATATTATGTCTATTCTGATTAAGTATTACTTGTATTTCATGTATTATTATACTTACTGTGTAATAATAAGTAACTTTCTAAAAATAGCAGGTTTCCTAAAATAGAAAGTTTCCAAAAATAGAAAGTTACCAAAAATAGAAAGTTTCCAAAAAAAGAAAGTTTCCAAAAATAGAAAGTTTCCAAAAATAGAAAGTTTCCAAAAATACAAAGTTTCCAAAATTAGAAAGTTTCCAAAAATAACAAGTTTCCAAAATTAGAATTACTGCTTAAATTAAATAAGTTTCTAAAAATAGAAAGTTTCCATAAATAGATTAGCTGCCTTAATTAAATAAGTTTCTAAAAATAGAAAGTTTCCATAATTAGATATAAGCTGGTTAAATAAGCTAAGTATATAAGCTTAAGTGTTTTCTGATTATTTTTCTAAGTCATAATGATATAAGGTATAGTTTATTAATTATTACATGTTATTTAAATAAACTATAGGTTAAAAGTATTTAATTAAATATATCATGTTTTTAATTAAATAAAGTTAAATACTTAGGTTAAAACATGTATTATTAACTATTAATAAAATAACCTAAGTCATGTTAATTAATTAAGGGATAATAGGTTCTAAATGTAACATTGTTGTCCATTTTTACTATGTTATGCAATCACTTATTAATCTTACCAAAAAACGCACCCACCATTACTAATCCCTACTATTCTAACACTATTATCCTTTCCGTTTGATTTTGATGACGTGGCACCGTTACTATATGTTTGACCCGTTAACTTTTGTTTGACCCCGTTAACTTTTGTTAACTTTTGTTTAACTTATATGGGAGGGGAACTCTCTCTCTCTCTCTCTCTCTCTCTCAACCTACCCATTTTCATAACCTAAACCTAGCCTCCATATTAAACACACATACTATTCTTCTCTTTTCATAATCTGGCAGCCGCTACAGGAAAATATTTCTGCCACCCACCGCCGTCTACTGCTGCCTCTCAAATACCACCATCTATCTCACCACATCACCGCCACAAATATATTTTTAAACGTAACCAACCACCACGTCCTTATCCGTCAGTCACCGCCGCTCACTGCCACCCTCACCATCGAAACCGCAGCCACCGTTCACTACCACTACACCCACCAGAATCCACGTCGTCATCCCACCACACCACCAGATCCATTCACAGTGTTCTTTTCTCTCAAACAACAAACCCAACAATCCCTAGATGTTATTCCAGTTTTTCGGTGACTGAAAACTTAATCTTGTTGATATTACAGTCCATTTACAATGATCTGAGCTTGATATCTTCAATTTTTCAGATCTTCGATTTTTTATCTCAACTTCATAATCAAGTTCCCAAATCAATGTTCTTCAAATTCAAATCATAACCAAGGTGGTGGAGAGACAGATTCGAAACGAGGTCGAAGCTTCTTCACCTCTTTGCTGAGGTGGTGAAGAGACTATTAATTATCGGAGATAGTCGGAGTGGGCGGCGATGAGGTGGTGATGGGCGATGAGGTGGTGATGGGCGGCGATGAGGTGGTGATAGTCGGAGTGGGCGGACATGTTTGATGCTTAGTTTAACCATGTGCTTTCTAATCTTGTTATAGATGGATCGATTATAGTTTCAATTTCTACGGTGTTGACGTGATGAGGATCGGTCTTTGTGAGGGAAGATGAGTGGGGGAAGATCAATGGCGGATATAAGGTGATTGAACTGATATGGAGATGGAAAAAGGGAGATGTAGGATCGGTCTTTGTGAAGGAAGATGAGTGGGGGAAGTCAAAGACATGTTAGATCTTCTTATCTGTTGAAAAGAGATGGAAAAAGGAAGATGTAGGATCGTTCTTTGTTGAAAAAACAAGTAGGGTATAAAACAATTGATATTTATCTTCTTAACTGTGCTAGTATCTATTTAACAAAAGTTAAACAAAAGTAAGTTATCCCCTCCCATATAAGTTAAACAAAAGTTAACAAAAGTTAACGGGGTCAAACAAAAGTTAACGGGTCAAACATATAGTAACAGTGCCACGTCATCAAAATCAAACGGAAAGGATAATAGTGTTAGAATAGTAGGGATTAGTAATGGTGGGTGCGTTTTTTGGTAAGATTAATAAGTGATTGCATAACATAGTAAAAATAGACAACAATGTTACATTTAGAACCTATTATCCCGTTAATTAATTATAACCATGGTTTTTAATAATTAATTAATTATAAGGTTTAGAAAAAATATAAATACTTAGGTTAAAATTTCCGTGATCTAATAATTCAATTATAACCTAAGTCATGTTTTATTAAATTAATCATGTCCTATATTACTAATTTAATTTTATAACATATGATTATTAAAACATAACCTTAACATAAACCATGAACCGGATTGTGACTAGAAACCATGAACCGGACTCGAAAACAACACCATACCCTGAACCACCTCGAGGTTTCCCCCCTGTTTGCTGCTGCCGTGGGACCCACACCACCAAACCGAGACCTTGTGGTCTCGGTGGTGGTCTATAAGCCAAACCGAGACCCCCTTGGGGTTCGGTTTAGGCGCCGACCACAACAAAACACCCCTAAATCCTCCTTTTTGATTTAATCCAAAACCTTTTTCATGTTTAGTTTATGTTTTTAATTAGGTTTTTAAAAACATCATGTTCTTATTAATTTATTAAATCAAAACAAAAAGAAAAAGGATTAAAAAGGTATACCGAATGCGTAGATCTAACGAGGATGAACACACACGAACACTTGCACCAAAATCAAGATCAAATCAAACAAACACCCCTCTTTGGTGTGTTTATTTGCGGCGGCCAAAGAGAGCAACAAGGAAGAAGCCAAAAATCTTTTTAGGGTTTTTTGTGTTTTTACTGTAAAGTGAAAAATGAAAACAAGATTTCACATTAACCCTTGTTAGTTAAAAATTTAGATGGGCTTGGCCCATCTCTTGGTGTAGCCGCGGGTAAGGCGGCCCCACATGGGGTACTCGTACCGTTTTTTGTGTCTCGTTATTTAAGTGTTCATTCGTGTTTAGTTGTGTTCGTGTTATATGTGTTCTCGTTAAATATTAACCATGACTTAATATATTTATTCGTGTTCGTAATAAATATATATACGTAATTAGTATTAGCTCATGATTAAATTACGTTCATTATTTCATGATCGCATGTTCGTGTATAATTATTGTTAAATAATTATTTTGTGTTCGTACGTAATAAATACTTATCGCGTTCTAACACGTATGTAATACGTAAAATTCTAACACGTGAACGTAATCATACTATAGAAGGAATGTTTTAATCTAGTACGTACGATCTTAAGGGCACTATTCATGGTAAAAGCATGCGGGTTTTACAACTCTTCCCCCTAAAAAGAATAATTCGTCCACGAATTATAGATAAAGTAAACTAAAAAAGAAGAACATACCCGAATTCAAAATATAAAATAAGGGTAAGAAGCCCGGATAGACTCCTCTGTTTCCCAAGTGGCTTCCCGCTCGGTATGATCCCTCCAAAGGATTTTGACGAATGAAATCGTCTTCCTTCTCATGACTCGTTCTTGTCTGTCAAGAACTCGTTCGGGTTCTTCTATAAAGTAAGATCTTCACGTATCTGTTCCAGTGGATACTGAACAATGTGAAGGGGATGATACATGAAATACATTGTGTACATGCGAAAGCTGTGGAGGTAACGCTAACCGGTAAGATACTTCACCGACTCGTTCAATGATATCAAACGGTCCGATGAAACGAGGACTGAGCTTCCCTTTAATCCCGAAGCGTCTAACACCACGTGCCAGCGAAACCTTAAGGAAGACGTGATCTCCTACGTTAAAATGTATGTCCTACGATGCTTATCGGCGTAACTCTTCTGACGTGACCGTGCTTCCTGAAGTTTCTGCTTAGCTACTGCGATCTTTTCATTGGTCATCTCTATGATTTCTGGTCCTTCAAGTGTTCGCTCGCCAACCTGATCCCAGCAGATTGGGGCGCGACACTTTCTTCCATACAACATCTCGAAAGGAGCACACTTGATACTTGCGTGCCAACTATTGTTGTATGCAAACTCCACCAAACAGATATAATCGTCCCAATCACCCGTCCATTCCAACGCACATGACCTCAACATGTCTTCCAATGTCTGAATCGTTCGCTCCGACTTTCCATCTGTTTGAGGATGAAAAGCCGTTCTATGCTTAAGTTGTGTACCCCAAGCTTTCTGCAGCCTCTTCCAAAATCGAGAAGTGAAACGAGGATCTCTGTCTGAGACGATGCTGGATGGAGCATCGTGTAGTCTCATGATCTCTCTTCTATACGTATCGGCGAGTTTACTTGTCGGATCTTCCTTGTGGATCGGTAAGAAATGAGCTGATTTGGTAAGTCGATCTACGATAACCCAAGTTGCATCATGCTTTCTCTTGGTAGGCGGAAGACCAGTAACAAAATCCATGGTGATTTTGTCCCACTTCCACTCTGGAATATCTAACGGTTGAAGGAGACCGCCAGATCGCTGATGCTCGATCTTAACCTGCTGGCAGGTAAGACATTTGGAGACGTAAGTGGCCACATCATGTTTCATACCACTCCACCAAAAGTATTGCTCGATGTCATGGTACATCTTAGTTGAACCAGGATGTATAGAGAATGGGGAGCTATGAGCTTCAGCTAACAAGGCTTCCCGGAGTTCTTGGTCATCAGGAACACAAAGTCTCGTGCCCTGCCATACGATACCATCTGCATCCACTCTGAATTCCGTCTGTTTCTCTAAATTTTGTACTATCGCCCAGATTTCTCCATCATCTTTCTGAGCTTCCTTGATCATAGAGAGTAACTCGGGTTCTACTCTAAGATTAGCCTAGTAACCGTGCTGTCCATGTACCATGATCTCGATGTCTAGTCGCTCCAAGTCTCTTATGATTTCCTCCTCAATTTAAATGCCGTTGATCATTCTGGACTTCCTGCTAAGAGCATCTGCTTCTACATTTGCCCTTCCGGGATGATACTGTAGATTAATGTCGTAATCCTTCAACAGCTCTAACCATCTCCTCTGCCTCATGTTCAATTCACGTTGAGTGAAGATATACTTCAAGCTCTCGTGGTCCGTGAAAATGTCACATGATTCTCCATATAAGTAGTGCCTCCATATCTTCAATGCAAACACGACTGCAACAAGTTCCAAGTCATGCGTAGGGTAATTTTCTTCATAAGGCTTAAGCTGCCGTGAAGCGTACGCGATCACTTTCCCATGTTGCATGAGAACACAGCCAAGTCCCTTCCCCGATGCATCACTGTAGATTTGAAATCCACCCATACCAGTTGGGAGAGTAAGAATAGGTGCAGATACTAGCTTCTGCTTCAGGTCTTCAAAGCTCTTCTCTCGTTCTTCAGTCCAGACGAATTTCTCCCCTTTCCACATCAGTTTGGTCAATGGTAGTGCTAAGCGGGAAAAGTTCTCCACGAACCTACGGTAATAGCCAGCTAAGCCTAAGAAACTGCGGACTTCCGTCACTGATGTCGGCCTCGGCCACTTATTAATGGCCTCAACCTTCGCTGGATCCATAGTGATTCCTTCTGCTGATACAGTGTGACCTAAGAATGCCACCTTGTCTAACTAGAACTCACACTTGGAGAATTTAGCATATAGCTGCTTCTGGCGAAGAATCTGTAGTACTGTACGAAGATGGTCTTCGTGTTCCTCCTTGGACTTTGAGAAAATCAGGATGTCATCGATGAAGACAATGACTAACTTGTCCAAAAATTCATGGAAGATTCTGTTCATGGAGTCCATGAACACTGCTGGAGCATTTGTCAGGCCAAATGGCATAACTACAAACTCGTAGTGGCCATAGCGGGTACGAAAAGCAGTCTTGGCGATGTTCTGCTCCTTAACCCGTAGTTGATGGTAGCCTGACCTAAGATCAATCTTGGAGAAGTGTTTCGCCCCTTGGAGTTGGTCAAACAGATCGTCTATACGCGGCAGTTGATACCTATTCTGGATAGTAATCTTGTTGAGCTCGCGATAGTCTATGGAAAGATGCATATTGCCGTCCTTCTTCTTAACAAATAGAACCGGTGCACCCCATGGAGATGCGCTCGGTCGAATGAAACCTCGTTCAAGAAGTTCTTGCAGTTGATCCTTCAGCTCTATGGGAGCCATGCGATAAGGAGCCTTGGAGATTGGTTCAGCTCCTGGAATAAGCTCGATATTGAATTCCACTTCTCGTGTAGGTGGTATGCCCGGAAGTTCTGCTGGAAATACATCTTCGAATTCCGACACTATTGGTTGATCCTGAATTGATGGAGATTTAGCATCCATGTCGTGAACCGTAGCTAGATAACCCTCGCAGCCATATGACAGTAGTGCACTGATGAGACTGTATTTACACATAGTCTCATCGTCCAAATTGGGCTTAAAACGCTTAAAATATCGTCAAAATACCCAAAAATATGCTTGTGTTTGTTCATTGTGTATTTCAGGTACGGATATCGTGAATTCACCAAAAGATTACAAGAATCAAGCAAAACGAACACGGGAAACGAAGCCGCACAAAAAACCGGACCCGAATCATGATTTTCCATTGAAGTCCTTGAAGATTGAAGAATTGGCAAGAATGGTCCCTCTACTTTTGAAGACCTGACATTTTATACCCTTGCAAAACTCATAATTGCATTTGGGTCCCTAAAATGTTGATTATTGGCAAGATTGGTCCTTGAAGATTGGATTTATTACACTATTGGTCCTTATACAAAGTTAACAAACCAATTGGGCCAAAAATGACAAGCTGATCAAAGTTGATATAAAGGGGAAGTGAGTTTTTGGCTATTTAATACAAAGTGAAGACATCAAAGGAATACAAGGGCCACTTTTGACCAGACATGCAAACATCCATCCTCCTATCACCATTCGACACGTCACCCCTCACCCCCCCCACAACCAATCACATTTCATTAAACACCCACGTCATTTTCCACTTCGTTTTTATTTAACTGATTATAATCAGTTATAAACTTTGGAGGCAAACAAAGATTTTAAAAACAATTAACCCCTAATCCTAATCTGTTACAACTATTTACCCACCTTCAACCCCTAAACCCTAAAAACCCCCATTATCAATCACACTAACTACCCACCCTAATCCTAATTAACCATAGGGTTTTTCATCACAACCCCACTCCCAACAAACCCCACAACCCAGAAAACGACCCTTGTACCTCTTGTTCCCCCGCACAACAACACCTCTTCACATGATACTCAACAGTGGACCCTTTGTTGACCAAATCAACGAATGAGATGAAAAACGTGTTCCGCACAACATATCAAAGGCCAAGATTCACTTCTGCAAGCTGGCATATTCACATGATCAAAGAAGGACCTTGAAGACCAGTTTGACCCAAGGGCAGTATTGGAAACGCATGAACTAGGGTTTTAGTTTTTTCATTATTTTATTCCTAGTTTCTAGTATCTTCCTAGCACATGTATATAAGGGTTCGCCTGTGAACCCTTTTTCTTTGTTCCAGTTTTTATGTAAAATTTTAAATCGATTAATGACAATGAAAAATTTGGAGTTTGCATAATACTGAGTTCCCTCTTAGTTTAATCATTACTTTTCTCAATTTAGTTTAAGGCATTTAAAGGTTCAAGAAGTTTCAAATTTCAGAAATTCGTTTTTAGTTTAAGTGTTTGTGTTGAAAAATTGTTCAAAAACTTGATGATTAAATGATTATGAAGTGAAAGTGGATTGATCATTTAAGAATCAGTTTAGTGGAAAGGTTTTACAAAATTTCAGTTGGATTTATTAGTTTTGAGAAAGAAAGCAGTTTTTTAAGGACAGTCATTTTTATAAGCTTTAAGCTATAAGCTAGCTTAATTAATAAACTAGCTTGATAGCTTATTAGCTCTTGTGAACAGATAACCCTATCTTGTTTTCTTTTTGGCAGCACAACAAAGTCCAAGGTGTTCAAGATTTTCAAGTTTAAAGATATATTAGGTGTTTGGGACTGCTGTGGTCCCCACCTCTCTTCTCTACTCCAGCATCTTACAACCAGCTCCCATAAGCTCATAAAAGCTCAGAAACATCCCACTTGGAAGGCATCAGCCCAAGGTATTAGGCTTGAACCCCCTTTGTAAATTTCTTGATGTTTTATGTGAATTTATGAGATATTGTGTAGAATGCTATATGTTGTTCTTTTCCTGTTTAATATTGCTGAAAAAGGGTATGTATGCATGTTAGATTTGATAGTAATATGTTTGTTGTTGATTTGAAACGTTTTGGTTTGAAAAATAGTGTTAACAGAATATAAGGGGGTGTTTGGATCTGCATTTTAGCTAGGATTGGTGACATTTTTTAGCTTATAATCAGTCTAGATACATCTCTTTGTGTTAGATAAAGGTTATTTCAGTGTTTGCTGTTAGTTTGGTTAGGCTTTTGATGAACTTGCATGCTCAAAAGTTGGTATGAGTTGTCAAAAACAGTAAGTTACTTTTCTGCCAGTTTTTGGTAATTTTTGCTTTCAAGTTTTGCAAGAGTGTTAGACATTAGTGTAACCTAGGATATCAATTAGTTCTCTAATCATTTGGGTAGCTTGTATACAAGTTTTGGGCATTTAAAATTCGTTTTTGTGCCTTGTAGATCAGTCACTGTTCACAGACCCCATAGGAGCCTTTATAGTAATTGCTATTTGCTATTGTGTGTGTTATTGTTGCATTGGACATTGGTGTTTTTGTGTTTAAACTGACTCCCCACACTTCCATGAGTGTGGGGGTGCCCTTGTATCCAAGAAAAAGCCACCAACAAAGCTTTCCTAAGCTTATAACTCACCAGACCAAAAGTTATAACTAGCAGTGGGAACTGAGTTCCCCCTGCTAGTGTTAAAGTTTCCCCTACTTCACAAGCAGACAAAACACACAAAGTGTCACTTTCAGTTTCTATTATTTTTGTCTTTAGTGATCCAAAATAGGAGTTAGGACTTAATTCTTTTTTCATTATTTATCTTTTTTAATTCTTGATTTTTCTATTTAATTAGTTTTTATTTTACTGTTCATTTTATATTTTTTAGATTAAATTGCTATTTTAATTACTTTTAAACCTTTTGTTTTTGTCATTTAGTGTAAAAAGTCAATATTTTTTAGTTTTAAAAATTTTCATAGATTAAGAAAAAGATTTTAAGATTTTTAGTTTAAAAAGTTTTTACTGTTCACTTTTTAATTATTTTTTATAATTAATTTAGTATAATTAGGGTTTTATTATTAATCAGTTTTGTCTTTTAGTGAAAATTTTTATATTTTTCAAACTTTTTCAATTTTCTACTGTTCTTTAGTGTAATTTAGGATTTTTAAAATTGTCAAATTATTTTTGGCATTATTTTATTATTTTTTATGATTATTTTAGTTTAAAAATAGTTTTAAGTGTTTTAAAAATAGAAAAATAGTTTTTAAAATTTAAGAAAAATACTTTTTAGTCTTTCTATAATATAAGTAACTTATTTGTTCAATAAAATAATATTTTGGACATTTTGTTAATTATATTTAATTTTAGGGCTTTAATTAGCATTTAAAATTGAATATTTAATTAATAAAAGGTTTTAAAATATATTTGTTGAATTTTTATTCTTATTTATATTATTTTAGACTTAGTTTTAACTTTTAATTAATTTTTAGGTTTAATTTTTAATTTTGTCGCGTTTTACGTAATTACGTTCGCGTTTTACGTCAACGTCGTAGTTTAATCATAGTCGTAGCTCGTCTTTACTTTTTCTCTTCTCAACCAAAAACGTCACTAATCCAAACATTGTTATTTTATATATTGGCACATTAATACACACACCTCCTTCGAGAACGAACCCGCATTTATTCGATTCTTCGGTTTTCCTAAATCGTCGAGTTTAATACTTGCCGCATTTATACGTTGTTTTCCTAAACACGTATCACTACACCTATCATTTTGGCGCCGCTGCCGGGGAGGTGTTTAGTGTGTCATTATTATTAGTATCGTGTTTGTGTGAGTAGTGCGTTTTTGCTTTTCAATTTTTGGAAAGCGTAAATATCGTACATACTCATTTTTGTTATTTTTACTTATTATATTATAATATCCAAATAAATCGTGTTTAATTTTCCTAAATTAAACACACAACAATCTTTTACTATATTGTAGATATATTGGTTTTCGTTTTTCTTGTGAATATATTATTACTATATTGTATCTACGTAAGAACAATAAATATACAAGTACTCCAAAAGCGTGAAAACGCAACCTTGATTCGGGATTTCATCACTCGATCATTGTATTCGAATCCAAAGCAAAAGTTTAAAGGCAAAATAGATAAATACTTTCGTGAGGCTTCATTTCAATTAACTCAAACTATAAGGTGGGTATAAGGCGGTTGTATTTCACGACCTAAAGGAAAAAGGCTCTTAAGTGCTTCGCGCCGCCTCGTTTCATCCGCTTGCTTGTGCGTGTTTTGAGAAAGAAGGCTAATCGAGGGTTTGCCGCCCAAGTATTATCTACGTATATTATATTTGCTTGTGTTTTCAAGATTAAACCCTCTTGAACGTTTTGGTGTTCCACCAACGTTCTAAAGTCATCGAGAACGTTCACTCCACGTGATTGTTTTCATTCTTTGAGGCTCCTTTAATCGAGAAAGTCGATTCGAGGGGAGATTTATAGATTTGTGTCTACGTAATACAACAAAAAATCCAAAAAAATTAAAAAACAATCAAAAACAAAAAAAAATTGAAAAATCGAAAAAACCGCAAAATGAATCTTCTTTGCTACCACCCATTCTACGCTTAGTGCATGCGCACTCGATCGAAGGATTATTCCAATTCTAGCGAAGCTTCGAATCGACGCAATCGTAATCGAAGGAATCGACGACGTAGACGAGAATTAGAAACCGACGTTCCTAATATCGTTGTTGAAGAAACCGTAGAGGAGATGGCTGACAATCGTTCTATGATGGAATTGCTCCAAGCGCCCACCGAGGGTTATGGAGACGCGATCGTAATTCCCGCTATCGAGGCGGATAATTTTGAGATTAATAGCGGAATGCTTTCGTTAATCCAAGCTACGAAGTTTCGAGGTCGTGAAGCCGATAATCCTCACGACCATATTTGGAATTTTGATCGTCTTTTGGCCACGAGCAAGTTTAAGAACGTCGACACCGATGTCGTCAAGCTTATGCTTTTTCCGTACTCGCTCGATGGTGCCGCCAAGGATTGGTACGAGAAAGAACCACCTAATTAGATAGTTACGTGGAAGGATCTCGTTTCCAAGTTCGTTAATTATTTTTTCCCACCGTCTAAGACAACGTTTTTCAAGAATGAAATTACGAAATTTGAGCAAAAACCGAATGAATCTTTTAGAGACGCGTGGGATCATTTTAAGGAATTGCTTAGGCAATGTCCTCACCATGGTTTTTCCGAGTTGCACCAAATCGATACGTTTTACAACGGTCTTAATTTTCAAGAACAAGATTCGTTGAATTCCGCCGCCGGTGGCAACTTTTTGTGTAAAACTCCGAAAGATGCATTGATAATTATCGAAAACCGATCCAAGGTTTACCAACTCCGCAATGCACCGAGTGTTGCCAATGTCGCCAATGTTAGTAGTTCTAATCGCGACATTGAGAGAGTTGATACGAAAGTCGATAAATTGACGAATATGTTCACGTCTTTTCTCGTTGAGATGCAAAAGAAAGACGCTCCCGCTACGGTGAAAGCGGTTGAGGTTTCGTGTACGTTTTGTGGTGGACCTCATAATTATTACGAGTGTGCGGCTACGGATGGCCAAACGTCGAATGTGAGTGCGTTAAATGGAAACAACAATTTTTCAAATCAAAATAACGCGGGTCCATCACAACAAGGCAATTATAACCAAGGCAACAATTTTAATCAAAACCGAAACAATTTTCATGGAAACAATCAACAAGGAAATTTTTCGAATCAAAATCAAGGAGGTTATAATCAAGGTCGTAATATAACTTGGCAAAATCGAGATAACAATCAAGGAAACAATTTTTCAAGTGGGAATCAAAACAATTTTCAAAGAAACAATCAAAACCAAGGGAACTTTAATTCTAATCAAAATAGTTCGTCAAACGATTTTCAAAATTACATGAAAACGAATGAGGCTAATATTAGACGATTAGAGGGAGAAATTGGTACTTTGAAAAACGACTTTTCTAATACATTGAAATTGCAAAACACGAAGATTGAGCAAGGACAAATTGATATTAAAAAGATGTTTTCGGCCATTATGAACAAAGCCTCGGGTTCGTCATCCAGTTCGTTACCTAGTGACACCGTTGCTAATCCGAAAGAACAATGTAAAGCCACCTCGTCTCGTGAGATAGGTCGTGTGATTAACCCTAACCTTGAAGGATTCCGTGTTGTTTATCCCTCTCAACCCTCGACTTCTAAGACGTCTTCTTGTTCTAAAGTCGATGGGGTGAACGTGGCGACCAAAGAAAAGAGTGCACACCCTCGTGTACCTCAAATTCCATCCACGGTTCAAAAAGAGAGCTTTTTCGACCTTACCAAAGTAACCCTTGAAGAAACTTGTGCATCGATCCTTCTTAAAAAACCCAAAAGGCGTATGCCGAGAAAGGAAAAGGATCCGGGCCAATTTCTATTACCTTGTGATTTTTCCGAGATTGAGGGATGTTTAGCCCTTGCCAATTTAGGTGCTAGCATCAATCTCATGCCTCATTCTCTTTGGAAATTGATGAGATTGCCTTCGCTTACCCCCACAAACATGACTATCGAGCTTGCAAATTGTACTCCACTTATACCAATTGGAATAGCCGAGGATGTCTATGTTAGGATTGGAAAATTTGTTTTTCCCACGGATTTCGTTATATCCGATTACGAGTGTGACCCTAAATGTGCCATTATTTTAGGCCGACCATTCTTATCGACGGCTCGAACCGTAATTGATGTTCACGAGGGGAGACTTACTATGAGATATGGGGATGAGAAAATAGACTTTTTCGCTAGAAAATCCCATGGATTTAATGAGAATGAAAAAACCGAGGTTTCAAAACCTAATGATTCAAATCCTAATGATTTCAAAATGTTCACTTTAGCGGAAAGAATGAAGCTTGATGCATGTTTTGAAAGAATTAAGAAAAACGGTTTTAAAGATGATGATTTTAATGATAAAGAATACGTGTACCTAATTCAAAAGGGTATGTGTAAATTTATGAATGTAAACTCACTTTGGGATGTTTTTAGCGAAACAAGTGAACAACCAATTCCGAAGGTGACGTTAGTGCCATCACGACAAAGACTAAAATGGACTCGTCTTCACCACCTTCGAAGGACCACATCTTTGAGGCTTCAACTTCTAACTCCATCGAAGTGCCTCCTTTGCCTAGCCCAACACCCGTTGAGGCTAAAGGGTTTATCGACATCGATCCTCTCGTCTTAGAAAAGTCACCTAAGCATAGTCATTCGACTTGTAAGACCATGGTTGTGAGTGCTCACATCGACTCTTTCTTTGACGATGACGATGGCGATTTTGCCGAGATTGATCACGTACTTCGAAATCCACATGCAATTTTTGATTCTCCTAAGAAGAAACATGTGAAGTACGATGATTATGAGTTTGATCCCGAGATTGAGGAAATCATTGAACGAGAGCTAGCTCTTATGCCTTCACTTCCACCTACGAGTGAGGTTGATCTTTCCAAAATCGTGGATGAACTTAATGAGTTGGAACGTCTTATTTTCGATGACGAACCAACTCATATGACCACTAAGAATCCAATTCTCGATGAGTTACCTAATCAACACTCCTCATTTGAGAATGACGTTTGTTGGGTCAAAAAGTTGATGTGGCAGAAACTCAAAATCGAAGAACATTTACTCAAGCGTTGACAAGAGTAATACAAGAGTTGACAAGAGCAATGTAGGCGTTGACAGAAGTCAACAAAAGTCAAACGCAGTCAACAAAAGTCAACGCTGATGGATTTGATGGAGAATTCTATTTACGAAATATATTGGATATATTCTAAATAATATATTCAGTATATATCTATAGAAATAGAATATTTAGTTGTTTATTTGATTTGATCTCTTGTAAACCCTAATCCTTATACTATAAAAGGAACCAAGGGTCTTAGGTTTTATTCATATTATTCATTCACAATGTAAACCTAAACGTGTGTCGACTAGGTGTGGGATTCAATGTACACACACCCAGTGGTTGTTCGTTATTAATATAATGAGCAATCCCTATTGTTTTAATTCATGTTATTGTGCCTAAACACCTTGTTAATGGTTGTTGTTCTAATTCCGCTTTGATTATGAATGTCGAACTTGCTTACAATGAAAGATGTTTACGAACGAAAACTTATATGAAACTTGATAATAAACTTTAACCTAAAGGCCTTCTTTTATAGACACAAGAAGCCTTGTACAATAAGCTACGTATCAACTATTCTAGGTAAAGATAAATATAGAAAATACATTGTCGTTTCTATCCTTACTAGAAGTATTCTAGAATATAATAAACGTGTAGATTATATCTTCCATCAGTGCTTGTCTTCAATGTGTCAACGCTTGACTTTAACCTGTCAACGCTTGAGCTGTCAGCGCTTGTATTGTTCTTGTCAACGCTTGATTTGTTCTTGTCAGCGCTCAAGTGATCTGGCCTTAATTTATTCCCAACAATCCTCCCCTAAACTTGATAACCACTCTTATGATCAAGTTTCTGAATAAGCATTAAGGACTTGGAGGAGTCTGACAAACCTTCTCATATTGGTAATGAATAAATCTGATCAAATATTTTGCCACGTCACTTGAATAATCTATCTCCAGCTGAGTGTCCTTCATCTTTTCCAAAATAGCCTTGGATATGAAATATTGAGCATCCACAAGTAGATACTCAGCAAACTTTGTAGAACTCAAATGGTATACACCAGCAACTGAATATAACCTCCATTGAAGACCACTGAGGTCATCTTCAAGATCCTTCCAAATTTCAGGATCTTCCTCTTTTGTCCCACACATTCTTTTGAATGTGGTCCAAAGTTTTATTCCATTAGCTGAAGTTGGTGCTTCAGCCTCATACTTGGTCTCCAGCAACCTCCAAAGGTCTACCAAGTCTTCTCTATCACAACTTGCAAATAAAGATATGAGAGTGGTAAAAGTGTGTACCTCCTTGCCAAATCTGCCAATCTTCCAGAATCCACATTCATCCTCATCATAACTCACAATTGGATTCTTGGAATCTAATGGTAACACTTGCACCATATCTGAAGCTTCTAATGGGGAGAGCTTGAGGCTCTTTCTTATAACTGCTTCACTTGGATATAGTGGATCCATATCTTTTGGAAACTCAAATTTAAATCCCTTCTTCACTGGCCTGGGAATCATCATAGCTTTCTTGATTTCCATTTCTTCTGCAAGTTGCTCCTTTCTTTCATCTGAAAGAAGTCTAAGAGTGTTTGCTTCCTGCACTCTCACCCAAATGGGATAAGCCCTATGTTCCAACTCATCAAATGTCAAAGCCTTCAACTTCTGATGTGTCCATCCAACTCCATGACATCTGAGCAACATAAAGTAGAGCTCCCTTCTATCCCTTTTCAACTCTGAGAGAATATTGTTTGCCTTGTGTTTCAAAATCACCTTACAATCCTTCTGAACTCTAAGAAGAAGCTCCAATCCCCATATTTGATCTGAAATGGTCAAGTCTGGATTATCCATGCAGCTTTCTTCCCAAGAATTATACATTTGAACCACCTCTGGCATGTCAAAGTCAACCTGCAATTTCAATTCTCTCAACTTTTCCCTAGCAAGCTCATCACCATACTCAAGCCTTTCTGGTTCTATAATCATCACACTTGAGTCTGAGCTAGCTCCATCACTTTCTTCTTCAGAAGTTACAACAAATGGTGACTTCTCCTTTTCATCTTGTTCCAGCATTTGTTCAGCCAATCTTCTATCAAATTCAACTTGGGCTGCATCCTTTGGAACAATTTCTTCTACCAATTTACCCTTACCCTTATCTGATGGTGCAATGGTTGGTAAGGTAGATGGTAATACCTGAGTAGAAACCTCCTTGATGATAGATGATGACTGGGATACATCACCTTCATGTGCAGGTCTGTCAACGCCTAAATTTATCCTATCAGCGCCCAAAATACTTCTATCAGCGTCCAAATTCGCCTTGTCAACGCTCAAATATTTTCCCTCAGCGCCTTGTGTAACCTCTCTCAACATAGCTGTAAATGATAAATTTAGATTGGTTGGAGAGATTAAGGACGTATCAAAACCTGTTTGTTCCTTCAAAGTTGTAAGGGCTTCAGCAACATCCATTGATTGACCATCTTGACTGCCCTTATCACTCAGATTTCTTTGATCTTCCTCCCCTTTGGAAGACTCCTCCATACCCCTCCTAGCAGGATCACTTTCTAAAACAACAATCCTCTCCCTCAATTGCTTGAGTTCAAGGCCTTGTGAGCTGACAATATGTACTAAGTCTGCATTTTGCTTTTGCAAGCTAATGCAGACTGCCGTCAATTCCAAAAGAGTCATTGGTTCCAGTCTGCCCTCTTCTAAAATGGGGATTTGACCTCCCAAGTCAGATTCATTGGGCGTGGATGAGGACTTAATAATGGTGGGACTGCCTTGGCCAGCATCTAAGCCAGAACCAATAGTCCCAGCCTCATCCAGGTCACCAGCCACACTTGTGGTGGTGGTTCTCTCTGCTACATGGCTAGGACCACCAGAGGAGAACACTCCAGTAGTCCTTTGGCGTTTCATCAACCTATATTCAGGTGGTGTGGAAGAATGGGTAGATGTGGGTTGGTTAAGGGGTGTTTGGGATGGTGAAGGTTGTGTGTCAGCGTTGGAAATAGGCACATCAACGCCAACATTTAATGTATCAGCGTTGAAGGGTTCTTGGTCAAGGTGCATGTGTTCAGGTGAAAGTAAAGGTTCAGGAATGGGTTCAAGTTGTGGTTGAGGGTCAATTTGAGGTTGGGGATCTGGTTGGGGTTGTGCTGCTTCAATAACAGCAAGCATGGCTAGGGTTAAAGGTAAGTCTCTATGGGGTGGTGAATCCATCTTCATAAAAATAGCTTTCTTTTGCTCAGGGATCTTATAAAAATCATTGTGATCCCTTGAGCAGTATCCTTGATCATCAAAAACCATTTGCAGAAAACGGGGATAAGCTAAAGTCATTTTTGTCCCCTTGTTTTTACACATCCCCTCAAAAATCATTTTAGAATAGTTATATTTTTGCCCTGTTGCAATGCACACAATAGCACTAGCAATGTATCTATTGATCTCATTGTGTGCAGTACATTTGGGACTCAAACATTGAAGGATGATATGTATGAGGTACTTCCAGGCTGGGGGAAATTCCTGCTTATGATACTTGTTTAGAGTACCTTCATCAGGAAAGGGATATCTCAAAGCCCTAAGCCCTTGTTCTATTTCATTTATGGGAAGAGTGGCTACACCATCAGCATCATCAAGATGCAAGGCTTAGCGTACCAAGGCCTCAGTAACCACCCAAGACCTCCCATGAACAATAGAAGTTAATGTGGCCACTCCATTAACTGTTGAGGAACTAACAGTGTTCCAAAACTGCTTAATGTGTGTGACTGGATTGAGTGGTGCATGAGAAAGAGCATACCTTAGTGGGGATGCGTTCAAATACGCCACCATTTGTGTGTATTGAGGAAACAGATCATTATCAGCGTCAAGATAAGCAATCATGTTGTGTTGTGATCTGAACCCCAATGCCAATTCTGCTGAGTTAAACTTTGGTGCCATTGATGAAAGCTGTTAATTGTAAGTGTAGAAGATGAAGTTGATAAGAGAAAAGTGTTAGACAAGAATTATAGATACCCTGTTTAAAATAGGAGCCAAATTTATAGGAGAGTAAGAATGCATGTGATTGGCCCAAAATTAGGCAAAGATTTTCAAAAATCAATCATGAAAATATTGAAAAAGTTATAAGTTATCTCATGCATTAAATGAAAGTAACAACTCCTAAAATTACGGCTTGAAAATATGTCAAAAAGTAACAACTGGGTAGGTCCCATTGAGTGTCAACGGTCAAAAATAACCCATCAACGCCCAACGGCTATAATCTTGTCAACGTTCGCCTAAAGCCATGTCAGCGTCCAATTTGGTCACAACAACGCTTGGAAAATTCTTGTCAGCGTCCAAAAATAAAAACATTTTAAAAAGTGAAAAATGACCTTAACAAGTAATTTATCCTAGAGAAGATAACCAAAAGATGATAATTATCATAGGGCGGCAAGCACTGTCCAGTTATGCACACTTGCATAAGCAAGATAGACATAACAGTCCTCTAGTGTCCCTTGCTAACCAAAATTCTTAACAACAAAGTTACCTTATAAAATCCTTGTTACTCCCAGGGAAATCCCATATCAAAATCATTCCCAAGTCTCCCAACAGACCACAACCAATTCTAGGCCAAAAATGTCTTGGCAGCATGCAAAGTTGATATACTATGCATGCTACAGTGCCTCATGATTTAGTAAAACTAACTCATACTCACCTGTGGACACAATCTAGAATTGTGATAAGAGTATCATATGGATACCCAAAAATCCTAAAGGTTCCTAAAACCTCCCCTTAAACTATGATACAAAAAGTTTGCTAAAATCATGCATGAACATAAAAAATTTATGTCAAGATAGGAATGAAACATTCCAACCATCATCCATAAATAAAAACTTGTCTAAATGCTTCTCCATTGATCCATAAGAAACTCTGTATCCAATGGTATACTGCTAACACCATCTGCACATTTAGATTGAAAACCACAAAACTAACATTGTTGCTGACAACGCCCCGATAACACATAACAGCGTTGAGGGAAGCTTTGTCAGCGTTAGACAATTATATTGCTGACAACGTTGCAAAAACACTTATCAGCGTTCAAGCAACCTTTGTCAGTGTTAGAAAAATATAGTGGAAAATCTAAATCATCAATAAGACCAATAATAATAATGCATCATCCTGTACATACTTTTACAAAAAGAATCCAAAACACATACTATGTGAGATTAACCATTCCAATACTTGTTACCAAGTATTGAAATCTCCCAGCATCAAAAGGTTTAGTTAATAAATCTGACACATTTTCCTTAGTGTCAACCCTATCTGGTTGTATTAAACCTTTTTCAAAGCAATATCTTATAAAATGGTGTCTAATTTCTATGTGTTTAGTTTTAGAATGATGTACAGGATTCTTAATGATGCATAAAGTACTATTATTGTCAACAAATATCTTAGTATGCATGAAGTTATACCCATAGTCCAACAACTGGTTCTGAATCCACAACACTTGACCACAACATGCTGCTGCAGCCACATACTCTGCTTCAGTTGTAGAATTAGCCACCACTGTTTGTTTCTTGCATTGCCAAGATATTAACCTACTCCCAAGAAACTGACATCCACCAGTTGTGGATTTCCTATCAAACTTATCACCTCCATAATCACTATCTGAATAGGCAATCAGCTCCAATGGTGAATCCTTTGGGTACCACAAACCAAGATTAGGATAACATCTTAGGTACCTAAAGATCCTCTTCACAGCATAAAGGTGACATTCTTTGGGAGTCACTTGATGGCGTGCACAAGCACACACAGCAAACATAATGTCAGGTCTGGAGGCAGTAAGATACATCAAGGATCCAATCATGGATCTATAGTGCCTGACATCAACATCTTTCCCATCTCCAATCTTTCCCCAAGGGTGTTCTCTATCCATAGGAATAGTAGCCCTCTTTTCATGTGGAGAAAAGCCAAACTTCTTCAAGATTTCAGCAACATATTTGTCCTGGGAGATGAAGATACCATCCTCTTTCTGCTGAACTTGTAAACCTAGAAAGAAGTTCATCTCCCCTATAGCACTCATCTTGAATTTGTCTGTCATAAGCTTGGAGAAATCCTCACTCATCTTTGGATCAGTAGACCCAAAAATGATATCATCAACATAGACCTGCACAAGCAACACATCTTTGTCTTTCTTCTTTGTAAATAGTGTCTGATCTATGGTGCCCCTCTTGAATCCATTCTCCACCAAATAGGTAGACAGAGTACCATACCATGCTCTAGGGGCTTGATGAAGGCCATACATAGCCTTTTTGACTCTATACACTTTATCTGGATGCTCTGGATCCTCAAAACCAGTTGGTTGCATGACATTAACTTCCTCAACAATGGTGCCTGTTGATCCCAAACTTAGATCGATTAAGCTTTGTGTATACGAGATTAGATCAAGTACTACACGTAGAGAAACCTTTGCTTATGAACAAAGTAACAAAGTGTTATGCGGAATTAACACTTGATCTAAAACACAATGATGTTAAACAAACTTTCACTTGTATTAGAATGATTCTTGTTGATTACAATGAAAGAGCTTAACAATCGAAAACTTATGAAAACTGATATATGACTTTAACCTAAAAGACCTTCTTTTATAGAACAAGAAGTCTTGTACAATAAGCTACGAATCAACTATTCTAGGTAAAGATAATAATAGAAAATACAATGTTGTGCTTATCATTACCATACATAAATAAAGAAACAAATAAACAAAAGATACGTATGAAGATATTCCATCAGTGTCAATCTTCAAGGCTGTCAGCGTTGACTTCTTCAATGTCAACGCTTGGCTGTCAGCGTCCAATGTCTTCTTATCAGCGTTGACATTCTTCTTATCAGCGTCTAGTGAACTGACCCATATTTTATTCCCAACAATCCTCCCCTAAACTTGATATCCATTCCAATGATCAAGTTTCTGAATAAATACTTAAGACTTAGGAGGAATCTTGCAAAAACTTCTTATGTTGGTGATAAACATATCTGATCAAGTCCTTGGCCACGTCACTAGTATAATCAATCTCCAAGGGTGTCTCTAGCATCTTCTCCAACACTTCTTTGGACAAGAAATAGTCAGCATCCACAAGTAAATACTCTGAAAACTTTGTAGAGCTCATATGAAATACACCACAAGTAGAATAAAGCCTCCAATGAAGATTACTGAGATCATCTTCAAGATCCTTCCATATGGCAGGATCTGCTTCTTTTGGACCACACAAAGTCATAAATGTGTTCCAAAGTCTTATTCCATTTGCTGAAGTAGGTGCTTCAGCTGTATACTTGGCCTCTATTAATCTCCATAGATGCACCAAGTCTTCCCTGTCTATGCTTGCAAAAATAGAAATAACTGAAGTGAAAGTATGTACCTCCTTTCCAAATCTGCCAATCTTCCAAAATCCACACTCATCTTCATCAAAACTGATAATTGGATTTCTGTCATCTAGAGATACTACATTTACCAAATCTGAAGCTTCCAATGGAGAAAGCTTGAGATGCTTCCTTATAACACCTTCAGTTGGAAAATACACATCCATGTGTTTAAGAAATTGGAAAGGATCTCCTTTCTTCACTGGTCTTTGAGCAATCCGCATTTCCTTTTGAATCTGCATTTCCTCAGCAAGCTCTTGTTTCCTTTCTTCTGAAAGAAACCTGTAGACATTCTGTTCTTGCACCTTCCTCCAAATAGGATGTGCCCTATACTCTAACTCCTCAAAAGATAAAGCCAGCAACTTCTTTGATGTCCAATTAGGCTGATGGCATCTAAGCAACTTATAGTACAACTGCCTTCTATCTCTTTTGAGCCAGGTCTTGACCTCTTGTGCATTAAACCTCATAATCACCTTTATGTCATCTTGTACCCTGAGAAGTATTTCCAACCCCCAAATTTGATCTGATAAACTCATACCTGGGTTGTCCATTACTTTGTCTTCCCAAGCATGGTACATTCTGGTGATTTCTGGTAGGTCCCAATCAATCTGATTCTTCAACTCACTCAACCTTTCCTTTGCAAGCTCATCCCCATATTCAAGCCTTTCTGGATCTTCAATAATTTGAATACTTGAATCTGAGCTATCACCTTCTTTATCATCACCACTTTCTTCCTCACTCTCAGAAACAACAAATGGTGATCTTCTACTCCTCTTCAAATCTCTTTCCACAAGTTGTGCAGCCAACTGTTCATCAAATGCAATTTGTGCTGCATCTTTCTTTGGAACATCTTCTTCAATCAAAATACCTTTACCTTTGTCTTTTGGATCAATAATTGGTAAAATAGAAGAAGAAACCTGTGTGGACACATCTTTGATGATTGTTGATGGCTGGAATACATCAACACCACCTGCAACTTTATCAGCGTTCAAGTTACTCCTATCAGCGCTACGATTACCTTTGTCAGCGCTGGATGTGTCAGCGTTCAAACCTGTATCAGCGCCCAATGTTTCTTTGAAAGTTCCTTCCAAGTTTAATGGTGTCACCTTGGATGTATCAACAACTGGGTACTTCTTCAAGTTTGTAAGAGCTTCAGCAACCTGTAAAGATTCACTAAATTGTGAACTCTTTTCTGAACTCTTCTCACTAGCTGTATGAATCAGCTCATCCTCCTCATCCTCTTCATCCTCCCCTTTGGAAGATTCCTCCATTTGACTCCTGCTACTTGGATTCTCCAAAACAGTTACACGCTCCCTCAAAACTTGGAGTTCACGTCCCTGTTTGTTGACAATTTGTACAAGGCTGACATTTTGCTTTTGCAAGCTAATGACAGCAGCCGTCAATTCAATTATTGTCATAGGTTCCAATCTGCCCTCAGCTAGAATGGGGATTTGACCTCCCAAAGTAGAATCATAGGGCATGGATGAGGTCTTAATGATGTTGGGACTGTCTTGACCAGCTTCTAAGCCTGTGTCAATAGCCCCAGCCTCACCCATTTCACCAGCCACACTTGTGGAGGTGGTTCTCTCTGCTACAAGGCTAGGATCACTAGAGGAGAACACTCCAGTAACCCTTTGGCGTTTAGTCAACCTAGATTGTAATGGGGTGGAAGATGAAGTAGATTGTGTGGATGTTGGTTGATTAAGGGGTGTTTGGGATTGTTCAGGGATTGTATCAGTGTTGGGATTGGCTGTGTCAGCGCCCACATTTTGAGTGTCAGCGCTGGGTTGGTCAATGTCCATGTTTTCTGGTGAAGGTGATGGTTCATGAATAGGCTCAAGTTGGGGTTCAGGGTCTGGTTGTGGTTGTGGTTGTGCAGCCTGAATTACTTCAAGCATGGGTTGGGTAAGAGGTATGGATTCATTTGTGGAGCTCATTTTAGCAAAAATGGTTTTCTGTTGTTTAGGGATCTCATAAAAAGTGTCATGATCCCTAGAACAATATTCTTGTAAATCAAAGACCATTTGCAAAAATCTAGGGTAAGCCAAAGTCATTTTACTTCCCTTGTTTTTACACATCCCTTCAAAAATCATTTTTGAAAAATTATACTTAAGCCCACGTGTTATACAAACCAAAGCACTTGCAATTGACCTGTTTATTTCATTAAAAGAAGTACTTTTTGGACTTAAGCATTGTAAAAGGACATGTATCAAATATTTCCAGTCAGAGGGAAATTCCTGCTTATGATATTTATTTAAAGTGACGTCAGCAGGAATAGGATAACCCAATTCCCTAAGACCTTGTTCTATTGTTGCAATGGCAAGAGTAGTCACACCATCAGCGTCATCAAGACGCAAAGCTTGGCGAACCAAAGCTTCAGTGACCACCCATGTTCTTCCATGAACAGTAGATGTTAATGTGGTCACTCCATTAGTTGTTGTGGAACTAACATTGTTCCAAAACTGTCTAATGTGTGCGACAGGGACTAATGGTGTATGAGAAAGTGCATACCTCAATGAAGATGCATTTAAAAATGCCACCACCTGTGAATACTGAGGAAACAAATCATCATCAGCAGTCAAGTAAGCTACCATATTGTGTTGGCTCTTGAACTCCAATGTTAAATTCTTTGAGTTGAATTTGGGTGCCATGTTTGAAAGCTGTTTAGGTTATGTGAGATGGAAAAATCTAGGAGAAAAATGTTAGACAAGAAAATATGAATACCCAGAATAAAAGGATTAGCCAAATTTATAGGAGAGAAGCATGATTTTGATTGGTCAAAAATGAGGCGGTTATATTCAAAGAGCAATCATGAAAATATTGAATCAAATATAACTTATCTCATGCATTAATTAAAAGTAACTTCTCCCCAAAATTACGGCCAAAGATTAGTCAAAAATAACAACTGGGTAGGGCCCACTAGGTGTCAACGGTCAAAAGTAGCCCATCAGCGCCCAACGGCTATATTTTCTTGTCAGCGTTTGCCTAAAGCCTTGTCAGCGTCACGATTGGACGTAACAGCGTTTGGAGAAAAACTTGTCAGCGTAAAAAAAAAATATTTAAAAAGAAAAAGACCTTAACAAAGTAATTTATCCTAAGGGAAATATCTTATAAGTTGATAATAATTACTGGGCGGCAAGCACTGTCCATTTATGCACACTTGCATAAGCAAGATAGACACAAATGTCCTCTAGAGTCCCTTGCTAACCAAAATACTTACCAACAAAGTTATTTCATAAAATTCTTTGTAACTCCCAGGTAAACCCATATCCAAAGTATTCCCAAGTCTCCCATCAGACCACAACCAAGTCTAGGCTAAAAATGTCTTGGCAGCATGCATAGATTGTCACCTTTGCATGCTACAGTGCCTCATGGTTTAGTAAAACTAACCCATACTCACCTGTGGACACAATCTAGAATTGTGATGAGAGTATTCTAAGAATATCCAAGAGTCCTAAAGGTTCCTTAAACCTCCCCTCAAACTATGATACATGAGTTCTCAAAATATATATGAACATTAAAAAAAATTTATGTCAAGATAGGAATATAAATATTCCAACCATCATCCATAAACAAAACATGTCCAAATAGTTCTTCAAAGATCCATAAGCAACTCTGTATCCAATGGTATAAAGCTACCACCTACCTGCACATTTAGATGAAAACCACAAAACTAACATTTGTTGCTGACAGCGTCCCGACAACACTTATCAGCGTTGAAGGAACTCTTGTCAGCGTTAGACAATAATATCTCCAACAACGGCAAAATAACACTTGACAGCGTTACATTTACCTTTGTCAGTGTTAGAAAAATAATGTGGAAAATCTAAATCATCACAAAGACCAATAACAATGCATTATCCTGTACATACTTTTACAAAAAGATTCCAAAAACACATATTAAGTGAGATTAACCATTCCAATATTTGTTACCAAATATTGAAATCTTCCAGCATCAAAAGGTTTAGTTAATAAATCAGCCACATTATCTTCTGTGTCTACCCTATCTGGTTGTATTAAACCTTTCTCAAAGCAATCTCTTATAAAATGATGTCTAATTTCTATGTGTTTGGTTTTAGAATGATGTACAAGATTTTTAATAATGCATAAAGTACTGTTATTGTCTACAAAAATCTTGGTATGCATAAAATTATACCCATAATCCAACAGCTGGTTCTGAATCCATAAGACTTGTCCACAACAAGCAGCTGCAGCAACATATTCTGCTTCAGTTGTAGAGTTTGCCACCACTGTTTGTTTCTTGCATTGCCAAGATATTAATCTACTCCCAAGAAATTGGCATCCACCAGTTGTGGATTTCCTATCAAACTTGTCACCACCATAGTCACTGTCTGAATATGCAATAAGGTCCAATGGAGAATCTTTTGGGTACCATAATCCAAGATCTGGATAACACCTTAAGTACCTAAAAATTCTCTTCACAGCAAAAAGGTGACATTCTTTGGGAGTCACTTGATGACGTGCACATGCACACACAGCAAACATGATGTCAGGTCTTGAGGCTGTAAGATACATCAATGATCCAATCATTGATCTATAGTGCCTAACATCCACATCCTTTCCAGCTCTAATTTTTCCCCAAGGGTGTTGCCTATCCATAGGAGTGGAAGCCTCCTTCTCATGTGGAGAAAAACCATATTTCTTCAAGATTTCAGCTACATACTTGTCTTGGGAGATGAAGATACCATCTTCTTTCTGCTGAACTTGTAAACCTAGAAAGAAGTTCATCTCTCCCATTGCACTCATCTTGAATTTATCTGTCATGAGCTTGGAAAAATCCTCACTCATTTTTGGATCAGTAGACCCAAAAATGATATCATCAACATAGACCTGCACAAGCAACACATGTTTTCCTTTCTTCTTTGTAAACAGTGTCTGATCTATGGTGCCCCTTTTGAAACCATTTTCCACCAAGTAGGTGGACAATGTACCATACCATGCTCTAGGGGCCTGATGAAGTCCATACATTGCTTTCTTCACTCTATAAACCTTGTCTGGATTCTCAGGATCTTCAAAACCAGGAGGTTGCATGACATACACTTCCTCAACAATTGTCCCATAGAGGAAAGCACTCTTCACATCCATTTGGTAAACAGTAAAATTCATACAAGAGGCATAAGCTAGAAAAATTCTTATAGCTTCAATTCTTGCAACTGGTGCAAAAACTTCTTCATAATCAATTCCTTCCTCTTGTGTATAACCCTGAGCTACCAAACGTGCCTTGTTTCTGACCACAATGCCTCTTTCATCTTTCTTGTTCCTTAGAACCCATCTTGTCCCAATTGGTCTCACATATCTAGGACAATCAACCAGCTCCCAAACATCCTGTATAGCAAATTGGTGAAGCTCATCCTGCATTGCTTCCACCCAACTTGGTTCTTTGAGAGCATCAAAAATCTTCTTGGGTTCTTCCTGTGACAGAAAACAGGCAAACAAACATGCTTGTACAAGAGGGGTATCAACCTTCTTGTGTATATTGGCAATAAATCCACCAAGACCCTGATGGGATCTTCTTGTCTGAACTGGAGCCATAACATCACCAATGATTTGAGATGTGGGGTGATCCTTTGCTGTGGAAGTGAGAACTCCTCCTTCAAAAAGTCTGGTGTCCTCAATTTCACGCTCCATGTTGCCAATATCTTCTTCAGATTCTTCTTGATCAACAGAAATCTCTTCATGAACATTAGAAGGTCCACCCTGTTCAAAATGGGAAGAGAAAAGATGTGCAAAGGTGTCATCAAACTCTGAACCTTGCTTGTCAGCGTTTGGGCTAACAACGCTTGAACTGCTTGTGTCAGCGTCTGATCCATCAGCGTCTGAATTGCTCTTGTCAGCGCTTGATTTCCCTTTGTCAGCGTCGGAAGAAGTATGCATGTTTGTAATTGGTGGTATTTGAACACCACCATTATCTTTCCTAGCAGCAGTAACAGCATCATAATACTCATCTGTCCATATAGGAAGTGTAACAAATTCTTGTGTGGGAGATGATTTAACTGCTGGTGGTCCATCCTCCTTAGCAACCTGAATACCTGAAACATTACCAATTCTCTTTTCCAAAACACTTGAAGTTACCTTCACAATGTCTGGATCAGTAACAGGCATATAATTTAAAGCTCTAGATAAAGGTTCTAAGTCAAACAACCAATTTGGACCACTTTCAGGATCACTAGGTTTACTCTCTAAAAACCTAACATGTACTTTTTCAAGTATACGTTTTTCCTTTTTAATGTAAACCCTATATCCTTTACTCTGCACTGAATAACCCATGAAGTAGCCTTCATCACCTTTTGAATCAAATTTACCTAGGGCCTCACTAGTTTCTAAAACAACTACATGACAACCAAATGGCTTGAGAAAGCCAATATTGGGCTTCCTTCCCCAAAGTAATTCATAAGGTGTCTTATTATGTATCTTGTTGACCAATGCCCTATTTTGAACATAACAAGCTGTGTTAACAGCTTCAGCCCAAAAGGCTATAGGAAAGTGGGCATCAGCCAACATGGTTCTGGCTGCTTCAATAAGGGTCCTATTCTTCCTTTCAGCAACCCCATTTTGCTGTGGGGTTCTAGCTATGCTAAACTGCCTAGTAATCCCTTTCTTGGCACAAAAATCATCTAACAACTGATTTCTAAACTCACCCCCATTGTCACTTCTAATAATTTTAACCTCATTACCATTCTTCTTTTCAATTTGGGTAATGAAATTAATCAGACTTTGGGCAGTTTCACTTTTCTTGGCTAAAAAGAAAGTCCATGTAAACCTGGAATAATCATCAGTGATAACAAAACAATATGATTTACCCTTCAAACTTTCTATATTAGTTGGACCAAAGAGGTCCATATGCAATAAGTGAAGTGGTTTAGAACTAGAATGCACCTGTTTAGACCTGAATGAGACCTTGTGCTGCTTGCCCTTAAGACATGCAACACAAGAGTGGTCATTGTGGAAAGCCTTCTCAGGCAAACCATCAACTAAACCAAGCCTCACAAGTCTATTGATATTCTTAAAGTTTATGTGCCCTAATCTCCTGTGCCAAAGATTACTTTCATCTACTGAGGCTTTAGCATACAGACATGACATTTTATTATTTATCTTAATTCCATTAAGATTCACATTATATATGTCTTTATGCCTTGGTGTTCTAAAGTCTATGTATTTTTCCTCTGGAAGCTTATAATCTTTGCTTAACACCAAGCACTCAGTATCAGTGAAAAGAACCTTATTTTTGTTATCACACACTTGTGATACACTAAACAAATTATAATCCAGTTCTTTTACCAAGAAGACATTCTCAAACCGTAGATTGTTGGTGACAAGGGTTCCTTTTCCTGTGATGGTGCCATATCCCCCTCCAAAGTATACCTTATCACCATCTTGAATAGGAGAGAAATTGGTCAGATAGTCTTCCTTTCCTGTCATGTGCCTTGAGCATCCACTATCCCAGTATCCATAATCATTGATCTTCTTCTGAATGCCCTGCACATAAAGAAAACACATTAGTTTTCTTTGGGAACTCAAGCCTTGGAAGACTTGGATTCATTTGGTTGTTCAACAAGAACAGACTTGGTTCTCATAACAACCCCATTTTCATCCCTATTTGAATGAAATTCCCAGTTAACCCCAATTGGTGTTGACAATGCCTTTGAAATATAATGAAACCTGTTGCATGTCATAGAAACACCAGTAAAATTAGGGTTTTGGTCTTGTTTTGGTCTCCATGTTAAGCTAGTAGAAGCTTTAGACCTATTTCCCTGTGGTTGCAAATACCTAGGTTTAGCAGTGTGTCTGTCAGCGCTGAAATTTCTCTTGTCAGCGCCCCGATTGCTCTTATCAGCGTTGAACCTAGGGTTTGCTACATGAACCCATTGCCTATTTGACCAAGTGTTTGACTTTTGAAAAGGTCTTAGGCCTTGTGTGTTAGACCCTCTAGTAAAGAATGGGGCTGGTCTAACAACTTGTGAACTTTTGTTCACAAAGGTATTGGGTCTGACAGTGTTTGACCTATGTTGACTTTTGTCAGCGCTGAAATAGTTCCTATCAGCGTTGACATTGGAAGCGTTGACACATTTGTATGCCAAATGTGAGAAGCTACCACATGTGTAACAAGCTTTTCTAGACATAGTCTTAGATCTAGAAGCAAAGAAGCATGTTCCATGGTTACTAACTTGGCTTTTTGGTGACCTAGTATTTCTATACATCTCTGCATACTTAACACTAGGTTTTCTAACAGTTTGTGGGCCAAGGTCAACAGCTTTGCCAGTGGTAGGGTGTGTGATCTTAATAGGTTTACGATCAATGGACTCATCAATTGGTATCATGTTTGGTGTGGGCTCATTTGGACTTTCACACAACAACCCTCCCTTAACAAACAAGGTGTGGTTTGCTTTCTTCCACTCGTCTAGGTCAGTTAGTTTTTGCTTGTATTCCTCAACTGGGGAAGTCACTCTAGGTGGAGGAATGAATTCCTCCTCTTGGCATTCTGGCAAGCCAGTCCAAGATAAGTCCTTTGATTGGACACCATAGAAATCCCCAGCTGGTGGTGGAACACCAGTATAGTTATTCATCCCAATCCCACTCATATCCTTAGAGTCTCTTTGTTTACTAACACACTCTCCTAGGGTTTGTGTGGCCTTATCAAATCTCTGGATTTTAAGACTCACATTATCTTTATTTTTGTTAGCCTCCTCTAACTGAGCTATCAAATCAAGATTAACCCTATTTACTATATCTTGAACATCCTTACTCTGATGTAACTCATGTTTTAAGATATTTATTTGATCCTTTAAATCAAACTCCATTTTCTTATACTCAGCTACTGTCTTTTCTGTTTGGGTAAGAGCAATTTGATAATTAGATACTTTGCATCTTTCAGTACTTGCCTCATCTAATAATTTAACTATCTCTTGTTTTAATTTTTCAGTATTTAAACGACAACCCTTAGAACAGAAAGCATCATCATATACCTCATTATCTGATGAAGAGGAGGAGTGTGCCATAAGAGCATATTCAACATGCTCTTCCTTAACTTCAGCAACCAAAGCTCTGTCCTCTTCCTCATTCTTAGCCATCCAGCTCCAATCCCATTCTCCAACACCATCAATTTGTTGAACAGCAACCATGGCCTTGGGATCTGGGCTCTTAATCATTTGGCTTGAAGGCTTCCCAGCATCAGATCTTCTTGGAGATCTACATTCCCTCATAAAGTGCCCCATCCTATGACAGTTGTAGCACTCAACCTTGGACTTGTCAAATCCAGCAACATCCTTAGCATTAAAGGTCATCTTCTTCTTGAACCTTTTATTAAACCTGTTTGCTCTTAAACTTACAAGAGCCATAGTCCACTTGATGTCCATTTCTTCCAATTGTTCATCACTTATCTGCTCAAGATCTTCATATGTAATCCTTGAATCACTGGGCAAAGAAGCAATGAATGCACACACAGTATCAAGATCAAAACCAGCAGGTTTAATTCTATCAGCGCCATGATTGTGTGTGTCAGCGCTTGAGTACAAAGCGTTGACAGGATATGATCCAGCGCTGACAGACTGACATCCAGCGCTGACACCTTGAGATCCAGGGGCTGAATGTCCATAGAAGTTCATGGAATCAAATTGGCCTTCACTTTGTGAAAAGAAGGCCATGTTGCTGCTGGAAGATTTGTTATCACTCTCCAATTGCCATTCATTCTCCAACAGTCTTAGTTTGTTGAAGATGTCATCAAACCTGGAAGTCTTGTGGGTATTATTGACAAGAATGGATCTTGTCTCAATCTTCCATACATCACCAAGGCTTTTGAGAAAAGTAGCATTCAATTCAGGATCATCAATCTGTTTTCCCATGAAGGAAAGTTGACTTGTGATGTCAAGAAGTCTACTTCTCACACTGCTGAGATTCTCATTAGGTTGAGCTTTAAAGACAGCATACTCATGAAATAGTTGCTTCTTCTTTTCTTCTTTTGTGTCAGCATTGCCACCATGTGCTACTTCAAGAGCTTCCCAAAGCTCTTTTGCAGACTCAAATCGTTTGTATTTGTGCTGATTCTCATGACCTAGGGCGTGTTTCAAGATATTCAAGATTTTCATGTCCACCCTTTTCTTGGCTATATCTTCAACAGCTACAGCTCTCCCATCTCCAGGCTTTTCCACCTTATCAGCTTCAGGAAAATTAGGAACAGCTGTCCTTGTGGCAATTGCAGCAGTAATCTTTGCTGCTTTATCGAATGTGTTCCCATATTCGATGATCTCCCAAAGAGTGTAGTCATGAATAGCTATGTATTGCTCAAAATTGGACTTCCAAAGCTCAAAGTTCCTGGCATCAAACATGGGAATTTTGATGCTAGGGTTTGAGAAGTTATTTTGTAGCAAAGAAGAAGGTTGATCTGTGCCAGACATGATGTTTTTAGGGTTTTGAGAATTTAGGGTTTTTAGGGTTTGGTGTTTTAGGGTTCTTGCGTTACTTAAAGATCAAAAGTTTCTCAACAAGCTCTGATACCACTTGTTGATCCCAAACTTAGATCGATTAAGCTTTGTGTATACGAGATTAGATCAAGTACTACACGTAGAGAAACCTTTGCTTATGAACAAAGTAACAAAGTGTTATGCGGAATTAACACTTGATCTAAAACACAATGATGTTAAACAAACTTTCAATTGTATTAGAATGATTCTTGTTGATTACAATGAAAGAGCTTAACAATCGAAAACTTATGAAAACTGATATATGACTTTAACCTAAAAGACCTTCTTTTATAGAACAACAAGTCTTGTACAATAAGCTACGAATCAACTATTCTAGGTAAAGATAATAATAGAAAATACAATGTTGTGCTTATCATTACCATACATAAATAAAGAAACAAATAAACAAAAGATACGTATGAAGATATTCCATCAGTGTCAATCTTCAAGGCTGTCAGCGTTGACTTCTTCAATGTCAACGCTTGGCTGTCAGCGTCCAATGTCTTCTTATCAGCGTTGACATTCTTCTTATCAGCGTCTAGTGAACTGACCCATATTTTATTCCCAACAGTGCCATACAAGAAAGCACTCTTGACATCCATTTGATAGACTGTGAAGCCCATGCAGGAGGCATAGGCTAGAAAGATCCTAATAGCTTCAATCCTTGCAACTGGTGCAAAGACCTCCTCATAGTCTATCCCCTCCTCTTGTGTATAACCTTGAGCCACTAACCTTGCCTTGTTTCTGACCACAATACCTCTTTCATCTCTTTTGTTCCTTAGAACCCATCTTGTCCCTATAGGTCTGACATATCTAGGACAATCAACCAGCTCCCAAACATCCTGAATTGCAAATTGATGAAGCTCATCCTGCATTGCTTCCACCCAACTTGGTTCTTTGAGAGCATCAAATATCTTCTTGGGTTCTTCTTGTGACAGAAAACATGCAAACAAACATGCTTGCACAAGAGGGGTATCAACCTTCTTGTGTATATTGGCAATAAACCCACAAAGACCTTGATGAGATCTTCTAGTCTGAACTCGAGTCATAATATCACCAATGATCTGAGATGTGGGGTGATCCTTCATTGTGGAAGTAAGAACGCCTCCTTCAAAAAGTCTGGTGTCCTCAACCTCATGCTCCATGTTGCCAATATCTTCTTCATCAGACTCTCTTATATCAACATAAGGATGACCTTCTTCATAAGAATTGGAAGGTTCACCTTGTTCAAAAATGGAAGAGAAAAGATGTGCAAAGGTGTTGTCAACGTCTGAACTTTGTTTGTCAGCGCTTGGGCTAACAACGCTTGAAATGTTGTTGTCAACGTCTGAGCCATCAACGTCTGAATTGGTCTTGTCAGCGCTAGATTTACCTTTGTCAGCGCCTGAAGAACCATGCATGTTTGTACTTGGTGGTATTTGGAAACCACCATTATCTTGTCCAGCAGCAGCAGCAGCAAAAGCATCTGTCCAAATGGGAATTGTGACATATTCAAATGTAGGAGATGCCTTTTCTGCTTGTGATCCAACCTTCTCATGAACCTGTGTACCTGAAACATTAACAACTTGTTCCTCCACAACATTTGAAGTTACCTTCACAATGTCTGGATTAGTGACAGGCATATAATTTAAAGTTCAAGATAAGGGTTCCAAATCAAACAACCAATTAGGACCACTTTTAGGATCACTAGGTTTATTCTCTAAGAACCTAACATGTACTCTCTCAACAATACGTTTGTCCTCTTTAAGATAAACCCTATAACCCTTGCTCTGGACGGAATATCCCATGAAGTAACCCTCATCACCTTTTGCACTAAATTTCCCTAAGGCATCACTAGTATCCAACACTACTACATGACAACCAAAAGGTCTGAGAAAACCAATATTAGGTTTTCTACCCCAAAGTAACTCATAAGGTGTTTTGTTCTTAATTTTGTTAACCAATGCTCTATTTTGCACATAGCATGCTGTATTAACAGCCTCAGCCCAAAAGGCTATTGGAAAGTGAGCATCAGCCAACATAGTTCTGGCTGCATCAATTAGGGTTCTATTTTTCCTCTCAGCAACCCCATTTTGTTGTGGGGTTCTAGCAATGCTAAATTGCCTAGTAATTCCTTTCCTGGCACAGAAATCATCTAGCTTCTTGTTCCTAAATTCTCCACCATTATCACTCATAAGCATTTTTAACCTCATTGCCAGACCTTTTCTCAATCTGAGTGATAAAATCAATAAGAACATCAGCTGTATCACTCTTCATAGCTAGAAAGAATGTCCAAGTAAATCTAGAAAAGTCATCTGTGACAACAAAACAATATGACTTACCATTCAAACTTTCTATATTTGTTGGACCAAAGAGGTCCATATGAAGCATATGAAGAGGTCTGGAGCTAGTGTGCACCTGTTTGGACTTGAATGAGACCTTGTGCTGCTTGCCTTTAAGACATGCAACACAAGAGTGGTCATTGTGGAAGGCCTTCTCAGGCAAACCATCAACTAATCCAAGCCTCACAAGTCTATTTATATTTTTAAAATTTATGTGCCCTAGTCTCCTGTGCCACAAATTACTCTCATCTACTGAGGCCTTAGCATAAAAACAAGACATATTTGCATTCATTTTAATCTCATTTAAATTCACATTATATATGTCCTTATGCCTAGGTGTTCTAAACTCAATATATTTCTCATCAGGGATCTTAAAATCCTTGCTTAACACCAAGCACTCAGTATCAGTAAAAAGAACCTTATTTTTGTTATCACAAACTTGTGATACACTAAACAGATTATAATCAAGTTCTTTTACCAGGAAGACGTTCTCAAAACGCAGATTATTGGTGAGAAGGGTTCCTTTGCCTGTGATAGTCCCAAAACCACCTCCAAAGTATACATAGTCACCATCTTTAATAGGGATGAAATTCGTCAGATAGTCTTCCTTCCCTGTCATGTGCCTTGAGCATCCACTATCCCAATATCCATAATCATTGATTTGTCTTTGAATGCCCTACACATAAAGAAAACAAATTAGTTTTCTTTGGGAACCCAAGTCTCAAAAGACTTGGATTCATCTGGTTGTTCAATAAGAACAGACTTAGTTCTCACAACAACCCCATTCTCATCCTTTTTAGGATGAAATACCCAGTTAACCCTAATAGGTTTTGTAATGACCTTTGAAATGTAATTAAATCTGTTGCAAGTCATTGAAATCCCATTATCATTAGGGTTTTGATCTTTCTTGGGTCTCCATGTTAAGCTTGAAGAAGCTTTAGACCCCTTACCTTGTGGCTGCAGATATTTAGGTCTGGTCACGTTTCTGTCAGCGTTGGATTTTGTCCTGTCAACGCTGAAATTACCCTTGTCAGCGTTGAACCTAGGGTTTGCTACAGAAACCCATTGCCTATTTGACCAGGTGTTTGTCTTTTGAAAAGGTCTTTGTCCATGAGTGTTAGACCTTCTAGAAAAGAATGGGGCAGGTCTAATCACTTGTGGACGTTGCTGCACACAAGGTTTGGGTCTGACAACGTTTGACTTCCTAACAACGTTGACTTTCTTCCTATCAGCGCTGAAATTGTTCCTGTCAGCGCTGGCTTTGAGAGCGTTGACACACTTGTATGCCAAATGTGAAAAGCTACCACAAGTGTAACAGGCTTTCTTAGACACACCCTTAGGTCTAGAAGAGAAGAAACCTGTTCCATGATTGCTAACTTGGCTCTTGGGTGACCTATTATTCCTATACATCTCTGCATATTTAATGGTAGGTCTTCCAACAGTGTTTGAGCCTAGGTCAACAGGTTTACCAGTGATTGGGTTAGTAACCTTAATGTGTGGTGATTCATTGGGACTTTCACATAGCAAACATCCCTTAACAAATAAAGTAGGGTTAGCTTTCTTCCACTCATTTAGGTCAGTCAGTTTTTGTTGATACTCTTCCACTGGAGTGACAACTCTTGGTGGAGGAATGAATTCCTCCTCTTGGCATTCTGGTATACCAGTCCAAGACAAGTCCTTTCTAAGGACACCATAGAAGTCACCAGCTGGTGGTGGAACCAGAGAGTAATCATTCATCCCAATCCCAGTCATGTCTTTAGGATCCCTTTTTTTAGCTACACAGTCTCCTAGGGTTTGGGTGGCTCTATAGAAATAGAATATTTAGTTGTTTATTTGATTTGATCTCTTGTAAACCCTAATCCTTATACTATAAAAGGAACCAAGGGTCTTAGGTTTTATTCATATTATTCATTCACAATGTAAACCTAAACGTGTGTCGACTAGGTGTGGGATTCAATGTACACACACCTAGTGGTTGTTCGTTATTAATATAATGAGCAATCCCTATTGTTTTAATTCATGTTATTGTGCCTAAACACCTTGTTAATGGTTGTTGTTCTAATTCCGCTTTGATTATTTAATCATATGAACAATGATCATTCCTAGTAGCTTAAAAGATCCGGAAACCAAGGTTTCCACAATTGGTATCAGAGCCTCATGGCTCGTGATGCTAGGACCAACAAGGTGTTCGTGTTTCGAGAAGAAAAGAAAAATCCGTCTAGGGTTTTTCTGGACGTTTTTGTGTGCGCAGCAGTATTCAGAAGGTTATAACTTTTGATTGAACCGTTGGATCGTCACGAAATTTTATATGTGTGTTCTACATACATAGATCTAAACATCCACCGGAGGGATTGTCGAGTTTTATCCCCAGGAAAAAGTTATTAAGCGTCAAAGTCAGCAGTGAGTGAATGCAGTTTTCTGTGGACAACCATGTTCAAAACACGATCTCTCCTTCGTTAACCGTTGGATCTTTGTGATTTTTGAACTGTAGATTCTTGGCACTTGTGTCTAGGATCTCACCGAAGGGATTTTCGATGTGAGCTCTAATGAAGAAGTTATTCAGCATCGAAGTTTGCTATTTAAGGTATTGATGTTCTTGCTTATTCACATGAAATCATGAACTAGGGTTCTTCAAACCCTAGATCACCATAAAAAGCAGAAAGATTATGAAGTTGTGTCTGTTTTGATGGAAAAATTGAGCTAGGTTTATTTACAAACCCTAATTAGGGTTTCGATGAACAAAGTTATAAACCCTAGATTGAATTTTATAAACAGAAAAGAGTGTGTTAGTGTTCGTGATCGTGTTTGGATTGGTGTGATGTTGCTGATGCCATATGACAAAGAAAGAAAGAAGTACGAATGTGTTTGCCTTGTTTTGATACAAACACATACACACATTCTGGTCTTGTGGGCTTAAAAAGAAGTGCAGTAGTCGTGGTCCCATTGTGCTACTACTAGATGTTAAAAGATGGGACTAGGTGTGACAAAAGTGAGCATGCAACAGTAGCTGTTTGTGGTACACAAAGGAGCAGAGTTTGTGTGGTCCTATTAATGCAGATGTGTCACTTGTTTTCACAAAACGAATACAGCAACATGTTACGATTTGATGGTATTTGTAAAGTTGTTGTAGTACTACAAGTAGGTCACGTTCTTGGATGTGTTTCAGTCGTCCCAGCAGCTAGAAACAATGAAGGTACTATGGTCTGAATGTTTGATGGGTATGTGGTACTATTTTTCTCACTGTACATCGATGCAAAAGTAGAATAGGAGAATCTTCATAGAAGTGGTAACTATTGCACATCTGTTATTTCTTTATTCGATTCTCTCTATTCTTGGATATAATTTTGCATTGGAAAATAGTCACGTATGTTACGTGAATATTGGTGTGAAGAGAACTCATTTTGGGTTTGCATGGATTTATCCAAATATTCTCCCAAATGATTTGGACGTAATATTATTTATGATGAGCTTTTGATCAAGAGGCTGTGATGGTCCAAGATGATATATGATGTATCACGTGAGGTAATAATCCTATTTTACAGGATATATTGCTTTTCATATTTTAAATGTGGTTATGCAGTGGGGTAAGACGTAGCCACAAATAGCATCAGTGTTTGATGTAAACGCTGACAAGAATGAGACAGACGCTGACAAGAAGAAGGTTGACGCTGACGTTTGTAATTTTGACGCTGACAGGGAATAAGTGAACGCTGACAGAATAGGCGTTGACATGAGTTGTCCGAGAAACGCTTGCTCAAGCGTTGATAGGTGTTGTCCGATATGTGACAGTACACATAGAAAGGATATTGGACAAAGAAGGTTCTCGGATAACAAAAGAATGACTGCTGTTTGAGAAAATTGGTACGTTTTAAGCACACAAAAAGGAGGAATTTACACACGAAGGTACATGGAATCTCCGTTTTAATCTAGAATATCATGTTGATATTTATGGCTCGGATATTTTTCAAAGGAATTAATGATCTTAAAGCGAGTTAGCAACTTTTTATGGGAATTTGATGGATATTTAAACTATGTAATCGGGATAGCTTTGTAAAAGAGTTATCCATCAGGAGCTTTTACATATGGTATGGAAATGTTATTCCATTGAATTCATCATGAAGAGGTGTTGGCTTAAGGGGAAGAATTCTTATGGTAAGTTTGATGATTGAAGAAGATTTTCGCAAGTTTGTGTTCTATCATATCTTAAAGTCGTGCACTCCCAGTCATAGACTTTACAGGTAACTTGTTCGTGCTTTACATGATTGGTGATGAAGACTTGTCATAAACACTTGAAGGAGTTACATTATCGTGCTCAGTGTCTCACAAAGGATGAGAATATTGACAAGGGATCGAGGTCTACTTATACTTTGTGCCATGAGTATAAGTTCTTAGTCACATGGATAGTACAAGACATTGAACACAAGATTGGGTTATTCTACTTCTACATCAAGAATATCTTATTTATTTTTCGTCAAGATCATTACATAGAGCTACATTTGGAGACTCTTCAAAGATTGCAACATTGTTTACTTTCCTGTTGATGTGACAAAAAGGGGAAGAAATACGTGCTATACTTGAGGGGAAGCAATTTGAAGATCATGTACAACTTACAAGAGATACACATAGAGTTTTGCCACTATCAACTAGGGGAAGATTGTTGGATCAAAAAGTTGATGTGGCAGAAACTCAAAATCGAAGAACATTTACTCAAGCGTTGACAAGAGTAATACAAGAGTTGACAAGAGCAATGTAGGCGTTGACAGAAGTCAACAAAAGTCAAACGCAGTCAACAAAAGTCAACGCTGATGGATTTGATGGAGAATTCTATTTACGAAATATATTGGATATATTCTAAATAATATATTCAGTATATATCTATAGAAATAGAATATTTAGTTGTTTATTTGATTTGATCTCTTGTAAACCCTAATCCTTATACTATAAAAGGAACCAAGGGTCTTAGGTTTTATTCATATTATTCATTCACAATGTAAACCTAAACGTGTGTCGACTATGTGTGGGATTCAATGTACACACACCTAGTGGTTGTTCGTTATTAATATAATGAGCAATCCCTATTGTTTTAATTCATGTTATTGTGCCTAAACACCTTGTTAATGGTTGTTGTTCTAATTCCGCTTTGATTATTTAATCATATGAACAATGATCATTCCTAGTAGCTTAAAAGATCCGGAAACCAAGGTTTCCACAACGTTTACCACATTCGTGAGGATCTAACTTATCAACGATCCCCACAAAAGAATGATGGTTTCGTGCTTGATCGTGATCTTTTCGAGAGAGTTTCTAAGATACTCAAGGAGGGGAATGACAAACCTTTTTGACAAGCCTATCTTTGATGAAGAAATCGATGAGATCGACGTTCATGAGGATGACGAGTATGTTGACCCCGAGGGGGCGGTGTTCTTTATTGACAAACGTTTTGAGAACTTATATAATCCGCCACCCCCTCCTACCAAAGACTTAAATGTGAGGATTTTTAGCGCGACTAATTTTGAATTTGACACGCCAAATATTTTCGACATTATCCAATCGGGTTTTCATAAAGAGTTTTTGAACGATGAAAAAGGAAAAGATTTTAAAAATGTTTTAAAAGATTTTTCTACAAGTTTAACTCCGTCATCACCGCGTTTTATGAGTGCTACCACCTCGTCTACTCCTTTTGACGATGGTGTGTGTGGTTTTAGTATGGGGGAAGCCCCAAATGTTCCTTCACACTTTACCACCGAGGACGAGATTTACGATCCCGGAATTTCTTTGTAAAGGGAAATCTCGGTCTTCCACAGATGCAATAAATGGAAATCTAATCTATTTGCTTGGTGTGAGTCTACCTCGAGTAGCTCATTTTAGTGACTTACCCATTGCCCCACCTTTCTACTTCTTATCTCTTTTCTTCTACCCCATTGGGGTTCGTGTTGGAGTGGCGTCGTTTCGTCTTTCATCCGAAAACGAGGACGCTATCTTTGACCCCGGTATTCGTGTATCGGGTTTTTAAAGTACTCCATGTGCTTTTGGGTCTTGTTTATCATGTAAGCCCCACCAAAAATGACCATACCAAGATTATCCCTAAATGCTCACATTTATGGGGATTCGAGTCGAGCTTTTGACTCGGTTATCAAAAACAAGGTGCCTTGTGGGGGATTCTCAAGCTTATCCTTATACATATTATCGCTTTCTTAGTTAACGTAACGAGGGGATTTGTGCTCTTCCTACCTTTGTTCCGTGGTTGTTTGTGATTGTGATTCATTAGGTTCATCGTCATCATTGAAGCCTCTCGTGTTCGTTTTATGGATCACTCGAGCTTCGGTCGTTGCCTTTGGAGATTCCGATATCCGATGATATCCTTTTATGTTCTAACGTTTATCTTATTAGCATAATTCATAAACGGCTTTTAGGTTATTCGTTTTACCCTTTCCATGCTCGAGATTAAGCATTCGACTTCGTCTCTAGTATGGGGTGTTTACACCCCTAGACTCGAAACATTGAGGACAATGTTTAGTTTTAGTATGGGGGGGTGAGTAGATACTTCACCTTGCTTACGTCAACACGCAATCCAATTTTCATCTTTTGTTATCGTTTTGTTGCAAAATAAGGCTAAAAATGGCCAAATTTTAACATTTTTCTAGTTTTTCATAAGTGTTTAAGACACGAATGTAGGTTTTCCGATGGTGAGAACGAGAGTAATTTTTGACTCGACCGTGCGTGTTCAGCACTTAGCTCGATTCCTTAACTTTTTAGGCTAAGTCTCTTAAATGAGGACGAGAAATGATAGAGTTATTTATAAGTCTCGTAATCGTCACGATCTTATGTGTAGTAATTATTAGCTTATTCTCCCCACGCTTTTGCATAATAAATTGTTAATAAATATTGATTTAGCGGTTTAGTCACTATTGTTGGTTTCTAATTTGTTTTGGTAGCTTCCATGTAATTAAATTGGGAAAACATTAAGGTATCGCCAGCGTCACGGTTTTGAAGTATTGGTACCCGAATAATCGAAAGCTTCACCTAATAGTAAGATTTCAAGTGCTCACCTAAATTAAGCAAAAATTTGAAGCTCACAAGGCCGAAAAATCTATGCCCAAATTGAAAGTGAATCAAGCCTTAATATTCGAAGCTTTAAAGATCCAAAATTCGCTTTAACGTGAGGATATACGTCTTTGGCTAATAAAACCACCGATGAGGCGGATAATAAAAGGCAAGGCAAAACCGAAGTCATAATAAAAGCTTCATGGCGAAGTTGAATAAAAGATGGAGGTAAACCAAAGATAATAAGGCCCTTCCGTTAGGGGGCGTATAAAAGTCTTGGTAACAAGTCTCATGTTCAAAACCGTTATAAAGTCGTGTTTATCAATCCTTCTTGTTGACTTAATTTTTTTTGACATCGTTGTCTATTGGGATGAATTATTAATTTAATGATTTTGGTTACACCGTTAAGTTTCTATTTTTAGACTTAATCTCTATTCGCGCATAAGTCAATGATGTATCCTCGTGGTCATTAAGACATAATAAAATATAAGAGATATCAATTAGGAATAAGGGAGTTTAGGTTCGTAATTAACACTCATGAGATGTGTTCGTGTTGCTAACTTATAGTAACAATGATCTCGTTACACGCTTAGCATGGAATTGGGTGAAAATCGAGGACAACGAAATTATTTCTAACGAAGCATTCACGTGTTCTTGTTCTATGATCCCAAAAGTCACTTAATTGTGATGAAAACAATACATTATGTCTAAAACGCGTGTAGTAGTTTATTTAAATTAATGTCATCAATAAATGTCATAATAAAATGAATTTTGGAAGTGCTATGATACTTAATTCTAGCATTGCGTGGGGACACGACAATGGTTTAGTATGGGGGAGTGATGAGACTGTATTTACACATAGTCTCATCGTCCAAATTGGGCTTAAAACGCTTAAAATATCGTCAAAATACCCAAAAATATGCCTGTGTTTGTTCATTGTGTATTTCAGGTACGGATATCGTGAATTCACCAAAAGATTACAAGAATCAAGCAAAAACGAACACGGGAAACGAAGCCGCACACAGAACCGGACCCGAATCTTGATTTTCCATTGAAGTCCTTGAAGATTGAAGAATTGGCAAGAATGGTCCCTCTACTTTTGAAGACTTGACATTTTATACCCTTGCAAAACTCATAATTGCATTTGGGTCCCTAAAATGTTGATTATTGGCAAGATTGGTCCTTGAAGATTGGATTTATTACACTATTGGTCCTTATACAAAGTTAACAAACCAATTGGGCCAAAAATGACAAGCTGATCAAAGTTGATATAAAGGGGAAGTGAGTTTTTGGCTATTTAATACAAAGTGAAGACATCAAAGGAATACAAGGGCCACTTTTGACCAGACATGCAAACATCCATCCTCCTATCACCATTCGACACGTCACCCCTCACCCCCCCACAACCAATCACATTTCATTAAACACCCACGTCATTTTCCACTTCGTTTTTATTTAACTGATTATAATCAGTTATAAACTTTGGAGGCAAACAAAGATTTTAAAAACAATTAACCCCTAATCCTAATCTGTTACAACTATTTACCCACCTTCAACCCCTAAACCCTAAAAACCCCCATTATCAATCACACTAACTACCCACCCTAATCCTAATTAACCATAGGGTTTTTCATCACAACCCCACTCCCAACAAACCCCACAACCCAGAAAACGACCCTTGTACCTCTTGTTCCCCCGCACAACAACACCTCTTCACATGATACTCAATAGTGGACCCTTTGTTGACCAAATCAACGAATGAGATGAAAAACGTGTTCCGCACAACATATCAAAGGCCAAGATTCACTTCTGCAAGCTGGCATATTAACATGATCAAAGAAGGACCTTGAAGACCAGTTTGACCCAAGGGCAGTATTGGAAACGCATGAACTAGGGTTTTAGTTTTTTCATTATTTTGTTGGGAATAAATTAAGGCCAGATCACTTGAGCGCTGACAAGAACAAAACAAGCGTTGACAAGAATAAAACAAACGATGACAGCTCAAGCGTTGACAGGTTAAAGTCAAGCGTTGACACATTGAAGACAAGCACTGATGGAAGATATATTCTACGCATGTATTATATTCTAGAATACTTCTAGTAAAGATAAGAACAATAATGTATTTTCTATATTTATCTTTACCTAGAATAGTTGATACGTAGATTATTGTACAAGGTTTCTTATGTCTATAAAAGAAGGCCTTTAGGATAAGTTTTCATATAAGTTTTCATTCGTAAACATCTTTCATTGTAAACAAGTTTGATATTGATAATCAAAGTGAAAGTTTGTTTATATCATTGTGTGTTCTTGTTTAAGTGTTAAATTCCGCATAACACTTAGATTCATAAAGCATATACAAAGGTTTCTCTACGTGTATTACTTGATCTAATCTCGTATACACAAAGCTAATCGATCTAAGTTTGGGATCAACAAGTGGTATCAGAGCTTGTTGAGGAACTTTTGATCTTAAAGAACACCAGAACCCTAAAATCACCAAAACCCTAATTTTCTCAGAAACCCTAACAACATCATGTCTGAAGCAATAAACTCCTCCTCCCCAGCTTTACCAAACATCAAGATTCCCATGCTTGATGCAACCAACTTTGACTTGTGGAAATTCAACTTTGAACAATATCTAGGGATCTACGACTACACACTCTGGGAGGTTATTGAATATGGAAACACATTCGATAAAGCTCAAAAGATTCTTAATGTAATTGCCCAAAGAACAGCTGTTGCTGGATGTTCTGAAGAGGATAAGAGAGAAAAACCTGGAGATGGTAGAGCTGTGTCTGCTGATGACATAGCAAAGAGAAGGGTTGACATGAAAGCCATAAATATTCTGAAAGTCTCCTTGGGACAAGAAAACCAGCATAAATATAGAGGCTATGAATCTGCTAAGGATCTTTGGGCAGCTCTTGAAGTTGCACATGGTGGCAATGCAGACACTAGGGAAGAAAAGAAAAAGCAACTCATGCATGATTATGCTGTCTTCAAAGCTCAACCCAATGAAAAACTGAGTAGTGTGAGAAGCAGATTGCTTGACATTACAAGCAAGTTGTCCTTCATGGGGACACAACTTGGTGAAGTTGACATCAATGATACTTTTCTCAAAAGTCTTGGTGAGGCATGGAAGATTGAGGCAAGATCTATTCATGCCAATAATACTTACAAGAGCTCCTCGTTTGATGACATCTACAACAAACTAAGGCTGTTAGAGGATGAAGCTCTTTTAGAGCATGGAAGCAAGTCTACCACCAGTAATATGGCCTTCTTTTCTCATAGTGAAGGTCAATTCAATCAGAAGGACTCTTACATACATCCAGTTACTGGATCATCATATGTCAGCGCTGGAACAAGTCCTGTCAACACCTCATATTCAGAAGCTGACACATTTAAGAGTGACTCCCCAAGAGTTAAACCTGCTGGTTTAGATTTGGATACTGTTTGTGCTTACATTGCTTCTTTGCCCAATGGTTCAGTGATTACATATGAGGACCTTGAGCAGATAAGTGATGAGCACTTGGAAGAGATGGACATCAAATGGAACATGGCTCTTGCTAGTATAAGAGCAAATAGGTGGAATAGAAGGTTTAAAAAGAAGATGACCTTCAATGCTAAAGACACAGCTGGATTTGATAAATCCAAAGTTGAATGCTACAACTATCATCGTATGGGGCACTTCATGAGGGAATGCAGATCTCCTAGAAGATATGATGCTGGTAAACCCTCAAGTCAGGTTGTTAAAGCTTAGGATTCCAAAGCCATGGTTGCAGTTCAAGGAATTGATGGTACAGGATGGGATTGGAGCTATCTGGCTAAAAATGTTGAAGAGGATAAAGCTTTGGTTGCTGATATTGAAGAAGAAGAGCATGTTGAATATGCTCTCATGACACACTCCTCCTCTTCATCTGATAATTAGGTATATGATGACGCTTTTTGTAGCAAAGGTTGTAGGTTAAATACTGAAAGACTTAACAAAGAGGTGTTAAAATTAAAAGATGATATGAGTACTGAAAGATGTAAATTGTCTAATTACCAACTAGCTCTTACTGAAACTGAGAAAACCGTTTCTGAATACAAGAAAATGGAATTTGATTTAAAAGATAAAATCAATATTTTAAAACATGAGTTGGATGCTAGTATGGATATTAGAAATATCATGGAAAGGGTTAATGGTGAAATACAGGCTAAGTTAGATGAGGCCATTAAGAATAAAGATAATGTTGGCCTTAAAATTCAAAGATTTGATAGAGCCACCCAAACCCTAGGAGACTGTGTAGCTAAACAAAGGGATCCTAAGGACATGACTGGGGTTGGGATGAATGATTACTCTTTGGTTGCACCACCAGCTGGTGACTTCTATGGTGTCCAACAAAGGGACTTATCTTGGACTGGTTTACCAGAGCTCCAAGAGGAGGAATTCATTCCTCCACCAAGAGTTGTCACTCCAGTGGAAGAGTATCAACAAAAATTGACTGACCTAAATGAGTGGAAGAAAGCTAACCCTACTTTATTTGTTAAGGGAGGCTTGCTATGTGAAAGTCCAAATGAATCAACACCCATTAAGGTTACTAATCCTATCACTGGTAAAGTTGTTGACCTAGGCTCAAACACTGTTAAAAAACCAAGCATTAAATATGCAGAGATGTATAAGAATACTAGGTCACCCAAGAGTCAAGTTAGCAATCATGGAACAGGCTTCTACTCTTCTAGACCTAAGGTTGTGTCTAGAAAAGCTTGTTACACTTGTGGCAGCTTTTCACACTTGGCATACAAGTGTGTCAACGCTCCCAAAGCCAGCGCTGACAGGAATAATTTCAGCGCTGACAGGAACAAAGTCAACGTTGTTAGGAAGTCAAACGTTGTCAGACCCAAACCTTGTGTGCAGCAAAGTTCACAAGTGATTAGACCTGCCCCATTCTTTTCTAGAAGGTCTAACACTCATGGACAAAGACCATTTCAAAAGACAAACACCTGGTCAAATAGGCAATGGGTTTCTCTAGCAAACCCTAGGTTCAACGCTGACAAGGGTAATTTCAGCGTTGACAGGACAAATTCTAACGTTGACAGAAACGTGACCAGACCTAAATATTTGCAGCCACAAGGTAAGGGGTCTAAAGCTTCTTCAAGCTTAACATGGAGACCCAAGAAAGATCAAAACACTAATGATAATGGGATTTCAATGACTTGCAATAGATTTAATTACATTTCAAAGGTCATTACAAAACCTATTGGGGTTAACTGGGTATTTCATCCTAAAAAGGATGAGAATGGGGTTGTTGTGAGAACTAAGTCTGTTCTTATTGAACAACCAGATGAATCCAAGTCTTTTGAGACTTGGGTTCCTAAAGAAAACTAATTTGTTTTCTTTATGTGCTGGGCATTCAAAGACAGATCAATGATTATGGATATTGGGATAGTGGATGCTCAAGGCACATGACAGGGAAGGAAGACTATCTGACGAATTTCACCCCTATTAAAGATGGTGATAAGGTATACTTTGGAGGTGGATATGGAACTATCACAGGCAAAGGAACCCTTCTCACCAATAATCTTCGTTTTGAGAACGTCTTCCTGGTAAGAGAACTTGATTACAACCTGTTTAGTGTATCACAAGTTTGTGATAACAAAAATAAAGTTATTTTTACTGATACTGAGTGTTTGGTGTTAAGCAAGGATTTTAAGATCCCTGATGAGAAATATATTGAGTATAGAACACCTAGGCACAAGGACATATATAATGTGAATTTAAATGGGATTAAAATGAATACCAATATGTCTTGTTTTTATGCTAAGGCCTCAGTAGATGAGATTAATTTGTGGCACAGGAGACTAGGGCACATAAATTTTAAAAATATAAATAGACTTGTGAGGCTTGGTTTAGTTGATGGTTTGCCTGAGAAGGCCTTCCACAATGACCACTCTTGTGTTGCATGTCTTAAAGGCAAGCAGCACAAGGTCTCATTCAAGTCCAAACAGGTGCATACTAGTTCCAGACCTCTTCATATGCTTCACATGGACCTCTTTGGTCCAACTAATATAGAAAGTTTGAATGGTAAGTCATATTGCTTTGTTATCACAGATGACTTTTCTAGATTTACTTGGACATTCTTTCTAGCTATGAAGAGTGACACATCTGATGTTCTCATTGATTTTATCACTCAGATTGAGAAGAGGTCTGGCAATGAGGTTAAAATGCTTAGGAGTGATAATGGTGGAGAATTTAGGAATAAGAAGTTAGATGATTTCTGTGCCATGAAAGGAATTACAAGGCGATTTAGTATTGCTAGAACCCCACAACAAAATGGGGTTGCTGAGAGGAAAAATAGAACCCTAATTGAAGCAGCCAGAACAATGTTGGCTGATGCTCACTTTCCTATAGCCTTTTGGGCTGAGGCTGCTAATACAACTTGCTATGTGCAAAATAGAGCATTGGTTAACAAAATTCAGAACAAAACACATTATGAGTTACTTTGGGGAAGAAAAGCTAATATTGGTTTTCTCAGACCTTTTGGCTGTCATGTAGTAGTCTTAGATACTAGTGATGCCTTAGGGAAATTTAGTGCAAAAGGTGATGAAGGTTACTTCATGGGGTATTCAGTCCAGAGCAAGGGTTATAGGGTTTATCTTAAAGAGGACAAACGTATAGTTGAAAGAGTACATGTTAGGTTTTTAGAGAATAAACCTAGTGATCCTGAAAGTGGTCCTAATTGGTTGTTTGATTTGGAACCCTTATCTAGAACTTTAAATTATATGCCTGTCACTAATCCAGACATTGTGAAGGTAACTTCAAATGTTGTGGAGGAACAAGTTGTTAATGTTTCAGGTACACAAGTTAATGAGAGGGTTGGATCACAAGCAGAAAAGACATCTCCTATCCTAGAATATGTTACCATTCCCATTTGGACAGATGCTTTTGCTGCTGCTGCTGCTGTTGGACAAGATAATGGTGGTTTCCAAATACCACCAGATACAAACATGCATGGTCCTTCAGGCGCTGACAAAGGAAAATCTAGCGCTGACAAGACCAATTCAGGCGTTGATGGTTCAGATGTTGACAACCACACTTCAAGTGTTGTTAGCCCAAGCGCTGACAAACAAGGTTCAGGCGTTGACAATAATTCTGCCCATCTTTTCTCTTCAAATTTTGAACACAGTGAACCTTCAAATTTATATGAAGAGGTTCATGCTCATGTTGATGTAAGAGAGTCTGATGAAGAAGATATTGGCAACTTGGAGCATGAGGTTGAGGACACCAGACTCATTGAAGGAGGAGTTCTCACTTCCACAATGAAGAATCACCCCCCATCCCAGATCATTGGTGATATTATGACTCCAGTTCAGACTAGAAGATCTCATCAAGGTCTTGGTGGGTTTATTGCCAATATACACAAGAAGGTTGATACCCCTCTTGTGCAAGCATGTTTGTTTGCCTGTTTTTTGTCACAGGAAGAACCCAAGAAAATATTTGATGCTCTCAAAGAACCAAGTTGGGTGGAAGCAATGCAGGATGAGCTTCATTAATTTGCAATTCAGGATGTTTGGGAGCTGGTTGATTGTCCTAGATATGTCAGACCTATAGGGACAAGATGGGTTCTCAGGAACAAAAGAGATGAAAGAGGCATTGTGGTCAGAAACAAGGCAAGGTTAGTGGCTCAAGGTTATACACAAGAGGAGGGGATAGACTATGAGGAGGTCTTTGCACCAGTTGCAAGAATTGAAGCTATTAGGATTTTTCTAGCCTATGCATCCTGCATGGGCTTCACAGTCTATCAAATGGATGTCAAGAGTGCCTTTCTCTATGGCACCATTGTTGAGGAAGTATATGTAATGCAACCTCCTGGTTTTGAGGATCCAGAGCATCCAGATAAAGTGTATAGAGTCAAAAAGGCTATGTATGGTCTTCACCAAGCCCCTAGAGCATGGTATGGTACTTTGTCTTCCTATTTGGTGGACAATGGATTCAAGAGGGGCACCAGAGATCAGACACTATTTACAAAGAAGAAAGGCAAGGATGTATTGCTTGTGCAGGTCTATGTTGATGATATCATTTTTGGGTCTACTGATCCAAAGATGAGTGAGGATTTCTCCAAGCTTATGATAGACAAATTCAAGATGAGTGCTATGGGGGATATGAACTTCTTTCTTGGTTTACAAGTTCAGCAGAAAGAGGATGGTATCTTCATCTCCCAGGACAAATATGTTGCTGAGATCTTGAAGAAGTTTGGCTTTTCTCCACATGAAAAGAGGGCTACTACTCCTATGGATAGAGAACACCCTTGGGGAAAGATTGGAGATGTGAAAGATGTTGATGTCAGGCACTATAGATCCATGATTGGATCCTTGATGTATCTTACTGCCTCCAGACCTGATATAATGTTTGCTGTGTGTGCTTGTGCACGCCATCAAGTGACTCCCAAAGAATGTCACCTTTATGCTGTGAAGAGGATCTTTAGGTACCTAAGATGCTATCCTAGTCTTGGTTTGTGGTACCCAAAGGATTCACCATTGGAGCTGATTGCATATTCAGATAGTGATTATGGAGGTGATAAGTTTGATAGGAAATCCACAACTGGTGGATGCCAGTTTCTTGGGAGCAGGTTGATATCTTGGCAATGCAAGAAACAAACAGTGGTGGCTAATTCTACAACTGAAGCAGAGTATGTGGCTGCAGCTGCATGTTGTGGCCAAGTGTTGTGGATTCATAACGAGTTGTTGGACTATGGGTACAATTTCATGCATACTAAGATATATATTGACAATAATAGTACTTTATGCATTATTAAGAATCCTCTACATCATTCTAAAACTAAACACATAGAAATTAGACACCATTTTATAAGAGATTGCTTTGAGAAAGGTTTAATACAACCAGATTGGGTTGACACTAAGGAAAATGTGTCAGATTTATTAACTAAACCTTTTGATGCTGGGAGATTTCAATACTTGGTAACAAGTACTGGAATGGTCAATCTCACATAATATGTGTTTTGGATTCTTTATGTAAAAGTATGTACAGGATGATGCATTATTATTGTTGGTCTTATTGATGATTTAGATTTTCCACTATATTTTTCTAACACTAACAAAGGTTGCTTGAACACTGATAAGTGTTTTTGTAACGTTGTCAGCAATATAATTGTCTAACGCTTACAAAGCTTCCCTCAACGCTGTCATGTGTTATCGGGGCGTTGTCAGCAACAATGTTAGTTTTGTGGTTTTCAATCTAAATGTGCAGATGGTGTTAGTAGTATACCATTGGATACAGAGTTGCTTATGGATCAATGGAGAAGCATTTGGACAAGTTTTTATTTATGGATGATGGTTGGAATGTTTCATTCCTATCTTGACATAAATTTTTTTTTATGTTCATGCATGACTTTAGCAAACTTTTGTATCATAGTTTAAGGGGAGGTTTTAGGTACCTTTAGGATGTTTGGGTATCCATATGATACTCTTATCACAATTCTAGATTGTGTCCACATGTGAGTATGAGTTAGTTTTACTAAATCATGAGGCACTGTAGCATGCAAAGTTGATATACTATGCATACTGCCAAGACATTTTTGGCCTAGAATTGGTTGTGGTCTGTTGGGAGACTTGGGAATGATTTTGATATGGGATTTACCTGGGAGTAACAAGGATTTTATAAGGTAACTTGGTTGTTAAGAGTTTTGGTTAGCAACGGACACTAGAGGACTGTTATGTCTATCTTGCTTATGCAAGTGTGCATAACTGGACAGTGCTTGCCGCCCTATAATAATTATCAGCCTTTGGTTATCTTCTCTAGGATAAATTACATGTTAAGGTCATTTTTCATTTTTAAAACACTTTTATTTTTGGACGCTGACAAGAATTTTCCAAGCGTTGTTGTGACCAAATTGGACGCTGGCATGGCTATAGGCAAACGTTGACAAGATTATAGCCGTTGGACGTTGATAGGTTATTTTTGACCGTTGACACTCAATGGGACCTACCCAGTTGTTACTTTTTGACAAATCTTTGGGCCGTAATTTTAGGAGTTGTTACCTTCATTTAATGCATGAGATAACTTATAACTTTTTCAATATTTTCATGATTGATTTTTGAAAATACTTGCCTCTTTTTAGGCCTATCACGTGCATCTATTTCTCCTATAAATTTGGCTCCTATTTTAAACAGGGTATCTATAATTCTTGTCTAACAATTTTCTCTTATCAACTTCATCTTCTTCACTTAAAATTAACAGCTTTCATCAATGGCACCAAAGTTTAAACCAACAGAATTGGAATTGGGGTTCAGATCTCAACACAACATGGTTGCATATCTTGCTGTTGATGATACTCTGTTTCCTCAATACACACAAATGGTGGCGTATTTGAATGCATCCCCATTAAGGATGCTCTTTCTCATGCACCACTCATTCCAGTCACACACATTAAGCAATTTTGGAACGCTGTCAGTTCCTCAACAGTTAATGGAGTGACCACATTGACTTCTATTGTTCATGGGAGATCTTGGGTGGTTATTGAGGCTTTGGTACGCCAAGCCTTGCATCTTGATGATGCTGATGGTATAACCACCCTTCCCATAAATGAAATAGAACAAGGGCTTAGGGCTTTGGGATATCCTTTTCCTGATGAAGGTACTCTCAATAAGTATCATAAGCAGGAATTTCCCCCAGCCAGGAAGTACCTCATACATGTACTCCTTCAATGTTTGAGTCCCAAATGTACTGCACACAATGAGATCAATAGATCCATTGCCAGTGCTATTGTGTGCATTGCAACAGGGCAAAAAATTTAATTATTCTAAAATGATTTTTGAGGGGATGTGTAAAAACAAGGGGAACAAAATGACTTTAGCTTATCCCCGTTTTCTGCAAATGGTTTTTGATGTTCAAGGTTACTGCTCAAAGGATCACAATGATTTTTATAAGATCCCTGAGCAAAAGAAAGCTATTTTTATGAAGATGAACTCACCACCCCATAGAGACCTACCTTTAACCCAAGCCATGCTTGCTGTTATTGCAGCAGCACAACCCCAACCAGACCCCCAACCTCAAATTGACCCTCAACCACAACTTGAACCAATTCCTGAACCTTTACCTTCACCTGAACAAATGCAAATTGACTCAGAATCCTTCAACGCTGACACACTCAATGTTGGCGTTGATGTGCCTATTTCCAACGCTGACACACAACCTTTGCAATCCCAAACACCCCTTAACGAACCCACATCCACCCATTCTTCCACACCATCTTCTACACCTCCTGAATATAGGTTGATGAAACGCCAAAGGACTACTGGAGTGTTCTCCTCTGGTGGTCCTAGCCATGTAGCAGAGAGAACCACCACCACAAGTGTGGATGGTGACCTGGATGAGGCTGGGACTATTGGTTCAGGCTTAGATGCTGGCCAAGGCAGTCCCACCATCATTAAGTCCTCATCCATGCCCAATGAATCTGACTTGGGAGGTCAAATCCCCATTTTAGAAGAGGGCAGACTGGAACCAATGACTCTTATGGAATTGACGGCAGTCTTTATAAGCTTGCAAAAGCAAAATGCAGACTTAGTACAAATTGTCAGCTCACAAGGCCTTGAACTCAAGCAATTGAGGGAGAGGATTGTTGTTTTGGAAAGTGATCGTGCCAGGAGGGGTATGGAGGAATCTTCCAAAGGGGAGGAAGATCAAATAAATCTGAGTGATAAGGGCAGCCAGGATGGTCAATCAATGGATGTTACTGAAGCCCTTACAACTTTGAAGAAACAAACAGGTTTTGATACGTCCTTAGTCTCTCCTACCAACTTAAATCTATCATTTACAGCTATGTTGAGAGAGGTTACACAAGGCACTGAGGGAAGATATTTTGGCGTTGATAAGGAAAATTTGGACTCTAACAGCAATATTTTGGGCGCTGATAGAACAAATTTGGGCGTTGACAGACCTGTACATGAAGGTGATGTATCCCAGTCATCATCTATCATCAAGGAGGTTTCTACTCAGGTATTACCATCTACCTTACCAACCATTGCACCATCAGATAAGGGTAAGAGTAAAATGGTAGAAGAGATTGTTCCAAAGGATGCAGCTCAAGTTGAGTTTGATAGAAGATTAGCTGCACAAATCATGGAACAGGATGAAAAGGAAAAGTCACCATTTGTTGTGACTTCTGAAGAAGGAAGTGATGGAGCTAGCTCAGACTCAAGTGTGATGATTATAGAACCAGAGAGGCTTGAGTATGGTGATGAGTTTGCTAGGGAAAAGTTGAGAGAATTGAAATTGTAGGTTGACTTTGACATGCCAGAGGTGGTTCAAATGTATCATGCTTGGGAAGACAGATGCATGGAGAATCCAGACTTGACCATTTCAGATCAAATATGGGGTTTGGAGATTCTACATAGAGTTCAGAAGGATTGCCAGGTAATTTTGAAACACAAGGCAAGCAATATTCTCTCAGAGTTGAAAAGGGATAGAAGGGAGCTCTACTTTATGTTGCTCATATGTCATGGAGTTGGATGGACATATCAGAAGTTGAAGGCTTTGACATTTGATGAGTTAGAAAACATGGCTTATCCCATTTGGGTGAGAGTGCAGGAAGCAAACACTCTCAGACTTCTTTCAGATGAAAGAAAGGAGGAACTAGCAGAAGAAATGGAACTCAAGAAAGCTATGATTGTTCCCAGGCCAGTGAAAAAGGGAATTTCATTTGAGTTTCCAAAAGATATGGATCCACTATATCCAAGTTAAGCAGTTATAAGAAAGAGCCTCAAGCTCTCCCCATTAGAATCTTCAGATATGGTGCAAGTGTTACCATTAGATTCCAGGAACCCAATTGTGACCTATGAAGAAGATGAATGTGGGTTCTGGAAGATTGGCAGATTTGGCAAGGATGTACACACTTTTACCACTCTCATATCTTTGTTTGCAAGTTGTGATAGAGAAGACTTGGTGGACCTTTGGAGGTTGCTGGAGACCAAGTATGAGGCTGAAGAACCAACTTCAGCCAATGGAATAAAACTTTGGACCACATTCAAAAGAATGTGTGGACCAAAAGATGAGGATCCCACAATATGGAAGGATCTTGAAGATGACCTCAGTGGTCTTCAATGGAGGTTATATTCAGCTGCTGGTGTATACCATTTGAGTTCTACAAAGTTTGCTGAGTATCTACTTGTTGATGCTCAATATTTCATATCCAAGGCTATTTTGGAGAAGATGAAGGACACTCAGCTGGAAATAGATTATTCAAGTGACGTGGCAAAAGATTTGATCAGATTTATTTACTATCAATATGAGAAGGTTTGTAAGATTCCTCCTAGTCCTTAATGCTTATTCAGAAACTTGATCATAAGAGTGGATATCAAGTTTAGGGGAGGATTGTTGGGAATAAATTAAGGCCAGATCACTTGAGCGCTGACAAGAACAAAACAAGCGTTGACAAGAATAAAACAAACGCTGACAGCTCAAGCGTTGACAGGTTAAAGTCAAGCGTTGACACACTGAAGACAAGCAATGATGGAAGATATATTCTACGCGTGTATTATATTCTAGAATACTTCTAGTAAAGATAAGAACAATAGTGTATTTTCTATATTTATCTTTACCTAGAATAGTTGATACGTAGATTATTGTACAAGGTTTCTTATGTCTATAAAAGAAGGCCTTTAGGATAACTTTTCATATAAGTTTTCATTCGTAAACATCTTTATTGTAAGCAAGTTTGATATTGATAATCAAAGTGAAAGTTTGTTTATATCATTGTGTGTTCTTGTTTAAGTGTTAAATTCCGCATAACACTTAGATTCATAAAGCATATACAAAGGTTTCTCTACGTGTATTACTTGATCTAATCTCGTATACACAAAGCTAATCGATCTAAGTTTGGGATCAACATATTTTATTCCTAGTTTCTAGTATCTTCCTAGCACATGTATATAAGGGTTCGCCTGTGAAACCTTTTTCTTTGTTCCAGTTTTTATGTAAAATTTTAAATCGATTAATGACAATGAAAAATTTGGAGTTCGCATAATACTGAGTTCCCTCTTAGTTTAATCTTTACTTTTCTCAATTTAGTTTAAGGCATTTAAAGGTTCAAGAAGTTTCAAATTTCAGAAATTCGTTTTTAGTTTAAGTGTTTGTGTTGAAAAATTGTTCAAAAACTTGATGACTAAATGATTATGAAGTGAAAGTGGATTGATTATTTAAGAATCAGTTTAGTGGAAAGGTTTTACAAAATTTCAGTTGGATTTATTAGTTTTGAGAAAGAAAGCAGTTTTTTAAGGACAGTCATTTTTATAAGCTTTAAGCTATAAGCTATAAGCTAGCTTAATTAATAAGCTAGCTTGATAGCTTATTAGCTCTTGTGAACAGATAACCCTATCTTGTTTTCTTTTTGGCAGCACAACAAAGTCCAAGGTGTTAAAGATTTTCAAGTTTAAAGATATATTGGGTGTTTGGGACTGCTGTGGTCCCCACCTCTCTTCTCTACTCCAGCATCTTACAACCAGCTCCCATAAGCTCATAAAAGCTCAGAAACATCCCACTTGGAAGGCATCAGCCCAAGGTATTAGGCTTGAACCCCCTTTGGAAGTTTCTTGATGTTTTATGTAAATTTATGAGATATTGTGTAGAATGCTATATGTTGTTCTTTTCCTGTTTAATATTGCTGAAAAAGGGTATGTATGCATGTTAGATTTGATAGTAATAGGTTTTTTGTTGATTTGAAACGTTTTGGTTTGAAAAATAGTGTTAACAGAATATAAGGGGGTGTTTGGATCTGCATTTTAGCTAGGATTGGCGACATTTTTTAGCTTATAATCAGTCTAGATACATCTCTTTGTGTTAGATAAAGGTTATTTCAGTGTTTTCTGTTAGTTTGGTTAGGCTTTTGATGAACTTGCATGCTCAAAATTTGGTATGAGTTGTCAAAAACAGTAAGTTACTTTTCTGCCAGTTTTTGGTAATTTTTGCTTTCAAGTTTTGCAAGAGTGTTAGATATTAGTGTAACCTAGGATATCAATTAGTTCTCTAATCATTTGGGTAGCTTGTATACAAGTTTTGGGCATTTAAAATTCGTTTTTTTGCCTTGTAGATCAGTCACTGTTCACAGACCCCATAGGAGCCTTTACAGTAATTTCTATTTGCTATTGTGTGTGTTATTGTTGCATTGGACATTGGTGTTTTTGTGTTTAAACTTACTCCCCACACTTCCATGAGTGTGGGGGTGCCCTTGTATCCAAGAAAAAGCCACCAACAAAGCTTTCCTAAGCTTATAACTCACCAGACAAAAAGTTATAACTAGCAGTGGGAACTGAGTTCCCCCTGCTAGTGTTAAAGTTTCCCCTGCTTCACAAGCAAACAAAACACACAAAGTGTCACTTCAGTTTCTATTATTTTTGTCTTTAGTGACCCAAAATAGGAGTTAGGACTTAATTCTTTTTTCATTATTTTTCTTTTTTAATTCTTGATTTTTCTGTTTAATTAGTTTTTATTTTACTGTTCATTTTATATTTTTAGATTAAATTGCTATTTTAATTACTTTTAAACCTTCTGTTTTTGTCATTTAGTGTAAAAAGTCAATATTTTTTAGTTTTAAAAATTTTCATAGATTAAGAAAAAGATTTTAAGATTTTTAGTTTAAAAAGTTTTTACTGTTCACTTTTTAATTATTTTTTATAATTAATTTAGTATAATTAGGGTTTTATTATTAATCAGTTTTGTCTTTTAGTGAAAAATTTTACATTTTTCAAACTTTTTCAATTTTCTACTGTTCGTTAGTGTAATTTAGGATTTTTAAAATTGTCAAATTATTTTTGGCATTATTTTATTATTTTTTATGATTATTTTAGTTTAAAAATAGTTTTAAGTGTTTTAAAAATAGAAAAATAGTTTTAAAAATTTAAGAAAAATACTTTTTAGTCTTTAAATAATATAAGTAACTTATTTGTTCAATAAAATAATATTTTGGACATTTTGTTAATTATATTTAATTTTAGGGCTTTAATTAGCATTTAAAATTGAATATTTAATTAATAAAAGGTTTTAAAATATATTTGTTGAATTTTTATTCTTATTTATATTATTTTAGACTTAGTTTTAACTTTTAATTAATTTTTAGGTTTAATTTTTAATTTTGTCACGTTTTACGTAATTACGTTCGCGTTTTACGTCAACGTCGTAGTTTAATCATAGTCGTAGCTCGTCTTTACTTTTTCTCTTCTCAACCAAAAACGTCACTAATCCAAACATTGTTATTTTATATATTGGCACATTAATACACACACCTCCTTCGAGAACGAACCCGCATTTATTCGATTCTTCGGTTTTCCTAAATCGTCGAGTTTAATACTTGCCGCATTTATACGTTGTTTTCCTAAACACGTATCACTACACCTATCATGCACACGCTTGCAGGGTAGATATGATTTGTACAGACCGTCCGAGTACGAACCCGTTATAAATGTACTTTGGTGCATTAACATCACCGAAGATAACTCGATGCGAATGGCAGTCTATGGTAGCATGATGCTTGGATAGCCAATCTATGCCCAAAATCATGTCGAAGTCGTTCATGTCCAGCGGAAGTGCGTCAACAGGAAGAACCTTATCATCAAATTCTATGGGAAGACTCTTGTATACATGGGTGATTAATACAGAGTCCCTCAAAGGCGTGGAAATAGTAAGTCTATTCTCTAGTGTCATAGGAAGCATCCTAATGTTCTTAGCATAAGCAGTAGAAATGACCGAGTGAGTAGCACCCGTATCGAAAAGAACACACGCAACTTGACCATACATATACAAGATTCCAGTGATGGTACCTGTAGACTTGTTGGCCTGGTCTCGAGATGTCGTGTAGACACGCCCAGTGGTAGGAGGCGGCTTGGTATCAGCATGTCCCGATGTGCCCTCCATCTCGCCCTTACGGCAATCGTTCATGATATGGCCAGGAAGACCACACTTGAAGCATGCGTCAGTGTTACGACGACATGGACCTGGGTGCCTATGGTGGTAAGTAGAGAAAAGAGGATGAGTATATCCTCCAGCGGGTTCTCTGGCTGGCTGAGAACCTGATAAAACATTTTACATAAGACATAATAATAGGGTACAAAGGACAATGCAGATAATCGTAAGATTGAATACCAGTGATAGCTGGACGGCTAGGCTGTGAACCTCTCTGGTTCTGGTCCCTACCGTTTCCATGGTTCCTGGTAGAAGTTTTGCTAAAGTGTCAGAATATGAGTTATAACATGAAATCATAAGAAAATACGTAAGTATTAGGACCTGCTGTCGTTGGAGTGTCCAACGTTGTTACGGTAATTATCATTACCGCCACGCCTATCCGTAGCAGAACAGTCGTTAGTCTGACCGTTTCCCTTGAACTGATGAGGCTGCTGCTGAGTAGCCGGCTGATACCGGTCCCCAGTTTTCTACCTGGAAGATACAATTTAAAGAGATGAATAATTGACATATATGGAAAGAATACTGATTGGTCACCGCTTGAATACGAATGTTTACCTCTTCTCGGGTCTCTCAACTTCCCCGAACTCATCTCTCTCCTGCAGCATCTCCAGCTTACGTGCTGCATCGGCCACTTGTGCTACAGTGGTGAACGTAGCACACACTAGATTGTTTGCGACCGATGTGCGAAGAGCCCACCTAAAGTGGTGTGCCTGCTCTTTAGGAGTACCTGCTGCTGCACCAAGGAAACCAGCTAAGCGAAGAAAGCGCTGCATAAACTCGTTGCTATTCTCCCCAGCTCTCTGTTGGATCCCATGGTACTCCCTCTTGAGCTTGTCTTTCTCAGCCTTGGGAAAGAACTGTTGCATCACCCTATCCTTGAACTGAGCCCATGTCAGACCAGCAACCCAATCGTCACCTCCCTCAGACTGCATCAACGCTAACCACCAATTTAGCACATCACCTTCGAACCGATAGCATGCCAACCTCGCCTTGTACGCGGGGTCACAACCCATAGCATTGAAAATCTGCTCGATGTGAGCCAACCAGCTTTCAGCATCACTGGGCTATCTGTTTTCTCAAAAGCTCGAGGACGAAGCTTGTTGAATCTCTCCAACCATACTGCCAATGTCACTGGAGGAGGAGGTGCTTGGTTATGCTGATGATTGTTGGCAGCTTGAACCTCAGCCCTAATGTCGTTCCTCAGTTGAGGAAGCAAAGCTTGCATTGCAGCTTGGATTGCTGCATTGAGTTGTTCCTGTTCGCGTGTGAGAACCATCTGATAGTATAACATAAAACATATGATTAATAGCTCAAAACATAAAATATATATATATATATATATATATATATATATATATATATATATATATATATATATATATATATATATATACATGAAAAAATTTATACCAATAAATCCAGAGAAAAATTTTATATGCTCGAGAGTGAACGCCTATGGTCAGTTCACCCAAAATAAAAGACATGGTGAGGGACGCCTATGGGTCGGTCCCAAATTTAAAAGTTTTGATAAAACACATGCGACTAAATAGGGCCAGTCCTGTACCAACCATTACTTAGTCATAAACCTGCGACAATGACATATATATGTATGCATAAAAATGATGAATGCATGAAAACGACTGTCAGTTCTAGGAAGACCATAGTGACTACCCACTAATCACAGGTCATATTTTGAGAGCCTACAGGTCGAAGCCTTGGCTCTGATACCATAATTGTAACACCCCATTTTGATAATGGAATGTCACGCGTAATTATGGCGTGTCATCAAAGCATACAAGGAAAAATGTCTAAACATTACATGACCATAAAAGGAAAATACCGGAATCAAACATCAGTAGTCCAAAAGTAAAGCTCATCACACACAAACATAAGTACTGTAAAGGAAAGGACAAAACAATGTCCATAGAAAGTGTATCAAAGTAAAGATAATGCATAAAGTAAAGAAAGGCTAGAAAGCTTCCAGTCCATATGCACGTACGCTTAAAGTCTACGAGCGTCCCTGAGTACCTGCCGTTTTGGGAACATAGAAAAGGAAAACGGCTGAGCAATACGCTCAGTGCACGGATGTACAATAAAGCATGAATAGGATAAGCATATAACATATAACATGTAACAGCGGAAGAAACTAAGTCCCGAATAACCTGGTTAAGTCTTGGTAAAACTGGTTTTATAGTTTGAAAAGCCTTATGTTTATCTTATAAAAACTGTTTAACATATTCTACCATTAGCCAATATAGGTCATGAAAATCCACCGTGCATGAATACTTGGAGGGGTGACCTCATCATGCAAATTAGAGGGGCTGCCTCTAATTTAATATACTGGTTTGGGTAGGAGGGATCAGCTCCTTGTGAAGGATGCAAGGCACACACCACATTTACACTGAGTAATCTGTTGAAAAACATGTAACTAGGATGCACCTATATGTCCCACATGATAAATATAATAATATGGCCAAAAGCTGAAGGGACGCCACGAGCAATCACTCCGCCGTGGTGAAGTCATAACACCGTCCCTCTAGTGTTATGGTTATGGTACCTCCATAACTAGGTGAAACTGGTCATGCATGTATATGGCTATAGGTATTCTAAATTAAACATAAGCAAATCAAGCATATAAACTTATACTACGGGAAAACAGCTGGATGCATACGGGGAATCCTAATAAGGAAAGAATGTCCATATTGAAAGGACGAGAATCCGTACCTTATGTCCAGTGAACGAAGAAGACGAACAGAGGAGAGTCCTACTTCGGTATCACTAATGCTACATAAATACATACGTGTATAAGTATCTGATCACTAAATACGGAACTTGTTTTATGTCGTGTCTTAGCTTATTTTACACGTTCATGTCATGTTTTACTGTTTTAAGCTTTAAATTGTGTTTATCTTATATTTTGTCTATTCTGATTAAGTATTACTTGTATTTCATGTATTATTATACTTACTATGTAAGAATAAATAACTTTCTAAAAATAGCAGGTTTCCTAAAATAGAAAGTTTCCAAAAATAGAAAGTTACCAAAAATATAAAGTTTCCAAAAAAAGAAAGTTTTCAAAAATAGAAAGTTTTCAAAAATAGAAAGTTTCCAAAAATAGAAAGTTTCTAAAAATAGAAAGTTTCCGAAAATAGAAATTTTCTAAAAATAGAATTACTACTTAAAATAGATAAGTTTCTAAAAATAGAAAGTTTCCATAAATAGATTAGCTGCCTTAATTAAATAAGTTTCTAAAAATAGAAAGTTTCCATAATTAGATATAAGCTGGTTAAATAAGCAAAGTATATAAGCTTAAGTGTTTTCTAATTATTTTTCTAAGTCATAATGATATAAGGTATAGTTTATTAATTATTACATGTAATTTAAATAAACTATAGGTTAAAAGTATTTAATTAAATATATCATGTTTTTAATTAAATAAAGTTAAATACTTAGGTTAAAACATGTATTATTAACTATTAATAAAATAACCTAAGTCATGTTAATTAATTAATTATAACCATGATCTTTAAAAATTAATTAATTATAAGGTTTAGAAAAAATATAAATACTTAGGTTAAAATTCCCATGATCTAATAATTAAATTATAACCTAAGTCATGTTTTATTAAATTAATCATGTCCTATATTATTAATTTAATTTTATAACATATGATTATTAAAACATAACCTTAACATAAACCATAAACCGGTCATGACTAGAAACCATGAACCAGACTCGAAAACAACATCATACCCCGAACCACCTCGGGGTTTCCCCCTTGTTGCTGCTACCGTGGGACCCACACTACCAAACCGAGACCTTGTGGTCTCGGTGGTGGTCTATAAGCCTAACCGAGACCCCCTTGGGGTTCGGTTTAGGCATCGGCCACAACAAAACACCCCTAAATCCTCCTTTTTGATTTACTCCAAAACCTTTTTCATGTTTAGTTTATGCTTTTAATTAGGTTTTTAAAAACATCATGTTCTTATTAATTTATTAAATCAAAACAAAAAGAAAAAGGATTAAAAAGGTATACCGAATGCGTGGATCTAACGAGGATGAACACACACGAACACTTGCACCAAAATCAAGATCAAAATCAAAGAAACACCCCCCTTTGGTGTGTTTATTTGCGGCGGCCAAAGAGAGCAAGAAGGAAGAAGCCAAAAATCTTTTTAGGGTTTTTTGTGTTTTTACTGTAAAGTGAAAAATGAAAACA